>OU612035.1:11280500-12541000 GCA_914767945.1 Eilema depressum
TTCGATACTAAAGTAACCATAATGATTAGTAGCTTAATCATCAATTGATTTTCGCAAAAGATTGTGGGGGCAAGAGTGGGGCAAGGGGGAAAGGGTGATACGTCTTTTCAGCAGCAGTAGTAGGATTTATTACTTTTAATAGCCCATATCCATACTTCCATACTAATATTATAAATGTGAAAGTAACTCTGTTTTTTATACCTTTTTTTCAACTTCAAAGGAAGTTTATGACTTAATTTTTTTTGCGATCTTCAGGTCATGGCCATCAAGAAACGGAGGCACATTTTCCTCCTACTTCTATACCACTATATAGACGGACGGATGGATGGATGGATGGAACTTTATAACTTAAGCTTTTTTTATTTTCAGGTCATAACCCGCAAGTAACGGAAGGACATTTTCCCTCTACTTCTTCATCACTCGCTGAGACTCTCCTTCCTTCGACATCTGCAGCACTGCATCACTTGGAATGCACTGTAGCAGGAGCCGAAGTTAGAATAGAATAGAATAGAATAGAAATAATCTTTATTGTACACCAAACAAAAAGAAAAGTATACATAAAATAAATGGCAAACATAATTAGGTAATGTACAAATGGCGGCCTTATCGCTAAAAGCAATATCTTACAGGCAATCTTTGGATGGATATGAATAATAAATAAACTAGTTTGTATATTGGGTAGTTATTGGTGTAATAGCAAAGGACAGATGTACTCTTATAATGGATTACAAACACTTAAATGTAATAGGTAGATATACCTACAAAGGAGCAAACATAAATCAAGCAAAAATAAAGGTCTCGAATAGAACACAATTATTCAGGTAAAGTTTCTTCCAGTTCAAATTATTCGTTCTTGTCTTATGTCCTGCTAAACAGATTTTAAATAAGCAACTACGACATAGAAGCTATATACTGTCGGGATTTTCATTCTCTTAGCTTGTCTCAACCCTATTGAGGTCGGCTTTCTAGTCAAGCGATATATTCTGTGAAGCAACTGTCATCTCCACAAACCAATGGTGGTATCAAAATTCTGCAGATAGAAACTAGCCATCTGTATATTTGCCTAAAGGCGTCATGGCGACAGTATGGGCCTTTTCAGTCTTAAATATAGATTTGTAGAAAAATCTACTTTAATATGATAGCAGCATAGTGCTATTTATAGAATACATTGCTATGCATTGCATAAAAGGACAGCACGTACTTATCTAGTTTCAAAATTTTACTTTACAACAAAAAGATGTGTTCACAATATGTCTTTTTTTTTACAGCTAAACCCATGAAAAATAAAGGCACCAAACAAACTGGAAGATTATTAAATAAAACTAAACAATCTTCCACTTTGTTAAAGAAGATTTTTGTGTTAAGAAATAAATTAAAGGTACAAAAGGATCAGGTAAAGGCAGCACATAAAATGTCCAAAACGATTTTATTCAACAAGGTTCTGAAACGTTTGCCCGTTACAACGCAAACGTTCATTAATATGCAGTTGACGCAGCATAGTAAAAAGAATAGAGGTAGACGTTTTAATTTAGATGATAAGCTTTTAGCGCTCTCTATATACAAAAAGAGCCCTAAGGGTTACAATTTTTTGAGAAAATTGTTTACATTACCCTCAAAGCGCACACTACAAAATGTGCTAAAAATGACCACAATAAAACCAGGACTAAATCCTGTAATATTCAAACAATTGAAAGATGCTACTGAGGGATTGGTCACTGAAAAACGTTTATGCACATTGATGTTTGATGAGATGGCCCTCGCGCCATCAATGCACTACAGTAGTTCTTTAGATCAAATTATAGGATTTGAAAACTTAGGAGACAATGATATGACAGATAACATAGCAGATCACGCTTTGGTGATGATGGTTAAAGGGATACACGCCAAGTGGAAGCAGTCTATTTTATACGGTTTTTGTAAAAATGCTACAAAGGCTGTGATTTTAAAGAAAATTATTAAAGAGGTAATAGGTGAATTATTCGAGGCAGGTTTGATAGTGGTAGCAACAGTATGTGACCAATCCAAAATAAACGTAAGGGTAGTTAATGAATTAATTGCAGAAACGAAAGCCGACTATTTAAGAATGAATAAAGAATTTAGGTACGATGCATTTGAAATATCGGATAGAAAAATATTTCCATTATATGATGCCCCACATTTGCTTAAAATTTGCATTTGCTTAATGGGGGGAGGGGGATAGGGGGTATGGGATGAAAGTGTGTTTGAAACTTCGTGATGAAATCTGGTACAAAGTTGGATAAGAGCTTGGGAACGTATGTAGGTTGCCTTTTATTATGGAAGGGGGGTAATAGGGGACTATCCCTACTAATCCCTACTGTAAATCTATTAGCGTACAATAAATTATTATCTATCTACGTATTTGTAAGTTTCTAAATATTTTCTTTTATTTTACAGAAAGCCAACTACTTCCAGAAGAATGCGGTGACACAGCTGATCTTTTATTATTCTTTGATCAACTTTTTGACTCATTCAATGGTGGATCATATAAACCCACACACAAGATATACAAAAATTGTGTGAAAGTAAATTCGGCACATTTTACTCTTTGGAATAAAGCTGTGCCAATTTTACGTTCAATGGGTTACTCTACGCAAAGTAAAAAAAAAAACGGGAGTACATATATAACATTTGAAAAAGTGCCATCCATAAATAATTGGATTCATAATATTAATTCAGTGAAGGGTTTGTGGCAATATCTATCGAAAGAATATAAGGTAACATCTTTATTATTACGAAACTTTAACCAGGATCCTGTAGAAAAATTTTTTTCATCGGTAAGAAGCCATAGGGCTCGAAATATAAACCCCACATGTATCCAATTTGAAAGTATTTACAAGACACTGATTGTAAATAATTTAAGCTCTAGTCATTCCTTGGGGCAAATTGTGAAGAAGACGCGAATAAAATGTTACGTAATGTAGATATTCTTTTAACCCAAAACGCTCTTCAACCCCCCAGGAATGACGAACAGGTAGGGAATTATTGTGAGGAGGTAATTTTAGGAGGTAATTCTCTTGAAGATGTAATTCTGGCAGGTAGTCCTAGGGAGGAGGTAGTTCTGGCAGGTAGTTCTAGTGGGGAGGTAATTCAGGCAGGTATTAGATCGAATAGCGATAGCGAACTCATTACTGAAACATATAAGTATGTGGCGGGTTATGTGATCAAAAAAACAAAAGTAAATGTATGCAAATCATGTACCAGATGCAATAATGAGTTATGCGACACTACTCCTCCACAAGCTAATAGTTATATTCTTTCAATAGATATGACAAAAAGGTCGCTGCAGTATCCTTCTCCAAACTTTGTCGAATGTGTTCAAAATATAATTAAAATAATTAAACATATTTTGACAAAATCTCCACATGAAAGTGGGATATGTCAAAAAGTTAAAGTAAATGTTGCAAATATAGTAAATTTCGATTGTTTATCATGCGATGTCCATAAAGACACTATAAAAACCTATGTCACCAACTTATTGATGAAATTGATTATCAATAGCTGGTGCAATAATGTAAATAGGATTTTAAAAGGCAGGCACGTAAGGCACGAAAATGATAAAATAAAAATACAGGCATTGGAGTATTACAAAACACATCACAAAAAAAAGTAATTATAGCACACTTGCTTATTTTGGTTTACTTTCACGTTTATATCTTTTAAACTTTTTTAAGAGAACTCTATACATATACTACTTCATCTATTGCATATTTGAAATAGCAGTTTTTGATAGACACATTCTTAATTCGTCTGCCTTAATCAGCCATTAACTCTTATAATATATATTAACTGAATACACTCACATACATACATACATACAATCTCGCCTTTATCTCCGGAGGGTTAGTCAGAGGTGAATTAACATCCACATTTCACCAATCATGATGAATACACTTTTAAAAAACTTATACTCTTGATTAATATGGTTAAGCTACTTTTGTATTTAAATATATACTATACAGGGCGTCCCACGGCGATGCCACGTGGAGGGCAAGTACCTTAAATCCTTAAGTTGGCGCATTTTACTTAAAGGAGACATCATTTTATTTTTAAAAAGAAACAAAACTGCATTCAAAGATTTTTAAAAATTTGCTTGCCACACCCGGTAATCGAACCGACTAAAATCCGAAAAAGTAACATCCTGTATTTTTATGGCATCAATCGATAGTGTCAATCAAAAGGATCAAATCTCTCTAAGAAACATGGTAAATTAAATGAAAGGAAGTCCTTGAAACCTAAACTTATAAATTCAATTTGGCAAAATAAAACACTTTAACTCAAAGTTCATCCATCCATCTGATACCATTATTAACAATGAAATTCCATATTTTAATCACTTTTCTTTTTTTATCGTGTGGAGACTGCTGCTGGTCAGCAGTAGTATTTAGGTATGTCGAACTCAAACCGACTAAAACCGCACGCCGCGCCGTCTCAATTGACAGGTTATAAGTTGATCCAATAGGGTAATTCACTCGCCATCTTCGTTGCCCAGGGTACACCGCGTGCAGGTTTCTAATCAAGTACCTAAAAATTACTACCTACCCTGCCTACATAACCTCATGCAGTTACCCAATAAAGTTACATTCTAAACAGGTAACTAAGTTCATTCATTCAGTATGTACTTATTTTACTAAATAAATTTCATCAAAGATATTTCTAGTGTTGACCTTATAAGATACCTTATCTGATGATTCCTGGAGTAAAAGTGCTGTGTCTGTTTGCATTGAATTTATAAGTTAAGATTTTGTGAACTTCCTTTCATTTAATTTACCATGTTTTTTAGAGAGATTTGATCCTTTTGATTGACACTATCGATTGATGCAGCGGTCTCCACACGATAAAAAAAGAAAAGTGATTTAAATATGGAATTTCATTGTTAATATGGTATCAGATGGATGGATGAACTTTGAGTTAAAGTGTTTTATTTTGCCAAATTGAATTTATAAGTTTAGGTTTCAAGGACTTCCTTTCATTTAATTTACCATGTTTCTTAGAGAGATTTGATCCTTTTGATTGACACTATCGATTGATGCCATAAAAATACAGGATGTTACTTTTTCAGATTTTAGTCAGTTCGATTACTGGGTGTGGCAAGCGAATTTTAAAAAATCTATGAATGCAGTTTTGTTTCTCTTTAAAAATAAAATGATGTCTCCTTTAAGTAAAATGAGCCAACTTAAGGATTTAAGGTACTTGCCCTCCATGTGGCATCGCCGTGGGACGCCCTGTATAGTAGTATATTATATAGTATAAGTAATAGTGAAAACGGCTAGGAGGCATCATCATCATCAGGTAATGATGGTAATAATAGGTAATGTCTGGGTAATGGTAATCGGTTGTATCTATAGAAAGAAAAAAATAACGAAAAGGTAAACAGCTTTTAAGAAATAGTCTTTTCTGTTTCATAAAGGCGGTTTACTTTTATACACTGAAACGATAAAAAATCACTGAATGGGAAGATTTAGTGATCTTTTAAAGTCAGTACCCAGCGAAACAGGTAATAGGCATGTAAGATAAGGTATGATGGTAAATAAGGTACGATGCTACAGTGGATTAGGCCTACCGGGGATACCACGGTAAAAAAAACGCGCCACTTGCTCTACCTCAAGGTGGTGTGGAAATGAGTTTGCTGCCGTAAACTTATGAAGACAATGGTTGTTGCTCGCTCGCCCGTTTAGCGATCCAAGATGGTGGACTCGAAATTTTCAATAAAATCGATATGGGTATCGTTTTCGGGGTTTTCGTGGTTTCTGATTACGTATATACCTACTATCCATTTAGCGATCCATGATGGCGGACTCGAATTTTTTTATAAAATCGACGTGGGTATCGAATGGTAGGCGGAGATGGAACCTCCCAGTGCAAGTTGAGAGTTAAAGGAACTTAGTTACTTAAAGGAAGTTTATAACTTAAGATTTTTATTATATATCTTCAGGTCATGAACGGCATTAACTGAGGAAAATGTTCCTTCTACTTCTACATCACGCTCTGACCCTACATCCTTATGCATGAAATATGGAACTAGTAGAACACATGAGAATTGCTGAAACTCTCCTTCCTTCAACATCTGGAGCACAGCATCATTTGGAATGCGCTGTTGCAGGAGCCGAAGTTATGAAAAATCAATTACAATATACTTATGCAGGTAAGGTTCCTTCCAGTTAAAGGACATTATTCACGCTGCATACATTTTTTGTAAAAGTGAAAGTGCCGACCAAAGAAAAAAAATACGATATTTCGTTAGAACTCGTTCTCACTAGCATTTTTTATTAAGGCATCAAAGTGGAGGGACCACAGCTTTCCTCGGTTTTATTTGAGTTCAAAAATAAATACCATAGTAGCATCTCGCTTGTTTTAGTTGATATATCCTCAGAGTTAATAAAAAAATAATGCTAACTCAACTTTGGAAAATCTGAAAAAAGAGTGGACCTAAATAAATTGACGAAAAACAACGATAAGCAGTATGGGGTTTATTTTGTTTGCTTTGATTAACTATTCTTCTAATATAGTACGATAATTGGCATTCATTTTCAATAATTCGTCCGTATCATGAAAAATGAATGTTTTCAAGATTTTTGAACTCAAATAAAGCCAATTGTCGCAGTGGTCCCTCAACTTTGACGCCGTAATAAAAAATACTAGCGAGGACAAGTCCTAACGGAATATCGTATTTTTGTTTTCTTTGGCCGGCCATTCAAGTTTGGACCAAAATGGGTGATGATGTCCTTTATTCACATTTGTCAAATTTCGTGCGAAACAATTTCAAATTGGCAACTAAAAAAAAAGTATATATTATGTCTCTATTTTCACCCTCTGAGCTTTTTCCCAACCCAGTTGGGGTCAACTTTCTACTCTAAAATGCGAATCGGCTGAATTTGATATTTTCCGAGAAGCAACTGCCATCTCCACAGCACATTAGTGATTTTGAAGTTCTGTAGTTAGAAAGCTATCTATATGTTTGCTTAATAGCGTCATGAGGACAGGCCACAGCATGGACATTTTAAGCTGTAGTACTTTAATCCATACTAATATTATTACTGTGCAAGTAACTCTATCTGTCTGTCTGTCTGTTACGTTTTCACGTCTAAACCACTAGCCGATTTTGATGAAATTTAGTACCGGGCTAGATTAGACCTTGAGAAAGGACATAGGCTATGTTTGGTCGCGACAACCGACATCCACGCGGGCGGAACCTAGGGCGAAAGCTAGTAATAAATAAATAACAAAATAAAGACTGAATTAATTTATTGTCTAAGATCATAATTCTTAAAATATATTTTAAAATATATTTTCAGAGGAAATGAAGAAAATCAACTAGTTCCAGAGGAACGTCGTGCGTGATACAGCTGATGTTTTATTATTGTTTGATCAACCTTTTGACTCCATCAGTGGGGCGGTCATATAAAACACAAAATGTACGAAAAAATACCATAATATGAAATAAAGTGCTGTCAAAATGAGAAAATGCGTAGGTAAGATATTTTAAATGACTAATCAATAAAAAGGCATGATGAGACGGCTGAGATAATGGTGATTTTTAAAAATAAGCCTCATCTTTATCCTAGCGTTAATCCCAGTCGCGACCCTTAGACTCTCGGGAGTCTGGAAGCCGTGAAAGCTTCCGCTTTCCGTTTTATCCGCTTTACCAGTTTAACTGCGGATTTGGCTCTTCTTCTTCATCTTGGTGTATATAACGGTAACGAAAAGAAGCCGCAATGTCTTCCTTCATTTCTTGGGAGCGGCAATGCTGTTGGCAGAAATTTCTTTAAGAAATAATCAGTAGTTTTGGGCGTTAAACAAATAGGCGAGTGGGTTCGCCGTTCTGGTCTGGTGGCAGACATGGTCTGATTCAGACCATCATTTGTCCAAACTTTTAACCTATCTGATGACGGACAAAACAGTGGTTCGTCGTGGCTGCAAGGAAAATGTTGAACCCTAATAATAAATAACATTTTTTTAATAGTTTCTAGATATACCTGATATACAATCAATCCATACAAATGGAGAAGTAACTCTGTGTATACCCGCTTGGGCAAAGCCGCAAGCAACAGCTAGTTTCAAATATTTACTCTAATAATAGTTATAAAATATTTTTTCTTCTCTTTTCCAGAAAACAACTACTACCAGAGAACTATTGTGATAAGCAGGTGTACTATAATTGTTTAGTCTTCTTTTGATTGGTTCCAATGGGCGGTCATATAAACCAATGGAGTAAAACTGTCAATATGAGAAAGGTAAGATTTTATAGTAAATTAATTGATAGGTAAAATACGCCCTGCAATTACATAATTATCAGTCGACTGAAATAATGATGGTTAATCAAATAGTAGCATCTGCGAGCGGCAGCGCCCGTATATTTAGAGATAGAAGACGTTATCAGGTTAAAAAGTACCTATATTAACATATCCAGTTCAAATCTGACGGAGCCCTCAAAAGTTCGACTAGTCTAACTACAGAACTTCGATATCGCCACTTGGTTGTGGAGGTCAGATGGCAGTCGCTTTACGGAAAATATCTAAGTGCAGCCGCATCACAGTCAGACTGGAAAACCAATCCCAACTAGGCTCAGAGAATAACGATAGTACATACAAGTTAGGTTTAAAAAAAATGGTCTAATGCTTGCACTTCATTCTCGTCGAGGTTAGGCGAGGTAGCGCGAGCACGAGAGTGTGGTGTTTGCCGATCGCGCCTCGCCTAACTTCGTCAAACCTCGCCTCGCCTAACCTCGACGAGAATGAAGTGCAAGCATAACATATTCTACCAGAATTCGGTGTAGAAAATAATATTAAATAACATGCTCTTATTTATACATTCAGTATCAATTCGTTATCATTATTAATAATATTTGAATGTTAATTGAATTGAATGTAATTAATAAATTACATGTGACATTAGGATGCCCTGGCAACGTCTTTTCTACTTCTTAATGTTTAACTTACTCTAAAATGTTTTTAAAATATTTTTTTTTTATTTCCCAGAAAAGCAACCACTTCCAGAGGAATATTGTGATCTACTTTTTGGCTCGTTCATAAATAAAGTGAAACAATTTATCCCATGAAATGAAGCTGGAGCGTTTGTCCGAACAACTGCTTACCTGAGCTACAATCTACACGCGCGTTTTAATCTTTCTGCTGTAATTTAAAATTTGTAATAAGCTATATGTATAGCAGATACAATGTTAGTTAAACAAAACGTTAATTTATGATCTAAGAACAGTGGTGTGCATTTTATTAAGACTGCAAATAGGGCAAGGTCAGTAGGAATACATCATAGATTGTAAAAAAGACCATGATGCCTCTGTTGGTCCTTTAGCGAAGATTTTTAATAAAAATCTAATATGTATTAAGCACTAAGCAGCTACTATTTGAATGCAGCCTAGAATTGTTTAGATTTAAGTCTTAACAATTCTAGGTTGCAGTTATGAAACATCTTATCAGCAGGTTTGATCATGCAATTGATGATTTCCTAAATGATAGAGAATTGGGACTAATTGCTTGCTTAGGCCATATGGTTTTGATAATTTGTTTTTAAGTTATGACCCAATTTTATTTTATTGCCATATTCTACAAAATTTGTGTACAAAATGTATTTTTGTTGTAATTTTGTAATATAATATTATATAAATTATTAAATGCTACTAAGTACAACTGATTGAGAAAATATAATTATTTGTATTATGAAGTATTTGTAATCCCGGTGAATCTAGAATCTATCTAGTAAACGTAGAAGCAGTAGATTTCATATTTTAGTTTAATTTATTCAGACCTTAAGTTCATTACCATGTTGATACTCGTATTAGATTAATTATTAAATAATATAATGCACTATGCATTAATAACTGAATATATTGTTATGTTTATTTATATTTCGAAATTATTCTATTATTAATATGAATCTGTGGATAGAGGTAGAGATTCAATTTATTTCTGACGTTCCTAAGTATGTTAATTTGTGAGCTATGTGCATATATAGGTAAAAAAAATATATAATACTAATAATTAGAATGAATGTTTGATATTTCCTAATTTCTTTGAAGATAAATAAAAAAAATCTACATGAATATTTTAAATAATTGTTATTTAGATAGATATTAATTTTATTCGAATTTTGTGTTAGATTAATACTATTATATATACATATAGCTGTTGCCCGCGGCTCCGCCCGCGTAGAATTCTGATCCCGTTCATCGCTAATATATATCCTATATGTTAATCCAGAGTATAACCTATACACATACCAAATTTCAACCAAATCGGTCCAGCCGGTCCACACATCCATTCTCACAAACTTTCACATTTATAATATTAGTAGGATAACACTACTAACTGAATATATAATTATGTATTTGTGTTTTGAAGTTATTGATACAATACATATTTTTAATAATAACAGTGGTATTTTTAAAGCCTGCTCCACCCCTCTGATAAGGCCATGATGTATGATTACTATTTTGTAACTTTTTAGGATATGTTTAGAGGCTAGTCTACTCTTTTTCTGCAACTAATATGGTTGTGAAAAAGAAATAACAAAATTGTGTCGCAATAATTGTCATTTTTCTTCAAAAATCTAGCATTATCTGCAGTGCATTACCAAAGTAGTGATCTATATCTGTGTGCCTAAATATCATTCAAAATAAATAAAACTATTGAATAAAAAAATATAAAGTACCATTAAATACAAAAAGTACGGCACTGAGCGGATTCGAACCCGCGCCTCTTGTGTAGCAGTCGAATGCACTACCACCACGCCACGGAGCCTCCGTCGCCAGCGCCATCTGACAGGCAGTGGTTCGATTTCTATAACTTGTCAAAATCCTAACTACGCAAGAAAACAAGTGGTGCCATCTCTTATATGTGTAAAGTACTTTTTCATCCCACCATCTCGGAAAGAGTATTTTTTCTCTTCGATATCTGAGCGTAAAAGTCGTTTTTATCCTCTAGAGGATAAAGTAAATTTGAATTTAGAACATCGTGTATACTAGGTTTGTGAACTCAAAACATCATTAAACCTATTTACTTCTACCTCTATGGTGCCGAATTTATCATACAACTTTTTTTTTAATTTATGAAAAACTCAGACTCGGAACCTCCTTGGTGTACTTTTTTTTTTAAATTTGCTTTACGCGCATCATTTTTTTTTCACGTCATATTGTTGAACATTGTTGTTAAATTTTTATTATTTTGCATTTTATTATTAGTATTAATTATTAGTATTAATACACATATTATACAGCCTCCGTGGCGTAGTGGTAGTACATATATATACCTATGCCAAGTCAAAAAAGAAACACGGGGATATGCCTCAACAGATGTCGTTCCGAAACCATACATCTAGTAATAGTACTGAAATTTGTAATATGTTTAATAATTATTTTAGTTCAGTTTTTGTCAAACCTTTACCACGTACTGCTGGTGCAACCTTATTAGAACAAAGTAGTGCAATCTCACATAACTCCCCTCTGGACATCTGTAGTATTAAAATTGATAGTCAGGTAGTTTTCCGGTTACTTTCTAGTGTTGATATTAAGAAAAGCGGTGGTCCGGATGGTATTCACCCATTATTTATCTCAAAATGTGCAAGGGAGCTAACCCTGCCCCTCACGCTAATATTCAGGAATTCGATGTCTTCTGGGTGCTTTCCTAAGATCTGGAAAAAAGCCTTGGTCACACCCATCCCAAAAAATGACAAACGCGATGATATTACTCAATACCGCCCTATATCTAAGCTAAGTATTTTTGGTAAATTATTGGAAAAACTGGTCACTGAACAGTTATCATACACAATGCGTAACTATATTATACCGGAACAACATGGTTTCTGTAAAGGTAGATCAGTAGAAACAAATTTAATTACTTTTACTGATTTCTTACTCAAATCCATGGAAGATGGACTCGAGGTACACGCTGTGTATACCGATTTCTCGAAAGCATTTGACAAAATAAATCACACACTACTAATACATAAGCTCGGAGAGGCCGGCATACACGGCGATCTACTTAGGTGGATTGAATCTTATGTCAGTAATAGATCTCAGGCTGTTTCATTGAGAGGTTACATGTCTGACTATTTACCTATTCCCTCGGGAGTACCACAGGGATCCCACCTGGGTCCCCTGCTTTTTATCTGCTATATAAATGACATTGGTAATGTTATTAATCACAGTAACTATCTGCTTTATGCCGACGACGCTAAAATTTTTCGCATTATTACTTGTATAGAGGACTGTCACAAACTGCAATCTGATATATCCAACCTTGCTGATTATTGCACTGAGACTCACATGTACCTTAACACAGAAAAATGTTACACGATTACCTACGGCCGTAAAAAAAAAATACTATCAAATATCATTATACAATAAATGGCATTACTTTGAGCGGAGTGGAGCATGTCAGAGATCTTGATGTCGTATTAGATAGTCAACTCACATTTAGCTTACATATTGATAGCATAGTTCAGAGAGCTTTCAAGCAGCTAGGTTTTATTCTTCGAATTTGTAAGCCTTTTAAGAGACAGCTTACTTACAAGGTTTTATATTTTAGCCTGGTTAGGTCCATATTAGACTTCTCTTCTGTGGTTTGGAATCCTTCTTTCGCCTGTCACACAAATCGTATTGAGCGAGTACAAAAAAAATTCTTTAAGTCCTTAGAATACCGCACAGTAGGTTCATATACAAATGATTATCCTGATATACTCGATAAGCATAATATTCTCTCGCTTCAAAAAAGACGTACACAATTCGATCTTACCTTTCTTCACAAAGTTATTCACAGTCATATTGACTCCCCTGACATCCTTAAAAAAAATATCGTTTTATATCCCATCTCGCACAGGCCCTACTCGCCGTAATCTACTAGAAAAATCCTTGTTTCACGTCCCCACTTGTAAAACTATATATGCAGCAAACTCATTTCTCACACGTACTCTCCTATTGCATAATAAATATTTTTCAAGCATCGACTTATTTAGGTATAGTAATACTCAAACTTATAAAAATAATCTAATTAGGAAGCTCCGCTTAGATCATTCTCAATAAACTTCAAATACATGTAATTTTAGGCTTTCAACTGTTTTTCTCTTGTCGCATTACATCTCTTTCATAATGTTTTTCTTCTTAATGTAAATTAAGTTTATTTTCAACTTTTGACACTATAGGTCGATAATTATAACTATGTAATCCTGTTAGTAATAGTAATTTAAGTATTGACTGTTTGTTTGTCATTGAATAAATAAAAAATAAAAAAATAAAAAAAACGCGGCCGCTACGCAGGAGGCACGGGTTTGATCCCCGCTCAGTGCAAATGTTTTGTATGTATGAAAATGGGTATTTGCATTGGTCTGGTCGTGCCTTGGAGAGCACGTTAAGCCGTCGGTCACGGATGCCATACAAACATCTATGGCAGTCGTTACGGGCAGTTGGAGTCCCAAAAAGTTCAACGACAACGGTCTAGCTGCAATGCTTCAATATCGCCTAATGTCACCATTGGGTCGTGGAGGTCAGATGGCAGTCACTTCACGGAAAATATCGAGGTCCAGCCAAATCCGCAGTTAAGACTGGTAAAGCGGACCCCGGACTCTGAGGAGAAAGCTTCGGATGCGACTGGGAATTAACGCTAGGAAGAAGAAGCATTTCATTATTTCCTCGATGAGGTGGGATGAAAAGTTACGTAAGAGCACAAGGTGAAAAATCTTTGCACTCGAGTGCAAAGATTTTTCACCTTGTGCTCTTTTGATTCCCTCGCTAACGCTCAAGATTCTAATTTGTGAATCACTCGCTATGCTCGTGATTCAAATTTAGAATCTTTCGCTTGCTCGGTCATCAAAACTAAGCACGCGGTTAAAAAGCAACTTTGCACTCTTGTATAACAAATAACTATTTGAACTTCGCGCTGACCAATTCGCGAGAAAGTTTGAGGTATCGATGAGTGAATGAAACGTCATTAGTTGAAGGACGTCGATGCCGCATGTTACTCACTTTGTTAACCTAACCTTCAATCGGTTTTCATCTTGGAAAGAAACGTAAGTTTTTGAATTTATTTGTATTAATGTGATAATATTCTGTATTTTATATTATTATAAATGACTATTTTTACTTAATTGGGGAAGTTTGTTCTTTTATGGCTATTATTGCATTTACCCCATGTTTTGATGTTGGGGCAATTGTAATAACATGGCAAGGGGCAAATGTTAAGTTTTATTACAATTACCTCTGGCCCTTTCTTTCTAGATGGTGCGAAATTATCTATAACAGAAAGGACCACCCAAATACTCAGAATAAAAATTACAAAGAGCTCTTAATGAAATAAAAGCCGGTACGCTCACCATACACAAAGCGTCTGTTCTTTACGGAGTTCCATTTGCAACATTGTATTGCCGAAACAAGGGAACTCG
This sequence comes from Eilema depressum, assembly GCA_914767945.1. Classification (NCBI taxonomy): domain Eukaryota; kingdom Metazoa; phylum Arthropoda; class Insecta; order Lepidoptera; family Erebidae; genus Eilema; species Eilema depressum. The sequence continues at coordinate 11,294,910 of OU612035.1, forward strand.
AGGAGCAATAAAAAAAGTAAAGGACGTAGAACTGCACTTCCCGAGAATATTGAAAACGTTTTGGCAACATCTGTTAAAACACTGGCTAAATGGGGCTTTGGTCTTAGTCGAAAAGAAATTATAGAGCTAGTAGGCCAGTACGTTAATATGAATAAAATCGAAACCCCATTTAAGAGAGGCATACCAGGGGAAGACTGGTTCCTTAATTTCAAAAAACGGCATCATTTGTCAATTCGAAAGCCAGAACCATTGGAGTATGCAAGAAAAAAGGCTGCCACGGATCCATTCATCATCTATGGATATTTTGACCTTTTAAAAAAAGTTCTGACGGAGCTAAACTTAGAAGACAAGCCCACACAAATATGGAATTTGGACGAAAGCAGTCTCAGTATAGACCCGTCAAAATCCAGAATAGTAGGCGAAAGAGGTGAAAGCTCATCCAGAGTTATCAGTACATCTGGAAGAGAAAACACGACTTTTGTGCTGGCTGCTAACGCTGCAGGTGGTCGAGCGCCACCTCTAATCATTTTTAAGGCAAAAAATGTATGGGACCAATGGAAGGCACCACCAGAAAAGGAATATCCCGGTGCAGTCTACTCTGCCACTCCGAATGGTTGGATGGAGACAGGGGTGTTTAAAAACTATTTTGAAAAAGTCCTTATACCAGCTCTGGGTGACGAACGGCCTGTACTGGTCATAATATATACGATGGCCATTCCACACATGTGTCTCTCGACCTAGTTGAAACTGCTTTGGCCAAAGACATAACAATTCTTAAACTGCCAGCCCACACAAGTGACCAACTGCAGCCATTAGACGTTTCTGTATTCAAGTCTTTTAAACAAAAATGGGACCAAACTGTTGCCACTTGGCAGCGGCAGAATATTGGCAAAAAGCTACCTAAAGCGCTATTTTCGCAATTTTTGGGCGAAACTTGGATCAGTGTCAATGAAGATGTTATCAAGAGCGGATTTAGAAAATCAGGGATATTTCCATTCAATTCTGACGTCATTCCCAGAGAAAACTTTTCTAAGGACGCTTTAGAGCGCTGGGAGAGGCACCTTGCAGGAGAGCTTGCGAGAGATGAGGCGAGTCCTGATCCTCATCGGTCAACTTTTAATAACTCATCACCATCAATTTTAAATCTACCCGCTTCCGAGGAGGAGGCCATTCCCACAACACCTCAATCGTCAATTGTCAATTTATCAATCGTCACAGTATACCGTACCAGCAACTCCTCAATCTAATGAGATTCTAGCCTATAATGCCGCGCCAACAATATCATTTGAACAGATCATTCTTTCAACTATACAGCAAAAACATCTGCCTGTAAATAAAGAAAAGAAACGTAAGGTTGCCTCAGGTGCTGAAGTAGTTACGTCTGCTAGAATGCTTGAAGTGTTCAAGGAAAAAGAAAACTTAATTGCAAACAAAAAAGCTGAAATAAACAATAAAAGCTAAAATAAACAAGAAAATAGGAAAGAAAGAAAGAAAAGTGAAGAAAAATGCTAAAGATTCAGAAAGTGACACTACAAATGTAGATTCAGATAGTGAAGTACCCTATGCGAATTCTGACGAAAGTGAATGGGTGGAAGAGGAAGCTGAAGCTCTTATTGAGTCAGACAATGAAGCTACAATGACAGATATTAACAAAGAAAACAAGGCAGAAGAGGAGACTGGGCTAGATATCCATATTAACCAATGGGTGATTGTTAAATATACTTTAGTGAAAGGATATAAATATTACGTAGGCTTCGTGCAAAAACAGATAGAAAGTCGTTGGGAGGTAAAGTTTGTACGACGTAAGGGTGCAATTTTTGCATGGCCTGTAATAGAAGATGTTGATACAATCACCGCTGATTCCATCGTTAAAATATTGCCGAATCCTACAATAACCAAACGTGGTATAATATCCTTTGATTTCAAGTTCAGAAATATGATTGTTTTGTAAACACATTGATTGATTTATTTAGTCTGTAAGGAAAAATTCATATCTTTGTAAGCTTTCATGTCATTGTGATCTCTTTGAAGTAAAAAACCTAAGTTAATTCAATTTTCGTATTTTATTGCTATTACCCCTGATTTGCAACTATTTAAAGTGCTGAGAAATTGACCAACATTATTACATTTGCCCCTGAACACCGGGTAAATGTAATAAGTGACACATTTTTTTTTTCAATTTGATTATCTAAATTATCTGAGTGATTTTAATTAAACAAATAACTTAAAACTTTAGCCTCTTAAATACTTATACACGTGGTAAATATAATTTTCTTACTGCGCAAAAGTAAAATTTTGTCTATGGTTGAATATGTCGTTCTAGTTATGGTACTCGCATTTACCCCACCTGACCCTACTTTATTTTTTCTAATTTTACATATTTTGATAAAAATTGCCAAAAGTTCATTTGTATCTAAGGCTGATCTCTGTAGAGTAGGGAACGGGGGGCACAGTGAATCATGGGGCACAGTGGATGATTGTTCATATCTCACTCGCTAATACAAGTATAGACATGCTTACTTCAATCGATCAGTTGATCTACGCGTGACGGGGTCCCGCCCGCCAGTTGCCTGTGTGCTCTCGTAGCGAGAGGTTGCGCTGTCGCCGTTCCGTGTCAAGTAAGTCGCCATTTTTAATTTTTACAATGTTTTTGCTAATCATTTTGCCTAGGTTGTTTGTTAAAAATATATGTTCTCGTGTTTTTTCCTAGTTCCTTGTTAAATAAGCTAATTGAATCACTGCTATTCTAGTCAGTTGTGATTCTTATGTGCTAGAAATTCTATTTTATTTTTATTATGACTTAATGGGGTACAGTGAACTGATTGCGAAAGGGGTTCAATGGACCGTGATCCATAGTGCCCCAAATACTAGACCACCCACTACCATGAATTAATGATGTCTTTTTCATTTTTTTAGGTACAAAATGGTTCGTAACCGCCCCAGAAAAACTAATATAGGCCAACACACAGAAGAAGACATGAAACGGGCTGTAGATTTGATTTATGACGGAAAAAAAATTAGAGAAGTTGCAAAGACACAAAACCTACCGTATACTACACTTTACAGATATTATAAAAAGAGTTTGACGAATCAAGATAATATCAGATATATACCTAATTATGATAACCGTAAAATTTTTAACACTAACCAGGAAGAAACTTTGGTAGAATACATTATCAAATGTAGTCAAATGTTCTATGGTTTGACTCCAATAGATGTTCGACAGATTGCTTATGAAATGGCACACATCAATGCCATTTCGGTGCCTCCAAAGTGGCACGAAAATAAACAAGCCGGCGTTGATTGGCTGTACAATTTTAGAAAACGTCACCCCATTCTAAGTTTAAGGACTCCAGAAGGCTGTAGTTTGAGTAGAGCTACATCCTTCAATAGACATAACGTAACCATTTTTTTTGACAATCTGCAAGATGTTATGCTGAGAGTGCCAAGTTTTGGAACTGGAATAAGAGTATACAACCTCGATGAAACGAATACAATGACGGTTCAAAAGTCCGGGAAAGTGTTGGCAATCCGCGGACAAAAACAAGTCAGTAAGGTGACAAGTGCAGAAAAAGGAACCTTGGTAACCACTTGCTATATTGTCAATGCATTAGGTCAGGCTTTGCCTCCAGCGATGATATTTCCACGCGTACATTTCAAAGAGCATATATGTTAGCAGCTGTGCAATTCACTAACAAGCACAACGATGCGACAACGATGCGAGTCGCAACGATGTGCGCGATAGACACTGTCATTGGTCGATTTCCAATGACGTGATACAATCTGACCAATGACAATCTACGTTGCGCCTCGCATCGTTGTCGCATCGTTGTGCTCGCTTAGGGAATTGCAGTGCAGGTGCCCCTACAGGTACTTTGGGGCTTGCTAATCCATCGGGCTGGATGAATAGTAATCTTTTTGTCAAAACAATGCAACATTTCATCAATCACACTCAAAGTAGCAAAGAAAATCCATCATTGCTTATTATGGATAACTATGAAGCTCACATATTAAGTATGTATTGAAGCAATAACTCTTGCTAAAGAAAATGGTGTGACAATATTAACTGTTCCTCCTCATTCCACAAGCAAGCTACAACCGTTAGATGTAGCAATATTTCGATACCGTGGGGTAGAAAGGTCGTAAAAGCCACATTTAGCGAAAATGACTTAATGATGCAGTCTTGTCCAGAATTTTGCGCTCTATCGATCTGTGTATTTAAAGTTTTGAAAAGTGAAAGAAAATGGTTTTTACTCCCCGGTATTTTTTATGTCCTAAATATTTTTTTTAAATAAAAAATGTCGTAAAATCCATTTTCATTTAAACTGGTCAGTAATTTGGGCGTATCACCATCACAACCAAAACAGTTTGGTCGTAATGCACACTAAGTCGAAATTAAATAGATACTTCACTGATGAAAATAGCCTTGCAGAACACGTAACACTGTTCAATGAACCTGAACTGAGCAGAAAATAAAAGGAAAGGGAAAAAGAACAGGAATGGGCAAAGGAACTGGAAAGGGAAAAGGCACAGGGAAGGGAGAAGGTACAGGAAAGGGTAGTTGTTTGAAAGAAATAAACGACAATGAAGGAAGTCAGCATCAAGACTTAATTTTGTACTGTGGAAACTTTACAATAGCCGACTGCCGATTTCGCTCGCTAAATTTAAACATTTAAAACATCTTTGCGATATTGTAGTAATACCTAGACCGTATCATTCTGAATTCCACCAATTGCCCCATAGCAAACAGACTGAAGATACTTTGAATGAAACAAACCAAGCAGACGAAGTAAATGAAAACGATGAAAAATTATAATAATTAGAAATTGTTTTTATTTTTAATTAGATTTCATGCAGATCTGTTCAGCAGTTATGACGTGATAGACTGATAGAGTAACACATTTATACAACATCCTAACAAACTTTCAGATTTATTAGTAGGATTAATAGTAGGCAATTAATTATTTAGTGTACTATATTAGTTAGCGTAGTTATTTAAGCCCCTATCTAGTTTCAGTAAAGTAACATAAATATAGTTACGCCCTTGTTACAAACAAACTTTTAATTTTATAGGGCATATTCACCACTTTTTTATAATTTTTATGTCGTAACTCCAAGCTAACTTTCAAATTACACAGTCTATTCTGATTATGAGTGTTTTGGTTAAAAGTACATTAAAACACAAACATTTTGCACTATTCTGTATGATTATAAGTCTATAATTAAAAAAGTTGTGATAGATCTTTCTTATTTTTTTTAGTTTTTTGCTTCCCTTGAAAAGTTTGTATTTTGTCTTTTACGACCTTTCTTCCCCACGGTATCGATTTAAACCTTTCAAAGTCGCATACAATGCTGCAGTAGACAGCTGGCTAATGAGAAATCCCGGGAAAACTTTCTCCATTTATCAGGTTGCTCAATGTATTACAATAGCTCATATGAAATCGATGACTCCTGGAAACATTTGCAAAGGATTTCAGTGCACAGGAATATATCCATATAATAGAAATATATTTACTGACTTGGATTTTGCACCATCTGCGGTCACTGACAGAGAAATAGAACAAGAACAACAAGTTCCAGTAATAGAACAAGAAAATGCCGATCTTTTTCACGAAAACACTGAAACATTCGTAGAAGCATTGCAAGAATCGCCTGATATCCCATCTATATCCCGAGATTTATCTCCTTCTATTTTAGTACAAAATTCTGAAATTCTACCACCATCGAGAACACCATCTATCCCTAGCTCTCCTATCGCAATTACACAACCGGCGCCAAATATTATTATACTATCTTCACAAAAACCTGGTACATCCAAAAGTTTTTTAAGTCCATTGCAATTTAGAGGACTTCCAAAAGCTGAAGCCAGAAAGAGAGGACGAGTGTCAAGACGTAAAGGGGATACGCCAAATAAATTGGAGATAGAAAGACGACAAGAGGAAAAGAATAAAAAACAACGAAAGAGAGATGCAACAGCTAAGAAACGAAAAGTTTTGGTATCTGAATCTAGCAATGAAGAGGCTGAAAAAGTTAATCTAGGAAAGAAAGTTAAACAGTAGAAGAAATGTACACGTGTAATGAAAAGAAAAGTCTTGCAGTCTGAATCTAGCGATAAAGAATGTGATAAAATTAGCATTTACTCAGAAGAAGAACCTAGTTATGAAGACGAAGTTGAAGACAAGCCAGTTGTAATATCAGAAAACTTTGAACCTCTCAATGCTCAACCAAAAGAAGGAGACTTTATTTTAGTGCAGTTCGTCACAGGCAACAAAAAGATATTCTATTTAGCAAAAGTTATCGGAGAAGAAACCGGTCAGAATGTAATAGTGAGTTACTTAAGAAAATTTTCTAAAATTACAAAATAATGCTTTCCAGTTACCTAACGTGCCTGATATAGCAACAGTTCCTGGGCAAGACATTAAGGTGATTACATACGCGAATGACTTTGACCATACAAATGCTCAAGGTCATTGGCTCATATTTGAACCGTAAAAATCAGTAAAACCAATTTTAATAGATAACTTTATAGGCGACGATCACAAACTAAGAAGGTCACGTCATGCTAATACACTCATTTAACATATATGTGAAATTTTAGATTATTTGGATACATATTGTAGAAAATATTTGGTTTCATAAGAAAGAGTAGAGTGATGTTCAGAGCCTCTTTTCTACTATTTTCTCCTTTTTTATTTAATTTATGAAAAGTATAAGTTACTCTGTATATCCTGTAGTATTCAGGTATGTAAATTCCAGATCTGTAGGTTTCATAGTTAATAAGAAAAACGGTTTCGAAAATACTGATTTTTCGATGCTGATCTGATTCCGGGCCTTAAACTGATTTTACCGAAACCTACTTTTGTTGGTGGAACCAAAAGGCAACAAGGAGTGTTCAAATTTGATCTCGACTTTTCTCAAATAGATCTGCGCTGAATATTGAGATGTCTTAATTTATATTTTGTTTTTGTGATTTTTGACGCGAAAATATTATGTCTTCAATATCAGTATTTACTTACTATTTTTGAATTCAGTAAAAGAGTTATATAATTAAGTGTTGATACCTTATATTGACATAAGTATATTGTTGTGTTTATGGTTAAGTTTAAAATTTAAGAAAGAAGACTGATTCATACTTGCTTAGACTGAATTTACGTACAAAGTACAAGGCTGTTATTATATTATTAGAAATACTATGATTGCATATAAAGTATTTGTTTCATTTCAAGTCCTCTTTAGTTAGTTCAATGAACCCCATAGCATTTAATATGATAAAATAAAGTAATGATTCACAGTACCCCACGGTGATCCACTATACCCCTAGTTTAAATTCACTGTGCCCCAAGGTGGGGGTTCAGTGGATCACGTACCCATTTTTTAAAAACACACTTCTAAGTTGTTACCTATTTTGTTTAGGGCTGAATTGCATGTTGATTTACTTAAACAAGATGTCAAGGTATTGAAAACCAATATTTGACATATTCTAGCTCAAATAGCATGTGAGTCAGAGCGCATACTTATAAAAAAAAGTGATTCACTGTGCCCCCCGTTCCCCTAAACTAAAGTTCCTATGACTAGTTTCTAAACAATTATTATGTAAGACAAAGTTATAAACTTTCGAACATTAAAATGTTAATTACACAAAAACTTGTTTTAGTGACATTCCTTGTTTTGCCCCTGTTATGCGAAACAAAATTATGACCTAAAAATTTCGGTGAAACGGGGTGGAACCGTTTTTAATAAGTATAGATTAAACATTTTTCTCTAAAATGCATATCGTGGAAACTATGTTAAATGGAAGGAAAATGTCAGAAGTATGCCGGTCTTAGCACATTGACCTGAAGTCTATTCCATTTTGCTAGGGCACTGTGTGGAGAAATGCTCAGAAATCAGATTCGAAAAAAAAAATACTAAGATCTCACGTCAAACGGTGCATAGCGCTTGCCCATCTTCCTCAAGATCTTGTGGAAGATGGATGGTTATATAATTTGGGAGAGAGTGAAAGAGATCCCAAAATTGATTGACCTATTTTCAAAAAACATGGTTGAAAAAAGATGCTTTCTTTAATCATTTTTACTTTTTACGACCAGGCACATAAAACAAATAAATAATGCGATCGAGGCGTGGAATTCACGTCTAAATAAAATGGTAAAACCGAAGCCAAATATTGAATTGCTGAATTCATTACAAAAGGATTCAAATTATTATTTTGGTAAATTAAAAAAAGACGGTTATATTTAAAAAAAATCCTCTGAAACTATTCGATCACAGAAGCGAATGAAAAGAATACTGAGAGAATTAATTGACAATGAGATAAGTATAGGCCACTGCATAGAAAAAATAATCAACTAATATTTTACTACACTTATTTACGTAATTATTTAATTTTTTACATTTAAGTTTAAATAAATAAATGACAAAGTAATATTTCCTTATTTTTTTGCTTTAAATTTTAGTATTTAGAAGTTTTAACGCGGGCAACATTAACGCCGCATCCGGCGGGCGGCGGTTGCGCCAATGAGCAACCGTCCCGCCAAAACTCGGGGCGTGAGGACTGCGCGGCCGCAACAAGCAGCGCCGCGCAACGGGACGCCATACGCACTAGGCGGCCCCCGGCGCGCTACCGGGAACACAACTAAGAGAACTAGCGAACTGTTAACGTGGTATGGACGAGATAGTGATTGTGTTGTGTGTTAAAATAAGACTCATTCTGTTACTTTATCCTGTAAGACTAATGTGTAACTAATTGTGTGTTGGATTAAACATTTACTTTAATAGTAATTGCCAAGTACTTTCATTCCAAGTGCCACCAGCCTGATAGTTAACATTAAACTGCCAGCGCCAACGGATGTCGCCCGTGAGGACGAAACGACTTATTACCATGATCATGCTGTAACATACACCGATAACATCTTCGTTGACCGAACCCTCGCTGACGAGAGGCCCGCTCTCATAGTTGGGACGTGGAGTAACGAGGTTGAACTCGCCACTGGACTAGGGATGTCCACGTACTCGCATGCGACACCGGGGCAAACGCATACTGACGAAGGTACCGGCTTAGCGATAGACGACATCGAGCGGGTGTTGCATAAACGTCGCGCTTTCGAAGAGTGGAAGAGGGGAGCGGGGATAGGCGATGAGGCTGTCTCTCCTCAACTCATGGGTGACGCCGAAGCCTTTCTCGACGCGATAATAAACGGAACTGGAGAAGAGTATGATTGCGTAAAAGAGATAGCTGCCCATATAGTGGGACATGGCAACCGCGGAAACTATAGTTGGGAAGCGAATGTACAGGGGGAGGACCATATACCGACGACAACAGGGGTGCGTACGCCCCTACCGCTTAACCTGACGACGGGCATGTCCGTGAATAGCAGGTACGAGCTGGCGCCCGAGGAGGGCATAGTGACACTCACGGGACTCGGAGGTTCTTGGCAGGAAGGCAGGTGCGGTAGACCAGGGACTGACATCGTTGACATGCCCACGTTGGAGAGGGGCTTAATGAGGATAAATTTGATGGAAGTAAACCCTAACGACGTAATGCTTTGCACGAAGCCACTCAACGCACAGATAACCACATATAGCTTCAGGGTGAGTACGGCGATAATGACTATAGTGGGGAGAAGATGTGGATGGGAAGGCTCTTTCCGACACATAGGTAACCCACAACGTCAGGCTACGCCATTCGGGTGGGGGCTCAGATCGCAAAATAGGAGCTTCCAGACATTGGACTATAGCGTATTGTCGCTATCAATACCATTAATGGGAAACCTTGAATCGGCAAACACCGTACAAGCTAAAGCGTGGCACACGCCAGTACGGAGCGTGACAGCAACAGGCACCTCAACCAATTACCTGTTTAGCTCAATGGCAATGCTAGGGCTGGGACCCAGACCCGGGAGAGGAGGGTCGGGAGCAGCCAACACCGCCAAAGATCCAAATTTTGTAGAAGAGGGGGCCACATCGCAGCCAGATGCGAAAACTGCAGCTACGGACGCATCAATTGTCGGGTTGCCGCCGGCGCCCCCTATCACCAAGGCAGGGGCTTCGGAGGCAAAGGCTGCGAACCACCCCGACCATGTGGCCCCCACGGATACTCAATAAATCTCGAGCCCATAAAGGAAATGATGCCTGACCGGCTCTGGAGTACCACAGAATATAGGAGAAGACGAAGGGGTAGACCCCGCGTTACCAAGGCCAAGCCAGACTCGGGACGAGTAGTAGTCTTGGAGGGGGAGAGTATAACGCGGGCAACATTAACGCCGCATCCGGCGGGCGGCGGTTGCGCCAATGAGCAACCGTCCCGCCAAAACTCGGGGCGTGAGGACTGCGCGGCCGCAACAAGCAGCGCCGCGCAACGGGACGCCATACGCACTAGGCGGCCCCCGGCGCGCTACCGGGAACACAACTAAGAGAACTAGCGAACTGTTAACGTGGTATGGACGAGATAGTGATTGTGTTGTGTGTTAAAATAAGACTCATTCTGTTACTTTATCCTGTAAGACTAATGTGTAACTAATTGTGTGTTGGATTAAACATTTACTTTAATAGTAATTGCCAAGTACTTTCATTCCAAGTGCCACCAGCCTGATAGTTAACATTAAACTGCCAGCGCCAACGGATGTCGCCCGTGAGGACGAAACGACTTATTACCATGATCATGCCGTAACATACCGCTTCGGCCGTGTACGTAATTGTAGTTTCGTAATTGATTTCGAAGTAAGAATAATTATTCTTTGTACGAAACTGATTTCGAACAGAGAAGTATTTTTCCGTATTTGTAATCGCGGTTTCGTAGCAGGAAAAAACTTTTGCTGAAGTACATAATTTCGAAAGCGGAATTTCTATTCTTTACACGTAACTATATAACGAAGTATGTACTTGTTGAAAAAGACTGAATGCTTGATATGAAACCTTCATGAAACACTTCAGTCAAATAGCCATTTAATGTATTAAATTGTCAGAGTGTTTTGTTTTCTCATTCTTACCAAGTATATTGTACAAGGATTTTGTATTCTCTTTGATTCTGGCACTAGGTTGTCATCATAATTTATCAGATTTAATTTTAAAAACGTAGTTATTATATGCTCTTTGAATTTTAAATTGATTTAATATTTGATTATTTTCCGAAAATGAGTGCGACGGAAATGGCTTTTGTAGATACTCGTCGTGGAGGGGTTTCTGTGTTGTGCGATGGTCGGCGATATCATCGAAAAAATATTTATAAAAATAAAAATACATTTTGGCTGTGCTACAATAATACCAGATGTGGTTGTAAAGGAAGTATTACATTAAACGAAAGAAATGTAATAGTGAAAAGCAAATCACACGATTCAACTTGCAAACAAGATTTTGCACAAAACAATATACTAAGGGAACTTGACTCTTTAAAAACCAAGACCAGTACCAACTTCGAATCTATCCAGAAGCAATATGAAGCAATGGTTTTTAATCTTGAAAGTGTTGGTTTTAACTTCGTTCAACAAATTCCCCAATTTAACAATATAAAAACTGGCCTATATAATGCACGTAATAAAGTATTAGGTGCTCCAAAGCTACGATACACATCGGCATCTTCAGTTGTTATCCCTGGAAAGTTTCAAGATTTCCTTTTAGCTGATTTTAATGATGAAGAGAATGATACAAGAATAATTCTATTTTGCAACAAAAAGGCTAAAAAATTAGTAGCAGGATTCAAGCATATTTTATGCGATGGGACATTTTCGTCTTGCCCGTGTTCATTTAATCAATTGTATACAATTCACGGATTTGACGATACAACATCGGCAGTTTATCCCTTAATTTATTGTTTTCTACCCAATAAAAGTGCAAAAACTTATGAAACACTTTTTAGACTGATTGAATCACTTTTCCCGAACTGGCGACCAGTAAAAGTGACTATAGATTTTGAGTTGGCTGCAATGAAAGGTATCAAAAGAGTTTTTCCGAACATTACCGTAAAAGGTTGTTTTTTTCATTACAACAGATGTCTAATACGAAAAGCAAAGTTATTAAAGATGAACACAACAGTAAAACGAAGGCACGTGGCAAGGTGTGCAGGATTGGCTCGATTACCTAAAGAATACGTTCAAAGAGGGTACAAGTATATTATGAACAGAAGTCCTAATGGCAATAATGTAAAAAAATTTAATAAGTATTTCACTGAACAGTGGATGGAAAAAACTGATTTTACAAAAGTATGTTGTTGCGAAAAAGAAAAAATCCGCACGACTAATAATCTTGAAGGCTGGCACAGTAGGATCAACCGATTTGTTGGACGTAGAAATCCCACTTTAGCCCAGCTACTCGATACTTTGGTCAAAGAAACTAAAGTGATTGATATTTTCAAAAAGCAAACTAAAAAAAGTCAAAATTATTTAGAGATTGACTCTGAAATTGATGGTGCCATTAAAGATTTAAAAGACAAAAAAATCACATTAGGGCATTGCCTAGAAATAATTTCCCCATTTTCATTTAAATTTTAATTTAATTTTAAGTTTGTATTTTAAGTTCAGAATAGGATTGTTTGTTTTATTTTGTAATTTTATTTTGTCTGTTATATTCAATTATAATTGACAAAACAACAGATTTTTTGTTTCTCTTTCAATTTCGTCCAAAGAATAATAATTATTACTTTGAAATCAATTACGAAACTAAAAAACTAAAAACCGCGATTACAAATACGGAATAATACTTCTCTGTTCGAAGTCAATTTCGTACAAAGAATAATTATTCTTACTTCGAAATCAATTACGAAACTACAATTACGTACACGGCCGAAGCGTAACATACACCGATAACATCTTCGTTGACCGAACCCTCGCTGACGAGAGGCCCGCTCTCATAGTTGGGACGTGGAGTAACGAGGTTGAACTCGCCACTGGACTAGGGATGTCCACGTACTCGCATGCGACACCGGGGCAAACGCATACTGACGAAGGTACCGGCTTAGCGATAGACGACATCGAGCGGGTGTTGCATAAACGTCGCGCTTTCGAAGAGTGGAAGAGGGGAGCGGGGATAGGCGATGAGGCTGTCTCTCCTCAACTCATGGGTGACGCCGAAGCCTTTCTCGACGCGATAATAAACGGAACTGGAGAAGAGTATGATTGCGTAAAAGAGATAGCTGCCCATATAGTGGGACATGGCAACCGCGGAAACTATAGTTGGGAAGCGAATGTACAGGGGGAGGACCATATACCGACGACAACAGGGGTGCGTACGCCCTTACCGCTTAACCTGACGACGGGCATGTCCGTGAATAGCAGGTACGAGCTGGCGCCCGAGGAGGGCATAGTGACACTCACGGGACTCGGAGGTTCTTGGCAGGAAGGCAGGTGCGGTAGACCAGGGACTGACATCGTTGACATGCCCACGTTGGAGAGGGGCTTAATGAGGATAAATTTGATGGAAGTAAACCCTAACGACGTAATGCTTTGCACGAAGCCACTCAACGCACAGATAACCACATATAGCTTCAGGGTGAGTACGACGATAATGACTATAGTGGGGAGAAGATGTGGATGGGAAGGCTCTTTCCGACACATAGGTAACCCACAACTTCAGGCTACGCCATTCGGGTGGGGGCTCAGATCGCAAAATAGGAGCTTCCAGACATTGGACTATAGCGTATTGTCGCTATCAATACCATTAATGGGAAACCTTGAATCGGCAAACACCGTACAAGCTAAAGCGTGGCACACGCCAGTACGGAGCGTGACAGCAACAGGCACCTCAACCAATTACCTGTTTAGCTCAATGGCAATGCCAGGGCTGGGACCCAGACCCGGGAGAGGAGGGTCGGGAGCAGCCAACACCGCCAAAGATCCAAATTTTGTAGAAGAGGGGGCCACATCGCAGCCAGATGCGAAAACTGCAGCTACGGACGCATCAATTGTCGGGTTGCCGCCGGCGCCCCCTATCACCAAGGCAGGGGCTTCGGAGGCAAAGGCTGCGAACCACCCCGACCATGTGGCCCCCACGGATACTCAATAAATCTCGAGCCCATAAAGGAAATGATGCCTGACTGGCTCTGGAGTACCACAGAATATAGGAGAAGACGAAGGGGTAGACCCCGCGTTACCAAGGCCAAGCCAGACTCGGGACGAGTAGTAGTCTTGGAGGGGGAGAGTATAACGCGGGCAACATTAACGCCGCATCCGGCGGGCGGCGGTTGCGCCAATGAGCAACCGTCCCGCCAAAACTCGGGGCGTGAGGACTGCGCGGCCGCAACAAGCAGCGCCGCGCAACGGGACGCCATACGCACTAGGCGGCCCCCGGCGCGCTACCGGGAACACAACTAAGAGAACTAGCGAACTGTTAACGTGGTATGGACGAGATAGTGATTGTGTTGTGTGTTAAAATAAGACTCATTCTGTTACTTTATCCTGTAAGACTAATGTGTAACTAATTGTGTGTTGGATTAAACATTTACTTTAATAGTAATTGCCAAGTACTTTCATTCCAAGTGCCACCAGCCTGATAGTTAACATTAAAAAGTGGGAATTATTATTTATTTTGTTGTTGTATAGATGATAATAAGAATTAATCATCATTTAATTAAACGAGATTTATCACTATTTTTTTATTTCCCTTTGGTTTAAGCCAGCATAATTTTATTAGGACCAATAAACACCTAGAAAATACTCCGTATTGCAATCGTCCCAACAAATGAATCATCGTGGACCAGTTGCCCATTATCAAATTTAAAAAGGCGCTAGTGGTCCCAGGTCCCAGTTTTAGATCAGCTCGTTGGGTCAGCTAGTTAAAGAATAAGGTCCAAATTATTCTGTATTATCATATGATGCCATCTCCACATTTGTGAAAATGTCCATTGCTGTTTTATGTAGATTATGATGACCGTCTCTTACCCCATCTTCAGGGTAAGAGGGACAGTTGCCCAGAAGCAAATGTTTTAGTTAATTAAAAGTTACTTGCTTTACCCAGAAACTCAATATCAATATCAATCAAAGCTAAATACCCGTGGCCTGAAATGAATTAATCTAAACAACAAGTATCAGTATCTTTATATCTTTACAGCTCTTTACAAAAAAAATAAAATAAGGTATGTTTCTCTTACCCCACCTGACCTTATTTAATTTTAGTCTTGGAGCGCTTGATAAATCAACCTTCGTCTACCAAGAACATAAGACCTACTAGCCAAGCAATCTTGCCTGCTAACACATCTAACAACTTTTCAGGAACAAATTCTATACCAGACAGCCAGATCTGTCATTACTAGTCATTTGGCATTACAAAGTCAGAGAAATCCTGCTGAACGAATGAACTTAGATGAAGTTTGTGTGATTTGAAACACCTCTTGCACTTGAAGCGGTTCATATTGATGTTGTGGTTGCAGACTACAGTTATCTAGTTTGTTTGTTCTTATTATCTGAATTTTCACTTTTAAAAACACGTTTAAAAAACTTAGAGGCAAATACACCTTCCAAGTTGACAAAAACAGCATGGATTGAGATGCTATACGAATAGACTTCACCTGTACAGATTTTGGTAAAGACTTGAACGATATGCCAAGGAAGATAGACAGGAGGCACAGGATCGCAGGTTTACGTGTACTAATCTGATACCATGATCTGGTAGGTACAAAGCTAATTTCGATGAATGACATCTGCTCGCCGCATTAGTTTATAATATATCATTGCGCCGCATTGACTTATTATACACATTCACTGAATTTAAACCCAATGACGAATTTGTATGCAGCTAAAATACCAATCACAAAACAAACAAAACGAAAATACTATACAAGATCTGCGAGACCAAATGCTGCCATTTTGCCATGAATTATACCACCAATTAGTTTTTTATAGGATATCTTTGTTACTGTGTTTTCTATTATATTTTTATTTAATAGTTGTAACATGCAAACAGCAAACTGCTAGACAAAGAGAATAATACAATAATTACGTATAAAAATACGTATTGCAAACAAATTGCAAGGTTATATTATTACTTTTTTTTTTTATTTGTTCCTTTCGGAACAGGCTAAGGTTCTATGACCATGCTGCCTTGTCATCAGTTCTGTTATTGTTATTTTACTTTGTATTTGGATGATGATGAGGATGAGGATGATGATGATGATAATAGTGAGTTAATGATGATGACGATGATGATGATTGCTGCCTCAGTAAAGTGGTGGAAACTTTACTAAAGGCTTCTTACGGAGATTTGAAACCAACACGAGAAGTCACAATCCACTGTTATATATTTCACTTTCCTACTCTTGTGCGCGTTTTCCAAGACGTTATGTCTAAAATTCCACCATATTTACACATAAAAACTCGAACTCACACTAATTTTGGAAAATAAAATAACACCGGCGACCATTCATTCTCGTTTTGGCGGCAAAAGCAAAACTCCTTATATTATTACCTTAGAGTATATAGTAAAACTCTGTATACTATATAAGGGGTCCATTACACGCTCATGCAAACGTCATGCAGGAAACCATCAAACAGCCAAACATGAATTACTTTTGCATGATGGTTTTATATCGACATTGACCCCAATTCTGACGTTACCATCTCTAAACTTAAATTTCTCTAAAATTTTCTTATTTTAGCTAAGCGATTGACATTTCTAACAGTATTCTGTTGTTATGTCAAACTAAATTTAGTGTTTGCTAATATACTCTAAGGTTTGCTAAGCACAAGACAGCACTAAATTTGAATATGACGTCACTAAAACGAGTGTTACAACTATTAAAAAATTAACAATGAACGATAAAGATTTTCATAAAATCTGTAAAAACTTATCGTAATAAGTCTTTAGAATGCCGACAAATGATAATTAGTGCATATTATTGATCAAATAGTAAAGAAACTGTGATATTTCTCAGTCTTAACCAAGTAAATACAGTTTTTCTCGGACCACGTACCTGGCAAGTTCGCGGGGTCCGCTAGTTATTTATGAAATCCAAATCAATCGACGATTTATAGAGCTTTATAAAGGCTTTAAGCGTATATAGAACGACAATTGGCATTATTTTAGATGATGTCTAATTTTAGTTTGACATTTCTTATTTTAGTGCATATACGTACAACAGAATACCGTTTAACCACCAAAAGTGACAGTTGAGTACTTTCTCTAATTTTAGTTGTGTCAAGCTAATTTTAAGTTAGTTGTGTGTTCTCAGAATACGAAATTACATTTTGACAGGACTAAACTGACATTTAGAGATTTTTAGCTTATTTTAGTTAGCTTGTGACAAGACAGAATTGGGGTCATTAACGCAAAGAGGTTATCAACCACCACAGACTACAGAGTCCACATCCACACCACAGACTACTGACATCAAAGAGAATACAATATAAATACATAGAGATCATAGATTAAGGTAAGTGTACCAATAATAGACACTGTACCAATAATAGACACTTTCGAACAAAACCCAGTATTTTAAGAAAAGTAACCATTTGTTTTATAAGATTATTGATTTAAAAGACGCCTAATGGTGTCTATAAGACATATTCCGAAATTCGCAACACTGTCCTAAGTAAATTTAGTAAGACGACAGTTGACAGCAAATAATGTTTGTAACTCCGTGAACATGGTCGTGTTATTTCTTAAGATTTTTGCCAAATTTTTTTGTTTATTATAAATGATTATTACAAATTTTAGTACAGACGTTAAGAATATTGAAGTTATTGACATGCTTAGAGCATTGCCCGCGTATTTTGGTTAGGTTTTGTAACATTTATAAATTATAAGCTATGTCTATTATTGGTACAAAAAATCTTAAAAGTCCCATAAGGGTCCAACCCCACCAAACGGACGGCACCGGCCCGCATCGCATCGTATACGAACGGACGTGGCCACATCCGCACGCGTCCGGCCGGAAGTCGTCGCATCAACCGCCCGGTCCGCATCGCAACGCATACGAACGGACGCGGCTACATTTGAACGCGTCCGGCCGGATGTCGCCGTTCCGATGCGGGCCGATGCCGTGTGTCCGATGCGGGCCGATGCCGTGCGTTTGGTGGGGTTAGACCTATAATAGACACTTTGGAATAATGCCTTTATTTCATGAAAATAAGATGTTATACCTACGCTAAATGTGATATATATATTAAAATTCATCACATAAGTGTCATCCGGTAAGTACTAATAATGCCCACGCTAGCCCGCTCTAACCGCGTGGATGTCGCTTATCGCGTAGTGTTGTAAATTTTAGCGCTGAGAGTCAAGCATTGAGCGCTGAGTCGACACTATTAAACCACTTGACTCTCTATACGACTGTCTACTCACCTTTCTCCCCCTTCCCCCATTCCTTTACCCTGTCCTACACACATTCCTACACCTCTCCACCCATCTCCTTCCACCCCCACCCCTTACTCCACAATTTCACCCTTCCCCACGCTTCTCCTTTCCCTACATTCCCCACACCTACTTTCCTTACTCCTTCCCATGACCTTCTTCCTTAGCTCTTATACCATACCGAAACACACCTTAAGCTTCCCCCTCCCTCTCTCACCAATTCCCTCACTCCTTCCCACGCATTTCCATGCTCCTACCCCAAACTTTCCCCACACCTTCCCCCACTCTTTCCATTTCCTCCACCCATTCTCCCACTCCTACCTCTTCCTCGTTGTCCTTCTTCTCACTGCTCACTCGCCAAAGAAAGAAATAGCCAGAAGAATCCAACTGGGGTGGGCAGCATTTGGCAAACTACGTCGGGTCTTCTCCTCCGCTCTGCCGCAATGCCTCAAAACAAAGATTATTGACCAGTGCGTCCTGCTTGTTATGATCTACGGCGCCGAAACGTGGCTACTGAAAGTGGGGCTAGTCCGTGACCTTAAAGTCGCGCAGTGGGCTATGGAGCGAGAGCTGAAGTGGCAGTAGGCTGGCCATATCTGCCGAAAGACTGATGGCCGTTGGAGCAGACGAGTCCTAGAGTGGAGACCGCGAGAAGGAAATCGTTTCAACAGGAAGGACATCTTCAATAAAAAATTTATCCAGCATTAACTCCCCCCCCCCACCCTTGGATCGGTCCGATACCATGTCGAAGTGCTTCACTAGGTAGGAATCCCCCGACCAATAACAATTGAATCACAACAACACGATTTAAGTTTTTAAACTTTGGGGGTATTATTGTGTAAGGTTTTTTCAATTTTTCACTCTATAAATATTGATCTACTAGTCAAGCCCTTTCATCTGATATCCATATTAAGGTAGTTATGAGAAGAAATGAAATCCGCTATTTTCTGGCGGCAGCCATCTTGGACCAATTTTTTATCAAACATACCTAAGGTAATTCAGATTAATTCACCTTTCAAACAAAAAAAGCTTTCAAATGCGGTTCATCCGTTCAGGAGCTACGACGTCACAGACTCACACGCACACACACAGACACGTCAAGCTTGTAACACCCCAACATTATTACGTCATTGAGAGTTAAAAAAATATGTAACGGTCATTCTCTGATGCATATATTCAATTTTGTAGAGAGAAATTAAAGTGTCTATTATTGGTACAAATAGGTGTCTATTATTGGGACGATGATGTCTATTATTGGTGTTTTCGACCAAGTGCATAGTAATTTTATTTAAAGCAAAAGTATGATAGATTTTAAAGATTTTATGTGCAAAAGTTAATGTCTAAATATTGCTGTAACAGTTAAAAAAGGATGTAACGACCATGCTGTAATTAATATGTTTAATTTTTCAGATTTATTCTGGTTAATCCTACTATAATAATACAATTTAAATATTTACAATATTAACAATAAAACTAAAAATATATACATAAAAGGACAAATTAAAAACTAAAACCGAACGCGTCGTGGAATTCCTCCGCATCGCATGCCTCTTGTGGTAACGTTCCCAGAAGACTGGCAGCATTGCCACGTTGTATGGCAATGCTTATTCTCTGACCTAAAAAGAGGCCAGCCTTCTGGTCACGAGAAGCGTCGACCATACGCTTCGCAATCTCCCTGAAGAGATTGCGCGCGCTCGGACCCCATGGTCCCAACGTTTCGACTCCAAACGGCACAAATTCATAATCTCCAATGAGATTGGAGTATTTGCGCCGCTTGAGAGCCTCTGCAGAAGCAGCAGCAGCACCGGCACAGCCAGCCGTGCCAGGAATATGGGTAGGGGCAATGGTGTCGACGCATGTTGCGTCCCACACCAGAGTCCTACCCATTTTCCATGGCATTAACGACATACCATCCGGTCTCTTGCCATCGTCGCGCGCCAAACCGTTTGGTTCAAGCACGGCTGGCACACCGGCGGTGACAAGAGCACGGCGGATAATGTCGTTTAGGCTGGCGTGTCGTGGAATTCGCCCAGCGCTCCTGCAGCACGACAGGCCATGGTGTCCGAGTCGGTCAACTGCTTCTCCACAACGGCATCGATGCGGAGAAACACACGGCGCGCCTAATCGGAGGCACGTTGCGATGCGGAAGGTAGTGTCATCTAACATAGTCCCTACGTTAGATGACGGAAGAGCTTGTAGCCAAAGACCCGATTCCCACTCACCAACCGCCAATAAACGGGCATGCTCAGCAGCATTAGAGCATGTATTGAGTAAATTTTGTCTTACTAAGCTGCAGAGCGGCCCGTCCCACCGACGCTGTGAGAAAAGGTTCTCTGGGAGATCGGTATTTGGACATGCAATTTTCCAAGCGTTCACTGCGTCAGTCGCGTCAGTCTGCGTCAGTCACGCTTGTAGTGAAGCTCGGTCATTCAAAGCCACATTTATAATTTTGGTTTGGATTAACCAGAATACATGTACTAAAGACCAAAAAAAAAAAAAAAAATTTGATTGAAATTTGATTTGTCCTTAAAGTGTCTATTATTGGTACACTTACCTTTGTCGGTCTATGGCCTTCGCCTAACCGACCTGGCGATCAGCTGACACCAAGTCGGTCTGTGGCCTTCGCCTAACCAGACTCGGGATCTGCAGGCACATGCTGTAACAAACATCTCGAATGATCGAAGTGAGCTCGATAGCTGAATCCGCGGTGAGATGTCAATTTGTATGCGAAATTGACATCTCACCCCGGATTCAGCTATCGAGCTCACTTCGATCATTCGAGATGCAAGTTACAGCATGTGCTAGCAGCTGATGGTAGACCGAACGAGTGTAGCAGCTGATTGGGGATCAGCTGAGGGGTCACTGACCCGTGAGGTAGGGATCAGCTGAGGGGTCACTGACCCGTGAGGTAGGTACTGCCCTAGTAGGTAGCTATGCCAGCTGGCTGATGCCTCCAGACCGGCTGGGTTCAATAAGTGAACCCTGTCCGTTGCTAGAGAGCTCTGTCTGTTTGGACCGGAGGGTTACCGTAGCCAAAGTAAAAGGCAGAGCATGGAACTGATTATTTTATTGAGCAAAATGGGCTACTATTATACAATAATTCGTCTTTCAATATCAATACAATTAAGCGAGCTTACAAACTATCTACACCAATCACAGTTTAGTATTCTATTTACATAAGGAATCTTAAAATCTATTATATACAATGCAGTTCACAAATACGCCGCGTGGGGCGCTTATCTTTCGCTATAAATATGCACTGGGTGCGCCAAGGTGCGCCCGCTATAAAACTCCAAAGTCTGTGAGTCGCGCCGCACTCTACGAGACTCCTGACCGCGTACGGACGTGTTTGGGCTCCGCATTTCGGCACTGCTGTTATCGTATGATTATGTTTCTCTTGTAGGTAAAAGTATGTTCCTACACCTTAATATTTTTAACTAAAAGTTTAAAAATACCAAAGAGAATTAATAGTCAAACTGTCGAGTAAAGACATACATAACGTCTTGGAAAACGCGCACAAGAGTAGGAAAGTGACATATTACAGTGGATTGTGACTTCTCGTATTGGTTTCTAATCTCCGTAAGAAGCCTTTAGGCAGCATGGTCATAGAACCTTAGCCTGTTTCGAAAGGAACAAAAAATATAAAAAAAAAGTGATATGACATACATGACATTTCATTTTCATTTCAAATCACTCAAACAAATCATTAGGGTTGGCGATTCTTTTAAAAAAGGTTGATTTATTAATCTATTCGAATCGTGACCTGATGATGATGAATCGATACACAAAAAAATCGAGGTCTAAAAGATCGTTTTCCTAAAAATCGATCTTTTTTCTAATTTGCTTTTACAGTGTATAAAGTATAAATCAATTTTATTAAAAGCACGACAGAAATTATAATTAATGATCTTATAATCAGTAAAATCAGGGAAGTCGATAAGCGCTCACAAGGAACAGATGATCCTACAATACTCATATGCATCAGTGTATTGAGTGAACGTGGTGATAAATAGAATTTTATCGTTCTTGCCAGTAAAGTACAGGATTATACTTCAGGTGTACAAATGCCTGCGATAAATAATGTTTGAATTCTTCATATAAGCCTTGACTTTCCTGTGCAAGTGCACTATACATAGAAAGTTGCTTTTTCACAGGCAAGTTATGAAAATCCCAAATTCGATTGAGAGTTAGGGTTCCATTACACCCTAGGTTTTGCCATGGTTTAACCATCAATCACGCCGTGATTGACCAATAACATAACGTCTAATAACATATGACGCTTGCATGAGCGTGTAATGGACCCCTTAATGAATGATGACGCAATGACAATCACAGCACAGCACAGACACAAAAAAGTCAAAGATTATATTATACGCTTAGAGTATATAGTATACAGAGACGAAACTACTACGATTTCATTCATAAAATCGACTGAAGTTTGACGCCAAATCGCCATCTTTTGTTCCAAGCAACAAGTACATAGTTACGTCATTCGAGGCTTGTTTACCATTGTTTACTTCGATTATCTAGCAAATAAACGTGTAATCCAGTGATTTTGGTGTGTTAATCGTGTTAATTGTGAAAAAATACGTGTGACAAAGATGCCTACCTGCTCAATTGTTGGATGTGGATCATATTGTCGGTCTATGGCCTTCGCCTAACCAGACCTGATGATCAGCTGACGCCAAGTCGGTCTATGGCCTTCGCCTAACCAGACTCGGCGGTCAGCTGATTGTAGACCGAACGCGAGTAGCAGCTGATTGGGGATCAGCTGAGGGGTCAATGACCCGAGAGGTAGGTACTGATCAGCTGACCCGCAAGGTAGGGATCAGCTGAGGGGTCACTGACCCGTGAGGTAGGTACTGCCCTAGTAGGTAACTATGCCAGCTGGCTGATGCCTCTAGACCGGCTGGGTTCAAGAAGTGAACCCTGTCCGTTGCTAGAGAGCTCTGTCTGTTTGGACCGGAGTGTTACCGTAGCCAAAGTGAAAGCCAGAGCATGGAACTGATTATTTTATTGAGCAAAAAGGGCTACTAATATACAATAATTCGTCTTTCTATATCCATACAATTAAGCGAGCTTACAAACTATCTACACCAATCACAGTTTAGTATTCTATTTACATAAGGAATCTTAAATCTATTATATACAATACAGTGCACAAATACGCCGCGTGGGGCGCTTATCTTTCGCTATAAATATAAACTGGGTGCGCAGAGGTGCGCCAGCTATAAATATACGAAGACCGTGTGTCGCTCCGCACTCGACGAGACTCTTCACTGCGTACGGACGTGTTTGGGGCTCCGCATTTCGGCACTGCTGTTATCGTATGATAATGTTGATCTTGTAGGTAAAGTAAGTAAGTAGGTATTATGTATGTTCCTACATTACCCCCCTCTAAGAAAAACGTACGTTTGGTCTTACTAATCTTCCTGTACGAGTCATATAGGGGTCTTGCTGATTGTTACTCACATTTGTAGATTTCTCGGAATTTGCAGTCGCCGAGTTCTTAGAATTGGATGCACTCGATGTCGTAGGTTCCTGACGTATAATTGTTGCAGGCCTCGTACACGGGATTTGCGGTACGTTGGCTGCAGGCGTCTCATCATTATGTAATATGTATGCTGGTTTCAGTCTGTCTATGGATATGCATGTTTGACGATTTGGTAGTTGAATTGTGAATAACTTGCCGTTTTGACTTCGTTTGATAACTTTGTATGGGCCGTCATATGGTGGGATCAACGGTCGTCGTACTGTATCATTTCTCAGGAACACATGAGTACAAGTTTCGAGTTCTTTGTATATGAAGGGTTGCTTAGATGAGTGTGATATTTGCTTTGGTGCTAGTGACGTCATCGTTTCAGTGAGTTGGCGAACGAATTCTGCGTCATCAATGTTTGGCTTGGTAGGCACAAAGAAATCCGACGGAATTCGAATTGTAGACCCATAAGTCATTAGTGCGGGACTTACAGATGTGTCTTGACATAGTGCTGTGCGTAGTCCTAGTAGTACTGTAGGTAATTCCTCACTCCAGTTGGTACCTGCTGATCTGGCCATCAGCGAAGCTTTCAAACATCTGTGTCTTCTTTCTAGGAATCCGTTTGCTTGTGGGTGGAATGGAGTTGTGCGTATACGATTAATACCTAGTCGTTGCATTAGTGTGCGAAATAATGATGATTCGAACTGTCTGCCTTGATCTGTTGTGATTCGTAGGGGACAACCGAATCGTGAGATCCATCCGTCGTATACTGCCTTCGTTACTGTTTCAGCGGTGATGTCACGAGTAGGTATAGCTTCAATCCATTTCGTGCATCGATCTATCATTGTGACTATGTATCGATATTCGTTTGATATGCATAAAGGTCCGACGATGTCCAGGTGTACGTGTTCGAAACGCGATGATTCTTGAAACTCACCAAGGGGACTGCTAACGTGTCTTTGAACCTTCGAGCGTTGACAACCAATGCATGATTTTGCCCAGGTGGTTACATCTTTATTCATAGAAGGCCAGAAGAATTTGGATGTGATAAGTTTTCTAGTTGCGCGAACACCCGGATGACTTAGTTCGTGTTGTGCTTTGAATGCTATTTCACGAAAAGTCACTGGTAGGTATGGTCGAATGTTTGTTGTTGATACTTCACACCATATGGATATCGGTTGTTGACCTCCAGGGAGATTTACGAGAGCGAATGTGAGGTTTGATTGTTGTTTGCAGGCTTCTAATTCGGTGTCATTTTGTTGATCTGTAGCTAATTTGTTGTAGTCGATTGTGTTGTTTAATATTTCGATCTCCGTGATTCGTGATAAGGCGTCAGCAGCTGTGTTGTACTCGCCTTGAATGAATTTGATACTTGTGCAGAATTGACTAATGAAATGAAGTTGTCTTTCTCTTCTTGGAGTGTCACTGTTGTTGGCTGATCTCGTGAGTGCGAAGGTTAGAGGTTTGTGATCAGTATATATTGTGAGTTCATTACCCTCTATCAGTCGTCGTAAGCTTTTCACAGCGGTATACATAGCTAGTAATTCGCGATCGTATACGCTGTACCTTCGTTGTGTGTCATTCATGTTTTTGGAGAAGAATGCGAGTGGTTTCCATATTCCGTCGACCTTCTGTTGTAGTACCGCGCCGATGCCTGTGTCTGAAGCGTCGGTGAGTAGGCATAGCGGTGCGTTAGGTATCGGATGGGTTAATGAGGTTGCATCGAGAATACTTTGTTGACATAATTGAAATGATTTTTCGGCTTCGGGTGTCCATTGTATGGGTGATTTATCGTTCTTCTTGGCATTGTGTAGGTATTTATTGAGTAGGTGCTGATGGTTAGCTTGATGGGGTAGGCAGCTTCGATAGAAGTTGATCATACCCAGAAATCTTCTTAACTCTTGTACTGTAGTTGGTTTGGGATATTGGAGTATGACTTGAATGCGTTCGTCTGTGGGTTTGATTCCGTTTGATGAAACTTCGTAACCGAGGAATTGGACTTTTTTCTTGCTGAATTCGCACTTATCGATGTTGAGTGTGACGCCATATTGATTTAAGCGCTCGAGCACTCGTTTTACGTTGCGTTTGTGTTCTTCTTCGTTGTCGTCTGAGTATATGAGTAGGTCGTCTATGTAGCAGTAGCATATGTCATCGAGGCCGCGTAGTACTTCGTGCATGAATCTTTGAAATGAAGCACTACTGTTCACTAAACCGAAGGTCATAACTTTGAAGGTAAAGCTTCCGAATGGGGTGGTTATAGCTGTCTTAGGGATGTCTTCTTTTTCGATAGGTATACTGTAATATGCCATTTTCATGTCGAGCTTCGAGAATAATACTTTTCCGTGCAGTTGGTAAGTGAAATCTTGTATTCTAGGTATTGGGTATCTGTCGGGAATTGTGACAGCATTTAATCTTCTGTAGTCGCCACATACACGTAAAGAACCATCTTTTTTCTTTACCACGTGCAGTGGACTGGCCCATGGGCTGTTAGCGGGTTCGCATATACCCATTTCCATTAACTTTTCAAATTCTAATTTGGCAGCTTTGTACTTATCTGGTGGTAATGGTCGCGGTCGGGAGTATATAGGTGAACCTTTAGTTTCTATACGGTGAGTGACGCTATGTTTTGCAGTTGACTTGATTGCCATCGGACGTAATATGTCTGGGAATTGCTTCAAGATGTCGTGATATGCGTGATTTTGGTTGATAATATAGACTGATTCTTCTGTGCTCTGTACCTTAATAGTGTTCACGGTGAGGTCTGTGACACTATCGATGAGTTTCTTTTGATGCAAGTCGACTAGTAATTTGTGTTTTACTAGGAAATCTGCGCCTAATATTGAAGTCTTCACATCGGCAACTATGAATGTCCATTTGTAACTTCTACGTAAACCTAAGTTGAGTTCTAATGTACGCTCTCCATAGGTTCGTATTTGTGTACCATTTGCAGCAAATAATTTGTAATTGTTTTCTATAGGTTGTGAATATTTCTTGTTTCTTGCGGCTAACACTGAAATATCGGCTCCAGTGTCAATAAGGAATTTTTCTTTATTGTTTCTGTCTATTATACATAGGCGGTGGCCTTGGTTAACATCGACGCCCGCCACAGTCGATGTATTGCTTAGTTTTCCTGTTGCTTCGTATTAGTGTTTGTATTTGTATTTGTATTTCTTTTAGCACATGGTTCTTCGCATTTACGAGCATTATTACCGAACTTGAGGTGGTAATAGCATAACCAATCCGGATCGCCTGGCTGTCGACGTGTTGAACGCGAGTGTGAACGCGCCCTTATGTTGCGCTTATCGTCAAAGCGCTCGTTGCTACGTGGCTGGCGATGCGGGTTTTGCGTCGGTCGAAATTGGTTCGAACGTAATTCTGCTACTTCGAGGGATAGTTTCTCTATTTGTTTCGTAATTAAGTCGAGTTGTAGTTTTTCGACTGCAGTAGATGTAGTAGTTGTGGTAGCTTCGTTCTGAGATGGATTTGATACGGGAATCGAAGTAGTGATAGCGGCGGCTGTAGCGGGTTCGAAGTGCTCTATCATCTTGTCAGCCATAGCAGATAGGGTTTCTAGTGATGACTCTGTATTGCTAGTATGCCACGTATTTGAGTAGGTAAATGATTCAACCATATGACTCGGAGTGCTTCGTCGGTTAGTAGCTTCCCACTTAATTCTCTCATTTTTCGTAACAGCTGACTAGGTTTAGAATCGCCAAGTTCTAGGCCACTAAGTAGCTTTTGAAGCTGACGATGATCTGATTCTTGGTATGTCGATATGAGTCTGTCCTTCAATTTGGTGTATTTGCCATTAGCGGGTGGGTTGAGGATGATATCTGCTATTTGTTCTAGATCATTGCAACCTAGCAGTGGCATGACTAGGTTGAATTTCTGTTCTTCACCTATTTTGCTTGCCGCGATGGCCGCTTCGAACTGAGCGAACCATAATCGTGGATTCTGACGCCAGAAAGGTGGTAGACGTGCGGGAAGAGATATCATGGCGACATCGCTGGCTGGTTTGATATCACTACCTGATGGTAGCGATGGTGGTGCTGTGCCGCCTTCTGTAGACATGATGTCTGTAGGTAGGTACACTAGGTACGACAATCAGCTGTGCGTGCAGTAGTGCGCTGTGATACCGTAGGTACGTAGGTATCAGCTGTTCGGGTCGTCGGGGTCACCAATGTCGGTCTATGGCCTTCGCCTAACCAGACCTGATGATCAGCTGACGCCAAGTCGGTCTATGGCCTTCGCCTAACCAGACTCGGCGGTCAGCTGATTGTAGACCGAACGCGAGTAGCAGCTGATTGGGGATCAGCTGAGGGGTCAATGACCCGAGAGGTAGGTACTGATCAGCTGACCCGCAAGGTAGGGATCAGCTGAGGGGTCACTGACCCGTGAGGTAGGTACTGCCCTAGTAGGTAACTATGCCAGCTGGCTGATGCCTCTAGACCGGCTGGGTTCAAGAAGTGAACCCTGTCCGTTGCTAGAGAGCTCTGTCTGTTTGGACCGGAGTGTTACCGTAGCCAAAGTGAAAGCCAGAGCATGGAACTGATTATTTTATTGAGCAAAAAGGGCTACTAATATACAATAATTCGTCTTTCTATATCCATACAATTAAGCGAGCTTACAAACTATCTACACCAATCACAGTTTAGTATTCTATTTACATAAGGAATCTTAAATCTATTATATACAATACAGTGCACAAATACGCCGCGTGGGGCGCTTATCTTTCGCTATAAATATAAACTGGGTGCGCAGAGGTGCGCCAGCTATAAATATACGAAGACCGTGTGTCGCTCCGCACTCGACGAGACTCTTCACTGCGTACGGACGTGTTTGGGGCTCCGCATTTCGGCACTGCTGTTATCGTATGATAATGTTGATCTTGTAGGTAAAGTAAGTAAGTAGGTATTATGTATGTTCCTACAATATTATTATGCAAGGAATAAGCCAGAAATAACATTACATAAGTACGTATTCTTCTCATCGAGATATCATTGTTATTTGTTGACCTACGACATCAACAGTTCGTTTTGTCTGTCTGTAAAGCAAACGAGCTTGTAAAACTCACAATTTAAATCAATAATTACGTCGTATTTTTCTAAAATTCAATAAAACATCTTTGTATGGAAAACGCTAGTGTTGCGGTGATACGATTTTGATTATCGATATTTTTTTTGTAATTTATATATTCATAAATTAATATCCACTCCGTATTGTTATTCGACTGGCCCACGAGGCAAATTTTCTACACGCGTATATATATGTATGTACTTTTTTTGTATGTATTAATTTATTTATTAATAGATACATAATATTCACAAAATTTTCTTCACCAAACTGCTACAGCAGTTTGTAGGCATTCGCTCATACAGTTATTATAGTTATATCTACACTAAATCTACCCACCTTTCCAGCAGCAGTCGGGTATTTTATTTTATTACCTGTATAACTCGGTGGTACAAAATGTATTAATATTTTTAGATTGCCGGCGGCTGTTAAAATAAGAAATGCTTGGTTAGAAAGTATAGGGGTGGAAAATTTAAAGTCACACAAAACTATCTATGTTTGTTCTCTGCATTTTGAAGATTCGTGTTTCAATTGCACTTTGAATTATGTGAAGCTGCATGATAATGTTCTACCTTCACGACGATTAACCGTAAGTCATATAATAGTACTGTTGCTCACGACAGAAACAGAATAAGGTAGACGGCCAATAGGTAACTATATGGCGGCCTATAGACTTTTTAACCGCAGCTTTCTGCTTCCGTCGGGCGGCGAATGGACTGTAGTATAGGGTAGGTAGGTCTCGTAGCTGGCGGGTGGATGAAGATGCCGATGCGGTGCGTAGGATCGGGAACGCTTGACTTTTCTCTTGATGCGGCTTGCTGACCGCAGACGGGTACTATACTCTTGAGGGATCTTTCCAGTAAGTGAAACTTCCAACTAGTGATTTCTGACTTTTCTTTATTAGATGTGTTCACTAGGGCTGCTGGTTCCGGACTGAATTCGGGAGGCAAAACAGCCGGTATTTATAGGGTACTCCGACCAATCAGAGCCCTTCTATTTCTGCCTACATTTGCTCCAGCCAATCAGAGGCTTTGTTTATTTTCCTATCTTATGTTTTCCCTCTCGAATTCTATTTTAACAGTTTTAACTTATAGCTAAGGTTTTATCTAAATGAAATAACATAAATTCCTATATCTAAATACAAAAATAAGCCTAAAAATTACAAAAATATACAACGGTCCTCGCTACGGTAAAGGTCCGTGGTACCTTAGCTTTGCGGTGTGTTACCGCGAAGGTGGCGCCGCCAAGCGGCAATGAATGAAGTCTCATTCGCACTCTTTATTTCCTAGTTACAAAATTCTTTTAGATAAACCTTATTACTATTTCTTACATACTATATTTACATTACATAGGTGTCGTCGCTAACATTTAGGACGCAGGAAGAGGTCCGACTCCCCGAGAGAGTAAAAACCACGTGCAGTAATAAAAACCGCGTGCACTCCACGTGTAGTAAAAACCACGTGCAGTAATAAAACCGCGTGCACTCCACGTGTAGTAAAAACCACGTGCTCTCGGAATATCGAAAAGTAAAATAAACCTTATTACTATTTCTTACATACTATATTTACATTACATAGGCGTCGTCGCTAACATTCTCCCCCACGGTGCGTAGCACTGCATCCTCGGGCAGCGACGATGTAGCAGGTACCAGCACGATGACTCGACGTGTCGGCCGACGGAGTACTCCACCTGAAGTCCGCACGTCCAATATCCTGGTTCTTCCGTCTGGTCCTGGATACGCCTTGACGACCTCGCCTCGGGGCCACGAATTTCTTGGCAGCGTCGCGTCGACTATGAGCACGATGTCGCCTATCTTCGGATCGTTCGTTTCCTTACCCTCTAGCTTTCGAGGCATCAAGAGGGGTAAGTACTCTTTGATCCATCTCTTCCAGAAGTGGTCCGCGAGCCGTTGCGTAGTCTTCCAGCTGGGTCGTCCTATTAACTCGGTGTCGTTGAACTCGCCGGGTGCTGACATGCCGCATGACCTACCCAACAGGAAGTGGTTGGGGGTCAAACTTTCTTCTTCGGTGGGGTCCATGCTGACGGGGGTGAGGGGTCTTGAGTTGACGGTGTGCTCCACTTCGGTTAGAAGCGTGTGAAGCACTTCTTCTGGCGGCGACTTTTCTTCCAGGACCGCTGCCAACGCTGTCTTGACTGACCTCACGAGTCTCTCCCAGGCACCTCCCATGTTCGGACAACCAGGAGGGATGAACTTCCAGGTGATCCCTCTTTCTTGTGCGGCTTGCTGCAGCTCCTTGTTCGCCCCGACGAAGTTCGTACCGTTGTCGCTGAAGATTGTCTTCGGAGTTCCTCTTCTTGCTGCCATCCGTCGGAGTGCCATAATCATAGAGCTAGTGCTTAAGGATGGCACTAACTCCAGGTGTACAGCTCTGGTGGTGAGGCAAGTGAATAGTGCCCCCCAGCGCTTCTCTCTTCTTCTCCCCACGGTGACGTGCATTGGCCCGAAGTAATCGACGGCGGCATTGGTGAACGGGAACTGATGATGCTGAAGGCGCTCTCTTGGTAAGTCTCCCGCTGGTGGTATCCCCGGCGTACCTTTTCTTGCTCTGCACCACTGACAGCCGTGAGATATGGCTTTCAGTGTTGTTCTCAAGCCGAGGACCCAATACTTCTGACGAATCTCGTTCATGACCGTCGCGTTGTTTGCATGCAGGAACTTCTTATGATAGTGTTCGATGAGAAGGCGCGCGATTTTGTGCCTTCCATCTAGCACAACAGGATTCATTTTTCTTTCGCCTTCATCTTGAAACTTGTTTGTTCGGCTTCTTAGTTTCATAATGTTGTCTTCACTCACGTAGACGTCAATTTTCTTTATTCGACTTGCATTTTCTAATGGTTTCTTAGCCTTCAAACTTCTTAAGTCAGCCGAGAAGCTGTCGGCTTGACTTATCTTCAATAATAATTTTTCTGCTTTCTTCAAGTGCTCTTCATCTAGAGGTACGTATGACTGCTTATTTGCGTTGGCGGAGACTTGAAGCTTACTGGGCTTGGCTCTCTTCTGTGGCTTCCAGGGCTCGTCCTTCTCTCGGGCGGCGGCGGTGGTTGCCTTGCGGGTCTTCAGGCGGCTGACGAAGGCGATGACTCTCGCAGTAGTTCGCAGCAGTCGCTCCCAGCTTGAGAAACGCTCCAGGTCGAGTAGATTGTCTGTTGCTTTCGTTGCCATTGCTTTAACTTCCATCTTTTCTTCTAGCAGCGCACCTCCTTGCTTGAAGTCACGGCGTGGCCATTCTTCTTCTGGCTGGCGGAGAAATGACGGGCCCTGGAACCACCTGGCGTTGCCGTCGAACTCAGCTGGGACACCTCTCGTGGCGTCATCAGCTGGGTTTTGCTTGGTAGGCACCCATCTCCATTCTTCAGGTTTCGTTTTCTCTTCTATCTCTGCCAGTCGGTTTGCCACGAACGTCTTGAATTTTCTAGGTTCTGAGTTGATCCATTGCAGTACAGTGCTGGAGTCGGTCCAGTAGGTCGTCTTCAGTACTTCGAGCTCCATCTCTTCTATGATCGACGCCGCTAGCCTACTACCAAGCAAGGCCGCTTGTAATTCAAGCCTTGGGATAGACACTGGCTTCGTAGGCGCGACTCTGGCTCTGCCGGCGATCATCGAAAGGTGAATTCGTCCCCCGGGCTCTGTTGTCCTCCAATAGACGACTGCTGCATAGGCCTCTTCACTTGCGTCGGTGAATGTATGCAGCTGTCCGCTTCGACTGCACGGTGAGATGCACCTCGGGATCTTCAAACTTGTTAATGTCGATACATCTTCTAGGTATCTTCGCCAGGCTGCTTCTTGTTTCTCATTGATAGTTTCGTCCCAGTCCGTCTTAGTACGCCAGATTTCTTGAATTAATTTCTTCCCTTGTATTAATACTGGCGCGGCGAATCCCAATGGGTCGAATGTAGACATAACGGCGCTCGTGACTTCTCTCTTGGTCGGAGTCCGTTGCCCATTCAGCAGTTCTTCTGGCGTGTTGCGTAGCCCAATGTTAAAGGCTAACGCGTCTTCTTTTACCAGCCATCTTAGACCGAGAGTCTTCTCTTCTTTCGCGAGTGGCAGTGAATCTTCTTTATTTGCTTCTTCTATGTCAGGCAACGCAGTCGCGTAGTTACTGGCCCAGCCCTTGAGATGAAAGCTTGCTCTTGCATGGATTTCTTTTACTTGCTCGGCTATCTTCTTTGCTTCTTGTGTAGACTCGAAGCTCTGGAGATAGTCGTCCATGTAATGGTTTCGGCTGATGGCTTTCACTGCTTCGGGTCGAGTCTCTTTGAAGTCTTCTGCGTTCTTATTCATGACGTATATCGCTGTCGCCGGTGATGACGCTGCTCCAAAGATGACTGACGTCATACGATATTCTTCTGGCTTGCCTGTCCTCTTCTCACCTTGCCACAGGAACCGAAGACTGTCCCGATCCTCTTCTCTAATCTTGATACGAAGAAACATGTCTTGAATGTCAGCCATGATTGCCACTGGACCTTCTCTGAAGCGCAGCAGCACCCCAAACAACGACTGCAGTAGATCTGGGCCTGGTAGCAGCACGTCGTTGAGGCTCTTCCCATCGTGCTTGGCAGCTGCATCGAAGACTATTCTTGGTTTCTTCTTGATCGGGTGAATCACGGCGAAGTGAGGTAGATAGAAGGTTCTACCTTCACTGACGACGTCTGAGGCCTTCTCTGCATAACCCTTTTCAATGAGGTTCTTGATCTGCTTCTCGTAGGACTGCTTGACCTCGCTGTCTCGATCTAGTTTCTTCTCTACGTTCACCAAGCGTCGTAGAGCTTGATTGTAGTTGTTAGGCAAGGACTCGTCTTCGCTTCTCCACAGTAGGCCTGTCTCGAACTGACCGCTGGGAAGTTGCTTCGTTGTCTTCTCGAGGATCTCCAGGGCTCTTCTGTCGCTGTCGTTCGTTGGTAGCTTGTTCTGAATCCCAAGTGATTCTAGTTGGAAATGCTCTCGGATGACGTCTTCCATTGCTTCATCTGGTGTCTTGGCTCTACCGTAGTGGATGAAGTGTACCGCAGCGCTGGAACCCTTTTCACACCCATGTAGCACCCACCCTAGACTAGTGAGTGAGGCTACGGGCTCTGATGGTCTTCCTTTCTTCAGTTTTCTTGTGACGATAAGACCCCAGTTGTCTTGACCTATCAACATCTTCGGTTTCTCGGTTGTGTAGAGAAGTTGATCTTCAATCTTCTTTAAATGCTGGCAGCTGGTAATAGTGTCCTTCTTTATTCTTTGTTCTGACAGGTTGAGATCGTCGATGGTTCTCGCAGTGATGTTCTTCTTGTCTCTTCTGAAGGCACCTTTGATCTTCAGTTGGATCTTCTGGGAGCCCTTGACGATCTTCGTACCGACTGTTTCAATAGTCAGTGTTTCTTTCTTGCCCTCAGCTCCAATCTTCTCTGCCACCGCCTGGTCTAGAAGCGTGATGGTTGAGCCGCCATCCAGCAACGCTAGCACCCGAGCTTGTCCTCTCGGCCCGTAGACGTCGACTGGCACGATCTTCAGGTATGCCTTTTCTTCACCGATGGTGTTGTGGATGGAGGCGACCTTTCCTTCTGATGAGCTTCTTTCTTCTTTCTTCTCAAATGGCTTCGGCGGCTTGTCGGAGTGTAAGATAGTGTGATGCAATCTTCCACATTTCTTGCAGTTCGGAGCTTTACAGTTGTTTCTTGAATGCTGGAACCGTAGACACTTGAAGCAGGTTCTAGCTTTCTTCACTATTTCCCATTTTTCATCAATGTTTGCTTCTTTCAGCTTCTTGCATTCTATCAGGAAATGCTCTTCTTGACATATGGGACAACTCTTCTTGAACTTCTCTCGTTCAGTTTCATGTGAAGACTCTTCTTGAATCGTATGCACGGGTCTTCTTGTACCCCTCTTCTGATCTGAAGGCTCTTCAATTGGGGCAAAGTCACCGCACATGTCGGCTTCTACTTCCAAAAATTCTTCGATGAGTAGTAGCTCTTGTAAGTCTTCCTCCCTTCGGCTTCTATGGTAGGCGAACCATCTGAATTTCATAGCTGGAGGCATCTTCTCAGTGATAGCTTTCAATGTTTCAGGAGAGCTGAGGTACTGCGGCTTCTTCAAGGCTTTGATTGTTTGAACGGCGTTCTTGATTTTGCTTGCGAACGTACAGATGTCGCTTGGGTTTTCAGCGACTTTAGGTAGGCTCTTGATCTTCTCTAATTCCGCTAGTGCTAGTGCCCCAGGTCTTCCAAATCTTGATTCCAGCGCCTTGAGTACTTCGTAAGGATCTTCAGCGGTGAATAGTAGGCTCTGGACGGCTTCCTTTGCTCTTCCCTGGATCGCTCTTCTGAAGCGTGCCATGTTCTGTATATTAGAGAACGAGGCAGCTGTGTCTTCGAAGGTCCTCTTGAACGCCAACCATTCTTCACAGGAACCGTTGAAGTGAGGGAGTTCGACCATCTTCGATGACATTGTTTCATGCGACTTCTGAGAAAGCTCTTTAATAGTTTGAGCTAACTCCTGGATGTCGCTCTTCTTTTCTTCACGTT
This sequence comes from Eilema depressum, assembly GCA_914767945.1. Lineage (NCBI taxonomy): Eukaryota > Metazoa > Arthropoda > Insecta > Lepidoptera > Erebidae > Eilema > Eilema depressum. The sequence continues at coordinate 11,330,266 of OU612035.1, forward strand.
CAGAAGACTTTCTTTCTTCGGTGGACCCGACCCCTGTCTCGACGACCCATTTTTCAACTTGGGTTATTTCGTACGACTCTTCTCCAGCATCTTCTTCTTCTGATTCTGCGGCGATGAGTTCCAGCTTAGCCCGAGCTACCTTGGACCGCGCCTCGGCTAGCTCGAGCTCCCGTAGTGCCAACGCCATCTTCGCTTGCACTTCTGCTCTCTTCCTATGCGACGAGCGGGACGGTGTGTCTGTGTTGCGGGTCGACTTCTTAGGGTGAGGCCGCTGCAGACAGTCTTCATACTTCGATGTCGGTGCGCTTGCTTCGTCCCGACGTGAAGTGACACTTCGCTGACTGTCTTGCAACGTTGTATGGCTGGCTGTGATGGTACTCTGCTCCTCAGAATCTTCAAATTCCTCTTCAATGATGCTGGGCGGAGGCGCCGTGCGAGTCGGCTCCCCTTGTGCAGACTCCAATCTTGACCCATCGAAGGATTGTAGTCTTGCTTGCTTCTGAATCAGCGGAACTGGCTTCTTTCTGCTTACTGTACTTGCGGACCCCGCAGTACCCGTGGTTGATGAACCGGTGCTCGTCGTGGCGGTGCTCGCTTCACTCGGCGTATTCATGCTCCAGTCCGACGAGGTGGTTTCTTCTGAAGTCTTCGATTGTTCTGATCCTGCTCTTGTGGTTGGCATCTTCTTTTCTTCAATTCTTGACCCAATCCGGCTTCGTAAGGACCAAAAATGTTGCTCACGACAGAAACAGAATAAGGTAGACGGCCAATAGGTAACTATATGGCGGCCTATAGACTTTTTAACCGCAGCTTTCTGCTTCCGTCGGGCGGCGAATGGACTGTAGAATAGGGTAGGTAGGTCTCGTAGCTGGCGGGTGGATGAAGATGCCGATGCGGTGCGTAGGATCGGGAACGCTTGACTTTTCTCTTGATGCGGCTTGCTGACCGCAGACGGGTACTATACTCTTGAGGGATCTTTCCAGTAAGTGAAACTTCCAACTAGTGATTTCTGACTTTTCTTTATTAGATGTGTTCACTAGGGCTGCTGGTTCCGGACTGAATTCGGGAGGCAAAACAGCCGGTATTTATAGGGTACTCCGACCAATCAGAGCCCTTCTATTTCTGCCTACATTTGCTCCAGCCAATCAGAGGCTTTGTTTATTTTCCTATCTTATGTTTTCCCTCTCGAATTCTATTTTAACAGTTTTAACTTATAGCTAAGGTTTTATCTAAATGAAATAACATAAATTCCTATATCTAAATACAAAAATAAGCCTAAAAATTACAAAAATATACAACGGTCCTCGCTACGGTAAAGGTCCGTGGTACCTTAGCTTTGCGGTGTGTTACCGCGAAGGTGGCGCCGCCAAGCGGCAATGAATGAAGTCTCATTCGCACTCTTTATTTCCTAGTTACAAAATTCTTTTAGATAAACCTTATTACTATTTCTTACATACTATATTTACATTACATAGGCGTCGTCGCTAACATTTAGGACGCAGGAAGAGGTCCGACTCCCCGAGAGAGTAAAAACCACGTGCAGTAATAAAAACCGCGTGCACTCCACGTGTAGTAAAAACCACGTGCAGTAATAAAACCGCGTGCACTCCACGTGTAGTAAAAACCACGTGCTCTCGGAATATCGAAAAGTAAAATAAACCTTATTACTATTTCTTACATACTATATTTACATTACATAGGCGTCGTCGCTAACAAGTACATTATGGTATAAGGGAGTAAAGTTGGTCTCACGCGTGGCATACGACGTTTTACAACACACTTGCGAATAAAATAATACTACACACACTAAATAAACAATACTACAAATTAATTAGTTTTCCTATGCGCGCGCATCTAACAATGGCGATCGGTCATATTTAAAAGAGTGAGGTTTGAATTTAACTTTTTTTAATGTTTTTTTTTTCTGTACTTAGAGACAAAAAAAGTTGAATTTGAGTGAAAATTTTGCTTAATAAACAAGTCTTATTACAAGTTGAAATTATTTATTTAAATACGAAAATGCATCAAATGACCATACAATAGGCATATTAATTTATTCGTACTATTAAACACGTTCTTTTTTGTATCGAAACTTTTTGAAGAACATAGAAACTTAACCCATAAAATTTAAAAAAGAATCTGTAACTCACTTGCGAATAATAGCAATGAAAAAGTCACAGTTTGATAATAGGTGTCATTACGTGCCTAATTGCGGTGAAATAATATCAATTTTATGAGCAGGTGTGTTGTAAAAGTATATTATACAATTACAAAGATGTCGTCGTTTACATAGGACAAGCAATATTATTGTAATCTGATACAATTAACAATGTATCAACGTGATGCATATGTTATATGATAAAATATCAAGATAGATAACTCTTTATTGTACTCAAATATCATGTTAGTGTATAAGAAAGTAACATCCATCGATCACAATACTTTAAGTCACATGTACAATGTTCTTTTTTGCAGAGATGTGCCGGTATTATAAATACCCAAAAAGTACTAAGTGAGAGAAATGCAGGTCCTTGTATGGCACTGTCTCAAGCTGATGCTCATAGTATGGTAAATATCAGTAGTCTATAATTCTATTAGGATTATAAAACGGTTCCCCCCCGTTTCACCGAAATTTTTATGTCATAATTTTGTTTCGCATAACAACGCATAGCATAAACTTCATTTCGCAGAAAAAGGTTTGGTATACAGTCATTCGTCATACTTTCATAACGCATAATTTTGTAAGTCAGAATACTCAGAATCATCTTTTGGCATAACTTTTAAAGCATAATAATCAAAAAGTAGAACCGTCATGTCGCAGAAAATTTACACGCAGAATCGTCACTTGGCATACATTTCACATGCATAATCTTCAAACAAATTGGCATACAAATCCTATATAAAAAAGCTAACACAATCCATGAATGCAAACAAGTAAGCATAAACCCTGCATGTAGTAGGCATGCAGCAAGCATCAGGCATGCAGCATGCAGCAAGCATCAGGCATTTAGCATGCATCAGGTATGCAGCATGCAGCAAGCATCAGGCATTTATCATGCAACAAGCATCAGGCATGCAGTATGCAGCAAGCATCAACAAGCACCCTAATGAAATTAACAATCTATCTACCTCAGTGCTGTGCAAGGTATTCAAGCACATAATCGTTAACACATAGCTCATGCGTCACCTAGAGTACTACTCTTTAATTAACGACCCGCAATATGGTTTCAGGCCGAAACAGTCAACTGGTGATCTTCTGGCGTACGTTACCCATCTTTAGGGTGAGGCTATGGACAAGTAAGGCGAGTTACTGGCAATTAGTCTTGACATTGCCAAAGGTTTCGATAGAGTCTGGCACATTGCTCCTTTATATATTTGACGCGAGACAAATGTACATACGTTCATATTTAGTCATAAGAAACCACATTTTGTAAACTGACGTCTTAAAAATGCGGCAGTGGAGTTTGTTGCACCATTTCTTCTCCACTAGCGCCTAGGAAGCGGTGGTAAACTTAGTTTTAAGCAGAATTTGACGTCAAAAAGCTGTAACAGTGTTGCACTATTTTGAAAAATAAAGAATTTGAATTTAAAAAATACCTACAACGTATGTGATGGAATTATGTGTTCTGAATGAAATATAATGCATGTGCTAAGTATCATGGATTCTATTTCGTGATGGTGTCGGCGACTTGAATATTGAAACGATAACAAAGTTTTTTATAGGTTCCTCGATTATGATACGCATATCATACCATAATGTACTATTTTTAAATTTATTTTGATACTCTGTGCATAAAGATCATAATTATCCTTCATTAAAGTTTTATTTTTAATTTTTATTGTGTACATTTCAGTGTGATATTAAATGATGAAGCTACATGACTTGACTTGAGTGTGTTGAAAAATTTGTTGTAAAAATAAGCTTTACATTTGCCATTTAATATATTACTGAATGTTACATTTATTATTTGACTGCCTCTGTGGCGTAGTGGTAGTGAACGCGGCCGCTACGCAGGAGGCGCGGGTTCGATCCCCGCTCAGTGCAAATATTTGTGTTCATGAAATATGAATATTTGCATTGGTCTGGGTGTTTCCATGTATAATATGTATGTATTTACAAAAAAAATTATATCTAAGTATGTTTATCCGCATTCTAGAACCCATAACACAAGCTAGTTAAGCTATGCTTACTTTGGGTCTAGATAGCGTTGTGTAGAATGTCCTACAATATTTGTTTATTTATTATTATAACAGTAATAATTATTTTTAGACAGTATTAATAACCATGCACTGAAAAATATGTACAATACTTGTAAAACATACAATAATTATCATTTTAACGAAATAATAAAATTGTGAATTTAAGTAAAAAGTTACAATATTATGTAACGAACTACCCGTTCTTCTTTGTAATATAAAGGACATATTGAATAAAAGCACTTGTACTCTTCCACAATTATTTATTTTTTTGTTGCTTAACCGGTTTCGCCTTACGGCATTCTCATAGGTTTACAATGGTTCAAACTATTATATTTAGCAAATATATGCTAAATACTAGCCTTTCGCCCGCGTGGATCCCTTATCTTCGGTTCTCCTCAACCGATTGCAGTAAAACAGACGTAAGATTTTAAATCCAAACAAGACCTTTCTAACAAAAAAAACTGCATCAAAATCCATTTTAGTAGTTTTTACGTCCATCGCGGACAAACATTTTCCATTTACAATTATATAATAGTATAGAGTATAGATAGATAGATAATAGTTTAAACCCTTGCTTACATTTTTAGTCTGTGCTTCTTTTATATCGATAAGTAGTTATCGACAGTTTACTGGGCTTCTCTATTATAGACGCCATTTAATGTTCTAATCCAAGTTTAGGTATACAGTTTTTTTTCGTAGGTATGCCACCTCTTATATACTCTAAGATTATACGTAACTTATTTTTATTGAAGAGAAGTGACGCGAAGTAGACTAAACACGGCCATCTCGCGAGTTTTTGAGTAATTAAACGGCAGCGGCAGCACTCTTGTAATGCGAGCACCTTCAACTAATTGTATGGTTTATACCAAAACAGAAAAAATTTTAAGTCGATTTTAAAGGGTGATGTATCGATCCAATGAATCGATCCAGTACGACGCATCGATTTAAAAATCGATTTTTTTGGTCGAAAATTCGATTTTTTTTCGATTCGATCTCAGATCGCCATCCCCCATCCCTACAAATCATCAGTCAAAGTGTCAAACACTAAACTTCAAAACGTTCAAAACAGACGAAATTATTCTCTTGATAAAATAAATTTTTCGTCGGCCGCAGTGTTCATTCAAAGTTTAAATACGCCCGCCGATTGACAATTGCAAATACGTACCAACCAAAATAATAATAGTCAATCCGGCTAGTGGTGTTCTATATAAATTAGGTTATTTCTTATTGTCAGAATGTCTCAAGCGCGACTCACGTCTTGTATTCCCCTACCTTTGGAGCAGAAAAAACTAGTTAATGTAATTGAAAAAGCTAAAGACTGGGCATTGATGCACGGAGTCGGCATGCGCGATAGAAAACACTTCAATAAGGATGTCATTCAGGTACTGGCTATAATCATTTTGTTAGTATTCAAATCGATTTAGAAAGAGAAAAGAGAATCGACCTCGCGCGGGACTCGAACCCGCGATCTTTCCTTTACAGAGGGAATGCCCTGACCACTAAGCAACCGAGACCGCACGAAGCCAACTCAAATTCCTCTATACTTTTGTCTTTGGTGAAGTTGGCTGGAACATTTTTGCTCAGAATTCCTGTAGTTATTTTTAACCAATTTAAGAAAAGGAAGAGGTTATAAATAGGCTTCTTCACAATGTATGTCTCTCGATTCGTCCATCATTTGTGAACCAATTTTAGAAAATATTTTTGTAGAATATCTATATGTCTATTGGTTAGATTGATATCTGTAACTAGTTGCTCAATGGCTGCATTTCCTAGCACTTAATGTTAAAAAAGTGTGCTTACTTCTGTCATTTTGGTAGTATTGAGATAACATTGTCTACTAACAGAATATACAATTTCTCATACAAGTAATAAATATATACTATTTTGCCAACAGATTGCACCGTTTACACTCCTGCCATCTCCATTCCCTAAGGCTGAGTTTGATAAGGCAGTTGAATTGCAACCAGTCTTGAATGAACTTATGCATAAGGTAAGGTTTTACACTGATGTTCTATCATCCCTATATCCCTTTCAGCCCGAAGATTTTATTTTTGCAATTTTATGTTTTTTATTGTTTGAGTCGACTAAGTAGGCGATAGAAGACCAACGAAAAATAAAATAAAAAATCTAGGTATTCTAGGTATTGCACAATAGTACCCGCACGACCGTGAGCTCTCGGCGTAAGTGCTCAACACGCACGCTCGTGCTTTCTGAATTATGCAGGACATAAATGAAAGAAACATACATATTTTGTCATAAATTTTAATCATATAAACAAAAAAAAACACTCCTACATACATACAATCACGCCTTTATCCCCAGAGGGTTAGGCAAAGGTCAATTAACACCCACATTCCACCAGTCGTTGTATTTGGTCCCACTAAATGGGGGGTGAGCCTATTGCCGTATTCCGGGCACTATTGTTGACTCGAGCCATGCATCTGAGGCTGAGTCTGGGCTGTATACAATCTGATGTTAAACAGCCCTATCCCTTAGTCGCTTTGTACGACACCGCATGGGAAGAGATGGGGTAGTGCAAATTCTACTCTGTCGGGAACCACGGGGCCTCTCTCACTCTGCCGGGAACTCACTGTCCACTTATGGAGTGATAATCAGTAATAGGTACAGTTTTTACTTCTGGAAAGGCATAAATATACATTGCACTTGGCTCACTTTCTCTTCGACCTACTACAGCAGGTCTCCAGTTTACATACTCTTGGAGATGTAAATTTAACATTATTGTACCTGTACCGTGTAAACCCAACTGTGTTAACCTTTCCAAAAGAAAAACGCTGGTAAAAAAGCTATCAAAATATAAACAGCTGCCAGAAGGCACAGCTTGGGCTAAATGTACGATTACTGATGCACCTACACCTAGCGCCCGTTCAGTAAACGCTGTTTTAGCCCCCAGATAGATGTCGAAGTCGATCATTAGCCCTTCACTGGTGGTTATCACGATATTCTTAAGCCCGACAGGTCTTGGCTTAATTTATGACTACTTGACGTAATGAGCACCTTCCAGTAAACGGTGTCATTTGCTCGTCTATTGAGTAGTTTCCTGGTACCCTCTCTAATTTGCGGTAGGTATCTTCGACTCGATTCATAATAGGCTGCACCTTCCAGAGCGGATTAAGTCTACCCTCAGCAGAACTGGGTGATCTTCTGGGACAAAATGAAGAGCTGTTCCGGTTCACTAAGCTGCTGATGTTCACCTTAGTCCCTATCCAAATCTCACATTAAGGCATCTTCATTAAAATGTTCTTCGATAATGTCCGCGCGTAGGAAAACGGAGGGTAGGACATCCCCTAGCCAGATGGACCGACGACCTGCGAAAGGTGGCTGGGACGGACTGGATGCGGAAGGCGGAGGATCGGCAAACGTGGCGCACATTGGGGGAGGCCTATGTCCAGCAGTGGACTGCAGTAGGCTAATTGATTGAATGTCCTCAATGTCAAAATCGTTCCCATCTCCTTATATGGATAGTATTACATCATCCGGTATATTTGCTCCTAAAATAAATATATTGTATTTAATTTAAATACGAGTAGGTACTAAATTATCATTAAAAGCAAGTAAATAATAACACGCACGAGCGTGCATTTTAGTACATCAAAACATGAATAAAGACCGAACTGCTCCGATCGTGCGTGTTGTTTTTAACTGCTCAAAATCAAATAAAAAACATTATTGAATCAAATACTAGTTACGTAATCAGTTAAATAATAATATAATCTTTTAAATATTATTAATAATATAACATTATGATAATAAATAACATTTATTTTTACGTACCTGTCGCGCTTTGAGCGCCAAAAAACGCAGCCATCTTTCCGGTCACACCTGGTGCGACTGACTGATCGTACGATGCCTATTTATTTTTTAATACAACGCGCCAAGCCCGCACGAGCGTGTGGCATAGGTTTCGTCTCGCAAAACAGATAATTAATACTTAAAAAATTTTTTTTCGCGTTGGCGCACGCTCGTTCAGGCCAGGTTTGAAAGGGATATATGTATATGTCGCCGCCAACTAGCTTAATCAGCCGTTCAATCGGTTCAATTAACTGCCTAGGTTGTTAACTAAATGGCGCCGTTCAATTAATAAATGCCCTGGCTGCACCCAAAACTCTCACCTTGGATTTAAAGATCTGCTACCAACTTCTCTACTTCGTACAGTATAGTGAGACCATTGGCATGCATGTCTTACACCCGTATTCACAAACAATACTTCGCTATGGGTACTACCAAAACTGTGCAAAGAACGACAAATTCTCAGTGCGTTCGTTTTGGCAAGCCTTTTTATTCATAGACAACACTTAAGTAATACTTCGTTGAGGGAACGCACTGCGTTAGATACTGCTCCGTGATTTTTGTGAATTAATTTTACCAGCCCTATGCGCTCGAGCACACTATGAGACCTCATAGTGTTGTTTGTGAATACGGGTGTAAATCTACAACATGATCTACCCCAACAATTAGGGCCTGGTGAAGGTGTAGGCCAGACATTAGTTTCCCACCAAGTAAATAGAGTGAATTGTGTTGAGGTCACCCGTCCTGTCAGCTAATATACCTCAGGACACGTATTTTGGACCTCAATCGCGAGACAAACGAGGCCCTGGTGCGCTCAAATTATTTTGTAATAACCTGTTTTGGTGAATTTGGGCTCGTCCACCGCAGTAGAATCCCGTGCTATCTTCGAAAGACATCTAATAAACGTGTACTGCGCGTATAGAGCACATTTTAGGTCCAAGATATATGTCCCAGCAATAAGTAAGTACACTAAGTACCTACTACTTTTTTTTTATTGTGCGAATAATCCCCACGGATACCTCCCCTGCCGGAGGAGGAGGTTATGTCGGACTCGAACCGACTAAAACGCACGCCGTCTGTGGGCCGTTGGTTGCCGGAGGTGAGATTGTCGTAGACATATCCCTCGCACCCGTCTTCCGGTGTGGGGACCACAGAGTCCCCATCTCGCCCCCGGGTATTGGGAGGCACGCAATGCGCGCCGCCGCCGTCGCCGTGGCCTGCTTCTGCTAGGGTGACAGGCAGCTCCACCCGTCACCCCCAGGCCCGCGCTCATGGGGAATGGAGGTTATTCTGCGACCTCCGACGCCCGAGTTGACGCCGTCGCGGGCCGCGTGGTTAGCGATTCTCCGCCGCTCCTCGCTGGCCGCAAGGTCCTTCGCTCCCGCTCCGCCGCCTCCTTCACGAGCATTATTTGCTCGCAGAAGCAGGCGCCGGTGGCCCACGCATCCGCGCAGCGATCCATCGCTGCGAGCAAAGTGGCACACTAAGTACTACTGACAGTCTCGCAGAACATGATTGCCACAAAGACAATGGATGAGGTGAAAACTGCGTTTTAATATTTAGTTTTTTAATTTGTACCTGTAGGTGGCGCATGACGACGAGTTTTTGATGACCACGCTACAGAATGCCTTACAAGTAGATGAGTTCACCGCCAACCTCTATGACATTTGGGTGAAAGTTCGAAACGAGGAAATTAGACAGGTAAACAATTTATATAAAGATAAGGGGGACCAGAATCTGGGTGTTACCATACCATACCATACCTGGGTGTTACCATACCATACCATACCTGGGTGTTACCATACCACACCTGGATGTTACCATACCTTGGTGTTACAGAGTACCTAAACACATTCCACAGACTCAATTACGCGCATGCAGCGAAGTGACATGGACGCAATAGGTACTCGCTATAGTGGCGAAGGTTGAAAATTTTCAAAAGGGAAAAGCCGGTGAAAAAATATGTTACCTCTTGTAGAACGACCATAGCATGTATGAAATTTGGGGCGTTCTGCTCTACCACAGCTTCCTTTTAGAGAGCAAGCCGGCAGAAATCAGTTTATATACCTCTCGCCGCCGCGCTTCATCTTACTCGCTAACAATTAATTATACTGGCGAGCGACTTCCCAACCGCATGTAAATACGAGTAGCATGCGGGGTATACCCACTTCGCTTATATACATACTCAGTGAACAAACATTTCCAAAATCATTGTATATTTCCTTTTGAATACAATAATTTAGTAAAAGGCCGCTTGCCACGATCCGCGATTCTACAGACTCGTGCGCGATTTCGGAGATCTCGAGAAGAGGCTCGTCCATGACATGTTTGTCACAGTATATGCGTCCGTGTCTGCATCCGCATCTGTGTCCGCATCCGTGAAAGCCGCACCGTGGAGAGCCGGCGTGGAAACACAAATAATAGATTCTTTTTATCATCATTTTACATCTTAATATCTACACAAAACGTTTTCATTTATCTGATTACGATGTTTTAAATACGTGTAACAGCACCCAAGTTCTGCTCTAGAGTTTATTATGCCATGCAGATGCAATATTTTACTCAAAATACTACACTAAACTATAAAACTTTTTAAAAATAATATATTCTCCAGTCAAATTCTATCTAAAGTTTAGTAAGTAGTATTTAGTATATTGCGTGTGTATGACTACTATTAAGTTCAGCACCATACAAATCAACCCACAAGGATCAGTCATTTAGACCTCAGTAAAACTGCTGTAGGAGTGTGGGCCAGTTAAAAATGACCGATACGTCTGTACCCGTACGACCTCAAAGTTTGGACGTCATTTGTAAATGGGTTTTATGGTCATTTAGACGGGGAGTTTCTCGCACGTTTCGGTCCGAAAAATCGTACGCGACTATCACTAGCAATAATTGCCTACGATTATCGTATCAAAATGTTTCGGTTCACACAGGCAAACACTAAATTCTCGCCTACGATTATATCATACGAGACTCGCGTGTGATCTAATCGCCTATGTTTGACATACGATTAATGATGAAAAGAAAACCATTTTTTAAATTATATCGCGATTTATTTGTTATTATTTACTTTTAGTCCGACGTTTCGGCTTCTTTTCAGCAGCCATGTTCGCGGGGTGATTAGGGATGGTAGTTGTCATATAGTTCAGAAAATATCATACCATTATTGCTTGAAAATTCTGTTTAGATGGACACTACCAAATGTGAATGGCGAGGCAGTTCTCGCCAGGCGAGGCAATTCTCGCCAGGCGAGAACGAGCAAGCGGCTATTGTTTCTGAGAATGTTTAGACGAAGCAAGTTTTTTCTGTCCTTTCGATAATCGTATCATGCGGGTGAGAAACTCTCCTCGTCTAAATAACGCCTTACAACTCACGACACTCAGGTCGTACGGGTTTTGTGATAGGGTCCAAACTTTGAGGTCGTACAGGTACGTAGCCACCGATTCTTGTGGTTATATAAAACCTCATTTGTCATCGCCGCACGTAAATGTAAAAAAATGCCATATGGCGTAGCCAATATCGCTAGGAATGCTGCGCTCCGACATCATGCTGGACACTCGATGCCCGCACACCGAGAACCAATGCGATAAACATAGTCCTTACTGCTCCTGGAAGCAAGTGGAAATCAACAGCATCGCATCTGGATTCGGACACATGGGCCCAAGGACCAGAGAAATACAGAGGTAGAAGATGTACAGAGTGCGCTCATGACGCTCATTCACACATTCAACCAAAATTATTCATGTAAAATATCTTAACACTTTGTGCAAGTTGTACACTGAATGCTATGCGATATCCAAAGCTATATTGGTGCGTTTTGCCTTGAGCTTCGACTGAAATGATTGGTCGGCACGCTAAGATACTTCTGCCAGCACGGATCACGGGATATTTACTATGTTAATGGGTGTTTGAGTTAATTCGATATTTCGGCGCTGCCGCGCTGTTGCAAACGCCATGATCAATATGATCATGGCTTATTCAGACTTATTCAGAATATTAATGGCATGCTTTTTACACTTACTGCTTATTCTTCTTATTCTTGTTTAGGTAACCTTTTCAGGTAGATGGTATAGCCGTATATGGTAATATGTACGACCAAAGCTAACATATACCTATATACAGTAACACATTAAAAGTTTCCAAATTTCAAAAAATCTGCCAATTTAAGTCCATAATTTATTTCTCAGTTGATTTTATTTAGTCAAAGTGCATGTCCCCAAATGTTACAGCGTATTATCCATGTTAACACATGTTCCTGATTAGAATGGACGAATAAATTATTTTTAAAGTTTTGTCCAATTAACGTATTCTATAATTTATTCTACTGAACCCAGGCTTTAATTTTTTTACAAACTACCCAATAATAATGGGACGTAATTTATGATATCTCAACTAAAACATAGATATCAAACATTCGGCCAACTAAATGAATGTGTGAGTGAGGATAAAATGAGCTTTCTCTGAGTAAGTAATGTTGACGAATCGGGCAACCCGTTCAGTTATGCCTGACATAATGTAATTAAGTAATTAGAAAGAGAGACCTTACTAGAAATGGCTATTTCATAAAAATGTACCTAAATGGTACCGATTCTGTATGCACTAAACCTATTCTAGTCAAGTAATTTTCTGATTGGAACGTATCTTTTTCTTCAAAATATCGTATTGACGAGTCCGGAAACAGTCGAAACTCACTTGCTTGTCGTGTAAATGTAAAATAAAGGAACTAAACTAGATTTAAATAGCGACAAGTGTTTAAGCCAAAGTTAGTTTAGTTCGGAACATGAGAATCGACCATTTATCTACAGAGTTTTTTTTAATATACCTACCTAAAACATACGTCGAAGCATGATTCTGTGGTTTTAGTTTTTTGTTTATTTTTTTACAATTCGCATTTCTAGTAAAGTTTACCTACTTTTGTGACTAACAAACTAACTCCTATCATAGTTACAAGTGATGTTACAGTACTAAGATGAGGATTAACGATTGTCATAAAATCCTCTCATAACCAATTGAATGATAAATGTTAAATAGTGAATGATAAATGTTAAATAGTGAATGATATCTTGTTATATAAATAACATGTTTTAATACCGTTAATATTTGTGTTTTGCGATGCCATGGCTACAATGCCTGCTAACAATAGGTAATTAGAAGAAATGGCCATGTTTTTGCAGTAGATATCGTAAAATTGGCATGTTATGTGTTGCGTTTAGCTACTAAAATATAACATTTATTGCATGTTTTATAAAAATAATGTTATTATACGGACAACTGAACGTGTTGCCCGCCTAAAACTAACAACGCGTCACTACTTATAAAGTGCGATTAATTAATCGATTAATAGTAATAATCGACTCAAGGGACTGATGTGTATTTGTAAATTAATAACATAACATTTGTCATGGAGAAGTTTACTTCAAAAACACAACAGTCTTTGAATATTACAACTGAGAATTTAAGTGTTTTATAATTAATAAAATAGTATCGCATTGTTAGTAACAGTAGACGATTTCTTTGCTCTGTTTTAGTTCTTTTTTTGCCATAATGATCGGTAATTTGCAGAACTTTAATGCCCAAGCTTAAGATGAATTATGTTTTTAAATCAAAGAGGATCATAAGAAAATACTAGCAGTAGACTGTTCTTCTTTTTAATTTTTTGACTGATCCCTCGAACTCGAGTTTAACTCGAGTTAGAACTGCCCCACAAGTATCTACATAAAAATAATAGGCTGAGTACTAAATATGATTACATACAATACAAGATTGATTTGCTTCGGTTTTGTATAGCGTTCTCTCAATCCCACATCGAGCTCCATACCATCATTGAGCAGTTAAAACCGATCATGGTTATAATATCTACTATTTTAATTTTAGTTTTAACTACTCTAGAATGATATCAAGTTGTAGACATGCTTTGTGTGATAAATATAACAAATCGAAGCCAACCGATCTTAGGTAGACTCTCACTTTTCTTTCCGACATGGTCCGAATCAAAAGTTTGGTACTATACTTTGAGATATTTCCAATATAAAGAACCGGTCATTAGTCTATATCAAGATAAATATTTTTCTGGTACACACATCATCATGGGCAAAGTTTTTCAAATTACCGAATATCTACCTAGTTGCTATACATAGATGGTTGATTTTGCAATGTACGGCTAGCTGTAAATAAGCTGTTAGTCACAATGCAATAGCGCACAGCAATAATACTATTGTGATTTAGTGACTGTAGACCGTCGGCTATCAATATCCTTTAGTAAATCGACAATCATCGGGTAGTGTTTTCAAAATATATCATCTACAAGCTACGGAAAGATTCGAGATGGTATAGCAATGATTACCTAGTTTAATTTCAGCTGGTAACACCTTTGTGACTTGTTGAGTATTTTTTCTTATTTTACTCTCATAGGTCTCGGGTTCGATCCCAGGTTTTACCATGGCACACTTTTCGATGCTTTTCGAAGTTATGTGTGTATTTATCGCAGGTTTATAAGTGCCCGGTTAATGGCAATAGGCTCGCCACCTTTACATTGGGACCTAAACATAAACGGCGAAATGTGGGTGCTAGCACCTCTGCCTACCCCTTCGGGGATATAGGCGTGAGTTTATGTTATGTTATAGGTATATGTATATACTTTCATAGTACGCAGTGCGTAGACGTGTTTTTGTTTTATAATTCAGAAATCTATTCAATGCAACATTATCAGGAGCTGCAATATCTCATTCATCCATACCTTAGATACTTATGGATAAATTCGTCTTGTCATTATGTAAAATATGCTGAAACTTAAGTGAAATACTATAATTTTCTATAAATTTTAAACAGCCCCCTTGCTAGCCACAGACTACAGACCATTCGATATCGAATAGAATGATAAATTGACACTCATATTTCGACGTTTATGGCAAGTCTTCAACGTATGCAATCTATTCTACAAACGTATTTAGTGCCACAAAGGGGCAGGAAAAAGTAAACATCCAGTATGAATACAGCAAATTCACGTTTACATACGTCTTAGTTATCCAGGACATATTCCTCCTAGAATGGGATTTTTCACTGGTTTATCCCGCCTGAACATAAACATTTTTCCTGTTGAAACGTTGTTTCCTGTTAAAACTTCGCTCCCTTCGTCGTTATTTTTTTCTGATAACTATCCAGAAATAGAATGGCCGCAAAGTCATCCACAAATATACTCCAAAATCTATTTATTTCACTCATTACCGGTGGAACAGCAGGCACTCTATGTTATAGCATACATTGCCTAGTCATTAGAATACCGGATCATACGCAGTACCGTAACATATACAAATCATAAACAGACTTTACTGTCACAGAATCAATTACATTTCTAACAGTTGATTCACACAATGATGTGCAACATGAGGCACATCTCTCCTGTACAGTATGAGGTAAACACAAGTTTTCCTACACGTGATTACAAACATATTCGCAATGAACGATGGAGTCTTTATTTATGAAGACATCTTAGCGAATACATCATAAACTGGTCAGCCGCAGAGACACTTGTGTTAGGATCAGTAGTCACGTTAGTAGTGTAATGACCGGGATTCGTACCCGGATCCTCTCGATTGTAAGGCCGACGCCTTAAGCACTAAGGTACCATATGCCAATAATGTCACACTTTGTCAATCGATTTATAGTTATTATAAGATAGAGAGAAAACAACTGATTGAAACTTGAGTAAGAATGACATACCTCCAGGTTATTTACTTGTATTCATATTTACGTAGCTACCTGTTATTAAGAGGAACCGGTCGTCATTGTCATCTATATTACTAGATACTAATCCATAATGGTCTACCTTCAATAGATATAATGGCAGGCAAAGGACATCATTCAGATTGGGCTAATTTTTATTTTGCCGGCCAAAGAAAAAAAATACAATATTCGGTTAGAGCTTGTTCTTACTAACATTTTTTATTAGTGCGTCAAAGTTGAGGGACCACTTCCAATGGTTTTATTAGAGTTTAAAAATCTTAAAAATATACACTTTTTATGATACGAACTATTCAAAATAAATGAAAAATATTGTTATACATTGGAAGAATAGTTAATAAAAGCAATAAAAAATAAACCCCATACTGCATATTGTTGTTTTTCGTCCATTTATTTACGGCTAAAATTAAAAGTGTCGATTAAAGAAAATAAATGTGATATTCCGCTAGAATTTATCCTCATTAGCATTTTTTATTACAGCGTCAAAGCTGAGAGACCACTTCCCTCGGTTTTATTTGAGTTCTAAAATCTTGAAAACATACACTTTGTATGATACGAACTATTGAAAATGAATTAAAAAAATAGTTCTATATTGAAAGAATAGTTCATTTAAGTAATAAAAAATAAACCGCATATTGCATTAACGTTGTTTTTCATTCATTTATTTAGGTCAAAAATTTAAAGTGCCGGTTAAAGAAAACAAATGTGATATTCCACTAGAACTTGTACTCATTAGCATTTTTTATTATGACGTCAAAGCTGAGGGACCACTTTCCTCGGTTTTATTTGAGTTCAAATCTTGGATATAATACATTTTTTTAAACGTATTATTGAAAATGAATGAGAAATATTGATTTATATTGGTTAAAGGTGCATTTCCAATTATTGAACTTAGTAAATGTGTTGATCATATTCCACAGTTACAAGGCACTAATGGCAATGCCATAAGGTAGATTCGTGGACGATAGCAATCACGTCATGTCCAGGTTCGTCAACATTATACATACATTATCATAGATAAAACAAACAGGGTTGAGTGCAATGAAACAGTGTTATTGCTCGTGTATTTTATTTTTAATTGCTTATTTTTATTGCTTTATTGCTTTTATCAACTATTCTTCCAATATAATACAACATAATTTATTATTCCTTTTCAATTATTTATTTTATTTAAAATATACGTTTCCGAGATTTTTGAACTCAAATAAAACCGAGAGCAGTATTCCCTCAGCTATGATGCTATAGTAAAAATGTCAATGAAGACAAGCTCTAACGGAATATCATATTATTTTTCTTTGGCTTCACTTTCAATTTTTGGACCTAACTAACGAAAAACAGCGATATGCAGTATGGGGTTTATTTTTTATTGCGTTAAACAACTATTCTTCCAATATAGAACAATATTTTTCATTCATTTTCAATATATAATATCATAAAAATTATATGTTTCTAAGATTTTTGAACACCAATTAAACTGAGGGCAGTGGTCTCTCAGCTTTGACGTAGTAATAAAAAGTGCTAATAAGGACAAGCTCTAGCGGAATATCATATTTGGTTTCTCTGACCGGCACTTTCAACTTTGGATCTCAATAAATGGACGAAAAACAACAATATAAAGTACAGGGTTTATTTTTTATTGCTTTTATTAACTATTCTTCCAATGTATAGCAATATTTTTCATTTATTTTCAATAGTTCGTATCATAAAAAGTGTATATTTTAAGATTTTTAAACTCTAATAAAACCGTTGGAAGTGGTCTCTCAACTTTGACGCCATAATAAAAAATGTTAGTAAGAACGAGTTCTAACGGAATATCGTATTTTTTTCCTTTGGCCGGCACTTTCAAAACTAGCCCAGATTTGTATGGAGAGTGAATGTTGTCCTTTCTTGAAAACTTACTCTAGCTGCACAGAAAGCTTTTTAGGTCTCTTTAGGGGTAAGGCGGGGCGCGACGACTGAGGCGCGCCAATTAACCATCCATAATTTAGATTAAACAGCCTCTGTGGCGTGGCGATGTCTGTCTATGGCAGTCGTTACGGGAAGTTGGAGTCAGTATCTGTCCGTCTACTCTAACTACAGAACTTCTATATTGCCTATTGGTTGTGGAGGTCAGTTGTCAGTCGCTTCACGGCAGATATTTAAGTTCAACCGCATCACAGTTAGACTGGAAAACCGACCTCAACTGAGTTGGGATAAGGCTCAGAGATTGATGATGAGTTTAGATAAAACCAATCACGGGCTAAGGGTTCATCAGTCCTTTTATTAGTTTTGTTCATGATCTTTGCCGGCACTTATATCTTATTCAGCTGTATAAATTTTGTAAATACGAGGTGATGGTACAAACAGAAGAAACTTGTAAATAAAACAAAAATGTTCGTAGGTACAAACAATGCGTTGGACAGAATTTCACTATGTTAATTAATTCCAGTCACTCAGCCTGGGCCTGTTCCGCTCGGACTACCTGATGCAGCGCGCTGAGCAGTATAAAATCAAGCAAGTGGAATTTAACACGATCGCCTCCAGTTTTGGCGCCATATCTTCGCGTCTACCCACAATGTCTCGGTACTGACATATTTGCTGCACGTCTCGGCCGTTGGCTGGATACTTTTGAATTAGGAATTCGATATATAAATTTAAAATTCTTGTGACCAGTTAAAAGAAATATATTTTTGTAATTTTCATTTTTGAAACGACTCTATGATTTCAGAACATTTATTAAGTTTAACGCTGTTAGGCCGTCCGCTGCCTCGTGCATGTGCACGCATGCGATCGTCTGTTTCGTGCAAAGTCAAATTGACGTGTCCTTATATAAAAATAATAATAATAATAATATAGACATGCAAGCAGATAATTTGCATGAAATTGTGCAAACAAAATTTGCACGAATCAGGGCGCACGCATGCGTGCACGTGCATGATGCTACGGATGTATTGCATAGTATAATACTCTTTAACTTAAGTTTTATAATGTACCAGTATCCAGGTAATGGTCCGGGTCACAGTATTCAGTCAATATCTCTCATGTGACTGCTGTCCTTTCGTGTGCACGCCACATCATTCTATCCTTCTCTATCATAAACCAGCTAGCATTTATCGATCGTTGCACTTTGCGCTTTGCTCTCACCTGATTGCAGTTTCAAGGCATGTTTTGAAGTAACGCTTCTTAGATTTATAAGATTCGTAATATACATATATTATTGGGTATTTTGGTGTTCATTTAGTATGCAGTATTTGTTGATTTTAGTTTGTATAGTGATGCGTGCATGTATGGACGCTTTAGATCGCTTTGATAGCACGATCACTTGAGAGATGTTACCTGTCCACACCTGCATTGTGGTGTAAAATGATCAAAAACCGTGTTTATGTTTTCTGTGTCATAATGTGTTTTTCTGTCCAATCATTGCTGGGTATGGCTTAGGGTATACATCTTTCAATGAAGGTTATGCGCTAGTTTTCTTTTTCATATACACATGCATTAATTTCACTTTATTTTTATTTATTTCCGTTTTCGTGAAATTATTGACGTCTGTTTAAAGAAAAATCATTTGATAGATTAAGCCAATACCGCAAAATCCTTAGCCGTTTTACATCCAAGCTATTAGCATTTCGTTTATTTTTTAAATTAGCTATTTAGCTATTTTATGTTCTGCTGAAGTAGAAGCGACTCACGATTTGGGTCGTTCTGGTTTTCCAACCTGATCCGTTCGGGTTCGCCGTCTCTGAATTCTTTTAGAGGAAGAACATAGTCAGACATAGACCGACAAACCTCAGCTCGGCTCGTAACCCTGTCCAGCTGATGTTATATCACTCATCCGACAGAACAATGTAGGTATAGTAATTTCCGTTTTGATTTACACAACCATTATGATAAGAACAGTAAGTGATTGTTGAATTAGCTTTATCTTAATTATTTTATGTATGACAAACTGTACACTGATAGCGTCCTCACATACTATATTATATCCATCTTTCAATTTCGCCCGGAACACGAACGTTTATCTAACACGTCATCGAAAACCATCGCGTTGGGTAGCTCAATTAAATGGTTGATCATTCCCGCTAGCATCTATGATTTTCTAAATACCTTAAAGTCTAAAATACGTAATATAGAAATAGGCCTAAGTCTCTTTCCATAAGGTTTGTGACAGACTCCAATTGCTCAAGTGAATTGACTGCTGTACGGTTAATCGCAATATAAAAGACTTACCAAACTGGTGTTTTTGAAATTTACGATCAGTGCAATGATTGGTGTCGTAATGAAAACAAATCTACAGGGGATAAGAGGCTATTCCACTTGTCCGCACCGTCCCTACTGGTGGGGAAAGTGGATTTTTTTTCCAATCTTCCTTACGACATCGTCATTGATACGGGGACAAGAGGTATAGAACTATTATCGCTTAAGTTTTCTTCCAGAACATAGATATCATTTGCTTCAGTTGCAATATAAGTAATGGTTCAACGAGTTTTTTTGAAGTAGTTCCGCATTGTTGTAAAATGTTACGTCAGATTCTCGAGTTTACGAAATTATACTGTTCAATTTATTTCTTTTGCGACTTGACTGCGTTTCTCTATTTCGTCTTGATATTATAAAATGCGGAAATGAGGTAGTATTAGCTCTTGCACGCAAACTCCTTGGATGGATTTGGCTGAAATTTTCTACAGTTTGAACATAGTCTTTTGCTGAAGGAACGTGGGAGTCTCGATCGCAAATTGTTCTTCGGCTAATCTGTTCGTTCTTGAGGGGGGTTAATTCTCGTGATTAAAATTGAGGAACATCGCGCCGCCGAGTTCTTTTGCGTAATCTGCACTGCACCCCATCACCGTAATAATATAATAAGTAGGTAGTAGCCGTATATTTACCAACCTCATATTTGTTTATCTACGCTCTTCTTGCCTCGAGATGACGTTAAGATTTTTTCTATACATTCAAAGTTTGTGATGACATAGAATGACTGTGTAACTCTATTGAAAAGATTATATACTACGTGAGTTTTAATTATGGCGACAGTCATTTGTTAAGTATTCGTATGGTCTCACTACCATGGATGCTCTAGGCCAGGGTTTCTCAAAGTCGACGGTAGGTGGTTCGTTCGTATCTTTTACCATTTGCTTCAACACAGGTACTTATATGAGTTGGGAGTAGAGTTATGGGGTTCGTGAAGCCAAAAGTTTAAGAAACCCTGCTCTAGACCGAGAGAAGTCGAAAAATAAAAGCCGGAAGGACCCCAGACTCTGAGATGGTGCCGCGGATGCAACCGAGATTTAACGCTATGATAATGATGATGATCTTGCATTTTTGACATCGCGATAATTTTGAGACAGGTGCCTATGCTACCTATCTACCTCATTTTTATATAAGATCATTGATTTTTTAGGAGGTAGGACACGACGGTATTTCCTTCACATACGAGCAGTCCGACTGGGGAAGTACCCTACAGAATAGCGCGGTTTTAATGACCTCGTATTGTGTTCTGGGCGGTGAGTAGGGTAGCCAGAGCTCACTGGAATGGTTTTGTGCTGTTAGTGGGAAGATCACTTGTCCTTCTTGTCTTCTGCGCTGACGGCACAGAATCTCTTTGTTCTTACAGGTTCGGCAGTACGAGTGTGACTCCTCTGGTTGCACTCGTCAATAGGCCACGGTAACCGCTTTCTATCAAATGGGCCGTGTGCTTGTCTGCAACCTAAGTGGTATAAAAAAACATTGATAAGTACCGCATATAAAACGAATACAAATATATACAATAAACATTGTTCAATAATTATGTAACTAGTCTACAATAAGGTGAACACAATAAAATTCTGAATTACCTAACTCTAAATGCTAAAAGACATTCTTTGCATATTTTAAATTCGTTACGGTATTTTGTGTCTCACTTACCAGTGAGACACTACCGCAACCGTGTCGATTTTTTTTTGCAGTGATGAATATCTGTTTTATAATCTCTCTTATAAAGCCGTCCGCTGTGGCACCTGGGACCCGGTGCGGGCACACGCCGTAGGTGCTCCACGCAGCGGACGACCTAAGTTTGTTAGGAAAATTATACTTTCTTGGTTTTTAGTGTTTTTACGCATTATTTTGAAAATAAATCATCTAAATAGGGAATAGTAAAAAAGCTGTAAAAAATAAATACGTTTCTATTTTATTGGTTTTATTAAATTTTTAATCATCCATCCTACCGGTAATAGTAAATTATTTCACGCGATATATATGACGATAGCGCGGCATGACGTCATACCTTACTACTTCTAGAAGTTACCGTTTCTGAAGTTCAATAGAAAGAATCTGATTTGACTATTAGTCAACTATCCTATTAAATATGACTTTTCTGCTTAATATAGCTGACAGCTATTGTAATATGGTTACTTAAACTATTTATTGAAAATTTGCGGCATTTTGCTCACTGTCCAGTGACAAAAAATTAGGTAATAACAATAAATTTCAGTATGTACAGTCAGCATGAGATCTATCTTGACTACAAAGTTTCAAAATGATCTTAATACCAAGGTATTAAGAGCAAGTCAAACTGTTTTATTGATTTAAATTGTATTATCGTCCGAACTAAAGGTGTGTGTACCAAATATCAGAACAATTAGTCAACAGGAAGGGGGTATACCAAGGTATTAAGATCATTTTAAGTCATTTTTTCGTCAAGGTCGATCTGATGCTGACTGCTAGCTACCATTTCCAGTCGAACCGACATTGAGTTCTAGAAGTTATTTGCGCTTGTTTTCAAGTCATTTTAAGTATAAGTAGTGTAATATAGCGTATGGCTTTTGTATTCGTTTGTGACGTTTATTGTATGTAGATGTTATCTGCTTGTAGCTTATGTCTGCAATATCTACTATTTATTTTCTTTACCAAAATGTTGTATGTTTGTGATTGATACAGTTATCAATTGTATACTAAATTAACTCCAAAACTGTTATTGGTACATCTAATATATAAAAATCAATGCCACTTTTCGTTGTTAGTTTATAACTCAAGAACGGCTAAAGCGATTTGGCTAATTTTAGTCTTGAAATATTCGTGGATGTCCAGGGAAGGTTTAAAGATGAGAAAATAGGTGCAGCGGGAACGGGATCAAAAATTCACGCGGGTTGAAAAAAATATGGCGATACGAAGTTCGCCGGGACAGCTAGTAGGTACTAGATACAATGTTTTTTTTTTTTTTTATTAATTGGTTCACAAAACTGAATACAACCAGTTACATTTTTTTGACTGTAGTTTACAATATAAGTCATTGCGTGATTGCATTCTACTAGATGTGAACACAGCATGCAATCTTTGGTATTGTGTTCAAACCAATAAACAACAGATCAGAAAAAAGTGAAAGTAAAAAATGAAGTTACATCTCAAACATTATAGAAAAATATGTAGGTAATATAAGTACTTATGTTAAAAATAAATGATCATTTTCTAGATTTTAAAGTTTTAAGGAAAAGTTTTAAACCCAATAAAACAAAAGTGGATGATCATTTTCTAGTGTCTAAAATAAGTTTTTTGAAGAAAGTAATTTATTTATATTCCTCAATAAAATGCTATTTAGCTACTTGGTTCTTAGGCCTCCTTAGGCTCTATCTATTAAGATATTTTCAAATTTTTCATCCAGATTTTAATTTTTTGAACGGCACAGATTCAAAATTTAAAATCTGGGTAGAAAATAGAAAATATCTTAATAGATAGAGCCTAAGGAGGCCTAAGAACCAAGTAGCTAAATAGCATTTTATCGATTTAGGACGCTAACTGTAACTGTCTTCGCATATTTATGACACTGAAGTCTAGATTCAACTAAGTTTGCTTATACCGGGTCTGGAACTACGAATGTTTAATGTCAATATGTTAGATACCTCTCGTTTGATTTTTAAAAAGTTATTGATGTCATTTTACTCATTAGGTAACGTACTTTCGATATCAGTTTAAAGTTTTTTGATATCTGTAATAGTTACGGAATAATCGCCTGGACACACTTAACGATTACACCCTGTATTGAATAGGTACACATTTAACAGCTCTTAAATAAACTGAGTATATTCAATTATATTTTATGTACAAATTAACAAACATACATAACTTTGGTAAGGAAAATTAATAATGTGTAAAATAAATGTACCTATGTAAATACACGAGTGTAAATGAACAATAGATTACTAACTAAATAAACAATCTACTATTAATACTATCGATAAAGTGTTATAACAATATTCAAGATAGTTAAGTAAACTGTGATTCATTTACTAAAGTAATTTATATAGATTTATGTGACCGATGAAGTTATTCTAAACCATAATTCTAATGGTTCAAAATTATTCTAATAATAACGTTGTATTCATATAACTTTCCCATTAGCGTTATCGCTATTAGAATATCTGTCTAGATGCCTGGCTCTTAGACTAAACGGTTGTAATTTTAACCAATTTATAGGCCGAGAGCTAGTGTACCTTCATCGGTCTCAAAAGTTAGTTATATTAATGATGCATGTACTGTATTTTCATATTCCATTTATTGATTGATTGCTGCGATGACGCTTCCTTTTCAGCCAATATGCAAATGCATAGTTATTTGGAAACAGGTTGCGTCAAATGATACTTTGATGTTATAATTATTCTATTATGTTTCAGCTACATTCTGCGTCAACTGGGCCACGGTGATTTGATTAAAAATGTAAGTATAAGATAATTGTTGACTATTATTTGAATAGTCTATTACTGATCCAGCAAAAAAATTATATCCTAACAAAGTTAATTTAAATTTAGTCGGTATTTCTTCATTACGTTTTGTACAATTCGTGCTTAAGTAAAGAAATAATATCATAGCACAGTTTAAAGACCAAAGGATGCAAGTGACAATGAATGTTCAAATTGAAATGATCCCAAACGACATTAAAAACATTTTGCTGAAGATTGATTATCAATTGTCATTGCCGCTTAAACCCTTTAGCCTTTCAATTGCCGATATGAACACAACGTTCTTCACATTTTCAGATGCCTGAAAACAATGCCCTATCGGGTCTATGCGCGGGTATAATAGCGGCTTATGACTTATTCGGCGTGCCGTCGGCTGTAGTACTATTCGTTGTAGAAGAGGTCTCATACAACATCTGCGATCAGAGATTCCATGAGTTTGAAATTTCGGAGAAACGACCCGATATCATGGTGAGCTCCTAGACTATCCTGCTAATATTATAAATGTAAAGATTTGGGACGATATTTGGATGTTTGTTATCTCAACCACACTCAAACGACTGAACGGATCTGGCATAAATTTCGTACAGGGATAGATTT
This sequence comes from Eilema depressum, assembly GCA_914767945.1. NCBI lineage: Eukaryota > Metazoa > Arthropoda > Insecta > Lepidoptera > Erebidae > Eilema > Eilema depressum. The sequence continues at coordinate 11,355,297 of OU612035.1, forward strand.
ATCTATCTGGAGTATTTGTAAAAACCGTAACCTAGACTATAATCTATATACTTAGATTATAGTCTATCTTAGATATATATCTAAGATAGACTATAATCTATTTAAGATACATTTTAGTCTGTTTGCATATACATATTTCTATGATTTTTTCTAGATCCATAGAATGACTCTGAAAGAAATATGTGAAGATACTCAACTCAATGATAAAAATCAACTGACAATGTAAGTGTTCCTTCTCTATTTTTCTCTTTCTCTTAAAACTTATAGAGGTTGCAAATAACGTATTCTTGAATAAGTTCATACGTAAAACCTCGTTTCGGAAGACTTGTCACCATGCTTCACTTATTTTATAAACTTTCTAACCGCTAAACGTCACAAAAGTAGGCTCTTTAAATAAATAGGAAAAATAAGACTACGTTTATTACATAAATGTTGTTTTTTTTGCGTTTTTTGTTAAACAACATCGTTGTTTGTTGTTTTTAAACATCGTCACGCTGGGACTTTGCAAACGTAATAAGCCAATGGCTCCTCGACTCAATCAGGAAAGTTCTATAACCCGATTGCTGCATCATCTACTGGACCAAAACCTCCTGTAACCTTCGCACAAGTGCAAAATGGACAAAGTTTTATCACAAGGGATACGAGAGGGCCTCAATACGACCAAAAACATGGACAGGATTTTAATATAGTTTTAATTTATTTGCAGTGAAGGCGCGCCGGTGGCCGTTGTGTACTACCGGTCAGGATACGAGCCAGCACAATACCCCTCCGCTAAAGAGTGGGAGGCGAGACTCCGAGTTGAGCGGTCTACGTAAGTTTACCCTGTGTCCCTTTTGTGAGACTGTCCGATCTTTAAAGGACTACTGCTTCTGCTTACCCTCCTAGGAGTAGGGTTATGATTTTAGCAGTCCATCATCATCCTTGCGTTAATCCCAGTCTCATCCGAGGCTTTCGTCTCGGAGTCTGGGGTCTGCTTTTTCCAGCCTTGAACTTCGATATTTTCTGTAGAGCGACTGCCATCTGACCTCCACAATCCATTGACGATATCGAAGGATTGTAGTTAAATCAGTTCTTATGTCAAATGTATTTTAATTGCGAGATTGGCGCTCTCATTGACATGAAGTTATTTACATGAAGTGTGCAACATTAAAAAAATCGAACGTAGTATAAAAATGCCGAAAGAAATGTAAATGTGAATTTCATTCGGCATTTTTATACTTACGGTAGATTGTTTTGATAATTTATATAGCAGAACAGCGTGATTCCTGGTATATTTTATTTTGAACATTTGACAGAGCAATAAAATGCCCATCGATCCACTACCAGTTAGCGGGCACGAAGAAGGTCCAGCAAGCGCTAGCATCACCAGGTGTCCTGGAGAAGTTCATGGGAGACTCGGCCGCCACCAGCCGCGTGCGGGACATCTTCACGGGACTGTACTCGCTGGACTTTGACGAGAGTGGCGAGAGGGCCGTGGAAATGGCGCTCGCTGATGCTGATAAGTACGTGCCTTTTAAAGCTCTCTGATAGGTATAATGTTTGTATGGAGGAATATTAGTTAGGTTGTTTCATGTTTAAAATGTATATGTTATAGCACTTACGGCTATTGTATAATTTTGATATTAGCCGGTTAATCTTAAGTTCAGTTTACGGTCCGTTCGAAAGATTTGTACACCTACGTTTCCACTTATTATTTCTTGTCACTGGTGTATTTTGGTTTATCTAAATTAAAATGAAGCAATGATATATGTATACATAATCACACCCAAGATAAATCTATACGGGTTTTATGGGTGTTACTATATTCTGCTCAATTTTGTAATCTTATTTGAATAAATAAAAAATAAAAAGTTTAGCCAAAGCCGTGGTGTGGTTAAAAATGTATTAGGACGTGCGTGGGAGCGAGCTAAGTTAGTTCGAGGAGTATGGCGGCGGTCTCGCAGTTACCCCCGATTTGGTTTATAAGATTTTTATATATATTTTAATAAAACTGCCCTCTGACCTCCCAATCCCGACAGGAAATCTTTCGCCAGAGCCTTGTCGGTCAATCAGCAGATGTATCTGGCAGGAGAGGTTGGCATTAGCCCGTAGATCTTGCTGGGTCCCTATACTACTCCAGAATATTGTATTTTATAGACAGCCTCCGTGGCGTAGCGGTAGTGAACGCGGCCGCTACGCAGGAGGCGTGGGTTCGATCCCCGCTCACTGTAAATATTTGTGTTCATGAAATATGGGTATTTGCATTGGTCTGGTCGTGCCTCGGAGAGCACGTTAAGCCGTCGGTCCCGGTTGCCATAAGAACATCTATGGCAGTCGTTACGGGTAGTTGGAGCCCTCAAAAATCCAAAAACAGTCTAGCTGCAAAGCTTCGATATCGCCTAATGTTACCATTGGGATGTGGAGGTCAGATGGCAATCGCTTCACAGAAAATATCGAGGTCTAGCCAAATCCGTAGTTAAGACTGGCAAAAGCGGACCCCAGACTCCGAGCTGAAAGCTTCGGATGCGACTGGGAATTAACGCTAAGAGGAAGAAGAAGAAGAATATTGTATTTTATACTAATTACTGCCTATTGCACCGTCAGGTACGTGCTCAAGCCGCAGCGAGAAGGCGGAGGCAACAACATGTACGGCGCAGACGTGCGCGACGCGCTACTGCGCATGCGCCACAGCCGCGAACGCGCCGCCTACATCCTCATGGAGAGGATCGTCCCACCGCTGGTACGTACTTACTAGCTAGCCCAGCATATAGATACCAGTTAAAGTGGCACATATTGTATTCTGACCCTGTCACCTACTCTACTCACTACTCTAAAATAAAAAAAATAAGATATGAGTTCGCAGCTGACAGCTGCAGCAGACGACCTATCGCTGCGACACTCATTTCGATAATTTCGAATTACATAGAAAACCCTAGTGCCGCGACGACATGTGGTCTGCTACACTGCCGTATGCGGTTAGCAACGAACTCGTACCTTTACTTCTTGATGTTATAAATATTTTATGTACGCACCGATGCAGTAGCTAAGGGCGCAATAGCTGAAACGTTAGTCATTTCTCTTATGATATTAATAGTATTTTCTTCTTTCAGGTGCCTGGCTACGTTATACGGCCAGGCGGTCCGATGCCGCCGCCTATTGTGGACATCGTGTCAGAGCTTGGGATATATGGCGTGATTATTGGGTGATTATGATTATTTATATTTCTTAATATCTCCTATATTATAACTGAAGATGAGAAGTAATTAGTGAACCCCCGGCTCCAAAGTGAAAATTTTGTATGCAACCCAGAATAACGCTAAAATGATATTAAGTTTATTTTGATGATAAAAATAAATTCTATATAAGTACAATGCATTATAGCATCAGCTACACCTACACCTACTTTCAGTCCAGAGGACGCTGTGTGAAGTCCTAGAATATGTATTAATTTTGTAACCGCTGAACTTGCCAGACGGACTACTCACCGGCTACCTCAGTTGGAAAACGCACGAACTCTAAAATCCCAGGGCGCCTTTTTCACAGAGAGAATAAATGTAATGCTGTGGGTATGCGAGGAACCTTTGGGTGTCACTCTAAGGAAAACTCATACACTCCGTTATACATACATATATTTATTTTAGGGTAACACAATACAGAAATACACATACAGAAGGGTGAAATAAAGACATACACACATAGGCCTCTAGTGACACAAGTACAAAGCACAAGCCGTGCCGGTCTCTCCCACTAGGTGTAGGGTCCTCCACTTATCAGACTTCCCTGCAGAAAGAAGATACAGCCAACCCAAGGTGGTTGGGTACTTCTCCACATATAAATTAATACCCAGATGGGTGATCTATTAAGGTATGTACACGCAAAATGTAATAAAAGTTGTCTATACGTGACCAGAGCCTCGGTTGCCTTCCTGCCGGTAAGAAGCGACGTCTCACTGGTCCTCGCCCTGTCCGCTTAGGTGCAGACGAGAGGATGCCTTTGTAAAGTGACGCGTAAGCTCGGGGCCGCTTCTCCGCTCAACCACGCTCATAAGACACGAAGTTGACTACTACAATCTTGGACCCTAAGACCAAAAAATGAATACTAAGAATTGTCTCTAATGCAGCAGAAACCCATAAGCAGATATCGTGAAGCTACTTACCACGAATTGGGGATCACTGAGTTTAGGATTTTAGGTTATAAAAAAATTACAAAGAGATTACAGACTGTACACAAGATGACCGTTATAGGGTCTCGACAAAGTTTTCTGAAGTGCCGGCCCGCCAGCTGACTCGGCCTTTTATAAAGTCTAGCGAAGAACTTTCTGGAAAAACACCAAATTTCACCGCTCCTCCATGAGCCGTCTCACATTAAAACATCAAGTCACTCCGAAAGTGCGGCAAAATCAGGTGTCATCTTGTAACTACGAACTCAAGGCGGACCAGGCATCTACTTACTTTAGACGCATTAAACCAGAGAGATCATAGTGCTTACATAGACGAAAATCATAGAATAATATATCCCGAGAAATTAGGAACAAAAACTGGACTTCAACGCCTAACTAAAAATCAACATTATTATTTATAATACATAGATAAATCTATCAAAATCCACATTTACAAAGCTACCCGTGTTGAAACGCCATCTCGTGACATTAGTGTGTACTAACACCAATATGCGTCTTACAGCACAGCCAATACATCCCGTACGAGTGTAAACGTGTGTAAGAGTTAAAACAATAGATGTCGCTACTAGTCCTGAAAATTACATGTTACAACCACCCCCTCCCTTAAAGTATTCCATGGATGGAACACACAGGGAATACAACTACAGCAGATCCCAGCTTGGGGATTTACTGATAGGTAACCCTAACCTACGAGGACAAACAATATACAGTACCTCGCAAAGTCACAATAACAGCAACTAGAAATCTTCCACCAAACAAAACTCACTAAGCAAAGACAAGAATACTAATCTAAACACAAAACGAAATATCGCCCCAGTAGGTACCCGAATCACTGGATGCTTCTCACATGGGTGAGTAACATTAAGTGAGTAGGCGTAGGGTGAAAAGGAAACGCCCGACACGACATCGGTAGTATTACGACCGGCCGAACGACACAGAGAATGCACCGACAGTAGAAGGAGAAGGATCAGTAGAAGGTTCTTCCTCATTATACTTCAAAATATCTTTTATGTGATACACGCCCAGATCCTTACCATCTAGATCTGACAGTTCATAGACTAAAGGCGAGCGTTTACCGGTAACGATGCATTTCATGAATTTAGGTGCTAATTTTGCAGTGAAATTCTTTGCCTTGTTGGACAGATAGAAGGTCCTTTTGTACACTATCTGACCCACTTTCAACTCCACATGCCTTTTCCTGAGGTTGTAGTACTTCTCGTTACGTCGGTGAGCAACATCTAAGTGTTTCTTCACCTGGCCGTAGACGTGATGCAGTTCCTTCAACCTCTCGCCAAATGACATGGGATCCTCGATGGAGACAGAGTTTGGGTGACAAGGAATTTCTGCTTGTCTATACAGAGCACCATCTCCTATGAATTCCCTACCGTGGACAAGGAAGTAAGGACTGAAACGAGTGGCTTCGCTTACAGCCGTGTTTAGGGCACACTGAAGCTCCACGAGATTCTCATCCCATTTCTTGTGATGTGTTTTTACATAGCAAGATATTCCCTGAACCACGTTACGAATAGCACGTTCCGCTTGATTAGTCTGAGCGTGATACCTAGGATTATAGTAAACATTAGGTACATTATACTTAACAAGTAAATCCTTAAATTGTTTACTAACAAATTGAGGACCATTATCCATAAAGATGGTTTTACATACCCCATGAACTAGGAAAACATTCTTTTCGATGAATCTCGCAACTGCAACGCCTGTAGCTATCCGTATAGGACACAACATTACGTATTTGCTAAAATAATCCGAGACCACGATTAAATGGACATTCCCTTTGCTGGATGTAGGAAAAGGACCCAATAAATCACATGAAATAGCTTCAAACGGTCTAGATACCCGTTTCGGACTACCCATTAACCCAGGACGAGCCGTGTTCACAGGTTTGTACTGCTTACATGTCTCGCATTTGCCAACGTATTCTTTAACGCTCTTGTACATCTTAGGCCAGAAGTAGTGGAGAGCAAGGCGCTTATGGGTCTTCCACACACCACCGTGAGCGCTGAGTACGTCGTCGTGGTACTTGGTGAGCAAGGCTAATCGGTCCTCCACCGGTACAACCTGTTTCCAGTCAAATTCTGAAGTCAAAGAGTATTTATTTTTAGATAACCTGTATAGACCGTTATCTCTAATGACAAAATTAGGAAAATGCCTAGGGTTTTTCTTCACGCTGTTCAGAGTGTGAAGATACCAAGAGTCCCCAGTAACGCTGGTGTCTATTGTGTCAATTTGAATTCGAGACAGAGCATCAGGTACCACATGGTCTTTACCCTTCCGGTGCTCTATATCGAAGACAAACTGACTCAACCTCATGCTCCAGCGTGCTAGTCGACCCGACGGATTCTTAAGCTTGTGGAACCACAGTAGCGAGGCATGGTGCAATTTCCAACTGAGGTAGCCGGTGAGTAGTCCGTCTGGCAAGTTCAGCGGTTACAAAGTGGCGCCCAACGTGGGGCCGCTTCTCCGCTCAACCACGCTCATAAGACACGAAGTTGACTACTACAATCTTGGACCCTAAGACCAAAAAATGAATACTAAGAATTGTCTCTAATGCAGCAGAAACCCATAAGCAGATATCGTGAAGCTACTTACCACGAATTGGGGATCACTGAGTTTAGGATTTTAGGTTATTAAAAAATTACAAAGAGATTACAGACTGTACACAAGATGACCGTTATAGGGTCTCGACAAAGTTTTCTGAAGTGCCGGCCCGCCAGCTGACTCGGCCTTTTATAAAGTCTAGCGAAGAACTTTCTGGAAAAACACCAAATTTCACCGCTCCTCCATGAGCCGTCTCACATTAAAACATCAAGTCACTCCGAAAGTGCGGCAAAATCAGGTGTCATCTTGTAACTACGAACTCAAGGCGGACCAGGCATCTACTTACTTTAGACGCATTAAACCAGAGAGATCATAGTGCTTACATAGACGAAAATCATAGAATAATATATCCCGAGAAATTAGGAACAAAAACTGGACTTCAACGCCTAACTAAAAATCAACATTATTATTTATAATACATAGATAAATCTATCAAAATCCACATTTACAAAGCTACCCGTGTTGAAACGCCATCTCGTGACATTAGTGTGTACTAACACCAATATGCGTCTTACAGCACAGCCAATACATCCCGTACGAGTGTAAACGTGTGTAAGAGTTAAAACAATAGATGTCGCTACTAGTCCTGAAAATTACATGTTACAATTTTTATTCTTCATTTCATATTTCCCATTTTACAGGACGAAGGAAAAAGTATACCAGAACTCACAAGTGGGCCACGTTCTCCGTTCCAAGCTCGCAGACGCCAACGAGGGAGGCGTCGCCGCCGGCCTGGGGGCATTAGACTCGCCTTATATCATTACCATGTAGCACATAACACATGCAAATGGACATACAAAACTCCACCAATCTGGTTGTATTTAGGTGAGACTTACACTACTATGGAAGTTTCAACAATATAGTAAAATGTCTTACTTGGGCATTTTTGGACTATAATGAATTTGGTTCGGCGATTAGGGACCAACTAGTAAAATTAAAAAGTTGAAAAGTTCAGTTAAATACTGTGTTTATGGTCATATAATAATTAGAAAATATAGCATGGTGGTGTGTATTATAGATATAAAATACTGTCACGCACGAAAATGAAACATCCTATTTTTGATGTAAAAAATCTGATTAATTTTAAAAATATTTAAGAGCAAATAATATGTACCGAATGCATTACAATTTGTTTATTTTACATTTTATTCCGAAATCAATTGATCTCAAAGTAAAAAATTAAAGTTTTAACTTTTTTATGAGTGATATTTTTAATTAAAGTCGTGTTAAAATTTATTATTATTTTGAATTATGTTGGACAATAGAATAAATAAATTTTGAATATTTTTTTTGCATCTGAAGTGGCCATAGTCTCAACTAAATATGTTACGTACCGTTTTTTTTTTTCGAATTTATGGCCATAGGTAACCAATAGCAGTACTAACAAAAAAAAAATCACGTAATTGCCTATTATTTAATGTATTGTTAATAATATTGATTAATTTAATTTTTACACATTACCTTACGTTTTTTATTAAAGATTGTTAATATTTGTTACAAAAAAAAATTGTAAAAAAAGAAAGTCAAGTCACTTTATACATTCCTTTAACTTTATTTTTGTACACATGCAACACTAGATTTATAGGAAAAGGAGCTGTAACGTGAATGACTCGTATTAAAAAAAAAAATTATTATTCTTCACAATTTACTCAATGTGACTATATTGTGCCCCCTATACAAATGGCGAATCGTTGGCCGGCGCATTGTAGAACAGAAACACGAGTGTGTGGGATTTGACATTGACAGTCATCAACTTATGTCATTAACGTCAAATCCAACACATTCGTCATTTTATTCCACAATAGGCCGGCTAACGAATTGCCACTTGTCTAGGGGCCTGTTTATGAAATGAAAAATAGTCACATTTGTTTTTCTGACATAATTGTGACTTTATACGTATGGATTAAATAATACGAGTAATATCGTGGAATAATATGTATGTCGTAAGCCATTTGGTTGCACTATTCAGCTAAACGCCTAGGCTATTTTTTAAACGCCTGTATTCAATTAAATGACTGATGTTTATGAAGAACAATTCTACATACAGTATCTAAAGTAACCTTAACACGAAATAGGGGATAGATAGATAGATAGATAGATAATACTTTATTGTACACCAATAGATTTACAGTATAGACAAATAGGGGGTAACTCCGCCATACCCTTCTAACCTTACCTATCGGGACTGCGCTGGCTCTCGTGGCGTTAAATGAACGGCTTAGGCGTCCAATTAGCTGATTAGCTTAGCCGAATGGCTGCGACATCTACGACAAACCTTAAATAATAATTAATGACTTTGTTAATTTATTTCATTATTTCTGCTGGGTTATACTAAATGTTATATGAAATTTGCAAATAATCGTAAAAGAGTATTATAGCTTGAGTTCATTTTGCACCCATGAAGGCGCCTATTTCGTGAAACTGAAGTGCTAATTTCGTGCTAAAATACGATACGACACGGGCGTCCGCATGCGTGACATGCACGAGGCAGCGGACAGCCTAAGTAGGTATGACAGAAAATGAATATAGTTATTAATTAAAAAGGTATCCAATGTTCGTGACGTATTATACTCTTTACCGTATTATACAACTTTCAGAAATAAATTTACCTGCGTCATAAGGTCTGGTACCTTATGTGTCAATTTGTAGAGATTAATCATTACAGCCCCCTTCGACAAGTGGTAATTCGTTGACAGGTGTATTGTAGAATAGAATGACGAATGTATGGGATTTGACGTTTATGACATACGTTGACGACTGTCATATACGTCAAATCCCATACATCTGTCAATCTATTCTGCATTACACCGGCCAATAAATTGCCACTTGGCTAGAGCGGCTGTACTATTCTACGATGGTTTGGAGCTGGGTCTCCATAATATTGAGACATTAATCCAGCAGTAAATGAAGGAATGAAACGTTATGAAGCGTTAGTTCTTAGTTTTTTTATATTGCTTGTTACAAATAGCCTTTACTCCTTGGTGCTGTACATGATTCTAATAAAATAATATTATAATTAACTTAAAATATAAGAAGTGAACTTTGGTTTTGATTTCTTATTTTTTCTATTCCTTATCCATGTAGGTATGTCTTGCCCGTACGATCACTCTAAAATAGGTAAGAGAAGACTGCATTGTCCGCGAGCTTCTATGTGATATAACGACCAATCACAAGTCGGTATGTCTAGATACCGATCCAGGACCACTTCTATCGGGGATAAGGGAACAAAAGCGGAGATTTTCAAAAAGTGTATCTAAAGGGAACAAACCATCCCATCTAGCCCCCGGCCACGGAGGACAGAATATGATTAGTAAACGGAGATGTTCCAGTGAAATTTCTCGTAATAAAAACGCGTCGCCAAATGCGGGTGAGAAGAAGACGCGGGGGGCATGACGCCATACCTCGTCCCCCACGCGTCTCTTCTCCTAAGTCTAAGCCCCTCCCACTTTTTAGAATGCCATCTAGTGTGGCATAGCTAAACCAAATAGAAATAATGCATGCAATTTCCATTGTAGTTTTACCACTCGCCACAAAGCGCTGCACAGAATTCTAGAATAATCTATGTGTTTAATGACAGCGGGACCACTTACATATTGACCACTATATATACAAGCTGTTGCCCGCGGCTCCGTCCGCGTGGAATTCTGATTTAAGGAATATAAGGACATAATGATTGGGTTGCATTATTGGAGTATTAGCGCCTTCGCTGGCATAGGCGGGTGCGGGTCGCGGACGTCAGGCGCGGGCGCCCGCGCCGGGAGCCCGCCTGTCCGCTGCTCCGTCGCGGACGGCCGCGACGGGCGTCTGTCACCAGTATAATTTCAATAGCGTCGGTGTACAGTCGATAACTATGGATCATTTATTGATATATTACTTAGCCAAAAGACGACGACGTGAACAAAGGCGTCAGTCAATTAGCCCATATTATGTCACGTCTAGATTGTTGTGTGGAGAATTTGTAACCAAGTTTTCGTATAAGAATGTACAGCTATCATAATTAGTTTATTGTAAATCAAAGACAATTTTGCACGGTTTGTCAAAACTGAAGAGAAAGAGGCGAACTCCTTTGGTTCACGGCATTTTTGGTTTTACTTTACACAATATACCTATTAGCAGGGCTGACTCGCGACTAGCTTGGGGGTACAAGTGGTGCAATGCATCCGGGAGCAGGTTCCTGCTTTTGCATTTTATATTGGTATATTATGTTGTTCTATGAATAATATAAGACTGACCTTCAAAATAACATTCTATTTGAGTTTCGTTTACCAAAAAATTTCAAAGGTATTTGCCGTAAAAAAGCTTTCAGTTTGCAGCTAAGGATTATTCTAAGTTTATTGCAACGACTGTACAAGCACGGCGCGTGTGACACGGATAACGTAGCGGCGGTCGATGATTTTGTTGAAACAGACCCGCTCGCGTGCTCCGTCACGCGGACACACGGCACGTGCCCCGCTGCCCGCGTGGCGGGCCCCGCCGCCTGCGTCACGTGTGACGGGTATCCGCCTCACGTAGCGCTGCTCTTGAAATAACATGAAACAAGCACGCGAAGCGGACGTCCGACCTGCACCCGTCTATGCCAGCGAAGGCGCTAAGTACGGATCCCTAACTTTTTCAAAAAGGAAATTAATAAAGCAAGAAAATAATGTAGAAATATAAAAAAATTATGTTATTATATTGTAAAATTTTCACTTATGTATTTCTGGTATACGTATATGTATACAATTAGGTATAGCAAATTTAGGCTGTAATTTTTTAAATCACTTTTTTGTTTTATAGAAGTCATCTTCATTGAAGGACCTCGAACAGATTCTGGAATATTTTGTGGGGTACCTACCAGCTGGAAGGTCTATTTAAAATACGTACCTATCCACGCATTTTTTTATTTCTGGGTTACTGGGAAATCTAAAATGATATAATATAATGTTGACAATTTTATTGGCTTCCTAAAAATAATGTGAATATAGTGGTCTCACTACTATGATGCACACCATTTATTTTAAATAAGGCCATCTGTAGAATTATAGCAGAATCATTTAGCCCCCTAAATGATTTGGGCAGATACCGACAGATGGCTTAATTTTTTTATTTTCAATTTTCAATTTCACACAATTATAATGTAAGAATTAATAAAATAACAATTGCGGAATTACTAATGAAGTCCGGTGAAATTATTGTGGTGATTTTTTTATAGAATTAATTGAATTGTTGTTACAACATTATACAAGTAAGAAGTAAGACAAGGTTACTTATTTCTTCTCTCCGGTAGATGGTTCTATAAAGACATTTTTTTTCTAAAAATGAAAATAAAAATATAGCGGACTTACTGATGAAATGTTATATCATCAATATATTTAAACATCTTATCTCTACAATTTGTACACCCTTGTACCGCACACTTAATTCTTAAATCGGGTCAAAACTATTTTTATCTTTGAACTTTTAACCAAAAATGACAACCTATCGCAACGACGTGCCACTAGAACTGAGTGGTGACGTCACAGAACTGACGTCTATATATAGGAGTCCTTTTGACAGTATGGAAGCACGCGACTCGATTGCCTTTGCAACAACTCCGCTATCATTTCCTTCTCCATGCCCCCGGCCTACAGGTTATCTTACATTGTGTACCAATAAATAAAGATAATAATTTCGAATAAATTTATTATAATAATATTAACAATCTACACATGACTATGTTCGAATTATAAAAACTCCGAGTACTTAGGCATGCTGTTCTTCAAGACGACTCCGCCATCGTTGTAGCCATCCAGGTAACGGAACTTCGGGTGGCTGTTGATGATCTGGAAAACAATTATATGTTATAAATAAAATCCATACCTACTACTTTTACAAATGCAAAAGTAACTGTCTGTCTGTCTGTCTGTCGATCTTGATGAAATTCTGTACAGAGATGAAATGGAGCTTGGCAAAGGACATAGGTTATATAGTTAAATAGAAGATGAAAGTTCTGTTCGTCATTTTTTTAAGACAACTTGGAGACGTTTGGTTGCGATAACCAAAATCCGCGGGTGGAGTCGCGAGCTAGTGGTCAATAAAAGCAAATCCATGGCCACATCTGTCGTAGAACCGATGGCCGTTGGGCCTAGAGTGGAGCCCGCGAGAAGGCAAACGGAAGGTAGGATGCCCCCACCTGACGACCTGAAAAAGGTGGCTGGGACAGACTGGATGCCGAAGGCAGAGCATCGGCAGAAATGGCGCACATTGGAAGACGCGGTTGTCCAGTAGTGGACTGCAATAGACTAATTGATTGAATTAAATAATAAGCTGTACCTTCATCCTCTCATAGTCATCATCAGGACTGGTGATAAGCTCCGGTACGTCTAGCCTGGGTACCGCGAACAGATTCATGAGCAGGTACTTCTGGTTGGTGTACAGCATACGCTGGTCTGCCCACTCCAGCTCGCGGGGCAGCCTCCAGTCCTTCATCTTGGGATCCTCACGCTCGGTGTACTGGTCGAAGTCCAGACGTTCAATGTCCTCGACTACCTGTGACATAGATCATCATATTGCTGTACAATATTATACCTGTGTTCTACGTCTGTAAATATCCAAAGGGGTAGGCAGAGGAGGATCCATATTAGGTCAACTATGACTTTCGGTCCCTTTTTTTTTTATCGTGCGAAAAATCCCCACGGATACCTCCCCCGCCGGAGCCGGAGGAGGAGGTTATGAAGGACTCGAACCGACTAAAACGCACGCCGTCTGTGGGCCGACAGTTGCCCGAGGCGAGATTGTCGTAGCCATATCCCTCGCACCCCGGCCGACCCAGGGCCATATCTCTCGATCCGGCGTGGGGAACACAGAGTCCCCAACTGGCCCCCGGGTATGGGGAGGCACGCAATGCGTGCCGCCGCCGACTATGACTTTCGGTCCCATGTAGTAGGGGGCGAGCCTATAGGCGATCAAGCGCACCCTTTATCATTGGCCTATGTTTACTGTCGGATGGAGTACAGTCCTAAGTCCTAACCCTAAAGGTATGATTCCGAAGCCGACCGCATACGACAACTGCCGACGCATGCAGCACATACAGCGTACCCATTACTTGTCAAACTCCGATACGGATAAAGGAGACCATTGTGAAGCCGCAATGAATTACGCGCATGTGCTGCGTGCGTCTGCAGTTGTCGTATGCGGTCAGCGATGGAATCATATCTTTAGTTATCTTTTAACACCCACACACAGGAAGAAATGAGGTGGTACTATTCTACCTGCACCAGGCCCAACACAGCACCCGCTTTTTCATTTTTTTATTCAATTAAATTCGTAATAATGCTAGTCTTCGCGCCGCGGATAGTGAAGGAATGTTCTTAGGTTGCATACTCAGTATTCAATAGCTCAGAATAAAGTAACTTAATGGTTATAGAGTTGGTCTTACGATTCAAAGATCCCGGGGCCTCGATTTTGCTAAAGCAAAACTACTGCCAATTAAAAGTAATGAGGTTAAATTCTAAAATTAATGGCTTTTTGTAGAGTGAATGAAAAAGTAATTTTGAGCGAAAATTTAATTCTGAGCTTTAAAACTATTATTAAAAGTCTAAAATTAAATACCATTTGGTGCAGGGTCTATGGTACAACAGTGGTTTTACACTTTAGTGGTTTTGCTTTAGCAGAATCCGGGGCCTGGTTGGAATCCTGGCCAATAAACTATTGATGTGAACCCACTCCTAACACCACCAATTTAGCTTAGCTAGTGGGAATACTGGGAATATTACTTATTGGTTACTAATATTCTTAAAAAGAAGCATTAGAATTACAATAATTTATGTAACATACCACTTCAACCTCACCGCCACCAGACCAGTCATAGACCAGTAGTTCAGCATGTGTAGCTATGTCACGTAGGTACTTGTTTTTGTACTGACGCTCCATTTCTTGCAGGAACGGTACACTCAGAGCGCGCATAGGCTCTTCATGCTTGAAGCCACGTTCCCTGATGGACTCTTGTACCTGTTTGAAATATTTGTTGTGTGTATAAATGATTAACACGAAATTGCAACAACCTGCAAGTCAGTGCACCTGCTGAATGACGGATGATGCTCTGGCTCTGGCCTTCCTGTCGGAATTGAGGGTTGGGCAGCAGTTGCCCCCAGAAAGGCCAAAAAACTTGAAACTGGCCATGAAAATGTGTCTCCATGAAGATCAATATGAACCTACCAATAAATTATGGATATTTATCTGAGAATAAATTTATTATTATTAATTTCAATGTCTCAAATAAAGAGACATAATAGAAATTTATTGACAGACCTATCCATTGTGTCTGGAATACTATCCATTGTGACTGAATATGCTCCTATTGTATGAACTTAATATGACTTACCTTTTCAACACTGTTATCCAAATAGATAACTAAATGTGGTCGCATCAGCTCCTCAATAGTATTTGCTCTCAGATCATAGTACACACTGCGGACTCCCTTACTGATGTAATGCTGAGAGTACATAGCCTCCAAGAAAACGAAATCCGAGTATGGAGATCTTTCCAGCACAACACCTTGACCAGTGTTAAACAAATGGGCTAGCGCATCAATGTACTGACCATATCTAGCTATATACATCTGGATCTGGAAATTGCCTGCCAGACGATGGCTCGGAGTCATGTTAAAGTTAACATGATCAAATGTTCTAGTATCTTCTGGAACCTGGTTATCGAACATACGGAGATCGCAGCCGTTCGATCTAATGTAGTGGATATCCATGTTAGCTTCAGGAAAATGCTTCATCCCCAAATCAGCGGCAAGGGCCGAGGCAAATTTGGTCTTGCCAACAGCCACGGGACCTTCGACGACTACCACCTTCGTATTCTGATCAAACCTATGTGTAGTACGGTCGAAAAGACTTCTCAAGTAAGTGTAGTCCTTATTAGCATAGTCAAAGGGTGCTGGTTTGCGGGGCGGCGGTGGTAAAGATTCCCTAAGGGCTTTCCCGGCGATTCCACGGTTTTGCACAAATGTGCAAGCCGCTATTTTACCACCCTGGCTCGGGCTCAGCACCTTGACAACAGCAGTTTTAATTATAGTGGCCATGGCGGCTTGAGGTATCTTCTGTATTACGATACCTGACAAATAAGTATTCTTATTAGTTTATTTATAGAAAGTAATGATGTCTTCACAAACATTTATTTCGTATTCCTTACCTCAAAACAAATTCATAATAACAAAAAATTCGATCTCGACTTGTGACATAACCATTCCCGCAGGGTGCGTTCGGTTTGGTAAGTTCGTTATGTATATATGAATAATTTTGCTAAAAATATTTACTCTCATAAAGTTCAATGTTTTGTTGTATGCAATATTAAATTCAGTAAAACAGCAAATATATTTTGTGAATTATGTCCAGAATTATGTTTTTTTTTGGTACTGTTTATTTTTCTTGATCGCATCATTGAATAGGGTAAGTTTGAGGAGCAAGCTTGGTATAATCAGCTTTATAGTAGAGTTGCTCGTTGGCACGATCTTGCTGTTGTCTATTAAATGACAGTGATGACACTGTTGACAGCAGTCAAAACGTTCTTTTATTTGTGCTCTATGGTTTAAAAGCCATGTGTGAATTTATTTAGCAACAATAAACCTCTCGTAGCAAGTTAAACATTATCAACACAATGTCTAACCAAACAGAATCGAAAATGGATACAGAAAATGTGAAAATTGATGAATTCTTACCGGCTAAAAAGACCGTGAAATCAAAAAATATAAAGAGAAGAGCGGTCTCAGAATCTGGTGATTGTATGGACATTGAAGAGCATAATGGCATTCAAGGCAAAGCGAAACATAGTCGACCCAGGTCCAAAAGGTCGAGAAAAAATGCAGAACCAAATGAAAGTAAAGAAAATTTAAGAAAAATAGCAGTTCCTGCTCACAGGTATAACCTTAAAATTAGTTATTATTAGCTATGATTATTGGTCAGTCCTCCGTGGCGTAGCGGTAGTGAACGCGGCCACTACGCAGGAGGCGTGGGTTCGATCCCCGCTCACTGCAAATATTTGTGTTCATGAAATATGGGTATTTGCATTGGTCTGGTCGTGCCTCGGAGAGCACGTTAAGCCGTCGGTCCCGGTTGCCATAAGAACATCTATGGCAGTCGTTACGGGTAGTTGGAGCCCTCAAAAATCCAAAAACAGTCTAGCTGCAATATCGCCTAATGTTACCATTGGGATGTGGAGGTCAGATGGCAATCGCTTCACAGAAAATATCGAAGTCTAGCCAAATCCGTAGTTAAGACTGGCAAAAGCGGACCCCAGACTCCGAGCTGAAAAGCTTCGGATGCGACTGGGAATTAACGCTAAGAGGAAGAAGAAGATGATTATTGGTCAGTTTATACTCCCAGTATGATGAACTTTTAAGGGGTAAGTACCATCTGACTCCGCCAACTTCTGGAGCTGTATTTGTACTTGTTATCAGATGAAGTTGGTTGGATGCCAGATTTTCACCAGCGAGATGGCACCTGTTGAAAATCTTTCTCCTTGTTTAGTATTAATTTAGTTCCTTTTGCCAAACAGATACACACCACTCAAAGAGAATTGGTTGAATATCTTCACACCCATCGTGGAACATTTACTACTACAAGTCAGGTTCAACACAAAAACACGCAATGTGGAAATCAAGATTGGTCCGGAGACTAAAGACGTTGCTAATTTGCAGAAAGCTGCTGATTTTGTGAAGGTAAGGAACACTATTCCCTTTAGATATAGACTAATTCACTAGTACTTTAAATATTGTGAAGCTGTGTCTGTACATTGGAGATATTTAAAAAAAATCTTGGGTTATGTTATTTAATGATACTGAATATAGGGGTGTATGGGGGCTCACCTAGATCTTGAGCCCCAAGCCAACCTCACCTGCAAGCTGGTGCACCTGCTGAACAACGGACGAGGCTCTGGCGCTGGCTTTCCCCTCGGGGTTGGGGGGTCGGACGGCAGTCGCCCCCGGAAAAGCCAAAATTGCCAAAATTAAAATAAATGGCTCGAAAAAAAAGAAGGAATCGCAATGAGGGTAGGGCGCCGCCGCAAAACGGCGCGCATGAGGGTCGCCCGCCTCGTGTCGCAAGTGGGCAAGGGCTACCGTGCCTGAGCCGGGCACGGCTAAAGATGTTAGGCCAACTTTGTGATTCCCGTAAACTCCGCTTCGCAACGTGGAACATCGGCACGTTGACCGGTCGCACGAGGGAGTTGGCTGACGTACTCTGCAGGCGGAGAGTGGCCGTGGCGTTCCTGCAGGAGACTCGGTGGGGTGGCGATAGCACCATGCACATTGGGGAGGGCTACCAGCTGATGTACACAGGTGCACCTGACGGGCAGGCCGGGGTGGGCGTGGTGCTCTCCCGGGTGTTGCAGGATGACATCTTGGAGGTGAAGAGCTATAGCGCCCGACTTATGGTTGTGAGGGTGCTTATCGATGGGATTATAACCCACCTGATAAGTGCTTACGCTCCACAGGCTGGGCGTAGCGAAGCCGAAAAGATCTTGTTCTGGGACCAACTCGGGGGAGTGCTTCGTGACGTCCCGCTGTCGCAGGATATTGTCCTGGGCGGTGACCTGAACGGTCACGTGGGTGACGGGTGTGAGGAGTTTGGGCGTGTCCACGGCGGTTTTGGATACGGTAGTCGCAACCCAGAGGGTGAGCACATCCTTAGAACGTGTGCGACTGCCGACCTGGCCATCGTGAACACGTACTTCAAAAAGAAATCCGAACATCTTGTCACCTACAAGAGCGGGGGGCGCTTAACCCAGGTTGATTTCCTGCTCACTAGGAGGCACAGCATCAGCAGGGTGGCCAACTGCAAGGTTATACCCGGGGAGAGTCTCACTAGCCAACACCGTCTCCTTGTCATGGACCTCCGCGTGAAACCCAAAGACAAACGTGCCGAGCGTGCCCAACGCAAAATCAGGTGGTGGCTGCTTGATGAAGCTAAGTCCCAAAGTTTCGTCTCAGCCATCGGTGACAAGTGCGCCGATGCTGTAGACGAACCAGTACAGGTTTCTTGGGACAGGATTCGGGCAGCTATTCTTGAGGCGGGGAGGGTGGTGCTCGGCATGTCTAAGGGTGGACGCAAGTGTGACAAGGACACCTGGTGGTGGAACGACACAGTCCAGAGAGAGATCAGGGTGAAGAAAGCCCTCTTTAAAAAGTGGCAAGCGTCCAAATCTTCCGACGACCGCGATGCGTACAAAGATGCAAAACGCGCCACCAGGAGAGCCGTAGCCAGGGCCAAACGAGACCACTTGCAACCTCTATATACCAAGTTGGAATCGTCTGAGGGGCAAAAGCTCATATATAAGTTGGCGCGTTCCAGGGCCAAAGCGGCGCAGGGTCTATCCAAGTGCCGCTGCATTAAAGACCCTGGGGGCAATTTGTTGTACGAGAAAGTCGCGGTGAAGGAGAGATGGCGCTCATACTTCCACGAGCTGCTGAATAAGCAGCATAAAGAGGTGCAGCCACCAGACCTCCCTCCGAATCAAGGACTAGTGCCACCGATAACGCCTGCGGAAGTCCAGACTGCCATCCGCCGCATGAAGAACCGGAAAGCTGTCGGACCCGACGAAGTCCCCATCGAGGCTTGGAAGGCAATGGGCGCCCGTGGTGTGGGCATTCTAGCAAATCTTTATAACCGCGTACTCCTCACCGGCGAGATCCCGAGCCAGTGGAGGCTGAGCATCATCACGCCAGTCTTCAAAGGCAAGGGATCGGTGCAGGAGTGTGGTAGTTACCGCGGTGTAAAGATAATGTCCCACACCATGAAGCTCTATGAGCGGATAATCGACTCCCGGATCCGACAGGAAAGTACACTCTCGGAGTGCCAGTACGGGTTCCGTCCCGGGCAC
Organism: Eilema depressum; assembly: GCA_914767945.1. Classification (NCBI taxonomy): domain Eukaryota; kingdom Metazoa; phylum Arthropoda; class Insecta; order Lepidoptera; family Erebidae; genus Eilema; species Eilema depressum. Next base: position 11,374,912 of record OU612035.1, read on the forward strand.
GGGACCATGGACCCAGTGTTCGCCCTAAGGGTTGTGGCGGGGAAATACAGGGCGAAGAACACGCCCCTGCACTGCCTATTCTTAGACATGCAGAAGGCCTTCGACTGTGTTCCTCGCGAGGTGATCTGGTGGGCACTGCGGGCCAAGGGTGTCCCAGAGACTTACATTGACACCATCCGAGACATGTACTACGATTCCGGTTCCGTGGTTCGGACTGCTGTTGGCGACTCGAAAGCCTTCCCCATCACCGTCGGGGTACACCAAGGATCCGTCCTTAGTCCTTACCTGTTCAGCGTGGTATTAGATGTTTTGTCGGACAGCATTAGAAACTCACATGAGCAGCCTCCGTGGTTGCTCATGTATGCTGATGATATTGCGCTCATGGACGCGGACAGGAGCAGATTGGTGCGACGCGTGAAAGGTTGGAAAGAAGCGCTTGAGAACGGCGGTCTGAAGCTAAATGTAGCGAAGACAGAATACTTAGCGTTAAACTCCACAGATCCCACACCCGTCCGCATAGGCGATGATTTGGTCGAGCGCACGGACCAGGTTAAGTACCTGGGATCTGTACTTCATGTGACCGGTGAGATCGACCACGACGTCAAGGCACGCATTGCTGCCGCGTGGGCCAAGTGGCGAGAAATGACTGGCGTGACCTGTGATCCTAAAATGCCAGTCAGGTTGAAGGGGCAGGTCTATAAGACGATCATTAGGCCTGTTCTCTTGTATGGTTGTGAGGCGTGGCCGCTGCTCGAGCGACACAAGCAAGAGCTGCGTGTCACGGAGATGAAAATGTTGCGGTGGATGTGCGGCGTTACGCGTAAAGATCGCGTACGGAACTCTCGCATCCGCGGCAGCCTCCATGTCCGTGACATCGCGGATAAAATGCAAGAGAGCCGCCTTCGCTGGTGCGGCCACGTCTTGCGGCAACCGCCAGGCTACGTGGGGAACAAATGCCTGGCAATGGTACCCCCGCCGGGTCCAGGTAAAAGGGGTAGGCCAAAGAAGTCCTGGCTTGACGTCGTGGAGGGTGATATGCGTGCAAATGGTCTCACTACCATGGACGCCCAAGATCGTGCGAAGTGGAGGAGGAAGAGCCGGAAGGCGGACCCTGAGCTTCGAGGTCATCTTGGCCACGGATGCAATCAGGAGAATACGTCTATATGCAGATGATGATGATGACTGAATACAATTTTCTTTTGGAATCTGTGAATTGTATTTCATAACATCAGAATGGGCGAGAATATATCTTCATCTTCATTAGTGCCTATATAGAGATATTATGAAGCAAGTTGCATGATTTTTTACTTACCCAAAATTTTCTACAAACAAGATTTTCTTTGAAACTCATAATGTGCTTAAAAAAGTTTTCCCTTCATAATATAGCCATTCTCCATCACCATGAGATCTTCAAAAATATATATTTTTGTTCCAGGCATTCATATTTGGCTTTGATGTTGATGATGCACTTGCTCTACTCCGTCTTGATGACCTATTTGTTGAATCGTTTGAAGTCAAGGATGTCAAGACATTACAAGGTGACCATTTGAGTCGGGCAATTGGTAGATTGGCAGGTAAAGCGGGACGGACAAAGTACACCATAGAGAATGTCACTAAGACTAGAATAGTGTTGGCAGACTCCAAAATTCACATTCTAGGCAGTTATCAGAATATTGCATTAGCCAGAAGAGCAATATGCAACCTCATTATGGGAACACCTCCTTCAAAAGTATATGGCAATTTGAGGAATGTGGCAAGCAGAGTTGCCGAGAGATTTTAGTTAAGATAAATAAAAGATTTATTTATAAGAGTACTTTTTTATTTTACTTCATCATCATAATGGTTTCCCAGCTTCGTCCTAAGTATGCTCTTTGGAGCCCAGGCTCAAATAGACATACAATAGGCTCGAAAATAAGCAGATCCCGGGATCTTATTATTTTTGATTGGTATGGCCAGGCACTCATCACTATTGGTATGGCAAGGGCAAATTAAAGAGATTCGGCTTCGTGGCTGCAGTCACCGAATTCGCCAGGCTACATGGGTAACAAATGCCTGGGTAATGGAATTCCTTGCCAGCTCACGTGTTTCCTTCCTCCTATAGTCCCGGGTCCTTTTAGCGGGACGTGAAAAAGCATCTGATGAGGCCGTCAATCTGAGTGCCACCATTGTAACATGGTACGTGTTGTAATGGTGGCCCTCTTTTCAGAGACTTTGCCTTCAGCTTACCATCAGGCGAGGCGAAGTCAAATTGTCGTGTCCTATATAAAAAAAAAAAAGAGGGGTAGGTAGAAGTCCTGGTTTGACGTCGTAGAGGGTAACATGTAAGGGAAAGATCGCGGGTTCGAGTCCTGCCCGAGCATTGATTTCGTTTTTTCCAATTTAAAATAAAATAGTTTATGACATACATTGACGACTGTCATATACGTCAAATCTGATAAATTCGAGTTCGTCTCGTCATTCTATTCTACAATCCCTACTAATATTATAAATGTGAAAGTAACTGTCTGTCTGTCTGTCTCGCTTTCACGCCCAAACCACTGAACCGATTTTGATGAAATTTGGTATAGGGGTAGATTAAACCTTGAGAAAGGACATAGGCTATATTTGGTCGCGATAACCGACATCCACGCGGGCGGAGCCGCGGGCAAAAGCTAGACTACAATACGCCGCCGGTCAACGAATTGCTACTTGTCTAGGTGGCAGATCAGCGGTAAGATAATCACAATAAAAAAACATAATTAAGTGTAACTTTTTAATATATTTATACAATTTTCGGTGCATTATTAGCGGAATGGAAACAATGTACAATCGGGAGGAAGTTTAGTATCCTTAAACGGCGATATTAGTTTTTTTTTTAGTGCAAATATATTGCATATACATTGCTGTTTCGTACAAATATATACGTTGTTCTATTTACGTGTACGAAATAACACCAGTGCGAGCGCCCGCATAAGGGTGCTTACATAAAGAAACACATTACCCGTATCGGCTACCTGCCCAGACAATTTCCAAGCCAACAGAAATGATGATAGTTTGTCGTTTACGTTCTAACACCACATAGTACCAATCAAATTACTTCATTATTTCTCTAACCATGGACATTGGCGGATCTGCCAGTCAGGTAAAAAAAAAATCGCCAATAAATAAATAAAAAATGGAAAACATAGGCGCGAATTTTTTTAAGCTATTGCATAGCTTCTATCGCGGGCCTTGAGCGTGGAGACCGAATCCAAAAATTCCGTAACGAAAAAACCTAAGCTGACACTCCGAGCTCGCACGAATCAAGCCGAGCTGCTCGGCTCGATTCGTGCGAGCTCGGAGCGGCTCGATTCGTGCGAGCTCGGAGTGGGGGATAATTGCATAAGTTGATAAAAAATGCTATGCAATAGCTTTACCGCGGCAGTCCCCGAGTGCCACACGGGTTTTTTTTATCTATGGCCCAAATCCCAACAATTCCGCCAAATTGAATTGAAATGATGACAACCGATAGCTGATACCATTAACCTGTTTTTTAATACTTATAAGTACCCTATAGCAGGGCCCATACCATGAACTCTTAAAACAGGTCAATAATTAAACTGCTGTCATTCTACCAACTGCAAATGTCACTTTGTAATCCCTAATGACATTACAAAGTGACATTTGCAGATGGTAGAATGACAGCAGTTCAATTATTGACCTGTTTTAAGGTTTATGGTAAGGCCACAGTACACGGCTTAACCCTCGTAACGTCGAGTCGATTCGTACCCTCCCTGTGGTTGGCGTAGTGGCCGAGCTGGTAGGTGCCCAGTGCTAGAGCAGTATCTTGTACTTGAAGTGTCGGGGCACGCGCGACAGCACGAGGCGCGCGTCGTAGCTGAGCGACGCGAAGGTCCAGGGCTCGGCCGCGCTCCACTCGGCGCAGTACACCGAGTCCTCGTGCTGCTCGTACGATTGCAGCACGCCGTCTTCTAGACTGAAATAAAATAAATAAATATTAGGAATTTAAACTTTCATGGTCGTTCACATTATTATTAGAACTATCGGGATATTTACCATGTATTGTTTGAAGTTTCCGATATTTCGGCGCTGTTGCAAGCACCATGATCACGGAGGAACTGTAGTACTGGCGGTAAACGGTGAAAAAGTTTTCGGGAGCAAGCCAAAACAAAATCGCGAGTGGATACAGTAAGCATAGTGTGTCGTGAACGTGATCGAGATCGAGTTCGAGTTTGTAGTGAGAGTGAAACCAGTGGTAGTGTCCATACGCGTCACAAAAGAACTCGAAAGAGGGTAGATCGATATTATGTTCTCCTAAAAACTTTTTCACCGTTTACCGCCAGTACTACAGTTCCTCCGTGATCATGGTGCTTGCAACAGCGCCGAAATATCGGAAACTCCAAACAATACATGGTAAATATCCCGATAGTTCTAATAATAAATAAATATTGTAGGACATTCAACACAAAGCTATCTAGAATTCTAGACCCAAAGCAAGGAGAGCTTAACTAGCTTGTGTTATGTGTTCTAGAATGCGGATAAACATACTTAGATACATTTTTTTTTCGTAAATACATATTATACATAAAAACACCCAGACTAATGTAAATATTCATATTCATGCATATAAATATTTGCACTGAGCGGGGATCGAACCCGCACGAAGACTGAAAGCATAGATATGATGCCACCAGTCAGTTAAAACTTCTAGAATATTTTTTTTATCATGATTCCTTGGAGAACACGTTTACAATTAAATTAACATAGTTACGAGACCTCTGTGACGTGACGATAGTGAACGCACTGCTAAGGAAGGCGCGGGTTTGATTCCCGCTCAGTGCAAATATTTGTGTGCATGAAGGGGTATTTTTTTATATAGGCAAGTCAATTTGTCTTTACCTCACCTGATGGTAAGCTAAAGGCTTAGTCTGGGAAAAGAGGGTTACATTTGTATCCGCAATGGAAGTATTAGTAGTAAATAGGTTGTCTGTTTGTATGTTGTATGTATATGTATATGTCGAAGAAGGGAGAAGGCACATATACATTCTAAAAATCATATTGAATTAAATTACGCTCCGAAGGTATTTAAGTTAGTAGTTTCGTCTCTTCTATCTCAATCTTGAGTGCGTACCCTCAGACATAATATATGTATATGTTGTCCTTTTTTGTCCGTGGTCCCTGTGATCGTCCCTGGAAGGTACCACGGGAATTATTTTACCCGTAGTCCCTGAATTGTGTGTATGTGTATGTATATATGGAGTGTTTGTATGTGTGTACTCACACTAGCGCGAGGCGGTCGCCATCGCCGCCGTCGTGCGCGCCGACGCTGGCGGCCGCCGTAAGCAGAGCCCGCGCGTCCGAGCTGCCCGTCAGTAACAGCTGCTCGTGGTACGAGTTGTAGCGGACCGTCCACACCCTGTATACCACACAAACACTATGTATAACTGCCGGCAAACATCTTGAACTTGAAGAACAATGAACATCCAAGCTTGAATCCACGATCAGTCTTTTACAGAGGGAATGCTCTGACCAACTGTGTTACTTGGACTCGTCTTGGATATTCGAACTGCTGTCGAACTGAGTCTGCTGGAAGAGATTTCTAATAGAAATAAGCAGAGCCTCTGTACAACTTTTTCCATCTATATGTATTTCTGTATTTGTTCGTGTGTGTACATAAATAAATAAATAAATGAATAGGTAGTATTATAAAGGGTGATTTTGTAGTCGTATCGGAGCAAAAGATTTTGGGCAAAGTTTCGACAGTGAAAGCGTCTGGAAGTATTATTTCGGTGAAAAAACACTTTTTTATTTACAACCCCCATACAGTAGGTATGCCTTTCACCTGTACATTATTCCCATACATTATTAAAAAAATTTTTTTCGCCGAATTACCTTCTTCCAACTTCTACCGTTTCTTCTTTTAGACGCTTTCGCTATCGAAACTGTGCCCAAAATCTTTCGCTCCGAAACGTCTACAAAATCACCTTTTATAATTCAAATTCAATTCATTTATTTCAATCAATTTCAGATCATACAAAATACATTTAAAAACAAAATTAGAAAATATAGATGAGATAAAACTATTAAATAATGTCAATAAAATTAAAAAATGTCCATTAAAATAATAAAATAAAATAAAATAATGTCAATACTTATATAGTTCGAATATCCAAGACGAGTCCAAGCAAAATCACCTTGTATAAAAGCGAAATCCCTCTCTCTGATTAATCGCAAATTCTCAGAAAGTGTAACACCTACAAGCTTGTTTGGCACGTAGGTTCCTTACAGGCATAGATTATATTTATAGTTTGTATTAATACTTTATATTCCCGTTATGGGTTCCCTTGGGTTACGGGCACAGGAACAGAATTCCAGACGAGCAGCGGGTCTGAGCTAATCTAATATATAAAAATCAATGCCACTTTTCGTTGTTATTATATAACTCAAGAACGGCTGAACCGATTTGGCTAATTTTAGTCTTGAAATATTGGTGGACGTCCAGGAAAGGTTTAAAGGGTAAGGAAATAGGTGCAGCGGGAACAGGAAAAATATGGCGGTACGAAGTTCGCCGGGACAGCTAGTTATGAATAAAAAATATTACACAGTAGCACACTATGACGTCATACCTTGTTATTTATGATGAAAGTTATACATATATTACAGTGGTACAATTTCCAAAGAGCTCACCAGTGTGAATGGTCCGTCCTACTGAATATGGGTTCTTTGCCGTTCCTGTAGTCCCATATGTTGAGCGCTGCGTCATCGCCCGCGCTGGCCAGGTGGAATTGTCTGAAATCATTACACATTCAATAAGCTGCTACTTGCCGAACTGGCTTGAACTGATTTTTAGTAAAAAAAAGAATCTACTTTTTTTACTGAAAAAAAAGGTAATCCTTGGACTGCAGTACTATTATTTATTATGTCAATAGTACTAGTATATTAGATCTATGGAATGATTCAATACAATGACTTCTGTCCCTGTTGAAAAGTGGCACAACGTTAATAGAATAGAAAATAATCAATGTATGGTATTGACATTATTACATTTATGACAGACTAGCTGTTGCCCGCGGCTCCGCCCGCGTGGAATTCGGATTCCGGTCCAACTTTAATGTATGGAAATCTGCCCGATTTATTGACATTTATGCTCACTGCTCCGCTCCCTTTAGTAGTAGCGTGATTTTATATAGCCTATGTTACTCCCAGATAGTGTAGCTTTCTATAGGTGAAAGAATTATTGAAATCGGTACAGTAGTTCCGGAGCCTATCAAAGAATCAAAGAATCAATTTCGTTTATTCAATTTAGGCACATATAGAGCACATATGAACGTCAAAATATTACAATTGTGTCAAGAAGTATGTGAACAAAAAATAAAATATTAAAAAAATAAAGTAAACCATTTGAAAATGATTCTTTCGCTGGTTCGGTAGTTGGTTCTACTGAGAAGATACCAGCAAGAAACTCAGAGAACTCAATTATCCTTTTTATTTATTTATTTATTTTTTAATACGGTTTTTATACAATTTACAATGTGCGGGCAAGAAAGTGATTAGGTTGACCATGCATTTTTATCATTAAGATATTCTTCTACTTTATAATAAGCTTTTTCCATTAGACTTTTTTTCACGTTTATTTTAAAAATATTAAGTGGCATGTCAACCAAATCCTGAGGAATTTTATTGAATATTTTTATACTGTTGCCTACAAATGAATTACCAACCTTATGAAGCCTGAGTATTGGCACTGCTAGTTTATCTTTATTTCTCGTATTATAATCATGTGTGTCCGAGTTCTTTTTTAAAAGATTTAAGTTCTTCCGTATGTATAAAATATTATCGTAAATATATTGACAAGCAACCGTTAATATATTAATTTCTTTAAATGTTTCTCTCAGCGAGTCACGGGGTCTGAGGCCGTAGATTGCTCGTATCGCGCGTTTCTGTAATATGAAAACAGTCTCAATATCGGCAGCTGAGCCCCACAGCAACAGACCATATGACATAACGCTATGAAAGTAGCTAAAATAAACTAATCGTGCCGTTTCCTCATCAGTTAGTGACCTTATCTTTCTAACCGCATAGGCAGCTGAGCTAAGTTTTCCTGCCAAGGCTGTGATATGAGAACCCCATTGCAGTTTACTATCTAGCGTTATTCCCAGAAAAACTGTGGTATTAACTACTTGAATTGATTCATTGTTCATTACAATATGAGTATCTATCTGTCTTACATTGGGCATAGTAAACTTTACACATTTTGTTTTTTTTGCATTGAGTAACAAGTTGTTAATTGTGAACCAATGCAATATTTCGGAAAGGGTATTATTCACATCGTCAAGTACTACTTTTTGTCTATCAGTTTTAAAAATTAATGATGTGTCATCTGCAAATAATACTATTTCACAAAGATTTTTAGTGAAGTAAGGAAGATCATTTACATATATCAAGAATAAAAGGGGTCCTAATATCGAGCCCTGGGGTACTCCCATGACTAAAGGGGCGCCAGAAGAGTCGGTGCCATTAATGTTGACTTTTTGTACTCTGCCATTGAGGTAAGACTTTATTAAGCTAAGTGAGCCACTAGAAACACCATAATAACCTAATTTCAATAACAAAGTCTCATGATCAACACAATCAAAAGCTTTTGATAAATCACAAAAAATACCAATGGCATCCTGCTTCTTTTCCCATGCATCAAATATATGTTTGACGAGTGCAACTCCTGCATCCGTCGTGTTTCTGCATTCATTACAAACATACAAACATACAAAAATAGGTACAAATCTTTCCTCTTTATAATATTAGTGTAGACTAGACAAATTATTGGTATGGTACGCGCGGCGTGGCGGGGGACGAGGTAAAAAAAGAGAAAGAAAGATCATTGGACGAGAGTGAGCGAGATAGCGCTGTGAGCGATCGCGGTCTATAGTGCTGCAGTGCAATTCTGTTAGCGCACAACGACAACATTAGATAGAGATTGTCATTGGTCGGATAGGGTGACGTCACTGGAGATCGACCAATGACAATCTTTATCAAGGCTGGTACGCTCACCTGTTGGGGTTGAAGTCCAGGTCTCTGGCCAGTTGTCTATGCGCGTTGTCGATGCTCCACGACGGCTTGGCGCAGTCCGTGCGCGTGTCGTAGCACTTTATGTGCATGTCTTGTAGTACTGCGAACTGTGAACAACCAATAATTTGGGTAATTTGCTTGAGGGCGTCACGCGGCCCGTCGTGACGTCATGCACGTGTGTGTGTGTGTGCGCGTGCGTGTGTGTGTGTGTGTGTGTGTGTGTGTGTGTATGTGTGTCTCTCTCTCTCTGTGTGTGTGTGTGTGTCTGTGTGTGTGTCCGTGTGTGTGTGTGTCTGTGTGTGTGTCCGTGTGTGTGTGTGTGTGTGTGTGTGTGTGCGTGCGTGTGTGTTTGTGTGCGTGTGTGTGTACCTGCGCGTGCCCCTGGTGCGGGTTCCACTTGCCGGCGGTGAGCTTGAGGCGCGCGCCCGGCGTCACGCGGCCCAGCGCGGCGCCCGTCGTGACGTCATGCACGCCCAGCCCGCCCTCGCACACTACGCCGATGCGAGTTTGGTCCGTGGGGTGCCACTCTGCGCAACGGATCTCTTCTTCCGCTTTCTGGAAAGGCAAGATACAAGACGCTACCATGAAACGTATGGCTTTTCCTCCTCCACTTTGCAGTCTTGGGCATCCACTGTAGTGAGACTATTGGCACGTATATCACCTTCTACGACGTCAAACTAGTCTGTTTCCCTACCAATGCCCAGTGAGACCAATATTTTATTTGGCGTGTTGATTATTACGGAATCGGCTGCCGTCTATCGCTCCATCCACAAAGGGAAGCTTGCAACACGGTATTTGCCCGTCAATCGACAGGTAAAGCCCAAGCTGGGCTCCGAAGATCTTGGTAGGGCTTTACCGTGAAACAATCGACTAATATATGACATCTAAAAGTTTCTTAATTCACGCACCTCTGGAGCAACAGTGAGGAGTAGTTCCATGTTTTCAGCATTTCTACTTTGTATCGCGCTCAGGTCGTCCAGGTCTTTTGGTATCACCTGCAAATATACAGAACAGAAAATTGAAGGTATCATTTAAAGTCTGACTGGTGGCACAGCAAGTGATGGCGAGTGTGAGTAGCAATAGTTCCCGGTCCCCCTCCCCCCTTTCTGAGGGCAAGAGGGGGACTTCTGCCAGTGGGGACGCCGTTAACTGGATGGGTAATAATCCCTTCTGTGTGAGCCATTTCACCCATTTCCTTCCCCATCCCCTTCCTTGATGTTCGAAATTTAACCAGGACCGACGTGCTCTACTTCGAGGCACAGAAACACCTAGACTAATGCATATAGACATATTCATGTATACAAATATTTGCACTGAGCGGGCATCGAAACCGTGCCCCCTGCGTAGCAGTCGAATGCAATACCGCCACGTCACAGAGGCTGTCAAGAATGGGATAGCGTATTTCCCACATCCGAGAGGGTCATCTCGACACCGGATATGGCCTTGGATCAGCCCAGGTGCGATAGAAATGTCTGAAAGGCCACCTTATATCTTAGCATCTGAAGACCCGAGACGGCGTGCGTGCAGAGGAACTGGTCGGGGGTTCACATTCTGTCTTAATCAATCAATCAATTAGCCTATTGCAGTCCACTGCAGGACATAGGCTTTTCCCAATATGCGCCACGTTTTCCATCCCTCGTTTGCCTGCCTTCCGCATCCAGTCCGTCCCAGCCACCCATCGCAGGTCGTCAGTCCACCTGGTTAGGTGGTGTACCACCATCCGTTTTCCTTTTCTTTCCTGTCTTAAATGTTGACTTTTTATTATAGCATGTTTATTGCCTTAAAATTGTATCAAGTATGCTACTTACCTCAGTAGTCGGTAGCTTGAATATAGAGACTCCCATAGTGCACTGTGAGGTGGCCGAGTCGTACGCGTTGTGAGTCGTGAGCAGGACGGCCGCGTCGTGCGGCGAGCAGCGCAAGTGCCATACCTCGCCTATGTCGTGTTTGAACACCTGGGGACGTGATGAGAGACACATAGTGGAAGCCTATCATGACACATCTGTACAACTTTGGTCTGCATACCAAAGTTTCAGGGAATTGGTACCATGGGAAACATTTTTTATCCCAAAATTGAGTGCAAATATGATGTGACACAAAGTGACTTCATAGTACCTATCCTATACCTATGGCCAAATGCTACATTTTATGTGTGAGCCCAAAGTATCAGATGTTTCAGACTAAAAATATAGCCTAGATTTCTTGATGAATTTCTAATATGTATGAAATTTTGAAGCATTTATTATGCTAACTTTTCAAATCGATTTAGAAAGGAAATAGAATAGACCTTGGGCGGGACTCGAACCCGCGATCTTTACCCCCATAAATGATAGTGCGGACTCAAAATATTACCTTAGTGTGTAAAGCTCCTGTGTCTTCCTCGAGCTCCACCACATGGATTTGGTTGGAGTTGGGCTTCAGACTCTGAGTGCCGATGAGGAACCTGATGGCATCACTCTCCCCATATTGTGGAGACAAGGCTCTTGTCTAGAATGACAAGAATTTTCTAGTATTATCTATAGTTCTATACAGTGTTTATATAATTGTAGGTTACAAATTGTAAAGTTTAAGTTGTATAGAACCTTGTAATGACTTGTAATCTTTGCAACGACAGTATGACAGCCTGTGGCGTGGGGGTAGTGAACGCGACCGCCATGTAGGAGACGTGGGTTCGATCCCCACTCAGTGCTAATATTTGTATGCATAAATATGGGTCTTTGCATTGGTCTGGGCATGCCTCAGAGAGCATGTTAAGCCGTCGTCGACGCCGACGTCCAAGTTGCCATATGAACATCGATGGCAGTCGTTACGAGTAGTTGGAGCCCTAAAAAATCACAACAACTGGTCTAGCTGCAACACTTTGATATCGCCTATCGGGTTTTGGAGGTCAGATGGTACGTGTATCTAATGGATGTCGATTGCGATTGGGATTAATGCTAAGATGAAGAAATAGAACTGTTAGGTGGAGGTCTTTGCCTATCATTATGAAAAAGTATGTGAGAGAAAAAAGTGTTGAACAGCTGATTGCAGAGCTATTAAAAATGAAATCAATATATTGCTAGTATACATTAATCTGTAAAACATTGGTTATGATATGGGTGATATACATTATTTACTTGAATTAAAGGAAAAACACTGAAGTTCGAAAACATGATTTTCATTATATCTTTTTAATGAGTGGTGTTCTCGACTGCGCTGTTCAGCTTACCTGGTGTTCTAGCCCGTAAATGATAGAGTTCCCCTCTTCCATAATGTAGTCGTAAATCTGCTTAAATCTATAGTGGATATTAAATAAATATGAATTTGTTTACATCAACGTCAACCATTGCCACCCATATGACACTGACAGACAGATGACAGATGGCATTGACAGTGACAGTTAAATATTTTTTTTATTGGAATGATTTTAGCTACGTTACAGAGACTTTTGAGCCATGTCTTCATTTGATATTTTATTATCTTATTTTGGTGTTGGATGACGATGAGGATAAGGATGATGATGATGAGAGAAAATATATCTATATAAAAGTAGAAATGTGTGTTCTTGGAATTGGAATGAAAAAGGCAATTTCCGTGATGAGAATAATATTTAATTATAATATTATGCTGCTGAGCTTGCCTGTTTATTGGCGGTTGGTGAGTGGGAATCGGGTCTTTGGCTACAAGCTCTTCCGTCATCTAACGTAGGGACTACGTTAGATGACACTACCTTCTGCATCGCAACGTGCCTCCGATTAGGCGCGCCGTGTGTTTCTCCGCATCGATGCCGTTGTGGAGAAGCAGTTGACCGATTCGGACACCATGGCCTGTCGTGCTGCAGGAGCACTGGGCGAATTCCACGGCACGCCAGCCTAAACGACATTATCCGCCGTGCTCTTGTCACCGCCGGTGTGCCAGCTGTGCTTGAACCAAACGGTTTGGCGCGCAACGATGGCAAGAGACCGGATGGTATGTCGTTAATGCCATGGAAAATGGGTAGGACTCTGGTGTGGGACGCAACATGCGTCGACACCATTGCCCCTACCCATATTCCTGGCACGGCTGGCTGTGCCGGTGCTGCTGCTGCTTCTGCAGAGGCTCTTAAGCGGCGCAAATACTCCAATCTCATTGGAGATTATGAATTTGTGCCGTTTGGAGTCGAAACGTTGGGACCATGGGGTCCGAGCGCGCGCAATCTCTTCAGGGAGATTGCGAAGCGTATGGTCGACGCTTCTCGTGACCAGAAGGCTGGCCTCTTTTTAGGTCAGAGAATAAGCATTACCATACAATGTGGCAATGCTGCCAGTCTTCTGGGAATCGTCAAACTACCACAAGAGGCATGCGATGCGGAGGAATTCCACGACGCGTTCGGTTTTAGTTTTTAATTTGTACTTTTATATATATATTTTTAGTTTTATTGTTAATATTGTACATATTTAAATTGTATTATAGTAGAATTAACCAGAATAAATATTTCCTCCATTATCGTAAAAAAAAAAAATATAATAGCAATTTAATGTAATGAAATGACTTAATGAGTGAAAAAATATCGATAACATCAAAGTTAAAATTAAGAGGCGTCAGATTTTAGAGGCGTTAGGGGTCCATTACACGCTAGGTTTTGCCATGGTTTAACCAAAGATGAAATATAAAATAACGTCTAATAACCGATTGACCAATAACATTCATGATTGACGGCATGATGCATGACGCTTCACGAGCGTGTAATGGACCCCTTAGGCGTTAGATTTTAGAGGCGTTTAGGCGTTAGATTATTGGAAGTACATACAGTCAGCGATGAAAAGAGCATAACCAATTAAATATTGTTATAAACTTTGCCCTGTTTCACCCTGCATCACTTAGGTATTTATTAATTAGGGTTATCAATGTCAAAAAAGGTTTGTAAATATTAGAGAAACTTAACTTTTGTTGTTCACTGTATCCTTCTATTTAAAGTTTGTATTCATTTCAAACAATTCCCCTTTGATTAACTAAAGCAATTCCCTTACTTTAAAAAAATATAGCTATTCAAATCAAATAAGATTGAACCCGCGACAGTACCATAACAGTGGCCAGGCGCGGTCCGGGGGGGGGGGGGGGGGTCACAGGGGACATGACCCCCCCCAAAATCCAGCACGTCAAATTGCTCCACTGTGGACTGTAGATGTGACAGGTAGAGCCCGGGACAAGATGGGGACACCGAAGTGTGAGGGATATGCCAGTGGCAATCTCAAACTCGGCAAATAATGATCCATCCCAAGACGGTGTGCAATTAATAGTTGGTTTGAGTCAGACATAACCGTTCCCATCGGCTTGGGCTTAATGCCATTGGTGTCCGAGTTAACAGGCATACAAACATCAGGCAAATGCAAATAGACAGATCCATGTATGCAAATATTTGCGCTAAACGAGAATCGAACCCGTACCTCCTACAGCAGTCGAATTCACTACCACCACGCCACAGAGACTCTTAATTTTAGTCGCCGCACTTAGGTAAGTGACCCCCCCAAAATGTGAAGCTGCGACAGCGCCTGAGTGGCCAAAGCATTCCCTCTGTATATACCTACTGGTACACGGGTTCTAGTCCCGTCTGAGCATTTCACTTTTTCCAATCTTATTCGAATTCCCTTACCTACTTTGCAAATTAAGATTTATTTATCAGGATTAAATAGATAAGAAGAACGTTAAAGCTTAGTGACGTAGGTAACGGTAGGTAATTACCTACTATCGATTGTCAGGTTCTAGTAATTGACAACAAAATTAACGATAAACACCTAGATTATTACAAAGAAACAAAAGGAAATTAACTATAAGTACAATTAATGTTAGGCACTTATTGTAGGTATAATAGTGACATGTGAACCGACCTTTACATACTTTACATACTCTAAACCTCACACTAAAAAGGAATAAATAAAAAAAAAATATTTACACCTCAGAAAAGGAATAAATGTAAATAGTGGATTAAATGAACAACTACAGAATATGACTTTCCCGCGATGGTTTTCCCAAGCGACTACAATATGGGGTTCTTCAAGAAGGGTATTAGAAGGTTTCTTAAGGATCGGCAGCACGAGTGTGACGCCCCTGGTGTTGCATACGTCCATAGGCCACGGAACCACTTTCATGGTGGGCCGTTTGCTTGTCTGCCACCTAAGTGGTATAAAAAAAATGGCTAGGTAGGCTAGGTTCATTTGTAACAAGTAGAGTTTCAGCTACCACCTAAAACAAGCAGGCGCGGTCGCAGCTTGAAGTTTTGGGGGGGGGAGGGTCACTTCGGAAATTCCTTAAGAAATTTAACCCCCCCTCCCCTCGTACTGGGACTTTTCAATATGACGTGCCAGGTTTTGGGGGGGGGGGGGGGGGGGGGGCCGCGCCTGAAAACAAGATAAGTAACCTAATATATCTTGTATAATAGGTATGAACCACTTATAAGTGAGATTTCAAACCTTATAAATCCATACGATATAGTATAAAAAACCATATCCAGATGAAAAAAATAAAAAATTGGTTATTTGCACCTCAGGAAAGGAAACAATTAAATTAACGAGTACAGAATATGGCTAGGTTCATTAGTACCTAGCACATAGGACAGAGTACTTACACAGTACCTAGTAGGTACTTACTTATCATCTATTAGAATTAACAAATAAATTATAAATAATCAAGTACAGTCAACCAAATGAATTTCCCATGTCATGACGTAATAATAAATGTAGCTTTTCTGAACTCATCTACCAAATTCCTATAGGTACTGAAATCTATTCCTATAACCAACAGCCAAATAAACTTGGGTTAAGGGCAGGAGGATGATGATGACCAAACAGCCAAATTCGTGCGTGATTGAGTAACAAACGTCTAAACATCCTTACATCTTCACAAACTTCAACATCTTCTATAATAAATAATAGTAAGTGCATAATTGTAAAGTGGTCGTGTCTGTACATTGGAGATATTTAAAAAAAAAATACTTGGGTTATGTTATGTTAACGATACTGAACACGAAAATATTTTTTTTGAATTTCCTGTCTGTTTGTCTGTTTGTCTGTTTGTCCGCGATGGACGCAAAAACTACTGGACGGAATTTGATGCGGTTTTTTTTGTTAGAAAGGGCTTGCTCAGACTTAAAATCTTACGTTTGTTTGATCGGAATTGGTTGAGTAGAACCGAAGATATGAGCAAAGGTCGCGTTAACCGAGATGCACGCGGGCGGAGCCGCGGGCGAAGGCTAGTCTTCTATTCTTCAAAAAATGCAGCTGCTTCTCTTCTTAAATCTAGTGTTGATAAATGTAGTGTTAACTTTAATTTTCAGTATATTGACTCTGAAACCATATTTAAAACTTTTAAGCAACTGAATATAAAAAAGACTGAGGATCTTTGGGGCATTTCAACCAATGTAATAAAACCAATAATGCCCGCTATTGCGCCTTATCTTGCAATCATATTCAATAAATGTATAGATGAAAACCAGTTTCCTACTCTTATGAAGTACAGTAAAATCATTCCGTTATTCAAAGCAGGGGAAAAAAGTGATCCATCCAATTTTCGAACCATCTCTATACTCCCAGCCCCTAGTAAAATTTTTGAAAAAATAATTTTTAATCAACTACTTTCACATTTTACATTTAATAAATTACTTCATGAGAAACAGTTTGGGTTCACTAAAGGCAGAAACGCCTCTTTCCCAACTGTACCATTGATTAGGACCATTAATGGTACTACTGGGAATCTTTGTCCCACTAGTACCATTGTACACGATTCTAGTTTTGCAGCCGGGTTTACATACAGCTATACCATTGATCAGTACCATTAATGGTACTACTGGGAATCTTTGTCCCACTAGTACCATTGTGCGCGATACTAATGTTGTATTGTGTGTGGGTTTAAATAATTAGTTATAATAAGCCCGGAAAAATAAATTATAGCCATGTAGGTACGGTCCGAAATAGGACTATTACGTATCATGCTTATATAATACTAGCTGTTGCCCGCGGCTCCGCCCGCGTGGAATTCTGATCCCGTTCATCGCTGATATATAGCCTATATGTTAATCCAGGGTATAACCTATATACATACCAAATTTCAACCAAATCGGTCCAGCCGTTTATGCGTGAAAGAGTAACAAACATCCACACATCCACACATCCATTCTCACAAACTTTCACATTTATAATATTAGTAGGATAAGTAGCAAACTAGGCTAAATGCAGCTGGTTAACATAAAACTGGTTTTACTCAATACAAAATAATTGTGAAGACCAGTTATAACAAAACATGAAAAAATAAAATGGCTAATTGTCGTGGGTTTCCTTATAAACATTTGTTATACTGTGCATTACATCCCTCATGCGTATTTGTAGTGCCGCTCTCCAAAGGAGCACCAAAGAGCTTTCTTAGGGAACCAAAAGCACTAAAGATAACATAATTATAATTGTACGAATGGCTTAGGACATTTCAACTGGACTTTTCTGGGTACATCTTTCTGGTTAATTTTTAACACCTGCAGTAGATGATGGTACTACATGAAAAATATCTACACTAAATACCTCGGGACATGTATCTTGGACCTAAATCGCGAGACAAATGAGGCCCTAGCGCGTACAGATTGTTTTGTAATAACCTATGCTTGGTGAGTTTGAGCTCATCTAACGGAGTAGCACCTCGTGCTATCCTCAAAAGACGCTCAAGAAACGTGTACTGCGTGCATAAAGCACATATTGGGCACACTTTAGGTCCAAGACATAATATATGTCCCGAGCAATACAACTAGTACTATTAATGGTACTTCTGGAACAAAGATTCCCAGTAGTACCATTAATGGTACTAGTGGGACAAAAATATTCCCAGTAGTACCATTAATGGTACTAGTGGGACAAAGATTCCCAGTAGTACCATTAATGGTACTAATCAATGGTACAGTTGGGAAAGAGGGGCAGAAACACGACGGATGCAGGCGTTGCACTCGTCAAACATATATTTGATGCATGGGAGAAGAAGCAGGATGCCATTGGTATTTTTTGTGATTTATCAAAAGCTTTTGATTGTGTTGATCATGAGACTTTGTTATTGAAATTAGGTTATTATGGTGTTTCTAATGGCTCACTTAGCTTAATAAAGTCTTACCTCAATAGCAGAGTACAAAAAGTCAACATTAATGGCACCGACTCTTCTGGCACCCCTTTAGTCATGGGAGTACCCCAGGGCTCGATATTAGGACCCCTTTTATTCTTGATATATGTAAATGATCTTCCTTACTTCACTAAAAATCTTTGTGAAATAGTATTATTATTTGCAGATGACACATCATTAATTTTTAAAAGTGATAGACAAAAAGTAGTACTTGACGATGTGAATAATACCCTTTCCAAAATATTGCATTGGTTCACAAGTAACAACTTGTTACTCAATGCAAAAAAAACAAAATGTGTAAAGTTTGCTATGCCCAATGTAAGACAGATAGATACTCATATTGTAATGAACAATGAATCAATTTAAGTAGTTAATACCACAGTTTTTCTGGGAATAACTCCAGATAGTAAACTGCAATGGGGTTCTCATATCACAGCCTTGGCAGGAAAACTTAGCTCAGCTGCCTATGCGGTTAGAAAGATAAGGTCACTAACTGATGAGGAAACGGCACGATTAGTTTATTTTAGCTACTTTCATAGCGTTATGTCATATGGTCTGTTACTGTGGGGCTCAGCTGCCGATATTGAGACTGTTTTCATATTACAGAAACGCGCGATACGAGCAATCTACGGCCTCAGACCCCGTGACTCGCTGAGAGAAACATTTAAAGAAATTAATATATTAACGGTTGCTTGTCAATATATTTACGATAATATTTTATACATACGGAAGAACTTAAATCTTTAAAAAAAAAACTCGGACACACATGATTATAATACGAGAAATAAAGATAAACTAGCAGTGCCAATACTCAGGCTTCATAAGGTTGGTAATTCATTTGTAGGCAACAGTATAAAAATATTCAATAAAATGCCTCAGGATTTGGTTGACATGCCACTAAATATTTTTAAAATAAACGTGAAAAAAAGTTTAATGGAAAAAGCTTATTATAAAGTAGACTGCCTCTGTGGCGTAGCGGTAGTGAACGCGACTGCTACGCAGGAGGCGCGGGTTCGATCCCCGCTCAGTGCCAATATTTGTATGCTTGAATATAATTATTTGCATTGGTCTGGGTGTTTCTATGTATAATATGTATGTATTTACAAAAAAAAAAAAAGTATCTAAGTATTTATATCCGCATTCTAGATTCCATAACACAAGCTAATTAAGCTTACCATGGGTCCAGATAGCGTTGTGTAGAATGTTGTAGAATATTTATTATCTTAATGATAAAAATGCATGGTCAACCTAATCACTTTCTTGCCCGCACATTGTAAATTGTATAAAAACCGTATTAAAAAAAAAAAATAAAAAGGATAATTGAGTTCTCTGAGTTTCTTGCTGGTATCTTCTCAGTAGAACCAACTACCGAACCAGCGAAAGAATCATTTTCAAATGGTTTACTTTAATTTATTTAATATTTTATTTTTGTTCACATACTTCTTGACACAATTCTAATATTTTGACGTTCATGTGTGCTCTATATGTGCCTAAATTATTGAATAAACGAAATTGATTCTTTGATCGATTCTTTGATTCTATAATATAAAAATGAATCGCTGAATGTGTCGCTGATCGCAAATCTCGAGAACGGCTGAACGCTTCGCTAATTATTTTTTTAGAGTTATTCCTTGAAGTACGAGGATGGTTCTTAGGCAAAGAAAAATTACGCTACTACTTAAGGGAGGGAAGCAGTAATCATAAATGTCAACGTATCCGGAATATTTCCATACTTTGCGATCCTATAGACTTTAGTCTTTAGATGACTGAAAGGTGATACGGACGGAGGACGTTCTAGCTCGTAGCATCACTTTAGATTAGACAATCACGGAATTTGCAAGCCTAATGCCAAGGGCAACGATCATCAAGTATGGCCAGCAATAAGGGTTTACAGTAATAGGTACCGGTAACCGATATTGCCGGCCCTCCGGGTTCTAAAACGCCCATTGCCCTTTAAAAACGGCATTAGAAAGATTTGCTTTTTAAGTATTGTTTCTCTAAAGTATAAGACATGCACTATCAACATATTATAGTGGGAGAGAGGTGCAGTCATCTTCGTTGCCTAGGCAAACTGCCCCATGGGTGCACTCTTGAGTGCACCGCATAAAGTTCCGATCCAGGCACCCCTAGGCTTCGCTCAGGAAAATAAAAAATCGGGCAATAATCCTAATAAAAGAAAGAATTTTATGAAATAGGTAGGTACCTAGATTATATTGCAGATAATCTATTTTGGAGGATTTTATTATACTTTTAGATTCATAAACAGTAAATGATCTCGTTGATATCCTAACAAATCGCACGCATGCCGCATTCCTTGCATGCCTGTTGCGTCCAGTTCAAAGAAACATGTTTTATGCGAACCGTGAACAAACAATATAAAATATGATGACGGTCATGAGCATAACGCAGGCGTATTTAACTTTGAAAATAGTTCATAAATATCTTCATACCGGATGTAGGCACGGCTAAAAGGTGTTAAGTCTCAGACAAAGGTAATTTTAATTTTGCATTTTGTTTCTAGTCCAGGCTCAATGCATGTATAACACAATCGGAAGTGTGTGAATATTGAAATAAAACCACTTTCACTTTGTTATGGCAACGCAGCCATGGTTGTGGGCTCACCTTATGACTTACCATGACTGCTGAAAAGTAGCTGAAACTTCGGGCTAAATGTAGATAATACCAAACAAATCGCCGTTAAAAATTGGTTTTGTTTCAAAGAATCAATCAATTAGCCTATTGCAGGCCACTGCTGGACATAGGCCTTTCCCAATATGCGCCACGTTTGCCGATCCTTCGCCGTCCGTCCGTCCGGCAGTCCGTCCCAGCCACCCTTCGCAGGTCGTCAGTCCATCTGGGTTCCATTTTCGTTCTCGCGGTCTCCACTCTAGGACCCGTCTGCTCCAACGGCCATCAGTTATTTCAAAGAATGTACGCAATTTATTAGATGCTCCCGTTTCTGTTTAATCAGGCTCAGAAAAAGGGAACTTTGCAGCGTGTTCCTACTTAGTTACTTTATTTGTGGAATTGCAAAAAAAAATCTACAAATTGAGCTCTTCTCTTCGAAGAAGCGGATGGTAGGATCCTGTACAACACTTTCAGCTGAATAGTGTGCGGCAGGCCTGCCATGAAACAAAAGACAGACAGACAGACAGAAGTTTCGGGCAATCGGTTCTATGGAACACATTTAAATCCAGAAATCGAATCCGAAGACAGTACATGACACTTCAGTTCGGCTTAAACCCTGACCACATAACATAATACTAAACCTGATGACGTAAGAAAATCAAAGTAAATTCATGGTATCTACATGGCTGGCTAAATACTATGATTTAGCTATGTAGGTATTATGAAGTCACGTCACTTACGTGTTTTGTGTGGGTTTAAAGTTTCAGATTTGTCTCGGTAGTCCTGGTTCTGCTTTATTCTTTTCAGTGGGGAAATCGACGATCATCCATATTGTACTGAAATATCGGCAACGCGTTAGTCAAACATACTATCTGTTTAACTTTACACCATGGAAATGAGTCACATGTGCGTTTAAGGAAGGATATAGTCCGAGATACGGGCCGGAACTGGTCGCTGATAGACGTGGGAACATCCTCACTGATGGCGCGAAATATAGATTTGACATAATCGAAAACAATGCAGCATTAGAAACTAAGAAAATCATAATTTTTTGTTTTTTAACCCCCCACCACGAGAGAAAAACCTGTGCCAGATCGTGAACTGGGCTCCAAAGCGACGACATGAGTATTTAATAGATAATTATCCGAGGAAAAAGTAACTAGATGTGTATGCTTGGCCCAAACATGCCACGTGCTGCAATCCTGGGCAACGGATACGGTAGAGTCTTTCTCTTGTAGGGCGCTGCTGCCTGCAGCGAATTCCGTCCGAAGCAAGAGCGACCCTGTAGAGGGCTGTTCGGAGACTATCCTGTCTTTTTGTACAGTGGCGAGCAGGCAAGGGGCGGACTGGTTCTCTGAGCGTTGATTTAGGGGTGATCAGTGCCTCATGTTACCCACGCTGCGCGACGTCTCCCCCATTACCGAAATTTGATATTTCCATACCTGGGGGGTTCGACTTTAAAACCGTAGTTGGCTCGGGGTCAGCGGGGTGGGGGAAATGCGTTGTTGAATAACCTTTGAGACCTGAGAGCGTGCGGTTTTATTTGAACAGAGTCCGAAATAATAACCACCCTCGAGGACCGACGTGGGTGGTATCCGAGGGAATTACAGCACGAAAACAAAAAAGGTGTATGTACCGAACAAAAACAGCTTTAGATCTTCTTCCTCCTAGCGTTAATTCCCAGTCGCATCCGAAGCTTTCTGCTCGGAGTCTGGGGTCCGCTTTTTACCAGTCATAGCTACAGATTTGGCTAGACCTCGATATTTTCCGTGAAGCGATTGCCATCTGACCACCACGACCCAATGTTAACATTAGGCGATATCGAAGCTTTGCAGCTAGACCGTTGTTTTTGGACTTTTTAGGGCACCAACTACCCGTAACGACTGCCATAGATGTTCTTATGGCAACCGGGATCGACGGCTTAACGTGCTCTCCGAGGCACGACCAGACCAATGCAAATACCCATATTTAATGCACACAAATATTTGCACTGAGCGGGGATCGAACCCGCGCCTCCTGCGTAGCGGCCGCGTTCACTACCGCTACGCCACGGAGGCTGTCAAAACAGCATTAGATAATTATAAGTACCTAACTTCCGTAACTAATATCAAACTATTTATAAATGAACATACAGAAATAAAAAGTGATTTGTATCCACAAAGGCTCAATAGCCTCCCCCACAAATGGATCAATATCTATTTTATTATAAAACGTAGGCGGTCGTTATTTTTTGCGACTTCATTCAAACAGCTACATCGTAATCCTATTTATAACATCGTAAAGCTAAAGAATTTGATTCATTACTACGAATTGACGTAGCTCTTACATAAACGTGTGCTATTTTTGTCTAAGGATTTTAAAAAGTACAGGCTCCGAGAGCCTAGCATCAAAGAGATTGCGCCGTAAAAAAAAAACATAACCGGAGTTAGCAACAGACTGGCCACTGGGATCATTAAAAACAAGATTAAGGTACAGCGCACACAGAGTAGGAGGTAGCTTATCAATTTTGTAATCATTATTTTAGGTTTTCTTAGCTCAGTGAAGTATCTACAATCTAGTTGGTTTAGGTACAGACATATTATAAATATACTCTAAAATGGTGACAAAGAAATGATGACTTTGGTCACTTTCTCTGCCTCTGTGGCGTAGCGGTAGTAAACGCGGCCGCTACGCAGGAGGCGCGGGTTCGATCCCCGCTCAGTGCAAATATTTGTGTGCATGAAATATGAATATTTGCATTGGTCTGGGTGTTTCTATGTATAATATGTATGTATTTACAAAAAAAAAATGTATCTAAGTATGTTTATCCGCATTCTAGAACCCATAACACAAGCTAGTTAAGCTATGCTTACTTTGGGTCTAGATAGCGTTGTGTAGAATGTCCTACAATATTTATTTATTTATTTATTTATTATTTATTTATCATTTTATGCACCAATCATAATCGCTACAGTAGGTACGCGACCCAAAAAAACACGTTTCGGCCATTCGCTGCAGAAGCCAATAAGAAGAAGAC
This sequence comes from Eilema depressum, assembly GCA_914767945.1. NCBI lineage: Eukaryota > Metazoa > Arthropoda > Insecta > Lepidoptera > Erebidae > Eilema > Eilema depressum. Next base: position 11,398,709 of record OU612035.1, read on the forward strand.
GAAGATTTATTGATTTAAATAACAATATAATTCATAATAAGTTATTAATATTGTAACTACCTACAGATATTTTTTTATAATGATAATAATAAAATAATATTTGCGGCATTTTTGAAAGTCACCATGTTGCAGTATGGTATGACGTATCTATTAATATAATACGTCATTGGGTTTAGGCCAATGATATATTATAAACTATAGATATGTTGTCCGCACTCTAAAATGGCGACAAAAAAATGATGACTTTTGGTCATCATTTTATGCACCAATCAGAATCGCGACCAAAAAAAACAATTATAATAATAAATTCGTAATAATATAATATTATTAATGTAGATACTTATATATAATTCATATAAATTAATAACTTTGACATATTTTTAATAAGTAACTAAACTGTTTTTATACTTAGTGAATGCGCCATTTTTTAAAGCCGCCATCTTCTTGTATGACGTATCTATGAATATAATACATCATTGGTTTAGGCACATAAAAGTACCTACTATATGTATTTAAACTATTTATTAGGTACATATACGGCAGTAGGTAGGTACACTGTTATGAATCAGAAAATTATCCGTGCTTTCCCGTATTTATTACACATATATGACAGTACACCGCTATGAATCAGAAAATTATCCGTGCTTTACCGTGGTGCACAGCTATTTTGATTTTATTTGTAAAATTGAAGGTAACAAATATTTTAGCTCGTCGGAGCCTCTATGGAACTATCCTTAGCTTCAAGTAATTGCTGGAATTTGTCAGATCGCTTCGAAGAATATTCTTCACCGGTATTAGAAGCGCTCAAAAATGTCTTCCTATTTAAAAATTCTGTTCGTGTAGGCTGGTAGGCATCAGATTCATCAGAAGATCTTTTTATAGTAGTTGCTAGTGGCATGAAAAATGAGACTACTTAATGGCCATCAGACTTATTAGCTAAGTATTGTTAGTAGGTACTAGCTAAGTATAGCCATGGCATCTTTCACTTCGTGTGCGATGACCCTATAAACATTGGAAAATGCGAATTCTAAATTTAAACGCAACATACCAAAGAGAATAAGACTTTGTAGTCGTAAAAAGCGCGGTAAAGTTACAAGCGGAGGCTTTGACATGGCGGCATCTTGGTCGATTTTGTTTGTGGTCCGGCATTTCGCCGATACAATACCATTGCCTTTTATTTGACTGAATTTAAAATTAAAATGCTTTGCATGATATGATTTCAGAATTCTTTTTGAAATTGCCTATTTAAATACATATTCAGCACATTGAGGTACTTACTTAGGTATATTAAGTACGTTAGGCAATGTATATAATGGTGGTGGCGACCGATGAAAAAAAAAAACAATTTTCCAAAGATTACAAAATGCTTCAGGGATCTTGGCCATTGGCCATTCTACGAATGGCTGTTGATTTTGCTATAGAAATAAGTCAAACGATGTAGTATGTAGCGGATACATTATCAAGGGCCCCGTTACCGGATTTGTTAGAAGAAAAAATTTGTGATGAAATAGCAGAGCAGTCGTGTTTAGGGTTGCCAACCATACTGTTAAAAACAGTATTATACTGTTTTACACCCAATTATACTGTTTACTGTTCAACAAAAAAACAGTATCCAAAATACTGTTTTCAGCATCAAAATGCATAACACTACAAAAATGTGCAGCAATTGATACAATTTTAATTAATTGGGCACCAATTTGCAATTATTTTATAAGTTTAGGTGTTGATTGTCCCATGATAATCCAAAATTTATTAATAATAAATCATAATATAGAAAATAATACAGTTCACAGCTATCTTCTATTTGCCAGCCATATATTAAATCTTTTAATTTATCCACCGGTAGCACGCCAATGACTTTTCGATGCTTTTCGAAGTTATGTGTGTATTTATCGCAAGTTTATAAGTGCCCGGTTAATGGCAATAGGCTCGCCACCACATTGGGACCTAAACATAAACGGCTAAATGTGAGTGCTAGCACCTCTGCCTACCCCTTCGGGGATATAGGCGTGAGTTTATGTTATGTTTAATTTATCCATAAAAAATTTGATGGGAACCATATTACCATTTTAGATGTTTACGAAACCATGCTTTCTTTTAAGACAGACAGACCTAAGGGGGCAAAATAGGTGACGAACCGTTGTATGTAAAACCGTATTTTGTGAAACGGATTTTTATGATCTTTGTTTTGATTCAGGGAGCCAGAATAGGATGACAGGATCAAGGGACTCAGGATTGGATAACAGGATCTAGGGAAATCCTCAAAATGATGGCAAAACACTGTTTCTGCTGTTTTAACATAATTTAATTTCAGTATTTGCATTTAAAAATTATCTGCTCGTGATTTTAAGCTGCTGATGATAGGAACCTAAGCAAAGGATGGACGATGGATCGATTATAACTCACTAAAAAGAGAAAAATAAATTAAAAGCCTCTCGGGCTAGGCTAGGCACCGCAGTTATTTTTCGCTTTTTAGTGCCTCTTTTTCGTTTCTTGAAGTCGGTTAAACTTTTTTGTTAAAATTAATTTATGTAATTGTAAAATACTGTTCTATTTTTTAGAATACTGTTCAATTTTCTTCTCAGACCTAAATATACTTTTTTTCTCGAAAAAAGAGTTGGCAACCCTTGATGTCACCCTCCACATAGCCTGGCGGTTGCTGCAAGACGGGGCCGCACTAGCGAAGGCGGCTTTCTTGCATTTTATCCGCGATGTCCCGGACCTGAAGGCTGCTACGGATGCGAGAGTTCCTCACACGATCTTTACGCGTGACGACGCACATCCACCGCAGCAGATCTGTGGAGTTCAACGCTAAGTATTCTGTCTTCGCTACATTTTGCTTCAAACCGCCATTCTCAAGCGCTTCCTTCCACACATTCACGCGTCGCACTAATCTGCTCCTGTCCGCGTCCATCAGCGTACGTGAGCAACCACAGTGGCTGCTCATGTGGGTTTCTGATTCTGTCCAACAAAATGGCCAATACCACTCTGAACAAGTAAGGACTGAGGACGGATCCTTGGTGTACCCCGCGACTGTAATGGGGAAGGCTTTCAAGTCGCCAACAGCAATCCGAATTACGGCACCGGAATCGTGGTACATGTCTCAGATATTGTCAATGTAAGTCTCTTGGATTCTCTTAACCCTCAGCCCATAATGGCATGGGTCCATGGCGAATGAACATACAAAAATTCAAAAGAAATTTAATTCTTAATCGTTAATTTAATATCTATACCTAATCCAATTATTTTTTAAGTGTCTCCAATGCAAAATACATCTATTTTTTAATTATATCATAATACTAGCTAATTCTCCGCCCGTATGTTTGTTATCGTTTTTAGTCATAGCTCCGGTCCTGTGTCAATTTTTCGATTTATTTAACTATAATTTCGTAACCTAAGATTGATTGAATAGTATTCTACATTCGTTGACGCCTGTCACATACGTCAAATCCCATACATTTGGCATTCTATTCCATCATACGCCGAGCAACGAATTGCCACTTGTCTAGGGGGGCATATGTTCGTATCAGATGCTTGGAACCGACGACTTAACGTGCTCTCCAAGGCACGGAATGTTACGAATAGTTCCTAAGATTAAGCTAGCCAATTTTGCTTACATTGCAGTGTGCTAACCTACACTAACTATAGGTCAGATGGCAGCCGCCTCTATCGTTGCCTCACGGCAAACATCGAAGGACTTGGAACCACCAAGTGGCCACCAAGGGGCAACCCCTCCCTACGGATGAATCTGTAGGGCAGCGTTATGGCACAGCTTACAAAGCTTTCTTGATTATAAATTCTGTGAAAACTACCCTCATTACTAGTGTCCACAATTTTAGTCAATCTGTAGCCTGTCATCGAATTGCTAATTGCGGACCACTTTAGTACTCCCAACTGTATTTAGACCCTATTAAAATAATCGCAATTAAAGATAATATCTGCGGCAAAGACAATATTGCCGTTCGTGAACTCAATATCGCTTTTATAATGGTGGAAGAGTCTGTAGTGGGGCTTGATTCAAACGGTAAATTTTATATGGTCGACTTCGCGGGAGTATATCATTTGAATAATACGCGAAGGAATATCAGTTGTGTGTTGGATTCGGCGGGAAGCGGTCGTGTGTGACTTGACACGGTTAATCAAGTGTTGTGACGGACTGTGCGATGAAGTCAATTTTTGTTTGTTTGCTTGTGTGCTTGGCGAGGTTCTGCGAGGGCGGGGGTGAGTCGAGTTCTACTTTTGAATGCAAGTTGTGAAAAGAAAGAATATAAACGTTATTTGGCTGTCCTATTACAGTTGTTTATATTACTTTGTTTAATAATTTTCCTGTTTTTTTTTTTTGCTTTTTTACAATAATAATATGTAAACAAACTGTTTTGGGATAAGTCTCGAATGTGTAGGTATATCAGAATTGAACTTGCTACTAGGTACCTACTTGTTGTGTTGGTTTGTTTGTGTTCTTCACTGTGTCATCGTCGGTAACGATGATTTTTTTTACTTTAAAGATCATCATTGTGTATAAATTCTTAGAAATCTCTTGTTTACTTGACGAACCTGTTACGTAGGTATCTTCAATCAATAGATTAGCCATGTCCTTATTCAATGTAGGTATTCAATGTTTAAAATGAATATTTACAACCGTAAACAGATGTTTAATGAAATTAATTATTTCTTCTTTGATATACTCACGGTGAGTAGGGTAGCCAGGGTGCACTGGAGAGGTTTTGTGCTGTCAGTGGGAAAACCAAAGGCTTTGTCCTACTTATCTTTTGCACTGACGGCACAGAATCTCTCTGTTCTAACAAGGTCGGCAGCACGAGTGTGACTCCCCTGGTGTTGCACTCGCCCATGGGCCACGGTAACCACTTACCTAGTACTTTGTGGTTAAGGAGTCAGGCGCTATCAGGCGCAGGTTCGATACCCGCTCAGTGCAAATATTGCATTGGTCTGGTCGTGTCTGGAAGAGCACGTTAACCCGTCGGTCCCGGCTGTCATATGAACATCTATCATACGGCAGTCCAGCAGTTTTTAAGGCTCCAACTACCCGTAAGTTTGAGCCTTAAAAAGTCTAACAACTGGTCTAGCTGAAATGCCTCGATATAATTTCAAGTTTTGGTGTGGCAAGCTATGCCGATGTTGTCGACAAATTCTGCCAATAACGCGCAAAGGAGTTGTGATGCTTCGATATCACCATTGGGTTGTGGAGGTCAGGTGGTAGTCGCTTCACGGAAAATATCGAAGTATTTATTTTTATTTATTTATTATATAGGTACTTTATTGTACGCCAAATTACAATATTGTGATACAGGAATTATGAAAACAGAAGCAGTACAAAGGGCGGCCTTATTGCTTTACGCAATTTCTTCCAGGCAAGTACAGCCAAATCTGCAGTTAGACTAGTAAAGCGGACCTCAGGCTCCGAGGTGAATTATTAACCACAACTCGAACTCGGGGCCATACGATCGTAAAGTTCTTCTTCTTCTTCCTCCTAGCGTTAATTCCCAGTCGCATCCGAAGCTTTTCAGCATCGGAGTCTGGGGTCCGCTTTACCAGTCTTAACTACGGATTTGGCTAGACCCCGATATTTTCCATGAAGCGATTGCCATCTGACCTCCACGACCAAATGGTAACATTAGGCGATATCGAAGCATTGCAGCTAGACCGTTGTTGTTGGGCTTTTTTAGGGCTCCAACTACCCGTAACGACTGCCATAGATGTTCAAATGGCAACCGGGGCCGACGGCCTAACGTGCTCTCCGAGGCACGACAAGACCAATGCAAATACCCATATTCATGAATACAAATTTTGCACTGAGCGGGGATCGAACCCGCGCCTCCTGCGTAGCGGCCACATTCACTACCGCTACAGAGACTGTCGAAAAAATTTAGCAAACAATATTTTTTTTACATTTCTCACGCGCAATTCACAGTAGACACAGCAATCACTCGCAGAGATATCAAATAATGTTATAAAATACTACTAATGTCACAATTTGTTGAGTCAACCATGGATAACGGCCTGAGTGTAATCTGGTTAATGCTGTGATATCTATAGGCTCCACTTAATTTATTGCAAAAAACATAATATCGTTACATAAGTACGAAAGCTAACAGCAGACAGATATATATACAGCCCAGACTCAGCTTCAGATGCATGGCCCGAGTCAGCAATAGTGCCCGGAATACGGCAATAGGCTCACCTATTACGTGGGAACTAATACAATAATTGATGAAATGTGTTGATTCACCTCTGCCTAACCCTCCGGGGATAAAGGCCTGATTGTATGTATATAAGTACGAAGGCTAACATTGTATGTAATAAGGGGTTTACATAGCTCGATTTTCAGTGTGCATCGCTTCACAAATCGCCTCATCAAGCCACATCTTTAGCCCATTTAAGTTCATAGGTGACTGAAATAGTATGCGGTTCGGGCATTTCCATTAAAACCGTATATAGATAGAAAATAGTCATGGAGGCTTGTAGCAATGCACTATCATAATAGTCCTCGTCGTCTATCGTATAGGTTTTTGGTATTAACACGATTTTTAACTTTGCCTTATTAAATTAGTGAGGACTAGCTTATGCCCCCGGCTCCACCCACGTGGATGTCGGTTATCGCAACTAATCGTAGCCTATGTCCTTTCTCAAGGTCTAATCTACCCCTAACCAAATTTCATCAAAATCGGTTCAATCCTTTAGTAGTGAAAGCGTAACAGACAGACAGACAGACTATTTAATTGTTTCGACTACAATATGGGGTTCTTCAAGAAGGGTTATTAGAAGGTTTCTTCAGAGTCGGCAGCGCGAATGTGACGCCCCTGGTGTTGCATACGTCCATAAGCCACAGTGACCGCTTCCCATCACGTGGGCCGTGTGCTTGTCTGCCAAGTATAAAAAAAAAGTTTCTTTCGCATTTATAATAATAGTATGGATTATTGAGGATTGCAAAATTAAAAACCCGACAGCTGCTGAAAAGTTTCATTTTGCAAATTGCCTGCTATCAAACTCGTTTCGATGTTTTCGGCAATCATTGAGGTTTTTTTTACTTTATTACTGATTCATTATACTTGTAGATATGTTTCGTTGATGACGCCACTGCCATATGTTTGTCGTGTGGGTTTGTGGTACAGATAATACGTGATACGATGTCAAGAGTTCAGTTCCGGGCGATACCTATCATTGTTTATCCGCCGCCACGCTATGAGTGTTTGATTGTTTACTATCGGCAAGAACTCCAACGATATATATCGTAAACACTAACAAAATATATAGATTTTAAGAAAATCGTGTCTGAATTTTGTGTAAAGTGCGATCTGTATGTAACTAGCGAGAAAAATCATATAGGAGATGAAAAATCATGTAATTTTGGAGAAGAGAATAGTCTCTGTAGTTTCAATAAAAAATAAAAATCTGTTGAGAATTCAGTCTCAATCTTTCAAAATCAAATGAAATGTCAAAAAAGTTATTCTCACAATTTTCAAGCAAGAATTTTTATTGTGAGAATTCATACGCGATTCTTTCCCCAAAATCTTATCTAATTGGAAAATCTTCCAAAAATTTTTTTCATAAGGAATTTCTGAAATTTCAGCAACTGCACCTGCAACCGCACCTGTGAGAATTGGCCCTCTTTTCATTAAAATCGCGATCGTTTTCGACTTCTGGGAGGTTTGCTCTTCGAGGAATGGTATCATTGCTATTCGAATCATTGCTTTTCGAGGAATGCATCGTTGAGATTATAGAGATTAAAATATGAATATCTCCTTACCTCCTCCTACAGTCCCGGGTCCTTTAAGCGGGGCGTGAAAAAGGAGATCCTTTTCAGCTTTCAGAATAAAATTAGCCAAATCGGTTCAGCCGTTCTGAACCGATTTGGCTAATTTTAGTCTCGAAATATTCGTGGGTGTCCAGGGAAGGTTTAAAGATTTTAAAGGATGAGAAAATAGGTGCAGCGGTAACGGGAAAAATATGGCGGTTCTAAGTTCGCCAGAACAGCTAGTAGAATATAATAACGATTGTGCCACTTGTCTAGGGGGCAGAATTCCACGCGGGCAGAGCCACGTGCTGCAGCTAGTTGCTATATAGAAATTGCAATTTATTCTCTCCACAATGCCCATGTGGAACACTCTCAATTTAGGCAGCCAGACGTAGTACAAAGTTCAATCAAATTTTGATAAAAGACATTGAAAAAAATGGTAGACGAATACTGTTGATATGGAATCTGGTTCGATGGAACAAATGAAAGCTCGATTGGTCCCAATTGAAGCTGATTGGGCTTATTAACAAGGCGCCAAGTTGTGACGTACGAGAAACGTTTAAGATTTTTACTGATCTAACCTTTTCAGTACCTATATCTCGGTTACTAGTTACGTCACGCATCCACACCCACAACTAAAGATATTTTATAATTTGTTTGAATTTGTCTGGATTTTGTCACTTATTATTAGGTAGATCTATACTATGGTATGCTTATATGGTTCGGATACGTATGGACGAAAGAAGACTGACTGACTGATTTATAAAACGAGGGTGAATGCGAACATGTATGAAAACAATTATGAAAGTAGAAGAAATGAAAGATCGTATCAAGTGAAATGGTCTCTGCCTATTATCTATCGTGAAATGTAATAGAATCTGTCTTCGTGCATTCTCACAAAAGTAACCTAAAACTAAGACATCGATGGAGATTGGATCGGTCTCGCCAAGACCTCCGCTGATCTCTACCAATCTCTTATTTATTTATTTAGTTATTTAAACTTTATGCACATAAAATTGTACAAAGGCGGACTTAATGTCAAAGGCATTATCTACCAGTCAACCATGCATAGATACATTGAGATCTCTTCGTTTTAGGTTAGGTACTTTTATGTCTCCGGTTCTACTCAATCAAATTGTGATTAAGCAAACATAAGATTTTAAGTCGCATCAAAATCCGTTCATCAGTTTTTGCATCTATGGCGACTAATAAACGACTACAATTCCGCCAGCCTTTTAGATACGCTACCAGCCGACTAGGGCATCAAATCTTCACGTCCTATACTCATACTTACTTATCAAATAAGTCATGAATTCTGCCCCCTTGAGAAATGGCACAGTCGTTATTATATTCTACTAGCTGTCCTGGCGAACTTCGTACCGCCATATTTTTCCCGTTCCCGCTGCACCTATTTTCTCATCCTTTTGACTGCCTCTGTGGCGTAGCGGTAGTGAACGCGGCCGCTACGCAGGAGGCGCGGGTTCGATCCCCGCTCAGTGTAAATATTTGTGTGCATGAATATGAATATTTGCATTGGTCTGGGTGTTTCTATGTATAATATGTATGTATTTACAAAAAAAAAAAATGTATCTAAGTATGTTTATCCGCATTCTGGAACCCATAACACAAGCTAGTTAAGCTATGCTTACTTTGGGTCTAGATAGCGTTGTGTAGAATGTCCTACAATATTTAAAAAAAAAAAAAAAAAAATAACGACAAGAAACCGGTTTTAGATAAACCCGAAAAAAACGGGTTTTTATTTTTAAAACTGGTTTATTTTCACCCCGAAAACCCAGAACAAACCGAGCTTTTTAGGACTGGGTAAACCCGAGCTCGATGCCATACATCCGACATCGATGGGGAAGAATTTTTCGACGCCTGAACTTTTGACCCTTCTTTTATATGGTTGTAAATATTTTAGTCATTACTTTATTTTTAGTTTAATAGTTAAATTAATTTCATAACATTTATAGTGTAATTCTTTTATAATCAAAATAACGTGATACATACATACTGAAACGCTTGCTGATCGTTTTCCTGTCTTTCGATGGAATATTGTAATTAAGTAATTAGAATGACGTCTTATCTCGATAACCTTGGGCATCTGTAATAAGAAGCCACATAGAAAACAATGCCATGGGCCTCGATTCTGCTAAAGCAAAAATACTGTCATACCACGGACATTGAAAAAAAAAATTCCACTTAATATTAAAGTAATGGGTTAAAGTCTAAAATTAAATGACTTTTTGTAGAGTGAACTATAAAGTGCAATGAAACTCTTTTCTAAGTGAATTTTCGTTGTGAATGAAAAAGTGTAATGAAACTCTTTTCTGAATGAAATTTCGTAGTGAATGATAAAGTATAATAAAACTTTATTCTAAACGAAATGTCGTAGTGAATGATACCTTTTTTTTTTAACGTGCGAAAAATCCCCACGGATACCTCCCCGCCGGAGCCGGAGGAGGAGGTTATGTCGGACTCGAACCGACTAAAACGCACGCCGTTTGTGGGCCGTCGGTTGCCGGAGGTGAGGTTATCGTAGCCATAACCTCGCACCCCGGCCGACCCAGGGCCAAATCTCTCGATCTGGCCCTCATCCGGTGTGGGGACCACAGAGTCCCCAACTCGCCCCCGGGAGTGAATGATACTTAATTAGTTTCATTAATAAATATTTTTAACATTATTAGATAATAATATGCCTTAAACAAATAAATAAATAGTGTCATTCTTTCATTACACTTTATCATTCACTCTACTACTTTTTAAAAGGATAATAACAATAAAGTCTAAAATGAAATGCCATTTATTGCAGTGTGAATGGTATGACACTCAGAATACAGAACAAATTTAGTTTGTTCTGTATTCTGTGGTATGACAGTGGTTTTGCTTTAGCAGAATTGAACCTGCTTGCAGTTCGTGAGAAGCTGGTGACTGTTTGCCTTTATTGCTCATGCATTGCATTGCATATTTTAAGCCACCTGATTTTTAACATAGGTACTTACTTTGTCCGCTATACAGGAAAAACCCGATTTGCTGACAAATCTCCCAATTCAGACTTATGCTCATGCATAAAAACTTAAATTATGCCTGGATTATCAGATTCGTTTGAAATTGGATTTCTCTTTTGCAGAATTCTATTACTATTCCCCAAGTTGTAAAGATTCAGAAACAGTATAAACTCCTACTTAGCTGTCAGTAGGCTACCGTTGTGGAAACTGGTTCATTAGACTGGTCTGGTAGACAGGTTTTGAGATGCGTTGGATTCGCAAGTTACTAGCTAGTTTTATCTATTATTACTTTTATTTACTAATACTCTTTTATACCACTAAAATCTATGACAGTCGTTACGGGTAGTTAGTAGTAGCCCTAAAAAGTTCAACAACAACGGTCTAGCTGCAATGCTTCGATATCACCCAATGTCGCTATTGGGTTGTGAAGGTCAGATGGCAGTCGCTTCACGGAAAATATCGAGGTCTAGCCAAATCCGCAGTTAAGACTAGTAAAGCGGACCACAGACTCCGAGGTGAAAGCTTTGGATGCGACTGGGAATTAACGCTAGGATGAAGAAGACACTTTTATATCACTAACTGCACCTGCAGGGGTGAAGCTTGACATCATACTAAACCGTCTGAACGAATTTGGATGTAATCTCGCATCGTGAAAGTATCTTCCTCCTAGCGTTAATTCCCAGTCGCATCCGAAGCTTTCAGCTCGGAGTCTGGGGTCCGCTTTTTACCAGTCATAGCTACAGATTTGGCTAGACCTGCGTGAAAGTATAGGTATGTTCCTGAAATTGGGGGAACGTGCCTACCAAATTCTGGTTGGACAGATATACAAAGTAACAGAGGTGTATCGACATCCACAGCGAGCCTATTGTCTCCAAGCGGTCACTTTGTCATGGGCTGTACGTCGTACCGTCAGATGGAGAACAAGTCTATCTCTTAGTCACCTTTTACGACACCCGCGAAAAGAGACAAAAATGGCGCAAACACAACATATTAGCTACTTCTAAAAATACGTCAATGTTATTAATTTATATGAATTATATTATTATTTATATTAATAATATCTTATTATTACGTATTTATTATCAAAAACTTTTTTTTGGGTGGCACACTGTCGCGATTCTGATTGGTGCTTATAATGATGACCAAAAGTCATCATTTTTTTGTCGCCATTTTAGAGTGTGGACAACATATCTATAGTTTATAATATATCATTGGGGTGGCCTATTTTACTCCACCGGGAACCAACGCGGTATGTCTGGCAAATGGCCAGATAGCTAGATTAATCGAACTAGTTATAGTCACGAAACCTCATAGATATATATCTTCCGATAACCTATCAGTGGGCTGGGACGGGCTGGATGCGGAAGGCGGAGGATCGGTAAACGTGGCGCATCTTGGGAGAGGGCTATGTCCAGCAGTGGACTGCAATAGGCTAAATTGATTGATTGATTGATTGATCCTATCAGTGATATATCCTCATAATATGAACTTAATTGCTAGTAGATAAATATTCAATATCATGATATTTTCTGAAGTTCATGCGAATATCACTCATTGAAATGAAACCACTTTTAACGGATTCTATCGCGATTTATTTGTTACTAGCTTTTGCCCGCGGCTCCGCCCGCGTGGATGTCGGTTATCGCGACCAAACATAGCCTATGTCCTTTCTCAAGGTCTAATCTACCCCTATACCAAATTTCATCAAAATCGGTTCAGCGGTTTAGTCGTAAAAGCGAGACAGACAGACAGACAGGCAGACAGACAGACAGAGTTACTTTCGCATTTATAATATTACTAGCTTTTGCCCGCGGCTCCGCCCGCGTGGATGGCGGTTATCGCGACCAAATATAGCCTATGTCCTTTCTCAAGGTCTAATCTACCCCTATACCAAATTTCATCAAAATCGGTTCAGTGGTTTGGGCGTGAAAGCGAGACAGACAGATAGACAGACAGACAGAGTTACTTTCACATTTATAATATTAGTAGGGATAGTAGGGATTATTTACTTTTAGCCCGACGTTTCGGCTACTTTTCAGCTGCCATGGTCGCGGGGTAGCAGGGTAGCGCGAATATTCAATATCAGTACCTAACAAAATCCAGTTGGCCGTGCATCTCGCTGGGCGGGTGTCGCGCTGACGTCACCTCCAACGCGCTAGCCGGATCGCGTCCAACATGTATGAATGAACGCGAGACCTCTTGACCCGCGATAACGAGTGACGTATGCCCCTGTAACGATTGGCCGTATCGCGCGTTGTCGACACTGTAACGCATGCGACGAAATAAAACGATATGTGTGACTTGACTTTGTGATAGGAGTACTACCGAGCAGTTATCTGTGAGCTCTGATCTCATACCCGCAAGCCATAGGTAGGTTCCCGTGTGGTGACGGAGAAAGAATACAATACAACTCCTTGCGGTGGTTTTCCTAAGCGACTACAATATGGGGTTCTTCAAGAAGGGCATTAGAAGGTTTCTTCAGGGTCGGCAGCGCGAGTGTGACGCCTCTGGTGTTGCATACGTCCAAAGGCCACGGTAATCACTTTCTATCAGGTGGGCCGTGTGCTTGTCTGCCACCTAAGTGGTATACAAAAAAAGTATCACCACCACATCTCATTCGAAAGGTGTCGCAAGAGGCGTCTAACACTAACGGTAAAATACGCAGACGATATCACTGCGAGAGAAGGAAATCTGGAAAAATTCAACGAGGTAATGACCTGGCACAATTCGTCGAATGGAATGATACGGAAATGACAAGTATTTTGACGTTTTAATTTTCACGGATTAATTGACAGTCGTTAATTAATGACTGTCCCATACATTGACAAGTCTATTCTATCCTACTCACACACAACGCATTGTTTTGATTGTGGTCCATACAAGCCTGTTCATGAGGAAGTCGGTGTGGTTTCATTGTGTCAAGTTATAGGGTTCAAATATGGCACAATTTGGTCATAAATATTCTGGTCGCAGTCGAATTATTTTTAAATGTATTCCTAGCAATAATAATGCGAAAATGAGTGTGTGTCTTTATTCATCTGTTACTAGCCTTTAGCTTCAGCCTATAAACTAGTACACTCTAGCGGTTAACGTGACCTTTGTTCATATCTCCGGTTCTACTCAACCGATTGCGATCAAACAAACGTAAGATTTTAAGTCTGACGTCCTGAAGTCCTTTCTAAAAAAAACCCGCATCAAAATCAGTTCAGTAGTTTTTGCGTCCATCGCGAACAAACAGACGGGAAATTTAAAAAAAAAATTTCGTGTTTAGTATCGTTAACATAACATAATTCATTTATTTTTTTAAAATATCTCCAATGTCCAGACACGACCACTTCACAATTCTTCTTCATCATCCTAGCGTTAATTCCCAGTCTCATCCGAAGCTTTCACCTCGGAGTCTGTGGTCCGCTTTACCAGTCTTATCTGCGGAATTGCCTAGACCTCGATATTTTCCTTAAGCGACTGCCATCTGAAACCCACAACCCAATGGTGACAATAGGCGATAACGAAGCATTGCAGCTAGACCGTTGTTGTTGGACTTTTTAGGGCTTTATCTACCCGTAATCTGTTTCTTCAGTCTTCTTTCGTGGCTTTAAAATTTATTTATTAAATCTAAAATAAAAACATTTAAAAATCTTTATAATAATAAGTAAACCAGGTATCAACAACTTCATATCTAAGTTCAATACCGGTTATTTCATTCATTATACAAACTAAACTGACCAAAACTGGTACACTTAGGTATCACATCTTGTATTGTAATAATAGATACACTCGGGTATCGTATGATTTACTTCAAATTATTTTATCCTATCAGTGACATTAATGGCTGTAAAGAAATGGACAATGATTTATCTTATTCCTATTAATGTTGTGGAAATCTGTGAAAATGTTTGAGTGTTTTGTTAGTCAATCAAGCTCAAACGGCTGAACTGGCCCTTGATTCTGCTAAAGCACAACCACTGACATACCACAGAGACTGCAAAACATGACATTTAATTTTAGACCTTATTTCTATATGTACATACAGTCAAAAATTAAATGAAAAGTGTTTCATTACACTATTTCATTCACTGTACAAAAATTCATTTAATTTAAAACTTTAAGCCATTTAAGCATGAGGACACCGTAGAGGACTACGGTGTCCTCATCTTTCCGCTGAAAACCCATGTGTGGGAACACCTAAGAGTGCCCGGGCGTCGGAGGTCGCAGAATGACCTCCGTCCCTCATAAGCGCGGGCCTGGGGGTGACGGGTGGAGCCGCCTGTCACCCTAGCAGAAGCAGGCCGCGGCGGCGGCGTGCATTGCGTGCCTCCCCATACCCGAGGGCGAGTTGGGGACTCTGTGGTCCCCACTCCGGAAGTGGGCCAGATCGAGAGATATATGGCCCTAGGTTGACCGGGGTGCGAGGGATGTGGCTACGACGATCTCACGCAGGGTGGAACACCCCCCAGCCAGGTGGACTGACGACCTACGAAGGGTGGCTGGGACGGACTGGATGCGGAAGGCGGAGGATCGGCAAACGTGGCGCATACTGGGAGAGGCCTATGTCCAGCAGTGGACTGCAATAGGCTAATTGATTGATTGATTGAATCTCACCTCCAGCAACTGACGGCCCACAGACGGCGTGCGTTTTAGTCGGTTCGAGTCCGACATAACCTCCACTTCCGGCTCCGGCGGGGGAGGTATCCGCGGGAATTTTTCGCACGATAAAAAAAAAGGAACACCTAAGAGTGCCTTCGATGGCCCTGGGTAAGCTGGGGAGTGAGGGATATGCCAGAGGCTATCTCATCCTCGGCAACTGTTAGTTGACCCGAGATGGTGTGCGGTTTTAGTCGGCTCGAATCCAGTACAACCACCCCCGTTGGCTCCGACAGGGTGGTATCCTAATGCTTCGTTTACATACTCGCGGCAGAGCGAGGGAAGTGGCGAGAGAAGTGGGCAGAGACGTAGTGTGAATGGTATAATCGTCATGCCACGAGTACTGCCGCGTGTGTTACTGCGAATACTAGCGGCAATACTAGCGCGATGAACTATACGAGATCGCTAGATGGCGCTAATCTCAGTAAACACGACTTTCGTTATTGCTCCTCGAATATTTACTTTTAAAAATATTTATATCGATCTACGGAAAGTGTATAGTAGTTGAAAGTGATAGTTTTTATTAATAGTCTATTTAATTAATTCGCTATGCTGTAAAAGCATAATGCGTACACTGCTACAGCGTTGTCCTCCATACGTTTACGTCCGTCTCCGTTGCAGGGCAAATACTGTAATGCGGACCAACGCGATGATGGGAGTGTGTGAATGCTAGGGCATTAATCGCGCGAATATTTCCTGCAACACGATGAGCAATGCGAGCGGCAGTATGTAAACGCGGGGTTAGGGTTTTCCGCACTATATTAATTATTTCGGATTTACAAAGAGATGCAGTCGCGATTCCAATTTTTTTCTAGTTAACTATAAGTCATTGGCTTTATATATAGGCTAGTTACCTGTAAGTCATTGGCTTTATATTGGCTTTATATAGGCAGAGATTTAATACAACAAATAGAATCACGCTATGATTATCCCAGACCCGTGTTAGCCTTCAACTTAATTTATAAGCTAGTTACATCAAGTCTTGTCACAATTATTTTCAAAGAACAATAGGAGTATTTCTCAATAACACTGTGTTGCATGCAGTGGGCGGATTTTCTCGATACAGAAAAAAAAGGATTGTGTGATGGCAACGAGTGCGGTTCTTTTTACATAATCTTGGAATGCTTTAACATAAAAACTTACACGTGTTTCCTATTATTGTTATTGATTTTTTATGTAGGTTTGTTAATTAGTGGAAGTGAGTTAATATCTCTACTATTATCTTCAATATTTTTAATCAAATAAATCGGTAAACTATTAGAAGTAGGTTCAATAAGAACGGATTTTATTCTAAGTACCTAGAATTTAATTGCCGGCATGTAGAATTTGGGCCACCCCATCTCTTCCCATGCGGTCTCGTACAAGGTGACTAAGGGATAGGGCTGTTTAAAATCAGAAAAATATAACATACAGGCAAGATTGAGCTTCAGATGCATGACTTGAGACAACCATAGTGACCAGAATATGGCAATAGGCTCACCTCCTACTACGTGGGACTTAATACTTAATGATTGGTGAAAAGTGGGTGTTACTTTACCTCCACCTCCACCAACCCCAGGGATAAAGGCTTGATTATTATGTATGCATGTATGTCGACATGAAATAAATCGCACCCAATAGTTGAGGCTGTAGGCACTTACTGGGTTGTCAAACATCTAATAAACGATTTGCATACACAACGGTACGTGTAATAAACGAGATTAGATATAAAATGAATAAGTGTACAGTGTCGGGCAAACAAATGTCACCAGCAGAAGATAAATTCGCAACCATTAAGACGTTTATGGCGCGAGTCCGACACTCCCGTTAGACGGCTGTTGCCGAGCGCGCCGCGCATAATGTTGACTTGGAAAGTCCTGTACACTGCAGGCCAATAAAATCCTACCAAAAGATTTAGATTTTTTTTATACCATGCAGACAAGCAAACGTCCGACTTGATGGAAAGTGGTCACCGTGGCCTATTATGTAGGCCACACCAAACCCCGTAAGAACCTTCTAATCTTCTTCTACTTCTTCTGCTTTACCTTCTAATGCCGTTCTTGAAAAACTTGGAAAACCCACGGTACGGAGTTCATTAAACAGTTTGAGCGTGCGGGGGATGAAGTTCCTTTCATACCTGACTGTGCGTACTGTTTCCAGTCGCAACGGGATTTATTAAACCGGAAAAGTAAACGGCCAAGGCCAAGTACCTTAGTTAGTCAGAGCATTTCCTCTGTAAGAGACTATTCAGTATTAGCGGCTTACGTCCTGGCTTCCCACAGGAATCTATTTGTAAACAAAAGGCCTATAACCCGATTGGTACCTATAACCCGCCACGTACTGGGTCCACTTGTAAATAAAAAATACAAAAAACTTTAAAATCTAAATTCAAGCTTCAATAAAAACTCTTATTGACGTGCAGAAGGTTGGTATATAACGCGAATAAATAAAAGTAGAAACAGAAGTATTTTGATCAAATATTCGAAAGCGAATGCAAAAGCACTAATAAGTTATTTTAATCAGATAATTGAGACAGTAATGCAATCAATAAATCGTAACTGCGTCCGTTGTGCATCTGACCGTACATAATTAGAAGTTCAACCCTCAAGTCATTAACACTGGCGCTAAAAATAGATGGCAACGTTGATAATAGTCTATATTTGTCGGAAGACCCGGTGGGAGTTATTAATACACTCAGTGATAACATTCTACTATTTATGGCACTATATTTAAAGTTACGTAACTTTTTTCATTCAAGATATCGGCGATTTTTATCTGTAGGTTACTGTTACTTAGGTGCTTTCCTTTTTTCCTTTGCGATTTTTCCGACCCTGTCCAAAAACTAGTCCTTTTTAGATTTTTGAGCACACAGGCAGGGAATTCATCTGCACACATTGCGATTTGCTACCAGCAGGGACATGCTGTAAAAACATTTCGAACGATTGAACGGACTCGAACACTGAATTCGCGGTAAGATTTCAATTTCGCATGCTGTAAATTTGGTGACGTCACGTTGTCGAGCACATAAAAATATAGGACTGTTGACATGTGGTATGAAAGGCACTTCATCGCACCCACCCTCAATCTATAGTATGTACTCCCTGTTATGGTTTTACCAAGCGACTACAATATAGCGTTCTTCAAGAAGCTACATATTAGTAGGTTCCTACAGGGTTGGTCCTTAGGCCACAGTAACTCTCCGTCAGGTGGACCATATGCTCGTCTGCTACCTAAGTGGAAATAAAAACTGTATTGAAAAAAAAATAGTCTAGTAGTGTCACGTTTTTATCGCCGGCAGTGTACCAGGTGTGAGATGTACCTGTCGTGTGGGAGAACATGTACGAGGGCAATAGCCGGTGACCAGTGAATCACCGCCATAATACTATGTAATACTAGCTGGTGCCCGCGGCTCCGCCCGCGTGGATGTTTGTGTGATTTTATTTTTGATCATATATTTCTGTTTCTTCTTAGCTAATTGCTATCAAAAATATTGCAGTTTTCGATACTGAATATGAAGTTTTTAATATAAAAACTTCATATTCAGTAAAATCCCAAAAAAGCAATAGTTGTAAACGATGCATATAGCAGAGGAGTGTCCACTCCGTCGTTTCCCTGGATGAATGCGTGAGCAGCTCACGTATTCATCCGGTGTCATGTAGCTCACGGTGAGCTACATGACCTCACACCGGCAGCAATAGACTGGCTTCGTCAACTGGACGTTGACATATGAGGACTCGAGCAAAAGCCATACGACATGATGAATAGTTGTTAAGAATTTAAAAATAAATCTTGAGTTCAGAAATATTAACTTAACGTAATTCAATTAAACACAATTCAAAATTATTGTCTGGGACATTTTAATCCTTTGCAGATAGCTAAAAATATACAAGGAATTGGTAAAGACTTTTACTTATAACAATATACTTTTTAAATTGTCTCTTATGTACAGACACAACTAATTTAAAATTTTATAATATGTAAGTAATAACAGAACTACCTGCTGTGCAATTCACTAACAAGCACAACGATGCGACAACGATGCGAGTCGCAACGATGTGAGCGATAGACACTGTCATTGGTCGATTTCCAATGACGTGATACAATCTGACCAATGACAATCTACGTTACGCCTCGCATCGTTGTCGCATCGTTGTGCTCGCTTAGTGAATTGCAGTGCTGACCCGCCACGGCTGGGAAGTGGCGGGAAGCGGGAGCGCCTGCATTAGCCTTCTATAAGTCAGATTGCGCTGCTTTTCTCAATAAACCTAACACTAACTTTCAGTCTGATTTTTGGGTGGTATCCCATTGTACTATAGCCTTAGCCAGCCAATTTACAAACGATACGGTTGAATATTATTCAGGCATTTAGTTGAACGGCTGATTAAGCTAGTCGGCTGCGACATATACGAGTACATATAGGTATGTTGGCACCGAAACCAAATCGGGAAAAACTGCAGATTCCAACTCGCAAGTTGTCATTATTTACATTGGCAAATTATCCTCATACATAATTGAATAGCGCAATAAAAGTAATTGTGATGTAATTGTTTTGTGTTTGTATAACCTTTCACCCGCACTGAAGCCGCACTAGCCACATAGGTATATAATATATAAACCTACGAGGAATAACGTCGTATCTAGCACATACGACTTTGTGCCGCGGAGGCTTCGGAATGTTTATGACAGTTTGCGACAACCATGGTAACAACTATATAAATATTTTTGAAAGACACACAGTAATGCAAGGCTAAAAGAAAAGCTTAGGTACTTTAGTGGTTTAGAAGTCGGCCTAGCCTAGTCGAAATGTCCTGAGTTCAAATCCTGGTAAGCAATATTAAGATTCGAGCCAAGGACAATGCAAGGGTTTTGGTGGGATCCCATCCACCCATACTTATGCGAGAAGTCGCTTGTTTTATATGTATTATATTGTCTTCACATCAATAGTGTAAATTTTTAATTGAGTTCAAATGTCATAGAAATAAAATAAATAAATCGACGCCCCCGAAAAATAAAGTCGTAACACAGAGTACAATGAGCTTTCTGCTATAATTATGATGATAGATAGATAGATCATTCTTTATTATGATAATATGATAAACGATTTTTCTAAGAATATACGCTCAAATTACCGCAAAAAAGTTATTATGTTGTGATTACCCAACCTTTCACCCTGGGGCAATACGTCAACATTTACCTACATTCAGCACGTATTCATATATTTATTTATTTCGATAATATCTTAATTATGTACATATATTTATATGCCACACAGATAATGGATATAACTATCAAGCTAATTCCGAGAATGTACAGTCTAATCTACATTATTGTGTTTCAATCTATGCTAACTAGTAGTATAATATCTATTATCAAAAATAGAGAATATTGTAAAATAATATAATTTAAGGAAAATATTAAAGTTTTGTTGTTTTAAAACTTGATTAATGTGTCTGGGGTTTTCTTCTTACTAAAATAAATCTCTGAGCTTAATACCTATATCAAATATCAGTAATATTTTTATACTTATTCTTCTATATACCTAGCTACAAGAAAGTTAATTGAATTAAGGAGAAAACTGGGAAAAAAATCCTAGTAGTATACGCGTATAAATCGAAAAGTATTGATTCTAGGGAAAAATGATGAATAGGTACCAAAATTAAAAAAAAATAATTGTAAACTTCTATGTACCCATTTTTCGTGTGAAATTAAAAAAAAAACTAATTATTTAATAAACAAAAATTTACCCATAGATTCAAGATGGTGGAGAACGTAACGAACCGAATACCACACAAAACTAAATTTAGACTGCCAGTGACCGCCCTCAACGTATTCCGAAAGAAAATTGCTACTAGGATTGTTTTTTACCAAATCCTTATTTTATTCGAGTAAATATTATGTAATTTGTGATTGGGTCAAGATACTATACGTCCGTGCACCGTACCACAGATTACCTAATTGGCCGTACGCCGTTTACTATACGTCCCTGTGCAAACTAATTAGATCAACAATAACCCTTTAAATGCGCAGTACTGCCAATTTGTTTGAACAAAATATTAATAACAAATAAGTCATTAAAGTTCCCGGTATAAGTTCTTAATTAGTATAATAACGCAACAACTAACACATTTCTTAGAACCACACCCGCGACTGTTGGCTTACTATTCATTGATTAGATCATTACTATATGTATTTGTTTAGTACATTATTGACAAGAACACACACACCGGTTAGTAGTAAACGATATTGAACGCACTTAGATAACCTAACTTTCGGTGAATTGAACGGGACTGTACCGGTTATGGAATCCTAGCGCCCGCCTGCGACTTCATACGCATGGAGTTTTCGTTTTACACCCTTAGGCTGAAGCCAAACGAGCGTAATTTTTTGAGTTGTGAGTCGCGTAATTTCGGTCGCTGCGTTCGATTTCATAGAAAACTTCTGTTTGCGGACAACTCATTTTACGTCACCGTGTGAATCAAACAGGACTTTTGTATGAAACCGAATGCAGCAGAAATTACAAAACCGAAATTACGCAACTTACAACTCAAAAAATTACGCTCGTTTGACTTCAGCCTTAACTTTCGTAAAATTAGAAACTTACCTGCCAAGTTTCTGAGATTTCGTGATTAATCAATAGTGGTATTTCACTTTTATATCGATGGGTCCTACGTCACAAACAATAATTTAATTATATACCTATATAAAGACAAACTAATAATTTGACCTTTTTAACTTTTTATGGTGAACGCATTCTATTGATATAATTAATCATGTTGATGTGAGCTATTAAAAACAGAACATTTTTGCATGGAAATATGATAATAATAATAATCTATGCTTGGTGAATTTGAGCTCGTCCACAGAGCAGTCCCTTGCTATCCACAGAAGACAGTAAAGAACCCTGTACCGCGGGTATAGAGCACATTTTGAGCATTTTGAGTACATTGCTAGTCAAAGCTGACTGTACCACCGGTTTACAAGTGAGCTTTGTTTGAGTCCTAAAGAACTTGACGGGGCCTCCATACATACATATAATCACGCCTTTATCTCCAGAGGGTTAGGCAGAGGTGAATTAATACCCACATTTCACCAATCACTGTATTATCCCACCTAATAGGGGGTGAGCGTATTGCCGTATTCCGGGCACTATTGTTGACTCGAGTCGTAATGTGTCGCAGGTTGAGTCTGGGCTGTATATATCTGTCCGATGTTAAACAGCCCCATCCCTTAGTCGCCTTGTAAGACATCGCATGCTATGAGATAGGGTGGCCCAAATTCAACTTTGCCGGGAACCACGCGGCAAACCGCCACACCATAGATATTATTATAATGGCGACATATCATCGATAGTTTTCGATGTAAATTTTTGACATATCCTTGTGCCACAGATGATCGCCGGCATTATTATTGAAACCAATTGTTTGTCGCTATTAATAGAACTGCAATAATTGCGAGGGTTAAAGGGCAACTTGAGGAACGGCCGGCCGTGCTCCGCCCGAAACGAGTCACGTGACGCGCGCGCCATCTTGGAAGTTATGGCGCGAAATGAAATGTCAAAATATTGATTTTTAACCGACTTGATTTCTACTAGTGACATTCAGCGCTACGGCAACATTCAATTGAGCCTAGTCTAATAATAAAATTAATGAATCCTACACATTGTTAATAGTAACGCTCTCATAGCAGTCATAGCTAAGGAAGCGGTAACTAAATGACTTAGGTACTCATATAGATTACCGCTTTAATACAATACCTAAATTAGCAATATTAGCACAACTGCAAAGCCTTTTTGTTGAGCTTTTTGTCTTGTTTTGCCTTTCATGTTTTGCCTTTCAAGTATAAGTAAACTGCCTGTACGAACAAAAGATAGTTGATATCGATATAGGACTCCTACTTGACCCGCAACAAATGCAACAATGGCGCCACTTTTTGTTGCTGTAACACAGATGACATTATGTGAATCGTATATTTATACGAATAGGTGTCAAAATCATTAATACATTTATCTGTTTTCTGCGTCCAGTTATTCGAAGAGTTGTCCCGATATTCGAAATTTAAAATAGGTACCTTCCTGCATCATCCCACAATCAAATTCTGGTTCTATCACGATATTTTTTTTCAATACTTACAGCTGTGTACACAGTTGTATTGCTTACAGCATTTTAAGTTTTAATAATTCAAAAAGCTGCGTCAATTTGCGCTGACGCGATTCAAGCGGTCTTTGTGGAATTCCGCGTCCGCAGCACAATTTGGGAATTGATTGTAAGCGTATACCGGGACACGTATTTTGGACCTAAATCGCGAAACAAACGAGGCTCTCGCGCGCACTGTTTGTCTCTTAATAATCTATGATGCTTGGTGAATTCGGGCTCGTCCACTGATTAGTAGCACCCCTTGCTATCTTCATGAGACACATTTTGAGCACATTAAAGGTCCAAGATATTATGTCCAGAGTAATTATAGTGTGATGTTTCAAATATTTAATTTTCTCATTCCAGCGTTAAAAGAAAAGAGCGAAGTTGGCACACAATGTAAGTAAAAGTCCAAATACTTTTTCACGTAATACAGCATCCGTGGCCATTCCGCGAAGTGACCGCATACGACATCGATAGACATGCAGCAGATACAACATACCCATTACTTCTTAAACTCCGATACGGATAAAGGGGACCATTGCGAAGCCGCAATGAATCGTATCTGCTACGTGCGTCGGCAAATAGTCGTATGCGGTCGGCTCCAGAATCATACCTTAAATTAATACGACATACATTTGCGAGGTTATTCTCGCTAGGTGTGGACGAGCGAGCAGCAATTGTTTCTGCTATTTTCAGTCCTTAATAATCATACTTTGCAGGCGAGGAAGTCTCCCCGTCCATCATCATCATCCTCCTACCCTTAGCCCAAGTTTATTTGGGGTCAGCGCAACATGTGTGCTTTTTCCATTCATCTCTATTTGCAGTCATCTCAACATTCACTCCTTTCTTAACCATATCATCTTTCACACAGTCCGTCCACCTCCTTTTAGGTCTTCCTCTCCCCTTGTAGCCATCCACTTCCATAGTTAATGCCTCCCTTACGATATTACTTTCATCCCTACGCATTACATGTCCGAACCAAGACAAACGATTTCCTCGAAGCTTCTCCGTGATCGGTGCTACTTTCAAACTTCCTGTAATATATTCATTCCTAATCTTATCCATTCTTGTCACACCACACATCCATCTCAACATTCGCATCTCTGCTACATGCAATCGTCTTTCATCCGTCACTCTTACGGGCCTCTCTCCCCGTTCAAGTGACGTATTTTATTGTAATTTTATTTTTTAATTTTTTCATTTTCAGATGGAATAAGACAACTGGATGCACCGGTGAGAATTTTTTAACACTGTTTTAATTTCACCATCATCGTAGTGTTGCCCTAATTTATGTAATAGACGCGCTGGCCCTCGATTCTGCTAAAACAAAACCACTGTCATTACCATGGACATTGCAATAATATTCCATTTAATTTTAAACTTTAAAATTATTGTGATAAAGTCTACAATTAATTGGCTTCTTGCAGGGCGAACGAAAAAGTGCAATGAAACTTTTTTCATTTAATTTTGATCTTTATATCTCTACTAGCTGACCCGGCGAACTTCGTACCGCCATATTTTCTGATCCCGTTCCCGCTGCATATCTCTAAATTTATCAGTGTTTCTCGACAATATTACTCTATATTAGGCATGTATGATACATATAAACCTTCCTCTTGAATCACTCTATCTATTAAAAAAAATCGCTTCAAAATCCCCTGCGTTTTTTTTTTTTTTTTTTAATATGTAGTGATGATAGTGAAGTGATAGTGATGATAGCAATAAAGTCTTAAATTGAATGCCATTTTTGGAGTGTCTTTAGTATGACAGTGGTTTTGCTTTAGCAGAATCGAGTATGCCTCACTGCGGGTATCCGCATGCGGTTGCCAAATGGACGAACGGCTGCCCGCGCGGCTGCCCGCGCGGCTGCCGCATGCGGATTTTTTTTTTCATACAAAAGTAGACATGCGGGCAGACTTGTGCGGCGCCGCGTAATGCGGGTAATGCAAGTGCAAAGTGGGCTTTATGGAACTAGCGTTGGGTCAGAGCTACACATGATGGAAATTCTGTTGCGGATTTTCCGAATCAAAACACCATTGCAAATTAATGTCAACACGAGCCAGTGATTATCTGCGCAGTGTACGCTTTATTAGTCGTTCAATATGTTATAAGATATTGATGTTCCGACGCGAAAGATCCGCGACCGTATTTCCGTTGAGTATAGAGCTGACCCGACACCGAAAAATTAAAATGATTCACATACCTACATCTTTGTTTCAAATCAAAATAAATAGATTACTATCCACATTGTGTTTGTGACGCAATATAAGAATAACTGATTACGGTTTTAAAAAAATCATAACTAAAAGTGTATTTTTCGTTACAAAACTCATTAATTATACCATTTCATATTATTGCACTTAACATAATAATTAATAATACACAGACACATAATTAAGGTGACGGTAGCAAGATAGCCCAAACTTTCGGCATTTAGTTGAATATTGTTAACATTTTTAACTACACTTATAAAATAACAATATAAATTAATGCACTTGTATCGATTTTTAATTCGGAATCGATTTTAGTGGCACAATATCGAACTGCACAATCATAACTATGGTGAATGGAGCACACAATTCCAAGGTAAGTAGCAAGTTTTGTTTTTATATTGATTTTTTTATAAGCAAAAGCTCATTTTGGACAGGGGGCAAGGTATTATTACGAAGCCGACCGCAATCCGCATACGACAAAGACAGACGCATGCAGCACATACAGCGTACCCATTACTGGTAAAACTCCGATACGGAGAAAAGGGACCATTGAGAAACCGCAATGAATTACGCGCATGTGACGGAATCATACCTTAATGATACCAATAAATAAATTTGTTTTTTAATCAACAAGTGACAGTTTCTTAAGAATCCAAGGGCGGGATAGAAATATTAAAAGATATCAGGAGTGGGGTAGAAGGGTTCAAAATTAGAATAGATAAAGTTATCTTAGGAGTTAGAATAATTTTAGACTGAATTATATACTTCTTCACATTGACGCATATGTTACTAAGCAAGTAAGTTCTCAAATGCGCAGATGTACCTACTCGTATTTTAGGAAAAAACTGCAATTTTATACTCTTAAACGACGTAAAAGGTTTTTTGGGATTAGATACCAGGCGGAGGCCAATAACTGGCTGCTGTTGATTAAAGTAATATAATAATATCAATTATTAAAAACCATTGATAAATAATACAAAATACTGATAATTCCAGATCAAAAATGACAGCGGCGAGGCTAATCAAATAAATCTAGAAATAAAATACATGCTGAAATTCACAACGATTTGTAAGCCGAACAACGAGTTCATGAAAGATTGTAACCCTTGTAAGTGTGCTGCCGATGGGCTGAGCTTCACCTGCACCAGGAACGAGTGTATGGAGGTCGATAAAGAGGTTGACAAAGAAGTTGAAGTCTTTATGGAGAGTGAGGTAAGTAATGGCCGATGTGCTGGGTCCACTTTTCTGCTTCTTTTTGCTCGGGACTTATAGAGTTTATGGAACAAAATCTGACCTCCACAACCCATTGGTGATATCGAAGTATTGTTGGATTTTTTAGGCCCCATCTACCCGTAATGACTGCCATAGACGGTCTTTAACCGGGACCTACGGTTTAACGTGCTCTCCAACGCACAATTTCTTAAGAATAGATGTTGCCGTTTTTCAGTAACATCTATTCTTAAGAATATGATATATAATTACAGGGAGCGGACCATATCGAACGACATTCAGTGTGCCGCGCTCGGGAGACCTTCAACATCAGTTGCAACTCCTGTCGCTGCAACGCTCTAGGCACTGACTACGCCTGCACTAATAAGCTTTGTCCTCTACCTCCTGATGTCGAGGTCTTCAGTCGGCAAGTACGTATATAATGTAGTCCCGGTTTGTTTTATGAAGATGTTTAGATGGTTGTTACGGAATCACGCTCAACCAGCTGGACGAATCTGGCTGAAATTTGATATCACCTCGGATATTTGCTTAGGTTGAATAGCCGCGTGGTTCCCGGCAGAGTAGAATTTGGGCCAACCCATCTCTTTCCATGCGGTGTCCTACAAGGCGACTAAGGGATAGGGCTGTTCAGGATCCGACAGATATATACATACAGTCCAGACTCAGCCTATACATGGCAAGAGTCAACAATAGTGCCCGGAAAATGGCAATAGGCTCACCCCCTATTACGTGGGACCTAATACAATGATTGGTGAAATGTGGGTTTTAATTCGCCTCTGCCTAACCCTCCGGGGATGGAGGCGTGATTGTATTTATGTATGTATGTATGTTGAATATTCGAAGGTATCATTTAAGATTATGGCGACCAATTCCGTGTGTTTGCTTGCTTACCTAATTATGAAACTCATTTTATGATTTTCTTTCCAGGATCTAAAATCAGCAACGCCGTATACTGGCGATGATGATTTGGAGGTTATAAAGGCGTAGAGAGCAAATGAACTGAAAGAATTTCTTATTAAAAGAAACATGTGATTTCAGAGTGCAATATGAGAATTCAATGTATTGGAACCAAAGTTATTATACGGATATAAATATTAATTTTATATCTAAGCTTATTGTTAATAAAAGTTAGTTATTAAGTTGGATAGAAGGTGTATAGAGTCAAGATATAAAATAAAAGAACGATAAGAACAATAATTTTACATTAAATAGTAATTTTATCGAAGTATTTCATAATTAGGTAGATATAAATAGATATTCTTTATTGGATGAGGATACCATTTTTTTATTCAAATGTTATCTTCAAAGGATTATGAATTCATAATTCTATTGCTTCACTGTGTGTGTTTTACCGCCTATACAATGGTTTGTGCTCAGATGAATTGTTTGACACGATGCCCTCAGCTACATTCTATCATCGCACTTCTCGCCATAGGCGGGGAATTCATCCTCACACATTGCGACCGGAAATGGTGCGCACTGTGCGGTATGAAAGGAACTTCATCCCTCGCACACTCAAGGTGTGGAATGAACTCCCCGCGGTGGTTTTCCCAAGCGACTACAATATGGGGTTCTTCAAGAAGAACATTAGAAGGTTTCTTCAGGGTCGGCTGCACGAGTGTGACGCCCCTGGTGTTGCATAAGTCCATAGGCCACGGTAACCACTTTCCATCAGGTGGGCCGTGTGCTTGACTGCCACCTAAGTGGTATAAAAAAAAAAGTTAGTGCAATACGAATATTGGAAATCTTATTATAAGCAATGTTATTATTTATACGTATTGTAGGTAACTATAATATTGTTTACTAAATAGATATTCTAGACAAAAATGATAAGGTGCGTTGGATTGAAGATGTATACGGAGATAAAAAATACAAGATTTGCAATACGTAGTACCTTTACCTATTTTTTAAAGTTAGTTTTAAGTATTTTCAAAAGATGATTGTGTGATGGTGGAGTTTGAAAGTAACGTGAGCAGAAATTATTTGTCCTGGTTCATACATAGGTACAATGCTTATGAATAATTAAACTTTGATGTCTGACAAATTAGTTGCTTGAAACGCTGGGTTTGTGGTCGCTTTACAAAGAAATAGCAAAACTTCGCTCGACTAAAGTGTTACTCTTTTTTGCACAAAGGTTTTGCCATCCAACGGGGCAATGCCACCAGCCTTTTTGGGCACGTTTCCAGCCGTCATCGATGACAGAGGACTTTCTGACGCCTGCACTTTTTGCCCCTAACTTGAGGAATACAATTTTATATTGTCTCGCCTCGGCTTCACCCGTAATTTATAAGCCCCGTATCACCCATTTGAGCCCAAATTTCTTACACCCGTATTCACAAACAATACTTCGCTATGCGTACTACCAAAACTGTGCAAAGAACGACAAATTCTCAGTCACAAATTCTCAGAATACTTCGTTGAGGGAACGCACTGCGTTAGATACTGCTCCGTGATGTTTGTGAATTAATTTTACCAGCCCTATGCGCTCGAGCACACTATGAGACCTCACAGTGTTGTTTGTCAATACGGGTGTTAGTCTTCAAATAATGTATGGAAATCTGCCGGATATTTTGACATTTATGCTTATTGCTCTGCTCTGTAACAGCGTAATGATATATAGCCTACAACCTTCCTCAATAAACAGACCATTCAACATAAATAATTTTTCAATTCGGACCAATTTTTCATTTATAATAGTATCTACTAAGATTAGCGCGTTTGACCAAACAAACTTTATGATAATTTATCTTCGGACACGTATCTTGAACCTAAATTGCGAGATAAACGAAGCCCTGGCCACTATTATTAGGTAATCTGTGCCCTGGCCTTCCAAATATTAGGTAATCTGTGCCCTGGCCTTCCAAATATTAGGTAATCTGTGCCCTGGCGCCCGCGGATTGATTTGTAATAATCTATGCTTGGTGAATTTGAGCTCAACCACCGCCGTAGCACCTCGTGCTATCTTCAAAAGACACAGGAAACGTGTACTGCGCGAATAGAGCACATTTTGAGCATATTGTAGGTCCAAGATATTATATCCGGAGCAATAGTACAGATCAGTTTAATTTATGTTATAATTAATTAGTTTCATAAATACTTTGTAAATTACTGTTAATAATATGTATATACATTGTATCTATGTTTATTGTTGTTCACAAGATTACAAGATCGGCCAACGCAACGAAAGCTCAAGTGTGTGTGGCCAACCGTATGTTTGTGCTAGATTGTAACACGTGTTGGTGTAACGAGGACGGGACCAGCTACGTGTGTACGAGGAGGACTTGCGTGCCTCTCCTGCCTGATGAGGAACCGGATCTAGGAGGGATCCCTGCAGAGGTTCGTGCGGGTGACAATTATTTTGGGGGACAATTGGGTGACAGATTTTGGCCTGTATTCTTAAATGGTATTCAATCCTGAATCTCCGATTTATCTTAGGACAGATTGTATAGATGAATTATGTCAATCTCAATTCTCAGATAAATCGAGATTTAGGACTAAGTGTCGTTCTAGAATACGGGCCTTCACTCGGAAAAGTGAACATCAGTGGTCAGAGCATTCCCTCTGTAAGGGAGTAGTAGCGGGTTCAACGCCTGTATTGGATGTTCAATTCTTCTTCATCCTAGCGTCAATCCCAGTCGCATCCAAAATATTCTCCTCGGAGTCCGTCTTGCATACACGGGTGTTTTGGGAAACGGACAGAACGTTCCGAAAGGAAATATTTGCACTGTGCGGAGATCGACTGAGCAGTATAACTATTTGGACTTTTTCAGTCCATTTTGTTATATCGTATAACTAATAGTATAACTACGTGGATAAACCCGTCGGGTTCACTACTACCACACCACAGAGCTTGTCTTGGATGTTCAATTGTTCCGATCTAAATCTATAAGAAAAGTTAGATAATTGATTTAAAATTTCAAAAATAAATGTATCCTTCTTTATTTTTACGACAACGACAGACGCATGCAGCAGAAGCGAATTCATTACTTGTTAAACTCCGATACGGATAAAGGGGACCATTGAGTAGCCGCAATGAATTACGCGTGAATTACGCGCAATGATTTACGCGAATTACTCGTTACGCGCTCGCCTATCTGCTGCGTGCGTCTGCATTTGTCGTATGCGGTCACCTTTGGAATTATACCTTTATTTCTATCAATACCAGGACCTGCGTGTAACCGAAAAGAAATGTCGTCCGGATGAGGTGTTTGAGTTAGACTGCAATACTTGTCGTTGCAATCCGGATGGCAAGTCGTACTCTTGCACCAGGCGAGCCTGCGAGGACTCTGACGATAAACAGGTGTGAATTTGGTGATGGGCAAGACTATGTCGGACATAACTTACTGGTGACTATTAGTAGTCACGAAAAGTAGGTACATCATGTACAGTCATGTACCAACTCTTTTCGAGACTAATCTGGGGCCCTAGATTCTACATTCTATTGGCGAAAACGCCAGTGGAATCGCTAATTGTAGTATGAAATTGACATAAATAATTAATATAACTATATTTCTTTAATGAAATTTATGTCTTTGTAACTCGGAATACATTATTTCACATATAATTATTACTATAATCACCGCAATGTCGCGTAATGCGTTAAAAATTAAAAACGATTCGCTTCAACGCGATTCCATCAATAGAATGTCACTTTGTCTAGGGCCCCTGGCTTTTTATCAACTTCCGGTTTTGGACTTAGGTGGTGGTTTTATTAATAAAAACAATTTATGATTGTGTTGTTTTATTTCTTATTTTATTTCTTATTTTATTTCTCAATTTTTATATTATTGTTACTTTAATTAATCGACTCTTCCTATTTGCACTCTTATTTAAGTACCTATAGACATAACATGTTTAGTTAACAGCTTTTGATTAGGCTCGTCGGAAACAAGAATGAAAATTCGTTTAGGATTTACCGGCCGGTCAACGAATTGCCTCTTGTCTAGGGCTGCCCTCCTAGACAAGAGGCTATTCTTCAATTCTGGTGTTGCACTCGTCCATAGGCCATGGTAACCTAACCACTTTCCATCAGGTGGGTCGTATTGCTTGTCTGCGACCTAATTGGTATACAAAAAATACATTTATCAATCTATTTTACGTATTGCAAGTAGAACTTTCTTTGTATGAGTTTTTCTTTGAAATTTTTTGAGAATAACTAAACCTAATCTGGTGTGGGTCTACAGTTTGTAACCATAATTATTTAGGTACATACACCTAATACTTACCTATAATGTTATTATCTTTTCTAGAAAGTCACCTTATCCAGAAAAGCCCGGGCCCTCGCTTCGGTAATATTTTTTCCATTCTCTAATGACATACTTAATGAATTTTCGAAATATTAATTCTGTGAAGTTCGAGATATTTGAATCTAGATATTCAACTTTCTACTATCAACGTCAGGTTCGAAATTTGAAATTTCAAATCCATTCCCGCTTCACCCAGGAACCGTGACACATTTTTTTTTTCTAAACAATACTGTTTAGAAAACGAAAAGCTACCCCTACCACGAAAAGCTATCGTAATTGTAACATA
Source organism: Eilema depressum (assembly GCA_914767945.1). Classification (NCBI taxonomy): domain Eukaryota; kingdom Metazoa; phylum Arthropoda; class Insecta; order Lepidoptera; family Erebidae; genus Eilema; species Eilema depressum. The sequence continues at coordinate 11,431,203 of OU612035.1, forward strand.
AGCGTATCGAGCGAACAGCCCCCCTAGACAAGTGGCAATTCGTTGCTCGGCGTATGATGGAATAGAATGACAAATGTATAGGATTTGACGTTTTTGACATTCGTTGACGCCTGTCATGTACGTCAAATCCCATACATTTGGCATTCTATTCCATCATACGCCGAGCAACGAATTGCCACTTGTCTAGAGGGGCAGAGCATTGCGATTGGCTGCCTGCCTACTGTGAACCTGTGTGTGTGTGTGTGTGTGTGTGTGTGTGTGAAGCCGGCCATTCACAATGCACCGTTCTCTCAATACGTTAAAGAAAAAAAAATGTTAACAGACTTTATGTATCTAGTAGGAGGGGCCAAAGGCCTGCCAGCCGGACCAGGAGTTCCGCTTGGACTGTAACACGTGCTTGTGCGACAACACGGGCCACGACTTCTCCTGCACAAGAAACGACTGCAATAACAAGGACGCCAGACGAAAAAGAGGTGGGTCAAACTGCTTTGAAGACATAGCAACTTCATTACTTTTAAGTTGCAGAAATGAAACCAAGAAATAGGAACCAATATCAGATAATACTGACCAGGCCCTCGATTCTGCTAAAGTAAAATCACTGTCATACCACAGAAACTGCAAAAAAATGGTTGGAATGGTTTAGATGGCTTCGTGCGGGCTTCAGTGGCTTAGCGGTCAGAGCATTTCCCCTGTAAGGGAAAGATCGCGGGTTCGAGTCCCGCCCAAAGTCGATTCTCTTTTTCCTTTCAAAATCGATTAGCATAAATACTTCAAAATTTCATTCAACTAATTATAACCTATTTAGAATATAATTATTCCGTAAATATTTTCCAGATGTGTCTAAGGATGCGGAGTGCGCACAATTAAAAAGCTTCTTGCAGTGCACCGGCGACTCCGTGTGCGACTGCCCGGAAAACGGTAACCAGGCCACTTGGGCCCTATTTAATAAAGTATACAAATTGTACTTTACAAGAGACAAGTCTACAAGTTTCCATTCATTAAAGGTTACGAGTTACATAATATTTACTATGGTATTCTTGTCCAATAAACTTTATACAAGTGACATCACAATTTTACATTGTAAAACCATTCTGACAGGTAGTGACAGGTGTAGGTGTCAGACTTCACATTTTCAATAAGCGCCTTCGCTGTTGACTAATTTGAGAAAAGTGACGAATCATGTAAACTGACTAGTTAAGGAAACTGACGAATTAGGGAGACTGACGAGATAGTGAAACTGACCACTTAACGAAATCTACAAAACTGACGAATAGGGAAACTGACGATTTATGGAAGATGACCAATTAGAGAAACTGACGGGTGGCGACCTAACTCGTTTAGCGGGCGCACGGCGCGGACGTCCGCTTCGCGTGCTTGTTTCATGTTATTTCAAGAGCAGCGCTGCGTGAGGCGGATACCTGTCACACGCGACGGACAGGCGGACGCACTGCGCGCGCATCCGCGACCCGCACCCGCTTAACGGAGCGAAGGCGCTAAAATATCTCATTTTTTATCGCCAGTAATACTCACCTACCGCCTACTCACTTGTAAAGAAAAATGGTTAATAAGTAGAAATATGTAACAATTCTACAATTTTGTAGATTTTCCCGCAATGTTAATATTGTAACTTGTATTCTTTATTGAACACAAACTTGTAGATTTGCAACTTGTGAAGTATAATTCTAATTTACAACTTGTAGCATTAATTGAACAGAATCCTACCCTAAATTCCCCGCAAATTCGAAATTCATTTTCACCCACTTCCCAACTCACCCAACCCAAGAACCATGACCTAATTGTTTTTCTAAATAGATGTAATATTTTTTTCGCACCAGCATGCGTCGCAAGAACGGATTCGAAACTACATAATCAGACCCTACAATAGAAGTTACATTTTTATGTAACATGTCGAGCGTTATTAATACAGCACTTGTAAGGGTAATATTTATGATACATTTACTTGTAGAATCTTACATAATTCTGACGTTTATTAAACAGCACTTGGCAAAAAACTTCACAAATATGTTACTTATCTATATAATTTGTAGACTTTGGCAGAATTGCCGATACCCACATCGGCAAAGATTGCCATAATAAAAATAGAAATAATTGTAGACTTGTAATGTTTATTGAACAGGGCCCTGCACTATGACGAAGTGCACAGTGGAGAATGCAGGCAAGAGCGAAGAACTACGAGCGACAGGTGCGTGTTATTGATCGGGACGTATATTTTGGATCTAACATACATACATACATATAATCACGCCTTTATCCCCGGAGGGTTAGGCAGAGGTGAATTATCACTCACATTTCACCAGTCGTTGTATTAGGTCCCACGTAATAGGGAGTGAGCCTATTGCCGTATTCCGGGCAATATTGTTGACTCGAGCCATGCATCTGAGGCTGAGTCTGGGCTGTATATATCTGTCTGATGTTAAACAGCCCTTTCCCTTAGTCGCCTTGTACGACGCCGCATGGGAAGGGATGGGTTGGCCCAAATTCTACTACGTTTCTTGGCTACGGCGAACGATTGAGCTCGTCCAAGCATAAATTATTACAAAACAATCGGCGGGCGCCAGCTCCTCGTTTATCTCGTGATTTAGGTCCAAGATACGTGTCCCGAGGTATATTAGCATTCGACACAGCTGCGTTATTTCTAAACCTAGTAAGAGAGGTTATTATCTCCGAAAAACATTTGACGAAAGAACAAGCAGAATATGCAAACACGGCTGGGCTCGGCGTATGATGGAATAGAATGACAAATGTATAGGATTTGACGTTTTTGACATTCGTTGACGCCTGTCATATACGTCAAATCCCAACCTACGACCCACAGACGGCATGCGGGTGCGTCGGTTCAAGTCCGACATAACCAGGGGTCCGGGGGGTATCCGTGGGGATTTTGGGCAAATTAAAAAAGAATATACCTATGTACAAAGTGGTGACTCCGCTGAGAATAGCAAATTTAAAAACCTTCGAGACTTCACTGCCACCGCATATGCATTATGTTTACTATGCATATGCTTATATTCAACAATTCAACATGAATTCTATGATAAGGGGACTGTAAAAAAATTGTTTATGCAACATTGTAGCTGTATACTTGATAGGTTTTTCAAATAATAGCATAATATCTAGGCCATTTTAAATATATTGACAGTGGTGTACAAATATTGGCGATGCTTTATGGTTTGTCTAATAACTTACAAAATGTAAAATTTCGTTTTCCTAGCAGCAGGTGTTACTTACAAGGTTTTGAAATTGCACAGAATTTGAATTGCTCTGCCAACTGTAAGGGGTAAATTGTGTGCTTGATAGTTAACAAATTCCTTTTTTTTATCAGATACGGATCCAGACTTTCGCTGTAAACCTGGTGACCAGTTCCAACAAGACTGCAACGATTGCACATGCGCAGCCGACGGAAAGGATGTGTACTGTACAGTTCGCATGTGTGGTGATGCGGTAGACCCGTCATCCTAGGTGAGCGACAAGTCCGGCAGCGCGACAACGCGAAGCGATGCGTGACATATACTTCCATACTTCTCATGACGTTTTCACGCGACACAACGAAGGACACAATAAAGAACAACGATTGATTTTTACGCGCGGCGTCGAAACGCGTCGCGTTCTCGCACTTGTCGCTCACCTAGGACAAGGCCTAGGACACAACCATCTTGGAAAAGACGCATCGCAACTTTAGGACAGTAATAACTCTTAATTTAAAAGTGCCTATCGAATTTAGAAAAAGCTATGCGATAATTGCCTGAGTCACAAGATCATAACATAATTTAAATCAATGCGATCCGTCTTCGTTTGTTAAGATTTATAATTTATAGTTTTATTTAAATTTTATTTTGATATTATCTTGATATACACACGATTTCCGCCATCCAATTTTCTGTTTTATTACGATACATTGTATAACTTGACATAGTCAAGTAATCAATGAAATAAAAATTAGGACACTTGTCTCAGCTCAAAATACGAATTACTCGCAAAATTACAAAAATAATTTTCTTTATTTTGTAATTGAAGACGGATTTTTAGTGGTCTGTTTGTATGCATTTTGTACACCTTTTTTTTACAAACATAAAGTACGTACGTACTATATTAATTCATAATCGTGTGTCATGTCATAATTTTTAGTTTTTTTTTTCCACTGAGCGGTCAGTCATTTGTCGTTATTTGATCCACGAAGCACCCTGTACACGTGGTATCATTTCGACGTTTTACGTTTTCTTATAAGTATTTTGTGACTACTTTTACTTAGTATTTAATTCGAATGAACTAGTAGTTACGATATTGCATATTGTAGTTAAATTAATTTAAAAAGCTACATGCTTAATGGAAATCAATCGGCTTCAATATTACTAGATTAAAGTGGTTTACTATAAGCATTAATTATTTTTTGTCGTACATAGTGATCTTCAAAAAGATCATCTTAAAGCTGTATTAATTTAGCCATAATAATTAAATATCTTTGATTTTTAGGGATCCTTCGATATGAAGCTTAATAATTAATCATGCAAAAGAGATAAGAAAAAACACATTTCAGATTTGTTATTTTAAAACCTAGTAAGTGACACATACTAGAAAAAACGAGTTTTACATTTAGAAGGTTATTTAGCGAACCCCGGACTCCGAGATGAGGGCCTCGGTTGCGACCAGGACTAACGCAAACATGATGATGATGATGATGATGACTAGTCACCATCCGATCTTTATTATCCTAAAAGATCATGTACCTATAATAGCCATGATGCTGTAAAACATAAAATCCATAAAATTTATCAATAACAACTTAATTTGGTATTGTGTCTCTGATTAAGTTTTGTCTCGTGTCACTTATTAGGTTTTGTCTTAAGTCTCTTAGCAGGTTTTGAAATTAAGTACTAATTTATTGTAAAGTGAAATGGTATACACATGTTTGTGTTGTAGTAGCTCTCCGAAAATTATGGTCTAATAGTACCTAGTATGTAATTTAATTGAGTGAATTAACGTTATTTCTGTTTCGACGATACACTATTTAGTTGCTGGCATGTTGACGTGCTAGTTTATTATTCATTTCATTCTCATTCCTTTAGTTTTAGTGTTGAATGGGGTGAGATTGTAACCACGCATTTTTAAATGAATTTAATTTCGGTATTTAGCTTCTCAGACTCGTGTTAAATGCTGCAAGAACATACACTTTTTGTATGTTTAAAAAATGGATACCTAGTACCGATTTTTTAGTTTCGTTTCAGTAACGAAACCCTGTTATTTAGTTTATTGGTCAGCGAGCTGTAACTAAGAAATCGTAAGAGTTAGATATCTACTTGAATTTTTACAGTTTGTGTATATTGTTTCAACTAAAAAACAGCCCCTCTCTAGACAAGTGGCAATTCGTTGCTCGGCGTATGATAGAATAGAATGCCAAATGTATAAGATTTGACGTATATGACAGGCGTCAACGAATGTTAAAAACGTCAAATCCTATACATATTTTTATAACATCTCTCTTATTTCTTTTAAAACGAGTACATATTGTTACGTATATTTAATACGATGGTACGGCACCCCTAGGGTCTGACTGGCTTCTGACAAGATTAAAATGTGTACCCGAATTTAATTGATCGCCTGGTTACGATCTATTTTTTGTTAAGTATCGATCTGCGGTTAGTACCTAGTTAGTTAGTGGCTTAATTTAGAGATAGATACCATCATGTATTAGACGATACCTAAATAAAACTAAAGCTATTTGAGATAGAAATTATCACGAAACGAATAAACGATTCTATTTTATTTATGTTTTTTATTTACTAGTATGTATATTCTGCAGTTAGATTCCCGCTAACGCTCAGGATTCTAATTTGTGAGGGTTTTGTTTTTTTCGCGTAATGACAATTCAGTTAGGTTGACATGAAAGCATGTTACCTAGATAGCTGAAAGACAATTCAGCTAAATGACATAAAAACAGAATACCCAGTTAGCAGAGAGTTAACTCTGCTGGAAGACATAGAAGCAGAATGAGCAAGTAGCAAAACGTCTGGAATTGCAAATAGAATCACTCACTGCGCTCGCGGTTCAAATGTAGAATCCTTCGCTTGCTCGGTCATCAAAAAATTAAGCACGCGGTTAAAAAGCAACTTTGCACTCTTATAAACTATGGATTGGGCTGCTTTTTTATCATTAAACCAAAAATTAAACCAAGAGCGTTCGATTGGAAAATCAGTGATCGGTGGTTCAATTTCCGTTCAGTCTATTTCTGTCATTGATTTATATTGTTACTAAAATTTCATTGATTTCTGTCCAATTAACGGCCTGAATGATATTCAGCTGTAGCGTTTGTTACAACATTTAATAAGGGGCTGTCCATAAACACGTTTTTTAGCAATTTCTTTAACCCCCTCTTTCCCCATCGTGAGGTTTTAGACTACCCCTCCCCCCTACCCAAAATCACGTGTATTTTTTATTAAGCGCGTTATAAGAAAAATAAATTCTGGTGATTTTTCTTTTTTTTTCCGAACCCCAACCCTGTTGAGCCTCTCATGATTAATGGATAGCCCCTAAACTGGCTGGCTAGTATTTAGGCCATTGGTACGATGGGGTATCACTTAGAAATATGACAGAAAGTTAGTGGTTGTTTTATTGAGAAAAGCAGCGCAATCCGACTTGACTTTTTTATAACCATGCAAAAACAAGTGATTCGCCTAATTGTTTGATTAAATGGCTAGGCAATCTAAGTCATTGGCCTAGCTTTTTGATCAAATGTCTGAAATCATTCGGGCAGTTAATTGAACGGCTGATTTGCACAGGGTGGAAAGTCGGTCCGATTACCGGGTGAGGCGAGTGAATTATTAAAAAACTTTTAATGTAGGTACTTTTGTTTCTTTTTAAAAATAAAGGAATGTCTCCTTTAAGTAAAATGAGCCAACTTAAGGTTTAAGTTAGTTTTCTTCCAGAGCCCGACTTATTTTTCCACCCTGTATAAACCATCGTATTAACTACGTATAATCATCGTTAATTAGGTTTCTTTAATTGATTTTTAACCATAGGTACCGATGGAAAATAAAAATGCTTCATATCAAACGCTATAAAATCTCAAAAATCAAAATATTCCTCGTTTAAAGAAATCATAATTTTATGAGTGTAATTACAGCCTTATATAACTCAATTATGTGCATAGATGATTGAAACATAACTAGGTACCAGACTTGCCTATTAAAGGAAAGTGCCCACGTGCAATCATGGCTATTAGATGTGTTATTTTTGTTACTTTTATTGTTTTCTTCGTTAATTATTGCGAAGCAACCTTTTGTGAGTATATTGTTTTGTTCATTTATTATTAATGAATAAGAATAATAAATATAAGAATGTAAAGCGCTATCTAGACTCGATGTAGGCATAGCTAATTACCTTGTCTTATGAGTTGTAGAATACAATTGTTATAAATAAGTAATTATACATAGAAAGATCCATTACCAATGTAAATACCTAGATGCATTGGCACATTCAGATAATTAGCATTGAGCAGAAATCAAGCTAGTGACTCCTGTCCCCCTAGACAAGTGGCAATTCGTTGCTCGGCGTATGATGGAATAGAATGACAAATGTATAGGATTTGACGTTTTTGACATTCGTTGACGTCTGTCATATACGTCAAATCCCATACATTTGGCATTCTATTCCATCATACGCCGAGCAACGAATTGCCACTTGTCTAGAGGGGCTGATTTAGCAGTCAAACGTTCTACCTCTCTGCCACAGAGGTCATCAATTTGTTAATCTAACGAAAGTTTTTCTTCTTTTATTTTAAGAATTTTTTCATCTGACAAATAATAAGCCTAATTTTACAAATTAATTATTTCTTTTATAACAGATTTTACACTTACGAGACAAATTTCTTATACAAATAAACAAAATATTTATTTAATATCTGATTATTACTTTCTTGCTATGTTTTTTATATAAATATACTACATAACAACCCTGAAATCATTACACTCCTTTTATGGTTCGTCGGGTAAACAAATAATTTTTTACATGATCGGTTATGGATAAAGTTGATTTTTGACTGGGTCAGTGCATATGGGGAGTCGGTGCGTGCCCACTTCGACCGTGCAGGGTCCTTGCCACGACTGCGTGTGCTCCATGGAGGGCGTGTACCATTGCAAGCGACGACAGTGCTACCCAGATGACCCCAGTAAGTAAACCAGCAACGTATACCTAACAGTAAAATTGTAATCGCGTAAAGTCGGCGTTAAAAGTAGATTGTGATTGCACAGATTTCAAAATAAAAATATGAAGAATTTGAATAATAAAAATAGTATAGACCAAGTAGTTAAATAGCATTTTCACAATTTTTCATTTCAATTGTTTTTTTAAATTCGAAAATGATCACCTTTTTTTGATGCTGACTTTACCTCTTACTAGAACGAAAATTTTTGAGATTTTATGGAGGGCTAGTAGTCTTCTTAGACTGTTTTTCTTTATTACTAAATTGGAAATCAAATGACACAGGCTACCTGATGGTATATATATGGTCAGGTGGTTACCGATGCTTATGAACGTTTTTAACACAAATGGGTCAACTTAGGATGGGTAACAATTTTTAAGATACTGAGTGAGACCGCTCCATAGAGTCCGCACGTTAAGCCGTTGGCTGTGTGCTATACGAACAAAACATGTAGCATTTTCACGGGTAGTTGGAGCTCTAAAAACTCCAACAACTTGCCCTAACCACAGAACAATATAACTAAGTGGAGGTTAGATGACAGTCGCTTTACGGAGACCATCGAAGTCAATCTTAGTTAGTATAGCAAAGTAAAGGTAGTACAACATCGCAATTATTTTACAGATAAAACTAAACCAAAGGAAGACTGCCAAGCTAACTACCTTTACAGAGAAGACAAGAATTTCTGCATCTGCAGCGATGAAGGTTACTGGCGGTCAGACACTTGCCAAGAAAGATTCAAATTTTTACTCCCAAAGGCCTCTCGACTACACTATGAACTACGCACCAACGTCATGTGTTCCCCAGGCGACTTGTACATCATAGATTGCAATATATGTAGGTGTGATGCCAGTGGTTTCATAGACGTAACAGCCTGCACGAATAGATACTGCGCTCCAGGCCACAAAGCAGACACTTGTAGCATCGGTGACATACTCCGAATAGACGAAGAAATCTGCGCGTGCAGCGATATCAATTTCTACATCGATCGTCTATGCATTGCCATCAAAAAACGGCCAGTACAGAAAGTAAATGAAAGTGAGCTAGCAAAACTTGTTGAGGTTGGCAGATCTTGGAGAAGAGTCGATGATATGCTGTATAGCAATTGTGATACTGAAGTTATATACTCTGTTGATTGCAACAAATGCGTGTGTACCGAAGGCACTCTTGCATGTACAACGAAAACTTGTACACTGAGTAAGAAAAACGTGTTGAGACAACCGAAATCAGGTGCTGAGAACAATAATGATTTTGAGTCGTTGCCAAAATTGGACAATCTTAGAGACAAGTGCATTCCCGGGCAGAGATATCGTTATGAATGTAATGTGTGCCACTGTATGAATAGTGGGTACCCTTCATGTGCCACTGTGATGTGTTTAGAAAATTATATTTTGGATCAAGATGCCCTTAGAGGAGCGCTATCTTTAAATTAAATAGTTAAGATTGCTTCTTTAAATACTTGGTGTGTTGGCGATGCTACCTTTTCAACATGATTTCATTTTAAATCAAGCAAATTAGCTTTTTAAATTCGATCGACTGTATTGATGATATAACTATTAGAATTAGAATTATGATCTAAAAAGTAAACTGAAATAAACAGAAATCTCCAAAAGAAAAGTTCTTTTTGTCTGTTCAAAATCACTTTTAACTACTCACTCTTTACCACTTCTCAGTTTCCACTTACCTTTTAACATTTTACCACTTACTACTTATAGACCACAGACCTTTCTATCAAGTGCAAGTTCGATCGAGTTATCAAGTAAATTTGTCACAAAGAAAATTTACCATACTCAAAAATCTTTACTGCATGTAATACTTCTGTAATTGGCTGCTCACAGAAATACAACTTGAAGTGCTAGGGTCAAATGAAACTCACCGATAACGATACCTCAGTTAAGACTTTCCAGATATTATAAATATGATTGAGAATGATATTAAAGATATGGTTGAGACTATGCTTCAGACGCAGAGCCTAAAAACCACTGAAATCTAAATATATATAACTCAAAGGTGACTGTCTGACTGACTGACATAGTGATCTATCAACGCACAGCCCAAACCACTGGACGGATCGGGCTGAAATTTGGCATGCAGGTAGATGTTGTGACGTAGGCATCCGCTAAGAAAGGATTTTGATTAATTCTACCCCCAAGGGGATAAAATAGGGGATGAAAATTTGTATGAAACTTTGTCAATTTTAAACCGATCGGGCTGAGACTTTGCATGCATAAAGCTACTATGACTTAGGCATCCGCGAAGAAAGGATTTTGATTAATTCTACCCCCAAGATGATAAAATAGGGGATGAAAGTTTGTATGAAACTTTGCCAATTTTAAACCGATCGAGCTGAGACTTTGCATGTATAAAGCTACTATGACGTAGGCATCCGCTAAGAAAGGACTTTGATTAATTCTACCCCCAAGGGGATAAAATAGGGGATGAACAACATTCCGAACTTAACGCGGACGAATTCGCGGGCAACAGCTAGTTATCTATAAAACCAATGCAGAGTTTCTAGCCGAGCTTAGTCTAGGCATGAGCATAATTATGTACTTTCACAATGCAATATAATGTTTACGTTCAGTTAATTACCTAACTAAATTAAGTATACTTTGTGTTAGGGTTCTAGGATGCGGATAAGAACTTACCAGCATTGTAGAAAGTACACCACAAAGGATTACTTTGTGTAGTCTAGATAGCGGTGTGTAGAATTTCCTCAAATTATATAATTGTATTCAAAAATCTAACATAACCAATAAAAGATTACGTGAATGGTTAAAATTGGAACTGCGGTTGTTACTGTACGAGTATGTATATAGTAACTATTACAAATGTATACTTGCACATTAAAGCCATTTTAGCACGATGTGACAACTGACAACATTTAAGGGACGGTGGTGCTATCACACGTTCATAGATTTGTTGTATAGTAGAACCAACATTCATGTGAACTGAAGCAGGCCGCCACTCTCTTCTTCATCTTAGCGTTAATCCTAGTCGCACTTTGGACTCTGGGGTCAGTTTTGTAACTGCGGATTTGGCTGGATTTTTTTCGTGAAGCGACTGCCATTTGACCTTCACAACCCAATAACGATATTGAGCGATATCGAAGCATTGCAGCTAGACCATTTGTTAGACTTTTTAGGGCTCACAGGCCGGCACTATGCTTTTAATAATGTCAAATCGTGCTAAATTGTTTTTGATTTGCAATAAACATAATACTCGTACATTACTCTAAAGTCTAACATTAAATGAAACGCTTTTGCGGTGTCCATAGTATATCAGTGGTTTGGCTTTAGCAGAATCGAGGCTCAGTTCACAGATTTTTTGGTACGACTATAACCTAATTTTATACCACAGCTAATGAAACCAGCTCCGACCTCCATAACCTCCCAGAGCTTCGCAGTGGACGCAATTGTGTAAACGGCAAAAAGTACAAAATGGGCTGTAACTCGTGCGTTTGCAAGAACAACTCTCTCATGTGCAGCAAGATGGCCTGCTTAGAAGAAGCTCGGTACAAAAGATCAATGAGCCAGGCCCACAGGAAGTCCAAGAAAGGTAAACTTTACTAAGCTGTTCCTAGCGTCAATCCCAGACGCATCCGAAGTTTTCACCTCAGAGTCTGGGGTTTACTTTTTCCTGTCTAACTGCGGGTCAGCCAATCATCTCTGTCCGTGAAGCGACTGCAATCTGACCTCAACAACACATTGGCGATATCGTAGTATTGCAGTTACACCAGTTCTTACACTCACAATGGCCCCAAAAAGGGAGGCTAAGTGCGGACAAAAGAGTCTCCTTTCCATAGACCTGTTCTTGGATTTTTCGAGCTCCAACTACCCGTAACGACTGGCATAGTTAGATGTTTGTATGACAACCGGGACCGACGGCTTAACGTGCTCTACGAGGCACAACCAGACCGATGCAAATACCCATATTCATGCATACAAGTATTTGCACTAAGCGCAGATCAAACCCGCATCTTCTGCTTAGCGGCTGTGTTCACTACCGCCACGCCACAGGGATGTCCCCTAGAAGGCCTTAGAATGTTTGTATTTGCAGCATCCAAACGTACCCAAGAAGAAAATGAAAAGCAACTACTAGTTAGCGACAGAGAGTTCCTGATGCTGCCGCGACTGCCGCACCATGCGGCTGACTGTACCCCATACAAGAAGTACAAGGTGGACTGCAACGTGTGCCTTTGTAACAAGGATAAGAACTTATTATGTGATAAGAACATGTGTGTCGACCAAAAAACCACACGCGACGTTGAGGCTAAGAAGAACTCGGGTAAGCCGAATGAGTTAGTAGTTGCAGGCAAACTTCTAGGAGCATTACCACGTCCATCTCTCAAAAGTAATATTTTTTAAATATTACTTTACTTTTATTGTGTGAATCAGACTCGGACTGTTCTCGTCCGTCGATATTTGTGTACTGTATCTTGTAAGACAACTGGAAAATCTAACAAATTAAACAAATAAATATATCTACTTCCTGTAGTGCAGTACCGTAAACGTAATGCAGTTTCTTAAAGTTGGGTAGGGGGTTTGCGACAAGATTCACGTAATAGTGGCTTTATCGCTGCTAGGCACTTGCGGCACACACGGAGGCACATCGTGGTACCCGCACGTGGAGCCCTCACAGGCTCTTTGATAGATTTTTGGACGACTTAGGAAGTTCCAATTCTCACGTAAAGTGGTGAGTTTTCTTTTACCATTTTGCCATCGGGGCAATCGGTCCAGTAGTTCTTGATCCGTGTGGTGACAGAGAAAGAATACAAGTATCACCAACCCATCTCATCCGAAGGATGTCGTAAGAGGCGACTAACGGAACAATACGATATCATGCAAGAGAAGGAAAACTCGAATCTAAACCCTGTTACCAACCCGTCTGGCCAGCGTGGAAACAGTAGGCCAGAGCCTCCCAACATTGGGAGAGGCTTATGTCCAGCAGTAGACTGCGATAGGCTAACTAATTGATATTTTTTTACTTCTTTGTCCAAGATAAACCTTGTACGAAGAGTTTTTCAACTAAGAAGTGCATAAGGTGCAAATGCAAGATGGGTGTGACGTACTGCTACCCTATCGTGGACTGCCAGACAGAGCAAGACAAGGTGATGCTCTCGAAGACAGGAGCCAGCTTTCAAAGACTCACCTTCGACTACAAGGACGAAGAGTGCATCCCAGGCGTCGTTTATAAGTATTTAGTTATTGATAACATTTTAATGAGAAACATTCAAAGTTACCAATCTTAATGGAGACAGTTGCACCAGGAATTTCGAATGGGTATAATTTTTCCCACCAGAATGAATTTAGTGGGGAAAATTACATTTTTTATTTGGGTGAAAAATTTCGAAAGGGAAGCCGGTGACAAAAGATCTTAATATAGAACGGGCATAAGAATTTTGTATGGAACTGTGTTATGGAATTCTTTCCTCGTGTGTGCGAACCACGGTGTCATCTAGACCCTGGAAACGCACGCACTTAACGTATAGAAATTAGGTGCCACTTAGCCATTAGTGTGAAAGTGTAGTCATTTATTAAAAGACAGGTGAAGTAAATTGTTATTTGATACTAAGTATAGATAGACTGACCATAACCGCTGTACCGCGCCTTGAGTATGTGCGCGGCGAGAGCGACGCGTTTTGCCTGTTTATAATGAAGTTACAATACTGTATGATATTTATTCTGTGGCGAGAACGGGGGAGTATCGACCAATCGACCGTCAGATATGGTCAGTCCGCTGCCAACGCTCACGGCGCTATCTCGCTCGCTCTCGACTCATGCTCTTTCTTTCTCTTTCTTTACCTCGTCCCCTTCGCGTGTACAAAGCGGGGAACATTGGTCTATAATTACAGCAACTAAGAAAACAATTTTGTTTTCAGAGAAAAATGTAACAAATGTTACTGCCAGCCGGATAAGACATTGCGTTGTACAAACAAGATGTGTCTAAACTACGTGCAGGCTCTCAAGCTGGAGGAGCAGAGGGAGTACTTGGAGGAACACGGACTTTAGACTGTTACCAGCCCCCTAGACAAGTGGCAATCCGTTTGTAGAATAGATTGTAGAATGGATTGACATACATTGACCACCATCATCAATCAAATAGCCTGATGATAGCGATAGGCAGACCTCAATATTGGGAGGCTTTGGCCTACTGTTCCCACGCTGGCCAGACGAATTGGTACAGGGTTTTATTTTGAGTTTTCCTTCTCTCGCAGTGATATCGTTTGCGTATTTTTCCGTTAGTCGAACGACATACTTCGGATGAGATGGGGTAGTGATACTTGTATTCTTTCTGATTCTTTGTATCATACGGATGTGTGAACGACGTCCGACTGTAAAAATATGTGTCAATCATATACATTCATCATTCTATTCTACATTACGCTAGTCAACGAATTGCCACTTGTCTAGGGGGCAGGTCACGCGCTACGGAGACCAGACGAGGTGCCTTAGTTTCCGTAGTGAGTAATAGAACAGAAAGAGCAGAGAAATAAACAGATCGTGCAGTAAATAAACGGTTTTATTCTGATTGATTAAGAATGATAAAAGTGAATCGCCCAGGTGGGACTCGATCTCGCGACCAGTCCCTTACTTTCTTATCTTCCCCTTTTCCCTTCCTTTTCCTTATCCTGTACTTCCCTTAATTTCATTAAAAAGTTTTATTCTGAATTCAAATCATCATTTTCACAGCGCTTGTTCTCTTCATCTCAGCATCCTGGCTGCATCCAAATCATGCACTTTGTGAAAGCACAATGGTTAAGATGACGATAATAATACTTCAATGGTAGGTACCGAAATTTTTAGTTGGCGAAACGTGGTTGTAAATACACCTATGCTTACCCATTTGGGGATTTGCAGGTGGGAACGTTTCATATCGATACTCCATGTTAACCTAATATATTGAATGTGACATTGTTTGAATGATGTGATGTTGAATGTGCGTTTGCTAATGCTCAGTACAATTAAGTATGGTCGATTAGTTTTTTTATCAGATTCTCTTTTCACAGGCTTTCCTTTTTGTATTTTTTCTTACACGTTTTTATGGGTATCGGGTCTGATGTTAGGTCGTGAAAAGTTAAGAAACTTTTCACGATCACGAGTATTTGTAGCATCTTAGATTTTTGCTATTCCAAGATGCTACAAATACTGACCGCCGTCGCCCGCGGGAATTCCAAAGACTGACTAAGCCCAGTACTTGTTTAGGCATGTGCTTTGAGCTTATGGGAGTTTGTAACACCAGCGATTTCTTCCTAACAAAATAGTACAGTTGCTAAAGATAATAATGGATTGACGCATTTTTAGTTACCAACTCGACTCGACCACCTTAGCTCTTAAACTTTACATAAAAGAATACCCAAACAATAGAATATGTTAAATTGGTTCTCTGAAGATTACTAAAATAAATAGACATTAAATTATCTATTGATATATTTTGAATGATAAGATGGTTTGTAAAGATGTCAGCAACTTCTGAAGGCGACTGTACATTGGATATTTTGCATAAAATATCTATTAAAATTCATAAATATTTATATAAGTGGCTATAAATTTTATATACGCAGTATACTGATATTGGTTTTTGTTATATTATGCAAAATATTAATAAAATAATCGTAAAACGTAGATAGCTTTTCTTCGTTTTAACTTTGGTCGAGTTATGTTTAGTTTTGAGAAGTGAATAACAAAAGTTAACTTATAAATAGTGATTTAGATAAGTGTATTTAATCATATCTGACCTAATTAATATATTAATAAATAAATTTATCAATATATTGACATGTAATTAAATAAAAACTCGAAAAGTTACGACTATCGATAATTTTAAAATCGATGCAATAATAAATTACCATAAACCGAAATTTTAATTTATTTTAACTAAGAAATTAAAGTCCATATTTGAAATGATATAATTTATTGATTTACATGCTGCCAAAGCGTAAAATTATATTTTAAATAGGTATTGTCACATTTTTTGAGTAACAAAGATTTAATAATTGATAAAATATGTTAATGATTTTAACATTTCTAACATTGTTAACAATTATACCATATGGTTTAACGACAATCCGTAAGTATTTTCACATTCATTTGTCGCTTCTGATGACTCTGTCTTCACAGTCTTCAAACAAGTTCATTCTTCCATTCAACGATATTGAAAACCATTATTCTGAGTAACTTGATTGATACTAACTTATTTATCATCTCAAGCAATATAAATACCTCCACATACCTACTTTTAATTAGATTCTTGAATTTTCTTTTGTTTTATGTACATTGTGTAGCTGTCATTAAATATTTGATTTATTTCCGATAGGCTCGTGCGTTCCAAACACTCAATTCTTACTGAATGGTCGACTATGTAATTGCAACAGCTTGGGCCAGTCGGATGACGCCTCCTGTCATATGATTGGAAGGAGACAATCGTGCCAGCCTGGACAGATCATATGGGAAGAATGCAGCCAATGCATCTGTCAAGAAAATGGGAAGCTTCTTTGCACAAATTCAGAATGCACGGAAGATGTCAAACCACGTGCGGCTTTAAGACTTGGTTCCACTCTTTGGTGCACTCCTTTTAGATCTTACTATGTCAATTGCACCCTCTGTGTTTGTCCAGCGTCTGGGAAAATGTCTGAAGCTCGATGCGCAACAGACTCTTCCTGCTCTTTAAAGGGACCTCATACTTCTCCTGATACGTTTCCGCAGAATAGATGCATACCAAAAGTCATGTACTTATTCACTTGCCTTCATTGCCTATGCTCCGATGAAGGATTATTCATCAAGAGCAAATGTATTGAGACCTGCCACAAGCCAGCTGG
Organism: Eilema depressum; assembly: GCA_914767945.1. Taxonomy (NCBI): domain Eukaryota; kingdom Metazoa; phylum Arthropoda; class Insecta; order Lepidoptera; family Erebidae; genus Eilema; species Eilema depressum. Next base: position 11,448,233 of record OU612035.1, read on the forward strand.
ATCGCCTAAACGGTGTATACCGAAAAGTTTTTTTAAAGCAGACAGCAATATATGCTACTGTCCTGAAAACGGGACACCAGACAATAGTTTATGTTCAAAAACAACTCGTAGCACACAGAATACGAAATTAAGTTCATTGATTTCTTTAAGGAATGTAACATCGAAATGTGCTCCTAATAAGTATACCAAACCTAGGTGCATTTATTGTGAATGTAATGCTCACGGGACTGTCAATGAACAAGCTTGTTTGGAAAAGGCATGTTTAAAAGTAGACGATTATAACTATGAATCCGTTAAAAGTGTTTGCATTCCTGGTGAAATGGTACCTACCTGTGTGGAGTGCTTCTGTCCTCGTAGCAAACTCACTATTGAAAAGTATTGCACAAGAGTTTGTTCACCGCAGAGTAAACTTGCTATCCTAGAAATTGTACTGAAGGAAAAAGTCAGTCTAGTAGATCGAAGTATTGTGAAAGAAACCATTGGAACGGATTCTTGCGATCCTGATTCTCTATTTCTCGATCAAGGAAGATACTGTTTGTGTTCTGAAAAAGGTAGCACAAACATTAAACTTTGCACTTCTGTTTTAGAAGATGTACGGCCTAAAAAACCATCAAAAATAGTTGTAGATAACGCCAGGCAAGGTCCGTGGAGGATAGATTTTAACATTTCATGTGAACCTAACACCTATATTGAATATGGTTGCAACTCTTGTTATTGTACGAAAGATGGAAAACTCGATCCAAAGTGGTGTACGAGTGATGATTGTAATGTCAAGGATGTAATAAATGAGAATAACAATAAAGCTCATTCAGGTACATTAAACGAGCATAAGGGACCGACTATGACTACGTGTATACCTGGTTCTATAACTAAAGTGGGCTGCAATTTTTGCATCTGTGGCAGTTCAGGCTTAATAAGAGATAAGGTGTGCACGAAAATATCATGCGCTGCGTTTCAACATGTGCCCAGTACGGATCTGGCCTGCGATCCTTCATCATATTACACCGTTGACTGTAACATGTGTTACTGTCCTCCTAATGGCATGAAAAACGTGGAAAAATGTACCAAGAACCATTGTGAGACTAACTTCTTGCGATCTAATACTTGCACGCCGGGTGAACTGTTCAGTTCAGACTGCAACATATGCGTTTGCCCTCTAACTAGAGATAAGAAGGATAAAGTCTGTACAAATAGGACTTGTACCGAAAACGATGCACCTTGGAAGAAGATATTCAAAATTTCACAGAATTTATTAGGGAATCGTGTAGCTGAGGACACGACGAAGAACTTTGAACATTGTTTCCCAGGCGAAGAGTTTGAAGTAGGTTGCAAGGTGTGCGTGTGTCCGGATATGGGGCTGAAGGAATACGCCACATGCACTGCTATGCTGTGCGACACACAAACCACTGTAAGTTTTTTGCAAACATAAATAAAATATCTGTGTTGTTTGGTACATTTTTATTGAACCCGATTTATCAATCAATTAGCCTATTGCACTGCTCTGTCCAATGCTGGATATAGGCCTGCGCCATTGCTCCCGATCTATCCCATCTATCCATCTATCAACTGGTCAGTTCATCTGCCTAGGAGGCGTCCTACCTTCCGTTTGCTTTCTCGCGGTCTCGACTTATGTTAACTAATGAATAATTGTAGAATCACCTTCACAAATCGCGGATAAGTGCATAATTCTTCTCGAGTTAGTTCGAAATATCTATTTATTGCTGAATTATTTTTTCGTAACCTCTGCATGAGGGCTTCCCTGGTACCTATCGACGAATGGTTAGGTAATAGGTGAATGGAAATGACTGAATTCATACGGTTTCTCTTAAAATGAAATGAAATACCTAGTAGTATCCAGCAGGCCTTGACTTCTTGCTATTTATATTATGAGGTGCGTTCATGTAATGACGTATTTATGAACAAATAAATGACGTATATTATGAGAGAGTCGGTTATATTGTACCACTTTTCACTTAGACTCGGATATTTATTTCATGAAAGGACTTGGAAAGTTCCATAGACATGTAGAATAAAGTTTAATATCTTGATTATCATAATATAACAAAAGAACACTGTCTTGCCTCATTGTTTTTGTGGAGGTCTGCCACTGAATCCAAAATAAGGCCTGCTTCTGCTGGGCTAACAGGTGGCCGCATCTGTTACCACCCGCCTTGGAAGAAAGATGCTGTCAGCTCCGTTGCCCAGGTGCCTTGGGGACCTGCACATTTTTTGACATTCCAGTAGTTGGTATAACCTATCTACCACATTTTAACAGAGTTCATGTAATTTTCTTAAAAGTTTCAAGGTACATCAATTCCCAGTCGTATCCGAAGCTTCCACCTCAGAGTCTTGGGTCCACTTTTTCCAGTCTACCTGCAGATTTCGATATTTTCCATGCAATGCCATCTGACTTCTACAACCCATTTGCGATATCGAAGTACAGCAGTGAAACCAGTTGTTGGACTTTTTAGGGCACCAACACTGCCTGGAACGACTACCATAGATGTTTTGTAGGTAATCATTTTGTATCCCTATTGTTGCCGAAAGTTACGGAGTTTATTTCACGGAAAATATGGAAGTTCAGCCACGTCACAGAGTAAAAAGTCAACCCTAACCGAGATGGGCAAAAGGCTTAGAGGATGATGTTGATTGTTGCTGAAATAAATTATCATTACTATACTTAAAGTGGTGGTAAAGAGACCAAAAGCCTTGTAAGAGCGATTGGGCAAAGGCTCATAGACGCAACTGGTGACTCTCGTTTTGGATCGTTCCTGGTGAAGATGTTGGCCGACGCCATCCAGCGTGGAAACGCTGCAAGTGTGATGGGCTCCTTTGCACCGGAAGCGATCAGGAGCCGATTATTAGATTATTGTTGACATCATATTATTTATATAGTACTAGCTGACCCCGCGAACTTCGTACCGCTTAACAGTCGATTCTTTATTTTTTTTTTTCTCTCCGTAAGAACCATCCTCGTACTTCAAGCAATATTCTAAAAAAATAATTAGCGAAATCGGTTCAGGCTGTTCTCGATATTTGCGCTTAGCACATTTAGCGATTAATTTTTATATTATAGAAAGATTAAAGTGTGTTAAACACATAGTTTAATTTATATTCTTTATTGAACAAAATATGTCATTCAAATATTGAATTCTTAGTCAGTTTCTTATGTTTAAATTATCGAACAGGGTGAAACAGACAGTTTCAACGAAGACAGGCAGCTAGCCAAATATAAGGAGTCAGATGGTCGCAAGAGAATCAGGGAGCACATCTATCATAGAGAACACGAAGACCGTCACCATCATGATGAAGATGATACCGGAAATGATGACGAATTCTGCTCGTTTTACAATATTACTGACAGCCATGAAAGAACGGAATGTACGCCTGGATCGGAGTATATCGTAAGGTAAAGACCGTTGCTTGGGTCCCGGCAGAGTAGAATTTGGGCCACCCCATCTCCTCCCGGTATCGTACAAGGAGACTAAGGGATAGGGCTGTTTAACATCAGACAGATATAATTATACAGCTCAAACTCAGCTCCAGGTAAATGGCTCGAGTCAACAATAGTGTCCGAAATACGGCAATAGGCTCTCCCCCTATTAAGTGGTGAAATGTGGGTGTTCTAACCCTCCGGAGATAAAGATGTGATTATAATGTATGTATGAAATAACTTTCTGTCTTATTGCGGGGACGGGGGGAATTAAGAAAGCTGTACAAGCCGAATTGGATAGGTTAGGTTTGAAGGCTAATGCGGGAGCGGACTAGGCTAGGCAAGTAATTAAAGGTCATTGAACCAAGTTATTTGCCTAGCTTTCAGATCAAATGTCTAAATATCATTCAGGAAGTTAGTCAGCGCTGTTGTAGTTAAAGGCTAGGCTGTTAATTTAACAGCTGATTAAGCTAATTGGCTGCGACATCCATACAATGGCAGTTGAAGTGTAGTTGCTTGTACAGTTTTAATGTTTTCATAGATGTCAAGTCTGCGTGTGCCCATACATGGGCTCCATCAGCTCGTTTTGTCGACCAATGCCGAAGGATCGCTATTGTGAACAAGCGTACCCAGGTTTTAATTACTTACCTATGGGACGAAGGAACGAAGGTAATGTAACACACAAGCATATTAAGTGAACATGCACTACACATACAAACACATACCTAAGCGCACACACTCACGCACACAGACACACTCACGGTCAAGAGGACACATACAACGTACACGCCGAGGCGAATAATGTCAACCCCCACAAACTGAAGACTTCTATTGGCCGATGTTTTAATCAGGCTGTTAATCAGTATTGAACATATTTATGTATATGAAAGTGCGCACACTACACTGTATCGACCGACAAATAAGTTAGATGGGCGTCACAACTGCCTTCAAATTAAACTAAATCCCCCGCCAACTGCAGACTTTAATCTGCCGAAGATGGCACGGGGTACTACGAATGCGGAGCTCAAATCCACCAATCTGAATTATATTCAAACCCTCGTTTCTCTCGAGACTTGGGGTCAAGATATATTTTTATATAGGACACGTCAATTTCACTTCACCTCGCCTGATGGTAAGCTGAAGGCAAAGTCTCGGAAAAGAAGGTCACCATTATAGACACGTACCATGTTTCGTTACAATTCAGGACTTTAGAAGGAGGGAAACTCGAGTACCTACTGGTAAGAAATTTCAAATCTTATGGATCTGCAAAAGAAGGTATCGCTGAACCGCTTGGTTCTTGATGGAATATTCTGCACCGTAACGTATTGTATAAGTTGATAGAAGGACCCTTTACACCCTGTCCTATCCTAAATATGATATTTTTCAATTTAAAATTACAGATAATACAACCCTTCTTCTGAACACCACTATAGAACCACCAAAGATTGAATACCCTATCACAATCCACATACCGCACAACCACACCAAATACAAGTGCGACGTGGAAGGTAGGATCACCGAGGAGTGCTTTATTTGCGATTGCAAGAATAAGGTGATAATTGAAGAGCATTGCTACAAGAGTAACACCACGGACTGCGCTAACGTCACCGTTCCTGCGTGTATCAAGGAAGAGAATAGATTGTACTCTTAATAATAAATAAATAAATAAAATAAAAATAAAAACTGGAATGTTTATTGAATTTTTGACCTTCATCATCTCATTCACACAACATCATCAATTAGCCGCGTGTTTCCCGACAGAGTAGAATTTGGGCCACTATATCTCTTCTCATGCGGTGTCGTACAAGGTGACTAAGGGATAGGGCCGTTTAACATCAGACAGATTATGTACAGCCCAGACTCAGCCTCATGCTTAGCTCGAGTTAAAAATAGTGCCCGGAATACAAAAATAGGCTCATCTCCTATTACGTGGGACTTAATACATGATTGGTGAAATGTGGGTATTAATTCACCTCTGCATAACCCTCCGAGGATAAAGACGTGATTGTACCCCCATGTATGTATGCATCATTACCAACATGGGGTTTCTAAAGCTTACTTTCCTAATACTGTGTGGTTCCTGATTATTCCGAGGTTTTCATATTCGAGCCCGGAGTCCGTTGATTGGGCCAATATAGAAGCAACTGGAAAGAGAAAAACGACTCAGGCGGGATTTGAACCCGCAACCAGACCCTTACAGTGGGAATTCTCTGCCCACTGAGCTGCCAGGTCACTCCTTGAGTGCTCCAAATCCAACTTCTATCTTAATCGATTCGAATAATTAGCATACTAATTGCTTTAAAATTTCATTCAATGCCGTTTAACCTTCCATCCTCGAATCAATCCTTCAGCTTACCATCAGGCGAGGCAAAGTCAAATTGACGTGTCCTATATAAAAAAAAAAAAAAAAAAAAAGGAAAGACTCGTCAGTTAACCAGGCCTTTATTCTGCTAAAGCACAGACACAGTAAACAATGGCACTAAATTTCAGACTATGTTTTAATATACATTTAAAGTCCAAAATTAAATGAAAAAAGTTTTCTTTCACTTTTTCGTTGACTCTACAAAAAGTCATTTTATTTTATACTTATCCATACTAATATTATAAATGCGAAAGTAACTCTGTCTGTCTGTCTATCTATCTGTTATGCTACGTTTACATACTCGCGGCAAAGCGAGGGAAGTGGCGAGAGAAGTGGGCAGAGACGTGGTGTGAATGGTATATTCGTCATGCCGCGAGTACTGCCGCGTATGTTGCGCAAATACTAGCGCGATGAACTATACGAGACCGCTAGATGGCGCTAAGCTAAATAAAACACGACTTTCGTTATTGCTCCTCGAATATTTACTTTTAAAAATATTTATATCGATCTACGGAAAGTGTATAGTAGTTGAAAGTGATAGTTTTTATTAATAATCTATTTAATTAATTCGCTATGCTGTAAAAGCTTATTGCGTACACTGCTACAGCGTTGTCCTCCATACGTTTACGTCCGTCTCCGTTGCAGGGCGAATACTGTAATGCGGACCAACGCGATGATGGGAGTGTGTGAATGCTAGGGCATTAATCGCGCGAATATTTCTGGCAACACGATGAGCAATGCGAGCGGCAGTATGTAAACGCGGGGTTACGCTTTCACGCCTAAAACACTGAACCGCTTTTGATGAAATTTGGTATAGGGGCAGATTAGACCTTGAGAAAGGACATAGGTTATGTTTGGTCGCGATAACCGACATCCACGCGGGCGGAGCTGCGGGCAAAAGCTAGTATATTATAATTTTATACTTCGGTCTTACTTTAAAGTCTAAAATTAAGTGGGATTTTGCAGTGTCCGTGGTATGACAGTGGTTTTGCTGGGTCTGAAGCAGATCGTCCCATTCGCAACTCGTCCAAATAGCAGTTTCTCCCATTCGCAACTTGTCCCATTCTCAAATCGTCCCGTTCGCGATTCGTCCCATTCGCAACTCGCCATATTCTCTATTTATTTTCGCAACTCGTCCCATTCGCTACTTGTAGCGTTCTTGGCTCGGGTTACGTATCAATTTGCATAAGTTAATTTCGCATAAGGTCGACTCATATAAGGATGATTCATATAAGTTCATTTCAACGACCCGACTAATGGTTCATTCACATAAGTTTCATTGAAATAAGTTTAATTGCTATATTGTCCATTCATATAATGGACTATTCTATAATGAACGATTCATATAATGGACGATTCGTATATTGGACGACTCACATAATTGCGCGGGGTAGACACCGCCCGTCCCGACTTGTATAGGTTAGGTTAGAAGGCTAAGGCGGGAGTGGAGCGAAGCGGAGCTCCCGCCTTAGCCTTCGTGGTTATTCTTTTTATAACCACCCTTTCAAGGATTTTATTTTATAGCTTCAAATATTTAGTTAATATAATATGTTTTAATTCACATTTTGAGTTCGACTTAATTACGTAAATAAACATGATTTAACGTCCTTTTGTGTTTTCCTTACTATAATGAAATCCTGAATCCTTGTACGTGGTTATAAAAAAAATAACCTAACCTATCCGAGTCTGGGTGGGCAGTATCCATTTCTTTATAACCCAAATATTGGTTTACTGACTCCCTAGGTTATGGCATTCGTTCAAATTAATAGGTCATTATCATGGTAATCTGATGTGTAAAAAAGAATAAGATGAGTTGTGAATAGGACGAGTTGCGAAACGGGACAAGTTGCGAACGGGACAAGTTGCGAGCGGGACGAATTGAGAATGGGACAAGCTGCGAATGGGACGAGTTGAGAATGTATGACGAGTTGCGAATGGGACGATCTGCTTCAGACCCAAACAAAATCCAAGAGATTGCCAAAAACCATTTAAGAAATTAATAAATACGGCAAGCTTGATACAAGTAGAAACACGTGGTCTCTGCCTACCTCATTAGGAAAGAGACGTGACTGTATATTATGTAAAAAATAGTTTTCTCACTCGTGAAACAAATAGCTATAATATATTTGGGTAATAAAATATTTCAATGGCAAAATAAAAAGCAGTTCGCGAACGAAATAGCAACTGCAGGTAGTGCTGAGTGCATGTGTAATATCAAAGTTAATTCATTTTATAATACTTATATCCAGTGGCTGCGGTGAAGTAAGAAATTGCAACAAATACTTTAATCGTAAGTTCTTTAATTTGAAAAAAAAAAACGTTATGTAAATTCAAAAATTAAAACGCGTCGTAGAATTCCTCCGCATCGCAATGCTTATTATCTGACCTAAAAAGAGGCCAGCCTTTGTTACCAGAAGCGTCGATTATACGCTTCGCAATCTCCCTGTAGAGATTGTTGGCGCTCGGACCCCATGACCCCAACGTGTCGACTCCAAACGGCATAAATTCATAATCTCCGATGTATATTGGAGTATTTGCACCGTTTATGAGCCTCTTCAAAAGCTGCAGCAGCACCGTCCCAGCCAGCCGTACCAGGTATACGGGTAGGGGCAATGGTATCGACGCATGTTCTGTCGTACACCAGAATCCTACCCATTTTCCAGGGCCTTCATGACATACCATCCTGTCTGTTGCCCTCGTCGCTCGCCAAACCGTTGGGTTTAAGCACAGTTGGCACAACGGCGGTGACAAGAGCACAGCGGATTATGTCATTGAGGCTGGCATGCCGTGGAATTCGCTCAGCGCTCCTGTAGCACGACAGACCATGGTGTGCGAGTCTGTCGACGTATTCAAAATATGTATAGTATACAAAGAATAACAAGCGGCTATATTCAGGACTTAGGAATAGCTATAAAAATATTTTAATTAAAAACCTAACTATCGTAGAAAACATATTGGGGACAATGGTCATTTATGATTTATGCTCTAAATCTTTTAATGATTAACTGTAATCAGAAAAACTAAGCTGATTAAAGATTCATTGCCCGTGTCAACGTGGCGATTGCTAATATTAATGAGGTCAAAACAGTAAAACTTCAAATCAAAATCTTTAATAGTAAAAGTGACTTTAGCGTCTCGCTGACAAGCGGGTCCTTACAGATCGGTCTTGCGTCCTGTAATTTCGTAAATGATGTCAAAGGAAATACGTGTTTTTGAATAAGCCTTACAAGTTTTTGAAATTGTTAGTCGAAATCTCCATTACACGTGCAAGGTTTATAAAGAGATCTTTTTTATATTTTTGCCACTTTGGTATCGTATTTCGGATAAAAAAAATTCATGCGACGTTATTTACTCGACATTAAAATCTGCTTAGTAAATGAATTATTGTGATTCTGTTCATATGAGTGATCTGATCACTTTACGAATTCTATAGGAATCTTTGAGATCTATGTACTGGCAATTCATGAAAGTTTTCGTTTTTAGCAGAATCGATGTGGCCATTTTAGACCCGCGGGTCAGCCCCTCTGTGTCATAGAAATTAAAATTGGAGTTTATCAGCTATTGTCATTTTGCAGGTGTCTCCGAGATTCAACATGTTAGAAATATCGGTCTTACTGTTGAGTTTTTCTATTTGTAAAGTTTTTTCGAATACAGGTAAGTGATATTTATAGGTATTACAAAACTATATTTTAAGTACCTCTCATAAGTTGATATGTATATCTATTTCAAGAAAAACTGTAAACGTCGCTCTAGGATTGTGCGTAATGTGTGTACAGTACGAGGCCCTACCAGCACCCTTGGGGCTCAAGTAAACTTTAACTCGTAAAATGGGGTGAATAGGGATCAAAGGGTGAATAGGGATAAAATGGTCGTTAGATTTTTTAAATAATTTTTCGCCCGAATTCCAAGTATCTAACCAGATATTATTGACAACTCTGCTCATTATTACATTGAACTAATCCATAATTTCACTTGGAAGAAAATAACTACAGTATTCAGCTGACCATTTTAGCCCACTTGATCCCGGTACTAGTCGGTGCATCTGATTCTGCAACCGTTCTCCGACAGTCGTGTGCATCTGCTGAGCAATCGGCGAGGCTTTGGTTCAGGTGAAGTTAGGATAGTTCAACTAGTGAGTAGTATAGAAGGAAATGCGATAGGGGTAAATAAGACTTCTTCTTCATCCTAGCGTTAATCCCAGTCGCAACTGAAGTTTTCACCTAGGAGTCTGTGGTTCGCTTTACCAATCTTACTGCGGATTGGCTGCCATCTGTCCTCCGTAACTTAATGGCAATATTGGGTGATATCGAAGCATTGCAGTTAGACCAGTTGTTGAACTGTTTTTAGGGCACCAACTACCTGTAATGACTGCCATAGATGTGAGTATGGCAACCGGGACCGACGACCTAACGTACTCTCCGAGGCACGATCAGTGCAATACCCATATTCATGGACAAAAATATTTGTACTGAGCGGGGATTGAAACCGCGCCTCCTGCCTAGCGGCCATTTGATATTGGTCATTATGCGTATTGGTCGTTTTGCTTAGGTGTCATTATACGTGTTGGTCGTTATGCGTATATGTCAAAATCCGTATTACCCGTTGGTCATTGTGCGTCAAAACGGCCACGTTCATTGCACCCACGACACAGAGGCGTAAATAGAAACACAAAACTATTAATTTAATATTCTTATTTATTTCAGAAATCGCTCCACGTGCAATAGACTTGTGTCAAATAGGCGATGTTGTAACGAACGAATGTAGTGTATGCGTCTGCACTACGGACCGTTACTTCGAATGCAAATCCGTCGATTGTAATAAAAATAGAGGTACGTGAAAGTACTCACAGCGCAGAGGGGTAGACAGAGAGGTATTAACGCCCACATTTCACCACCTACTTATTATTTTTGGTCCCACTCAATAGGAGGTCGATTACCATCATATGTTTTATATAATTAACACCACCATGTATACGTAAAAAGTATTTTCACTATTATTGAAATCACGCATAAAAGGGATTCACCCATTTCACTTATTAATTGAGTATTTTTCTTTGTGCCTACCTTACCTGCCTATCAATATCTTCAAACTTGTCCTCTAAAGAACATTATACTCATAATATCTCGCTTGCCCTTAGCAGGGAGTTCATCTTCACATCACACATTGCAATCGGAAACGGTACACACTGTGCGAAATGAAAGAAACTTCATCCCTCGCACGCTCAAGTTGTGGAATGACCTCCTTGCTGTGATATTCCCAAGCGACTACAATATATGAGGCAATAGAAGGTTTCTTCAGGGTCGGTAGTACGAGTGTAACGCCCCTGGTGTTATACTACGTCCATATGCCACGGTAACCACTTTCCATCAGATGGATCGTGTGTTCGTCTGCCACCTAAGTGACATAAAAATTCTGTACTTTCTATGTAATATTAGGCTTGGGCCACTATTGAAATGACAAAAAAATACACCTCACTGTATCTCAGAGAGGATATAAACTTACCTATCTCTCTCCAAAGAATCAATACCACAAAATGACCATTTTCCAATATTTTCAGCCTTGGAAGAAACATCTGTGGAACAAGCCTGTACTCCAAACCGGCTGTACACACAAGACTTAATAAATTGCATCTGCAACAAAAACGGCACCTGGCCACACGAGAACTGTCAAAAAACTTTTTTGTCATTACCAGAAACAAGTATGAAAAAGATTACATGCGAACCAAACACCTATGCCCAGATAGATTGCAACATGTGCAAATGTGGTCCAGACGGAGAAATCATACCCGACCGCTGCACCAAAAATACCTGCGAAGGTGAATCAGCTCGCAGAGCCAATCCCGTCAAGAAATCCAACGTTTACAGCAAATGTTTACTTAAAAACTGGTACTCATTGGCTCCTTGCCAGTTTTGTTACTGCGCGAACGAAAACAAACTTATTTGCAACACTGGTCATAACTACGCCAGAAAGCTCGACGCAGGACAATACAACTTGGAAATTTGTGGCACGGAAATGATCAAAGAAGCTCTGGAACTTATACCAGAAGAATCAAAAGAGCTGAGAGAAGGCACTGAGGGAAGTATACAAGAAACAACTACGACATTAAATCTTCCGGACCGAAACACCAATGTTGCTTTAAACAATAATAAGCAACATGATAAAGACAAAGCCAGTGATGAAGACAGCGATGATGACAGTGATGACGCGAGTGACAGTGATGATGATCAAGATTCGGATAGCAAAGAACCTAAGAAACCAGACCATTCTAACAATAACGTCCGAATAGGGTCAGATTTAAAATCGAAAGCACAATTTGATGACAATGATGATACAGGAAGTTCAGATGACGATGATGATTCAAAAGGTGATTATACAAGAATTGATTCCAAAGGTGATAAATCAAATGAAATGGCTGTTGATCTTAAAAACCTTGTACATTCTAAGTCCAATGTAAGTATTAACCAATCAGGTAAGAAGCAACCTACCGACGATCTTGAATTCACCGATAATACGCTGAAGATTAATGTGCCCAGTGTCCTACATAAAATGTTTGAAATGGCTATAAGAAAATCCATGGTGGCTATAAGTAACACTAAGAAATGTGCACCTGGTTCCACATACATGGCTAACTGCAACATGTGCTTTTGTCTGAAGAATGGGAAGGAGTTATGTACTGCTAATAAGTGCTAGTAAAGTTATAATAACATTATCAAATCTTTTAATTAATTTCCTTATTAGGATCACCGTGTGATTGAAATTTGACCTTTTCCCTTCTTTATACCAAAAAGAGAGGGGCATATACTAAAGCAGTATTTATTGCGTACACAGCAAACAGCCAAGATGCTTCATGACAGTAGATGCCTAGGAGCATTTGCTGCATAGATATAAGTAAGTTGCTGCTTTGGTTTGAGGCCCTTAGGTGACAGAAAAGCATACGGCTCACCTGATGGGAAGCGGTTACCGCAGCCTATGGGCGTTAGCAACACCAAGGACGTCACACTCGCGCTGCAGACCCTGTAAAAGCATTCTATTGCCTTACTTGAAGAATCCCATATGGAATCCTTTGGTCTATATTGTAGACTCTAACTCTAACGACTCTCTTATATGTGGGTACTTGGAGAGACTATACGTGGAGAGAATACACTAAAGTAGGTTGGCTATGTAATTTCAAAACATGCTAAGGGACATGAGACCAAATTTTCAACGAATTTTTTCCAAAAATCCCTCAAATGTAACACTTACTTTACAAACAATCTTTACATCAAAATAGATCATTAAATAGATTAGTATGCATATATAAGGATCTATGGACAAGTACATATAGGTATTAATTCAATCAGTCGATTTAGCCTATCGCAGTCCACTAACTGGACATAGGCGTCTCTCAATGTTGGGAGGCTTTGGCCTGCTGTTTCCACGCTGGCCAGACGGGTTGGTAGTTACTGGGTTTTATTTCGAGTTTTCCTTCTCTTCTTCTTATACGTAGACGATATTACTTATCGTCTCCATATTTTTTTCGTTAGTCGCCTTTTACGACACCCTTCGGATGAGATGTAGTGGTGATACTTGAGTTCTTTCTCCGTTACCACACGGATGATTTTACTAGTTTAATTGTTTCATATTGTATTGTATCAAAGATTTTAAAGCTAAGATGATCTATGAATCAAAATGTATTTAGTTAGTTTTGTTATTGACTTCTTTTTCATCCTAGCGCTAACCCCAGCCCCGTCAGAAGATTTCACCTTGGAGTCTGGAGTCCACTTTTCGGACTTCGATATTTTTTGTGAAGCGACTGCCATCTGACATCCACAACCTATTGGCGATATCGAAGCATTGCAGTTACATAGACCAATTGTTGTACTTTTTAGGATTCCAAATACCCGTAGCGACTGTCATAGATGTTCGTATGGCAACCGGCATCTAATATTCATCATAATCATCCTGGCATTTATTCCAGTTACAGCCAACGCTTTCGCCAATAAAACTGGTACCGACTTTCCTGCTCATCCACTCCACCTCGCATGACTTGGCATTCTTGTTAGTAGGACCATTGACAGACATCTTCTATGACTTCAAGCACTGGCTAGTAGACTTATTTGGATTCGGCAGAAACGGCTTAGTACCCGTCGTCGCTCATCGTCGTTTTAATTTTCTATGGTTTTCAATTTCGACTTCGACTTCTATTTCGACTCGATTTGAGCTTTAGTGGCATATGCAATGGTGGCGTCATATTTTTCGGACTTGACTCGCAGCTTTCTTTAGGAGAAATGAATCATTTTGGTGAGCTATAAACGAAAAAGAGAAAGTATTTATCTAGTTTAATATATAGAGAGTTTCTTATATAATAGATTGCAACCCAGCACTGAATCACGAGAATTAAATACCGGGTCACAATGCATTTATAATGTAACAGACAGAAACAATTACTCTTACATTATATATTACTAATTAAGCATATGCACAAGTTGGTGAAAAGACAGAGTTGGCTCTGGATGCAAAGCTATTTGCTATAGATTTGAAATATCGGACTAGGTAACTGTCCAAAAATATCAAAAATATTCAAAATATGTTAATTGAAAAAGCTATAAATCATGAACTACATGCCATAAAACCAAAATCAATTAATCCTACGTAGCTACCGGTACGTTATCGTAGCCAATGCCAAATCGAAAAATGTAATGTTTTTTCTTGTTCAAACATAAAAATGATGTTAAATATATTAATTTTATTGCTCCTAAACGTTCATGATGTGGTATTGTTTCCTAACTCGCAGAAACGTAAGTTTTCAGATACACCAATTTCGTAAAAGTACAGTCAATGACAAAAGTGGATTAACACAAAACATAATACTACAGATGTCATTCAATGAGCTCTATGATGTACAACTAGACTAAGTACTGCACAAAAAATAGGTATCGTAAAAGTCCAGCACTTCGCCGGCAAGAATGCACGGCTATTGGTACCCATCATGAGGTACTGGCTTGAGAGGATGCACGGCGACCTCTCGTACCGGCTGACGCAGGTGATCACCGGGCACTTGTGCTTCGGGGATCACCTGCATCACTGCGACGCGAGCGAGGACTCGGGGCTACTCACGCTGACCGAGTGCTCTGTGTAAGAAACGCCGAGACGAGTGCTAGAGGCGGCCCTAGGAGAGGGAGTACTCTCACTCGCCGCCTTGCTCACGGCGATAGGATGGTAGGTTGCGCGAGTGCGTGGGTTGCCAGGCGCCCTCTCCTTCTGCGAGTAAGTAATGCTCGAGAAGGAGACGGCGGAGCGGTTCCGGAGTAGACTCAGCCCGCACAGCCCGCGACGAGCGGAGGCAACTCAGAACCGCGCTCGGATGAGGACACCGGGACACCCACACCCGAAGAGGCACCCTCTTCCGGCGATTCATCTTTTTTTCGTGCAGAAATACCCTAGGAAACGCTTAGGCAGCGGCGGTTATGTCTGACTTCAACCGACTAAAACGTCACGCCGTCTCAGGTCAAGTTTGCCTAGAGCATATATCCCTCGCACCATGACTGGTCCAGAACGTTTCTAGAATTCATCTCTCATACTTCACAATACAGCCTCAACAGTTGTATATACAGAGAATAATCATTGGGTAAACTTGATGAGGACAAAAATGGATACACACGCGGGATCAAAAGTTCATAAGATCAGCAGTCAAAATACTTACACCTTAATTTGAGATTTGTTTTAACTAGGCACTATTTTTGGATTTGTGGGAGAGCTGTACGATAATGGTCAGCTCCCCCACTTAGCAACAAGGTTGCTTGCGTACTGCTAATTTTATTATGGAGTTCCTACCACCAATGATTAAACTGTGTTATGAAATCTCAGTCACGGTCATCAGTTTAAACAAAAACCCAATCATTTTGAACTGATTAATCTCTGTGTTTGAGATTAGGTCCATCAAACATAACAAAAACAATTACTGTAGTTTAGGGTTGTGATTTTTCTTCTCTTCATCCCTGAACTGTGATTCAAATATTTGTTCTAAACCACTCTTGTGGTAGGACAAATAACATTTAAATCAATGTGGTAGGAACGAAATCTAAAAGTACCAGTACATACTTAGTAACGTGCAGGGTGACATGCGTGCAAATGGTCTCACTACTATGGACGCCCAAGATCGTGCGAAGTGGATGAGGAAGAGCCGGAAAGCGGACCCTGAGCTCCGAGGTTATCTTGGCCACGGATGCAATCAGGCAAATGCGTCTACACGAAGATAATGATAGTAACGAAAAACCACAAAAATTATTCCAACAAAATCAAAAGTTCCCTTGAATTGGATTGACATATGCTTACGATGTCGTGTGACTCCTTTCAGCGGTACCTAAGACAATCTGGACGGAGCGTTGTTCTAAACACGACCTGGCGCTCAACGACTGCAACTGGTGCCGTTGTAGCCCCACCAGGCAATTCACCTGCTCGGCACGAATTTGTTCGCAAGTAGACATGTTCGGTCATTTCAATGGTAAGTAGTGTTACATTCTTGGACTAACAGTAACTTCAATGACCGTAAAATGTTTGCTCCACTAATTTTGCACAGGCTACTAGGTATAAGGAAACTAAAAACATATTGGTGACATAACAGATACTGATCAAATTCAGAATTGAAATAGAATAGGTTAAAAGTACCCAACACCAGCGAGTTAGCATGAATGGTTTTAGACTGTAAAGGAAGCTCGTGAAGTATGTAAGGATCTTAAGCAAAGGATGAAATTTTCATAACTTCGGGCTTGATAGCGTATTATATGCTTTTCACTACCAAATGCCCGTAATTTCGATACGGACTTTCGGTCGCACGTTTTATGGTATACTTACATTTGCAATCATCAATGTTTTACACATTTTCTATTCACAGATGCAATTCAGAACATGGATGTAGGAATGGAAGGTCACGGCTACTGGCGTTCCGTAGATACTGCTTGTGAAGCAGGCGTACACTATCAAAAGGATGACCTCCTATGCGTGTGTGGCGAAGACGGCAAGTGGCCCAACCCTGTCTGCCGAGACGTTTTACAAATTCTTCATTCCGTAGTCCCAACAACATACGCAGAAGCTGACAATCAGGCTTGCACGCCCAATAAACTGTACCAAATAGACTGCAATGTCTGCTACTGTCCTGCAGCAGGAAAAATTAACCAAGAAATGTGCACAAAGAAAAACTGCAGTGATGATATATCACAGGCAATTGCACAAAAGACTGAATTGAAGACACACGATCAGTTGAATGAGATCTACGCAGTGTGCGAACGCGGTATGACTTACCGGATTGGTTGCAAGACTTGCATCTGCCTCCCTAACAATAGGCTTCTCTGCGATAACTGTACAGAAATCAAAAACATCACAAGCAAAATTTTGAAAGGACAGAATAGCAACAAAAACCTTTGTACTGACAAAACACCTGGAAGATATTTAAAAAAAGACTGCAATATCTGCTACTGTGATAAGAAGGATGTACTATACTGTACAGTGCTGAAATGTTTGGAAGGAACTACTAAAGTATCGCAGCCTTTGATTGATTTTGAGACTGTTGATCCACCAGTGGATGATAATGATTGCGTACCAGGTACAGAATATAAGAGAGACTGCAATAGCTGCCACTGTTTTAAGTCCGAAGGCGTGAAATACTTTGGATGCACGACGAAAAAATGTGATAATGGTAATCCTGTTCCTTCTGACGCGGGTGGTTGCGTCGAAGGAACGACATATGAAAAGAACTGTTTGATTTGTCATTGCGTGAAGGAAAAAGGAGAGAGTAAGGAACTCTGCACCTTCAATGAAGAATGCAAGAGGGAGAATAACGAAATTAGACCAAGAGTTGAAGAATCTTCACTGGAAGATCTGCATGGGTACTGCGAACCTCTTCACGTGTACAATCAGGATTGCAATAAGTGCAAATGCTTGACTGACGGTAAAACAGTTGCTTGTACTTCGAAAATATGTCAGTCGAAGCCTCTTAAGCCCATGGTGGTGGAGTTCATTCCATTCATTCAGAAGCAAAACGTTTGTCCAAAGGGACATAAGTATAAGGTAGATTGTAACTATTGTCAGTGTTTGTCTAATGGTAATGCTATTTGTACTACTCAGAGTTGCAAATCTGCATTAAAGAGTAACTAATATTTGAGTGTTTTTTTACATGTCTGTCTGTAGTTTCATCATCTTCCTTGCGATTATCCCGATCGCATTCGAGCCTTCACCTCATAGTCCAAGGTCCATTTTTTCCAGTCTAACTGCGACGCGGCTGAATTTAGATATTTTGCGGGAAACAACCGCTATCTGAACTCCACAATCCATTGGCGATATCGAAGTTCTGTAGTTAGACTTTTTATCGAACTGTTTAGCGCTCCAACTCCAACCCGTAACGACTAACATAGATGTTCGTATGGCAACCGGGATCAACTGTTTAACGGGCTGTCGTAAGAATGGTCACCCATACTATGACTGACTTGTTTAACCTTGCAATAGGTTAATCTACTCGGTTACCTTAGTCGCTCTGCTCTGTCTTCCTGCAGTTATAACTTCTTTATTCCTAGATATTTGCAAGAGTCATCACTCATCATCCTCGGAGTCGTTTCCCAAGTCAGGGTAGGTATATAGTACCTATACTATTTTTTGTGAAAGAAATGGGTAAAGTTGGGTACAATCAATAAAAGAACAAATTATGTACAATAATTGTAATAGTAGAACATTTTAAACAACAGTTCGTCTTTTGCTTAAACAATAAAATAACAAAAACAATAAAATCTAAAAATAAAAACACTCTCCAAACGTGTTATTCGACGATAAACTTTGTGCTTTTCAATTTTTAAAACTAAATACATAGTTCCTTAAATAATTGGCATTAATGCACATGGCATGGCATTATTAGCCCGGCCGTACACGCTCCGTTTCCCGATTCGGTATCCTGATTAGGATTTCAGATTCGGAAACCTGAATACTTCATTTACATCAACAAGGTGCACACATCTCATACGATATTGAACTTTTCTTAATGCGCTGGCCAGTCAGTAGGGTTAATACAGATATTCCAGTCAAGTTTGTCCACAAGACGATTTGACGACGCTTTTAATTTGGCGTCTTGGCGTATAGGAAAGAAGAGTGAGAAGAAAGACCGGTTAAGATCGGATTGCTTGTTTTGTATAGCGTTCTCTCTATCGCACAGTGCATTCTACGGCTTGATTTCTTTCTAGAGTAGCTAAAACCGTAGTTAGAGTTCTATTATTTGTAGCCTCCGAGAGCACGTTAAGCCCTCAGTCCCGGTTGTCATACGAAACATCTATGGCAGCCGTTACAGGTAGTTGGAGCCCACAAAAGTCCGATCAGTCTAACTGTAGAACTTCGATATCGTCAATTGGTTGTGGAAGTCAGATGGCAGTCGCTTCACGACAAATATTTAGTTCATCCGCATCAAAGTAAGACCGGAAAGCCGACCGAAGTTCTAGTTATGCGATAGAGAGAAAGCTCTATAAAACCGAAGCAAAAGACCTCTCAGTGACAAGTCAAATAAGTCGAGTACTGTTTGGTATACTTACAGAAGTAATATTCATAAATGTATTCAAATTATAATGAATTTCAGCTTTTTATTTTAACATTATTAGATATACAACCAAGGCAGGTATGATATTTCGCTGAGAGACAACTTATATGATTTATTCAATAAACTACGAATTTGTAAGTTAGACGAGCAACTACTGCTCGTTTCTAGGCAAGACTATAGATACAAGGCAGACTTTTTATTTAGCTAAAATTCGACTATTACCCCTAAAGTTTGTTTATTTAATTGATCGTGTCTTAATTTACAAGAGATAAGTATTAGCACCAGCGAATAGCGAGTAGCAACTGCCGTCCTTTAACTATAACGCAGTTTATTTTAAATTGGAAAAAGCGAAATCAAGCTCAGGCAGGACCCGAATCCGCGATCTTTCCCTTACAGGGGGAATGCTCTGACCACTGAGCCACCGAGCTTCGCCCGAGATTGATCCAAATTTTCCAATACATCCATCTTAGGGCGATGGTGGGAGCAATCTACCGATATTCGTACGAACTATCGGAATCTTTTTTCATGATTTCGCTTTTTCCAATTTAAAATAATTTGTTTAGTTTAGCATATGTACTAAATGCTTTAAAATTATTTCAATATAACGCAGTTATCTTCAAAAAGAAGTTTTAGTTTAGAGTACGTAAATTGGATTTAAGCTAAGTAAGCCCGGACATGAACGCCGAGATAGATCTATAGAGATTTTTTGCTGATTAGAATGACATCAAAAAGTAAAAATTAACTACCCGCCTTCAAACGTACGCAGGTGGTGCAAATTGTATGGATTATTTGCTCGATTTTGTGCAAATTATCTATTACATATTTGTAAGAAACATCGCATCCGCATTTGTGTGAACGCAAAACGCAGCGCAGGCCCTAAGTGTAGTATAACGACATTTTAGTTAAAGGATAACAGATAGTGAATAAGACGATGTTAATGTTACACTTGCCTTAAATACTGCCTCGGTAACAGCAAATATTTCAAGCAAGTGTAGTAGAGAATCGTACCTATTGCTTAATTTATGTTTAGTTAAAACTGTAATTATTATCTATTATTGTGCTAGCGGTGTTTCATTTAATTGGAAATTATTAAAGTGCCGGTTTGAGTCAAATACTATAACAAATAAAATTACAGAATTCTCTTAGAAATAATTTGAAATATAGATCATAAAATTGATATTTTTGTAAATGAATAGTAAACCCAACGATTCCGTAAAATGGCGTATATAGGGACTGCGGTTGTCACTGTCAAATGCATACTGTATTATTGCCAATCAAAGACAATTTATCCGTGTGGTGACGGAAAAAGAATACAAGTATCACCACCCCATCTCATCCGAAGGGTGTCGTAAGAGGCGACTAACGGAAAAATACGCAGACGATATCACTGCGAGAGAAGGAAAACTCGAAATAAAACCCTGTACCAACCCGTCAGGCCAGCGTGGAAACAGTAGGCCAAAGCCTCCCAACCTTGAGAGTGGCCTATGTCCAGCAGTGGACTGCGACAGGCTAATTGATAGACAATAATTTAGCACGATGTAACATTATTATTGTTTAACATTAGACAGATATGTACAGCCCAGACTCAGCCTCAGCTGCATGGCTCGAGTCAACAATAGTGCCCGGAATACGGCAATAGGCTCACCTCTTATTACGCGGGACCTAATACAATGATTGGTGAAATGTGGGTGTTAATTCACCTCTGCCTAACCCTCCGAGGATAAAGGCGTGATTGTATATATGTATGTATGTATGTATGTATGTAACATTATTGAAAGGAAAGTAGCGGCCTCCTTCAATTCACGGTATTGTTGGTTTTACTATACATAAAACAAATGAATTATATAATACTTCACTTACAGAATACATATAAATCATATAGGTAGGTATAGATTTTAAATAATACATTATTTTTCCATAAAAATATGGCAGAAAAGGCAAATATTTGTGCATTACATTTTCAAACTTTTTATCACACTAGCGTAAAAGAGAAATAGTTTTAATTTGCTATAAACATTACTACAATTTTATTGATTCTACCTATCAGTGCCGTTTGCTCAGTACCTACTCATAATGTAATCCATTTTTTCAAACACACACGAAACAATTTATCGATACAGTTGAAACGGTACAGCCCCCTCTAGACAAGTGGCAATTCGTTGCCCGGCGTATGATGGAAAAGAATGCCAAATGTATGGGATTTGACGTATACGACAGGCGTCAACGAATGTCAAAAACGTCAAATCCCATACATTTGTCATTCTATTCCATCATACGCCGAGCAACGAATTGCTACTTGTCTAGGGGGGCTGTGCAGACGTAACGATATCTCGAAGCATGTGTGCTACCCATTACTCGCTTACTAGGATGAAACGAGCCGTAATAAAATTGATTTAAGATATTATTATATTATGATTCCAAAACCGACTGCAGACGCATGCAGCAGATACAACGTACTCATTACTTGTTAAAGTCTGATATAGATAAAGGGGACCATTGAGAAGCCGCAATGAATCGTATATGCTGCATGCGTTAGCAGTTGTCGTATGCAGTTACCTTCGGAATCATAACGTTTACTGTTGTATCATTGCGTAAAATACCACCATTACTTAAACTTAAAAAATTAGTGCCTAGTTTGATAGTGTTGTAAATAATCCATATTATAAATGAAATGAAATGAAAATGAAATGTCTAATGTACAACACTATCTAAATAAATAATTAATGTATAGTTAGAATGCTTTGGTACTAACCTTACAAATGAGAACACGCAAAAATGTGTTTAGTGAAGTTTGTTTGACAAATTAATTAAGGCTGGGACCAATAAATCGAACTTGTCAAGTTAATTATTAAGATTGGGACCAATAATTGAAGTTTGTCAAGTTAATTAATATGACAAATAAATCAAGTTTGTCAAGTTAATTAAGAATGGAACCAATAAATTAACTTTCTCAAGTTAATTAAGAGTGGAACCAATAAATAAAGTTAGTCGAGTTAATAATGACTGTAACCAAATCAAGTTTGTAGAGGGGATTAGGATTTTATTGGAGAGATTATTAGAGAATTGGTTCCAAACCAATAAATTAAGTGATAACCGCTGACTATGGGTATGTTTAGAACATAATTATGGAATGGTCTCATTACATCGAAGACGACGAGCTCCCGTTTATTAACCAGCCTCCCTAGACTGACAATTCGTTGGCCAGCGTATTGTAGAATAGAATGATGAATGAATGCGATTTGACAAATATGACAGTCCTCAACGTTATGTCATAAACGTCAAAATTTGTGTCATATACGTCAAAGCCTATAAGGGTCCATTACACGCTTATGCAAGCGTAATTCATCATGCCGTCAATCATGAATGTTATTGGTCAATCGGCTGTAAGGCGATATGTTATTGGTCAATCACGGCGTGATTGATGGTTAAACTGACAGCAAAACCTACCGTGTAATGGACCCCATACATTCAGATCCAGGTAGCAGCATACCGGGAAAATAGAGTCTGAGAGTGGAAATGCCATCGATTTTACAGAAGAAGAAAAATCCTATACATTCGTCATTTTATTCTACAATACACCGGCCAACGAATTACCTACCACTTGTCTAGAGTGGCTGAAGACCAATTCTCATTATAAAAAGATATTCAAAATTCAGTCTCGATCTAATCTCAAATTCCCAAATGTCAAAAACGATCACGATGTCAAGGAAAATTTTGTTAAATTATTAACACATTTGACATTTGTTAGATTGAGACTGAATCTTGAACACATTTTTATTACAAGATTTAGTTACCTGGTTACAAAATCAACATTTAGCTAAACACACTACCGCCGTAAATACAGAATGTTCTAGAAGTTAAGAGAAGCTGTCGTTGACCTGCCTGCAGCACCGGATGAAGGTGGCTCGTCGAGGCAGCTCCCGCAGTCGAGAAGCGCCTACGTACGTACAGGCAGAACGCAAACCGCCCAGGATGTCTTTGACAGTAACTCCTACGTCTCCGCGGTATTCAACTTCTACTGTTTTACCTGTGAATAATAACATGCTATTATTTTCTAGATAGCTGAAACCAGGAGGGGGGGAGGGGGGCTTACCACCACCTCCTGAAAGTACCTAAAAATAATATTACCTCAATCTTACCTTACTATCATAGTGATAATCGGACCGTCAGCAATTAAGCACAACCTAAGCTCATGATTCGATTCGATTCGATCCGATTCGTATTAAATTAAATTAAATTAAATTAAATTTATTCAATTTCTTTCACAAAAACATATAAATCACACATACAGTTTGTAGTTACCTAGTGCAAAAAAGAGGCAATCGTCGGCGACTGTAGTAGTATGAACTGTGTCACAGTCGCCAGCGTTCCCACATGGGGTCGGTATGCACGAAGCGCCAAGGAACATACCTGTGCAAGGCACCCTACTGGGTAAGTACAATAGTTAAATTTATGAAACTGCACAGCCAATTCCCCGGCCCCGCGCACAAGCACAAATTAAATGTACAATTCGAAATGAACATTCGTGACAATTTGGAGACATAAAATTATAAGAAAAATTTACATAATGTTTATAATTATTCACAGTTTTACCCATACATATTTATCCATGTACATGTACACACATAATATATACACATACACAAGCCTCAATATATAAGCATCACGGTGGCATGTAAGTGATGTAAGTGTGCGTGTGTGTGTGTGTGTGGTGTGTGTGTGTGTGTGTGTGTGTGTGTGTGTGTGTGTGTGTGTGTGTGTGTGTGTGTGTGTGTGTGTGTGTGTGTGGTGTGTGTTTGTGTGTGTTTGTGTGTGTGTGGTGTGTGTGTGTGTGTGTGTGTGTGTGTGTATGCGCGCATGTGTAAGAGAAGAGAGAAAAGAGACCGTAGGGTCAAGCTGAACCATTCATAAGTTCTTCTGTTTGTGCATAATTTAATGTCTTTAGCCATCCACGGACCGTAGACCTACACTTTGCCAAGGGTAAGGGGTAAATGTTATTAATTTTATTTACCACATTATATAAACGGTTACTTAAGGTATAGTATTGACACCTGGCAAGGGCCGTTCTATGTAGGTTTATGTTAAAGATTTTAGTTTTGTTCCTCCTGAGTATGGGCTCAAAGGGAACACTTTTATGTTTACGAAGGGTAATATTCATAATAAATAGCTGCCGAACCGTAAGCACAGAACTCTCTCTGTACACAGAGACAGTGCTATACCTACGTGGTTTTTTTAGAATGACTTTCAATATCGCTCTTTGAGCCCGTTCAAGTGGAAGTAGATCAGTCTTACTGCTGCCACCCCAAGTTGCAATACAGTACTGGAGTATACTTTGGACCAAGGCATAGTAAACACATAGTAATGTGTCCAGATCAGCCGAATTTCGTAGCTTCCCAAAAATTGGCATTAGCTTCCGAATGCGACCGGTTAACAGCTTGATATGAGTCGACCAATTCAAAGAGTCATCTATAATAAGTCCAAGGTATTTAGCTGTAGTAACTCGCTTTAACCTTGGACAGCCACCACAGTTGTTGCTATTAACACACGTATGAGCTTTGACTTCAAAAGTAGAAGGTGGTTGTGTTATTGAACGAAGAGTAAATGTAATATACATAGTCTTATCAACATTGACAGTCAATAGGTTGTCCTTAAGCCATCCCATCACTTCACTAAGAGCAATTTCCGTGTGCCTTTTCGTTTCCTCCCAATTTTTTCCATGCACTATCAACGCTGTATCATCTGCATAAGTGATAATATCACAGTTCTTTAAAGATTTTGTACACAAACTATTGATGTACACAAGAAAGAGGGTAGGCCCTAAGACGCTTCCCTGTGGGACTCCAAAAGACAACGATGCCAGCTCACTCACGCAATCGCCAATTTTAACACATTGGGATCGATTTGACAGATATGACCGAAACATATCGAGTGCAATTCCACGTATACCTATCATTTCCAATTTACGAAGCAAAAGAGGAACAGAGACAGTATCGAACGCCTTGGATAAGTCCAGAAATACTCCAATAACTCTTGAGGAACTGTCTAGATTTTTGGCAATTTTCTCAGTCAGTGCTAAAGTTGCGTCTTCAGTAGATTTACCTTTGAGGAAACCATACTGATTTCTGGCAATAATATTATGCTTAAGAAGATATTTTAAAAGTCTAATATTTAAAAGTTTTTCCAGTACCTTAGAGATGGCTGTAAGCACAGATATTGGCCTATAATTTTCGACACTGTCTCTGCTACCACTCTTATAGATTGGATGCACCACGGCAGCCTTCAAAGTATCCGGAAAAACCCCAGTGGTCAAGCATAGGTTGCAGAGGTGAGCAAGCGGAGGAATCAAGTAGGTTTTGGCACACTTCAGCACACGCGTTAGGATTTTATCAATACCCATTGCAGAATCACTATTCAGACCAGATATGATAGCATCTATCTCGACACAGTCCGTTTCAAACAGTGCCATAGAGTCCCTAAGGCCACTAGACTCATGGCAGGACACCTCTTCAACAGACTTATGAGTGTTGCTGTCTGTTATGGAACTAGCCAGCCTGGCACCTATTTCCGCAAAGTAGTCATTAATATTGTTTACAGACTCGTGTGGGCTATCGACTAGGTTTAGTAAGGAACTAGGTGGTGGTGGAGTTTCCCTAAAGTTAACAATTTTATTTATCGTACTCCACATGCCCTTACAATTACTTTTATTTCTTTGCAGTTCAGCTTTCTCATAAGCAGTTTTCAACTTTTTTAATAGATTGTTACAAAAATTACGATACCTTCTATACGTAACTTGTAATGTATAGTTATTGGTATCATTTTTGGATTGTTTTTGCAACTTATCTCTATTTCTGATACATCTCACTAATCCAGGCGTGATCCAAGGTTTAATGTTACGCTTACGGTGGGAAAGGGTTACCTGCCTAGAGTGATCAGAAACAGCCCTTGAAATAATGGTAACCAAAAGATTGGCAGCGATGTTGGCATCTGTCGTGGAATAAATTGAACCAAAATCCGTACCTGATAGACACTGAATCAAGGATGGGTAATCAATTTTCATATGTGAAGCACGAGAGACCTGTTTCTTAACCCTACAATCCAATTTAAATACTATTGGGGCATGGTCTGTTATGTAGGAATCGAGAACATACGTTGTAGACAGTCTGGTTGATCGGACCATTACATGGTCAAGACAACAATCTTCGCGAGTAGGGAAAGTATGAGCGGCTAAAAGGCCGTGATGAGCCATCAGATCCAAATACTTCACTTGTCTACGTAATTTTTCTGCGTCGGTTACATCGGGGGAAATATCAATATTTATGTCACCAATCAAAATCACCGACTCAACTGACTCAAGATTTTCGAGGCAAACATCAAGACTATCACAAAATTTGTTGATGCATTTGTAAGAAGGTGACCGGTATACGGCTACTACGGCATATATGTTTTTGTATTGCAAAATAAGACCACTAGCATCACGAAGAACAGGTCTGACCAAATTATGATTAATATCACTTTTAATGTATACAATAACACCATCATTCTGATTTGCATGACTCGAAGAGTAAGACGTGTATCCCGAAAACCCAGGCACGGCAGGGGTTTTGCTTAACCAGCACTCTGTCAATACGAGAATATCACACTGAAAGCAAATTCTTTGTAAAAGCAAAGTAAGACTATCAAAATTACACATAATGCTCCGTATATTTACGTGAAATATACTTAAGAAGGCTTTCGAGGAGCCCATGTGATTTGTAAGGCTTTCAGGACTACAAATCACAGATTGAGACACTTGATAGAAATCAATGTCATCAGCCATATCATTCAAGGGAGACATCTTGGCGTAGATACTCAAAGGGTGTATATCTTTTGGTCAGCAAGTAGATGTATGGTGTAAGTATGTTGCGCGGTGTTTGCTTGGTTGTATAATGTATGATGTGTGTTAGATTATTCAAAGAATGTAAATATGTTTCGCGGATGATTGTAGTGTCGTGATGTAAAGTGTAGTAGTAATCATTACACAATGACTGCCATCCTGATGTGCTCAGTAAAACAGGCAAAGCATTTTTTGTTAACCACCTAAAAGCTTTTAAAATATAGAATTCAATTATACAATAGGAATAAACATAAATCATAATAATTAACAATAATAGCATGCAAAATATTAGGTTTAAGATCACACAAGCATAGAGTCATTTTTCACACTGAGAAGACAATTTTTTCAAATCGGCTTCACTATCGATACGGTACGATGGAGTGCCTTCTTTTTTGCGAAGAAAGACCCTACCGTGAGCGGTCCAGCAGTACGCGTACCCATGATTTTTGCTGAAATCACGGGCCAGATAAAATAGTTTCCTGGTAGTTTGAGTAAGACTCTCAGACACAAAAATCGGCCTAGGCTGCCCCTCCAGTTTCAGATGTGACGTATTTAATTTATGATCTCTATTTGTAATATTAAATCTTTTTACTGATGTCAATATGTTCTCCTTTAACAAGACAGACGAGAATTCCATTATAACGGGTCTGTCACCGCCTTTACCCGCGTTTATACGAAAAACGTCATGAATCTGGGACTCATCAATGTCTATGCTAGTTGTTAACCCGATTTTTTTAACTAGTTGAACTAAATCGTTTTTGGACTCATTTTTCTGGACAGGGATGTTCCTCACCTCGATACTGGCTTGCTTATGAAGTCTTTCAAGATTTTCAACTTTAAGTTCAAGAGTTTGAATATGAGCCAGATGAGCTCTTCTCTCAGTTTCCATATTAACGAGCTTATTTTTCATCTCCTCATATTGTTTAGATATAAACTCCATAGAGTGTATTATATCACTATTTTGTTTGAGAATATCGTTAATGGAGCCTTGCATAGTAGTTTGCTGCGCTTTGAAGGTTTGAAGGGAAGTTTTAATTTCTGACATGAAGGAGGCAAACTCATCATCATGCTGTCGTTTGCGCGGGCGGGCGCGGTTGGTTGAATCTGTAGGTTTAGGGCTCTCATTTTCAGTATCCGTTATTGGAGCTGAGTTCAGATTTGTGTCTGATATGTTTTTATCCAATGTTGTTTGTTTGAGAGGCATTATGAGTAAAAGTATCACACGGCACTGGCCTTGACACAGAAATAAAAATCGTAGTCAATAAAGATCGTTATTATTTAAAACAAAAAAATTCCACACCCTGTGGTTCATCCAGTAGTAACTACACTTTTTTGGTGCAGATGCAACAACTAAACGAAGTTTTTTGGTAGCACTGACGTATGGTTGTCAATGTCAAATGACAGTCAGTTCACTCCGTTCAGTTCAGTCACACTTGTCAAAGTTTGTTTGTTTACTTTCAGTGCGATGCGAATTCCTAAGATTTTTTGGATTCTTGTAAGAACACCGTCAATATGTTGATTTGTTTTCATGTATATGATATTCAAAATGGTGCAACGGTTCTTCTCAACAATAACAAAAGTGTCCTACTCACGGTACAACAAGTGGATTGGTGATTTATTGTTCTTCACTTCGGGTTTTTAGGTTATGTATTACACCTTTTGCAACTATTTACGAAGTTTTAATGAGATTTAGCTCGAATATGTAAATTTTGAAACAAGGAGACTCACTTAGACTTGCTCTCAAGGCAAATGTTGCCAGTGCACTCGATCTATAGATTCTAACTAATAAAATATCAGAAAATTTTTAAGCTGATCATTCATTAGTCCACAAACACTAGTTAGAGATAATATTATATATAACAATGTTATACTATATCCATACTCCATACTAATATTATAAATGCCAATCATATCCGGCTCGAAGGACCATAACGATGAACGGTGAGTACTGCTGCTGAAATTCGGTATAGGTAGAAATCAACAGAGGCGGCAAGTCTCGCCGGTCGGATTAGACTCAAAAGGACCAAATTATTGTTTCACGCAAACTTTTTAACAAAATGGCTTCGGTGATTTGCTAACGGGAATACTAGTATTCTTTAAAAAAAATATTTAATAATGTTCAACTTACCCTCCGAAGACCTATACTCAGCAACACCCCCTGAATGCTTCAACATGGCAGTAGAAGACGACATGCCGTAGAATAGCTTGACCTTTCTCCCATCAGGATGTGTGAACACGTCACCACCACACTGGTCGTGACCAGCGAACATGCCGCCAGCCATCACGAAGTCTGCGCCCGCGCCGAACGCTTTAGCTACGTCACCAGGACAAGTACATCCACCGTCCTGAAATGATTGGATGGCATTTGGATATTAATAAAATGATTTCATAACCTTAACCATACATATCCTTAATCATGAATATCCGTTCAGAGGAGTTTGAACCCACCACCTAACTCTAATTCCTTGTACGTACACTACTAGGTTAGACTGATCTGGTTACGACCAAAGATGAAAAAGACTACGATCGTAACTGGTTACGAAACAAAGTTACGATAACGGCCGAAAAGATCACGAAGACCATTATTTACAGAAATAATATGAACCTTGAGTCTAGGGCGTTTAAGGCCACACTGTGACCTTGGGAGCCACACCAACCTCTCCTGCAAGCCTAGCGCACCTGCTGATTGATCGGCGAAGCTCTAGAGCTGAGAGCTAGCGCAGGCTTTCCTCTCAGAGTTGAGAGGTCAGACGCTAGGTCCTCTGACAAACGTATAAGCCAAACCAAGAGGATGAGAAGGTGTCAGCGGACCCTAGGTTACAGGTGGATGATGATGAATCTACTCACCGAAATGATATGTCCCTTGAGTCCGTGCGCTGCGTCTGCGCATTCAATGACAGCGGAGAGTTGAGGATAGCCCACACCAGTCTTGATCCTTGTCGTACACACCGACCCTGGTCCTATTCCCACCTGGAAGATACATAAAATATTGTTATTGAGGCTTTCAATTGTAGGGTGGGCCAGGAACCTCCATGTGCTGCACCTTCGGCAACGGAGAAGGAGGGGCTGGCCGCCGAGCGCACGTGTAGTGGTTACAGGTGCGGTCGCCTGTCACTTAGACCTTTGCCCCCCTTTCCAGAGTTCGATGGAAACACTGTTCTTCCCACACCGAGGGGTATTTTTAAACCGTAGATGGCCCAGGGTCAGCCGGGGTGCGAGGTATATGCTCCAGGCAATTTTAACTCTGACATCTGAAGGCGCAAGACGGCATGCGTTGGTTCGAGTCCGATATTACCACCCCTGCCGGGTATCAGACATTTCCTGCAAATCGTATTTTTTGCACGAAACAAGCACATGCATGTATATAGGGAAAATAGTTTGTGTGTCGTGTAAAAAAGTTCTGAAGTAAATAATTAGTATAATACTTGCAATTCTAACATACATACCTTAATAATGTCAGCACCAGACAAAATTAGTTCCTCTACCATCTCTCCAGTAACGACGTTGCCTGCCTGGAAAAGCAAGAAGTTGGTACTTAGTTAAGGCAGGCAAAATCTCCATAGCCCACTGGTGAGATCGAAGTTCTGTATTCGACTAGTAGACTGTAGACTACTTACAATAATAGTGTGTGTAGGGAAGGCAGCCCTCACTCTCCTGACGTACTCCACAAAGTGCTGTGAGTATCCATTGGCGACGTCCAGGCAGATGAACTTCAGGTCCTTCACAGTGGTTAGGATTTCTTGAAGGCGCCCGAAGTCCGCTTCTGCGGTTCCTGAGCTCGCCGCTGAAAGGGAGAAGATGGTTGTTGAAGTTGTTTAATGTTGGTGCTGACAAACTTGAGCATTCTTGCAAATGTAACATTACAACAGAAAAATAACCGAGAACGTTTTAGCGAGCATTCCATCGAGAGTTCTGAAAGAATGCTCAAAATAAATGGTAAAGGTACTTGAAGCAAGCTGGGTACGCCACCCAGCTTGCTTCAAGTGGAGTGATTTGACTTTTGCCCCATCCCTTAAAGATATTTTTTTGTCCCATCCTTTAACGACTTTTGCCCCAACCCTTAAAGAAAGCTGGGTACGAGCAAAGGATCTCTGAGTAAGAAACGTATCTAGTGAGAGTGGCAAGTTGATTAACAGACGAGGCTCTGGCGTGGCCTTTCCTTTTAAAGTTGGGTGGTCAGAGAGCAGTTGGCCCCATAAACACCGCATAAGCCAAATTAAGATGAAGAGCAGGAGGAAGTGGATCCCAGTGCCGAAGAGACAGCCTCGGATGCAACCGGGAACCAAGGTAAGATGATGATGTATATAAACATGAATGAATGAATGTTCTTCAAGAAGGGCATTAGAAGGTTTCTTCAGGGTCGGCAGCACGAGTGTGACGCCCCTGGTGTTGCATACTTCCATAGGCCACGGTAACCACTTTCCATCAGGTGGGCCGTGTGCTTGTCTGCCACCTTCTTCTTCCTCTTAGCGTTATTTCCCAGTCGCATCCGAAGCTTTCAGCTCGAAGTCTGGGGTCCGCTTTTACCAGTCTTAACCACGGATTTGGCTAGACCTCGATATTTTCCGTGAAGCGATTGTCATCTGACCTCCACAACCCAATGTTAACATTAGGCGATATCGAAGTTTTGCAGTTAGACCGTTGTTTTTGGATTTTTGAGGGCTCCAACTACCCGTAACGACTGCCATAGATGTTCTCATGGCAACCGGGACCGACGGCTTAACGTGCTTTCCGAGGCACGACCAGACCAATGCAAATACTCATATTTCATTCACACAAATATTTGCACTGAGCGGGGATCGAACCCGCGCCTCCTGCGTAGCGGCCGCGTTCACTACCGCTACGCCACGGAGGCTGTCACCTAATGGTATAAAAAAAAAACAGACAGTACTACTAACCCATTTGTTCTAGGCACTCAGGGTGCTCCGTCGCGAATTTTTGCCAGTCCTCAATTGTGTAGTATTTGTGAATACATGTGAAGAGACCGTGCTGAAACAAATATAAAACCAATTTGAAGAAAAATTTTTTTGACAACATACATTTTGGCGCCATAAATCCACCATATACTTTTTTCACATTTCATGTAGTAGGTACCCTAAAAACACTTGAGCGATGTATACTTTTCATTTGTGACATCAGTCATTGAAATCCGTAAAGTAGTTCAGAAGATATGAGGTAGATAATAAAGAATATTACAAACATACAAACAAACATACCTACATAATACAAGATACGCGCGAAAAACATAACCCTTCTTGGCAGTCGGGTAAAAAGAATTTTTCAATTCGAATCAGTACTTCCTGAGATTAACGCGTTCAAACAAACAAACAAACTGTTCAGCTTTATAATATTAGCACGGTATAACGAGTCTTTCTTGTTAGACTGTGTTAATAGTATGTGTAGATTACTTCGTAGAACCGTAAAAAGTTGCAATAATCTACATCCACGCAGGCGTAGCTACGGGCATCAGCTCTGCCGTTCTTACGAAAAGTGCAATAACTCGTGTTATGGCGTGAAATGAGTTATGTACATATTCGGAATTAGCACAACAAGATCTATATTTTCGCTTTAGACAGTTTTAACGTATCTATGACGGAGCCTGTTTTAATACTAAACATTACCGCAATATCTATATCTCTGCTCTATGGTTTACTTAGTAAGATCGACCTAACTATAGATAAGAATAAATTTCTTACGATATTAAAGTAGTTTACTATCAATGAGCGCAATTAGTGTAGTTATTGCATTTATAATTTGTATATTTAGTTATTTGTATCTTCATTTACTAGTTATTAGCGCAACAAGCGTTGATTTATTGCTGTTATCATAAGGAATCTTATTCCTGATTATTAGAATATTACTAAAATTTATGTAACAAACAGACTAGGGTGTCCCAAAAAAATCAAAGTCGTTTTTTTTTTTAACGCATACCCTCTTATTTTTTTCCTTTTGGGTCAAAACAATTAAAGATAAAATTTTAAGAAGCTAGGACCACGGTAACCCGTGCCGACTTGCATCAATAGATGCCAGTACTTTGCTCTCAGACTGCCGCGACCTAACGTGTCGATGTGCTTGTGATTACATCGTTATTTAGTTATAGAAATTGCATTTTTTTTAGAAGGGATATATTTTTAATAGGTGACGTAAAACATTAAATAGCAGGTTCAAAACTTCCGCCTAATGATGGACAAGTTCTAGCAGTTTTATTTTACAAAGACCGTGAAGTGGCTTTAACTGTCAATGAAAGCGCGAATCTCACTATTTGCGAGTGTACGAAGGTGGTCCGATAAGTATGTACACTATGTAGTTGGTCTAAAAAAAGAAAAATGAAAATTTTGGAAAACTTTAGGCTACATAATAATTATTTCTCAACGTAGTTTTAGTTCGATGTACTTGACCCAGCGATGCTCCAACTTGTTTAATCCGTCTGATGCATACGTTTTCTCAAGATCTACAAAATAGGCCTCCGTGACGGTGATGATCTCCTCATTCGACTCATATTTCTGCCCAGTGAGTGATATTTTCAAGTTCGGAAACAAAAATAGAAGTCATAGAGAGAGCGGAGGTATGACGAGCCGGTGCCTTACCGTGACGGAGGAGCATTTTTTCTCCCTTAAATGGGGTATTTTTCTGTAATTCAGTATAGTTCAGCCCTGTGACAATTTCGTCCCTCTCCAGGTAGTTGACGTAGAGGTGAATTCCAGAAAACAGGGGCTATCACCTTTCCAACCGATAGAACAGTCTTTGCCTTCTTTGGAGCACTTTTGCCGGGTTAACACGTTGAACGCCGCACGAAAAATCGAGGTTTTCCGTTCAGGCCACAGGACTCACCGGTGAGCCTTCCCTTACTGTTCCGTTCAAGCCACGTAGGTCACCCGTGAGCCTTTTGACAGGTCTAACGAAAACGCTTCCCACAAGCCACAGATTGCAGTTATCAAACAAAACGTATGTAGGAATGAGCCGCGAGGCCCTGCAGCGTATTCGGACGGCGTGGTTTTGAAATCCGGTAAAAACTTGTAAGATTTTTTCGAGGTTCTTGTAAGATGCAAGGGTCGTCCTACGATTCAGTAGAAATTGTTATTTTGATTATGGAGTGTGAATCGAACTAATACATAATTGCGAATATTTTTATTCAAAATATAATAGGATATAATATTTTCTTCTTCACCAAATAAAAATCTCGCATTACGTTTTATATAAAATCTTGTTTACAACATTTTATATTAGGATATTCAAAAAGTCTTGGAATGGAATGGAAAGGGGACTTTTGTCCGCACTTAACCTCCTTTTTGAAGACTGCAGGCTATAGTAGCCAGCCTAACACCGCCCAGAAGCGCAGAAGCTTACTGGGTGCTTCACAGGCTTCGCGGAGCGACCTCACTGTGCCGAGGATTCGAGAACGTTGGGGGGCTACTGCCTCGCATTCTAATACTACGTGGGCAGTCGTTTCCACGGCGATGAAGCACCCCCGACGTAGAGGGCTACCCGTGATCAGGATGGTGTAAAGGTGCTTGTTTAGGTGAGAGTGACCTGTTATTGTCCCCAGAATTGTTTCGTTTTGTAAGCCGGTTGGTTCAATGATGGCAAGGCCACTTTTGACTGGCTGCAATCTGTGGTTTCTGCCCATCTTTGGATGTGTAGTTCGGCAAATCTCTCACGCAACCAGTTGCGGATCTGTGAGAAAGGTATCGGTAGTAATGGTAGTGGGCCATTCAACGACATGAGCCTCTTCACGCCAGTTAATTCGCGGCATCGTTGCCGTAGGACCCACTGTGCCCTTTTATCCACTGTAGCGTTACTACGTTGTTAGTGGATAGCTTGTGTAAAGCTGCCTGACACTCCGCTATTAGTATGCTGTTTGGTTATTTGGTGGTCTAGTGCTTTCAGGACAGCTGTGCTGTCTGTGAGGAGTCTTATATTTAAGCCCCTCACCTCCAGTCTGTTTCTTTCCGTCGCAGCTGTTGTTATGACGACAAATTCAAATTGGAAAATCGAGCTGTGTTTGCCCAGTAGTAAGTGGATGTTTAGGCCGAGGTCCAGGGAGTGTACGCCTGCTCCTGAAACATTTTCTGTTTTGGAGCCGTCAGTGTACACGCGTACCTCTTCGAAACCGGAGGAGTCCTTATCCTCAAAAAGTCTCTAAAAATCACATTTATGACAGGAGTCCAGGCTGCCATTCACCGCATGAAGAACCAGAAAGCTGTGGGACCCGACGAAGTCCCCATCGAAGCTTGGAAGGCAATGGGTGCCCGTGGTGTGAGCATCTTCACAAAACTATACAACCGCATACTCTTCCCCGGTAAGATCCCGAGCCAGTGGAGACTGAGTATCATCACTCCAGTCTTCAAAGCTAAGGGATCGGTGCAGTTACCGCGCGCCGCGGTTTAAAGATAATCTCTCCCACCATGAAGCTCTACGAGCTGATAATCGAATCCCGGATCCGAAAGGAGAGTGCACTTTCGGAGTGTCAGTGTAGGTTTCGCTCGGGGCACGGGACCGTGGATCCGGCGTTCGCCCCAAGGATTGTGCGGAGAAATACAAGGCCAAGAACACGCCCCTGCACTGCCTATTCCTAGACATACAGAAGGCCTTCGACTGTGTTCCTCGCGCGGTGATACGCGCAATACCCACCAGGGGTATTGCGGTCCAAAGATGTTCCAGAGGCTTACATTGACACTATCCAAGACATGTACCACGATTTCAATTCTGTGGTTTGGACCGCTGTTGGCGACATGAAAACCTTCCCCGTTACCGTCAGGATACACCAAGGATCCGATTATCTGAGCTCCGAGGTCATCTTGACCTCTGATGCAATCAAGAAAATACGTCTCTATGAAGATGATGATGAACCACAACTATGGCAGTTTTTAATACTGATTCGACCAATCCAATGTTCCTTTGGCTTTGGAGGGCGGGTGAGCCGCGGGGTGACCCCGCGGCCCCCGGCAACGGAAAAATTGATATTCCTTCGTAGGAGGCCACGGGACCCTCATGTGAGCCTTTTGCTATATCACTGAAACTAGACGGTAGAAGTCGCTAATTTTTATTTTCTACACGTTTTATAGCATTTTATAGACTTTGGGATGAAAATCAGAAGTTGTAAAAAAATACGGTTTCGTGCTTTTTGGCGTGGCTCAAACGGAAAAGTACGCTAGGCTCACCGGTGGGCCGCGTGGCGTTCAACGTGTTAAGAGTGAACTTCGTTTCAACTATTCCTTGTCTCTAGTGAATACCAATGGATCCATGGTTCATCGAAAGTTACGAAATGATACAGAACCTCCCTTGGTTTGCGCTTAGACTGTGGCAAACATTGCTCTGAAGTAATCTCACGGTTGCCCTTTTTTCCGAAGTGAGCAATCGCGGCAGCCATTGCGCTGATACCTTTCTCAAGCTCAAAATTTCATCACCATGTGGTCTTTAGAGATGTCTACTATCTCAGTTATATTGTACACCTTCAATCAGCGGCATGCCAATACGATATCGTAGAGTTTTGTAACGTTATCCTCCGTGGTAGCAGTTTTTGGGGTACCTGGACGTGGCTTGTCAAAAACTGATGTGTGACCATGGTGAAACTTGATATACCAACTTTTGGTGGTCACCGTCGAAGGCGTAGAGTCACTGTACATAGCATCCAAGTTTTCCTTTATCGTTGAGCGATTTCACTCCCAAAAATAAGAATCAAATTGCAGACAGATATTGCTTTCTTTCAATTTTTCAAAAATTCACGGATACATCCACTTCTATACGCGGTCAAAACAAAACTACGAATCCGATTCTTTTTTATTGATTGATATTGATGTTTTAAATAATGTTTAAATTAATGGGTAAGATACGTGAAGAAATTTCATTTATATTTGTGATTTTTTTACTTTTGAAATAAATAAAACTTTTAAATAATATACAATTGTTTTCATTATCTTATGATAATGAAAACCTAACCTAACATAAACCTAACCTAACCTAACATGATAACTGAAATTGATCTTGTCTATAAGGTATATTATTTTTATATTCATAGTTCCTCTATGAGTAGGTACAAATAAACATCTATGGGTACAAATTGTTTCTTTGTACTTTCAAACTTGCTTCTTACTAATGAAAACAGCAATAAATAAGTCACTTATTGCACTTCTGGTTAGGACACAGTTCATAAATAATTATTATTTGTTTATCCACAATGCATTATGTAAGTTTCCTAATTATTAGTGCAACAAGTACCTTAGTTATTACGGTTATAACTAGTAAACTTTCTTTCTACATACTAATAATACTAATCATAAGTAGTTTTATTGTTTTTTTTATATCGAAAATAAATATTTTTACAAATATTAAGTACTACATAATATTATTTACATTATTATCTAACCGTGGTAAAAGTTTCAAGTCAATACTAGGTATAGTGATGGAGATACAAACAAATCAAAAAATAAATCTTTTACTGCGTTTTTCTCGAAACCAACTTTTTCCTAGTTATTGCACTTTACGTAAGGACGGCAGAGCTAGTGACTAACATAAACACATGTTCAGACACATTGTAGTATTCATTTATGAATGAGTCAACGCATTGCTCGTGTTCTCGATGCAGTTATCACGGCATGCACTTCCATTAGAACATTAATGATCATGATATCAATTTTATTAGATTTATGTTAATGTGGCCTTCGTATTGCTCGGACATATATCTTGGACCTAAAACGTGGTCAAAATGTGCTCTAAACGCACAGTACACGTTTCTTGAGTGTCTTTTGTGGATAGCACTGTCAAAGGTCAAAAATAATTTAATAAACTGTGGTAAGTTACATACACGATGGAGCTATCTCGATGACCCTGGGTCAGGTGGGGCGTGAGGAAATGCCAGAAGCCATCTCACTCTCGAGACCTACTGACCCACCCCCGCACTATAAAAGAGACTGGTTTGATTGATTTAGGTGGGATAAGCCCAGGCTGGTTAACGCCCCGTTAAGTACCTATAATGGTAGCCAGATTCTGAATTCTAACTATGTCAAAAAATGTGACTAGTATAAACATACCTTAGACAATTCCTTAGCCATTTCGAAGGTGCCTACGGTGTCCATATTGCTGGCCATCACCGGTATACCTTTGTAGGTCTGTCCGGAGTTGCGGAATGTGATCTCCCGATACAGGTCGACCTGGAACAAGTAAATTAGGGTTTAGTAACAAGTAATACTTGGGTGATTGCCTTACACTCGAGTCTTATTGTTTTATGATTATCTTCACGTTAGCCCTGGTCCCTCCCGAGGCTCTCAGCTCAGATTTCAGGGTCCGCCTTCCGAGTTTTACTCCTTCACTTTGCACTAACGGTGGTATCCATATTATTGTGGCCATTGGTGTAATTCAACAAACAAACCCTTTTTCAAATAAAATTAAGTAGGTATTCATCTAAACCTCGCTTAGGTCACAGATTAATAAATAGTTACTGCTTAGGTTTAGATGATTTTCGAGATACCCCATCTCATCCGAAGGGCGTCGTAAGAGGCAATAGTAGGTTAGCCAGCGTGGCAATAGTAGGTCATAACCTCGCAACATAGGAAAAGGCCTATGTCCGACGGTGGACTTGATTGAAATTGACTGCCACTATGTATAAATAGACATAATTATGTATCTACTTAAAAAATATCCTATCTATTAGTCAATAGAGTTTTTATAAACAAGCTACATGCTACATACTTGTCATACTTGTAAATCTATTGGTGTACAATAAAGAATTATCTATCTATCTATTTATCTATCTTCTACTGAGACCATAAAAGTACATACAGAACTAATAAAAAGTCCCCATCGCAGCATTGGAGCTCAGAATACAGAACGAAGTATTCTGAGCATTGGAGTCAGCTGGGACAAGCAACGCTAGGATACAGGCGAAGAAAGATGCAAGCTAACTAATTTTGCCTCAATTGTGATACAAAACAATCCTATTATACTGCGGCTAGCTGAAAAGGGGCTTGGTAGAAGTTGTACGTAATATTAGAGTGATGTAACAGTCTGTAACAGATGGTGTTCCTTCCTCATGACGCAGTCGGTGTATAGGCACCGTGCCAAACAGTCGAACAATATAGCCGGACGGAGATTCTATTGAATATTCTGAATCAAGGGCGGAGTAAATACGAAAGGAAAATAAATATTCGCGACAGTGAAATGTGGTTTTTTATAGGACACGTCTATATACTCCCGCCTATAAATCCCTGAAGAGCTAGGTAGAGGTGTACAAAACACTGTCATATTTCGCTAATTATGACTTTCAGTCCCACGTAATCGAGGGCGAGCCTATTGCCTATTGCAGGGTTTCTTAAACTTTTGACACCACGAACCCTTGTTAAAGTTACTAGATGGCAGCGAACCCCTAACGAAAATCGTTATCAAATCGATTTCTGTATTTCGATTTTGTCTTAATCTGGTGTGAAAACACACTCTCACATAAATACCCGGGTTTTAGCAAATGGTAAAAGAAAATTCCTGACTAGCACTGCCCCGAAAACCGCACGCGCACCACGATGCACCGTGTGTGGCGCAACACAGAATAAGTAATAGTACTACGTACGCACGTATCTACCAGCCATCGAGCCACCATTACGTGAATCTTGT
Organism: Eilema depressum; assembly: GCA_914767945.1. Lineage (NCBI taxonomy): Eukaryota > Metazoa > Arthropoda > Insecta > Lepidoptera > Erebidae > Eilema > Eilema depressum. The sequence continues at coordinate 11,488,056 of OU612035.1, forward strand.
CGCGAACCCCCTACCGTCGAATACCGAACACCTAGGGCTTAGCGTACCCCACTTTGAGAAACCCTGGCCTATTATATATTTCAATAAAATAAAAAAAATCATATTGTATTTCACTCATTAATGAAATTAAATTCTTGCAAATCACGGTACAATCATTTTTTAACATCATATCTACTTTTATTACTCTGGTCACATTGACCGTCCAGCTATAAAAAAAAATATCACTTTTAATGTCGCAGTAATTAACTTTTTAAATCACCACGAAGTACTTTATGAGCAAGTTTAGATGAAGTGATAAGAACAACATAATATAATAATATGTTTTCTTCTAGTGGCATTCTTTGATTTCAGAATAGATATGGTGCTGTCCTAGGTGTACCTAGCTTGGTTCAAGCAGAGATGTGGCTCCTTTTCACAATATGACGAGAATATTACGAGAGCGAGTTCCGTCTAACCTTTCAACTTTAGAGGAAAGCATGCATCATCCATCATTCAGTGTACTGGCTTGCAAATGAGATAGGTTTCGGCCTAAATGCATCAACCTAGTGTGATCAGGGATGGATGGGTCGCTACCCACAGTAGATGATGTCGTGGTATGCTTGGGTATTGTCCAACGAGGAGACAGGCCCGAACGGACTTTACGGACTATACCATTACTTGGGTGCTTCGCCGACGAGAGCATAGTGTTTCCGACGGTTTACTCAGAAGTCATGGCATTAAGCACACGTTGTTTTTGTGTGATGAGAGTCCTATGACGAGAATACCTGCGGGAATTCCCCAAGCCCGCGGAATTCGGAAGTTAGGTAGGTATATATTTGTTTCCTACTAGGACATGCGACTGGAACTAACGCATGGATGATAAAATCACAGCAGCAAGTTCATTCCACAGCTTGGGCGTGCATGGAATGAAGTTTATTTCATAACGCGCAGCACTAACCGTTTCCAATCGCAATGAGGATTAATTCCCTACCTATAGCGAGCGAGCGGTGCAATGACAGAATATACCTTTAAGCATCATGTCAAGCCATTCATCTGAGCACAACCCATTGTACAGGTGGTAGAATACACATAGTGAGTACTTCGCTAGCCAAGAGGGATCTGATGCTGACTGTACAAGCCGTATTACGATTTACGATTACACAACAGTCCGTTAAGGTCAATGATATGTGCGATGTATGTGCTGTTATCATGGCCGCGTCGGTGCATGTGTTACGAATGTCAGTGTCAATGTTTACGGTAGTCGTGGTCCGTTGCCAACGTAAATATCGATTCATTATTACGTACCGACGACGAGCTCTATAAAAAGGTAAAGTTTTACGACCGCTTGTATAAATAACGACATCAAATGAGTTTCCTTTGAAGGTAACGTGGAATTTATACGTCGATCGGTACGGTAGAATCCCACTGGTCCCCTAAAATTTGCACTCTATGCCTACTCGTCCCCTAAAATATTAAAACAATATTTGACCAGTCTTTGAAGTTTTTGGGGCTCCAACTACCCATAACAACTGTCATAGACGTACCTACGTATGACAATCGAGACCAACGGCCAGTTGCGGTCGCCGCCTGAAAATGGTGCATCCTGTAGCACTTGTGACACGTTGGAACAAAAAACGTCGCATCCTGTAGCACTTGTGACACATTGGAACAAAAAACGTTGCATCCAGTAACACCTGTAACTCGTTGGGACAAAAACTGTTGCATCCAGTAACACCTGTGACCCGTTGTGAATTTTTTTCCCAACTAGTAACAGTATTACTCGTTTGGGTGTTACGTAGGTATATACCAAATTTTGGAGGGTCACGTGCAGAAATTCCTTCAGAAAATACCTATTTGGAAGACTTTTCAATTAGATGTGCACGACCACGTTTGGGGGGGTCATGTCCCCTGTCACCCCCACTCGGACCGCGCATGCCAACGTTCTCTCTGAAGCACGGAAATACTCAGTCCAAAATAGACGTACTTATATTCATGCATACAATTATTTGCATTGAGCGGGGATCGAACCCTTCCCTGCATAGCAGTCCAGGTAGTGAACCGCCACATCACAAAGTGGTATTACTCCGGACACGTATCTTGGACCTAAATCGAAGACAAACGAGGCTCTGGCGCCCGCGGATTACTGTGAACATAATCTATGCTTGGTGAATTTGAGTTCGTCCACCGCAGTAGCACTCTGAGCTATCCTCAAAATACACCCAAGAAATGTGTAGGTACTGCGGGTATAGGGCACATTTTGAGCACATTTTAGGTTCAAGATACGTGTCCGGAGTTATATCTTCTAATATATAAAAATCAATGCCACTTTTCGTTGTTATTTTATAACTCAAGAATGGCTGAACCGATTTGGCTAATTTTAGTCTTGAAATATTCGTGAGTGTCCAGGGAAGGTTTAAAGGATGAGTAAATAGGTGCAGCGGGAACGGGAAACATATGGCGGTACGAAGTTCACCGGGACAGCTAGTATAGTATAATTACTTATGAAAAACAGCCTTGTTTCCGTCACCAGTCTGTCCTTTCAGCAATATTGAAACAATGTAGTTCAGTTGCTCTTTTATTTAGTTCTAAGTACTGAATTTCGTACTAGGAATTCGCGAGGCAGTTTCTTCGAATGCGATAGTCAACAACAGTTAATGGAGACCAGTTATAGCTACCTAATTGTAGCTGCAATAAACACTGAAGCCTTGTTATGAAAAGAGTTCACAATATAATATCATAGGCTATGCTCGCGGCAGCGCCCGCGTGGATGTTGGTCAAATCTGCCCCCTATTGCCGGCGTATTGCAGATTATAATGACGATTAAATATGGGATTTTGACGTTTATGACAGACGTTGTTGTTAGCAACACATTTAGCGATTCATTTTTATATTATAGACTAGCCGACCCGGTGAACTTCGTAACGCCATATTTTCCGCCCGCGTGGTATTATCTCTTTTATCAGTGTTTCTCACAATATTATGCATGTATTATACTATACATATAAACCTTCCTCTTGAATCACTATCTATTTGAAAAAAAACCGCTTCAAAATCCGTTACGTAGTTTTGAAGATTTAAGCATACATAGGGACGGACAGACAGCGACAGCGACTTTATTTTATAATAATTGTAGTGATTATGATATAACATTGCAGGGCAAGACACGTTAACAGTCCACCTGAAGGAACTGCCAGACAGAAACAAATCTGTTGATGTTTTGTGTATCTCTGAACACTTTATAATGTCAGGGTATGAGGATCGCCAACTTTGATTTTCGGTTCCACAGCCACATGGGCACTTTGTCATGGCCTGGATGCTTGCATGCACTCTAGGACTCGTTTGCTCCAACGGCCGTCAGTCCATCGCCAGATGTGGCCAGCCTACTGCCACCTCAGCTTGCTTATTCTGCGAGCTATGTCGGTAACTTTGGTTCTATATCGGATGACCTCATGAGGTTATCTCATCGAGGTCATGAGAAGAGATGACGTAACAATTAACGTTATCTATTGATTTATCCCTTTTAATATTCCAAATCCATATATTAAGGTAAATAAGCGTTTTATTACCATACTGCGCGATATCAATATCTCTTTAGTCCCAAATTACCGTGCAAATACGAGCTATGACGTGGTTAGTGGTTACACGTCGTTATGAGGCTCGTTAGCAAGAATAGGGACACGTGTACGCTTGGTACCATACATACAATTATGTTAAAAGGGTCTAAGTGTTTATTATTTACAGTAATTATACAAATGATACCCAAATTGGTGTATATCGACCCCAAGAGTCGATATGATCTAAGAACGGTCCTTGTTCGTGTATATTGTATAGCTACTGGCATATCTTGACCCTAGTGACGTCACAAAATGTACTCTATACAGCCAGTCCACGTTTTTTGGGTGTCTTTTGAGGATAGCATGGGGTGCTACGGTGGTAGAGGAGCTCAAATCCGGTAATCATAGATTATATCCAACCAATCCGCGAGTGCCAGGGCCGGTTCTCTATTTTTATTCCTACAATTTTATGTCATAATTTAACATTGCATAATGTTACTTGTCCTAATATTATTTACGCATAATAGTCATTTGCCATAACTTTTTAATCATAATTTTTTTAATCCTATTTACTATAAGCATAATATTTTATAAGCATACTGTCCCAAAGCATAAGTTTACTTAAGCATAACGACGCGTAACCATAACTATTTTAAAGCATACAAATTATATTCCGAAAAATTAACTACCTACAAAATTTTTAATAACAATATTACACTTTATTTTTTTATTAATACTGTTACTACCAAGAACAGTTTGAAATTATATTTTTTTAATTCAGAATGTTCATTTGACTAAATAAAGTTCTACATGGTTATAAAAAAAAATAACCACGAAGGCCTAATGCGCCTTCTAACCTAATCTATCCAAGTCGGAATCAGGGGCTTTCTCAATAAATCTATCACTGTCTGTTAAGAAATTATTATTTATTGGAATGATAATGAGTTTCGACCATTATTAATATCTATCAATCCTATCATTAACAATAGACCTAACCTAAATAACATAAACCTAACAAATTAGACAAATAAACAATATGCTTTACAATTTTATGCATATCAAAGTTATGAATAAAAACATTAGGATATACAATATTTATGCTTAATAACATAGTATGCTAAAAACCAATTATGGCACACTATTATTATGACAAAGAAAATTATGCCTAACTTGTTATGACAATTTAAATTAGGACAAAAACCATTATGAGAAAAAATGGGATCCCGCCAGGGCCTCGTTTTTCTCGCAACTTGGGTTCAAGATATATGGCGGTAACTATTTGTATTAACAGAGGGATAGAAACTACAGTACCTATAGCCAACAATTCAGTGAAATGACTAAATTATAATGAAGGAACTACGGCTGTCACTCTCCAATGCATACTGTTGTAATTTTGGGTTCTTAGGTTGTTAGTGGGTTACATTGTCGTGTGAAAAAGACGTCAGTGCCAGCTGAAAGCTAAGTTTATTCTCTTACATTTTACATAAAACTGGCTGTCCCGGTGAACTTCGTACCGCCAAATTTTTGTCAGCCCGCGTGAATTTTTGATCCCGTTCCCGCTGCACCTATTTTCTCACCCTTTAAACCTTCCCTGGGCATCCACGAATATTTCAAGACTAAAATTAGCCAAATCGGTTCAGCCGTTCTTGAGTTATAAGCTAACAACGAAAAGTGGCATTGATTTTTATATATTAGATAGACAATCCTTAACAATAATGCTAAAAATAATGCTTACTTAGACATTACGCGACACGTTATATTAACGTGGATCGTCTAAGGTCCTTACACTATCCCTGAAAGTTCTATCCTCACACTGTCATTTGGTTTTATTGCGAATCAAAGACAATTTAGCACGATTTGAATATGGCGGTCTGTTTAAGTTGTTGGTTTTTTTCAATTGAATTCAATAAACTTTATTTTCAGATATGACATCCATAGTTTGTTAGTAAAGATTTCTAAATTATGTTAGTATCATGTATCAAGTATAAGTCAAGTTTTACTATACCAAAACTTTTTTTCCAGCAGTAAGCCCTATTGTTATTGTTGCAACTTAAAAAACCGTCCGGTTCAGCTCTCATTAGCCAGGCTCTCTCTCATTATTCCGACCAATTTTCCCGATTGCCGCATTACGTATAACGCGCATATTTTTACGTGACCTACTTCATTTGCTACTTTCTTCTTCTTGAAGTCTTGCCAAGTCCTTTTCTCATAACAAAAATTGCTTGTTTGCAGCATAATTTCGTTCTGGAGCCAAATAGTGGGATCTATGCGTATTTCTTGACCTCGTGACCCATAAATAATATGAAAGTGGCTAAATGTCACTCGTACTCTTAAAAAGTTCTCTGCTATGTTTAACATAAATCATGTTCTGAGACATTACAAACAAGAATTTGTAATATGGGTTCTAGAAATTTAATACATAGTACGTATAACATATTTTTTTGTAAATATTGTGTACTAGCTCTTACCCGCAGCTCCGCCCGCGTGAATGTCAGTTATCGTGACAAAACATAGCCTATGTCCTTTTTCAAGGTCTAATCCACCCACCAAATTTCATCAAAATCGGTTCAGTGGTTTAGGCATGAAAGGCAAAGCTAAAGGATGGTTTTGCTTTTATCACGCTCTAAAAATTATTAAACAAGAAAATATCAAGGATAGCAGTGGTTTTCCCTAAGTTTTGCCTGGAACATATTGTTTTGTTAGAGTTAGTGGCATACAACCACGGCTCTTCTGGATATTCTCTTGTTTAATACTGGATAGAGCGTAATTTTTCAGTAATCGTCATCTCTAATGTATGCCAAGTGAAACGGGGGAATAGAGATCAATGGATGAATAGAGATAAAATGGTCGTTAGATTTTTTTAAATAATTTATTTTACAAAATTTCAATTATCTAACCAGACACTTGATAATTCTGTTCATTATTATTATTATAACATTGAATTAGTCTATAGTTTGACTTGAAAGAAAATAACTACAGAATTTAGCTGACCATTTTATTTAGGTATATTCACCCTTTGATCCCTATTCACCCCGTTTTACGGTACCTAATAGTTTGTAAGTCTTGTATCGTTGAAGCCTTCAAAATACAGTATTACGACACACCCGGGGGAAGCGTGGGGCGCCTGACGTCATACCCGTACCTTGCACCCCACGCAACCGCTGGGTGTGACCGTTGTTCAGAGGAATAATAAATTCACTTCAATGTATTTTCGTAAACGTAAACGTTCAAGGTCGGAATGGTTTGTGTTATGGTTCCGTAGCCGACCGCATACGACAACTGCCGATGCACGCAGCACACGCGCTTAATTCATTGCGGCCTCTCAATGGTCCCCATTACGCGTATCAGAGTTTAACAAGTAATGGGTACGGTATATCTGCTGCATGTGTTGGCAGTTGTCGTATGCGGTTAGCTTTGGAATCATACCTGGCTTGAATCACAAAATACGATAGTTATAAAAGGATGTAAGGGGGCCCAACTGAGATTTTCGGGGCCCACTCGTACTTTGTTGGTCATCACTCCTCAGAAAACTGTCGAGTTAGGAAAACTGGTTGGTTTATGGAATTGAGGGGTTAGGTTACAGAAGTAATATTTGACACTAAAGGATTATGACGTCTTACTTCCTTCATAAGCTTCTTTTAATAGATACTAACTATGTGATATGTGGTTCCCAGGGCTGCTTGTCGTCGGGAGGTGTGCGTGCCCAGATTGTTTTACACGGAAAAGTGTAGAACAAACGCGGGGGAGCGGGCACCTCTGCGTCGATTACTGGCGACCTCGGATATCTGTGCTGGCGACCTACAACTCACATTTTGTTGACCTCGATATTTTTGCACTTTCCGAGAATAAATTCAAATGGTTTCTGAAACTCTTGCTGATGACTCCCAATCGGTTGTCGTCCCGTAGGGGTTGATTATTTTATACAAAATTTGTTTATTTAGTATGTGGGTAGAACTACGCGTCCTTTCTTTGACACATTTATAACTTCGTGGACAATTCGTGTGGGTTGTGCGTTCTTATTTTGTAGGTACACCTAGTTTTTAAGAATTTTCTGTAACGCATAACTGTTTTTTTGTCCCTAATAAATAAAATAAAATAAATAAATAAAAACTATTGCCTGGGTCTCCGTCCGCGTGTATGTTAGTTCTCACTCTCTAAGTCTATCTCTCTACCCATCATAAACGGCTTGGAATCGTATCAGACAGGTTGATTAGACAGAGTTACTTCGTAGATTTCAGACATACAAATCAAAGATTTTATCATTTTGACATTGAATAAAATAAAAGGAGACGAATTTAACTTGACAGTCGGGTACCCAATTGTATAATGTCTTGTATAACACGCGATGTTTTGTTGTCGTGTATCACGGAGACATAAAAGAATGTCGCAAGTCATGAGTTCATGACACGACAGGAAAACCATAAATCTGCTGTTATTTATTGTAGCCGATGATACTGTCGAAAGTTGACACGAATATTACGCATAAAAAGTATAAGGGTAAAAAGTAGCCATTGTGTTATTCTAAGTAGGTACATATTACAGCCAGATCCGTCCAGTCGTTTGAGTGTGATTGAGTTACAAACATATTGATATCTTCACAAGCTCAGGTAGGTGGACTTAGCCAAACGAACATAAAGCTAGAGATAGAGCTGACATTCTTTCTTAATATTTTAGTGTAAACGAAACCTTGTTTTCAGCGTTTACATAAGGAATAACCACGAACGAGAATTGAATGCTCAATATCCCCTCTACGTCATAAGTAAACAGCGACAGAACATTCGTTCGTTGTTCTTTCTTATGTAAACGCTGAAAATAACGTTTCATTTACACTGAATTTTTTTACAATGCTTTTAAACTGTAGGGACATGCTGTAAGAACATTTCGAACGATCGAACGAACTCAAAAGCTGAATCCACGGTGATATTTCAATATGGCATGCTGTTTTGGTGATGTCATGGTGTATGTCGACCACATAACATACATCACACTCATGCTTGAAAACGTGAAAATATCACCGCGGATTCAGCTTTCGTGTTCGTTCGATCGTTCGAAATGTTCTTACAGCATGTGCCTACTGCTCTTGATCTAGTTCTAGCTCTATGTTCGTTTAGTCGAAATCCATCTTAAGAGTTAGTAACATTCCATTTAATCAACTTTATCGCTGTCTATTTGCATGGCAAACAATAATTAGGTTTGTCAACGCCGTGAGTTTGTCTCATTACGCCGTTTAGATAGTCGCGAACGGAGGAACACGTTTAGCTCTATAATTACGATGATTGGGTTAATGTTGCATAATTAGTTAGTATAATCAGCAAAAAAGTTGACGAACGTGGCCAAATTGAAAAGGAGGTAAAATATGGTTGCACGGATCCTTGGTGTTGCAAAAAATCACAACCCGACCACAAAATTTTTGTATGCGCAAAATCACCACGGCTAACCCAGCCGGGGCCCGTGGGAGTGGTTATATCGGACTCGAACCGACCAAAACGCACGCCGTTTTTGAGTCGTAGGTTACCAGAGGTGAAGATAACCGGAGATATCTCTCGCACTCCGGCGGACACAGGCCCATCTCTTTCGAGCTGACCCTCTTCGGGTGTGGGGACCACGATGTCCCCATCTGTCCCCATCTAGCTTCCGGATATGGGGAGATGTATGGTGCGCCGCCGCCGCGGCCTACTTCTGTTAGGGTGAAGGCGACTCCACCCGTCACCCCCAAGCCCGCGCTTGTGGAGAAATGAGGTAACAGAATCGTTATGTGACACCCGTCACACTCTAAATTCGACCTTCTTGTTCGACTTTGTCTTTGAATGAGGAGCAGTGGCTCAATTATTATTCTAAACAGTCGGTACATAATGTCTAGTAAAATGGACTATTTTCGTACTGATAAAGTTACATTTAAACAATGAACACTATGAGCTATGAGTCTCGTGCCGGTATCAGCGTTTCTAGTATAATAAAATACAGCTGTAGAGTATTTATTTAAATAAATCGACTTCAGTCTGTATAGCGAGTGCAGAACTGTGGCTATTATTTATTCTGTGACTGTATACTTACCACAGATTATAAGTTATAATATGTCTGTGGTGTAGACTTATTTTCCCGCCATTTTCATATTGATTGAGTCATAATCTGCATCGGTCAATAGATAGGCAAGACGAAGGTGTGGTGTTGGCCTTCATTTGTCTATGGACTTGCTACATGCGATTTGTGATCGATTCTTTTTTATTAAACTGTTTCATTATAACTGTAAAATAATTGAGTATTTGAATGTCTAGTCAAATTAGTTACTTTTTACTAAACGATTGGGATCCGCCCCAAAAAAAATTAAAAATAATTAAAAACGATAAGTACATTACGAACAGACGCAACTTTTACCGCTCTTGACGACTTCACGTCAAATCCCATACATTCGTCATGATATTCTACGTGGATGATGTGAATCCGCTCCTAACACGAGCAATTTGGCTTAACTGGATAGACGGAATATTACACCCGTATTCACAAACAATACTTCGCTATGCGTACCACCAAAACTGTGCAAAGAACGACAAATTCTCAGTGCGTTCGTTTTGGCAAGCCTTTTTATTCATTGATAACACATAGTAATACTTCGTTGAGGGAACGCACTGCGTTAGATACTGCTCCGTGATGTTTGTGAATTAATTTTACCAGCCCTATGCGCTCGAGCACACTATGAGACCTCACAGTATTGTTTGTGAATACGGGCGTTAGTCATTTTCTATTGCTAATATTGTTTAATGCAAACGATGATTATACGCTTCGAATAATAACGAGACGAAATTCTTAGTTAGAAGCAGCAGGTATTTAGAAATTTAACCTTATATGACCTAGATACAAATAGACAACAAATTGTTACAATATTATGCTTTGTTCTTTTAAATAACAAGATAAGAAAAAGCAAATATGCCCGTAACAAATTGCTATTTCAATTGTTGAACGTACCTATCTACCTTTTAAATTGCCATTTAAATTCTGAATAGCTATACTTTAATAGGTATTGGTTTTTGTAATCATGAATTTTTACCAATAGGATTGCATAAAAAACGCCGCTCAGCTGCAGGAGCGGAGTTTTATGCAGTGCTATTGGTTAATATTTCTCCACTCCGCGTCAATGGAACCGCAGCCTAACACCCGTATTCACAAACAACACTGTGAGGTCTCATAGTGTGCTCGAGCGCATATGGCTGGTAAAATTAATTCACAAACATCACGGAGCAGTATCTAACGCAGTGCGTTCCCTCAACGAAGTATTACTTAAGTGTTGTCTATGAATAAAAAGGCTTGCCAAAACGAACGCACTGAGAATTTGTCGTTCTTTGCACAGTTTTGGTAGTACGCATAGCGAAGTATTGTTTGTGAATACGGGTATTACTTAGTACCGGCTTGCAGTTAAGCTTGGCTAAACAAATAACGAAAATCTATGAGATATGAAGAGCTCATTTGCTTCCGAACCTTTTTCCCAACTCAGTCAACGATTAGTTTAACTACGGAACGAAGTTCTATATTTTCCGTGAAGTCAGTCCGGTAGTGACTTCACGGAAAATTTTCTGTTTTCGGTTCTGGCATCCACAATCCACTGGGGATATCAAGTTCTGTAAGGTTTGAAGAGCCATTAGGGTAAATACACACGAGTTCACTTGTGTATTGACCCTAATAACTATGACCCCAACCTGTAACATCGTCGTCGTCTCGTCTAATGAACCGGCCGTTATATCGCCGCCACTTTTTGTCGCATTAAGTATATTTATAGATTTGTCACATACACATAAGAACAAACAGTTACGCCTCTTTCCCAGTGGGGTAGGCAGAGACCAGTCAGTTTACAGATTTGTCAGAAATCGACAAAACATCTTTACGTTGAAATTACGTCAATAAAATACTGTATGAGTATTCTGGTAACCTTTTGAGGATAAGTTTTTTTTTTTTAATATTTTGTCCGTCAATTGACTGCAACATGCTAAATGCTAAAAAGCTGTGATGGTGCAGGTCAGAAGATACGGACTACGACTTCTGATGCTATTGACTTTAAAATAGTGATCCCTAACTTGACGGCCTTGATAGAAGCTTTTTCACGCCCCGCTTGAAGGACCCGGGGCTGAAGGAAGAGGGAAACACGTTCGCGGGCAGAGCATTCCAGCTCTTTATCGTGCTGCAGAGGAAGGAGGCCTCAAACCGTTTGATGGAATGGATTCCTATAGAGTCGTAGACTATTGTGAAGCCGCGATCTCTAGATAGAAAGTTGGACGCCTCAACCATTAGGTTATTGCTGACTTCTACCATGCTAAAAAAAATCTCACAGTACCACGGTGAAGAAACAAATACAGTCAGCTACAGAGAAATAAATCTCAGTGTATTCGGTCCCCCGTTGCGCGTTGTGAACCTATTGCCGCATAGCGGGTACTTTTCCTTAACCCGCTTAGGATGAACAGTCCAGCTGTATATACAGTGGGATCCCTGAGACATAATCGTAATGTTGAAAGATATGCTCATCAACCTAGCACGCAGTGTCAAGCTTCCTTTCCACTGGAGATGTGCTATGAATGTGTTTGATATCCACCAATTGCATTCATTGGTCCACATAGCATAGCAGTGGTGAAAAGGGGTTCAGCTAAGCTGTTTTTCATATAGAAAGACTAGCTAACCCGGCGAACTTTGTACCGCCATATTTTCTGATCCCGTTCTCACTGCATATCTCTAAATTTATCAGTGTTTCTCTACAATATTATGCATGTATTATACATATAAACCTTCCTCTTGAATCACTCTATCTATTAAAAAACCCGCTTCAAAATCCGTTGCGTAGTTTTGAAGATTTAAGCATACATAGGGACGGACAGACAGCGACAGCGACTTTGTTTTATAATATGTAGAGATGCGTATTGTGGATGCGAATAGGTAGATTCGAATTTTAAACATTTGTAGGAAGTTTTCGTTCTGTAGGTACGTTTATGTGAATGATACATGCCATAGCTCGAGCTGCGCATTTTCATAGCACATCGTAGTCGCTAGGTATGCTACATAGCCTAGCAAAGTGAAAACGGTCTCATAGATTCATAGCTTCCTACTAATATTATAAATGTGAAAGTTTGTGAGAATGGATGTGTGGATGTGTGGATGTTTGTTACTCTTTCACGCATAAACGGCTGGACCGATTTGGTTGAAATTTGGTATGTATATAGGTTATACCCTGGATTAACATATAGGCTATATATCAGCGATGAACGAGATCAGAATTCCACGCGGGCGGAGCCGCGGGCAACAGCTAGTAGCTTATACATCCTCGTATCAGAGCTGCATAGCACAACTCTGGTGGAAAGATAGCCTTAATCCCGGTTACATCCAAAGTTAGTTTCACTTTGCATCCATTTGAAATCCGCCGGTTTCTACGCTTTTTCCTCCTAATGTTGTTTATTTTGGCTTTTACGGGAGTGATTACCGTCTGACCTTTCAGCACCGAGAAAAGCCTCAACCTCTTCCAGAAACCAGCAGTTATACCGGCTTGCAAGTAAGGAGGGTTTAAGCTTGAGCCCCGAAAATATTCTTGAGGCCCTAATGGTAAGTAGAATATAGTATACCTATATGAACCACAATACCAGCTAAAATGCCAATCTATATTTATAAAATCAAGTACACCTGATTTCTAAAATAGATCTTATTACAGACGAAAAATCACGAACATTGGCATTCTCCATAGAAACCTTGAAGTAATGTTTGAAAATTAAAAAAATATGTACTTACGTCATTTCTGCTTCTGAGTGTGCTCCTTTTAGGCCTGAGCAACACATCCTTAAAGTCTAATTTAACTTCGTTTATAATATTAGGCATTTATATTTATTTCACTAAACACAAAAGTGTTTTCGTAATAAACTGAGTTATAGCCCGAGGCGAGCGCGCGATGCTTCCCGCGCGCAGTATCGACTGGCAAATGCAGCCGGTATTGCTAGCGCCTAACTGAAATTTCCCCCGGGGAAATTAGAAATTGTAAGGTGACGGATTAAATGTGGATGCTACAATGTTTAAAGGATACAATTTATTTTATGGCTATAATAATTCTAAAGAATGGTAAATTGAAGATAAAGGAAGGTAAATTGAAATTCAAAATTAACTGAAAGTATTGAACATAGTGGATTGCTGCCAAATATGTAACATACAATTCTCATTAATTCATTGAAATATTGTTACTGTCAGTTCTTATTCCTATTTTCTTTCAAAATACCATCAGAAATGGGGTTCTTCAAGAACCTTCTTGGAAGATAAGATTAGAAAGTTTTGCCAGGGTCAGCAGCGCGAGTGTAAAGCCCCTGATGTTGCATACGTCCATAGGCCACGGTAACTACTTTCCATCAGGTGGGTCGTGTGCTTGTCTGCTACCTAAGTGGTATAAAAAAACATGGTTCGACAAGTTGCGACAAACGGCATTCTAAAAGTTTTACATTGACAGTCGTCTCAATGTCTTAACTGTAAATGTAAACTTTAGAGAATGCCGTAAAGCGAAACCGCTTAGGTTCAATAATAAATATCGTGGAAAAGTACAAGTGTGTTATCAATATGTCTAAAATTACATGATATTGGGTAAAATTCTAAAGCTGGCAACTCTAATGTCGTAAGTGTGACACAACGTCACGAGGCAGCACAGAAATACTCGCTTTCAGCCGCTAGGTGAAGGTTATGAAATGACCGAAGCGACGCCGTTTTGTGAAAAAAACTAGACTCTAGTATTGTTATTTTTATAGCACCTGATGTATATTTTTTACATACGAATCTTTTAAACACGAATATAATTTACTTTTTTATGTTATTGACATAATAATCAGCTGTTACGATGTTTGCACATGCGCAATGCGGAAGATAAGCTTGCCAAATTGAAATGACATTGAACAGTTGATCGAGGACAGAGCGTATGACTTCTCATTTTGTGCGTCTAATCTTACGTTTTTAAATGTCAGATTGTAGCTTGTAGCCATTGCTTGTAGCTAAAAATAATGCTACATTTTATAGTTGAATTTAAAACTAACTTAAGAAATGACTCTACAATACTTATTGCAGCGGTACTCGACTAAAATCTGCCGAAATATCTGCAAATGTTTTATTATACATAATTAAGTACCTATATGTAATATTTTATTATAATTTTAATTATTTTATATTTGTAGCCTACTCGAAAAAGTGGTCATAATTAGCGTAGACATATTTATAGAGATCGATTTTTTTTTCAGTTCGAAGATATCGTTCAATGTTATCTTAATCAAGGAAATACCTTGGTTATTGTTAGGTAGGTATGTGCATTGGCTTATAAAAAAATTAAATGATTATAATCAGTTATAGGGTACCTACCTCAGGACATGTTATATCTTGGACATAAAATGTGCTCAAAATGTGCTCTTTATGCGCAGTACACGTTTCTTGGGTGTATAATAGTACATTATGGTACAAGTGAGAGCCGAGGACGGTAATCATCATACTCACGCGTGCCATACGACGTTTTACAACACACTTGCGAATAAACTAATACTACAAATACTAAATAAATAATACTACAAATTAATTCGTTTTCCTATGTGCTCGCATATAACAATGGCGGTCGGCCATATTTAAAAAAAATAAGAGGTTTGAATTTAACTTTTTTTACTGTTTTTTTTTTCTGTACTTAGAGAAAAAAAAAGTTAAATTTAAGTGAAAATTTTGTTTATTAAACAAGTAAGTATTACAAGTTGAAATTATTTATTTAAATACGAAAATGCATCAAATGAACATACAATAGGCATATTAATTAATTCGTACTACTTATTAAACACGTTCTTTTTTGTATCGAAACTTTTTTAAGAACATAGAAACATAACCTATAAAATTTAAAAAAGAATCTATAACTCACTTTTGTGAGTAATAGCAATGAAAAAGTCACAGTTTTATAATAGGTGTCATTCCGTGCTTAATTGCGGTAAAATAATATCACTGTTATGAGCAGGTGTGTTGTAAATATATTTATTAGCGTCAGGGCCTCGTTTGTCTTGCGACGTAGGTCCAATTTGGACCTAAGGTTTGTTTTTTTTTGCTTTTGCTGCCTTAGGTGTTAAAGGTCCCGGTCAAGTACGAGCCGGACACTGAGGTTTCTGAAATATTCTAACTTTGATGATAGCTGGAAAATTTGTCTGTAGTTTAATAAAATACCGTGCTAAAAATCATAAATATATTGTTTACAACCTTTTGGAGGGCCTAGGCGCTATTGTCGTCGTCGGCCCGAAATCTTCGAACGACCTCGATTGGGTACTGTAGTAAGAAACTGAAAGAAAAAGAATTAGGAATAAGTTAGTTGGTATGTCTTGGACATACCTATTTTATACTAGCTGACCCTGCGAACTTCGTACCGCCTAACAGCCTATTTATATTTTTTTTAATTTTTCTCTCCGTAAGAACCATCTTCGTACTTCAAGAAATATCAAAAAAAAAGAATTAGCGAAATCGGTTCCGCGGTTCTCGAGATTTGCGCTTAGCAACACATTAAGCGATTCATTTTTATATTATAGACTAGCTGTCCCGGCGAACTTCGTACCGCCATATTTTTCCCGTTCCCGCTGCAACTATTTTCTCATCCTTTAAACCTTCCCTGGACACCCACGAATCTTTCAAGACTAAAATTAGCCAAATCGGTTCAGCCGTTCTTGAGTTATAAACTAACAACGAAAAGTGGCATTGATTTTTATATATTAGATTTATATTAATTTTATTATTAATAAGAGAGAGAGATTCTATTCTGATGGTAAGTGGTTACCGTGCCCTACAGAAATGTGCAAAACCAGGGGAGTCACACTCGTGCTGCCGACCCTGTACGAACAAAGAGATTCTGTGCCGTCAGCGCAGAAGACAAGCAGGACAAGCCTTTGGTCTTCCTATTGACAGCACAAAACCTCTCTAGTGAGCTCTGGCTACCCTAATCACCGCCGTATTGGATTACACACTGTATGACACAAACGCGATTCGTCGTATACGTAGTTCGACACCGACGTTTTGATTTACTCTGTCACATACGCGATTTGTCATGAACGCGATTTGTCATCAACGCAATAAGTCTTATACGGCTTTTGTCATCAACGCAGTAAGTCTTATACGACTTTTGTCATCAACGCAGTAAGTCTTATACGGCTTTTGTCATCAACGCAGTAAGTCTTACACGGCTTTTTTCTTAGTCGCAATTCGTCTTAAACATGATTTTTCATTATAATATCGGTAATCAACTCCCACCGTGTCGCTCCAAGATAGTTGTAGGTTTAAAGAGAATTTGGAATGCTCAATGCATTACTCGGTAGCTCAGTGGTCAGGGCATTCCCCCTGTAAGAGACTGGCGCGGGTTCAATTTCCGTCTGAGCGATTCACTTTTGCCGATCTTAACCGATTTCCATAGTTAGCATGCTAATTGCTTTAAAATTTCATTAAATATCGAAATATGTCGCATACCTCGGACAACAAAGGCGTATCTGGAAAACACCAACTTTACAGGAGAGCCAAAAAACAGTTTGTTTCTGGAATATTACCTGAACTAATAATGATAGTTACTTTGTATCATATATCATAAGAAGCCTCTAAATGAGCTCTTTAATATTTATTTACTGAAATTATAGATATATTTACTGTTTTCATAGTACAGGGAAAATTAACAATTACCTATTTATTGTATTAGGGTTTTCCTTAAGTAACTGTTGGTAAATAAACATACGCCTTTTTTGCTGTTCAGGTATAAACAAAACATGGATCTTATGTATACAAACGCTTTTATTGCTAGTTTTTCCTCGTGATACAACCTCGGAGCTTTTAGTTTTAAGTACTTATAGCACGTTTATTTTTGAAAATAAATAACGAGTAAGTTTATGTAAGTGTATATTGCAGTGATAATTTATTTAGATTTTATATTGTATGTGACACACTTATTTATTGCACGAAGAAATATTTTACAGAGTAATACATATTTTCTTATATTTTCCTAATAACAAAAAATAACTTTACTTTTTAATTTGAGAATTGTGGGTATCTAATTTGTTATGATTTTACAACTACTGTACAATATATCAAAAAGAGTTTGGTGATTAATTTCAGGAATAAAACGAGATTATGTATTTTTTTTAATAATCCTTAATTTTGTACTTGCAAACAAAAAATGAGATAGACTTTATACTTTCTAACAAACCTCAATTCTTTAAAAATGTCAGCATAATCAACAAACTTAATTTTAACACAAACCACAGAATGGTAAGAGGAGCAATCTACCTACATAAGCCGAAGACAAGGCGTAAATACAATCAAGAAGGGACTAAATCAAACCAGGTACCACTCCCAATTCCAGAAAACCTGCTGATTCCATTAAAAGACAAGATCTTGACTAACAACACAAATTGTAATGTACAAGAGAAATACAATGTATTAGAAGAAACGCTACAGGAAATATCTAAAAAATTGTGTACTCTGGAAAAACCCAAAGACAAGATTGGAGAAGAAGCAAGAGCCCTTATAGAAAGTAGAAAATCTCTTCTAGAAAACAGGAAACGAAATAGAGAACAGATAGCGCAAATAAGTAAACAAATTAATGAAAAGATTAGAACACATAGAAAGAAACCAAGAAATAATACTATTCAATACCATATTGAGAAATCTGGTGGCATAAAGAAAGCCTTGAAAGAACTGAGGGAAAGCACCTCTTGGATTCCATATATCAGAAACAAAACATTTGGGAAGAAAGAAACAAAACGACCAGAAATCACAGAAATAGCAACTACGTTCTACAGCAATTTATATAGCGATGAATACTATACTAGCACCCACTACTTACCAGAACCTGATGAAGAGCATATTCCTCCAATACTGGAAACAGAAATAAGGAAAGCAATATTGTCCCAGAAAAATAACAAGGCTCCAGGAGAAGATGGAATAGTAAATGAAATTCTGAAAGGATGCCTGGACTACATTATAGAGGCTGTCACAAATTTATTTAATGAAATTCTCACTGAAGAAATAATACCAAAACAGTGGACATCATCAACCATCATACTGCTCCACAAGAAAGGTGATAAAGCTGAAATAAATAATTACAGGCCTATCAGCTTAATACCCAATCTATACAAAGTATTCTCGAAGGTAATACTAAACAGAATCAGCTCAGTACTAGATGAAAATCAACCACGAGAGCAGGCTGGATTCCGAAGCAACTTTTCAACAATGGACCATATTCACGTTATAAAACAAGTTATTGAAAAAAGTAATGAGTACAGGAAAATATACTATTTGGCATATGTAGACTACAACAAGGCATTCGACTCTTTGAAACATACGCACATATGGGAAGCTCTATATTCCCAAGGAGTGCACCCAAAATATATCAGGATGATAAAAAACATATATAAAGAGTCAACAGCAAAAATACAAACAGAGAGAAAAGGATCCGAGTTCCCAATTAAAAAAGGTGTGCGTCAAGGAGACCCGCTATCACCAAAGCTGTTCTCGGCTGTATTAGAACATGTTTTTAGGAAAATGGACTGGGATACATTTGGAATCAATATAAATGGCGAAAAGCTCAATCACTTGAGATTTGCAGACGATCTCATTTTGCTCAGCGAAAATCAAGAAGACCTAGAGACAATGTTGATACAATTAGACAGAGAGAGTCAAGCCGTAGGCTTGACCATGAACACAGACAAGACAAAACTAATGACAAACTATTTAAAAACGCCGATTTTTCTTAATTCACACCAAATAGAATATGTAGATCAGTATACCTACTTAGGACAAATAATTTCTCCAGAGAACCAAATGCAAAAGGAAATAGACCTCAGAATAAGCAGTGCTTGGAAAAGATATTGGTCACTCAAAGAAATCATGAAGAACCCACATAATACCAATGAAGAATAAGACCACAATATTCAATTCATGCATACTGCCATGTTTGACATATGGGTGTCAAACATGGGCACCGACTGAAAAACAACTTGAAGCACTTGGTGTGTGCCAAAGGAAAATGGAAAGAAGCATTCTAAACATCAGGTTGCGAGATAAAATCAGACTAACAAGTATAAGGAGAAAGACTAAAGTCATAGATGTTACATATACAGTGAAAAAACTAAAGTGGACTTGGGCAGGCCATATGATAAGGGACAATCGTAACAAATGGTCTAAAGATGTCACTACATGGTACCCCCGTGATGGGAAAAGAAGGCAGGGACGACAGAAAACGAGATGGGAGGATGCAATCAAAAAAAATGCTGGAACAACATGGCACAGAATAACCAGAAACCGAAACCTATGGCGGAACCTAGGGGAGGCCTATGCCAAAGGGCAAGCTGATACCGATGTCTTGGAATAACATTCATATTATAACAAGAAGCATTGAATTGGGTAATATAAATCATCTACTAACTTATAATAAATTAAAAGGAAAATATTTCAAAATACAGTTGCTAAATAAGTATCGAATTGCAAGTATGTAGTTAATTGTTAAGAAGTATATACATATATATATGTATGTGTACATGTATGTGTGTATATATGTAAATACAATAAATAAATAAATAAACAAAACTATGAATAAAATTATTAAAGCATGAACTTCTCATTTAGAAATTGGGCTGTTTAGTTAAAGTAAATGAAGTAAGCATAGTTCTGCTTTAAAGCAAATGTGATATAATATTTTTGTACTATTTTAATTATTCCAAATTTCAATAATTGTAATGTAATTAATTAATAAAAAATATACTTAATAAATTGATAATAACTGTATGATTGTTAAGGATGTAGGTATGTAGCCATTATTGAACTTAATTTAATGCAATGCATGAGCAAGTAGCAATGTAGCAGAATAATCTAAATCGTAATTTTGCATGAAGTTTACTACTTAAAAATAAAAAATAATGTTATGTGGAACAAATGTGATATATTTAATGTAATATTTATTATGGTATCAGTAATAAAGGCTATTTGTATTTGTATTTGTAATTTTGTACTTATTTTGCAATTTCTTACATCTATGAAAGTTCCAAAATGAAAAATATTAATTCTTAATATTATATTTTCACAACCATAGCTATATTGAAACAATAATAAAATCAGAATGGCACGCAACGGTCTTTAAAACTTTGGTGAGTCCAGGTCATAATTTCGAAATAATCTGGCCGACCGTCAAAATTCCGAACACTCATTTCGCCGATGATGAATTCAACGAATGGTTGTATGGCCGACTGTTAAAACTCCGAATGGTCATTTCGCCGATGATCAGTTTTACGAATGGTTGTATGATCGACTGTTAAAACTCCGAATGGTCATTTCGCCGGTGATCAGTTTTACGAATGATTGTATGATCGACTGTTAAAACTTCGAATGCTCATTACGCCGATGATGAATTTTATGATTATTTTATTATTTATTATTAAAACCTGGCAAACCAATATCAAAATGATGTGGAATTTGCACATAAATTGCGCCACCTAGAAGCACTTGCATTCCTCGAACCAACAGAGATTCCTGCAGCCTACAATATGCTAATGGAAAAGGTTTTTCCAGAGCAAGCATCAGAACTCATGTCATGGTTTTCTAAATACTATGTACAAGGATCAGTGAGTAAAGTCAGTTCAACAGATTTAAAATTAGTAATTACAAACAAACCACCCGTTTTCCACCCCAAAATGTGGACTGTTTATGACAGCCGTCTGTATTCAGTTCCACAAACCCAAAACGCCTTGGAAACCTGGCATGAATGATGGTCTACGTTATTAAATCGAAAAAAATGGAATCTATATAAAACGATAGAATAGTTTCGAAAGGAACAAATACACACCAGGACTGAGATTGAACTGTTTTCTTCCTCACAACTTATACCAAAAAGAAGACGGATCCAGTATCAAATGCATAAAGAACGATTAGACCGACACCTCCCTCGTAAAATTGATATGGATTTTCTTGATTTTCTGAGTGGATTGGCCCACATCTGCCATATTATTAGAGTCCAGGTCATAATTTCGAAATAATCTGGCCGACCGTCAAAATTCCGAACGCTCATTTCGCCGATGATGAATTCAACGAATGGTTGTATGGCCGACTGTTAAAACTCCGAATGGTCATTTCGCCGATGATCAGTTTTACGAATGGTTGTATGATCGACTGATAAGATTCCGAATGGTCATTTCGCCGATGATCAGTTTTACGAATGATTGTATGATCGACTGTTGAAACTTCGAATGCTCATTACGCCGATGATGAATTTTATGATTATTTGTGGTAAAATATTATATGATAATTGGTTTGGAGGGATGTGGTTAGGTTTGTTAATTCTACAAATAAATCCTTAGAAAATCAAGAAAAATCTTTATTTTTTATTTAATTACATATTAAAAAAAGTTTTTCTTTCTTTTTTCATTTCTCTCGTTTAATAAAAATAAATCTTAAATAGCTACAGTGTGTAGTATAATAAGACTAATCAACTGAACAGAACATAACCATTTTTTTTTATCTTTTCTTACGGTAGACATAAAAATATTGCATTATCGTTTAATAATATGGCAGATGTGGGCTTATCGTTTAATAATATGGCAGATGTGGGCTCAGAAAATCAAGAAGATCCATATCACTTTTACGAGTGAGGTGTCGGTCTAATCGTTCTTTATGCATTTGATACTGGATCCGTCTTCTTTTTGGTATAACTTGTGAGGAAGAAATCTGTTCAATCACAGTCCTGGTGTGTATTTGTTTCTTTCGAAACTCTTCTATCGTTTTATATAGATTCCATTTTTTTCGATTTAATAACGTAGACCATCGTTCATGCCAGGTTTAGAATAGAATAGAATAGAATAGAATAGAATAGAATAGAATAGAATAGAATAGAATAGAATAGAATAGAATAGAATAGAATAGAATAGAATAGAATAGAATAGAATAGAATAGAATAGAATAGAATAGAATAGAATAGAATAGAATAGAATAGAATAGAATAGAATAGAATAGAATAGAATAGAATAGAATAGAATAGAATAGAATAGAATAGAATAGAATAGAATAGAATAGAATAGAATAGAATAGAATAGAATAGAATAGAATAGAATAGAATAGAATAGAATAGAATAGAATAGAATAGAATAGAATAGAATAGAATAGAATAGAATAGAATAGAATAGAATAGAATAGAATAGAATAGAATAGAATAGAATAGAATAGAATAGAATAGAATAGAATAGAATAGAATAGAATAGAATAGAATAGAATAGAATAGAATAGAATAGAATAGAATAGAATAGAATAGAATAGAATAGAATAGAATAGAATAGAATAGAATAGAATAGAATAGAATAGAATAGAATAGAATAGAATAGAATAGAATAGAATAGAATAGAATAGAATAGAATAGAATAGAATAGAATAGAATAGAATAGAATAGAATAGAATAGAATAGAATAGAATAGAATAGAATAGAATAGAATAGAATAGAATAGAATAGAATAGAATAGAATAGAATAGAATAGAATAGAATAGAATAGAATAGAATAGAATAGAATAGAATAGAATAGAATAGAATAGAATAGAATAGAATAGAATAGAATAGAATAGAATAGAATAGAATAGAATAGAATAGAATAGAATAGAATAGAATAGAATAGAATAGAATAGAATAGAATAGAATAGAATAGAATAGAATAGAATAGAATAGAATAGAATAGAATAGAATAGAATAGAATAGAATAGAATAGAATAGAATAGAATAGAATAGAATAGAATAGAATAGAATAGAATAGAATAGAATAGAATAGAATAGAATAGAATAGAATAGAATAGAATAGAATAGAATAGAATAGAATAGAATAGAATAGAATAGAATAGAATAGAATAGAATAGAATAGAATAGAATAGAATAGAATAGAATAGAATAGAATAGAATAGAATAGAATAGAATAGAATAGAATAGAATAGAATAGAATAGAATAGAATAGAATAGAATAGAATAGAATAGAATAGAATAGAATAGAATAGAATAGAATAGAATAGAATAGAATAGAATAGAATAGAATAGAATAGAATAGAATAGAATAGAATAGAATAGAATAGAATAGAATAGAATAGAATAGAATAGAATAGAATAGAATAGAATAGAATAGAATAGAATAGAATAGAATAGAATAGAATAGAATAGAATAGAATAGAATAGAATAGAATAGAATAGAATAGAATAGAATAGAATAGAATAGAATAGAATAGAATAGAATAGAATAGAATAGAATAGAATAGAATAGAATAGAATAGAATAGAATAGAATAGAATAGAAATAAACTTTATTGTACACCAAACAAAAAGAAAAGTACTTATACATAAAATAAATGGCAAACATAATTAGGTAATGTACAAATGGCGGCCTTATCGCTAAAAGCAATATCTTACAGTTTCCAAGGCGTTTTGGGTTTGAGGAACTGAATACAGACGGCTGACATAAACAGTCCACATTTTGGGGTGGAAAACGGGTGGTTTGTTTGTAAGTACTAATTTTAAATCTGTTGAACTGACTTTACTCACTGATCCTTGTACATAGTATTTAGAAAACCATGACATGAGTTCTGTTCTGATGCTTGCTCTGGAAAAACCTTTTCCATAAGCATATTGTAGGCTGCAGGAATCTCTGTTGGTTCGAGGAATGCAAGTGCTTCTAGGTGGCGCAATTTATGTGCAAATTCCACATTATTTTGATATTGGTTTGCCAGGTTTTAATAATAAATAATAAAATAATCATAAAATTCATCATCGGCGTAATGAGCATTCGAAGTTTTAACAGTCGATAATACAATCATTCGTAAAACTGATCACCGGCGAAATGACCATTCGGAGTTTTAACAGTCGGCCATACAACCATTCGTTGAATTCATCACCGGCGAAATGAGCGTTCGGAATAATGACGGTCGGCCAGATTATTTCGAAATTATGACCTGGACTCGCTGTCTATGCATACGTAAACATACTTACGTTTGAACTTTAACATTCACATTTTTCTGTAAGTATGATTAAGAAGTGTTATTGGTAAGGAAGGTATCCTGCAGGAAGCAGTAAGTGACTTGTGAAATAATCTATAAAATTATTAAGGATTGAGTACACATACGTTTCAGAATAAGTTTAACAGTGACGCTTAAGTGAAGTTACGAAAAAGTTATTCGAAAATATACCGTGCAATAAAGGAGTAAGTAACTTACGAGGGCACATCTTTTAATTTGACTGGAGCAATAAAGACTGGATTGCGATTACGTACATAATGTTAATGGTTTAAATAAATTATGCATCGAGCAACTATATTTGCGTTTTTTTTTGCCAGTTAATTATGATATTTCTTAAGGAAGTAGCTTTTGTATTTTTTTAACACATTTTTATGGCTTTTGTAAGGAAAATTACGAAAAAAATATAGAACATGTGTCGAAGTATTTTACATCGATTGGTGAAATAAATAAAAAAACGCGTATGTGTATATACGCCTTTGTTGTCCGAGGTATGCGATGTCGACTTTTAAAGAGTTCGCTTATCTGGAGTAATAGATGTTAATTTATGGATTCTAGCAAAGTGACAATCTATTAGCGATAACGTCTGTGGTAACAATGGGATAGACATAATCAATAACGAGACTATAAAAATTAACCTAATTAAATTGTAATGAGTCTCCTGTTCGTCATTTAAAATTTATTTCAAGGTTAATAGTTATTTTAAGTAAATTAACATAATAATTAACGTTGTATAGCTGTTCTACCCCCTAGACAAGCAAGTGACAATTCGTTGGCCGGCGTATTGTAATAGAATGACAAATGTATGGAATTTGACGTGTTTGTCATTCTATTCTACAATACTGGCCATCGAATTGCCACTTGTGTCAGAACTAAAATGATTCAATCATCTGTGTGAAAACTTTAATTATTTTATGCACTTAATCCGCGTGGTTCCCGGCAGAGTAGAATTTGGGCCACCCTATCTCCTCTCATGCGGTGTCGTACAAGGCGACTAAGGGATGGGGCTGTTTAACATCAGACATATTATACAGTCCAGACTCAGCCTCACCCGCTATTACGTGGAACCTAGTACAAAGATTGGTGAAATGTGGGTGTTAATTCACCTTTGCCTAACCCTCCAGGGATAAAGGTGTGATTGTAGTATATATGTATGTATGTACTTTATCGTCAATAATTTACTTACTAGAAAAATATGAGTTTGTAAAAATCACGAAAAAATATGAGTTCGAAAAGATCACGAAAAAGTACAAACACGTAGTTGTTTCAGCCGTGTTCTCTCTCCAATTGGACATAACATGGCTGCGTTGGGTGAACACGGCGTCCTTGTAGTTGCCAAACCCGTCACACTCCATCTCAGAACCGGTCCTGCACTTCTCACGGGCACAATCTACGAAGGGACACATTTAGGTGAGGGTTAACAATTTCATACTACTGTTACTTAAAGGCAGGTCAGGAGCGATACAGGAATTGGACTTTTTTGGCACTCAGCTTGACGCTTTCATCAGAGTTTTTCACGCCCCGCTTAAAGGACTCGAGACTGTAGGAAGACGGAAACACATGAAGTGGTAAGGAGTTCCAGGTCTTAATGGTGCGGCAGAAGAAGGAGTCGCCGAACCGCTTGATTCTTGTTGGAATATTATGCACCGTATGCGGGTGACATTTAAGTCCTGCTCGTGTTGTCCTATATAGGAAAGGAGAGGGTGCGATTATTTGGAAGAGCTCATTAGAACATTCACCATGGTAGACGGTGAAAAGGACACGTCGATATGACTGAAAACCTGATGTTATGAAGCTGTGAATGAAGTCCAAAGAATGAAGGTCCCCATTATTGATGCCCACAGTGAACAATGTTTCTCACGGCCCGCTTATAACTTATAAGTATATGAGGCTGATACATCAGTCCCTGTACCTAATAGATTCGAGGTCAATCATAGCATACTTAGAAAAATTAGGCTTAGGAATATATGTAGGTAGAAATGGCTTACCACAATTCATGTTAGACACCTCGACACGTGGAACCTTTATACCTTCAATGAAGGAGCCATCTTCAAGAGCACAGTAACATACGAACCGACGGCACTGGAAGTGATAGAAAGGCTTTTATTCTGTGTCAATATTTAATTATCCAATACTAAATAAATAACATATGATGTCAATATTATTTAAATAACCCGCCCCTAATCGCGCCCGGTGCAAAGGTGCCCATCAAATTTGCCGCGTTTCCTCGCTGGGTTGCGAGTGTTGTGACGGCCAGCGTCTGCAACAGAAACGATCCGAAGCGAGAGTCACCAGTAGCCTCTATGAGCCTCTGTCCAATCGCCCTTACAAGGCTTTTGGTCTCTTTGCCCCAGCTCTCCTTTATCCAATATCTTGGCTGATCCAACATCATCTGAGGTAATTTTATAGCAGTCACCTCTCGTAACAGATTGACAGATATTAGGGGGAACCAGACTGTGTTAACGTATTCTAAAAGAATCCTATGATAGTGAAAGCTCAATTGCTGTAGGCATGAAGGCCTACAAAGATTGGTTTCTAAGAAAAAGAATAATAAAGGGGTCCACGAAGATTTTTATTTGTCATAACCAGTCTTATAATAACCAAGGGCTATGTTATAGAGTTATGTTTACCTGGACAGGAGCATACAACCAGAGTGGAGTGCACTGCGGCGCATTGTAGTGCAGGTGGCCGTCCGGTCCGTACTTCTTCTTGAAATGTTTCATCTGGCGCTTGCAGGGCTCTTCGATTACAAAACGAAAGCAATAATTGTAGTATAGAAACGAAGACTGCATAATAACTCACTAGATTTCATTAAAACACCTCCTGTATAGAGTCAATATTGCGGGAAGAATCGTATAGCTCCTAAATAATATAATCTTTTGATAACTTTATAATCAAGCAACTCTAAATTTCGACGAAAGCTTATGCGTAATTAAGTCTTGTGTGAAGATGGACAAGCCGCTAGACTAAACAGGCTTATGTTAATCAGTCAGCCTAAGCTAGTTTCTGTGTATAATATGTATGTATTTACAAAAAAAAAGTATCTAAGTATGTATATCCGCATTCTAGATTCCATAACACAAGCTAATAATTAAGCTTACCATGGGTCTAGATAGCGTTGTGTAGAATGTTGTGGAATATTTATTTATTTTATTTATTTATTTTAGTTTTATATAAAAATATATGTAGTTCGTAGATGGGTAGAGTCGCTATCCGTTTTAAAGAATATTAGTAACCGAAATTTCTATTCTACCATTCGCAAGGTCCTCGATGTCTTCTCTCTTTCTGCGCGCAACGTATGACGGCACCGCGTGTATGTCCTGGCACTTCCCCTGTCGGCACACCAGTCCGTCGTCGCAGCCAGGCTCTATGAACTCTTCTTCCACCTGAACAGGCGCAAACCATCATCACCACTATCCGCCTATACCTACAGTACAGTGCAATTAATTTTCATTTGGCTATCCATGTCCAAGAATATTATCTGTACTGTACTCCATACTAATATTATAAATGCGAAAGTAACTCTGTCTGTCCGTCTGTCTGTTACGCTTTCACGCCTAAACCACTGATCCAATTTTGATGAAATTTGTTATAGGGGTAGAATAGACCTTGAGAAAGGACATAGGCTATGTTTGGTCGCGATAACAGACATCCACGCGGGCGGAGCCGCTGGCAATTATTTCTATTCTATTTTTTTTTATCATGCGAAAAATCCGCATCGAAAAATCGGTGGAGGAGGTTATATCGGACTCGAACCAACTAAAACGCACGTCGTCTGTGGGCCGTCGGTTGCCGGAGGTGAGATTGTCGTAGCCATATCCCTCGCACCCCGGCCGACCCAGGGCCATATCTCTGGATCTGGGCCTCTTCTGGTGTGGGGACCACAGAGTCCCCAACTCGCCCCCGGGATATTCATTCTACTTCTACCCGAGATAGTGGTAAGAAGTGATCCGCAAGGGTATCTTTAAACGAAAGGAAATGGTCAGTAGAAATGAAGTGGTGTCCGTGTGGAGTTTCCATATTCATTATAGGACAGGACATTCTAGGAATTAATAGTGTAAATGAAAATACCTGGATTTCGACAGTTCCGTTCACTTTTTCTAAAGTTTTTTTGAACTCGGCACACTTCTCACCTAACTCTGTAATGTAATTTACGATTATATTTATACAATGTTTGTCTTCTTGTTCCTAAAACATACTAACTCACTCATAGCTCATATTTAAAATTGTCATAATTGAGATAAGTTTGATGATTGAGGATGCTGATGCAATTTATTCATTTAAGTGTACCTAAATAAATAAATAATATAAAAAGCCATTTATTTCATGCGATTTCAACATTTTTTGTTTTTATAGCATAGAGCCTAGGATCAAGTATACTCTGGATTTGCTACGCAAATAATAATACCGCGTATGAACGAGACACAACATACAAAAACTTTAAGGAATGAATAGGACAAAAACTATATGCTCTGTCTTTGTCAGAGTTTCAGTTTTTTTTGTTGGTCACAAGTGGAAAGTTGTGACCAACAAACCTTTTGTGATCGTGAATTGTTCTGAGAATTCTTCATAATTGACAGTAATTTAAGTGGTGAAACTAAGTGGCATAAGTTTGTTGCTTAAAACTCATTGTATTCAACATGGTGATATGTTATATATTAGGCTGCAAAAGCCGTAGTGAGCGGAAATCACAAGACATAACCTATCATACGTAAGTACGATTTTTAGACAAAATATCCCTTTTTTTGTAAAGATATGAATAGATTAAGAGCCGTAGCATATTAACAAGTTCTTTAAAGTAGAAATAATGGCTCAAAATAGAAATAATCTCCGTGGCGTAGCGGTAGTGAACGCGGCCGCTACGCAGGAGGCGCGGGTTCGATCCCCGCTCAGTGCAAATATTTGTGTGAATTAAATATGAGTATTTGCATTGGTCTGGTCGTGCCTCGGAGAGCACGTTAAGCCGTCGGTCCCGGTTGCCATGAGAACATCTATGACAGTCGTTACGGGTAGTTGGAGCCCTCAAAAATCCAAAAACAACGGTCTAACTGCTAAACTTCGATATCGCCTAATGTTAACATTGGGTTGTGGAGGTCAGATGACAATCGCTTCACGGAAAATATCGAGGTCTAGTCAAATCCGTGGTTAAGACTGGTAAAAGCGTACCCCAGACTCCGAGCTGAAAGCTTCGGATGCGACTGGGAATTGACGCTAAGAGGAAGAATGGCTCAAAATATTGATTTATTATCACCATAATACGTGTATTAACCAA
The DNA here is from genome assembly GCA_914767945.1 of Eilema depressum. Taxonomy (NCBI): domain Eukaryota; kingdom Metazoa; phylum Arthropoda; class Insecta; order Lepidoptera; family Erebidae; genus Eilema; species Eilema depressum. The sequence continues at coordinate 11,517,881 of OU612035.1, forward strand.
CCAAATAAAGTGGTGAGTTAAAATTATCGAATTCGAAACAAAAGCCAGACTTGTCCGCCATTTTTATCTACTTTATAATTTGTCCGGGTTATAGAATTATTAGGAATACCAGTTGAGGTACTGGTAAATTACCCATAATGTGGGGTATTTCTTATTTATTCTTAAAACTTCACATTAATGAAAATGTTGTTTCAGATTTCCAAATCCAGATTCAGATGCCTAAATTGTTTTGTATTTGAGTTTTTTAAAGGATGTAATGCCACTAATGCCAGAAAACATTAAATTCATATACCACCTAACAAATTTAAAAAAGTCGCGGGGTAAAATTTGGTAGGGACTAACAACACTGGTATCATAAGTACTATGTTGTCGTCCCTTTCGGGTGTACGCGCTTGACTAATCCAGAGTATTCTTCATCCTAGCATAGAGCCTACCTACTACACCACTACTACACTTACAAATATCACTTTGCTTAGCTTTTCTTATGTCATGTTGATTTGGTAATAATTATTTGTGGGATCTTGACCTTGTTTGTAGTCTCGGCGAGCCTACAGCTATGAAAATCTAATATTTATTTATTTATTTATTTATATACACTTTTTGTACTTACACCATTAAAAACCCTTTGCCCAACCAAACAAACAAAAAAAATCGAAATTACGACCTCTAGAGCTATGTCAAGCTATGCAGTACACAAATGCTTACGGTGATAAACGCTGCACTTGCCGCAGCAGTTGCATTGGTCCTTGTCGGGTAAGAAACCCCCAGGGGGACAGGTTTCTTCTCTGACCTGCCCCAGAGAGCACTCGTAACCGCGGCAAGAGATTGGACAATCATCTCTCGTAGCAGGCTCGTAGCGGAAGCTACGACGGCTACGAAAATATTTTGTTAATTAAATATTATGTTGAAGTTACAAATTATATACCTAAATCTTATCCTATATCTTTTATTGATTAGAATTTTTCTTGAAAAGTGGATCCTGCTACCATACTTGCTGATACTTGTCCTAGTTTGAAATTATGATGCGTAGAGCGTAGAAATGAGAGCGTAGAGATTACTTGAGATGTCGCGAAGAAGGCATAAAGTTTGGAGGTGGATGGCTACAAAGATAGGAAAAGACCTAAGACAAAATGAATGAACTTTTTGTATACCACTTAGGTGGCAGACAAGCACACGGTCCACCTGATGAAAAGAGGACAGGGGCGTTCCATTCGTGCTACCTTGTATGTGAAACATGACAATTAGAGACGAGGGACGGGAAACGAGTAAATTTTGAGATGACTGCAAGTAGAGACAAATTGAAAAAAGCATTCACGTAGTGTCGACCGCACATAAATAAGGCAGTTTTTGCTAGAACGATGATAAAGATGATGGTGAATTTAAACTGACAGTCAACCTTTGATTTATATTCAACACAACATGGCAATCTATTCAAATGAAAACCCAGATCGTAGGGTAAATACTCACATGTTAAAAGTTTGGTTAGGTATTAGCGGCAGCGTGACAGGAACACCTAAAGAAAACGGATCGTCACTATCATTCAGCACTCAATGCCAGGTAAGGTTTAAACCAGGTTATAAGGGGCTCTACTAAGATTTTCTCAAGCCTATGTTACCTGCTAGCAGATACACCAACTAATCAACGGATGAGGTCCTGGTGCTGGCTTTTTTCGCTTCCGTAAAAGACCGGGTAGTTGGAAAGTTTGCTCAGGCTCCGAAGATCTTGGTACTTTGGACGGGAAGGAACGTATCTCAGTACTTATTATACTTACATCTGCGCAGCGCTTTATCACATCTGAGGGCTTTAAATTCTTGTTCAGGGTGACCCCAGTACGGATTGCAACCAGCTCTGAAATCTAAACTGATCAAGTCAGACAGGCGACAAACTATTAAACCTTATATTATAGTTATTAATATTTTTTGAATTCATATTTCTTACGTCGTTGTTACAGTTTTAATTGTGGTATTCATACACCAAAATTAGGTATTAAATATAATAATTTAAATAATGATTTAAGAGACAAAAACACATGGCGAATTTATTGTTCTTCTATCTTGTTATGGCATTTATTTACCTTATTTGATTTAATAGACTACTTAAAAGGTAAACAAACAATCACCTATAGTGGTAACCGGTAAGAATTCTTCTGTCTCAAAGCTGTATTCGTCTTCAACACAGGATTGATCCAATTCTGGAATTAAAATTCGTTCATTTATTGAATTAACCCTTCACTTGCCCTTCAAGCGGCAGTGTCTCATCATATCACAGCGTGGTATTAAAAAGCCTGTAACCTTCACCAAGAACTGATTTTTTTTATTGTGCGGAAATCTTCACTGATACGGTTATATCGGACTCGAACTGACGAAAACCGCAAGCTTGAAGACCTAATCTTCAGTTGTCGGAGGTGAGATAGCCAGAATCATATCTCACGAACCCTAGCCGACCCAGGGCCATCTCTGTATTAGGAATCCCTAAGAGCTGGGCTATCAAATGCATAAAGATTTTTGCAAATCGCACAGATTGTTCCAAAGATTAGGGCGCATCAACAAACTCTGCAACTTCATTATTAGCGTATAAATATAATATGATACTGAACAAGTGGAAGAAGTATATGGTTGAAAGATGCAAAATCTATGACATTTACTGTATCCAAACGTTAGCCAACAAACTTACCTCTATAAATGATACATTCATCGCAACATCGACAGCTGGAGTAGTCAGCAGGCACGAACATAGCGCGCCACTTGCCGTACTTGCGGTCACAATACGTGCGGTATTCGTTTGGTAGAACTCTCCTCTCCCTGACAACCAATAGAACTTAAGGCATTAATTTAGGTAGCTACTTACTTAGAAATCTTAGAATACATCCATATCTTGGAGGAGGTAGGACACGACGGTATATCCATCACAATCGAGCAGTCCAACTGGGGAAGTACCTCCGCCCTACAGAATACCGCGGCTAAATTACCTCGTGTTATGTTTCCGGCGGTGAGTAAGGTAGCCAGAGCTCACTGGAGAGGTTTTGTACTGTCAGTGGGAAAATCAAAGGCTTGTCCTACTTATCTTTTGCGCTGACGGCACAGAATCTCTCTGTTCTTATAAGGTCGGCAGCACGAGTGTGACTCCTCTGGTGTTGCACTCGCCCATAGGTCACTGTAACCACTTACCATCAGGTGGGCCGTGTGCTTGTCTGCGACCTAATTAATATAAAAAGGCCCCGGCGTAAGAATAGGCCCGTGTTCTCAAGATAATAAGAAAATTACGAATATCTAATGAGTACTGTGGATAATAAAGCGAAAGTTCACCAATTACTTCTCAACAAACTGGCAGAATCATCGAGGCAATTAAATCTCAATTAGATCATACTTATATGTACTTATACTTATACGTACTTATACTTATACTTGTACTTATATGTACTTATATGTATATAATATATATTTAGGTATACCTATGGTATTTGCGATAGGATATTTATGGAGTATATTTATGTATATGTAAGTGTAAGTATATTTATTCTTATGCATGTAAGTATTATGTCTATCTATCATTATGAATAGTGTTCATCTACTAAATGTCACTCTCTATATGCAATGCACCTACTAATATATCTCTGCACCACCTTTGGTTGACTGGTAGAGATTGTAGAGAATGCCTACGGCATTAAGTCCGCCTTTGTATTTGTGCATAAAGTTCAATAAACAAATAAATAATGATGAGCAATTTAAAATAATTAATAAAAAAAAGCACTACATATATTATGCATACTTGCAAGAATCCCGAAACAGTTCGCATTCAGTGTGGTTATTGAAATGAGGACATTGAGGACACACTTGATAATCTGTAAACAGAAGTTATACATTACTCGTCCATAGCCAGTTGAAATGTGCCTAGGACAGCATGTTAACTCGTCGGTTATCACACGATCTATAGCAGTGGATACGGGTAGTCGGGTCGCTCAAAAGTCCGACTACTCTAACTTCAGAACTTCAATATCACCAATTGGTTGTGGACGTCAGACGTGGAAAATATCGAAATTCAGTCTAACTGGAATACCGACGCCAACTGAGTTGGAAAAAGGTTCAGAGAATGAAGACATTCAAAAATGTATTGCATAATATTACATCCTCACCGATTCTGCTCTTGCAAATCGGCCTCACAGTCCTTAGCGATGCTATCTGCACCACGCTATTGTCTTGAGAACTGCGCTCGCACTTATCATAATCGATGTCCACCTCGTTGTTCCGCACCAGCGATAGTATCTCTGTCTCCCTCCAATACTCACTCGTATCCATGTCTTTTTCCATCAGCATTATGAACGGTAAGAACTGGAAGTTAAATATACTAAGCTAGAAGCTATCATTGTTACCTGCCCTTTTTTGAGGAAACCCCATCGGGTTTCAACTTCCCGGTACCAATGTCTACACCGCGTCTGATTGGGTGTAGTCCAAAGAAGAGTGCCACCATTTAAGTCGCTGTCCCTACCATAACGCTTAAAGAACCCAGTACTGTGTGCGGGGAAGTTCTTTATCGTTCGAGTGCACCGTAAAAGGGAAGTTTTATTTTTAATATCACTTAGGTGGCAGTCGAGTACGCGGCCCACCTGATGGCAAGTGGTTACCGTGGCCTATGGACATGGGCAACACCTGGAAACACACACTCGCCCACCAACAGAGAGTTTCTATGTCGTCAGCGTAGAAGACAAAACAGGGCAAGCCTTTGGTCTTTCTACTGATAGTACTTACAAAAACTCACCAGTGAGTTATGGCTACCCTACTCACCAACGGGATATAACACGAGGTGGATATGTCAGACTCAAACCGACTAAAACAGCTCGGTATTTCGTCACATCGGACTGTGTGGTCGGAGCATCTGATGTGATAATCTTATCCCAATTATTTGGGATCGAAGTAAAATGTCATTCTCTTCCATACTTCCCTGTCAGACACTATCTCCTCAGTTTCTCCAGGGAAGGTAGAGACTTCAGTCCACCATCTACCTCTGTCCTTATAGCTTCACGAGCTACCTCTACTGTCTTTTAACCTTTCATGCCAGTCTACCTGTTTAAGTATTTTGACCTGCCTTTTTGTCTGAAGGATAAATTTGATTGTATGTTCTTGGAGGTAGACCACGGCCTGCCTACCCACTTACATATGCCTTACCTTCAAGCTCTGATCGGTCTGATTTGATTTGAGAGTTACTTGTTCCTCTGTGTTAGAATTCAAGCTGAGAACTGGTACCATGCTCTTGGCCTTTACATCGTTGATTATGTAAAGCACCAATATAATATATAACAATAAAAACCTTATATAATTCATTATAATAATTTACGATTTTTCTAGATGTATATTAAATTATTTATAGTTACAAAAACGTTGATATGCTTTGATTTGACAGCGTTTTGACAATTACTCTATGAGACTCTTTTATACATTGCAACGAATATAAGAACTTTTTTGAAAAAGAAACACCGTTTTCAGCTTAGGTCCTATAGAGACCGACCGCGAGCGTTGAACCCTGTTGAACCGCTCACACGGTACGCGCGGCGTAGCGGGAGACGAAGTAAAAAAAGAGAAAGTAAGAACATTAGCTGAGAGTGAGCGAGATACCGCCGCGCCGTGAGCGCTGGCGGCTGGCGGTGGCGGCGGCTTTGGCAAGAAAATGCGAATATGGCAAGATAGTCTCGGCTATTTGGGAGCGACCGAGTCTAACGTTGTGATGATGATGACTCCCCCCTCCCCCTCCCTCATGCCTTTTAAGAACTTTAATGACTGACTTGACCCAAGTCGAAATTCTTATTGTAACGCTATTTAAAATCAACCTGTGTTCCGGGGAGGCCTATGTCCAGCACATCCTATGGCTGAAATGATGATAATGATGATGATGATGATGATGTGTTCCGGTAAAAAAAGAAAACCATAGAGCATTTAAGCTGAGAGGCGGCCGTTATTCTGTATGGATGTGTGCGAAACCTTGTTGTAAAATGAAATAGATTTTTGTAGAGTGAACTGAAACCATAGAGTAAAGTAATACATCGGAACAAACTTTTTTCATTTAATTCTGAACTTTAAATCTATAAAAATTAAGTCTAAAATATAAAGCCATTTTTGAAGTCTGTGGTATGTACAGTGATTTTGCTTTGGCAGAATCGAGGGCCTGCTCTGCGGGCAAATAGCCGGCCATACCAAAACTGACTGTGTTTCCGCCAAGGAAGTGATGACCTAAAATCCTTTGTATGCCTACTAAACCGCTGGTAGGGAGATTATCCTATTTACATTACCGTAAATAAAACAACCAAATCACATACAACCCTTTATTCGTCGTGTAAAATATGTTATACAAAAGTGTCTAAGCCAATCAAGAACGTCATATCCATATCTACCAATAGACATAAGGTTTCATTTTTACCTACACGTACAATATATAAAGCAACTAGCTTTTGCCCGCGGCTCCGCCCGCGTGGATGTCAGTTATCGCGACCAAATATAGCCTATGTCCTTTCTCAAGTTCTAATCTACCCCTATACCAAATTTCATCAAAATCGGTTCAGTGGTTTGGGCGTGAAAGCGAGACAGACAGACAGACAGACAGAGTTACTTTCACATTTATAATATTAGTAGGGATTTCTACATGCACGAGTAAAAATGAACTGGGGTAAAAATGTCCACTGTATAGTGGGTGTTATTACCCCGACCACACTAGCTTGTTTTGGGGTAAATCTATCTATCGATCATATTTGTAAAATATAGACAACGGAACCGTCTGGAAAATTATATCCAATAAAACCAAAATGGATCTGGAAAATTCGTAACAAGAAAAAGTTAGGTAGGTCATTATTCGACTTAAATATGAAAAACATTTAGTTTTCACAATACACTTTATAAATTGTACGTGCAGAAATTATTACACCATTTAGCTCAATACCAGCCTTTACTGCTACTTACGTACTATAAATTTAATACATTTACTATAATCAATATCAAACACGTTTAATTTGGTTCTCTTTATATTTGATTGCAAATATAAGGTCACTTGGTCTTATCTCGTAAAGAATACTAAATATATCACAATAAACTCCGTCGAACATATACATCGCAACTGGTGTTCAAAGAGAAGAAAAGTGATGAAAAGTTTAGGATTTTACTTCAAATTTGGATCAATTTGCCCGTGACTTTACATTTGGGTCATTATGACCTTGACCTTGCAGGGTCATTATGTCCTTGACCTTACAGGGTCATTATGTCCTTGACCCTTAAAAATTGTGTCAACTTGACTACGCACTTTGTACGTAGGTACTTTTAGGCATCTATTGCACGTCTATCGTAAAGGTTTATCCAATTAGCTAAGAAAGGGTAAGATTTACATAAGGTAAGGTGAAAATTTCTGGTATTTGCATAAGAATAGTAGGTAAATGATTATTCTGGTGAAGTATATTGCCTAGTAGTAACCTCATAGTCTTATATATAGGTATATATAGCTGTATAATTATATCTAAATACTGAACATGTGTAACTATAAAAGTCGTAAAGACATCTTAATAGCCAAACCTCAACTCCATTCGAACGCTAACTTGGCACATCAGAAAGAAGAGGGCAATTCAGGGTAAGATCAGCTTGCTTCGGTTATAAGCAGAAGCAGGCCAGGATGGTGACGCACCCCCCCCCCCTCCCCTTTCCAGGGCAAGATGGGGTCATCGTGGTTCCCACAACCGAGGGAGCCATCTCGGAAATGACCCTGTCAGTCAGAGTGTATGACAAATGCCTTATGGGGCCACCATACACCCCGGCATCTGAAGACATTTAAGTCGGTTCGAGTCCGATATATCCGCGCCGCCGACAGGGTGGAGTGTACAGGAGATTTCGGCACGACAAAAATCCTGTTGTTTTTTTATTTATTTATATTATACTAACTGACCCTGCGAACTTCGTACCGCGGAACCGCCTAAAAGTCGATTCTTTATATATCGTCTGCTTACTGGTAAAACCAGATAAATGCATTTTTTTACCAAATTGAGTTAAAAATGCAGTTAAATGTGTTTTTTTACGCGCTATGTACTAGTAAAATCGAATAAATGCTATGTCCAATAGCTGCAGAGATAATGAATTTGAAAAAGTAATATTTCCTCATATTTAAAAAATATATACCAGTATAACATAATAAATAATGTTATTCCTCAAATTCGTTTTAGTTTTACAGCTAAACAATAATAAATACGGTTAAAGCTTTTTACATTTTATAATTTAAATAGTAAAATGGTAAGAATTATTCCGAGAAAAGGTCATAAACGCATTTATTATCATGGACGTAATATTTCAAACCAACAAATTTAATATCTATGAGTTCGGGTGATATAACATGTTTGTAATGTACAAGTAAAATGTAATAAATGCGACCCCCTTTCGATCTAAACTAAATTTTATACAGTTTTTAAGTACACTAAATTATATTTAAGATTATATCTGAAAAATAGGATAGTTATTGCACCATTTTACTTTAACATTTTTTTAATTAATGTGTTTGAATTAGATCAAATTAGAACGTAAACTTTAAAGATGCATTTACTCGAATTGACACTAACTGCACTTATTACTTTTTACCCGTAAGCAGACGATATATTGTTTCTGCGTAAGAACCATTCTCGTACTTCAAGGAATATTCTAAAAAAAAATTACAGCTGTTCTCGAGATTTGCGCTTTGCCACACATTTAGCGATTCATTTTTATATTATAGAAGATTAAAATAATAGCTTTGGTTTTAACTGCTCTAAAAAGGTATCAAGCTGTAGACATAAATCATGTTCGAGAGAGAGAACACTACAAAACCGAAGCCAGCCATACTCAGCCCGACTCACTCTTCTGCCCGAAGTGTCCTCTCAAAAGCGTACTGGTACGAAGTTAGCTTATTAAAATGTCTTGGATTATAAATACTAATACCCAAATACTAATACATGATGAGTTCACAACTGTTGAGCTAAATCGTTGAGCAATTACAATACAAGTCATACCTAGATTTGGGTTAGTCAAGGTTCCCCCGCTCTCAAATCCCCCCGTTCTCGATTGTCCCCAAATAAATTGTTTGAATAATAGCAGGATGAAATGCTATTTTAAAACCGAAAAAATTACAGGGGGGGCATAGAGAACGGGGGAATGGCGACTAACCCCTAGATTAATAAATTAACATAATTTTGTGGTGTACCTATAATTTTAGATTGCTATGGTCATTCGCATTAATATTATAACAATCACCGGGATATCTGCCATGTTTTTTCGTTGTTTCGAGTATTCAATATTTCGGCACTGTTACAAGCGCCATGATCATGGATGTGGCTATGATCATGGCTGCCGCTAACTATAGCGGCATTTATGATGACCTCAGTCCCGTCACAAGAGTAAGTACGTTTTTTGGGTCTCTTTTGAGAATAGTACGTGGTGCTATCGCGGCGGGGGAACGCAAATCTACCCATCATAGATTATATCAAACCAATCTGCGCACGCCAAGGTTTCGTTTCACTCGCGACTTTGGGCCAAGATATAATATATGCTGTCGTCCGCACTCGTCTCTAAATATTGTTTAAAAATAATGTGATTATTATAATATTAATTTTGTGGTGATCAATATTGGTGGTCATTTTGACTGAGACAAGAAAAGCCCATTCATTTATAAGACAGTAGTACTATGGCAGTGTATTTGTTTAATATCCTCTAGTTAGTGAAATACTATTTTCTAAAATTGAGATAGGTACGAAATATCTAGAAAAGTTACGAAGTATGTTCTATATATAATTATTATTTTTCTTTCCGAATCAATACAATACTCACTATAAAATTTTCAGACAGTTTTTGTTTGTCGATGGACGGACTCACACCTACTTTAGGTATATAACCTCAATTCACATAAAAGTTCATTTCAACAAAATCTCAACTAAATTATGACTAGAAATCAAACCACAGTAAGTTGTAAATTAACCAACAAAATTGTTTCCTGACACCTTTAAAGAAAAAGTATTTTGTCAAAATACTGAAAGTTATCTTTCCGCTTTTAAAATTATATTAATATTGCTATGCGTCCTACTACCCAGTGAAAAAAGTTAAAACTTTAGTATATATTGCTTTAATATTATTTCGTATAAGGGGCATTTCCTGTTGCGCAGCAAATGCTGCTTTGATGCACTACATTTAGGCTTTAGGCAGCGAATGTTTCTCGACATGTCTTGTCCCGAAGCATTTTTTCTTAGCAATTTGCAGTGTGCGCAGCAAATGCTGCTTTGGTTCCCCACATAGGCAGCGAATGCTTCTTGAAATGTCTCGTCAAGAAGCATTTTTCTTAGCAATTTGCAGTTTGCGCAGCAAATGCTGCTTCGGTGTGTGCCCCTCAACACGGCAATTTTATACAAAATTAATACGATTTTTTTTTTCTAATTACTACAGGCGCATATAGACCATAGGTGCTATTGTAATCCAATTGGATACATCAATATTGGGTAATTTCACGATGCCAAATTTTTTGCTAATTTCGGTGGCAGTTTTCAATCATAGGTTTTGCGATGAAAAAAATTTTCAATGTTCTTTTAGAAAACTATATACTACTAGATATTCTAAAAGAACTCCATTAAATTTTTTTTTCGGAAAACCTATGATTGAAAACTGCCACCGAAATTAGCAAAAAATTTGGCATCGTGAAATTACCCTATTGTACCAATATAAACAATATATTGATAGAATCGTATACGTTGACTGTCTAATAGCGGAACTTTCCTATGAATTAATTTGCCGGATCGAGAACTTTCTAGTCTTATTATTTTAATAACATAATTATTTATGTATATTTGTATACTGAATGAATGGTAAAAACTAATAAGTCATTAATGATCTAGAGAAAGCGGAAAGATTCACAATGTCACACAACAAAACGGGATAAGTGACAAAAAGTACCCTTACCCCTATAAAAAAGACTAGAGCACAACTGCATACATACTGCCGAAATGTATTTCATCCAGGATATTTGGATTCCACAACCTCCATCCCTCATGGGCGCGGGCCTGGGGGTGACAGGGAGAGTCACCTGTCACCCTTGCTGAAGTAGATCGCGGCGGCAACACAAGCGGATAGGGGGGGTTACCTGGGTAACATGAGGACACCGTGGTTCCCACATCCAAAGAGGCCATCTTGAGACGGATATGGCTCTAGAGATATGTCAATGGCTATCTCACCTCCGGCAACTGAAGACCCAAGACGGAGAGCGGTTTTAGTCGGATCGGGTCCGACATAACCACTCCGCTGCCTTCGGTAAGGTAATTTCCGCGCTATAAAAAAGGGTATTGTGTGGGTTAGCCACAGTGCGAGATATACCCGTATGAGACCGAAGACGGCGTGCGGTTTTAGTCAATTCGGGTCGACATAACCACCCCCACTGGCCAGGATTTCCGTGGGGATTCCGCACGAAAAACAAGGTATTTTGTATTGGAAAATGTCATAGTCACAAGGCGTAAAATTAAAATTACTTAAACGTTTCGACTAATTTGAACGTGATTATTCACGTTATGGTTGGACAATCTGAATAAGGTGGCAGATCCGTTCTGACGTAATCGAATAACAAAGGTACATTCAAACTTTCGCATAACAATACTAGATGATATTTCTGGACACCAATGAACTCCAAAACGCATTCTGGACAAAAACATCGAAACGGCAATATTTAGGCAGTTGTGACAATAGTTCACGAGATTCTACAAAACATTACCTTAATTCGTTCACCGTATGCTAGTCCTGAGGTCCATCAGCGCACTCGCCGTGATGACCCCATGCCTCTGCTTGCTCACACAACCCCCATAGTCAGTATCCCCTCCTATAGTCACCGTCGAAAACGACGTAGAATTCCTCCGATGCTGCATAGAAGTCTTTTTGCCACCACTCATAAAGCCGTTATCCGAAGGGCTCTGTCTTGTGACTGGCTGGAAGTAATCCCCGTGGCAGTTCGAGGACTCTACCCAGTCGTGTCTCTCGAAGATTTTCGTGGCTCTTAGAGGTTTGGAGACGCTGTGTTCAGAACGGTACTCTTTGATCCTCTCTGGAGGTCTGGTCAGTTTTGGACGCGATTTGGCGTCTGCAGAGAAATTCTTGTTTTTGTATGTTTTGTTCGATTCCGGTTCATGGAAGCTTTTGCTGCTTTTGGTTGTGGTGGCGGGGAGTGGGTGGGTTTTGTTGCTGGAAAAATTGAGTGGGATAGGTAATCAGAATAATGGACGTTTAAGTTTTTGGTAGTAAGGGCTATATTTCTGCTAGCTTATAGCTACGTGGCCAGAAATTTTTTTTGGGGCACTTGTTACTTCACTGAAAACCAGATGAGATCACTTTGGGAAAAATAGTATATCTCGGATGGGGTAAGCAGAAGTATATTACCACTTACATTACGCCAAGTATGTCTTGTAATACTTGGCAAGACGATCGCTACCAGACCATTATTTGACTGTATTGTTGGATGAGAAATAACCGCTATCCTAAGTAGCCTATTACGATACCCAAAAGAAAAGTTCTCCAGGAATCGATCTATAAGTATATACATATACTCACGCCAGTAAATCCCTGAAGGGGTAGGCAGAGACGTATTAACACCCACATATCGCCAACTATGACTATCGGTCCCACGTAATAATAGGGGACGAGCCCTTTACCCATTTTATCATGGGCTGTATGTTTACTGTCGGATGGAGAACAGCCCTACTCCTTAATCGCCTTCTACGACACCGACAGGAAGAGATAGGGTGGCCCTATTCTACTTCACCGGGAACCAACACTGTTTCTCGATCTATAAGTGTTTTGATACAAAATAGTTTACCTATAGTTGGTATGTTGGGACTTCCTAACTTGTCCGTTATGACTCTGGGAGCCCTTAGCCATGATGCTGTACAGTTTGTTCCTGTAATCATCCACTGACACCTGCTTGTCGTCTCGGAGCGGCAGAAGCACATCTGACGGTAATGTCGGCTCATCGCGTTCACGATGGAACCTATAATTTTGACAAAATCATATTATTGTGCGGATGTAGAACGCATGAGGAACTCTCGCATACGCGGCAACCTTCATGACATCGCAGATAAAAAGCAAAAGAGCCGCTTTTTCTGGTGCGGTAATGTCTTACTGAAATCGCCGGGTTACGTGAATAATAGATGCCTGGCAAGAGTTCAGCTCCGAGTTCACCTCGGCCTCGGATGCAATCAGGAAAATACATATCTGATGATGATGATGATATATGCGGGTGTACGTATAGGCAATGCCAAAAAATACAGCCAGCACCACCTCGCCCCAGGTCACTGTTTGTTCCACCAGGACCCTCACGCGTGTGATCGCATCCACCGAACTGATATTCTGCAAAATTCGGCCCCCATCCGGAAGGTGCTCGATTAGAGGCACTTTGCTATAATCAAAGAACCTTCACACCTCGTTGAACAACACAATGGGTCGGTAAACTGACAATGAGTCCGGAATGCGGACCCCTGCTTGTTGACGAGGACCAGTTTCCTCTACTTTCATACATCCAGAAACCGGCCCTGCTCGAGACATGTGCTAAAAAGTACGCAGGTTCTATACCCACTCCCGAGGGGGCACCTCGTTGGCTCTGGGTCAACCGGGGTGCGAGGGATATGCCAGTAGCTCCCCTCTGGCAACAAATGACCCAAGGTGGCGTGCGGTTTTAGTCGATTCGAGTCCAACATAATTACTTCGCTGACACCGCGGGGGGTATCTATCCCTTTCCGCACAAAAAAGAGGTTCTATACTCACTTGCCCACATATTCATGGTCGAGAGCTTTCTCCGCGCTGAGTCTCTTAGCGGGGTTGAACACCAAAAGCTTTTGAACTAGATCTGCCGCGTCCCTAGGTGCACAGGATAGTAGAGATGTAAGAGAAGCTCCACCATTGTTGTTTGAGGCCTGCTCACGGATCAGAGAGGAACCGTAGCCGCTGCATACTATTTGTATATCTGCAGGCAAATTATGACCATGATGATAGCACTCGTGGACGCTAAGAAACAAAATGTTTAAAGCGGCCATAATTTACTCAGATTAGTGTTAAATGAGCAGTGACAGAGACGTCGTCGTGGAGAGTGACATACGTGCAAATGGTCTCACTACCATGGACGCCCAAGATCGTGCGAATTTTGGGCGTCCATGTTGCGGTCACCTCCTCCTATCGGATGCAATCAGGAAGATACGTCTCCATGAAGACGATGCCTTTTACATGAGCAGTTTGTTCTTGTACACATACGGCACACAGCTTTTGATTTGGCACGTTCGTCGGAAAAGTTCGACTAAAATCGTTCGCATTCTCTCTATCGCTGAAAGTAATTAAACATGATCAGTCTTATTACAAAACACGAACTAACTCTGAACCCAGGTTTAAATCGTCTTTAGACCATGGTCTAAAGACGTAGAAGTTAGTCCGTGTTTTGTAATAAGACCGGATGTCTATGTACCTTTTCAGAGTAGTTTAAACCGAAGCTTCTCGAAACGGAATATTAGGAAACTAAATTTCCGTATAAATGAACTTACCTTCAGAAGAAGGCCTCGGTAACGCGCACATGATCTTCTCCACCTGGTTGACGGTAGACGTGCCGGGGAACAACGGCTTGCCCGTCAACATCTCGCCCAGAATGCAGCCCAAAGACCACATGTCTATTCCTTTTGTGTAACTGTGGCACAAAAAGATCAAAACTATCACATTTGGAGTGACAGTTGAGTTATTGTGATCGGGGTGTTCAGTTACTTTATTATTTAGGTACACATATCCCGATGTTTCGATTGATAACGGCTGCGAAAAGTAACCATATTTCGGTTGCTTTGTTATTTTTATTATTTACCAAATAAATCGGGATCGAATCTGATGAAAATATTGAGATTTCAATATTGAAAAAGAGTATAAACAAACATAAGGATTAAATGATAAATGGAGGTTACCATGAAATATTAAATCGAAACTTCAGATCATGAAGTCCAAAAAGCGTGAATGCCCAAAACTACGATCCGCAACTTCGGATGTAGGTAAGTAGGTAGGTACATTTCATTCGTGTAGCTGAATCAACAGCATATTGGTACAGACAAAGGGGATATAGTTGCACCTTTTCACATACAGACAGTTATTTATGTAATGGCGAAACTACTCGCATAATATTTTCTATAATAACATGATACGTACTTCTTGCTAGCGATGAGTATTTCAGGCGCCCTGTACCAGCGCGTCGCGACGTAGTCAGTCAAGCAGGGATCTGCGCCTTCCTCCCCGCCCGAGTACAAGCTGGACACCGACCGGGCCAGCCCAAAGTCTGCCAACTTTACCCTGCAGATAGAACAAAGCCTTAGGTGCACGCAGACCGAGGCACCGCACTCACCGCAGTCACCGCAGTCATCGCTTTTGCATTCGACCGCTTCGGGTACTGCGGCGCGGCTAGGTGGGCGAGGTTGCATAGAACTTCATATAAAGAATTCGGAATGTGGCGACTGCAGTGCGTGCGGTGCGGCTAGGTTTGCGTTCACCTTTATTCGACTCTATCATCATTCTCTAAGCCTTTTTCCAATTCAATTGAAGTCGGTTTTCCAGTCTAAAGGTATGATTCCGAAGCCGACCACATACGACAACGGCAGACGCATGCAGCAGATACAACGTACCCATTACTTGTTAAACTAGGTACGATACGAATAAAGGGGACCATTGAGAGGCCGCAATGAATTACGCGCAACTGTTGCGTGCGTCAGCAGTTGTCGTATGCGGTCGGCTACGGAATCATACCTTAACTGTGATGTGGCTGAACTTCGATATTTTCCATGAAGCGACTGCCATCTGACCTCCACAACCAACCACAACGATATTTAAGTTCTGTAGCTAAACTAGTAGAACTTGACATCCAGACCAATACAAATAGACATATTCATGCATACAAGCCTATCGCAAGTCAAGCGGCACTTTTTTTTTGGGGTTTTCTTTTCTGATAAATAAATAATGTCCAAAAAATCTTTAAAAAAAACATTGTTGTCCAGCTACGGTTTCCTGTGGGATGTCTACCTAGACCGAAAGTTAAAAGTACCCAAAATTCCAACCAAATTAGATCAATACATTATAAGAAACTAGCTATTGCCTATGTTCTTTCTCAATGTCTAATCTACCCCTATACCAAATTTCATCAAAATCGGTTCATTGGTTTACCTAGGCGTGAAAGCGTAACAGACAGACAAAGTTACTTTCGCATATAATGTTAGTATGGATTCCAAGTGCCCTAATAAGTAATTGTCAGTACGTGTAATAATACATCGATTACTTAAGTGCTCATCAATAAAAAACCCTTTTGTATCTACGACAAGGACCTTGAAAGCAACTGGAGTTTTTATGGGCGATTATACGGGTGGTATCGAGTAGGTACCTCTTTGAACGGCGTCATAATATTTCATGAGTTGACTGTCTGTCGACTGCCTATACCTACCTCGGTGAATCTAATAGCCTATTCGATGCCTGCCCTTGTCCCAATTATGTAGGTCGGTCTAATAATCTAATAAATTAAAAAGGTAATTTACTTAAAATGGTTATTATATTATTGAAAGGCTAAAGGTATGATTTCGAAGGTGACCGCATACGACAACTAAAGACGCACGTAGCATATACGCGCAATTCATTGCGGCTTCTCAATGGTCCCCTATATCCGTATCGGAGTTAGACAAGTAATGGGTACCTACAGCATCTGCTGCATGCGTCGGTTTCGGAATCATACTTTTGAGGTATGATTCGGAAGCCGACCCAACCGGATTTTAATCATGTCGATAGGCAGGAAACAAACCCGCTACCTCTGACTTAGTAACGCTCACCTCTAGAGGTCGTCAAACATGCAAAAAAAAACAACATAAAATGCAACATACATACATACAATCACGCTTTTATCCCCGGAGGGTTAGGCAGAGGTGAATTAACACCAACATTTCACCAATCATTGTATTAGGTCCCACGTAAGGTGAGCCTATTGCCGTTTTCCGGGCACTATTGTTGACTCGGGCCATGTATAGGCTGAGTCTGGACTGTATAAATCTGTCTGATGTTAAAAAGTCCTGCAACACACATTAAATACAACATTACCTGCATGCACTGTCAATGAGGACATTACTCGGTTTCTGATCTCTATGTATCACGTTTCCCGAGTGTATGTACTTGGTAGCCTTCAGCATCTGGTACATAATGTACCTCTTATGTATATCCTTGAGTATATTGCCACGTTTGATCACGTTGTGTAAGTCTGTTTCCATGTATTCGAAGCCTAGGTATATGTCGCGGTTGTTTAGAGCCCTGAAGAAGATAAATATATCAGTCAGAATATGAAACTGGTGAGGGATATGAGGCACCGTAATAGGTACCTATCCATGACGAAACATACTGCGGTTTTAGTCGGTTCGAGGCAGATATAACCGCTTCCACGCAATAACCGCGCCATAACGTGGAGTTGCGGATACCAGCCTGTTATACCATATCATACCAACCGTTTCCGCTGGTCGACAAAAGGGGTGTAATCCGTGGGTTTACCGTACGAAAAAAGTCAGCGTATAAAAATAGTTTCAATAGCAAGTTTTCCTATATTTTGACCACGGAGAGAAAATAATAAAAAGCTTTTCATGATCATCAGCCGAATGACAACCTCGTTTGCATCCGAAGCTTAAACCATGGAGTCTGGGGTTCGCCATGGTTTGATTTAGGTACTTGGCTTTCGCGGAAGGGTCTGTCGACTAACCCAACCCCGAGAGAAAGACCTGTGCCAAAGCCTCACCGTCAGACAGCAAGTGTGCCGGTTTGCAGTTTGGCTTGGGCTCTGAAGATCTTGGTGGAGACACTACGCACCCAGGTTCTGTTGGGTTCTAAATAGTGTACCTACAGAAGTTTTCTTTGTAGGTACGCAAGTACCAAGTACCTACTCGGTCTTCAATGGCGCAGCGGTAACGGATAGTAGCTGACGCGCTATGCGCGTGGTCTGAACTATGATTCCCGTGTCGGCAAAGAGTACTTTTGGTAAAGAAACTCTTAATAGCAGCTCAAATTCAGGAAGAATTTAAAATATGGGCATTTTATAAAGTGGGAACAAAAAAAGTTCAGGCAAAATATGAGTGACGTGGCGCATATTGGGCGAAATGGGAGAGGCCTATGTCCAGCAGTGGACTGCAATAGGCTAATTGATTGATTGATTGATGAGTGACTTGTACACAGAATGAGTACATACTCCAAATAATACAAATTTTACAGAAAGAAAGAACCAATGTAAGAATAAAAGATAAAAATAGGCTACATAGATACTCAGTGGGTATTATGTTGCTGGGGTTGAAAGCTCATGCTATAAAGGCTATGGAAATGTTTCATAGAAAAACATTATTTCACTATCACAAAAAGGCCCAAACATGCCATAGAGCCTTACTTCTATGATGTTTTGTACATGATCAGAATCTTACTTTTTTTATAAGGACTCCTTAGCAAATCAATAACCATGGAGGCTGCTTACCATCAAGCAGACCCTATGCTTACTTGCCTCCTTAGTGGCATAAAAGAAAAATAAATTCGAAGTACTTCTCTAAAACAAATTACAGTTAATTAATACTTAAAAATGTAAAAGAATATTTTTATTATATTGAATCCTTAGACTATTGTAACACAAACTAGAAATGGGGACTACTACTAAGGTGTCAGTAATTAAGTAAAGGGGTCATTGTGTGACTCACAACATAAAAAAACTATGGAGACCAAAACACTCAATAGAAACAACTTTATAACAAATGCAGGCACTTTTTAAAATAGGAAGCTCACAGATGGCCAAAACACTATGAAAAAAAAAGTGTAATTACTCACCTGTGTATGCTATGCAGCTTCACCACATTAGGATGATTTCTAAACGATTGAAGGAATATTATTTCTCTGAAAGTCCTCTGAGCATCAGTTTGATTCCGGAACGCATCAAATATTTTTTTTATTGCCACCACATCTTTAGTCTTCTTGTCAACAGCCTTCCAAACTATCCCATAGGCACCTTTCCCCAATCTCTTCTTAATATCAAACCTTTTTAGTATGTGCTCGTCAATTTCCGACATATTTTTCTCTGGGCTCTTTTTTTGAACCTGTTTCGGTCCCACATCTTTTTTCTTTTCATCCTTTTTCACTAGGTTTTGATTCATCAGTACTTCTTTTCAACAGAACTCACACAGCAATTGTAAAATCAAATTCTGCAATCGATCTAATTAACATTCATATATATTCTCGATAGTCATGTTTTGTTATCAAATGGCAATATAAAATGTAAATTCGAAGCATGTCATGAGCT
Organism: Eilema depressum; assembly: GCA_914767945.1. Taxonomy (NCBI): domain Eukaryota; kingdom Metazoa; phylum Arthropoda; class Insecta; order Lepidoptera; family Erebidae; genus Eilema; species Eilema depressum. The sequence continues at coordinate 11,537,210 of OU612035.1, forward strand.
TATTTGAATATATCAGAAAAGCGTGACTACTATCATTTTCAAAATATTGATTATTTACGCTAAGCAACCAAAAATATATCGATAGGTAAGAAGGCAATTTACAATTAATACTTAAAAGATAATTTGCAAATTACTTACGTACAAAACTGGAAGAATATCTCACTAATCCCATTATCCATTTGCTATTATTTTTTTGTAATTGTGTAAGATTTTTGGTCAATCCAATAACTAGACAGTCATCGGCACATTTGAATTGTGCCAGTCGAGTTTCATTTGTTTACGGGCACCCAAACAACGTGCTAGTTGTCATGGTAACAGATGATGACAACTTTAGTAAGGGGATAAAAATGTTTAATCGATATGTAGTTATTAAAAAATGATGTCAAGGGTACAATTTCTGTTTAGTAGTACTAAATTATGTTTAGTAGTTCGCATTCAACACAAATATTAAACATATCATAGAAATTGAGAATGTAATCTATGAGTAGGTACATCTCTATAAGTAGCGAAAATAATATGTTTTCTTGTTACGTTCATTTAAAATTTTACTTGGGTATAATTCAAATAAAACCAAATAATTACTCAAATTTTTGTTGTTTATTTTTAAACATTAGTACAATGATTGTGAGAACTTTTTTTATAACAGCTTTAAAATATTGACTTATTCTATAATATGTTTCATAAGTATACCTATAGCAATCTAGTAAAAATGCTTTAATACTTCTTATGGAATTTTATTGTATCCAAAAAATGTATAGGCTAAAATTGTTACGCCGAAATCTAAATTCCTCCAATTTTCTTTCAAAGATATCATTATTCTCAACAGTGAATTATGATGAATTTAGAGGGAATATTATATCCGGTATTAAAAATAAGTCCTCTAAACCCATTTATTCTGTGAAAACCTAACAAGCAATAAATCTAAAATGTGACTTTTGACTCATGAGTATAATCTTCCTGTCTGTTATGTATATTGATAGCAACGAATCGCATTTGCACATCAATATGTGCACCAAATGTGCACAATCGCGATTCGTCGCTTCATTGACACCGGATCCGTGCTTATGTAGATACACAAAGATACCCAAACAAAATACATTACTTATCTACACGTAAATGACCAATATAGCATTTATAATACTATTTAACGCAAACGCTTGGTAATAAATTTCAGAAAAAGTAGAATTTAATTTATTATCATAACCTATTAAATTCCTATTAAAAATGATAAATATTAGACTTTTTAAATATAAATTTAACAAGATAAATATAAAAAATAAAGCTTAAAACAACAACAATAAAGTCATCGGAAATATCACAAAATATAATAATGTACTTCTGTTCCTCCAAGTAAGTAGTTCGATAAGTATTTATAAGAATACTATAAATAGAACAACATGTCATTATCTATCAGACAATACTTGTTATCTGATTAAGTACATTATTGCAATCTGCATGTTCAACTTAGTTCTACAAACTTGTAAAATTACCAAAGGTATTTTAATTTAAAATAATATACAATTAACATAAAACTTAACGATTTATAAAAGGTCCATAGTGCTCATGCCTAAACAAGTCGAAGAACAGGTCAGTCAAAATCATTTTAACTGTTTAGACTAGACGTTTATAAATAGAAATTATCGTTGAGCATCATAATACTATTCAAATAGTAATTTTTAATTTTATTATGTAAAAGCAACTCAGGTAAGAACATTATTTTTTAAGTTGTATGTACTACATGTTTTAGAATAATATTGATACTTTGCAGATCTGCGTTTCCTAATATTCGTAATGACTGTATACTTTATAAAATACAGATGTTTAGAAAATAAAACGCCTCAAAAAAGGAAACGTTTGACCATTCAGCCATTTGAAGAATATTGGTATGTAAGATTCTTATTAATATTATTTAATTACACTTGGAATGTGTAGTTTTTATTTCTCTTAATATAAATTATTCTCTTAATATAAAATGCTAGAACGAACATTGCAGCTTATGGCGATTGATAAACAGTGCTAATCTATTATTCATATTAATCTAGCTTTTACCTTCATAACTTGTAATGTAACATTTGAAGCTAGCTAACTAGAAGCTAAATTGTCAATTCATGACCTAAATTTTTTTTGACATTTTGATCTTAACTTTCCTAAAAAAAATAATTACAAAAGTATCATAATTTCTAATTGAATTCATAACATAATTAGGAGTTAGGACTTCATTACAACACTATAACATAAGTCACCTCATATTTTGATGTAAACTTACATTAGTTAAAATTCTCAAATACGAAGAATTTCATAATGAAAGGAGTTTTGACTATTTAACATTTTCCATTAAGATTCTTATGCCTGAACCTGAATAATAGCAGCCGCAATTCCTTTCTTCTACGTATAATAGTTGTTTGCGGGCAACGTTCCTGTTGGGATGCCTTGCCCACTGACGTGTTTCCTTTGTCCTATACCGCCGGAAATCTTAAGCATTTCACATAACATCTCGAACCTTTACTTCTGCATATTGCCAGCAGTAGCAGTGGTGCAATCAAATTGACGGGCAAGACACAAGCAAACAACTATGGCCCTAAACGGCTGTGAGCGCACATTTCGAGGGAATAAAGGAGCTTGCTCTCCGTCAATAAAACCAATTACAGTACGGTGACAAGAATAACTGGAGGCTGGTGAGCATTTCTTTGTGTAGTTTTAATGCCTTTCCTAGTAATGCATTTAGTTAATTTGCCTTCAGTGAAGTGTACTACGGATTTATCCACAAACTAAAAAGGTACTTGCACTTCACGCGTGTTTCATACGAGAAAGAACTATCGAATCTTTGTTGCTCTTCGGCCTCTTTCGCCAGTTAGTCCAATGTCGGACGCATCGTGTGGATTTGGTCAGAACGACACCAACAACTGCTTCCTCAATCACCTTGTCTTCAGTGAATTGGGAAACTATTTTTTATTGATATACTTGTGCCTATAATATCTAGCTGTTACTAGGGCAACATTTCCTTAGACTGTAATCTTATTGCAACATAAACTTATCCATAAAACAAACAAACAAAATCTCACATTTCTTAGCGTCTGATTTAAAATTTAACAAGTTAACAGCTATCATAATAATATCATTATCATCCTCTCATCTCATCCGAAGCTTTCGTCTCCGAGTGTGGAGTCCGCATTTTCCATTAAGTAACAACCATGATAATATTGATAATATATTTTAAAAGTGATAACAATAATACACTAACCTTAATAAAGCATGTGATTTTTCTTGATTATGAAAATATCATAAAGGTGTAAAACGTGATGTTTCAGACTAAGGAAATGTAGTCAAAATTGATATCTACACTAACCGCCGATGAGATCTAAACTGCGGTGAAGGCACACTTTATAATTTTAAAATTATTCCATTTAAAGCAAAGGTGGGTGGATTTTCTTCTTCTCCTCCACGTCCAAACGTCCCAAATCGATGGAAGATGGTGTCGGAAGACCGCAAGGCCATTCAAGGGAATCAGCCTCGTGTGTCATAATGTGTTCAGCTTCCACTGAAATATAATTTCCGTATTTATTACGTCATCTTCCGTATTTCTACGAGTGGGGTACCAAATCGAGAAAACTGAGAACTTATATTTTATTGTATTAAAGTAAAAGTACATATTCAATAATATCAAGCACTTGGGCAGGCATCGCATGAAATTGCTTTAGTCAAGATAATACGAGGATTTATAAGCTTAGTATAATTGTAATATTTTATAGAATAAATACTGTCAATACTGATAAATATATTACTTACTTCTTATTCTATGGACTTTATTTCCATAAGCCAGATCCCAATAATATAACGTGGCAAAAGAAAGAGGTATTAGAGGCATAAGCAGATAAGGTCTTTTAGTCCTCCTGAAACTGTTAAATATTTATATTATTTTGTGAATTGTTAAGTAAGTATGTGTATGTAATTTAAAAATGAACACATTCGCTCAAAATGAAATCATTATAGTACTCGTCATCAATTCTTACCCAGTAAGCAGGCCTGTCGCTGCAGAAATTGAGAAAGCCGTCAACCAAAGGCAGGTATCTCTAGATTTCGCTATTTCCATTGCCATTTGACGCTCTTGCATTTGATACTGCAACTGAATTTGTCTTTCCATCTGAAATTAAAGATTGACTATTTCGTAAAATAATATTAAAAAATAATCTATTATTTTCTTAACAAATACTTATCGAAGAAATTATGTTAAAAACGTTTTATTGTGATTCCAAAAAAATACTGTATTAAACTTTAAAATTCGAATTAAGGATATGACTATGAATTAGGGTCGGCAGCGCGAGTGTTGCATACGTCCATAAGCCACGGTGACCACTTTCCAACTGGTAGGCCGTGTGCATGTCTGCCACCTAAGTGGTATAAAAAAAATGACAAATAACGGCTCTCGTTCAGGTAAAGTTCACCCAATCGAAAATCGTTCGTTTATAATATTACAGAATGTAAGAGAGTACTTTTTGCTAAAATTATAAATTTCTTAGAGTACAATGCAGTTTTCCATGATACACTTATTTCTGTTTAGTAAGGTACAAATTAATAAATAAGAAAAATATATAACTAGTAATAATAAATTGTCGGCTAATAAACATGAATAAGTATTCATAGGTACATACTACTTATTACCTATAGAAAAAATAAGAAACGGTTAGTTTACGCTATTTTAATGTATGATCAAAAATAATGTTAAGTCTATCTTCAATCAATCCTACAGTCAAGGTTACGACTTAATATTATAAGTTAACCTATAGAATTCTATATTTACGTATTAATTACGCTCTAATAAAATATTAGAGCTAATAACATGTTATGGGTATTCATATCTACAATACGCATTACCTTTATTTTATTTATAGTTTGTATAAACTCCTGGTTATTTTTAAAGTTCTCCTCCATATTTACAGTAAAATAGTTACCCATGTTTACTAATTCGTTGCGTTAAATAATGAAAATCACAACAAAATACAATCCTCAAATATCACCAAGTATCAACGCCCGAGTAAGCACAGACTGCCTAGTATTCAACAAAAGAAATCAGCTGCTTGTTGTCAAAGCTTATTTTTTATTGTGTGGGTTATGTAGCGTTATGTTTTTGCTAAAAGTTTATAATTTCATACATAAGTAGTAGTTTTAGCATTTATATTACATCAAAATTTTGGAATTTTTAACCCTATTTGTAGTTGACCATATTACTATACTCTTTGAGTTGACATGTAAAATAAAAGCTTAGTTTAGTAGCAAACTAAGCAATATTCACAAAAGATCGACCTCTTGACATCACTAATAAATTATTTACAAATGTCAATGTCATGCTCTTCTGCGCTTCCAACTTCCAACGCTTCCCGCCAAATTGTGAAGTGAACTGTGACCTGAAGGAAGACATTGTTTTTGACATTTTCAAGAGATATTATTCCATAATTAATTGAAATACTAAATTAAAATGGGTATTCTAGGCTTAACGAAGCTAATAGCAGATATTGCTCCTCACGCAGTAAAAGAAATGGAGATTAAAAACTACTTCGGTAGGTTGGAAATAGGAGCCGACCAATTTACCTCTAAATCTGTTGTCTTTGTAAAAAATCTTATTGTTACTTTACTTTTCAGGACGAAAAATTGCTATTGACGCTTATATGAGCTTATACCAGTTCTTGATAGCTGTTAGAAGTGAAGGTAGGTGTTTGTATACAAGTATACTGCATTTGTGTATGAGATCGTATGACAACAAAACAAGCTTTCGAACTCCGTAATCATCGGGTAATGCATCCACAACTGCACTTGGAGCCCAGAGTCTACTTGTCATAAGAGACAGACAGCTGTCTGACTTCTAATGCGGAGAGGAAAATCTGCTTTATAACCTCATCCACTAATCTAAAGGTATACTGGCTCACAGGTGAAATAGACTCGGCCCCCCAGTTACCAGTTTGGGCCCTACAAACCTTCTTCAAACTTAGATATTTTACTGCATTACTGTATCATCTATGTTCTGGTGCAAAAGCCTAAAAAACTAAAGCCTGCCTGGATGTAGCAAAGACAGTCTCTGTGGCGTAGCGGTAACTACGCAGGGGTTCGATTCCTGCTCAGTGTAAATATATGTATGCATGAATATGTCTATTTCTGTTGGTCTGGGTGTTACCATGTCTCGGAGAGCACAATCGTCTGTTCCCAGTCACAGTTATCATACAAATATATACACAATATATAGGAGAAATAGGTAAAATGGCCCTCACAAAAGGGCTGATCACCTATCTGGTCATCGGGGTCCCTATTGGAATTCAAGTTTAAATTCAAATTCAAATTTCATTATTAGTAGGTACCTACGAGCTATGTTCCGCCAAAGGCATAGAAAATAAGTAGCAATAAAAAAAAATAGGAAGTAGTAGTAGGATGTAGCAACTCCTGACATAACATTACTTATTACAGGCAATCAACTGGTCTCTGTTGACGGAGAAACCACCTCTCATCTCATGGGCACATTTTACCGTACCATTAGGTTGGTGGAGAATGGGATCAAGCCTGTGTATGTGTTTGATGGTAAACCACCAGATATGAAGTCTCACCAGCTGAACAAGAGAGCTGAGAGGAGAGAAGAAGCTGAGAAAGAGTTGCAGAAGGCTACAGAAGCTGGTAAGTTATGCATGTTGTATGTAACCTAGCTTTTGCCTAAGACTTCATCATTCATTCCATTCATACAGACAATAAAAAATGGCTATGCTGTTGGTAATCAAAATGGCTAAGAAACATCTCCTAAAGTGAGACAGAATAAGGCCCAAAGAAGAGGCTAAGTGCAGACAAAAGAGTTTTTCAGATAAAAGATTCTATTCCAATTCCATTATCAAAGATTTACTCCCAGCAACCTTATAATATAAAATTCCATCTTAAGAATATTCGAATAAGTTAGACTCTTTTCATTTCAGGTGACCAGGAATCAATTGAAAAGTTCAACCGACGTCTTGTCAAAGTGACCAAACAGCACAATGAAGAGGCACGTGAACTATTGAAGCTGATGGGTATACCTGTGGTCGAGGCTCCTTGTGAAGCTGAAGCCCAATGTGCGGCACTGGTAAGAACTTGTTTTTTGTTCTAGCCAGAAATAAGCCACACACACGATATTTCGCCCCTACTCTTTCAAAGAATTGCGTGTGACGTGATTATCGCAGTAGTATCATAGCCGCGTCCTAATACTTCACACGATCTTGGACGTCCATAGTAGTGAGACCATTTGCAAGCATGTCACCCTCCACGATGTCAAGCTAGGACTTCTTAGGCCTAACTCTTCTACCTGGACCAGGCGAGGGCGCTATTGCCAGGTATTTTCTACCCACTTAGCCTGGCGGTTGCCGCACCAGAGAAATCGGCTCATAACATTAATACGTCATCAAATCTGCGTAGGTAAAAGCTGGCAAGGTGTTCGCCTCGGCGACTGAAGATATGGACGCGCTGACGTTCGGTACCAACGTCCTGTTGCGGCATCTGACGTTCTCTGAAGCTCGCAAGATGCCTGTGAAGGAGCTACATCTAGAACAAGTGCTGCAAGGACTTGAAATGAATCAGACTGAGGTGAGGTTGATGATATTTTCTGTGTGCTATTTACTTTTGAGAATCTATAGGGATGATTCCGAAGCCGACCGCATACGACAATTGCCGACGCATGCAGCACATACAGCATACCCATTACTTGTTAAACTCCGATACGAATTAAGGGGACCATTGAGAAGCCGCAATGAACTACGCGCACCTGCTGCGTGCGTCGGCAGTTGTCGTATGCGGTCGGCTACGGAATCATATCTTAAACTTTAACAAAAAGGCTTTTATAAAATTGAAGAGTGTTTAGATGAAACTACTGGTACTGTCATTGGGGACGCCGTTGACCGGACAGGTGATGGGCCATTTCACACATTTTCCCTAAATATAACGACTGCTATAGATGTTCTTATAGCAACCGGGACCGATGGGTTAACGTGCTCTCCGAGGCACGACCAGACCAATGATAAAATAAGTACATAGACCAAAAATAAAATCGGCCAAGTGCGAGTCGGACTCGCCCATGAAGGGTAAGGCGAAAATTGCGGTTTATGACGTATTAAAAAAAAAACTACTGACTGGATCTCGTTCGAACCAATTTTTAGTGGAAGTTTGCATGGCAATTTACATCTTATATTATTTTTAGATTTATCATTCTCTTATTTTAGAAGTTAGAGGGGGACACACATTTTTCCACTTTGGAAGTGTCTCTCGCTCAAACTATTCAGTTTAGAAAAAAATTATGTTAGAAACCTCAATAGCATTTTTAAAGACCTATCTTTAGATACACGTATGGGTTTGATGAAAAAAAAATTTTGAGTTTCAGTTCTAAGTATGGGGACCCCCAAAATTTAATGCTTTTTTTTATTTTTGTGTGAAATTCTTAATGCGGTTCACAGAATACATCTTCTTACCAAGTTTCAACAGCATAGGCCTTACAGTTTCGGAGAAAAGTGGCTGTGACATACGGACAGACAGACATGACGAATCTATAAGGGTTCCGTTTTTTGCCATTTGGCTACGGAACCCTAATAATGATAAAATAAGTACATAGACCAATAAAAATGTCGCCAACTTTTTTGCCGGAATCTTCTCAGGTTGAAGCCGCGTGACAAACTGGTGTTCCAATTCCATTTGCTAAACATGTCTGTCTGTTCTTTTGCTTAGTCGATTTGGATGGGACATGATCAGGTGTGTTTTGAGACACGATCAGACCAATACAAATACCCATATTCATCTCTGCGAGTACAGCTACTAAATAATATAAAACCTCTAATATTCGTCTCCTCCCCAGTTTATAGATCTCTGCATCCTCCTCGGTTGTGACTATTGCGGTTCTATCCGCGGCATCGGTCCCAAGCGAGCCATCGAGCTGATCCGACAACACCGCAGCCTAGAGGAGGTGCTCAAGAACATCGACACGGAGAAGTATCCTCCGCCAGAGAATTGGGACTACAAACGAGCGAGGGAACTGTTCTTACAACCGGAGATCACTGATCCTAAGGATATTGAGGTAGGTTACACATTATTTTGTTAAGCCTCATGTTTTTTGCAACATCCATACTTCCATACTCCATACTAATATTATAAGGGTTGTATTTAACACGGCTACAAATTAATCCGAAAAGCAGCTAGTAAAAATATCAAAATTACAGAACCGATTTTGATAAAATTTGGTATAGTGGTATTTTAAACCTTGAGAAAGGTCATAGGCTATGTTTGGTCGCGATAACCGACATCCATGCGGGCGGAGAGATATAGAGATTTACAACTCTATGGTTTTCGCAACGTTTTTTATGATGTTTGGCACTTTAGTTATGGAGTCAGCCTTTACGATCGAAAGGTTTCAGCTTCAAATCCTGGCCATTATACTACCAATGACGTGAACCCACTCCTAACACAAGCATTTTAGCTTAGCAAAGTTCATCAAAATCGTTTCAGTGGTTTGAACGTGAAAGCGTAACAGACAGACAGTTACTTTCGCATTTATAATATTAGTATGGATTCCAGTTACTAATATTCTTCATTAAAAAAAAAGGTAGCCTTTAACTCCGCTTTCAGTCTGGGGTCCGCTTTTTCTGGGTTAATATTTGCTATGAAGCGACTGTCATTTGACCTCCACAACCCATTGACGATATCAAAATTCTGTAGACCAGATGTTCACAATTTTTCTTAATTTTTTTTTGTCTCCACTTTAGTTCTTGAATACAATCTGTACCAAAAATACTTTCAAGTCGAAAATGACTGAGTATCGTTCTAGACTAAGTGATTACCTAATAATGAAGTGGGTTAATTGCTACATTTTCAGTTGAAATGGTCAGACCCTGACGAGGAAGGGCTGGTGAAGTTCTTATGCGGCGACAAGCAGTTCAACGAGGAGCGCGTGCGCAACGGAGCCAAGAAGTTAATGAAAGCGCGCACTGGCACCACGCAGGGACGACTGGATGGGTTCTTTAAGGTAAGTGTCTAGAGGGCACAGTAGCAATCAACCTTTCTTGCCCGTGTTACTGCCAATCTTACTACTAGTAGTAACACCGGTAATTGAATTTACCCTACATACTAATGAAGTTGAAAGTTGTTAGAAAAAAATTGCCAGTGTTACTACCTTTTACTTTTAATTAGAAAAATAAAAAAAAACAAATGAAACATCGCGAAACATAAAGAAAAGAAAATCGGGAAAACAAAAGAAAATTAGGAAACAAAAGAAAATCGGGAAGACGAAAGAAAATCGGAAAACAAGAAAATCGGGAAAACAAAGGAAAATCGGGAAAACAAAAGAAAATCGGGAAAACAAAGGAAAATCGGTAAAACAAAAGAAGATCGGGAAAATAAAAGAAATCCTATCACAGTCCACTGTTGAACATAGGCCTCTCCCAATGTTGGCAGGCTTTGTCCTACTGTTTCCACGCTGGCCAGACGGGTTGGTACAGGGTTTTATTCCAAGTTTTCCGTCTCTCGCAGTGATATCGTCTGCGTATTTTTCCGTTAGTCACCTCTTACGACATCCTTCGGATGAGATGGGGTGGTGTATATTCTTTCTCTGTCACCACACGGATTTCACGTGGCGTATTTTTTTTTATTTTATACAAGACACGTCAATTCGACTTCGCCTCGCCTGATGGTAAGCTGAAGGGCAAAGTCTCTGAAAAGAGGGTCACCATTTACAGACACGTACCATGTTACAATGGTGGCACTCAGCTTGACGGCCTCATCAGATGATTTTTCACGCCCCGCTTAAGGACCCGGGACTGTAGGAGGAGGGAAACATGTGAACTGGTAAGGAATTCCAAGACTTAATGGTGCGGCAGAAGGAGTCGCCGAACCGCTTGGTTCTTGATGGAATATTCTGCACCGTATGCGGGTGGCATCTAAGTCCTGCACGTGTTGTCCTATATAGGAAAGGAGAGGGTGGGATTAATTGGAAGAGCTTATCATGCGACACGACATAGTGCACAATAAAGAACAACGACCACTTGATATCTACGCTTGGTAGGCCCGTACTAAAATGTATTATATTGTTTAATTTCCAGATATCTACAACACCAAACCCTAAGCGGAAAGCGGAGGAAGACAAAAAGAATGCAGCCAAGAAGAAGGCCAAAACGGGAGCAGGTGGAGGTGGCCGGGGGAGGAAACCTAAATAGTTGGTCCAATGGTACAAATTAACCTAGGCTACTCTCTGTTAACTATACTTACTGTTACTGTTAATTAAGATTAGTCATTTACTGTAACATTCTATGATAGTTGTGATATTATGGGTAGCTGCGATGAGCTGTGTACAGTGACACTGTGTGTGTACTGTATAGTGACACTGTACAGTGAAACTGTGTGTGTACCTACTGTACAGTGTCATATGTACTGTGTTGTATCACTGAGTGTACTGTGTACAGTGTCCCTGTATGTACTGTCACTGAGTGTATGTGTGGTGTCACTGAGTGTACTGTGTACAGTGAAACTGTGTACTGTACAGTGTCACCGTATGTACTGTGTAGTATCACTGAGTGTATTGTGTACAGTGACACTATACTATACAGTGAAACTGTGTACCATACAGTAACACTGTGTACAGTGATACTGTTGTGTCAACTGTTTGTTTTCTTTTTTTAAGCCGTTGTTTGCAAATCCACAATATACTTATTTTCAAGTGTATAGGTTTTTCATAAACGAAATATCGATTTAAAATAATATCATTGATTGCCATACCAGTGTTAAGTATTTAGTTAACATTGTAATCTCACTAATGTTGAATCTATGTATCATTATCATATCATTATAATATTTTTCTGTTATACGCCCGACTTCATTACTCAAAAAGCGCTGGGGCGCACTGAAGTCTATTCGTAACTGCCAATTGATGTATTAATTGATGTTTAATTATGACTATGATTAAGTAAATATGTTGTTTTATTTCTAAAGAATTATGAAAACGGTATGTCTGATCTTAGCAAGTAGAAACATGCGGCTTCTGCCTACCCCATTGGTAAAAAGGCGTGACGTGAGGAAATTGCCCTTCATCTTCAAGGACCCACTAAGCAGACCCACCGGTGGGTCTCAGAATACTGACATGTCTCCAAAGGCCCACTAGTGGGTCCACTGAGATTTTATTATCTTCGAAGACCCACTAATGACCCCTTCGTTGTCAAGGTTCATAAAACAGACCCAACGGTGGGTCTCAGAATACTAACATGTCTCTAAAGGCCCACTAACAGGTAGACTCCATTGATTTTTTAAATTTTATGTCTCCTTATACCCACCATGAAGTTGTATGGAACAGATCGCAGTCTGCGATAAAACCGCCCATTGTACTCTTAAATGGTAATTTCCATAATATATTTTAAATGTATCTGAGGTTTCTAATAAAGAATATTCTATTCTATTCTATTCTAAAAAAAAAACAATATGAAAATAGCATAAATTTACTCTTTACATTTTAACTAAAACATCCTTATACCTATTATTATTTTTGAGTGGCGCGAACAATACGTAAAGTCTAATATTGATAGATAGATCAATAGTATAGTTATTATTATAATCAAAAGAAACTGCCTATATTAATAGAAAATAAAAGAGAGAAAAAATATTTGTTATGTATAAAACTGTTTACTGCTAAAAATAAAATTAAAATATTTTTCCAAGATATTTAAATAAAAATGAAAATTCTCCTAATGGCAAATTCACTAAATAGGTATTCTATAAACGACTACTACACTACTATCTTAACTTCTCCAGAAAGTGTCCTACTGTATCAACTGTAACTGAGATTCTATGATAAATTGGTCTCTTTCTATGTAGCACTGAAGTCTTTTAGAAAATGTTGTGGTTTCATTTTGTATAAAACTTAATAGCTTTAGCATTGTAACATAATTTTTGTTTATATTTTTATTAAGCTTAGAATGCCAAGCTTCCAGAACGTTAGTCGTTCTATGGCGTTCGTCAAAAAAATAAATGCGATTAGTACTATATAAACACGATATATAAACTCGATATCGTACCTGTATCGTTATTGAGCCGGTACATTTATACTTTTTCCTCATACTACACTGCCATATACTGGATCCATTCTTATAAACTTTTTTTTTATGATATTGATATCCTCCATGAAGAAGTACTTTGCCACCCCTTCTGTTTAAAAATTGTATATCCGAATTGGATGACTCTGAAGAGCAGCTCTCAATTGCATTGCAACTCATCATTTACACTTATTGAAATACACCACTTATATAAATGTTTTACGGATGCAACATGACAATTGCAACAATTGCAACAAACAGGATAATTATATCATAATCAATTAATTATTCTCATCCAACCAGTACTAATTTAAGAAGGTTATACGCTATTTTCATTAGTGGGTCTTCGAAGACAATAAAATCTCAGGGGATCCACCAGTGGGCCTTTGAAGACATGTTAGTATTCTGAGACCCACCGTTGGGTCTGTTTTATGAACCTTGACAACGAAGGGGTCATTAGTGGGTCTTCGAAGATAATAAAATCTCAGTGGACCCACTAGTGGGCCTTTGGAGACATGTCAGTATTCTGAGACCCACCGGTGGGTCTGCTTAGTGGGTCCTTGAAGATGGGGGGGGAAATTGACCAGTTATATAATACTAGCTTTTGCCCGCAGGTCCACTCGCATGTCGGTTATCGCGAGCAAACAATAGCCTATGTCTTTTTCCAAGGTCTAATCTATCTCTGTGCCAAATTTATTCAAAATCTGTTTAGTTGTTTAGGCGTGGAAGCGTAACAGACAGAGTTACTTTCGCATTTATACTATTAGTATGGAATAATAAAAATAGAAAAGGATATAGATCTGCTGTGCTCTGTAAGTATAAAATAAAACGATAAAATTGTGCAAAATTCTATATATAAACATTTTACGATAACATACCATAAATAAATATATTAGTATCTCACTAGGAGTAACATTTCAAACTCATACACTTATGACTAAGTGTCTCAGCGGACATATCATGTACAATCTCCAGTTACCGTGAACAATCACTGGAAGCGGCTTCCCCTATCACTGGAAAGTCACTGTTATATCACTGGTAGCATATTTCGTAAGGTAACTCTTCCTATGATAATATTATTGTACTTAATTTTATAGTGATACTATTGAAAGCAAAAATTATATTGAAGCTTTTCCATTCATTCTCAAATTGCCAATACCAATTATATAAACATGATCTCTACTATACATTGTTATAAAACAAACCGCAGTCTATATAAATATTATAAATATGATGTTTGCAGGATACATTTTTATAGTAAGAGCTGTTAACTTTTTAGTTTTAAATAATATAATTTCATTTTAACATTCTCAGTTAAAATTTAACATTTTATGTTGTTATATCACAGCCAAATTTAAAAAAATAATAGAATTAATTTACACACATTCATGGAGACTTCACAATTGTACAACTTTTCCACAGCATGCAAACGATGCGTGAGAATTGTGGATTAAGATATGACATTAGTCATCAGATGAAAGAGCCTTGTTTGGCAACAACTGTAACCCATACGAGTCTGCAAACGGCTCCTACAAAGAGTATTATGGGCATTTTAAGATCTTTTCTCAAAGATGCCACAACAGTGTGACGCCCCTGGTGTTGCATACGTCCATAGGCCACGGTAACCATTTCCTATCAGGTGGGCCGTGTGCTTGTCTGCCACCTAAGTGGTATAAAAAAACAGCCTCAGACGAAAATGCCACAACCCACCAGCGAGATTATTTTGTACATTTCAATTTTCAAAAACAATTCGCGACAATTCTGAAGTAGAAGCGTCGATAAATAATTTAATGTTATCCATTAAAAATTTAAAGGCCCTACAATATGACGGCAACAATTTTACTGTATAACTGTATCCCACAAACGTTCTAAAAAAAAGGAATTTAAAAGTTGGCCTTCAAGAAGTTGATAAGGCCGTTGGTGGAGGCGTCGTGTGACGTCACGGGCGCGGAGTCCTGCAGCTCGGGCTCGATGGCCTTGGCCAGCTGCTTGCCGAGCTCCACGCCCCACTGGTCGAACGAGTTGATGTCCCAGATCACTCCCTGGGTGAAGATCTTGTGTTCGTATAGAGCTGTGGGCAGAAAAGTGTTCATTATTATAGTTTGACCGTAATCGCTATACCACGCCTTGGGTATGTGCGCGGCGAGACCCTTTATTCCCATCTGCCACCCTTAGGCTTGCCACCGGGGTGGTACTCTTTAATAGATGGCGCTAAGTATAAGTAGTGTAGTAACTTACCAATAAGGGCGCCGAGGGTGAAGGGCGTGACTTTCTTCACGACGATAGAGTTAGTGGGGCGGTTGCCCAGGAACGCCTTGTGGGGAAGGATCTTGGCCACTGCGTCCGCAGCCATGCCCGACTTCTCTAGCTCGGCTTTAGCCTGCAGAGGTACATCAAATTGACTATAATAACTGCATCCTTTATGGCGAAAAACTTACTAAATTTGAGGGTAAATTTTGCTGAACTACCTTCAAACAAAACTTATCTATTACCTGTAACAGTAAAAAATTGTGCTTGGCCATAATTGGCCGTAACTTTTCCTTTTCTTTACTACACAAAACAGCTAGACCAATTTAGACGAAATTCGCTAAATCGATGGCTCCATAAGTCCAATCTTTCGTCGAGTTTACGCAAACGTATGTAAGCGTGGACATTCACCGTTAGTAGATTCGCGACTTCCACTCCACACAGGTTTCTGGTCCAATGGCTGTCGGTCCTTCGACAGATATGACCAGTCCATTATCACTTCAGCTTGCTATTGTAGTTATACCGTCTCCAGTTAATAGCTAAAATGCAAAGGAACTAGTGAGAAGAGACAGTTTCAGTAGTTCCAGTAAAAATTAAGCGGAAACGGAAAGTGACGTGTCGTCGAAAGTGACGCATATGTAAGGTTCTGTCGACGAAATTTCCACAAGTGAAAGACCCTGCTGGGGAAACGGAAACAAATGAATCATCCTGTCGACGAATAGTCCAATGGCGAATCGGTCTTAGGAGAACGGTTGCAGAATCCTAATGAGAAGAAAAGGTTCCAATAGTTCCACCGGGACTAATTCCACTGGAACTAGTGAGATCGATCGCAACTTCTGCGAGCTGTCGGTAGTTTTAGGTAATAGCAAGTAACAAATGGCCTCTACTTCGTACCTCGTCGGAAGTCTTCCCCTTCATGAGCGCCTCGGTCTGCGCGAGGAAGTTGGCGAGCAGGATCTTGTGGTGCACGCCGCCAGAGATAGGGTTGTGAGTCTGCGCCGGCGCGATGAAGTCGCAAGGGATCAACCTGGCGGGCACATCGCGCTATGAGCCATTTGTGGTGTTTAGACTGAATGAGCAGTTTTCCAGTAGGTATAATAATCAGTTGGTTTGTAAGTCATCAGGAGATGGCGCTAGCATAGCTTTTGGTAATTTTAATGTAGTCTGTGGTTTGTTCGTGGTATTTTTTCATGAATTTGCGATGTTGCCAAAGTTTAATTTCATTTACCCATATTATAATAGATAAAATATAATAAAACGCTTAATTCTTTTCGCGTCACTGTCTGTAATTTAAAATAATAATATTATATTTAAAATAATTGTATCAGAAAAAATAACAGAATATTTAAGTAAAGTAAATCATTACAAAATCGAAGAACATTTTTTCCATAAATTGGGGAACACTAGATGTGACACCACACTCATCCTACTAAAAGTGCCGGCTGCGCCATCTAGCGCGTCTTTAGGAACCCTATAAATACCTACTGGAAAACTGCTCATTAGACCTTGTCTAAGAACATAACCAATTTTTTTTAAGAATATTCGTCAATTTTTTTGTTTGACTAGAGCGATCACTAGAAAGATCATGTTTGTAGCATTATTTCGCCGATGGGGTCGAAAAGTTCTCGAGCGTAGGTCACGGTCACCCACAAGGTGGACAGACGACCTCATTAAGGCCGCGGGAACGCGCTAGATACAACCGGTCTTATTGGAGATCTATAGGGGAGGCCTATGTCCAGCAGTGGACTTCCTATGGCTGAAATGATGATGATGATGATTATTTGGCTCTACGCTTGGCTCGGTCGTTGTCGGTTCGACAAATTTAAAAACGGCGAATGCTCGATGTTCTGTTACAAGTGAATGCTCAAGTTTATCAGCACCGAAAGCTATACATTTGCACATAGAAACAAACAAACTTTTTAGCTCTATTATGAATACGATAATAGACGAATTTGCACCAACCTGGTACCCTGGTGGATGAGCTGGTAGAAGGCGTGCTGCCCGTTGGTCCCGGGTTCACCCCATACGATGGGTCCTGTGCTGTAGTCCACTTGGGTCCCGGAGCGCGTCACGTACTTACCGTTACTTTCCATATCACCCTGTTGGAAGTACGCGGCGAATCTGTAAACAATAACAATATTAAAGTTACATGAAATTTTTGGCAAACATATCGATGTACTAAGGTCGTATTCAGCGAGTTATTTATTTATTTATCTAGAGGAGTGTATTAACACTAAATCTAGTTAGGAGTGGATTTATGTTGGTAGTGTAATGGCCAGAATTCGAACCCGGGACCTCTCGATCGTAAGGCCGACCCCTTAACCACATCTTTTTATTAGGAGCATTGGCTACGTGGCCTCAACTTAGTTAGGAAAGGCTCGGGGGATAACGATAATATTATAAGATAAAATGATCTATATTTACCTGTGTAAGTATTGGTCATAAGGGAGCAGCGCGTGTGTCTCCGCGCCGTAGAAGTTGGAGTACCACACGCCGAGCAATGCTAAAATCACTGGAGCCTGGGACAGACATACCAAATTATATGATTTTTACCACACACATAGACTGCTCCAACAAAGGGTGCAAAAGACAATGACAGGTAACGGATTCGTTGCGAATGACGCAGATGTGCGTCAAAAAATTCTCAGTCAGGCTGATGACGCATATATTATGCGTCATAACAAAATTAAAAAAAACACATCGGATTGGACATTTGACAAAAAGTACAATAACAAAGGGAGTAATAATCGCTACCTATTATACAATGGCTATATAATTTTATTGTCAAGACGTCAATTTCCTATAGGCCGTAAGTTTTAAAAATAAAATCGGTGACGTCACAAGTTGTCATTATGTTCTAACAAACTTTGTGGCCAGTGGTAGTAATTTACAATAATGATGGTGGTAAGGAATCAGTTAACAGGAAACTGTAATATGTTTATGAAGTAATATAGGACGGATTTTCTTTGGAAAATCAATGTTGCTTGCACCCTTTTGTCTTTCAGTAGTCAAAAATATGATACTAGCAAAGAATTATGTTCAGAAAAAAGTTTTGTGCTTACATTTTTCTCAAGCGGTGCCGTAGTATAGTGGTTGTCCATGAAGCTGGCTCCTTCTAGAAGCTTCTCGAAGTTGTCATACCCGATGTACAGCGATATGGACAGACCGATTGCAGACCAGAGAGAATACCTGTACAGAATATTATGTTGTAACGTAAATAAATCATACCAATATTTATAAATGCGAAAGTCACTGTCTCTCTGTTTGCTACGCTTTCACGCCTAAACCACTGAACCGATTTTGATTAAATTTGGCACAGAGATAGATTAGACCTTGAGAAAAGACAGGCTATGTTTGGTCGCGATAACCGGTATCCATACAAGCGGAGCCGCGGGCAACAGCTAGTCTGTTATAATTACGGATATAAAGAGTAAGAGAAAACCGTAACTATACCCTAACTCCCATTAAGCATTTATAGTAGTGATAAACAGACAGCCGATGAGACGTGCGGGCGATCCCCGCTCAGTGCAAATATTTGTACGCATGAATATAGCTATTCGCATTAGTCTGGTCGTCCCTCGGAGAGCACGTTAAATCGGTACCGGTTGCCATACGAACATCTATGGCAGTTGTTACGGGTACTTAGCCTCAAAAATCCAATGACTGGTCTAACTGTAATCGATATCGCCAATGGGTTGTAGAGGTCAGATTACAGTCGCTTCACGGAAAATATCAAATTTCTGTCAAATCCGCAGTTAAGACTCGAAAAAGAGGACCCCAGACTGAGGTAGAGGCTTCGGATACGACTGAGGCTAACGCTAGGATGAAGAATAGCTGTGGTCTAGCTGCAATGCTTCGATTGTGCCTAATGTCACTATTGGGTTGTGAAGGTCAGATGGCAGTCGCTTCACCGAAAATATCAAGGTCTAGCCAAATCCGCAGTTAAGACTGGTAAAGCGGACCCCAGACTCCGAGGTGAAAGCTTTGGATGCGACTGAGAATTAACGCTAGGATGAAAAAGAAGAATAGTAATGCTAGTTGAGTATTTACCTGCCGCCGACCCAGTCCCAGAAGCCGAACATGTTGTTCGCGTCAATGCCGAAGGCAGTCACCTTCTCAGCGTTGGTGGACAGCGCCACGAAGTGCTTCGCGACCGCCGACGGCTGTACGACAACGTTCCAGTTAACTTTTGAACTCTCATGTTCCATGATCACTACATATTATAAAACAAAGTCGCTGTCACTGTCTGTCCGTCCCTATGTATGCATAAATCTTCAAAACTACGCAACGGATTTTGAAGCGGTTTATTTAATAGATAGAGTGATTCAAGAAGAAGGTTTATATGTATAATACATGCAAAATATTGTAAAGAAACACTGATAAAGGATGATGGGCACAAATGTATGGAACTTGGTCCCACCCTCCAATCGGAATGAATGATACACCGTTGGAAAGGTATTTTTGTGTGGAATAAGAATAACTATGGCGCTAATCCCGATTTGCTGTCCAAGAGCAGTAATTTTTGTTTTTTGTTACATCCTACACTCTAAAAACTCTAAAAAACAGTTTGGCAAGTTTTGGAAAGCTACAAATAAATTGAATATTAGGCAGAGCCTTCCTGTGAGTGTTGCGGGTCAAAGTGATCAAAAAGATATAGCCAATCTCTTTGTTCGGCACTTTAAGGTGGAATCACCATTGAGGACTGAGTATGAAGTTGTTGATGTTCATAGTGGAGCGGGAAGTGGTGGGACTATTGAGTTCACACCTAAACAAATTGCCACAGTGATAAATAAAATGATAAAAGGCAAATCGCCAGGTCATGATGACCTGAGTGTTGAACATCTGAAACATGCAGGGCATAGATTGCATTCTTTACTCGCCACATTGTTTAACCTGTGCCTTAGGCATCACTACTTACCGCGGGACCTCATGTACACAGTGGTGGTCCCAATCATTAAGGATAAGACAGGGGATGCCTCCGACATTTCCAACTACAGGCCAATCTCACTGGCCACAATAGTCGCCAAGGTCTTGGACAGGCTGCTTGATGAACAGCTGGCCGAGCACATAGAGCTCCATGATTCCCAATTTGGTTTCAGACCAGGTTTGTCCACGGAGAGTGCCATACTGTGCCTCAAGCAGACTGTTCAATACTACACAAGTAGGAGAACACCTGTATTTGCCTGTTTTCTGGATTTGTCGAAGGCATTCGACCTGGTATCCTATGAAGTACTGTGGAGAAAGCTTCAAGCTGATACAGCAGTGCCAAGTAATGTAGTGTCTTTGTTCCGATACTGGTACAATAACCAGGAAAATAGTGTAAGGTGGGCGGAGTCTCTGTCTGATGTGTATAGGCTGGAGTGCGGGGTGAGACAGGGGGGGCTGAGTTCGCCCCGTCTGTTTAACCTGTACATAAACCATTTGATTGGTGAGCTCAGCAGTGCCCGAGTTGAATGTTACATCGACGGGGTTAGCATGAATAACGTGAGCTATGCTGACGATATGGTACTGCTGAGCCCATCGATCGTTGGTCTTAGGAAACTAATTGCCTTATGTGAAGCTTATGCTGTTTCCCATGGGCTCAAGTACAATGTAAAGAAAAGCGAGCTCCTTATGTTTAGGTCTGGACCACTAAAGCATACAGATGTCCCAGAGGTCTATCTTAGTGGATTACAAATGAAATGGGTAAAAGCTTTCAAGTACTTGGGTCACTGGGTGACAGACGAGCTCAAGGATGACCTAGATGTTGAGAGGGAGCGTAGGTCGCTGGCTGTTAGGTGTAACATGGTTGTCCGCAGGTTTGCACGTTGTACAAACACAGTGAAACTGACTCTGTTTAAGGCCTACTGTCAGTCCTTCTACACGTGCAGCCTGTGGTCGTGTTGCACTATGAAGGCGTACAGCGGCCTGCGCGTCCAATACAACAACGCATTTAGGATGCTGTTGGGGCTGTCGCGGAGGTGCAGTGCGTCAGGAATGTTCGCGGAGGCCGGCATGGACGATTTCTATGCCATTATTAGAAAGCGTTCGGCCTCTGCTCTTGCAAGACTCCGCTGCAGCTCCAACAGCCTCCTGAGTGTATTTAGGGACAGGTGGGACTCCCCCATGTTGAGGCACTGGGTGACACTCCACACAAGTTATAGGTAGTGGAAGTGTCATTCTATTTTAGTTTATATTTTTATTACTAACACTAGCTCTTAAGTTAAATTGTTACTAACTCTATGGATCCATGGTCTGAAAATAAATGTATTTATTATTATTATTACTATACACTTTCATTAATATTGTTCTCTATTATGGCATGTTATTGTTGCAATAATAATAATTACAATGAGTAAGATATTAAATGGGTGTTTCTATGTATAATATGTATGTATTTACAAAAAAAAAGTATCTAAGTATGTATATCCGCATTCTAGATTCCATAACACAAGCTAATTAAGCTTACCATGGGTCTAGAAAGCGTTGTGTGGAATGTTGTGGAATATTTATTTATTTATTTATTTATTTATTCAAGAAATGAGTGAATTATACACTTTATTTCTTGTTTATCTTAATTATTATTATTCATACTAATATTATTAATGCATATTATTAATGCCAAGTGAGTTTATTTGTCCTTCCCCTAACGTATGTACCTAATTGGTACTTCCGTATTTTTGCATGAATGTAATTAGGGTACCGATGGATAAAATAGGTTATATTTCATCCCTGGAACAGGTACTCTATTGTGGTGCGGGTGATGCCGCAGTTAGTTATCTAGTTAATAATATTTATCAAAATAAACACGTGCGAAAAAAGTTTTTTTTTATTGCACAATCATACTATTCAGTATCTATAATGATGCTATTTAAGAACAATGCTGGCTCATTAAAGCCCACGTGTCTAGCATATCCCAAATACCAGACTATGGATACTATATGCGCACAGGAACCTACCGTGCGCCGTCCCGTCAAACATGTACAGTAATGGTATAGTATAACATTTTCGTCTCTTTACCAGTATGTAACAAAAGTACTGCTTCGCTCTCACATGTCGGGACTGTATGCGTGCACGCAAAAACCACGTATCTTCTTCTATCCCATATTCATTTACATCCTCCATAGCGGCTTCTCTATATATTTCGATGAGATATAAACCGTTGTTAAGATGTTCGCTGCAGTAGGATCTTGCGAGTTTTAATTGATATGTCCCCAATGACAGCAATATTACATCCTGTTCACTCAATTGCGGAAAATCGAGCACATTATTTCATTCTAACCTCTGAAAATCGGCTCTTCTATTATTTAATCGTTTTGCTTCTACATAATTGTACAACACATTTGGCGTTTGTATTTTTTTTTGTATTTTCAGCTTGCCATCAGGCGAACCGAAGTTAAGTTGACGTGTCCTATATAAAAAATATAAAAAAGAAATAACATACAATTACAAATATTTACATAAATACATTACTAAAATAAAAATAAAATACCTATATATACAAAGTTGCAGGTTTAGGTGTCAAAAAATTCCTCCCCATCGACGTCAACTGGGAGGGTTGGGGGTATTGCCACGTTTAATGGCAATGCCAATCCTTTGTACAAAGAATAAACCAGCCCTCTGGTCACGGGTAGCATCTATGAGCCGTTTGGAGATTTCTTTATGTAGTATGAGAGTAGATAAAATTCAATTTCAAAGTAAGTTCCGAAGAATATATATTATTACAAAACGGACAATAGATACAGGTTAGCTCCATAGTCATTTTTTATACTCTTGACAAGAGCTATCCAACGATGGTAAATTCATTCAGATTGGACAATATTGCTAAGTGGGCCCAAAACGCCCATCCTCCTTTAGAGATATGCAGCGGGAACGGGATCAAAAAATATGGCGGTACGAAGTTCGCCGGGTCAGCTAGTATACAATAATTGAATGAAAGGACATCAAGATTTTTAAACTCAATTAAAACCGTTGGAAGTGGTCCCTCAACTTTGACGCCATAATAAAAAATGCTAGTAAGAACAAGCTCTAACGGAATATCGTATTTTTTTCTTTGGCCGGCACTTTCAATTTTGGACCAAAAATGTATGCAGCGTGAATGATGTCCTTTTTGAAGCATTTATTAATGCTAACTATTCAAATCTATTTAGAAAGAGAAAAGAGAATCGACCTCGGGCGGGACTCGAACCCGCGATCTTTCCCTTAGAGGGGGGATGCTCTGACCGCTAACACCCGTATTCACAAACAATACTTCGCTATGCGTACTACCAAAACTGTGCAAAGAACGACAAATTCTCAGTGCGTTCCTTTTGGCAAGCCTTTTTATTCATTGATAACACTTAAGTAACACTTCGTTGAGGGAACGCACTGCGTTAGATACTGCTCCGTGATGTTTGTGAATTAATTTTACCAGCCCTATGCGCTCGAGCACACTATGAGACCTCACAGTATTGTTTGTGAATACGGGTGTTTGTCACCGAATCCGCACTTGACTTAAGATTTCGTCACAACGTTTGAAAACACATTAGATACATTTCACAATTTAAAATCATTCTTGTGAAAAATAAATAATACGTAATTACGTCAACATTCCATTGAATGAGCGAAGTGCTTTGTAATATTTGTAGAGCAATCACACTACATAGATAATTTCAATGAATAAATAAGACATTTTTCCTTATCATTATTCCATAGGATAAAATAAAATCACTTTACCGTGTCTTTTTTTTACAACTTAGGTGGCAGACAAGCACACGGGCCACCGGGCATAGGTACCCATGGGTTCCGGAAACGAGGTCGAAATTCCACGCGGGCGAAGCCGCGGGCAGCAGCTAGTTGCTAATAAAGAATCAATATTCTGGCATATACACAGCGCCGTCTAGACCCAAACTAAGCACACCAAGCAATAATGGGTTCTAAAATACTGACAAACATACTTGTATACTCTTTTTGTAACTTTTTTTTATATAGGACACGTCAATTTGACTTCACCTCGCCTGATGGTAAGCTGAAGGCAAAGTCTCGGAAAAGAGGATCACCATCATAGACACGTAACATGTTACAATGGTGGCACTCAACTTGACGACTTTATCAGATGCTTTTTTTACTTACATCTTTGGCAGCCTCCAGGAACCATGTCTTGGCTGACGTGGCGTTCGTAATCGTCTCCTGGGTGGTGAAGGTCTTGGAAGCGATGATGAACAGGGCTGTCTCAGGGTTCAGGCGCTTCAGGACTTCGGCTAGATGCGTGCCGTCGATGTTCGAGACGAAGTGCACCTAAAATTTTATACAGTCTGTTACTCCCTAAACATCTGATCAATAGGCTATTTGACAACATTAAAAATATACTACAAATGATGGTCATCCTATCAGAAAATAACGTTAAAAGACCTACGAGACTACAATTTACTCTCAAATATGTGTATTTTATGAGAATTTCAATTATAAAAATGTTTTATTTTGTTGATTTATTGTCTATGGCAAAAACGCTCGTGATTGGTCGGAGCTCTGGGTGACGTCATTCCTACAAAATATCTCTAGTTATATGAGCTATTATTGTTTGTTTCGGTGTTATTATTTGCTTTATCCTTGATTATCGCGAGTTTTATGGACATTGTGCGAGCTGATGATAAAAGCAACTTCCAGTGACGTCAATACTCACATGCATCGCCATTTTGATTAAATATAGCGTTTTTCGCGCACTTTTGAAAATTTAAACTTTATCATTGATTTTTTAACATAATGCATTGTTTTTTTACAGAAATATTAATGTGATATGTTTATACTGTAATAAGCAATCATTTAAAGTGGTTTTTGAACATTAGTCAAATAGCCTATTGAGACAGGAAATATAATAAAATTATGGTAAGCTGGTAATATTGGTGGTGTAATTTTGGGGGTTCCATTTTTGTACACAAGCAACACACAAGTTCACCTGATGGAAAGTGGTGACTGTGGCCTATGAACATGTGCAACATCTGTCTCCAAGCGCGAAATACATTTGAATTCGTAATGTAAACTCTTCCTCTTAGCGTTAATTCCCAGTCGCATCCGAAGCTTTCAGCTCGGAGTCTGGGGTTCGCTTTACTAGTCTTAACTACGGATTTGGCTAGACCTCGATATTTTCCGTGAACCGATTGTCATCTGACCTCCACAACCCAATGTTAACATTAGGCGATATCGAAGCTTTGCAGTTAGACCGTTGTTTTTGGATTTTTAGGGCTCCAACTACCCGTAACGATTGCCATAGATGTTCTCATGGCAACCGGGACCGACGGCTTAACGTGCTCTCCGAGGCACGACCAGACCAATGCAAATACTCATATTTCATGAACACAAATATTTGCACTGAGCGGGGATCGAACCCGCGCCTCCTGCGTAGCGGCCGCGTTCACTACCGCTACGCCACGGAGGCTGTCGTTACGTAAACGTATCCGGTATCGAGATAATGGAGCATTACCATTGGCAGGCTTCACACACATACACAGGTTCACAGTAGGCAGGCGGCCAATCACAATGCTCCATACTCTCGATACGTTTACGTTCCGAATTCAAATATTTTTCGTGCTCGGGGCCCCGGTTTCCCCTTTACCTACAAGCTAGTACAACTGCTGATTAACGGACACGGCTCTGATATTATAAGTTTCTTGCTTTCAAGGTTGGCAGTCAAGGAATCATTTTATCAACAGAAAGCGGGCTGACTGTTAAAAAATAAAAATCTAAATACCTTGAGGTGGTTGGCGTAAGGCTTCAGTGCTTCGGTCACCATAAGCGGGCCAAGGTCTGATCCGCCGATACCAATATTGATGACGTCTGTGATGGTCTTGCCAGTGTAACTGTAATAAAAAATAAATATTACAAAAATTTTAGCTGGACAGGTTTACAGGTATACATACATCAATACAATCACACCTTTATCCCTGGAGGGTTAGGCAAAGGTGAATTAACACCCACATTTCACCAATCTTTGTATTAGGTCCCACATAATAGGGGCCTATTGCCGTATTCCGAGCACTATTGTTGACTCGAGTCATGTATCTGTGGCTGAGTCCGGGCTGTATATATCTGTCTGATGTTAAACAGCCCTATTCCTTAGTCGCCTTGCATGATACCGTATGGAAGGAGATGGGTTGGCCCAAATTCTGCTCTGCCAAGAACCATGCGGCAAATATTAGGAATTTCTGATCTTAATATTATTTAACAAAAAAATTGGCTATATGTTTCCTTACCCTTTCCACTGTCCGCTAACGACTTGTCCAGTGAACTCCTTCATATGCGCGAGCACAGCGTTGACGTCGGGAGTGACGTTCGTACCATTCACCAAGATGGGGCGGTTTTGTCTGTTACGGAGGGCAATGTGTAAAACCGCACGGTCTTCGGTGAAGTTTATCTTTTCACCTGTAGAGAAGGAAAGCATTATATTATTAAAGTCAAACACATACACATAGACACACACACACAACGCACAAGCCCACAAGCGCACACACACACGCATATAGAAAAGTTTCTGCATGAAACAGGATTTAGGTCCAGTTTGTGGGCCTGGGGTACAAAATAGCATTTGTGGTATTTTATTTTATATTATAGCATATATGCTATAATATGTCTGTGCGAAATAACATCCAGATCCATTCAGCCGTTTTGGAGTGAAACAGTAACAAACGTCAATACATCTGTACGAGCATCGTACATTGCTCTACTTTTAATATTTGCTAACATAGCATTATTTATATTTCATTATCCATGCCATTTACTTTAAGTGCAGTTCGCGTTCGACTACTGTCGACGAACCCCGCGTACAGCAACAGTTGTCGTGTATCATTATTAATCAATATACATAGTCAGTCAAAATTTGCCTCTGTGTTTTACTGAACTATTTGTATTTCCCAAGGTGTGCGAACCGTACACCATCCTTATAAACACTCACATTAATTATTAGGGTTTAGAACTTGAATACAGTTAGTAAGAATGTGTACTGTACTGACCGGAGAACATAGCATCTCTAGCCTTCTCCACATTGCGGCTTTTGGCAAGGTTGAGCAGTAGGGCCCACAGTTCACTGTTGATGCGGTTTTTCGAGTAGTCCAGGAGGATATCACCATCAGCGGGCGTAGGGATGCGAAGGCTGTCAGAAATTAAATATTATTATAAAACATGGTTATTTTTTACCACTTAGGTGGCAGACAAGCACACAGTCCAGCTAATGGGAAGGGGTTGCCATGTACAATGACTTGTGTAAAATACCAGAGGCATCACACTTACTCGGCCGACCGACCCCACGATGCATATACCTACATAGTGTGCAGAATATTCTTATTGTAATTTTGAATTCATAATGATTTTAATCTTTACTTAAGTGCTATTTTCTAAATAACTCCTGTTAATAGTAAATAATTATTTTGGAAATGTTAAATAAAAAAAAAAGTAAGCTTCAAATTAACAAAAATTTAATTTCTTTGCATAGGACTTGTCCACTACTTATGGAGAAAAAAAAAACGATTGCATGCGGTTTATTTCAAAATAATAGAATATTGATCACAGTACTGTAACTATGATGCAATGGGCAATGACTAACACCGAAATTAGGGGGTTCCCCGAAAAAAAATCACAAGTGATGAAAACTAATAGTACTGATGAAGTTTGATGAAATTTTCTGAGTCTGATGCAATGGGCATTCACTGAATTCGAAATTAGGGGGTTCCCCAAATTTCCTGAAATAATCTCGAAATTTTGTAGTAGGATGATGAAATAATTTCTGGAAGAAAAATGATACTGAAATAGTTGCACTGGATTTCATATTAATTTAGTTTTTTATTTGTTTTTAATTGTGGTATAATACAGACATAGATTTTTAAATAAAGTGTGCATCTGAAAATTTATATGGCACAAAGCCTTAAAATTGTAAGAGGGGCTATTAAATTAAATATTAATAAATGGTTCAAAGCTGAATTCAAAGCAAACAATAGCTTTGAACCATTTTTAAAACTCTGATTCTGTACACAGTCTAAAGGATTTTAAACTAAGTTTCTTAAGCCTTCCACAGTAAAATCTATAACATAGTCAGAAACAAAAAAATAAATATGTTAATAATGGCTTCATTTTTTCAATTAAACCTTTATATTTTATTCTCATAAAGGCAAGATTATGTCATATATGGAGAGAAAAGATATTAATTAACCAATGTTGATAACAACTGTAAAATGAAGTCCATGAACTATGTGACCTTTAAAATATCTCAAAGTGAATATGACTTACCTATATTCTATCTGAAACTACTTTTTTTTATCTATTATCAAACACAGATCAAAAAGTAGTCAACACAGTCAAGGAATTCTTTAAAACCGCCACAAAATTTCTTAATATAAGGGACAGAAAATGTGAAAGTACGTATACAAACCTGAATTTATTAAAGCGATCAGAATCTTGTTGGAATAACTGTTGTATATTTATTTTTGCACCGTTCGCATCGTAGAATTTCTGGATTTCTACGAATGCGGGATCTTGCTTTAAATTAACTTTAGGCTCCATAGTTTTAATTGATATTGTACAGGTTTTTAAAATTCGGCTCCGGGTGCTCCGGTGTAATAAATAGGTGCACAACTGTACAGTGTACTGAATTTGATAGCAACTGTCTCTTTGACATTACAATGATAAGTGAAGGTTATTTGCGTTTAATTTGTACAATTGTATAGAAGGAAATAAATACTCTTTGATAAATTGGCAGGGGTACCCTGCCGCTATTGGACCAGTGTTGACAGATTGGAAAATTAAATCATCATCATCTTCCTTCTACCCTTCTTATTATAGACATTTATATTTTTGGCTATAATGGATAAAACTCAATGGGATTTGAGCATTTTAAGTAAATTTAGACATTAAGAGTAGTACCTCTTTGATTTAGACTTTTAAAATTACCAAGTCAATAGGTATTTTGTAATTCGGCTCTACTTCTGATTTAGGGAATACCCTTAATAATTTGGGAAATTTAGAGCGCTAAATGACTCTGATTAAGGGAACTCCCCATGATTTCTTAAACAAAAGAGCATTCGAGGTCAAGTAAAACGTTTAGTTTACTCGTCTGGGCGGGTGCGTCTTTCATTTTTTAAGATGAGGTAGATAGGGCGCTTGGTCGAGAAGAGAATCTCCACGAGATGTTCCCGGGTAAAGGAGATGGCAGTGCCTCTCTCCTTGTCCCTAGGTGTGTGAGATACTCCCGCCTATGGCCAACTCCACTCGAGGCCCGAGCGGCCCTGTTGAGGGTTGCTGGGACACTCTCCATGTAGTCATAGCGCGTATTTACTTACATCAATAAGGAGGGGGATTGGAACCCTCCCAAAGTCATGATGGTCTGATCAGTGACACCTCAACCGGTACAATCGCCTGTAGTCTTTCTGGGGAGGTCCTTCCTGCGAATCCGGGATCCCTAGTAAAAGTGGATGGGAACATCGTATGATTAAGATATGATTCCGTAGCCGACCGCATACGACAACTGCCGACGCACGCAGCACATGCACGAAGTTCATTACGGCTTATAAATAAATAAATAAAATAAATAAATATTGTAGGACATTCTACACAACGCTATCTAGACCCAAAGTAAGCATAGCTTAACTAGCTTGTGTTATGGGTTCCAGAATGCGGATAAACAATGTTCGTATGGATTGAGGAGCCACTTCAGATTTAAAAAGGAAACTTGCCCCCTTATTTAGTAGGGAAGTAAATAATTTTGTAGGCCGAATTCTGAAATTTGTAGTAAAATATGTCTAAAGTTATATCAATGTGAATGTGGCTCCTCAATCCAAACATCTGAATTGAGGAGCCACCTGAAACCTTAGATACATTTTTTTTTTGTAAATACATACATATTATACGTAGAAAACACCCAGACCAATGCAAATACACATATTCATGCATAGAAATATTTGCACTGAGCGGGGATCGAACCCGCGCCTACTGCGTAGCAGCCGCGTTCACTACCGCCACGCCACAGAGGCAGTCGTGGCATGGCAGTCAATGATCCGCTCTATCCGTATCGGAGTTTAACAAGTAATAGGTATGTGCTGCATGCGTCGGCAGTTGTCGTATGCGGTCGGCTACGGAATCATACCTTTACAGTCGGTTCAATGCCGTCGTAGCCTGTCTACTGCTAGCTCTCGTGAGATGGTACGTTCAGGGGATTCCCACACATTATTATCATTAAAGACAATATGGCTGTGGTCCACAGCCATATGTGGAAGATTTAAAAGCTCATAAAGTGGATTTATCAATGAAGCAATAAATTATTCTTTGGAGTCTATCTATCACAGTACGTATTAAGATAAGCGTTCACCTTTCGGCAACGTACGCATCAGACCAATCGTATCAAACAGATTAATTTTTCATAATGCGTCCACCTGATCGGCTCCGATAGCATTTCCCGCCGCGACTACCAGCTATCGGATTGCAGATGCCATTTCACGACGTATTTCGGCAATCAGATTGTTGGCAGCTGCACATGGCATTCACTCAAAGGTAGGTAATCCGTTGTAGATCCTTTGCCAGCTCGAGCATCTAAAATAGCAGCGGCCGTAATTTGTTACTAGAAATAATTGTGAAAAGGTTCCCACAGCCTCGTGGCGTGAATTGGAAATGGTTTGCAATATTTTTCCTCAAAAAGCTGCTGCTGGCCGCTGCTATTTTAGTGTTTTTAAGAATGTTACTAAAGTAAAATAAAAAACCATTTTTCTAGGAAAATATATACAATTTCCAATGTGTATACAATTTAATGTTTAACTTAGATACAGTGGTGGTTAACTATATTTATTACTGTCTCTAAAGTATCTATTGTTCAATCTAGTAATAAAACAATATTATTTTAAAATAAAATTAATTAAGTTATTCAAACAAAAAGTTATTACTCCATCCTATCTAATTATAATATTGATTGCTTTTTGATACTTTAAACTTTAGTGTGGCTACTTAAAATTTAATTTTCCCAATAATGATGAACAATTTATATCACTCTTAAAAGATACTTACCAAAACGGAAGTTCTCCTGAACTTTTTAAACAATACGCCCCAGACGGGTTGGATTTTTCTTGCATACAAATGGGGTGAATAGGGATCAAAGGGTGAATAGGGACAAAACGGTTGTTAGATTTTTAAATAATTTTTCTCTTTTCTCTCGAATTCCAAGTATCCAACCAGATATTATTGATAACTCTACTCATTATTACATTGAACTAATCCATAATTTCACTAAAATAACTACAGAATTCAGCTGACCATTTTATCCCTATTCACCCATTGATCCCTATTCACCCCATAGTACCGTACTGTTGCGTTTATAAAAAAAATCTGTTATTTGAAAATTGCAACTGTTCCATGACATTTGAAATGCATTTTTTCTACATTTTTTTTTAATTTTGACAGCATTCGAAATTTAAATCTGAGATATGTCACAAACGTCATAATATCATCACGGTTTTAGATTTAATTGGTAGTATAATAATTATTATGTGGATGTGTTCTTATTCTAATACATAATATGATTCATATTCCACATTAACTTTAATTTGGCGCCTCTAGACATGAAAACTTACAATAATATTCTAAATCAATGAAGTCATGATGTACGAAATTCATTTTAGACCCTATTACAAGGCATTAAATACCAATTTCGTGTCACTAGGTCAATTTCAAGACATACTAAATATTACCTATCAAATATAAGGCAACATAATATGATACTGAGAGTAAATAAAAATACTAATTTACATTAACTGATATTATACACCCCAAAATAGACTTTATCACAATGCAGTAAAGATTATTTTAGAATCATACCTATTATAAAATCGTTGCGAAATTTTTCAAGCGACATAGGCAGTTAGTTCAAAGGAAAGTCGCTACACTGAAAACGGCTTTTTATCACACTTAGGACCATTTTTCTATGAAAATTCAATGTCGCTTGAGACGTTTCATTGATTAACCGTTGAAGTTCGAATTTCGTAACATAGTAGGTCTAAGGTAATGTAGTCCGTATTACAATGTGATAAAGATCCGTTTCCTGTGTAGTGCGACGCCGACCGAGAGCCATATAAGCATGGCGCATGCATGGGCGGCCAATAGTTGTGCATGCGTGGGAGCATGCATGGCCCAGTGCAAGGGGAAGTTATTCTTCAGGAGTTCGCTGCCGACGTACAGGAACAAGGCGTTTTGACCTGATAAAAAAAAATATCCATCAAAAATATACACGGCCCGTACTTTACTCGAAAGGTTTTTTAACGCAGTAATATTTTTTTATTTATTTATTTATTTATTACATAACATACATTATCCTTACAGATATAATATCTATCTAGTGCAGTGGTCGGTAAATTATTAAATAAATAAATTTTACAACACACCTGCTCATAAAAGTGATATTATTTTACCGCAATTAAGCACGGAATGACACCTATTATAAAACTGTGACTTTTTCATTGCTATTATTCACAAAAGTGAGTTATAGATTCTTTTTTAAATTTTATAGGAAGTGTCTATAATTGTCTATGTTCTTAAAAAAGTTTTGATACAAAAAATAACGTGTTTAATAGTACGAATAAATTAATACGCCTATTGTATGGTCATTTGATGCATTTTCGTATTTAAATAAATAATTTCAACTTGTAATACTTGTGTAATAAACAAAATTTTCACTCAAATTTAACTTTTTTTTTTTCTCTAAGTAAGTACAGAAAAAAAAACAGAGTAAAAAAAAGTTAAGTTCAAACCTCATTTTTTTTTAAATATGGTCGACCGCCATTGTTAAATGCGCGCGCATAGGAAAACGAATTAATTTGTAGTATTGTTTATTTAGTATTTGTAGCATTATTTTATTCGCAAGTGTGTTGTAAAACGTCGTATGGCACGTGTGAGCATGATGATTACCGTCCTCGGCTGTCTTAAGACCCTCGCCTCGCGGCTCGGGTCTCAATGGCGCCTCGGCGGTAATCACCAACGTTGCTCACTTGTACCATAATGTACTATTCTCAATGAGGGGCCAGGAAGTAAAAATATTCAGAAGATAGGAAAAATGTACAGCGTTAAAGACCATAGAACCCCACTAACGCGCCATAAACCTTGGAAATACCCAATGGCGATCAGTGCGAGGCAGAGGTAAAGAAATAACCACGAAGGTTAATGCGTATTAGCCTTCTAACCTAATCAATGCAAGTCAAATTGCGCGGTGTGGACACAGAACCCCAAAATACCGGATTATACACATTGCCGGTCTCTTCATACCTTCACAAACTATAGAACATACATAACATAAACTGACGCCTGTATCCCCGAAGGGGTAGGCAGAGGTGCTAGCACCCACATTTCGCCGTTTATGTTTAGGTCCCAATGTAATAGGTGGCGAGCCTATTGCCATTAACCGAGCACTTATAAACCTGCGATAAATACACACATAACTTCGAAAAGCATCGAAAAGTCATTGGTGTGTGCCATGGTAAAACCTGGGATCGAACACGAGACCTCGTCTCAGCAGTCCATTACCCATACCACTAGGCTAAGAAGCACTTAGATATACATACCAGCATAATACAAAGGCCTTCCACCCCACTTAGTCTTGAGATCCACAATAAAGTACAAGGCGGCTTGTATGAACATGGCCAGGGAAGAAGCCACGAGGCAGTACGAGAGCGACCACAGGTTCTTGTTGATGGGGATCAGCCCGCCGTTCTTGGAGAACATGCAGAGGGCGCCACCGGACACGCCGAGCAATATGGACCAGAATACCCAACGCATGATGCGGGCCCTGTGGAAGAATAGTTATGTGAAAAATCTGGCCATTAATATATCCCTACTAATATTATAAATGCGAAAGTAACTCTGTCTGTCTGTCTGTCACGCTTTCACGCCTAAACCACTGAACCGATTTTGATGAAATTTGGTATAGAGGTAGTTTAGACCTTGAGAAAGGATATAGGCTATGTTTGGTCGCGATAACCGACATCCACGCGGGCGGAGCCGCGGGCAAAAGCTAGTTTGCCTATAATTTCGGTTCCTGCTCAGTGCAAATGTTTGTATGCATAAATATATATATTTGCATTGGTCTGGGTGATTCTATGTAACATGATATTAATATACTGGGTTATTTTATAGACGTTTCGGAGCGAAAGATTTTGGGCACAGTTTCGTTAGCAAAATCGTTTGGAAGTATTATTTTGGCGAAAAAAAACTTTTTTTATTTACAACCCCCATACATTATGCCTTTCACCGGTACATTATTCCTATACATATTTAAAAAAAAATATATTTTTCGCCAAAATAATACTTCCAGCCCCCCTAGACAAGTGGCAATTCGTTGCTCGGCGTATGATGGAATAGAATGACAAATGTATAGGATTTGACGTTTTTGACATTCGTTGACGCCTGTCATATATACGTCAAATCCCATACATTTGGCATTCTATTCCATCATACGCCGAGCAACGAATTGCCACTTGTCTAGAGGGGCAGACGCTTTCGCTATCGAAACTGTGGCCAAAATCTTTCGCTCCGAACATAACATAACATAAACTCACGCCTATATCCCCGAAGGGGTAGGCCGAAACGAGTACAAAATCACCTTGTATAAAATACAATGTATTTACCAAAAAAAATTCTATGTTTTTACGCATTCTAGATACAATAAAGGTCCAACCCCACCAAACGGACGGCATCGGCTCGGATTTTACAATCTTTAAACAAAATTAAATCTTATATCACAGCATTTAAAGTTTATATTACCAAGTCACGCATGACAGCTTGACGTGCGTCATGCCGCCGCACGTCGCTGTCAAGCTGTTGTGCGTGACTTGGTAATATAAACTTCAAACACTGTGATAATAAGATTTAATTTTGTTTAAAGATTGTAAAATCCGGGCCGATGCCGTCCGTTTGGTGGGGTTGGACCTTGACACAAGCTAGTTCAGCTATGCTTACTTTGGGTCTAGATAACGTTGGGTAGAATCTAGTAAAATAAAAAAGTGAATCACGGACTCAAAGCAAAGGGCTGGCATCATTAGTTGATCAGAGTAATCTTATAAATCATTCCTATTATTGTTTTTTGGGTGTACAAGCGCGAAATTTCTAGCATTTTTTCAAGATATTTGCCGACCCTTATAGAAAGAGAATTCAGTGATTAAGGAACCCACTTTATTTCAAAGGTCAACTGTCAAACGAATGCTTACCTAGCATGATTATAAGCGAGCATGATCCTAGTGGCATGGGCCCCTGCTTGCACCACGAGCACTCCGGACAGAATGCCCAGCAGACCCTCAGGGTCGTGAGGCACTGTCGTCATGTACAGATCCTTAAAGGTGCCACCCTTGTAGAGATGCGCCTCGCCTAGGATGTACCTGTGGAAGAAATATGTCTCATGGTGAGGATTCTTCTAATACTCAAGCAGTTTTTTAATTATTTATTTGACAAAGATAAAAGATACATTGGAGAAGATGATATTCAGACTCTTCAAGCGCGGTTTGCGGGTGCTTATGCGATTTTTACTTTGTTTGAGCAACAACTTTTTACGTTGTTTTTAATGATTTAATGGGAATGTTATGTAAAATAATTAGTAACGGGAATTTCAGTAGAGTGCACGAATAGCTGGCTTCGTAAACGCACTCATGCTGTTTGTCACAAGTGTCAAATTTGTTGAATTTCGAATGACGTAGAAATACGTTATTATTCCGTATTCTTCGCGGGGCATGAAAAATCATCTCGAATCAAAGCCGTCAAGCCTGAGTCTACCTTTCTAGGGACTGGCTGGCATGAAGACCAGTCTTTTTAGGACTTCACCTCAGCTTAGGTGGGTTGCAGTCAGGAATTAAGAATTGAAAAAAAAAAACTTTTCTCGTAGGATTCTTCTTTCTTTCAATCTTCAATGGTTTTTTTTCCTCTATCAATCTAAGGTTTGCTGGAAGAAAACTCAACTCGCCTTTGTACAGACATATCTTTTGTATTTGTTATTAAAATGTTTGTGTGAGAATATGAATGAATGAATGAAATGAACATACCTGTCAATATACCCAGCGATGCCCGCAGTACAGTTTTGCAGTGACTTTCCGTACGTGAGAGAGAGGTGGAGGCCTCCAGGGCCCATGTACCCTCGGGGACAGCCTGGTGCGGGCACGAACAAGGTTATGCACACCTGGAGAGCACAAACGTAAACATTAGTGATGTTCTGGATAGTTATAAATGTATGCCCGCGGATAGCTTCGGATCTTCATCCTAGCGTTAATTCCCAGTCGGGTCCGAAGCTTTCACCTCGGAGTCTGGGGTCCGCTTTACCAGTCTTAACTGCAGATTTGGCTAGACCTCGATATTTTCCGTGAAACGTCTCAGATTCGGATATTTGAAAATAGTATTTTTACGGCGGGGGCGCTACTTTGAACCTCG
The DNA here is from genome assembly GCA_914767945.1 of Eilema depressum. Taxonomy (NCBI): domain Eukaryota; kingdom Metazoa; phylum Arthropoda; class Insecta; order Lepidoptera; family Erebidae; genus Eilema; species Eilema depressum. The sequence goes on from OU612035.1 coordinate 11,573,908, forward strand.
AGCGACGCGAAGGATTCTAACGTAGAATTCTGAGCATAGAATTTTAATCACTTTTCTACCCGCTAAAAAGTTCTTAACAGAAAAGAGCTATTTTGCGTCTACTTATAGAGGAACAAAGCGATACTTTTCGAATAGAAGGGATGATTTTTTTAATTTTTTTATAATGAAATATTGACTGGTGTGCATGAATGAAAACAATTATGAAGCTAGAAAAAAATATATTTTATTTTCACGTTACCTGTATAGCTACAAGGCCTAGGGTAGCCAACCACTGCGGCCAGCCAGCGCTGATGTCGCGGAACAGAGAACGGCCTGCAACAAAAAAAATTAAAAGTCTTCAGGAAAAATAATTATTTTACCATCAAGTACGCAGTAAACTATTTATAGCCCGGGGAGCCTCTCAGCCCCGAAAGAAAAGTGGGGTCATACAGCAATCCCTTTAGTAAAAATCAAGGAAACGGAGTAAGGAGGCAGGCCCTTTTTTAATTCATCGCATCAGTTGCCGGGGATGAGGTAGCCTCTGGGACATCCTTCACACACCCCGGCTGACCTAGGGCCATAGAAGGCCCCCTAGGAAGCAGACCCTGGGATGGAAACTGCAAGTTTGTTTTGAAGGGGGAGGGAAGAAAGAGAGAGAGGGGGAGAGAGGGGGAGAGAGAGAGAGAGAGAGGAAAGAGAGAGAGAGAGAGAGACACTCGGCGTATTATAGAATAGAATGACAAATGTATGGGATTTGACGTATATGACAGTCAACGTATGTAATGAACATCAAATCTCACATAAGAGTAGGGGGGAGCAGGGGGGGGCAGTAAGAGGAGAAAGAGAGTGAGATATAGTAGACGATGCGTACCTGGCGTGATGTTCTGGCTAGTCTTCATGGCGGCGCACTCGATGGCACCCACTAGCAGGTACATGGCGGCCAGGCGCTGCAGCACGCCGGGCAGGCGCACGTCCGCCCACGTCACGTAGCGCGAGCTTAGCACTACGCCGATCAGAGCCAGCATTACGGAGCGGCGGGCCACCTGACAATGGAAAGAGGACTCTTTAAGGTGAACGCAGACCTAGCCGCACCGCACTCACCGCCGCAGTCATCGCCGCCGCATCAATCGTCTTTTCATAATCATACATACATACATACATACATACATACATACATACATACATACATACATACAGTCACGCCTTTCTCCCCGGAGGGTTAGGTAGAGGTAAATTAACACCCACATTTCACCAATCATTGTATTAGGTCCCACGTAATTGGGGGTGAGCCTATTGCCGTTTTTCGGGTACTATTGTTGGCTCGAGCTCGAACCATGTATAGGCTGAGTCTGGGCTGTATACAGGGTTATTCGTAACTCGACGTATTCCTGTCAAGGGGTGTTAGGGGGACCCAAAATGCTACAATTTGGAGCCCTCATATGTATGGCCGAAAATCAATAGTTTTCGAAATAATTGATTCTTTAAGTTTTTTCCATAGTAACCCAAAAATTCAGCCTTCAAATGCAAATTTAAAAAAAAGTTTTTTTCTAATTTATTTTTGTAGGTTTACTAATCTAAACTAGTAATAAAAACTAAAAATAACTTTTAAATAGAAACATTGTGAAGTATTTCATAAAAAAAAATATTTTCAATTTTCACCTTACTCTTCAGTAATAATTGTCGTATGTCTCAAAAAATTACTATGGCAGTGAGCGTACAAATTACAGGAAAAAAATGTGCGTTTAATCAGCTTTCAAAAAAGGTAATGACATCCACAGAATAATATTGTATTTATGAAAAAAAGTGGGTTTTAATAAACGCGGGCGAAAATGCACCAAGGACATTTTCATTCTTTAGGATCGACATATTGGGCACAAGGTCATCCGTTTATCATTTTATCTGAGTTCTGAAGTGTCAAATGGCTGTATGTTGTATCGTAATATTAGCTAGTAATAATTTTGACCAGCGTAAGCACGTTTTGTTGTAATTTGACTACTCTCAAATGATTCGTAGAATTACTTCCCTTGCTTTTGTTCTTATTATGTACTACCAAATACCTCACTATTGTTAAGCTGTCTACGTGCCAAACTTGTTGATCCACCAATAAAGCCCGTGACGTCTTAATGTCAGGTGCTTAAACTTAAACTCACGTGTATCCCCGGTGACTTGTGGTAACATGTCGGTAGCATGTCTGAAACTGCCGAAGGTACGTGGATGTGCACACCGAAACGCTTGTTTTTTAGAATTTTGTTTTGCTATAATAAATAAAAAATTCACCTACAAGTTTATAAATTTATACCATACTTACAACGAAACTATTATGAAATCAAAAACATCCTGGTAACAAAATTTGTCATAGTCGGAGTTACTAATTTCGGATCTCTTCTGACAAAGATTTTCTACTTGGAAGAGATGAGAAACTACGTTAATATGACGACTTTGTATAGTTGACGTTAAGGAAGGCGATGTTGATATTTTCGGCGAGCTTCAGCACCATTGCCATCAGCAAAACCGAAACAAAACATGACATCAGCGTATTCGAATTATTAGAATATGCAGTCATGTTACAAAAAAGTGATACTAAATAATAAAAACAAAAGCAATGAATGAAAGGGAATAATTTCACGAATGATTTGAGGGTAGGCAAATTAAAACAAAACGCTTACGTATGTCAAAATTGTAACTAATTAATACTATGATACAGCATATAGCCAATTGACACTTTCGAAGTCAGGTAAAATCATAAACGGATAACCTGGTACCCAATATGCTGATCCTAAACAATGAAAATGTCCTTTGCGCATTTTCGCCCGCGCTTATTAAAACTCACTATTTTCATAAATACAATATTATTCTATGGATGTCATTACCTTTTTGGAAAGCTGATTAAACGCACAATTTTTCCCTGTAATTTGTACGCTCACTGCCATAGTAATTTTTTGAGACATACGACATAATGACAATTACTGGAGAGTAAAGTGAAAATTGAAAATATTTTTTTTTATGAAATACTCCACAATTTTTCTATTTTTTTTTTAGTTTTTATAAATCAGTAAGTCTGTAAATTAAGTTATTTTTCGCTTTTCAGTGCCTCTTGTTCGTTTCTTGAAGTCGGTTAAACTTTTTTGTTAAAATTAATTTATTTTTCTCTTTTTAGTGGGTTTGTACAGTCTCACGACTGTACATTGCATGTATAGTGACCTGACTGTACATGTGCTGCTGACGCTGCACTACATATCGAACCGGCGACGCGCGTCATTATTTGTTGCATAATACAGTGTATTTAAATCGACCACGATTCGCTTTGACTACCTCAAAAGTATGCCAAAGCGAATACAAAAAGAATTTTTAAAATCAATGCATATACACCAGAAATATAGCTGAATATTCTGAACACTTCTGCGTACCAATTCAAAGGACTCAGGCGTGATGTTATGATGTATTAATATGTGTAAAAAAATAACCGCAAGCCTTCTATCCAATATCTATCTATATTGAGGCGCACAGTGTCCACCCCTCGCGCAAAAGGTGGTGGTTTGGGTGCAAAATTGAAAATGCCAGCCAAAGAATACAAATATGATATTTCGTTAGTGGGACAGTGGTCCCTCAGCTTTGGCGCTATAATAAAAAATTCTAATGAGGACAAGCTCTAACGGAATATCATACTCGTATTCTTTGGCCGGCCCTTTCAATTTTGGACCTAAATAAATGGACAAAAAACAACGGTGTGCAGAATGGGGTTTATTTTATATTGGTTTTCTTAACTATTCTTTTAATATAGAACAATGTTTTCTATTCATTTTTAATAATTTGTATCATAAAAAATGTATGTTTCCAAGATATTTGAACTCAAATAAAACCGAGAGCAGTGGTCCCTCAGCTTTGACGCAGTAGTAAAAAATGCTAATGAGGACAAGCTCTAACGGAATTTCATATTTGTATTCTTTGGCCGGCACTTTCCATTATGGACCTAAATAAATGGACGAAATACAACGATGTGCAATATGGGGTTTATTTTTTATTGCTTTTATTAACTATTCTTCCAATATAGAATAAAGTTTTTCATTTATTTTTAATAATTCGTATCATAAAAAATGTATATTTCCAAGATTTTTAAACTCAAATAAAACCAAGCGCAGTGGTCCCTCAACTTTGACGCCATAATAAAAAATACTAGCGAGGATAAGTTCTAACGGAATATCGTATTTATTTTCTTTGGCCGGCACTTTCAATTTTGGACTAAAATGAGTGATGTCCTTTCATTCGAAAAACCCAATAGTTTATACATATTTGAAATGTGCTTACTGTACTTTATGACAGCTAGAGGGCGCCACATTAAAGTCAGTGACACGTTATATAGCCTATAATGAGTGGACGATCAAGACACTTCTAAAGATACCTCACTTGTCCAGTTCTAATTAGTAGTTGAAGAGCTATGAGGAAACTAATGAATAAACTATACATACATAATACATACATAGCCTGTCAAAATCATAACCCTCCTTTGGCTTTGCCGTAGTCGGGTAAAAATAGCATAAATAAATAAGTTTTTTGTCATAAAAACTAATTATTTAAGATAAATTAAATATTTTCATTAGTAAATAAAACCCTCACAACTTTTACCCTGCACGAGCTACAGATTTATGTCCATACAAAAAAGTAATACACTCATTGAGACCTTTCATTTGATATATATGTAGAAAAGTGTTACAACATATGGGACAAAACGCCCATTCTCCTTTCTCAACTTTTCTCTCTATTAGAAGCTTTTACAAAGTATCTTGAAGACTTATTTAAAAAAAGATAAAATCGGTAAAATCACTCTTGTTATATGGGATACTAGCTGACCCGGCGAACTGTGTATCGCCATATTTTCCGCCCGCGTGGTATTCTGATCCCGATTTATCAGTGTTTCTCTACAATATTACGCATGTATTATACATAATGGACTTCCTATGGCTGAAATGATAATGATGATGATGATTATACATAATGATGAATGATGATGATTACGCATGTATTATACATAATATAAACCTTCCTCTTGAATCACTCTTATGTATGTATTAAAAAAAACCGCTTCAAAATCCGTTGCGTAGTTTTGAAGATTTAAGCATACGTAGGGACGGACAGACAGCGACAGTGACTTTGTTTTATAATATGTAGTGACTCTCATTAATTACCTGCTGCAGTGCCACAATCCTGGGCAGGGAAGTCCTGAGCCTGGCATTGAGGGACAGCACAAGAGCTTCTCCCATAGCGAAAGCGAACCAAGGGAAGACCAGGTCAGCCACCGTCAGACCGTTCCACACACTGTGGGTGAACGTGTCGTAACCACCGCCACCTGCGTTCACGAAGACCTGGAGAAGACAGAGAAATAAACATTGCGATTGGGCATATAGATGACTATTTGGTGTACCGTGCCGTGCCCCAAAGCACGTTATAATAGGTCAACGGTCTCGGTTGCCATTTTTAGGGTTCCGTAGCCAAATGGCAAAAAACGGAACCCTTATAGATTCGTCATGTCTGTCCGTCCGTCTGTCTGTCTGTCTGTCTGTCCGTCCGTATGTCACAGCCACTTTTCTCCGAAACTATAAGGCTTATGCTGTTGAAACTTGGTAAGAAGATGTATTCTGTGAACCGCATTAAGAATTTTACACAAAAATAAAAATAAAAGCATTAAATTTTGGGGGTCCCCATACTTAGAACTGAAACTCAGAATTTTTTTTTCATCAAACCCATACGTGTGGGGTATCTATAGATAGGTCTTTAAAAATGCTATTGAGGTTTCTAACATTATTTTTTTCTAAGCTGAATAGTTTGCGCCAGAGTCACTTCCAAAGTGGAAAAATGTGTGTCCCCCCCCTCCCCCTCTAACTTCTAAAATAAGAGAATGATAAATCTAAAAAAAATATATGATGTAATTTGCCATGCAAACTACCACTAAAAATTGGTTCGAACGAGATACAGTCAGTAGTTTTTTTTAAACTAACTTTTAAACTATCGCGTTCCATGATATACAATGTTCAGTTTTTTTTTAATACGTCATAAATCGCAATTTTCGCCTTTGCTGCTACGGAACCCTTCATGGGCGAGTCCGACTCGCACTTGACCGAATTTATTTTATATAGGACACGACCATGTTACAATGGTGGCACTCAGCTTGACGGCCTTATCAGATGCTTTTTATGCGTATTCGTACGTAGATGCCATACGCACATCTGTGACATTTACGGGTAGTTGGAGCCCTAAAAGATCAGAGACAGGTTGGAGTTAGCAGTCTCCAGGCAACAGTGACGAGGAGTCCCTAAGATTCCTGCCGGCTTACTCTGCAAAGAGAAGCAGTGGTAGAATTCAATACAAAATTGCTATGGTTGTTCTACAGGGGGAAAATCTTTTGCACCGGCTTCACTTTTTAAAATTTATCTCCTTCGCCATTGCCGGCCGACAGTATAGTCATAATAAACAAAAGACAGCAGGCGCTGGGATCCAAAGTGCAAGCTTTGTATGCAAACATTGGATGAAAACGAAGAAAAGGGATTCATCCCAGTCGCATCCGAAGCTTTCCTCGGAGTCTAGGGTCCGCTTTACTAGTCTAACTGCGGATTTGGATGGACTTCGATATTTTCCGTGAAGCGACTGTCATCTGACTTCCATAACAGAATGGTAATATTGGGCGATATCGAAGCACGCAGCTAGACCAGTTGTTGAACTTTTTAGGGCTCCAACTACCCGTAACGACTGATATTCTTCTGCAATCTCAAAAGTTTCTTCCAAAACTTACCATAGCAGCGATAGAGAATCCTCTGAATATGTCGAGCGAGCGGAGGCGGGCGCGGGTTGGTGAGCGCTGTACGCTGGCTTCTGTGGTAAGCACGCGGGTTTCGGAACCCAACTCATTGTCCTCTCTGAAATAGAAGATAGTATTAAGATTAAACGTATAAACGTGTGCGTGCCAAGGAGGCTTAGGTGGTTTTTTTAATTAATTATTTTTTTTAAATATTAATTAATAAACGAAAAAAAATTAATAACGAAAAAATATAGGTTTTGGTGGGTTCTGCTCTACCGTAGCAGTGCCAATAGCAGGTCATCTTTAGAGGAGGGATCTTGGTCCCGAACCACGCCAATGTTGGTCCAATCCGCCAAAACACCAATGTTGGTGGCCAAGGCTGGTCGATATCTAAGGGATATCTTTTCTAGGGTACACTGGCTACCACACCGCCAACAACGTGCGGTTTTAGTCGGTTACGCATTTAAAAAAGGGGGCTTTGGGGAGTAAGATTACAGAAAACTGATTAATTTTCGGGGGGAATCGGTAAAAGGGGAAAACTTGATTATACAAAACACCTAAGTATTATCTTTTTCTAATGCAGCTATACTCTAAGTGTGTTCCGCGGAACCCTAGGGTTCCGTGATACCTCTGTCGGGGTTCCGCAAGAATTTAGAAATAAAAAAATCAAAACACCTCTCTCTGGTCGCTCCGCGGCTGTGCGGACTCCGCGGCCGCGCGGAGACAAAACGCTATGAATTTTATTTATTTATTTATTTGTATTTGTATAAGCTTGTGTTACATTAGCTGGTACAATATCTCATAAGTTTGGTCTCAACAATTTTATACTTGTACAACGCGTTCGCTCTAAGTTTGCCGGTCTGTGGAATGCGCGTACCCTCCCCCACGTGACAACAAAACTTATAATGTGTCATAGTTTTACCCAAATATCTAACGTACACAATTTTTATTGTTACAATTAAATAAAAAATTTCGAACGTCATACACTCATACCTATCGCCAGCGGCAAACTTAAAACGAGCGGGTAGTATACTTGTAAGCGCTCAGTCTCTTTGATAAAAGCCGCCTCTGAATTAGACGCTATAGTTGTCAACAAGCGACTTTCGTCTCTAACTTCAAAGGATAAAGTCGATATTGTTTACAACGCTATTTTTAAATTTCTGTTTTTATTTTTGCTTTTTGTTTATCAAAGGTGCCGACTCGAGTATTTTCGAGAATATTTGAGATCGAGTCTAGGACTAAGTATAAAAGCGGCGATCGCGCGTTGGCGTCGTCAGTTGATGATTAGCGTTCGGAGCGATAAGTTACTACCTACTTACAAGCTCGCTAGCGAGAAACTAGTGTTCATTGTTTTACTGCCTGCTGTATTCTGTTGTCTCAGTTTTATACATTTCTTCCCTGTAGGTTCTAAATTTAGTCTCTTATACGCAGTAACGATTGTGCATTATTTAAACCCCACTATCCTGACTTGTAACATTATAAATAAAGAAGAATGGAACGTTGGCTTAAAGGTGTTAAACGTGTTCCAACAACATCTTCTAATGACGCTGAATGTTCAAAAGCAATGCGCGCGGAGAATTTAGCAATCACCGATCCAGAAGATGATGCCACGAGTGCCACGACGTCAAGCTCGACGGTTTCAAAGACGAAAAAAAGGAAGTATGATGAATCTTATATCAGTTTCGGATTTGTTGATTCCAACGGCTCACCTCTCTGCATGCTCTGTAGTAAACTGCTTCCTAATAGTTCCATGGCACCTGCCAAATTGCGTCGACATTTAGAAACCGTACACCCCGAGACTAAAGACAAGAATAAAGAATTTTTTGTTGGCAAAAAAGATCAGTTATTAGAAAGTCAAAAAAATATGATGCATGTAACACAAACTACCAACGAAAAGGCCACGGAGGCATCATATTTAGTTAGCTATCGCATTGCACAAGCAGGTGAAGCGCACACTATCGCTGAGAAATTAATAAAACCATGTGTATTAGACATAACAAAATGTATGCTTGATGAAAAATCTGCAAAGCATCTTTCTACGGTTCCGCTATTAAACGATACTGTTTCACGACGAATCCATGATCTGGCAAGCTACGTCAAACAAGAACTAGTTACACGTCTACAAAATACACGATTCGCTTTGCAAATGGACGAGTCGACTGATGTCGCTGGTTTGGCTATCCTGCTGGTTATTGTGAGATATCCATATAAAAGTTCTTTTGAAGAAGACATGCTTATGTGTTCATCGCTGCTTACAAACACTACCGGGGAAGAAATTTTTAATAAAATAAATATATTTTTTGAAGAACATAATCTCAGTTGGAACAATTGCATTGACATTTGTACAGATGGGGCCAAGGCGATGACAGGTAAAACAGCAGGAGCAGTGTCACGAATGAAAAATAAAGCGCCTAATTGTAGTTCCAGTCATTGTATTCTGCATAGACAAGCACTTGCGATGAAGCAAATGCCGTCTAATCTAAAATTAGTTATGGATGAAGCGGTAAAAATAATTAATTTTATCAAATCACGACCACTACAATCCCGATTGTTCTCATTATTGTGTGAAGATTATGGCAGCAAACATAAAACACTGCTGCTCCATACAGAAGTGCGATGGCTGTCTCGGGGAAAAACTTTAACAAGGCTATTTGAACTTAGAGCCGAGTTACAAATGTTTCTTTCAGCAGATACTTCTTTTAATTTGAAGGACCGTTTGTATGATAAAACTTGGTTGTTCCGATTGTCTTTTATGGCGGATATCTTTCAAAAACTTAACGAATTAAATTTATCGTTGCAAGGTAAACAGACAACAGTGTTTCAGGCCTATAATAAAATAACTGCTTTTAAAAGAAAATTAGATTTTTGGATCATTTGCATTGGTAAGAAAGAAATAGAAAGTTTTACATTACTCAGTGAGTTTGTTAGCGAAAACGACTCAGAAATGTTTGAAGAATTGGTCCAATATCTCAGTTCGATGCGCGCATCTTTTGAAAAGTATTTTCCCGAAGAACACAATACAAAAATTAAAGTGAACTCCTGGATTCATAATCCTTTTTTACCCAACTTGGAAAAGCCTGAAAACATGTCAAATGAGATATATGAATCTCTTTTAGAAATGTCATCAGACACAAGTATGGAGTCATTGTTCAAAACGACGCCTCTTAATGATTTTTGGTGCAGAATCCAAGATGAATATGCAATGCTTGGCCAAATGGCTCTGGATATTCTTCTCCCGTTCCCAACTACATATTTGTGCGAAACAGGATTCTCTACCTACGCAGCCACGAAAACAAAATATCGCAATAGACTGGACGCCGAAGCTGATATGAGACTCCAACTTTCTTCCATCAAACCTGATATCAAGCAATTGATGAAAAATAAAAAACAGTTTCATACCTCCCACTAGTTAGATTTTTTCTTTTTTAATGTTTTCTATTATTGTCCTTACCAAGTGGTGAAGTAAATAATAATTAGTAACTGATACATTGTACTTTTATTATGCTGATTAATAAAGAATACACTTATAAAAATAATTGTTTTATTGTAGGGTTCCATCAAGTATTTTGCTTCCCAAAAGGGTTCCGTCATTTAAAAAGTTTGAGAACCACTGTTCTAATGAATAATAATGTTACGTCATGCACATTCATTGCATTTTGTTTTCTTTAACCTAGAGATTAAACCGTCATTCTTTAGAAAAGATTAAAACTAATATATTTAATCAACTAATTAGCATACCTAAATATTACGCTACGTTAAATACAGTGAACTGAAAATAACCGCATATTTGACGAAATGTGGCTATTACATTAATGCCGATTGTCGATTTACAGGCTTAAGTATAATAAATATTCTACAACATTCTACACAATGCTATCTAGACTCATACTAAGCATAGCTTAACTAGCTTGTGTTATGGAATCTAGAATGCGGGTAAACATGGGCACTTAGAGACTTTGTTTTTTAAATATATACATATTCTACATAGAGATACCCAGACCAATGCAAATATACATATTCATGCATACAAATATTTGCACTGAGCAGGAATCGAACCTGCGCCTCCTGTGTAGCAGTCGAATGTTCTACCGCTACGCCAAAGAGGCTTAACGTTCAAAAAGCCTAAATAAAGCAATAACCATAAAATTGTAGTATGGTACGTGTCTATAATGGTGACCCTCTTTCCAAGACTTTGCCCTTAGCTTACCATCAGGCAAGGCGAAGTCAAATTGACGTGTCCTATATAAAAAAATAAAATAAAATAACATTAAAAAAAACTATCTCTTGTGTAATATCAATAGTACCAACCTTGCAAAATATCTAGCATAAAATCGTCCAGCGACAACCCTCTTGCCAATACCCTTGATGAGGTACCATAGCGTGGCCATAGACAAGAGTATGACGACGAGGGTCATTATGGGCAGGTAGGCGGCATCAGGCTCCGCCGTCATGCGAGGGGAACACGTATCTACGGTCACTTTCGTCACATTGATGTAGTACTGGCCGTATTCCCCGAACTGGTAGGTGCCTGGAGAACAAAAATTGTTGTGATTAATAATAAATGTTATGATATACTAGATGCGAGCCGCTTCCAACCGGTCTTATTGGAGATCTATAGGGAAGGCCTATGTACAGCAGTGGACTTCCTATGGCTGAAATGATGATGATGATACTAGGTATATGGTGCGGGGCTGACTGAAGACGGCCACCCATTAACAGTTTATCGAACGACAACCGGATGATATCGGTCTGTCAGTTCATCGCAATAGCCCACACACTTACAGTTTTGTATACGATTTTGGACTGACGGCTAATATGTGGCCGCTTGACGATTTCGGTCAGCAAAGACAGTTAAAGGCCGGACAGTCTATGGCCGTCGGCATTTTATACGTAATAACATCAGACTAAAAGAATAAAATAATGTTATAATTTTAGTCTGAGGTAATAAAATTATGATGACATTGATGACAAGGACTGCAGGCCGCCGGACAGACAAAAACTGCAGGCGGACTGTAAGTGGGTGGCCGCCTTAAAAACTGCAGGCGGACTGTAAGTGGGTGGCCGCCTTAAGTAAGATCCCTTCGTCAACTAGGAAAGAGATAATGACCCTTGAATGCCTGAACAGCAGGTCCAAAAAGGCCATTTTATTAGAATCGTATTAGGATAATATTTTGACTTGTGGCGATATTTAGAAATTAGAATCTGCTTATAGTAAATGATTTTTAGGTCGCAGACAAGCACACGGCCCTCCTGATGGTGAGAGGTTACCGTGGCCTATGGGCGAGTGCAACACCAGGGGAGTTACATTCGTGCTGCCGACCCTGTAAGAACAGAGATTCTGTGCCGTCAGCGCAAAAGATAAGTAGGACAAGCCTTTGGTTTTCCCACTGACAGCGCAAAACCTCTCCAGTGAGCTCTGGCTACCCTACTCACCGCCGGCAACACAGCACGTGGTTATTTAGCCGCGGTATTCTGTAGGGCGGAGGAACTTCCCCAGTCGGACTGCTCGATTGAGACGGATATACATTCATGTCCTACCTCGTAGCAAAGTAAATAAAGAATGATGATGGTGTACCTCAAATGCCTGGATAGATCTTTGTTATTTATACCTAGTACTTAATAACGATGGCAAAGGTTCTAAGATGAGTGGGTTTAATTCCTTAGTCTCTAAGAGTTTGTAAGAATGCCCTTTTGATGAGCATAGGCACATAGTTATACAGAATTTCCTTTTTTATTATTATACTAGCCTTCCGCCCGCGGCTCCGCCCTACTCAACCGATTGCAATCAAACAAACGTAAGATTTTAGGTCTGACCAAGACCTTTCTAATTAAAAAAAACCGTATCGAAATCCGTTCAGTACTTTTTGCGTCCATCGCGGACAAACATTTCCAATCTACAATTATGTAATAGTACTAGCTGACCCCGCGAACTTCGTACCGCCTAACAGTCAATTCTTTTTTTTTTTTTTTTCAATTTTTCTCTCCGTAAGAACCATCCCCGTACTTTAAGGAATGTCCTTAAAAAAGAATTAGCGAAATCGGTCCAGCCGTTCACGCGTGATGGCGTGACCAAGGGAAATAGGGATTCATTTTTATAATAGAGATAGATAGATAGATCTTCCAAGCACACAGGTACCTACAGGTATGGGTTTATAAATAAAAATACTGGTTTGATAATATGACTCTAGAATAAAACGAACATTCTGCATAATATTAAACTCTCAACAAATTAGCATAATGGCAGGTACCTATTACCACAAAGTTCTATAATTTAAATAATTATCTGCGAACATGAATAAAAATTAAGATAAAAAAAGTTAAAAAAACGAGTAACAAAACGTCAAAGATGACGCAGAGAATTACTCGAGTGGAATCGAAAGTAAAAGTTTGTATATAATATTAAATGACTTGTGGTTTCATTCATATTTGCACAAAAACTCATTATAATTTAACTACCATAGTGTCAGCGGCGCACGCGCATAATAGACGTTACAAATTGCAAAAAATCGCACAGAGCTGAATTTTGGTATGGACTTGAGGTACATTCGTTCATGTGGACACCGTGCTTGCCACATCCGAGTGGGGCATCTGAAAACCGCTGATGGCCCAAGGTTAGCTAGGGTGCACACCGGTAATTTAGACCCGGGACGACGACGTGCGGTTTTCGTCGGTTCGATTTTGAGTTTGGGTCTGTACGAAAAAAATCTTAGGTAGGTACTTATAAAATTAATGATAAAATACCAAAAGATTTAAATTGGGGAAAGTATACGTCCATTCAGCTGTGCAATACTACCTAGTGTGCAATGCTCTAAATATTCAGCGTCGAATGCTGCGCTGCGACCTTTATAGAGATTGTCATTGGTCGATCTCCAGTGACGTCACCGAGTCCGACCAATGACAATCTATATCAAGGCTGTTGCAACGTTGTACGCTTACAGAATTGCACTTTTGGACACGTCTACTAAGACGTATGTACCTACTATATGTAGGTATTGTATAGGAGACTTTAGAATAATGCAGACGTGTATTAGTATTAATCAATCTATCAATTAAATCAATTAGCCTATCGCAGTCCACTGCTGGACATAGGCCTCTCCTAGGGAAGCTTTGGCCTACTGTTTCCACGCTGACCAGACGGATTGATACAGGGTTTTATGTCGAGTTTTCCGTCTCTCGCAGTGATATCGTCTGCGTATTTTTCCGTTAGTCACCTCTTACGATACTCTTCGGGTGAGGTGGGGTGGTGATACTTGTATTCTTTGATTTCTCCATCACCACGCGGATAGTATTATTAGTATTAATAAATTCGTATAATTTGTATGTATGTATAATTTGTCTCTAGATTACAGCTGGGTAAACAAATTAATCAAATACAAAACAAAGTCTAGGTTGATATAATTAATGTATCTAGGTTTCGTCGGCTTCGCTATAAAATATAATTCAGCCTTCACAAGTGCATTAATGATTTTTTTTTTCTGAGGAAAAAATATGTTTAGGTACTCTGGGAGTTGAGTCGAATCTAATGTTATAAAGCTTGTTTGGTTGAAAGGGCTAATCTCAAGAACTACTGATGCGAATTGGATAATTTTTTAGTGTCGAATAGTCCGTTTATCGAGAAAGGTTATAGGCTAAATATCATCACGCTACTACTCAAGGGAACGGAGTAGTAATCATAAATGTCAACGAATCCAGCAGATTCCCATACGTTACTTGAATTATGCCGGATGGATTGGCTAGTCGTAATATAAAGACTCACGACTTCGCTTTCATACCCACAATGTGCTATCTGGTTTATTGTATGAAAGGACCTCTGCATTTTGTGTTCCAAAGATCTCATTTAGTGGTGCGTCGGCGACTTTTGTCGAGTTGACATACTTTTTTACAGGATTTCGTGTGAAACTTTTGAAGTACGTTTGCTATCTTTTCACAATAAAATTACCTGGAAATATCCGTAATAGGTAGGTAGTATAGTTTCTCCTACAGTGAAGGACACAAGTCCACAACCGACTAGGTATAATCCAGTTTGGCGAGTTGACGTCACTTGGCCTATAATCCCAGTACTTACTAAGGTCGTATCGATGCATTTGTGCAGACTGCATATCTACACGCCTACGCATGCATTTACTAACATCATTATAGTGCAAAATTCTTCTGTATGTGTGAGGTCACTGAACTCCTACCATAGCAGAGCCTATCGTGATCCATGTTTAAATGATGCCTGGATAATTTTTGCCTAGCAATAGGCTGTTAGTTACCATGATAGTTGAAATAGGTATCTATAGTTTGAATATTTTTAGACACTTTAGAATCGTTGTAGCCATGGTAGTTTAGACGTGGAGGTGTCAGATCAGATAAAAAGATTGATTACTATTTTTCACTGCTATGTTAGCATTTAGGTATACATCGCCGAGCACAACATACATACAACATACAGACATACGCTCACGCATACTTCCCCCCGGAGTAGGCAGCAGGGGCGAGGGGCCTATATAACCCGATTTCCGCCGGTTTACTCTACAAAGGAAAGCCTTGGTAGAGAGTTTAAATAACAAACGGAATCTAAAATTAAGAATCTGAAATTCAGCAGGAATCTGCCCCCTAGGCAAGTGACAATTCGTTGCTCGGCGTATCATGGAATAGAATGACGAATGTATAGGATTTTGACATTCGTTGACGCCTGTCATATACGTCAAATCAATCCCATACATTTGGCATTCTATTCTACAAAACGCCGGCCGTCGAATTGCCACTTATCTAGAGGGCCAGAAGTCAGAACGCCCAGAATTCCATACAAAATTGCTATGGTCGTTCTAGAGGAGGTAAGATATTTTCCACTGGCTTCCCTTTTGAAAAATTTCACCCATTCACTGGTAGGCAGAGACCGCCACTTGCTACTATCCTTATATACTTCCCGAGCTTCCCACTGTTCCTCTCGAGCCAAACCAAACCTAGTTATAACTCCGGACACGTATCTTGGACCTAAATCGCAAGACAAACGAGGCTCTGGCGCCCGCGGATTGCTTTGTAATAATCTATGCTTGGTGAATTTGAGCTCGTCCACCGCAGTGGCACCCCGTGCTATCCTCAAAAGACACCCAAGAAAGGTGTACACGCGTATAGGGCACATTTAGAGCACATTTTAGGTTCAAGATACGTGTCCGGAGTTATACCTATTACAGTAATTGATTGCATCCCAATATTATATTATCATTATTATCTGACTAATACTTTTTATGTATTGCAAACAATTTTACGCTTGCTATCTAGTATCTACTCGAACGAGGATTAATTTTCACGGTACTTATTAGTATGAGTATAGATAGAGTAAAAACATCCAACAGGAAATATTAGTTTTGTAAATGACGTCAGCCAATGTTTTATGCAGGCCCGGTATGGGATCCTCCAAGATCTATACCTCAAGTGACCTGACCGATCAGGTACACGTACACCTGTAAGTTGTTTGTCATACTCCCGGTGGAGACTCTGTGGTCCCCACACCGGAAGAGGGCCAGATCGAGTGATATGGCCCTGGGTCGGCCGGGGTGCGAGGGATATGACTACGACAATCTCACCTCCGGCAACTGACGGCCCACAGACGGCGTGCGTTTTTGTTGGTTCGAGTCCGACAGAACCTCCTCCTCCGGCTCCAGCGGGGGAAGTATCCGTGGGGATTTTTCGCACAATAAAAAAAAAGTCATACTCCCGGTATTGGTCAGATTCGGACCTGCTATGATGATAACCGTCAGGATATTTACCATTGAAACATCGTAAGGGTAGTCAAGTTTTAAGCGCAGGCCTGAGATGAGGGGGACTGGTGGAGCCGCCTGTCACCCTAGCAGAAGCAGGCCGGGGCGGCGGTGCCTCCACATATCTGGGGCAAGATGGGATGGGAACACTGTGGTTCCTACACCCAAGGGTGGCCATCTTGAAGCCAAAGATGACCCCGGGTCGGTCGGGGTACTAGAGTTATATTACAGGCTCTCACCCCCGGTAAATGAAGACTAAAGACGGCGCGCGTTACTTAGTCGGTTCGAATCCGACATAGACCTCCGCCAGTAGTCGAAAAAAAAGCCAGAAAAACTCCAGAACGTACGTGTATTGCACGTCTAAGTTTATTTTAAAAACATTTTAGTCCGCCAAGATATATACCTATGTCCGGAGGTATAGCAAATTAGCAACTGCCTGCATGATAACAGAATAGTATTATTTTTCCTTGTACTAAAATAACCCCTTGGTCACCGTTTCCGATATACAACCCGCGCCACGTATCTTGGACCTAAATCGTAAGACATACGAGGCTCTGGCGCCCGCGGATTGCTTTGTAATAGTCTATGCTTGGTGAATTTGAGTTCGTCTACCGCAGTAGCACCCCGTGTTATCCTTGACACCCAAGAAATGTGTACACCGAATATAGGGCACATTTTGAGCACATTTTAGATCCAAGATACGTAGCGCGGGTTATAAAAAGAAGCATCCACGCATATAAACTTTACGTTCCGTCAAAGATTCCGTGCGAAGATAGAACAAACAACACGCGACGCTTTGGTATTTGCAGTATTTGGCAATGCGACTTTCACAATACAATCGCTAGCCATACAAAACGATGAATATAAATTCGTATGGACATTGTTTACGGGTAACTTGATCAGATTTCCAGTGCCGGTGGTCTTGTTTTCAATACCGTGTAAATTGCGGTCGAATGACTTGAGTCACCATCGACGGCTGAGTATTTTGTCAATACAGTTGGCGTCGGCTTTAGTCTAACTACGAAATAGTGGAATCGACTGCCATCTGACATCACCACCCACTGACAATTACTTTTCAGTTCTGTAGTTAGACATACAATGTTTTAGTTGTAGTAGACATTAGGACTCCAAAAACTCTTAACGACTGCCATAGATGGATTCGTATGGCAATCGGGATGTCCGGGGCCGATGACGGCCAGCGCCGCGTGTTTGCATGCGGCGGAATTGTAGGTACGTTGCCCACTTAGGTGGCAGACAAGCACACGGCCCACCTGATGGAAAGTGGTTACCGTGGCCTATGGACGTATGCAACACCAGGGGCATCACACTCTGTGAAACCTTCTAATGCCCTTCTTGAAGAACCCCATATTGTAGTAGGAAAACCATCATGGGGAGTTCATTCCACAGCTTGAGTGTGCGAGGGATGAAGTTCCTTTCATACCCTTCGTATGGATTTGTCCATATGCAATAGGAATATCTCTGCCTGCCCCAGAGATATTTGATGGGAATATACATATTGCCATATTCTTTAACAGTGTTTTGATTCTGATTGCACAGTACTTTCTTATTCTATATTATATTAATGTCAGTATTTATCTCATTTAATTACTGTCACAAGATTGAACTTTGACCGGAATGAGATTGCACCTCAATAAAATAGCTTCCTTATGTAGCATGTTAGAACATGCTTTATAAATATAAACTTTCTGACATTATCATAAGGTGTAGTTTCCCTTATAACAAAAATTAGAAGCGAGTTTGATATCTAAAAATCAATTGCCACAACACATCAGTTATTTATTATTATTGTTTGTAGTTGTTAGAAACAAGGTTTCATCAGATCATCAAGCATTGGTCCCAGTCACATCCAGGGTCTTCAGGGTCTGCTTGAATATGATATGGCTTGATTCCCTCAGTTATATTAGGACTGCCTGTCGTCTTTTAATGTGCTCCTTGAAGCACGGGAAGCAGTCGGGATGAAATCCCAATAAGCAGTCACCCAAATGTTGGGGCAGGTTTAAACGAAAGAACATTGCTACTGATAGTGATAATTTTTTTTTGCTGGACTAAACGCTAAAGCAACTAAATAGTTCATAATAGAAGGAAAGAAATGTTCGATATTGTGCAGTCAGCTCTCCTCAACTATGAATCATAATATAAACAATGAGCTCATTGAGTGTTCAGTTTTTCTAAAAAAATTGTATGTATATAGTAAAATAAATGTAGCATGTCAACTGTAAGTGCAAGCTATCTAATTGGTAAGACTTGTTATATAACAGGAATACACTTCAGGATACATATCTTGGTCCTAAATCGCGAAACAAACGAGGCCCTGGTGCCCACAGATTGTTTTGAGCTCGTCCACTGCAGTAGTACCCCGTGCTATCCTCAAAATACATCCAAGAAACATGTACTGTACAAAGCACATTTTGAGCATGTTTAAAGTCCAAGATATATGTCCTGAGCAAAACTAGTGTGTTAACCATGCTACTTAAAAATTAAAAACAAACATTCTGTAAAGGTTCCTTGACATAGATTAAAAAGTCATAATGTCAATTTTACACCAACTCCACTTTACACTTCAGTGCATGTGTGACTTTGAAAACATTACTTAACTTTTTTGTCCTATTAATAAAACATCATAGCCTTTCTAATACCGATAACTAGTATATAAACTACATACAAGCTTATTATACAACTGAAACATTGTATGATTGTTTAAAACTTTCACAATAAACCAGAAATGGGCAGCTGCAATGACTCATTCTAAACAAAAAATTGTTAAAATGAACAAATATAATAAC
The DNA here is from genome assembly GCA_914767945.1 of Eilema depressum. Taxonomy (NCBI): domain Eukaryota; kingdom Metazoa; phylum Arthropoda; class Insecta; order Lepidoptera; family Erebidae; genus Eilema; species Eilema depressum. The sequence continues at coordinate 11,593,227 of OU612035.1, forward strand.
AGACTCACAAAATATTAATTACTACTAAGAACGATACCAATTATATTTATTTTTTAAGCATATTGCTATAAACATGCAGTCTAAGACAAAGGTGACGGAACAAAAGATATTTTGTAAATAATGAGTCTTAGGACAAGCGTACTTACCATTGCATATCTCTCCTACGCCGCTTTTGAAAGAGTATATTAATGGATTTCTGGTGTTCACTATAAGTGCTTCTTCGCCTGAAATCGACGCAGTCTTCTGCAAAACACAGCCTTCGCATTCTGCAGATTGACTCCAAAACTCAACTGGTCGATCAGTGCTAATTTGTAAACACGCTTGGTCGTAACGCAATCTTGTGCTATTACACTCCTTTATGAACGCTCCGATATTCTCGAAACTACCGAAAGACATCTTTGCGGGTATTCTACATCAGTATCGTAAAACAGGAATAATATTTCTGTAAAACAAAGCAACTGCACATTCATAGAAAACAATTTGTGAAGCGAATTGAACGAATGAAATGAAACGTCAACGTGATTCATCATTGAATGTAATTGAATGAAATAGAATGAATTGGAATGAAATATGAATCAATCCACTAATGAATATAAGTCTTTTTAGTTTAAAAAAAAACTATAAATAAACTTGCGATTTGCGAAGAAGAAAGAAGAAGTGAAATATATTTTCGATTTCGATTTCTTTAAAGAATATTAAAAACAGAAAACATTAGTATTCCCATAAGCACTGTTATTATTGTGTTCACTTCGGTAATGTAGTCAAGATTCGGACCTGTCCATGTCCATCTTCCTTCACCATACAGTCAGGCAGGATTAAAAACATCAATTAACTTTAAATACATCTGTTCTGTTGGGTGGTTGGATACAATTAAATTTAAAAAAAAAAAATATTATGACCGTTTTATGATACGTTTGTCACACGGCAAATAGGTATGTGGAATGATTTGCCCGCACTCGTATTTCTATCTTCTTACGATCTCGGGTTCATCACGCGAAGCATGAATAAGCATCTGTCAAGAGACTTAAGAATTACCACTTTAGGTTTCTCAGCATCTGGAGTGGTACTTCTTATCACCGGAACTCCAAGCCTACTACTACTACTTACATTCAGGGGTGTAAAGTAGTCAATTGACCGGCTTCAATAAAAAAAATGATTGTTCATAAAATCAACATTTATTACTAAAGTGGGTAAGACAGCATTAACTTTAAAAGACGCAGAAGTACTTTAAAGAACGTATTCCTGAGATTCTCGGGTACTTTCAAAGGTGCCTTGAATGTATCATGTGTTTCGTAAAACCAGCTAGGAAATGGCTTCGATTCAAGAATATAATGCCACTGTTTGTCTCCTAATATAACTATGAAGCACGAGATGGGGCCCTTGAAGTATAACTGAAAAGAAAATTATTATGTTAGAAACTTCGAAACTATTAAAAAGAAGTGTATAACTCGAAAACTGTTTAACTCAAAGAAGAGTTCACGCATACAAATATTTGTATGCGTGAATATGAATATTTGAATTGGTGTGGACGTGCCTCGGAGAGCACGATAAGCCGTCGGTCCCAGTTGCTCTACGAACATTTATGGCAGTCATTACGGGTAATTAAATGCCTAAAAAGTTCGACAATGGGTTGTGAAGGTCATATGGCAGTCGCTTCATGGAAAATATCGAAGTTCAGCCAAACCCTCCGTTAGACTGGAAAGAGCGGACCCCGGACTACGAGGTGAAAGCTTCTCGGATGCGACTGGGCTTAACGTTAGGATGAAGACGAACTAAAAAAAAGAGTTAAAATGCAGTCTTACCGCTATTGCAGGGTCCTTTTCATCTTCGTTACCAGTCAAATATGAATCCGGTTCTATGCTTGTAGAAAGTCTGTAAACATATAAATGGTTTTTCGTTTTTATGTAGTTTGCATTGGTACTTATTTGATGACAGCCTCCGTGGCGTAGCGGTAGTGAACGCGGCCGCTACGCAGGAGGCGCGAGCTCGATCCCCGTTCAGTGCAAATAATTGTGAGAATGAAATATGAGTATTTGCATTGGTCTGGTCGTGCCTCGGAGAGCACGTTAAGCCGTCGGTCCCGGTTGCCATAAGAACATCTATGGCAGTCGTTACGGGTAGTTGGAGCCCTAAAAAATCCAAAAACTAACGGTCTAACTGCATAGCTTCGATATCGCCTAATGTTAACATTGGGTTGTGGAGGTCAGATGACAATCGCTTCACGGAAAATATCGAGGTCTAGCCAAATCCGTAGTTAAGACTGGTAAAGCGGACCCCAAACTCCGAGCCTCGGATGCGACTGGGAATTAACGCTAAGAAGAGGAAGAAGAAGCATTGGTATTTGATGGTACCTAAGTATACTTTTTTAAGGTTATTCCCCGAGACTTATACAAAAGCGACTGCCACCTGACCTCAAAAAAGGATAGCCTGTGCCAAAGCTTTGTGCCATCAATCAACAGGCAGGCATCAATCAATAGATTGTTTTGACCCCACCAAGGCTCCTCATCAACCAAAGCTCCGTTGAGTGACACAAAGGTGAACGAGGCACCCCCCTGTGACCCGAGCACACGTATCGAAAGAATGGAGCATTGCGATTGGCAGGCTTCACACGCGCACAGGTTCACAGTAGGCAGGCGGCCAATCGCATTGCTCCGTTCTGTCGATACGCTTACGTTACGAATATGAATATTTTTCGTGATCGGGGTACTGGGCAGTATCTTGGATATCTACCTACAGCTGTCTCTAGTAATCTATGTACAGCTGCATGCATACCTAAGCTAAATATCATCAGTGTATAGTGTGAATTGTATCTCACATTCACGATGAGTACCTACTTAGGTACTAACTATTGTATGACATGGTATTAGCGCACGCATACAAATTACTAAATCACCATTTACTCATCCACCGGTGAATGATGGGTGAATGTGAGATAAAACTCGCATTATACACTTTGTAAAAGAAACATACGCGAATTTATTAATAATCTTCATGATCTCATTCTTCAACTCTTGATCAGACGGTATATTCGGGTTGGGACCTTGTTGGATAATGTTAGATTTTTTATTTAACAGTGAGGTATAGCGAGCGCCAGCTGCTCTGAAAAAAGAAAAAAATAACATTTAAGCACAGACATTTATTATACCTACTTATTTTAAGTCTGTGCATTTAAGTACTTGTTATTGAATTTGAACGATGAAGCTGACCCAGCCAACATTAATTGTTCTGCCATAGGTACATATAGGGGAGGAAATAAAAAAGTCATTTAAATAGGTCAAGCCGTTTCGGAAGAGTGCGAGGGGTCTCACGATTCCAGCCGGCTTGTCTTTGCAAAGATGGTAGAGACCGTGTTGCCTCCTTGTTCCACTTTTGATATGGCTTGTATCGCTTATAAGGGATCTCCTAACTCCGACAGGGAAATCCGCGCCAGAGTACCTAACCTAACACTATTGTCCGACAAACAGCTGGTGCATCGATTTGCAAATGAAGTTGCTAGGTACTGTCTTACCATTACCACAGCCATCACTTCTTTGATAGCAATGATAATCTAGCTAGATAAATAAGTCTAACTAAATTAAGTAGTAGGTACAGCTGTAAGCTTCAGAGAAAAGGGACCCCTACCTTGTTTACAGATGTAAAAATCCCGAATAATTCCGAATTATTCCATATTATTCGGAATTATTCCCAAATATTCTCAAATATTCCGGAATTATTCCCGCTAAACTCACCTACAAAAAATGAAATAACTGTGCTTCCAACCTACCTACTAAACGAAAACTTAAGTACAGACCTGTGTAGGTATTGGTATATAGGTAGGTAGATACCGGAATATTATATATCTTGACCTCAGTGACGTCACAAAATGTACCTAATAATATATGTAGATATGTATTATGCGCAGTAACACGCGTTTTTTGGATGTCTTTTGTGGATTAGGTGGATTTGAGCTTCTCCGCCACCATGGTACCCCGTGTACCATGGTGACGGAAAAGCTCAAACCCACCAATCATAGACCATATCAAACCAATACGAGCATCTCTCGCGACTTGGAGTCAAGATGTACGGTACCTACTTATTTTATTATAATAATATGTAGAAATATTATATAATTTGAGTACAACTTTCACACAGATACTAAAACAGCGACTGTAAGCGACTTTCGACCGTAATGACATTATCTTAATTACGTGTCTTTTTGCGCTAATAGATGACACTGATTACGAATAAGAAAAAAAACTCGATTCTATGTCATGTCATTAAGGTCGAAAATTGCTTGCACTACGTTTTTTAAGGTTTTTTATCCCTAGCATCCTTAACTAGTCTGTGCTATGGAGCAAATAGCCAAATCGGATATTTATATGAAAACAACATAATAAATAGTGTCGGATATCGGATGTCGGCCATCGTCGTCCGATACAGATATCGGATGGTGTGAAAACACTCATAAAGAGTTTAAAAGTGTATAAGTAGGTACTCAGTTATATCCCTAACTCGGTAAAATCAAGAAAATGTTGTTATAATTCACCACTTCATTCGTTTTAGCACGGTTGGTATAATATCGGTATTAATAAGAATACATGTAGACTGTATGTTCTTAATTATACCGATATTATACCAATATCTATAACCGTTTATAACGCTAATCATAACTGCATTTTGAGTCATCAAGAGTCAAGACTACATTTTTTCTTAATGATACCGAACCGAACCGACCGGAATAATTCCGAATTATTCCGGGTCATTTGGGAATTATTCGGGATTTTTCGTTTTATCCTCACGGAATATTTGGAATTATTCCGGCCTTACATCTATAACCTTGTTAATGATATGAAAGCATGAGGGGGTCTGTTTTCTCTGACGCTGACTGTACCTACCTAATAAGTAATCTCCACGATGTTCATGCAGTAAAATGTACCTATAAATCTACTTATTTCAGATGAAATCCGACCTAATTATTTGCAACTAGCTGTTGCTCGCGACTCCGCCCGCGTGGAATTCTGATACCGTTTATAAATATAAATAAATAAATATTGCAGGACATTCTACACAACGCTATCTAGACCCAAAGTAAGCATAGCTTAACTAGCTTGTGTTATGGGTTCTAGAATGCGGATAAACATACTTAGATACATTTTTTTTTTTTTGTAAATACATACATATTATCGCTGATAATAGCGTGATGATATTATTATATAAAATAAAAATCAATGCCACTTTTCGTTGTTAGCTTATAACTCAAGAACGGCTTAAGCGATTTAGCTTATTTTTGTATTGAAATATTCTTGGGTGTCCAGGGAAGGTTTAAAGGATGAGAAAATAGGTGCAGCGGGAACGGGAAAAATATGGCGGTACGAAGTTCGCCGGATAATGTAACTTTCTAATGGCGAAATCATTTTTGAAGGCGGTTCAGTAGTTTTAGAGTTTATTCGTTACACACAAAAATAAAAATATTTCCTCTTTATACCTTTAGATTGAAGAATGTGAATGATAGGTATTAATAACATTCAAAATAAAAATCTTACCATTGTAGGTAAGAAAATCATAACAAAGTAATTAATCAGTAAGTTTATCTACAATCTTAAACGTAAACACTTCAATTTATGAAGTACAATTACAATATTACTACGTAAAGTGAAGTGTTTACGAAAATAAAAGCAAAAAGAATTCCTTCGAGCCGGATTTGAACCAGCGACCTATGGATATCAATTTACAACCAACTACAGTCCACCGCTCTACCAACTGAGCTATCGAAGGGATACGTAGTGATACGAAATTGTGCATCTGTTTATGTTTTTTATATAACAGTGTTGTTGAGAAGTGAAAGGTGCTATCGTGGTGTTGCAAGATCACGTTGCATAAGCTTGTGACGTTCTGCTCGCACTTTAAATGTAATTTTTTTAAAGATTAATAATATAGTACGTATCTTTCTTTATCTCTTTTCTTCCCCTCGTCTGATGGCCAAGGTAAAATGGCAAAATATGAGATAGAAGTCTACAATGGCTAACGTTTCTAGTAAGTGACATACCTACCTACCTACAGGAAGTGGCTATTGGCATGGCACCTACATATACGAAAATTCCCACTAAGTATAGTATGTACCTAAGTATTTTTTGTTTTTTTAAGGCACTAAGGTGGCAAACAAATATGGCCCTGATGATAATGAGGCTACCAGAGGTAGAATTAAGTACTAGAGGAAGATTAGAAGACTAGATCTAGGCTTGGGGCAGGGCTTTTTTATTGATACTATAGGCTGTAGATAAGGTAGGTACCTACCTAAGCTTTTACTTAATGCCATACCTTTTGAATCGATTTTGATAAAAGTTGGCTATTATACCTAGTGCCTAACTGAAGTGGCAATGGACTGGCCACGTCTGCCTGGCTGCTAGCCGGTGGAGCAAATCAAGTCCTGGCGTAGGCATTGCGAATTACGTGTACCAGCCAGACGCATGGGTTAACGACTTGAAAAATCGGATCGGGTGCATTGGCGCATATTTTTTTTAGAGAATCGGTTACTAAGTACTAGAACCGAAAAGCTAGGTCTAAATAGCTGCTCTTACACCAGCAATTTATCTTGAGTAAGTTCACGCCGATAGTGTAATAGGCATGGATCCGAACCCGTAACCCCTCACTCTTGAGCGACTCCTTAACTACTTAGCAATCGCTTATATCCAGCAATGGGCTGGAATAGGCTAATTGATATCATAATAGCAACGATGGCAGGGAATTCATCCTCACACATTGCGACCGAAAATAGTGTGTAGGTAGGTACTGCGCGGTAAGAAAGGAAATTTATTTCACGCACGCACGCTCAAGCTATGGAATGAACCCTACTGTTGTTTTCCCAAGCGACTACAATATGGAGTTCTAATGGCATTAGAAGGTCTCTTCAAGGTCGACAGCCTGAGTGTAACGCCCCTGGTGTTGCATACGTCCATAGGCCACGGTAACCACTTTCGATCAGTCTGCTTGTCTCCCACCTAAGTGGTATAAAAAAAGATGACTGTATAAATTAACGTGAAACACCCAGATGAACTATGATACGAAAAAGTTCCCGTCCCCCTGGTCCCTTATGTAATCCCCTAGGTCCACGGGTAATGCCTACCACATATTACAGGTTCTTACCGTCTAATCATAGGTCCAACAGCATAATAAAAGTCCTCTTGATCTTCTGAACTCCCAAGCGTCAGTTTGGGGTCCATCCATCCATCGGTATTTAAATGCAACACCCATAACGGATCCCCAATAATGTATCCCGCACCCTCATCACTAATATGGCGAAAAAAATTAACACTATCCACTCCATTGTTCGATTTTATATCGTTACCTTCCATGTCTCCAAATATAGGAAGCATATTTGGAATAGTGGGGGCTATTAATGAGAAAATTAGCAATAACAACATGATTGTACGAACTTAAGTAATGAACTAAATTGGTAAATAATAAGAAGTATGTACAACGTAGATTGTTTACAGCTGAATAAATATAGTTAGGTGGTAATGAGTAATGTGGCGACAGTCCCCAAATGAACGCTAAAATCTTTATTGTGAACAGAAGAGTGATTGTGAATAAGGAAAGACAAAAGACTTGCTTAATTTGAATAGTTTTACATACCTTTTGTTCTGTTTTATTTCTTGTAAAGCTTTGTTTCAGCTATGTCCTATTATAAATTTGTTATCTTTTAAGTTACCCAATACAATATCAGGTAAAATTGTTTTATTTAACGTCTATATACACGGGTGGTTATATAAGTTTACCTACATCTACACCTTTTCAGATACCCTTTACAATTTATTCAGTCCCAAAGTAGACCAACTGCTCCAAGTGGAATAACTCTACTTGCGAAAGAGTAGTGTCACGGGAAATGCAGTTTTACCCATGGCACTACTGGTAGTGTCACGGAAAATAGAAATCTCCCGTGACACTACTAGTAGTGTCGCGCAATAGTGTCAAAGGAAATGGAGGGTAAAGAAACTGTCGATTTTGAACAAAGAACCTTTACAATTGGATGAGTGACCACGTGCCCACATCCTGTGGTATCGGTTTCGAGATCCAATCCACGCCATTGAGGCGGAGCTTGGGTTTTGGATTTTCGAAGTATCTATCAGGAAAGTGTATCTAAAGGTAATAAACCGTATTATATTCCTACTATTGGATATATTACTCGGGACATATCCTGGACCTAAAATATGCTCTATACGCGTAGTACACGTTTCTCGTGTCTTTTGAGAATAGCACGCGGTGCTAGAGTGTAGTGAACGAGCTCAAATTCACCAAGCATAGGGTCTCGTTTGTCTCCCGATTTAGGTCCAAGCGATACATGTCCCAAAGTATAATAGTTATCATTATCATCTCAACTTAGCGTTAAGTCCCAGTCGCAGCGGAGGCTTTCACCTCGGAGTCCGGAGTCCGATTTTCGGCTTTTCCTGCTCCACTTCAAACGGCTTTGGGCTGCGCGTGCTGTGAATCGATTAGCACGTATGTTATCTTCTACTATGCCAAGCCAGCACTGCATGGATGTCGTAGTAATGGTCCAACCTCACCAAACGGACGGCATCGGCCCGGATTTTACAATCTTTAAACAAAATTAAATCTTATTATCACAGTGTTTGAAGTTTATATTACCAAATCACGCACAACAGCTTGACAGCGACGTGTGGCGGCATGACGCACGTCAAGCTGTCATGCGTGACTTGGTAATATAAACTTTAAATGCTGTGATATAAGATTTATTTTGTTTAAAGATTGTAAAATCCGTTCCGATGCCGTCCGTTTGGTGGGGTTGAACCTTAAATAGTCTAAATAAGTCAAAATATTCATTAAAAGATTTTTTCCAATATTTAAAATATAATTTTATTAAATTTCATAATAATTAGTTCTCCAACAATACAACCAGTATTCCCATTGTAAAAAAATAATTGTAACATTTAATTTAAAAACATTTTTGTTCTTATTGTACTTTTTGTTATAGCAACACTGATCACACTGAAGTATTATAATGACTTAAATACTAGTTAAAATTATAATAATAATTAAGTTTTGAACAATGAGTACAAAGTCTTGACATTTTTAATATTAAGAAACGAATGCAGATAGCTAATGTTTGACTTTAATATAAATAGTGTACGAAAAGCCTAGCTACCAAAGCAGGTAGTATGTTTAACTGTGGTTCGAGCGCGAGCGATTTAAAATTCGAACAGGAAATCACGTTGTAAACCGAATTTTGACCCCTATATCAATATGGGCCTTTTAAGTATTCCTAAATGCACTATTAGCTCGCATTTCAATCCACCTTTCGATACAGGAACTTTAATATTATAAGGGAATGGCTTGGACAGCATGCCCAGTAGCGAATGCTAAATATTTATATGAAGGAAGCCGACCCAGCAAAAGCGAAGCCGGTGGGAATCGTATTATTGTCGTTGTAAGTAATCATTGCTCATAAGTTCATTTTTTTGGAATGTATATCAGGTTATGTGGTAGCGAATAAATATAGTAACGCTTTCGCGAACTGTATGATCTCCGAGCCACCCAGCTTCGACTCCCCATACACGCGGTCTACGAACGTTATTGGCACTTCTCCTATTGTGTACTCCAGTTGGCGTGCTCTGAAATGAATAATAATATAAATCTTCAACCAGTGACGATTAAACAAACGTAATATTTTCAGTCTGACCAAGACCTTTGTTATAAAAATGACCGCCTTAATGTGAACGTAGACTTAAGGTCCAACCCCACCAAACGGACGGCATCGGCCCGGATTTTACAATCTTTAAATTAAGTTTTATTATCACAGTGTTTGAAGTTTATATTACCAAGTCACGCACAACAGCTTGCCAGCGACGTGCGGCGCCATGACGCACGTCAAGCTGTCATGCGTGACTTGGTAATATAAACTTTAAATGCTGTGATATAAGATTTATTTTGTTTAAAGATTGTATAATCCGTTCCGATGCCGTCCGTTTGGTGGGGTTGGACCTTTAGCCGCACGTCACTCACCGCAGTCGCAACAGTCATCGCTTTTGTATTCGACCGCTTCGGGTACTGCGGGGACTGCGGCGCGGCTAGGTGTGCGAGGTTGTATAGAACCTCATATCGATGGTCCAGGAGGCAAAAATACTGAGCGAAAACTTTTGCACGTTCAATTATGAACCCTATATTGATGGTTAAAAGACGAATATCCCAAGTGCTATGCTACATTTTTCACTTAGTATGTTTATCTTCTAGACCATCGATATAAAGATTTCGGAATGCGGGGATCGGTGAGTGCGGTGCGGCTAGATCTGTATTCACCTTTAATATCCGTTCGGCCTGCATAAAAAAAAAATAAAAAAGATAAACTGACAAGAATTTGAAATTGAAATCGCCTTTTAAAAGTTATGCCTTTTCTGTATAAATATACCTAAAATAACTTTTTAACAATGGAAGTACTGCCATTGACATGGTTCACTTACCTTATAATCATTTCCATTTGAAAGACATAGCCTTTGGATACGCAACTGTCGATCAACTTTTGTAGCACATCTTTTTTGTACAACCTGGAAATAGACACAAATAATTATGCATAAAATCACACAAATATGCTGGTTGGCTGGCAACATCTAGGCACCTAATTGTGAATTTGGGGTGGAATTTTGGCGGCAACGCGAAGATGGACGCATCACGGTATTATTTTATTTTCCGAAATTAGTGAGTTCGAGTTTTTATGTGTAAGAATGGTGGATTTTTAGACGGGTTCCCTCCATCTGGCAGAAACTTAATACTCCGAAAATCATTTGGCATAACTCATTTGGCATTATTTCGTTAAATCGAACATTTGCAAGGCATTACAATTTATTTAATAGAATTGTATTTTGGCAGAATGGTCATATATCCGAATTAGCAATGGCATACTCTTCAGTTGGCAGAATTTTATTACGCATAAATAAATAGCTTTCGCAGAATGATAATTCTGCATAATATTTTTATTTATTTTGATTTATTTATATTTTAATCGGAAAAAATAATAGTTTAACCCTCAGATTATTGTTTTGAAAAGTCAAAATTTGTCACAAAAAAGTTAGTGACAGAAATGAATTGCTGCAAATCCGACTTCACGTAGTCTTGTTTGCCCTACCCCTAGAGTGTTATTTAAGCCCGCGTAGGCGCGGAGGGGCGAGGCAGCAAGCATCATACAGCAATCATCAGGCAGCAAACATCAAACAGCTTATCGTCGCAGATGGTTGTAAAGCCCACCACCGCAGCTTCGGCTTGCTGGCCGGCAGTGCCGGCCAGCCTCAGCCGCGGCGGCGGCCATTGTAACCACCTGCTCCTCAGCTCGTGTGGGGCCGCCAGAGCCCCGCAGCGCCGGAGCTGTGACAGAAACGATGCTTGCTGCATGTTTGCTGCCTGATGATTGCTGTATGATGCTTGCTGCCTGATGATTGCTGCATGATGCTTGCTGCATGCCTGATGCTTGCTGCATGCTAAGTGCCTGATGCTTGCTGCATGCTGCAAGCCTGATGCTTGCTGCATGCTGCATGCCTGATGCTTGCTGCATGCTAAATGCCTGATGCTTGCTGCATGCTGCAAGCCTGATGCTTGCTGCATGCTGCATGCCTGATGCTTGCTGCATACCTACTGCATGCAGCGTTTATGCTTGCTTGTTGGCATGCATGGCGTATGTTAGCTTTTTTATATAGGACACGACAATTTAACTTCACCCCGCCTGATGGTAAGCTGAAGACGTGCCAAGTGACGATTCTGCGTGTGAATTTTCTGCGAGATGACGGTTCTACTTTTTGATTATTATGCTTTAAAAGTTATGCCAAAAGATGATTCTGACTTACAAAATTATGCGTTATGAAAGTATGACGAATGAGTGTATGCCAAACCTTTTTCTGCGAAATGAAGTTTATGCTATGCGTTGTTATGCGAAACAAAATTATGACAAAAAAAATTCGGTGAAACGGGGGGGAACCTTTTTAGACATGTCTTAGAAATCGCGCACAAGGGTAGGAAAGTGAAATATTTCAGTGAATTGTGACTTCTTGTATTGGCTTCAAATCTCCGTAGAAGCCTTTAGTAAAGTTTCCACCACTTTACTGAGGCAGCAATCATCATCATCTTCATCATCATCCTCATCGTCATCCAACACCATCAAATAAGATAATAAAATATCAAGTGAAGACTTGGTTGCAAAGACCTGAAATGAGGTTTAAGCCTCTTCCAGGGACTGGCAATCTTTTCGTTCTTGAGCCCTCTAAGCTCAGTGGGGCCAGCTACTCCAACAATATCTTCCATTCAGTGTGACAATGGTCTACCTCTCCTCCTTGTGCCTATTGGGCCCTTCCACATAGCTCGGGATCCCGGACTCTTATCCCGGAGTCTGTCTCTCTAGACTACTATAAAGTCTACAAAAAATGAGTTGCAAATCAATACCTACCTAAAAGATCCAGTAAGGTCTGAAGCCCCAGGTCTCAAAAGCAGCTGAGTGACGAAGTTAGCTCCTCGGGAGATAAGTTTACGCTTGAAGTCCCAGCCTTGGACACCTCCGTCACCCTCGTACCGAGTGCCGGACACCACATCATAGTCATGTTGCCTTTGGAGCTCTATGAACTTTGGAATGAATTTAGGCTGGAAACAATAAAATAATATTTCAATATCTTTGAATGAGAATGTTATTTCTATGTAGAATGTATATTATTTATATATATGCCATTATTTGTGGGTAGAATGCCATTATAGGTGTGTAGAAAGTCATTACAATTTGTTATAGTGTAAAAAATTAATGTGATGATGTAAATAATAAATATTTATTATAAGAGAATAAAGTATTTTATTGTATCATAACTAAAATGTTAAATTCAGCATTGTCAAGTGGCTAGTAAAGCTTTTGTCATGTAAATTACACTACCCACCACGGGTCATGTCTGTTGCACAGGAGCCCAGAACAAATAATATTAATATTCTACGACATTCCACACCACTATCTATTATAGATTTGCATGTTTTATACCTCATGTTGTTAAACTTTTTTAATCATTTTTAGATTAAGTGCAGATTTGATATCAATATTTTATATATCGGTTTTGCAATATCTTTAACAATGATGAAATAATTGTCAGGACTTGCACTTAGCATTTTCACCATATACGGCATATACCTATATATTTTTACCTGTTCAGGGATTTGCAGGCATGAATTTAAATATGTATGTTTAGTATACTTACATGGTGACTCAAATCTGCGTCCATAATCAGGATAAAGTTGCCGGTAGCATGTCGTATACCGTGTATGTATGCCGTCCCTAAACCCAGCTTTTTCTCCCTAGGCCGAAGCACTATCTTACTGGAGCCATATATCTTTTGCAGCTGTTTGGCAATATCCAGAGTACCATCGGGACTTCCATCATCAATTATAATAACTTCGTAATCGTAACCACTGAAAAATTAATCATGACTATCAAAACAATGATTTTGGATTAGCATATTTTGGTGTGTATTAATGCATGGAGACGTTACCTTGTATCCAAATATTTTACAATAAGCCATATTATGATGGGTAAGTTTTCTCTTTCATTGTAAGTTGGCAATAAAATGGAATATTTATCACTTTTTGTAATCTCAGAATCTGAAACCGTGGCCGCCATGCTGTCAATTAAATGTCAAAAAATGAAAACAAAGAAAGATAACAAAGTCTAATGTCTACAGACAGAGACACGGTCTTTATGCTTATTATCAAGATATTCAATTAATATGCAATGACAAGTTCCATTGAATAAATCAATGGAACTTGTTAAATTATAGTTAACGAGACTGGCTAATCATTTGAATAATGTTAATAAATATTCTTCGATGTGATTTTGTAATATTCACGAATAATTAATTAGGGAAAATGCGTTGCGTTGAAAGAAAAGCAAGAAAACCCATGTCAATATTGTCAACTGTCAAAATATTGTCAACAAACAGTAGACGTCGCAAAGCAAAAATTAATTACAATTTTAAAATTTCACCTTGCCTTGCAACTTGCAATAAATGAAAGTCGAGCTGAAAACAAGGCCACGAAGCCCAATTTCACATAAATAATATTAACGTCACCTATAATTTTATTTCAAAATGTGCTATAAATTATCTAATATGTTACGAAAGTGATTCTGTTACAATAGATCACAATAACAATGGGAAAAACTAGCAAGGTGGTTATATGTGGGATGAAAGGAGTGGGCAAAACAGCTATATTGGAACAGTTAATATATGGAAATATTACTTTAAAGTCATCATTTTACCCAACCATTGAAGATATCTATGTGGCGAATATTGAGACAGACCGAGGGACTAAGGAGAGGGTCTGTTTCTATGACACGGCAGGCTTGGAGCCGCCGCTCACAGGCGAGTTGAAAGGTTTAGTCTAATTTGATTTGTTACTGCTTGTGTGCTTTTACAGGCTATAAGGCATTATTAGCACTTATTTCTCATCTGTGGGGCTCTACAACCTTATCTATCGTTTTAGTTAACTATCTTATCTTTTCATTTAAGTTTTCAGTTGTAGAGCTTAAAGATAGTATGATGAAATATAAGATAATCTTAGGTTTGCTTATAAAGATAAGGATTTGGCCCCACATGCAAGCTAGAAACTCAGTTTGAAAAAAAAAAACTAAAAGATTAACACCCAATTTTGATGGCAAAACACAGCTTTACTAATCACATGTTTTATTGAAACTTTGTTAAATTCGGATGTTGTGAATTTGTAATCAAAATTTTTAATCATGCACATAAGCAATAGCAGTCATTTGCAAATATTACGCACTTTTAATTAACATAGTTATAGTTATTTATTGTTTAGTAGGTCAATAATACACCTTGTTGTTGGATTATTGCTCTATAACTCTATTTATGTGCTCTAATCTAGGGTATCCATGCTACAAGAAATTTTTGTATTTGCACTGTACCATTTCTGCATTCCTTTCTACCCCTTCAGGGATAAAGACATGATATGTGTGTGTGCAAGCTATACATCCAATTTTTCACTGCAGTTGAAACGGTACAGTGTGTTTTAAGGATGGTTGGTCCGAGTCTGACATAACTACCCCCCGCTGACTCCAGCGGAGGAAGAGGGAGGGGGTATCCGAGGGGATTTCCGTGTGTACAAAAATCCTGTGTAGTATTTTCTGTTTTAGAATAAAATATATCAACTTGTGTGTCATCAATATAGCTTTTAAGGTGCTGCTACAGCTCTTGTTTTCACAACTTTTCACTAAAAATATGCGAACTAACATAGAGATTTAAATCTCTATAGTTTTTCACAATATTTTTTATATGATTTGGCACTTTAGAGAAATAATAGTTTCTCCAAGGTGCTTGTTGTTAAATGTTTGGCATACTAGAGAAAGAAGGTATTATTTCTCAAAGTGTGAAATAGGAGTGAATGACACCAAATATGTAAGGCACAGGTGAATGGTCAGGGTCAGGGTACTGGCCAGGGTAGACCTCTTGATACTTACACTGACCAAATTAATAAAATATTGAAAAAAGGATAGGTCAGAAGCACTCTAAAACAATAGGTACCTACCCATCTCAAATCCTGTATGCGCCCGCATACCATACAGCGGATGGACTACAATAATGTTAATTATTATTATTATTATTTATTATTGGGGAACAGGCCAGCAGTTGAAACAACTGATATCAGCCTGCATCTCGTTGTTCACTACACTGTTTTCACTAACTACTTAATGTTTTTGTTGATTTATGTGTTTATCCAGTCTATTTTTAAATTGATTAATATTTTCTGCTGTCACAATATTTTCAGGCAGCCTATTCCATGCATTGACCGCTCTATTGCTCAAGAAGTTCTTGTGTGGATTTGTATTCCAGCTAGATTTTTGCAGTCTAAGATTGTGTCCTCTACGATTTCGGTCTGGTGCGCGTTTGAACATGTTGCTGAATCCTTGCAAGTCGTAGTGATCAATTATTATCTTGAAGGTCTCAATTAGGTCTCCACGTTCTCTGCGCTCCTTCAAGGTGGTCAGGTTCAGTTTATCTAGTCGTTCTTCGTATGGCAAACGTTTCAGCTGTCTGGGGACTTTCGTGAATCTACGCTGCACTCTTTCCAACAGGTCTATGTCTTTTATGAAATAGGGGCTCCATACTTGAAAGGCATATTCTAGTATTGGTCTTACATACGTTTTGTGGATTCTAAGAGCCATTTCAGGTGTCAATGTTCCAAAGGCCTTCCGTATGAGGTATACCATGGTATTAGCTTTTTTGACAATATTCGTGATATGGTCTTCCCATTTCAGGTTCTCCGAGATCTTAACTCCCAGATCCATCTGTGTTTTGACTTCGGCTAGCTGAGTGTCGCCAAGTTTGTAAGTTAGCCTGGGGTTCCGATTTCCGATGTGCAATACCGTACATTTCGTGTGATTCAAATTTATGAGCCAGTCTTTGGACCACTTCATGATTTTGTCTAAGTCTGCTTGGAGACGATCATAGTCTAAAAGGGGGTTTGCAAAGACCTTTGTGTCGTCGGCAAACATGCTGACCTTGCAATCAAGACATTGACACAGATCGAAGGTGAAGATAATATAAAGCACCGGGCCTAGGACGGAGCCTTGCGGCACACCACTATGGACATCTCGTTGTTCGGAAAGTGTGTCACCCACTCTCACACGGAAGGTTCTTTTGCGAAGGAAAGCTTCTATCCAGTCGAGCAATTTGCCACGTATGCCAATAAATTCGAGCTTTTGCAACAGTCTGCTTATGGGGACTTTGTCAAAAGCTTTTTCGTAGTCCAGGTAAACTACGTCGACCGGGGCTCGTTCATCAAAGCTCTTGGTCCAGGTAGCCAGGCACGACAGCAGGTTTGACACAGTGGAGCGGCGTGGACAGAAGCCATGTTGACAGTCGCTTATTATTTGATGTAAACGCAGATGTTCTCTTATGTGTTTGACTACAACTTTTTCCATGGCCTTACATATAACGCTGGTCAAACTGATCGGTCTGTAGTTGACTGGTGCTAGTCTGTCTCCTTTTTTGAAGATAGGGGTCATAATGGGATTAAACGCAATCACGGTATATTATTGGTACCTGCCTTATATACCGTGATCCTATACGTACCTACTGTAAAAGGAACGCGACACCATAGTAGGTACCTAGCGAAAGTTTTAAAGTTAGTACAATAATTAATTATCTGTGGATCTCACGCATTGTTTTCGGACATGAATCGGTCCCACGATACTCGACAGCGCGTAACATTTGCTGTGCCGCTACACAGTTGAAAAAAAAAACGAAATTACTATTTATTGTACACGCAAAAAGGCGGAATTACCTACATTAAGCTGCGGTAACCGACTGACCGCAATGCGCGCCTCCCCATACCCGGGAGCGAGTTGGGGACTCCTTGTTCCCCACACCCGATGAGGGCCAGATCAAGAGATATGGCCCTGGGTCGGCCGGAGTGCGAGGGATATGTCTAAGAGAATCTCACCTCCGGCAACCAGCGGCCCGCTGCAGACGGTGGCGTGCGTTTTAGTCGGCTCGAGTCCGACACAATATCCCCCACTGGCTGCAGCTGGGGAGGTATCCGTGGGGACGAAAGTATGCGTGAAGTACATGAATGTATATCGGTTATCAACGAACGCCAACCTCTACCATGCGAACGTTTGTGTTTTCGCGCTAAAACCACGGATGAAATTAGGTAATTAAGGTATAATGTAACCTACTACTTTGAAACCGAACATGGCTACTTTTATCCCGCATATATGAATCTGGAGCAGCACACGGCCACATTTGATCCCTAGAATAGGTTCCTATGGGTTCCGGGGACGATCAGTTAAACATACTGTCCTAAATACTCAAAATGTACTATTTCAGCAGGGCCACCACAGTCGCCTACGATGCAGTTGACAGCGAATCAGGTGCTCCAGCGACACTATCTTAGCTTTGCTGAAGGGTTCGTGATGGTCTATGACACCACCAGGCCCGAGTCCCTGGACGTGCTGATGTATTTGAAGAAGGACATCGACAGGAATAAAGATAAGAAAGAGGTAAGTGTAAACGGGAGGAGAGATGGCAGACGCTTCCATAAAATGTAACCCAAATCAATGGAGGTCTAAGAGGACCTCAGGCTCTTAGGTAAAAACCTGGGATGCAAGTGATGCAATGGAGACAGCCCTAAGATAATGATGAAAGTCCATTCGTTTTTTTTTCGGTTTACTATTTGGCAAATGGGTCAAACTTACTTCTTTGCAACTGGGTTATATTTTCATTAGTTTACTTATAGACCGACTGTAACCGCTGTACCGCGCCTTGGGTATGTGGGCGGTGAGACGGGGGGAGTATCGACCAATCGACCGTCAGATTTGGTCAGTCCGCCGCGAACGCACACGGCGGTATCTCGCTCACTCTCGATTCATGATCTTTCTTTACCTCGTCCCCCGCCAAGCCGCGCTTCCTAGGGCGCAGTACAGCATATGGTCGCGATTATAGTATATCTTTGGTATCGTACCTTTGTCTTAAGATAGTTTTATTTATTTATTACAGGTAGTTATGCTGGTTATTGGTAATCGTACGGGCCCTGACGACATCAACAGCTTAGAAAACACTTGCTCGAAAGCGTCCAGCTGGTGTGCGCGGGAAAAGATTCGCCATTTTGAAGTATCAGCAATGGACCGGCCGTCATTGTACGAACCTTTTATTTTTATGACGTCACGCCTGAACCCAGTTCAAAATAAAACTACGTTCCCGCAACTGAGCACTTTGAGCAAGTTGACACAGAAGAATAGTAAAAGTGAGGCAATGTAACGGTACGTTTTTAATCTATGCCCGTTTTGTTATCAACCTTGAAGGTTGATTGTAACATCTGTGGTTTGACGTGAGCTGTCAAAATTTGGCGCTAGTTTTATAATGAAGTTTGCTGTCATTTTATCGATTTAGTATTATCGATAGATTTAGTATTATTTGAATAATTAGCTTTGCAATATCCAAGCAGAGGTACTAAAATACCACTACAATAATGGCAGGAAGAAGTTTCGTGTGCCTTTGCTCTATCTCGTTCAAAACTCTTTGAGTTAAGCTCTCTATTGTCTCTGCACCTTTCCTGAAATGGCACAGGAAGCAATGTAGAATGCCAAACTTTGACAGCTTACACAAATGTAAGAGTATGGTAATCTGAGTAGAATACTTCTTATATATTTCAGATATGGTCATATTTCAACTTCGGAAACGGGCAACGAGTCTGGTCCTTTGATTCTCTTTAAAATTGTTAAAAACCAGTCTTGATCTAATATCAAACTCCCAAATGTTAAAAACGATCAAATTAAAAAGAGGGCCAATGCTCGTAATAACAATTTTTAGGCCACGATCTAACGTAAACAAAGATCAAGACGCGACGTCAAGATTCTTTTTTGAAAATCGTGCTACGAAAAAACTGGTTTTGGCATTTTATTTGATTTTGACAGATCAAGACATAATTTCGAATATATTTTTTTTATTAGAAGAAGCGGTCTTCTGATTTCATAACAGTGGCCTCTGTAATAATCTGTACAAATAGTTTGCGAATATACATGAAAAATTTTGCATAGTGCTTCGTTTCAGTGTACAGAAATATCTTCTTCATCTTCTTCATCCTAGCATTAATTCCCAGTCGCATCCGAAGCTTTCACCTCAGAGTCTGGGGTCCGCTCACAGAAATATATTCAGAAGTATTCTACTATATCATCCCATCCAATTTTAATCCAGTATTTTTTTGTTGAATTTGTTAACTATCTATCTTTCAAATAAGCTCTTTATAAGTACAGTTTATCTTACTAAAGAAGATTTTTTTAAATCTCTCGTTACATTGTTGAATTTTTGCTTTACTTGTTCTGTACCTACCAATAGGATCTTTCTCTTCTACCCTACTAGCAAACATTTCCCAGAATAGGCTATTTGACTAATGTTCAAAAACCACTTTAAATGATTGCTTATTACAGTATAAGCATATCACATTAATATTTCTGTAAAAAAACAATGCATTATGTTAAAAAATCAATGATAAAGTTTAAATTTTCAAAAGTGCGCGAAAAACGCTATATTTAATCAAAATGGCGATGCGTGTGAGTATTGACGTCACTGTAAGTTGCTGTTATCATCAGCTCGCACAAAATTTGTATCCATTTCGAACTTAATCACAAAATATGTCCATAAAACTCGCGATAATCAAGGAAAAAGCAAATAATAACACCGAAACAAACAATAATAGCTCATATAACTGGAGATATTTTGTAGGAATGACGTCACCCAGAGCTCTGACCAATCACGAGCGTTTTCGCCATAGACAATAAATCAACAAAATATAACATTTTTATAATTGAAATTCTCATAAAATATACATATTTGAGAGTAAATTGTAGTCTCGTAGGTCTTTTAACGTTATTTTCTAATAGCATGACCATAATTTGTAGTATATTTTTAATGTTGTCAAATAGCCTATTTCTTTTCGCGATTATTATCGCCGAATAATTTATTACTCTCTCATAATGAGGTATTGGATTCTGAAACTGATCCTTCTTAACTTAAGTGTAAGATAAAATAAAAACTGACGCGAAATCATTAATGAAATTAATTAATTTTAAAATAGCCCACAAGTTGATTTTGATTTATGTAATTTCTTTAAATTACTTATTTTAATTGATAACTTATAGACGAAAATATAGCTCTTTGAGCTATTCGCTTAATTTTCGAGCGATATTATGCTATATATATTTTACTAATAGGTATTTATTATGAAATTGTGTTAATAACTTGTATTATTTTAGATCTCTTAGTTAATTAATTAATTTATACATATTCTACGACTTATTACGAAATATGAACGAACTACCGATTCTTCTTCTTATTATTTCTTCTTCGGTTATTGATTTCTCTGTAATTTTAATAATTTAAAATGAAATAAATAAGTTTAACCTTTAAAAGTATAAAGATGAACTCTAAACAAATTAATGAAATTTTTGAAGAAATTAGTATATTTTTATACAATTATAATTGACATTTGATTAGATTTATTTTGAAGTAAAACATTAGTCTTTCCGAAACTGGGTAGTCTGTTTCTCTCTTCAATAAAATTGGAGCTGGTGGCAGTAGTGTGGATAATAGGATAATTTTATGACTTGATTGTTTCTTTATAAAATAAATCTTGATTAAAGTATGTACTTACAATATCATGTATTATAATAGCAATCTCATTAGTTTTATATAAATTAGTATTTAGTTAGCAACCAAACAAACAATAATTGTTATTTTAAGCACATGCCCGATTTTGATTTGTTCGACTGTTTCGCCAGGAATACCCTGAACGAGTTAGGTGAAGTTATTGCGTGCCTAATTTACATGACAAGAATACTGACAGCAAAATATTATCCCAAACATTCTGTAATAAACTAATAACTTACAGATCTTTGCTATAAAAAGAGACCAAAAGTATCGTCTCGATTTTTAGCTTACGGTAGCCTATGGCTGTTGGATAAAAAGGCTTATTTTGCTGGGAACATGCATTTCTGTACTAGCAGTTTTTACTAGGGTGAAACATTTCTGTAGTACAGAAACGCGTTGTTGTAAATACAACGCATTTATACTAGGGCTACGTATTGCTTACTAGGGTGACGTGTTGCTACACTAGGGCGACGCATTACTGTACTAGGGCGACGCATTGCTGTACTAGCGCGACGCATTGCTGTATTAGAGCGGCGCGTTGCTGTACTAGGGCGACGTGTTGCTGTACTAGGGCGACGCATTGCTGTACTAGTACAGGAAGCTAGCTGTTCAGCTGTATTATGAGTATAGATGAGGATAGGGTATACCCCTGGCGATTATAAAAGTTATTCGATTATTTTTGTACTTAATATTGTTATCGCGAACATCATGACTTCATCTGAATGAATAGTTTGAGGGCATAGATTTTATAAAATTAACTAAATAGACTAAGTACTTATGAGCGAATTTAGTTTATTAGTTTTAAATATTTAGTGCAATATTTTTTAGATATAAGATGCAAGCAGCGCTGTTTAACTGGCTTGTGGCCTTTTTAAAACTTTTTAAAAATGAAGGTGCCAATGAGTTGGTTTATTCACTTTCGACAAATATTATTTTAATATATACTAATAAAATTATTACGAATATCATGAATAGATTGTTATCTCGCAGAAAATACTAAAAAATATACTGTTATAGTTCCTGGCGTATATCTAGACCCCAGTGACGTTACAACTTACATGTACCTACTCTATATGCGCTGTACGCGTTTTTTGGGTGTCATTGAGGATAACACGAAGTTCTACAGGGGCGAAGGAGCTCAAATCCAGCAATCATACATTATATCAAATCAATCCGTGCGCATCAAGGTTTCACATGTCTGTCATGCGACTTGGAGAGAAGACATATGCCGAGAACTATACAATTATGATGCAGCCAGAGTATGCTGCAATAGATGAAATAGTCACTTCGCTTTTTGCAGTGTATTCGATTCCTGTATGAGATAAATGTTTAAGTGTTATTGGTTTAAGAGATTGATTAAAAAATGATTCATCGTTCGACGAAACAAATTAATTTTTATTAAATACGATTGCTTGTATGATAAGTAGAAGTTAATCAAAGTATTTTTACATAAAATAATGTACACATTTTAAATTACTCTAAATCTGTGGTTACTGTCCTTTAAATTAAAAACGTACGGTCGCCTTCAGAAGTAGCTAAAAAACCTTTCATGAATAAAAAATGAAATATAACAAACTTGTTCACTGAAGATTACTAGTACATTATGGTACAAGTAATCATCATGCTCACACGTGCCATACGACGTTTTACAACACACTTGCGAATAAAATAATACTACAAATACTAAATAAACAATACTACAAATTAATTCGTTTTCCTATGCGCGCGCATTTAACAATGGCGGTCGACCATATTTAAAAAAAAATGAGGTTTGAACTTAACTTTTTTTTACTCTGTTTTTTTTTCTGTACTTAGAGAAAAAAAAAAGTTAAATTTGAGTGAAAATTTTGTTTATTATACAAGTATTAACATAACATAACATAACATAAACTCACGCCAAGTATTACAAGTTGAAATTATTTATTTAAATACGAAAATGCATCAAATGACCATACAATAGGCGTATTAATTTATTCGTACTATTAAACACGTTATTTTTTTGAAAAAGTCACAGTTTGATAATAGGTGTCATTACGTGCCTAATTGCGGTAAAATAATATCACTTTTATAAGCAGGTGTGTTGTAAAATATTGTATTTGCTTACATCATATTATTTATATCAGAATTAAAATAAATCTATATACAGGGCGTCCCACGGCGATGCCACATGGAGGGAAAGTACCTTAAATCCTTAAGTTAGCTCATTTTGTTTAAAGGAGACATCATTTTATTTTTAAAAAGAAACAAAACTGCATTCAAAGATTTTAAAAATTCGCTTGCCACACCCGGTAATCGAACCGACTAAAATCCGAAAAAGTAACATCCTGTATTTTTATGGCATCAATCGATAGTGTCAATCATAAGGATCAAATCTCTCTAAGAAACATGGTAAATTAAACGAAAGGAAGTCCTTGAAATCTAAAATTATAAATTCAATTTGGCAAAATAAAACACCTTAACTCAAAGTTCATCCATCCATCTGATACCATATTAACAATAAAATTCCATATTTAAACTGCTTTTCTTTTTTTATCGTGCTGAAACCACTGCTGGTCAGCAGTAGTATTTAGGTATGTCGAACTCAAACCGACTAAAACCGCACGCCATCTAAATTAACAGGTTATAAGTTGATCCATAGGGCAATTCTCTTGCCATTTTCGTTGCACAGGGTACACACCGCGTGCAGGTTTCTAATCAAATCAAAGATATCTCTAGTGTTGATACCTTGTAAGAATTTCTCACAAGGTATCAACACATCAAAGATATCTCTAGTGTTGATACCTTGTAAGAATTTCTCACAAGGTATCAACACTAGAGATATCTTTGATGAAATTTATTTATTGAGTACTAAATGAATGAACTTTGTTACCTGTTTAGAATGTAACTTTATTGGGTAACTGCATGAGGTATGTGTAGGTAGGGTAGGTAATTATTTTTGGGTGCTTGATTAGAAACCTGCACGCGGTGTACCCTGTGCAACGCAAATGGCAAGAGAATTGCCCTATGGATCAACTTATAACCTGTTAATTTAGACGGCGTGCGGTTTTAGTCGGTTTGAGTTCGACATACCTAAATACTACTGCTGACCAGCAGCGGTGTCAGCACGATAAAAAAAGAAAAGTAGTTTAAATATGGCATTTTATTGTTAATATGGTATCAGATGGATGGATGAACTTTGGATTAAAGTGTTTTATTTTGCCAAATTGAATTTATAATTTTAGATTTCAAGGACTTCCTTTCATTTAATTTACCATGTTTCTTAGAGAGATTTGATCCTTATGATTGACACTATCGATTGATGCCATAAAAATACAGGGTGTTACTTTTTCGGATTTTAGTCGGTTCGATTACCGGGTGTGGCAAGCGAATTTTAAAAAATCTTTAAATGCAGTTTTGTTTCTTTTTAAAAATAAAATGATGTCTCCTTTAAGTAAAATGAGCTAATTTAAGGATTTAAGGTACTTTCCCTCCATGTGGCATCGCCGTGGGACGCCCTGTATAGCTTTCAGTAACTTTTGAGGGGGACTGTACCTATATTATGTTTAAAGGGTCCTCTACACATAGACAGATTCATCTGCGGATGTTAGAGTCGGACGCGTCCGCCGATGACATCAGATGATGACAGATGAATCTGTCTATGCGTAGAGGAGCCATTAGAGGGGCCGCAGACCAAAGTAGCAAGCATACAGAAAATAAGGAAGAAAAAAAATTACAAGAGATGTCAGGAAGCATTTGCTGTAAATGTAGGTAAAGATGCTTTGGTGCATTTGCTGCTTTGATGTGTGACCCCCCTCTTTGATAGGTGTTTGTGCTACGTGGGCACGATCTTTAAGGAATCTCAATTTTTAGGAATATTTATATTTATCCAACTACACTTAGGGCTGACTGTATTGATAACCTAAGCAATGGGGGCATAAACAGCCACATTCTGTAAAACTATAATCTATCAACTATAGATACTGTTGATCGACGGTACTTGTGGAACTTGCTACACATTCTGAATAGACGCTTGTATTTTTCCACAACATTTAATTTGATCGATTTCGCCGCACGGTATCTGAAAGGCTTATTATGATAGTTTTGGATAATAAACCTTTGAGAATGCCGTGAGGCGAAACCGTCAGGTTAAGAAATATTTAAAAAAAATTTGAATGAAATTTTAAAGCATATGCTAACTATCAAAATCGAGTAAGATAGGATAGGAAAGGTGAGATAAGACGATAAGGGAAAGGTTCAACTCCCGCCTGAGTCGTTTCTCTTTTTTCTATCTTAACCGACTTAAAATATTGTAGAAAAGTAGGTGTCTATCAATGATGTATTATAAACTATAGATATGTTGTCCACACTCTAAAATGGCGACAAAAAAATGATGACTTTTGGTCATCATTTTATGCACCAATCAGAATCGCGACGGTGCGCCACCCAAAAAAGAACGGTTTTAATAATAAATACGTAATAATAAAATATTATTAATATAAATAATAATATAATTCATATAAATTAATACCATTGACGTATTTTTAGAAGTAGCTAATATGTAGTGTTTGCGCCATTTTTGAAAGCCGCCATCTTCGTGCATGACGTATCTATAAAAATAATACATCATTGGTGTCTATTCAATATGCGTAATCAATCAATTAGCCTATTACAGTCCACTACATCCTTTGGTATGAAACATCCCAACAAGATGAACGGACGACCTGAAAAAGGTAGCTCGGGTGCTATGGCGCACATTGGGAGAGGCCTATGTCCAGTTGACTGCAATAGGCTAAAATTGTAAATTGTAAATCAATCTATATTTGTATTGCTAATAGCTTTAATCCTTAGCTTTTTACGCTTATTTTTGTAGAATTTGATGTATGTACTTAGAAAATCTTTTAAATAAATGTAACATACTTACTGGTGCAAAGGTTATCCATTCAATGCTACACTAAAAAAATTAATACCTACACTAAATTAAGAAATACGTTCTCCGTAGAAGGATACAAAATAATATCATAAATTGTATATGAAAAGTCATTTGATGAGGCTGCCATTGTAACTCTGTTGGTGTCTGAAATGGCTGCTCTACACGTAGACAGATTCATCTGCAGATATCATCGGTTGACGCGTCCGCCGACGTGCACTGCAGACGGTGCGACTTGCTAGCTAGTCTGTGGTAGATGTTTAACGTTAACGTACTAATATAACTTGAGCATTCACTTGTAATGAGCATTCACTTGTAATGAGCATTCTTACGAATGTTACATTACAGAAAAATAAACGAGAGCGTTTTAGTGAGCTTTCTATCGAGCGTTCTGCCGAGTATTCTGGCGAGCATGCTTGCAAAACGACTGTAAATTTGCTTTGATTAGAGCGTTCGCGAGAAAGATCATGTAAATGTTCGTAGCAATATTTGGCTCTATGCTTGGCTCGGCTCGTTGTTCAGTTCGACAAATATAAAAACCTCTGCATGCTCGATGTTCTGTTACAAGTGAATGCTCAAGTCTATCAGCACCTTTAAATACCTACCGCAGACGAGCAAATCACCCCGTCCACACGTCGGCGGACGCGTCCGCCGATGACATCCGCAGATGAATCTGTCTACATGTAGAGGACCCTTTATGTTGACCCTCTTTCCTGAGGTTTTGCCTCAGTTTACTATCAGTAGAGGTGTATTGACGTGTCCTATGTAAAAAAGGAGGAATGAGATAACTTTTGCGCCATTAGGTGTATTATAAAATAACCTCTGACTTATTGTGATGTTTCGCTTAGTATTTTAGATTTATATTGTAGTAAAATGAACTTTGCTAATAATATCAAATATTATTATTTTTTACTATGGCAAGTAAACAATAACCCTATTTCA
This sequence comes from Eilema depressum, assembly GCA_914767945.1. Taxonomy (NCBI): domain Eukaryota; kingdom Metazoa; phylum Arthropoda; class Insecta; order Lepidoptera; family Erebidae; genus Eilema; species Eilema depressum. The sequence goes on from OU612035.1 coordinate 11,620,242, forward strand.
GACTTTTTAATTGATTTATATATGAAGTCAAATCAGTTTATTTTTATTATAATCCAAAGGGTAGGTTTTTGGAATTGATCAATGTATGATTAATTAAATGGCATAGTTTCCTTTTGTCAAACTTTTTATAGGGTTAGAATCGCAGACATAGGTGATTTTGTAGTCGTTTCGGAGCAAAAGATTTTGGGCACAGCTTCAATAGAGAAATCGTCCGGAATTTATCGATATTTTTTTAATAAGTTTTTTTATACAACTAAGGTTCCTCACATATGTCTGTAATAATAGCGGATATAATTTTTAAAGGTTTTTTTAATTAACTGTGCTAAACAAATTATATTAGTTATAGACAACTACCCTATTATGACAAAAAATATAAATTTATACAAAACACCAGAGATAATGTTAATATCTGTAATATAGTCTTTTGTTATATTATTTTTGTTTTATTCCGTTCTATGAGGCAATGATCAACAACAGAATGGTGATTTTGCTTTGTTAGTGGATCGACTATATCTGAAAACTTCTGAGAGCGACTGTACAGTAAGCTTCAGAGAAAAGGGACCCCCCTTGTTAATGATATGAAAGCAAGAGGGGTCTGTTTTCTCTGACGCTGACTGTACTACCTACCTAGCAGTACAGTCGCTCCCAGAAGTTGCTGAACACTCAAATGCAATAATTAATGTATATTAATTATTTTTGTAATCTGTTGAGTATAAAAAAATTCACATTTAAAATTTCCGTGTCCACATACAGTAAAATTTAGTATCATCACCATCATCGTCCTGGAGTACATTTTCTTGCTTTTCCGTCTCCACTTCCCACGATAAAATCTAGTGTTACTAATAAATAAAGGAGGACAAAAAAAAAATACACACACTGATGGCATAATTTTATTCTTGCATTTCAAAATGTAATTACAATCGTCTTAAATATTAATGTCCTTGTTTCGCCTACAACTAGTGCGGGATGTCATCCCAGTTGGATCTACGACGCAGTTGCCTCAGTGAGCGGTCAACTGTTGTACCTAACTATACTACGAGAGCTATATGCGCTGTTATTGAAGATAATGTTAGGCTTAATGGGTTTTTTATACCACTTAGGTGGCAGATAAGCACACGGCCCACCTGATGGAAAGTGGTTACCGTGGCTTATGGACGTGTGCAACACCAGGTTAAGGAAACAATCGTCTTAAATATTAATGTCCTTGTTTCGCCTACAACTAGTGCGGGATGTCATCCCAGTTGGATCTACGACGCAGTTGCCTCAGTGAGCGGTCAACTGTTGTACCTAACTATACTACGAGAGCTATATGCGCTGTTATTGAAGATAATGTTAGGCTTAGTGGGTTTTTTATACCACTTAGGTGGCAGATAAGCACACGGCCCACCTGATGGAAAGTGGTTACCGTGGCTTATGGACGTGTGCAACACCAGGTTAAGGAAACGGCGTAATGATCGAGAGGCTCTGGGTTTGAATCCTGGTTGTCATGTTAACGATGTGGACCCATTCCTAACGTATGCAATTTAGCTTAGCAATTTCGGTTATTAGTAGATATTACTTAGTTATTAAAAATATTTAGAACTTACAAAAATGTTGAAATTATTCCATAAGAAATTGTAGCAAATAATTCAGGGGTGAAATGGAGGAAAAAAGTTAATTTTACATTAGGGATATTAAGCGAGCAATAGAGAAGCTACTAAGTTATTTTTTTTTTTAAATTAAACATCGAAAAGGGAAGTTATATGGAAACTTATATGAAATAACAAAGTATGACGTCATACCGTACTGTCAAATATTAAGTTAGGTCCTTAGACTAGGATCAAGTATACTCTGGATTCGTCAAGCGCGTACACCCGAAAGGGACGACAACATAGTACTTATGATACCAGTGTTGTTAGTCCCTACCAAATTTTACCCCGCGACTTTTTTAAATCCGTTAGGTGGTATATGAATTTAATGTTTTCTGGCATTAGTGGCATTACATCCTTTAAAAAACACAAATACAAAACAATTTAGGCATCTGGATCTGGATTTGGAAATCTGAAACAACATTTTCATTAATGTGAAGTTTTAAGAATAAATAAGAAATACCCCACATTATGGGTAATTTACCAGTACCTCAACTGGTATCCCTAATAATTCTATAACCCGGACAAATCATAAAGTAGATAAAAATGGCGGACAAGTCTGGCTTTTGTTTCGAGTTCAATAATTTTAACTCACCACTTTATTTGGTTGGTTAATACACGTATTATGGTGATAATAAATCAATATTTTGAGCCATTATTTCTACTTTAAAGAACTTGTTAATATGCTACGGCTCTTAATCTATTTAATATCTTTACAAAAAAAGGGATATTTTGTCTAAAAATCGTACTTACGTATGATAGGTTATGTCTTGTGATTTCCGCTCACTACGGCTTTTGCAGCCTAATATATAACATATCACCATGTTGAATACAATGAGTTTTAAGCAACAAACTTATGCCACTTAGTTTCACCACTTAAATTACTGTCTATTATGAAGAATTCTCAGAACAATTTCAACAATTCACGATCACAAAAGATTTGTTGGTCACAACTTTCCACTTGTGACCAACAAAAAAAAACAGAAACTCTGACAAAGACAGAGCATATAGTTTTTGTCCTATTCATTCCTTACAGTTTTTGTATGTTGTGTCTCGTTCATACGCGGTATTATTATTTGCGTAGCATATCCAGAGTATACTTGATCCTAGTCCTTAGAGTATCTATCTTACCTGGTTAGGTCTGTGGTGCATGTTTAAAAAATATATAAAAATTTATAAATCAATAACAGCGCATAAAGAGCTCTTAAAATTCGAAAAGTGATATTCTATTAACAATTTCAATACGCTTATATTTCGAGATAATTATAAATTAAGTTGATGAATACAAAATTAGATGACGTATTCTGAATAGCAAAATAACACTAGAAAAAAAAAAAAGATTGTTTTTTTAAATATTTCTAATAGAAATACGAGTTTATCAAATTCGTGTTTTTTTTTTTCAATTCAAGATCAATGAAATAAGAAAGTTCTGAAATATGTCTTAAAATATTATTAATAATACCAGATAGGTATATAAATTTAAAATCTTTATAAATTACTTAATTATTAAATTTAATAAGCTTTCGAATCCTGTTTGTGACAACTCTCTTGGAGATAAAATTTTGCATTATATACGCTTCGCTTCTAGTTTACCTATACAGCGATCTTACTATCGATCTAATTGGGCAGACTAGGCTCATCTTATAAGCATAAATAAAATAATAGTTATATATTAGAATAATATAATATAATAAATAATCCAATGATTAGACAGTTAAATTCAAAATAACTCCAAAGATAAAGACCGCTCTCCACATTGGGTGAGACAAAACATGCGCATGATATAGACGAGTACCTACAATGTTATTACGTAATGTATCGTCATGTATTATGGATTTTAAAATGCGCATAAACATACTTAAATACATTTTAATAAAAAAATATATATAACTGTACATAGAAACACATATAATATGTAGCTTAATAACCTAGCCTGCCCATAACACAGTCCCAACACATGTGCGTCGAACGCGTGTAACTAAACTACTGCTAAACTAATCAGTGACTAGCATCGCTGTTTTAGTATCCAATACTAGAACAAGTTTTTTTTTTTCAATAAAGCAAAATGAGGTTGCTCTGGGAGTATTGGCAGAATATTTTATTTGATAGATACTTATCGTACGCACCTATCAATGGTGTAGAATTATTTGTGTAGGCAATGACTTCTGTGTATAAAAGACAGGGTCGTCTTGGTGAGGCGGGCAAGAGTTTTGAATTTCGAATTTAACAGCTGTCACTATTGGAACAGCGCGCCTTTTTGTAATGTCCTCTATATGACTGCTACAAAACGTCAGAGTGTGGTCTTCGATACCGATTTTTATTTTATACCGCAAGTAGTTTACTACTAGAATTTTATCATACAAGACATTGGCTGTTGAAGGTAATTGTAGGCCATTTATTTGTAATACCTGTAGAGGCTGAGATGATCTTAGGTTAATTAATAATCTAGAATAATTTGTCAATATATTTTTTATGAAAACAAATAGCCCAATACTCCCATAAATAACATAAAATAATTGTTTATGTTCTAAACAAATATACTTACGTCTAAATATTTAGTACCTAGCATCTAAAATTAACATTTTTATTTATGTCTTACATAGATTCAATCTACGTTTAAAGTGCTTGGGCACTAGATCGAGATTAACACTGGTTCGTAATATGTATCATTCTAATCATGGGCGCAATTTTAATGGCATTTGATATCGTTCTCAGACGTCTGCATAAACAACCTGTTAACAACTGGGGTTTCCTGCTCGAATATTGGGTACCTAACTCTTTATCTTTGGAAATCCAACGAAATGGGTACAAATAATAAACCTATCAATATTTTAAAATTCTACTTACACATTATTGTTGATATATTTTTAATTTATTCTCCATGATAAATCTATGAGTAACGCAAATACATATATCCCCACGCGGTATGATCTTCAAAATAGTTGGTAGTGTATGATACAATTTTGTCACACTTAAAACTGGGCATTTGATTTTGATTGAGATTTAGAATTTTAATAGTATACTTTATCTGAATTGACTGTGTCAGTTCGTCCGATAATAGCTATTCCACGGCACCAAATGCCCATCCGTTGACTTGTCCATGACAGTCTTAAATCTTCCACCAGTGTACCCACAAGCGCATAGAGCAATCCATTTTCAAAAATTTGAAATAACCGTTTTAATAACGCTTAAAGCCGTCAAGATGAACACTCACACTATTATACCTAACATTTTATCTACTACCCTTCCAAAAATATTAACGGCATACCATTTCACCCGCTGCTCACCATTTTCCTTCTACGATATATTTTTAATACTAACATCTAATCAATCAACTACATCTCTTTCTTTAACATTGATACTTCGTTTGAATATACATTCATTAGTCATTAAATTTTCAATTGTCATTATCCTTGATCGCTGCCCCCCGAAACTGAACCAAATAACCTCGATCTTGCTCTCTTTATGCTGGAGCCACGTTAACGGGAAATGTCGTTAATCATCTCGATAAATCAACGTAGATGTAGTCACGACTTAACGCGTTAATTTGTCAACCGCATTCACATTACCGATACGTTAGGTTAGGTGATAGCTCAAGTGACGATACATTAACATTGGCCCGTTCAAGTGTGGTTACTCAACGCGTTAATATAATTAAAGCAATATTTATCGCGATGATATTGCCCGATAATGTAGCCCCAGGGTTACGTGATCTTAAAGTCTAAGACCTAAATGTAAGGCTACACACAGATGTGACGGTAGTTATCTGTGTGCGAGAGATTTAACAAGTCGCTTAAAACTGTCAACAACTTAGCAACTACAGGGCCGGAGTGAGTGTTAACTAGAAGCCCTAGGATTGACGAAGATAAGGTCAATGATGGATAGGAGTATATAATTACGTTAGATTTTTAGAACATTCATTGCAAATTACTTATAGTACTTGATTTCATATTTGATTCACACTAAAACGGCTTATTTTCTCAGAAAAGATACGGTTAAATATTTTTCAAAAGCATCGGTAAGCTAGAAATACCTCAAGATGGGCAAAGGCCGAAGGAAGCAAGGCATAACTAGTTCGGTTATCATAATTTATGCCAAAATTTAAAATAATTTTACCGAATCTTTTCCGGAAATCTGAGAACAAAATGGGGGACTTACATATGTACCGAACACTGTCTGGGACTCACTATGTATAGTGGTCATCCTGTTTAGACCTATTCTTAATAATATATAATTATAGGTATTGGGTGTATGTTCATTTATTCAAAAGACACATAAAACGATTCGTTTCTTTCGTGCATTCTGAAGGCCTAAACATAGTGCTTTAAGTATAGATATGAATAGTTCATTAGTTAAGTACTTCGTTAGTTACACATTTACGATAAGCAATGTTTCTATCTTAACTTGATAATAAATTGACTCCATATCTTTCAGTTACTGTTCTTTTAAAAGGTGACAAACGGCTAAGCGTTTATGATTTCTTTCTTCAATTGTCTACGATTCGTTCTTTCAGGTCTGATCAATTTTCCAAATACTTGACACGTTTCTACTTTTCCGTAATTTAATTCACATTTCCCTACGTTTTGAAATCTTATTCAGTCTGAAAACGACTGCGTTATTTCATAGACATAATTTGACGTAACTATTCTCCTTATCCGAGGACCCAATGAGCTAGGTTTCAATTATGAATTAAATTGTACTGAATGTTTACGTCTAAGCCGGCCCTGGATATTTAAGTACATATTTACTAGATATAAGTTTTCTTTTGATTTGAATAATATTGTTTTAAAATATTTGGAGACCAAGAAAAATATTTCGTAATAAATATTATTTAGATAGTTTCAATACAAACATAACCGCCTCATTTGACTTAAAATGATTCATCTAATATTCAAACAATAGATGAAAATCTTTGGCGATTTCTTAACTACATTATTAAACAAACTCGAGTAAAATTTAAAATTAACGGTCATTCATCAACGACGTCCATCTTGAATGTGGTCGGCTTCCGGCCTATCGGCTTCATTGCCAGCCTACGTACTGTTGCATTTGTGCAATTTGTATTTAGAATTTCCTCATCACTACTGCTCGAGTCGTCGAAGCGGCCCGTCGTGCCTACGTCGTCGTCTTCTGAATCTGATGACTGTAAGAGAAAATATAAAATTAAGTTAAGTGCAGTTAAAATTACCTTTTACGGATAAGTTAAATTAAATATACCTTAAGGCCATTGAGAAGTATGTAAAATGTTAACAAAATAAGAATAATTGATCATTCAACAGCTAACATTAAGAGGTTAATAAAGTAATTTCATGAATTGAAAATATTACAATATAGAGAAATCCTATGTCTAAGTTGGTCCAACGCAAGCCAATGTACTCCACAGAATATTTAAACTCATCAAAATACCTACATTTGTGTAAACCTTTATCATTGTAATAAATGTACCTATAAACATTCTCTGGATAATATTGGCGCATGTTGGGCCAATATGTGCAGTCGGCTTTAGGTATCGTGTTGCCATATAGCGGCCTAATTATAGTGGTGCATTATTTTTGTTAGAGATAGACATTTTTTTATCGTAACATAATATAGTGCTATATACAGGGCGTCCCACGGCGATGCCACATGGAGGGCAAGTGCCTTAAATCCTTAAGTTGGCGCATTTTACTTAAAGGAGACATCATTTTATTTTTAAAAAGAAACAAAAGTGCATTCAAAGATTTTTAAAAATTTGCTTGCCACACCCGGTAATCGAACCGACTAAAATCCGAAAAAGTAACATCCTGTATTTTTATGGCACCAATCGATAGTGTCAATCAAAAGGATCAAATCTCTCTAAGAAACATGGTAAATAAAATTAAAGGAAGTCCTTGAAACCTAAACTTATAAATTCAATTTGGCAAAATAAAACACTTTAACTCAAAGTTCATCCATCCATCTGATACCATATTAACAATGAAATTCCATATTTAAATCACGTTTCTTTTTTATTGTGTGTAGACCGTTGCTGGTCAGCAGTAGTATTTAGGTATGTCGAACTCAAACCGACTAAAACCGCACGCCGCGCCGTCTCAATTGACAGGTTATAAGTTGATCCAATAGGGCAATTCACTCGCCATCTTCGTTGCCCAGGGTACACCGCGTGCAGGTTTCTAATCAAGCACCTAAAATTACTACCTACCCTACCTACATAACCTCATGCAGTTACTAATAAAGTTACATTCTAAACAGGTAACAAAGTTCATTCATTCAGTATGTACTTATTTTACTAAATAAATTTCATCGAAGATATCTCTACTGTTGACCTTATAAGATACCTTATCTGATGGTTCCTGGAGTAAAAGTGCTGTGTCTGTTTGCATTGAATTTATAAGTTAAGATTTTGTGAACTTTCTTTCATTTAATTTACCATGTTTTTTAGAGAGATTTGATCCTTTTGATTGACACTATCGATTGATGCAGCGGTCTCCACACGATAAAAAAGAAAAGTGATTTAAATATGGAATTTCATTGTTAATATGGTATCAGATGGATGAGTTAAAGTGTTTTATTTTGCCAAATTGAATTTATAAGTTTAGGTTTCAAGGACTTCCTTTCATTTAATTTACCATGTTTCTTAGAGAGATTTGATCCTTTTGATTGACACTATCGATTGATGCCATAAAAATACAGGATGTTACTTTTTCGGATTTTCGTCAGTTCGATTACCGGGTGTGGCAAGCGAATTTTTAAAAATCTATGAATGCAGTTTTGTTTCTTTTTAAAAATAAAATGATGTCTCCTTTAAGTAAAATTAGCTAACTTAAGGATTTAAGGTACTTGCCCTCCATGTGGCATCGCCGTGGGACGCCCTGTATAGCTTGCAGTGATACCTACGTAAAAGTTGTAGGTAAGGTATTAGTGCGTACCTATATAGAAGTAGAAGTGCATAAATGGTTGACCACTAAGAAATTAATCCTAATGTAGAACAATAAATTACTTACTAGTGATTTAATAGATACCTTGTACAATTTCTAAAATATTATATTTTATATTTATTATACACTTACCTACCCACTATATTTTATACAATAATTATAAAAAACATTTTATAATAATACAAATTAGCAAAATAAAAAGATAGGTAAAAATAAGAAGAAAAGCAATAACAATATTGTGATGTGGTAATAAATAGTAAATAATCTTATAATATGCAATGATTGTAGATATTAACGGCAACACCAAGGATAGGGTAAAACGATTTTCATCTAGGATCAAGTATACTCTGGATATGCTACGCAAATAATAATACCGCGTATGAACGAGACACAACATACAAAAACTGTAAGGAATGAATAGGACAAAAACTATATGCTCTGTCTTTGTCAGAGTTTCTGTTTTTTTTGTTGGTCACAAGTGGAAAGTTGTGACCAACAAATCTTTTGTGATCGTGAATTGTTGAAATTGTTCTGAGAATTCTTCATAATAGACAGTAATTTAAGTGGTGAAACTAAGTGGCATAAGTTTGTTGCTTAAAACTCATTGTATTCAACATGGTGATATGTTATATATTAGGCTGCAAAAGCCGTAGTGAGCGGAAATCACAAGACATAACCTATCATACGTAAGTACGATTTTTAGACAAAATATCCCTTTTTTTGTAAAGATATTAATAGATTAAGAGCCGTAGCATATTAACAAGTTCTTTAAAGTAGAAATAATGGCTCAAAATATTGATTTATTATCACCATAATACGTGTATTAACCAACCAAATAAAGTGGTGAGTTAAAATTATCGAACTCGAAACAAAAGCCAGACTTGTCCGCCATTTTTATCTACTTTATGATTTGTCCGGGTTATAGAATTATTAGGGATACCAGTTGAGGTACTGGTAAATTACCCATAATGTGGGGTATTTCTTATTTATTCTTAAAACTTCACATTAATGAAAATGTTGTTTCAGATTTCCAAATCCAGATCCAGATGCCTAAATTGTTTTGTATTTGTGTTTTTTAAAGGATGTAATGCCACTAATGCCAGAAAACATTAAATTCATATACCACCTAACGGATTTAAAAAAGTCGCGGGGTAAAAATTGGTAGGGACTAACAACACTGGTATCATAAGTACTATGTTGTCGTCCCTTTCGGGTGTACGCGCTTGACGAATCCAGAGTATACTTGATCCTAGATTTTCATCCTTAAAGTTGCCAGTGTTGCTACAACGACCTCTATGTTGCCATGCGATAAATATACACGGTATTAGGGAAACTGACGCGACAAAGCTTTGGCGCGCGCGAATTGTTTTATTATAATCTATGATCGATGGATTTGAGTTCGTCCGACGAAGCACGCCGTCATATGTTTAGAAACTAATTTGTTATACATAATGACCCTGTGTCTCTCTAATAATAACTAATTTATTATACATATGACCCTGTGCTTCTCTCAAAAGACACCCAAACACATGTATAGAGCACATTTTGAGTGCAAGATATATGCCCCGAGGCCCCGAGATACTTATATGTTCTCGTTTTCAAAAATAATTCCCTAATACTATGTATATAATTATATAATAGAAAACAAATTATAACTATCCAGAACCATAAAATTATCCCAGAACCATGCAGAAGCACAATTTAATGCGAAAGCGTCGTACGAAAAGACTGAACAAACATTTATTTCTTGGGGCGGCCGCGGGCGATGACCTGCGGGAGGCGCTTATTGGGTCGCTCGTCACTGCTGTCCACACCCTAAGTATACATATGTACAACACATTTAATACAACAATTCATATAATATTTATATTGTTATATAAAAAAAGAATGAGTTAAAAAAAATATTTTTCTTGCTGGCAAGTTGATATTTTTTTTGTAATTCGAACATTTAGTTAACAGTTAACAAATACAGAGAGGATAAAAACAAGGAAGTGGTTTTGCTCACCCACACAGTTTGTGGGAGTGAGTAATTTATGGGGAAATAAAATTCAATCACCTCCTCTCTGCATTTGCTCTGTGATTTAAGTTAACTTTTCCTGTACTTCTAATATGAGATTTCACTATTTACATTTTACATCATTGATTTAAATTATACATTTTTAATGTTACCAAAAATGTAGCTAGGACCTTGTGAAAATGAAGCGAACGAAATTGATTAAAACATTTTCAATTACCATTTATTCAGTGATATTTCGACTAAAACTACACGTCACGAACTTCATGAAATTGTGAAAGATTGGGAACAAAATGTCACGACTTTCACTACTGTTAATGAGTGGAACAAAAGATGCCCAGAGTCGTTTAACGTGCAAAAAATTTCTAGCGATACTATCTCCTGGAAGCCGGCGGTGGTTATATCGGATTCGAACCGACTAAAACGCACGGTTTTGGGTCGTCGGTTACCAGAGGTGAGATTGGCTGAGACCCAATCCAGTATATTGAAGGGGACATACCCAACAAAAATATGTACCTAGGGAAGATCATTATACCCAATAAAATTGTGAAAACTCATTATAGTTTCATGATTTGTAAAGAATGCACCTTATAAAATAATATTTTCTTATACTTACATGCAACTATTGGAAACTTTTTCAGATAAATAAAAAAAAAATTGAAAAGAAAATTGAAAAGATCAAAGACTGAACTGAACCAGGCATGTTAAAGAGGTCTACTGCAGCGTTTCCCAAACTTTATTAGACTAGGTCCAGTAATTTTAATATTCCCCGTGACCCACCACAAGTTTTTTAAGATGATAGGCTGAAGTCATCTACATCATCTTAACGTTGTTATATCCGAGGCTTTGACCCTGGAACCCCGGAGTTCAGTTATCCCTTGTCATGATTTGGCTGTTTATATACCTTGATGGGATCTCCAAGCCCTATGGGATTTCCTAACTTCTAGAAGAAAGCCAGCGCCAGAGCTTCGTCCATTAATCAGAAGATATACCGGCTTGTAAGTAAGGCTGGCTTAGCCCAAAGGCTTTTGTGGGGTCCAAGGGATGGTAAGCTAAAGTGAATTCCAAAAAGTAGTGACCACCATTCTAGGTGCTATCCCTAAAACCTTATTCAGATTTAGTCTTTGACCTTTGAACCAGAACCAGATGCAAGTATGCAGCTTACATCAAAATCTCCAATAGTAAACTTTGTAGCGGCGGCATCGGCGATCAGCTGCGCGGGAGCAGGCGGCGCGTTCTCCGGGGACAGCACCTAACCGTCACACCGCCCACACAAGGTTAGTATACGCACAAACATTAGCAATAGCGTAGGTGTATCGAGTACTGATTAAGTATATTTTTATTAAATCTAGTTCCCACATTGGCAAAGATTGCCAAATAGAAAAAAAAACTCCAACTAACGTACTTAGCTATTGAAGAAAAAAAATGTGAGATCGAAAAATAATTGAGATTCACTGAAGCTAATTCGATTTGCTTTTCGCAAATAACAAGCATATCTATCTAGGGTTTTCTTGTACAGTGACACCAGTGCGCTCTGGTTGTCTTAGGAAATATATTCTGCTCTTTAATTTCCCTATCAATATTGGATTACATCTGGATCACATCTTCCTCTTTCCAAGGGGGTTTAGGGATTGTTAATGCTGTACTATCACAGAGTACATTGTCCATAAGGTTAACAGTACCCTTATTTCATTTGTAAATTCGAAATCAGTAATCGATACAGCCTATAGTTAATACAGTCACACAGGAAATATAGCTAACCTATCTAGCTATGATGAAAGTGAAAGAAGATCCATTACCAATGTTAGACATGATTGCTAGGGTTTACATGGTAGCAGCGGACATATCTGGGATAAACTCTAAAAGTGTTACTAACTGGCTTTAGTACCTACTCTTTATTTCGAGCAGTGAGGTCTTTAGTTAGACGAGTGAGATCTTTATTTAGACCAGTAAGATCTTAACTTAGAATTACAATAATTTTTATTTAAAATTTAAGAGCCGCTTTTCACATTTTTAATTAATATTAGGTGTTTCGTATGGGTAACTTTTAGTAATACTAAACTTATAACACAGACACGTCCGCTGAATCGCCAGTTAAAAAAAATTAAATTAGAAATTAACACACAGATATAGAGCACCTGTCAAAGCAGCTGTCAAAGGAAATGACATAAAATTTCGGAGTTGGACAGTGCTATCGGCAATAGATTGCTGTATATGAAATGACACAATACCATCACCATCGTAGATGTGGGAATATAAGCACACGACTCTCACCTGATGGTATGTGGTTACTATTACCTACGAAGACTGGTAATACCGGAGGTGTCACTCGCGACACCATACGGGAAAAAGGGATTAAGCTTTCAGAATTCCAGCGATGATATTAAATGGGAGTCGGAAGAAGGAGTCGGTCTATTGCCGTCAACCAAGCACTGTCTCGTACGAAATATTATTATTATTATTATTTACTGGTGGATAGAAGCGAGGATCAATTGGAAAATTTTGAAGCAATTAGTATGCTAACTTTTCCTTAAATCAGAAAAAGATAACATCCAAGAAGGGAATTAAACCAGTAACCATTGAATTTCGGCAGAAGGCTCCAGCGGCGCTCCAAGACGTATGTCTAGGCAAATTTCAAAGAAAATCCAAGTCATGTCCAGAGCCAATTGGCCAGCTGTGCAATTCACTAAGCAAGCACAACGATGCGAGTTGCAACGTTGTGCTCGATAGAGATTGTCATTGGTCAATCTCCAGTGACGTGACCCAATCCGACCAATGCTGTGTCCGACCAATGTGCTCTCTCGCTTAGTGAATTGCAGTGCAGAGCATTCTCCCTGAAAAAGAGCTGGTCGTGGCTTCAATCCCGTCTTAGATATTGACTACTCTATTAATTTAGAGGGAACTCTAAATTAATAAAAGATACTGTAGAGAGTGTAGAGTAGCCTAACTTTGTACCAATCACCGATATAACACACAAAAATGTAACAATACACTTACATCCTGATCGCTCATCATTTCCTTGGTCGATACGGTGGTCTCGATCCTCCTGATGGATCCCTGGTGGATGTCCACGTCGAAGGCCAGGCATTGGAAGCGGCGGAGGATGAACACCACCGGTATGGGTAGAACTCCTGCTAGGATCATCACTATTGCGATTATCAGCACCCATGTGGGGTATGGAGTCTTCACTACGCGGCCCTGTGGGAGATAAAAGGAGATGTGTAACAATGTTAACAAATTGAAATGAAACCACTTTTTAATGGATTCTATTGGGATTTATTTGATGCTATTTACATTTACCCCGACGTTTCGGCAATATTTCAGCAGCCATGGTCATAGAAAATTATGTGACAACTACCATCTAGTCACCTCGTAACCATAGCTGCTGAAAGCTAGCCGAGACATCTGCGTAAATGTAAATTATACCGAACAAATCGCGATAAAATCCGTTAAAAAGTTGTTTTTTTTTTCAATGAGTGATATTCACGTGAACTTCAAACAGTATAATGATAACAAATCTAAGGCTCTGACCGAGTTTGTTATATGTTATGCTGGTTTTATTTTTATAGAGTATTGTAATAATATACGAGTATATGGGTGTGATATCGGTAAATGTGAACTAGTAATAAAAATATATCAAAAAGTGTCTCAGGTATGTGTGGTTCCGTAGGTGTATTCAAATTCAGTATCACCCAAACGAGTAACACAGGTAACACTGTTACAGGTCGGAAAAAAAAACCCAACGTGTCACAGGTGTTCCTGGATGCGACGTTTTTGTCCCAACGTGTAGGTAACACTGCAAAACATTGGTGTTATTGATTGAAAAAAAAAAACCCAATGTGTAATTGCATCGACGTTGGTGAAATGGTAGAGAAAAATATTAATACTTTATTGTGACCGTATTATCTACAGCGTAAACAGTACCTACACAATTCAAATATGTATTAAATTGTGGATAATTCAGTTTGATTTGGAACTATGATTTTAGGTTCTACGTAATAGTCAACGAGTCTGTTGCCATCATGCAGGCACTTTGCCATGGGCTATCTATAGGTTTACTGTCGGACGAAGTACAGCCCTATCATTTAGTCACCTTCGATATCCACGGGAAAAGCGTCCCTATTCTACTCCACCGGGAAGGCAGGAACAAACATAAATCCACTGAAAGTGGATTAAACTTAATAAGGAAAGAACTGAAATTATAAAATGGAGGTCTCGGTAGGAGGAGGATGCCCAAGAACTCCTAGCTTTACGTCGTAACGAAAAACATCATGTGTATTAAGCTAATTGTCTCACCACCTAGGACGCCCAAGGTGCGAAGTAGAGGAGGAAACGCCTGAAGGCGGACCATGACCTCTGTGTGCACTACGTCTTCATGATGAAGATAAGTGCACTTGTAATGAGAACCGTTTTTGTTTGAAACTCACGGAATCCTAAACGCACACATCTGTAACGCGTTCTGAAATTTAATGTCGCACACGAATGCGTATGCACATGAACAAGTTGTTTAGTCTATATTATTGTAAAATGTTTAAATTTATATTATGTGTGATCGTATCTGTGATGTCGGAGCACGTAGTCATTGAAACACCTAATGGAACCATTATTGGACAGAAAAATTTCGAATATAATACGTTTTATGGTGTTCCCTATGCCCGAGTTGACCCTGAAAATGTGTTTGGCGTTAGTACCTACCTAATACATTGTTTCTTACACATTTATAGTACAGTTTACGAAATTTTAAAGCAATTAATATGTCATATCGATTAAGATTTGAATAGTTAGCATAATTTGGAACACTCAAGACGTAGCTCGGTAGTTCAGTTGTCAGAGCATTCCCCCTGTAAGGAAGTGATCGCGGGTTAAGTCCCGTTTCATTTTATAGTTTATTTTTTATGCTTCTGGTCCCTGACAATAATATGAAATCAAAGTGGGACCCTGGTCAAAAGAAGGTTGGGAACCACTGCTTAAAATAGATACGGTTTACTTTTAAGCTTGTGGTTCTGCCAATGATATTATAATGAAATCAAAGTGGAACTTGTTCAAAAATATTTTGAGAACCACTGACCTATATACTGTGACTGTAGTTTTGTATATTTACGAGAGATGGGTTAGATTCTCAATCAGCAAAAATATTTGTTTGTGTGATTGTCTAATTGCATTAGTCTTAGTATTTCTGTATTTGCAAAAAAAAAAAGTGCTGAACCGTTGTGTGTGCATTCAAGAGTCAATACAGGCTAAGCTTAGTTTTGGTCCAGATATCACTGTATATGTATAAAATATCCTAAAATAGGCTAGGAGGTAAGATGGAAGTCACCCCCAATATAAACAAATAATCAAGCCACTTTATGCGGACCCCAGACTCCGATGCAACCAGAAATAACGTAAGGATGATGATGATACATACATACATATAATCACGCCTTTATCACCGGAGTGTTTTAGTCAGAGGTGAATTAACACCCACATTTCATCAATCATTGTATTAGGTCCCACGTAATAGGGAGTGAGCCTATAAATTGGCATATGCCGGGCACTATCGTTGACTCGAGTCATGCATCTGAGGCTAAGTCAGGGCTGTATATATCTGTGTGATGTTAAACAGCCTTTCCCTTAGTCCCCTTGTACGACACCGCATGGGAGGAGATGGGGCGGCCCAAGTTCTACTCTGCCGGGAACCCCGGGGCTGCGTGAAATATTGTTATTAATAGAGTTCCACACTTTCCAGCTACCCTTGGACCTGCCTCAACACTTTGGAACATTTTACGCGAACGATTCTTCAACAATGTGCCCTCAAGTGCACCGTCACGTCGGGGGCACAATGGATTGTCTCCGTCTCAACATGTATGTGCCCCAAACAAAGAACATCAAACGCGCAGTTTTAGTTTGGTTCCCGTCTCGTTTTAGATACGGGCGCGCCGGTGACTATGGTGGCCAACATTTGGCCAAACATGATATCGTAGTTGTAATAGTTAATTTTAGACTAGGAATATACGGATTTGCTTGTCTTAACGAACCTAAGGTTCCAGCAAATATGGCTTTGCGGGATCAGGACGCGGCCTTGAGATGGGTTAAGAGAAATATTGGCTATTTCGGTGGAGACCCAACTGATGTGACAATCGGTGGTCAAGGATACGCAGGTGGATTTGTTGATTTACACATGTACTCAGAATTGGACAAACTGTTTGATAAAGTCATCATACAAAGTGGATCTATATTTGCTCAAGGGCTTTTTGGTGACCCTAATCCAGAATCGGTACTTCGAGTTGCAAAACATCTTGGGCTAAGTATAGGTTCAAAAACAAAACCTAGAGATGTGTTACATTTTTTATCAAAATCTAAACCTGTTGAAGTGGTAAATGTTGCAGAAATTCTCAATTTACGCTGGACCATTTGTAAAGAGAGAAGTTACGAATTTGGCATCAAGAATTTTATTACTAAAGGTCCTTTTCAGCTAAAGAAACCTAAGAAAGCAGGACCCACTAAAGTTCTGATAGGTTATAACAGTATGGAGCTTTTGGGTGCATTTTCTCAAGACAATACTACGACTAGCGAGTTCTACAAGTCTATAAAGGAAATATTCCATCAGAGAATTAACCAAACTTTTAATTTGCCAACTAAGGATAAAAAGATACTTAGCAAGTTGCTTAAGAGGTTTTATATGGGGGCAAAAGAAATAGGGCAGGCAACGAGAAAGGAACTTATCGAGTCTGGCTCAGATATATTCCTGAACCATGCTGTTGAAATGTCTGTGGATAAATACGTTGAAGCTGAAGCTACAGTGTATAAATATTTGTTCTCGTATGAGGGGGGTAGTCAATTTTCTGATATATACGTGAGTGGAGCATCCAATGGAGACGAGCTTAAGTATTTGTTTGAAATGAAAGATAAAATTGGCGGGCAAGTTCAAGACTATATTCGACATCAACTAGTAACTTACTGGGCGAACTTTATTAAATTCGGGTAAGATTTTTTGTACATCCTACTATCCTACATAATGTTATTAATAACTAGCTGATCCGGTGATCTTCGTACCGCTATATTTTTTTTTCCACCAGCGTGGAAGTCAGTTCCGTTCCCGCTGCACTTTTTATACAAATTTTAGATTTGAAAGTTTACGAAGATTCGTTACTTAATCACGCTTAAACGGTTCACCCTTGTTTGACCAAAAAACGTATGACAAAACATCATTTGACAAACAACGTTTGAAAAACTAATCATTTGACAAACTTTCATTTCGCAAACATATTACTTTAAAAATAATCATTTGACAAGAAACGACTATATTATGTGAAACGACTGTATGGTGAATGTGAGTGTTAATTCACCTCTGCCTAACTTTTTGGGGATAAATACGTGGCTATATGTATGTGTGTATGATTCTTTTTTGTGTAGCTTACTGTCACGTCTCTGATAAGTGCGTAAAATCAGGACAATTTGCCTTTTATGTTGCTATTCTGGAATGCGGACAACACATCTTTATAATACTTATACTTGTCATTGATTGGAATTGGTTCCCATGAGTTTAAGTTGCCGAAGCGGCATCAGAAAGCCCTACTTTTAAGTGTCCTCTTCTGATTCTACTGACTCTTCTGACTAAACGCCATTGTTCTGAGAAATAAGAGTTTCTTTTCAGGAATCCTACACCTGAAGGGAAGCCATTGACATGGATTCCGGTGACTGGGGACAACAGACCGTACCTGGACATCAACGAGCACTCTGTTATGATGGACCACGTGTTCCGAGAGCGGATGGCCTTCTTGGATTTGATGTACTACGTTTATGCAAAATATACGATACCTCATTAATGATATGGAATTGTACAATTTTATTATGGATTTTTTTTTTTTTTTTTTTTTTTTTTAATTTATTTATGACAATACAAGCTAACAGTGTAAAACACCAAAGCGCTTATAATGCTATACTAATAATTCTTACTTACTAACTAGAGCTAACTTAATCTACTAAACAGGTACATGGAAGTATTAAAGTGAGTATAATAATCATAATAATAATTCTAATTACCTACAAATTGAGGTTGCGTTTAAATAAATTAGGACGTTTCTTGACATTTCATGTATGTTGTCTGAGAATATATCTACATCGGGATTCGATATTAGTAGACCATTTATTAGCCCGATCGCCCTTGCGGTGGGGCAAGTGGCAGCTTGGGGCACGCGCCATGTAGGTGGCGTAACGAAAAGGCGATGCTGGCGACGCCCAGTGGCGCGCATATAGTTATCCGGGACATACAAATTAAGACATGCCAGGACAGATGGGTTGTCTACCTTATTATTAAGTAACAGGTAATAGTGTATCACGTGTAGGAAATTTCGCCTAAGCTCTAAAGTTTCAAGCCCCACCATCCCTGTGACAAACAGTGAGGGATACAAGAATGGATAATATCCGTATGAGCGCCTGTAGAGATACCGGGCGAACCTGCGTTGTATTCTCTCGATCATTAGGGTATAAGTTGTTTCGTAGGGGCTCCAGACAATAACGTTGTACTCCAACTTGCTTCTCACATATGCATTGTATAGGAGCTTTACCACAAATACGTTGTTGAACTGGGATGCTGTCCTCATTATAAACCCCAGAGACCTATTTGCTGCCTTACATGTGTTTCTCATATGTTCGTGGAAGTTCAATTTTGCGTCAAGCATCAGGCCAAGATCCCGAATGGATGTAACACGGTCAAGCTGCTTCCCACCTAACGTATAAGACACTGCTATTGGAGAATGTGATCGAGTGAAGGTAATCAGTTTGCATTTGGAGATATTCAATGACAGTTTATTAGATTTACTCCACTCTGCAACTGCGTCAATATCTCGTTGTAGAGCCTCACAATCATTAATTTCTCTAACTGATATGAACAACTTGAGATCGTCAGCAAACATTAAACACTCTGATCTGGATAGGACAGTAGGTAGGTCATTAATCATAATAAGAAATAAAGTTGGTCCTAGGGTACTACCCTGACTCACCCCGGATCTCGTGTAGTAGTCGTGTGATCTATGGTTACCCAGCTTGACATACTGTCTTCTGTCTGCTAGATAGTCCGCCATAAATCTCATAAGTTGCTTATCAAATCCTATTGAAGACAGCTTAGTCAAGAGGATATCATTATCCACGCGATCAAACGCCTTTTCAAAGTCAAAATACGCGGCATCAACCTGACAGCCTGATGTGACGTTAGTCTTTAGGTAATCTACAAAGTTAGTATGATTTGTAATGGTAGATCGCGCAGATTTATTAGAGTACGGACTTGAACTGTTATATACCTATTGATGATAGCCTCAAACAATTTACTGAATACTGACAATATTGCAATGGGTCTAAAATTGGTGATATCTGTCGACGCCCCGTTTTTGGGCACTGGCGTGACCCGCGAAACCTTCCAAGTGTCAGGATAGGAACTACGCTGCATGGCGAGATTAAACACGTATAGTAAAGGTTCCTCAAGAGCTGGTAGACAATCCTTAACCAGAAAAGGAGGTACATTGTCTGGTCCACAAGCCGATGTCGATTTAAGGCGCCGGGCAGCAACCCGCAGATCTAAACTATTAATGTAAGGGATGCCAACCCGGGACCCATGCACACGACCATCACATTCCGCAAACTGAGGGTCCAACTGCGGAATATTTTTGTGAAACACTGAACTAAAATAACGAGCAAAAGAGTCGGTAGCTTCTTGTCCTTGTACTGATCTATTTTCATATGTGAACTCCTTGTTTTGCTGTCTGTTCTTATTCTTATCCCGAACATATTCCCAAAACTTAGAGGGATCACTGGTAATTTTGTTACCCACTGATCTCAGATAGTTCCGGGAAGCACTCTCAATAAGTACTTTGACTTTAGACCTATAGTATTTAAAAAGTTCTTTGTTAAATTCTAAGCCCTTTTCCTTGAATATTTTTAAATTATAATGCTTTAATTTAATATAATGAATGATCTCTCCAGTAAACCATGTTGGATAGACATATTTTTGGTTGCGTGGTACACTTTTTTTGGGAACATGGTTGCTAATGGCGCTGTTTAACTTTTTGTAAAGAGTGTCTGCAGCCACATTAACATCAGTCTGCAGGAGTAGGTCGCTCCAATCTATACAAGCAATTTCAGCATATAGCCCTTGGAAATCTGCCCTGCGAAAGTTCCACTCGGGGTTAGGGTTATTCGAGTTATTGCTCTCTGTTAGAGACGGTGGATAATATACTAAATTAGTTTTAAATACGGTTGAGTATATCTCTAAAGCAGGGTGATTGGCCCCGGTATCTAGTCGTACAAGAGGCTCAATATCGGATACTATGTTGAAGTTTTTAGGTTCATCATTGGTGAGAACCAGGTCCAGGTTGTACTTTCCCGTGGTATTATCATAGATTTGATAACAGGGTCGGAACTTACAGAACTCTAAAAACATTTCGAATTGTGTTATCACTGTGCTAGTGCAGGAATTAAGATTAAAGTCCCCAACAACTACGAATTTATATTCACTGTATGCACTAATAGCGTTTTCTATACAAGACAATACCTCTAGATACTGACCAACCCCATAACTAGGAGGCAGGTACACAATACAGATAAACATGGTAACACCTTTCTTAGACAGTATCGCAAATAGTAGTTCTTTATCCTCAGTCAGTCCGTCTACATCTGTTATCCTCTTCACTGTATAGCTATCTTTTACAGCCAATAACAATCCACCATATCCAGTATCACCATGTCTATCCTTTCGCAGTACTACATAATTTGACGGGAGTAATTCGGCATCATTGACAGAACTATTCAGGAAAGTTTCCGTGAGAGCTACAATATCATACGAGTTACAAAGGATATTATTGTAGAAAACTGTGGTTTTAGAACGCAAACCTCTTACATTTTGATAATAGATTACACTTTTGATAGCATGCACTTTATTTTTGGGCTTTTGTTTCTTTAAGATATGTATTTGTTTAACAGGTTTTTGTTTACATACAGTGCTACTCAAGAAAAAACTGTGAGAGAGTTTCCGCCCCACCAGCAGGTGCCGCATGAGTGGGGGAATATTTACACATGTCAATTTTTATGTTATCCATTATTGCCTGGTATATAGTTCTTAAGCCATTTCTATTAATACGCCCTGTAATGTGTGAGAACATGTCAAAGGAGAGGTATCTGTTTGTATCAAAGTAATAAGCGTAAGTAGAGTGACATACCTCTTGATACAGCTGACTATTAAATAATTCAATACTATAGTTATAAATAGGGGCCCCGCAGATATAGGTTGGAGTACATATTACAATATTTGTGTAGTTAACATGCTTTAGAGATTCACTTATAGAATTTATTAGACCCATGCAGTCTGAGTGCTTGATTTCATGACCACTCAACATAATAATACAGTAGTCATTCATATTAAAGCCCCGCAACTTACTATCTATATTATGCAATAGTTCTTTTACAGAACAATTCGTATATATATACCGACAGTAATCAAAGTGATAACTGAAGGTATTATCAGCCACCCGTTGTGTACCATAGGAACTAACATTAGTTAAAATACATAATTTATTTTTTGCGAAATTGTGTGGATATTTTGAAGAATCGTTGCTAATAGTTTGTATACACTGAGAAGATAGTAAATTTTTGCTATTAGAAGCCTCTTCGATAGACTGTTCGAGATCGCGAATTTTATTACCGAGGATATCTATTTCCTTCTTGGCTTCTTTCAGTTGTTGCTCCAAATCTGCGATCGTATCCTGCATCCTTGCAACTGTACCACTGGTGTCTGTCTCTGTCGCTTGCGAAGTACTTCGTCGTGAAGGTGTGCAAAAGGCACTTACTTCTACTTGCCGTAGGGAGGCTCTGCCTTTCTTTATCGGAGTATTACTAGACGACACAGTTAACAGCTTTTTTAATGTGGAGTTGTCCTTAAGTAATTTTATGTTTTGCTCTCGAAGATCATTATTTTCAAGAATACATTTTTCCAGCTCATTCTGTGTACTACTCAGCTCCGACTGAACTGCTTTCATTGATTCCTGCATTTCCAGAAATTCCTGTGGTGTCAATAGGTCCAACATATTGCAATCCATACTTCTTGACATAGGCTGATCAATTATGCCAATAGTATCGTTCAATGTAGCATTTGACTCCTGTTGGTTATTTGCTACAGTAGTGAGACAATTCCCTGTCTCAGCAGGGGAACTGGTTACAGGTGTATTTTGCTTTTTCCTCATAGTTACGAATGACTGTTCCGAAGTAGGTGTATTTTGCTCCTTTCCTAGTTTGCAGTTGTTGCAAGTCCAAATAGACGTTTTAGGGTCTTTTCTGAGTTTAGTCCCATTGCATTTATTGCACTTAACTGGTGGCAACATCTTGTTATTTTTATTTTTTAGTAAATTGGTGGTCAAAGGCATCTTTCACTTTCCAGTTTGTTGTCGCAGTTAAGCTACTTCTCACTATTTGCCGCTATAAATCCACGTAATTCAATTGAATGCACGTAATATTATTGTTCTGGCTTTTTATTTATTTTAAATTTTATTATTCTCCGCTTATAATTTTTTTCCCGCAATTAGCGTTATGTTCACCCATGTGGCAACCCAGATACAAAATTATTTATTTTTAGGCAACGACAACACTGAAGTTTATGTGTCAACTGGTGTCAACTGATGTGACTTTTGTTCGGCTATTCGGCACAAGATGGCGGTAGTAGTATTTTTTGCAACCCAGATACAAAATTATTTATTTTATTGCAATGACAACACTGAAGTTTATGTGTCAACCATAAATTTATAATAGAACAGATAGGTTATACCTACAGAATTAACGTGTATTACCTACGTTCCATTTTTATGAATGAACGTTTGCCGACGGTTACTATGCTAGGGATTACCTTTTATTATCGTAACATTTGTCGATATCTTTCTATACTACCTGTTAAAGTGTACTAACCATAACTTTAAAACTAAAACCCGACTACTGCAAAATCACGAATCTCTAGAATGTATTGTTTTATTAGAGTAAATGGTATACGACCACAGCTATTCTTGATATTTTCTTGCTTAATACTTCTTATAGCGTGATTTGCAGTAGTCGGATTTTAGTTTGAAACTTGATTTTTATTTGTATTATTTTGGTGCAAGCAACACCTAATAATGTATACAAAACACGGTCTATATATCTCAAGTTTTTTTTCATTATAGTCAGAGTTTCAGAGAGTCATTCACACGTCATATTGCCTATAACCAGCGGATGATCAAGACGTTTCTAACAATACCACAATTGCCCAGTTCTAATACGGAAAAACAGAAGACATTACAATTTTGTCAATTCGTATTTCTTCAAAAGAGTACATTTTTGTAAAGAAGAATAGTTTCGTCGTCAAATCTTTTATTGGAGTACATCACTATTATGCTTGTAGTAGTATGTTCTAGAAAAATTCAACAATGGCTGTCGCAAATCATTCATAATGTTGGCGCAAATCATTCATAAATTTTGGCACCGTTGGCACGCTGTCAAATTCTCATACTCATTTTCCCAAGTGAGCAATAACTTAAATTTTTTGTCTCTTTTTAGCAGACACAACTGTATATTGGAAAAAAAGAGACAAAGTGATATAATCAAGGTTCAATTCATGTTTGCCTCATATTTGTATAACTAGAATTTCTATATGTTGAACGGGGCCCCCCTGTGGTGTCAACTGGTGTCAACTGATGTGACTTTTGTTCGGCTTTTCGGTACAAGATGGTGGTAGTAGTATTTTTGTTTACAAATTGTGATGTATTAGAAATTCAAATTTTCAAATAAGATTTGGAGTAACGGCCTTTTGAAAAAATATCTTGTAAATACTTCACAATCCGAATTATTTCACTTTCTCCTAGTCTACACTTTCTTCTTTATGTTTATAGTTGCATATTTCACTACTCAAAGTTAAATTTGGTGTTTAATTAAAGCGTTAAGTATCCTGCATTATCGAGGTTTAGACACTGTTGTATATTGTATTATATTCACTGTTATGAGCTACGAACGATATCACTGGAGTTGATCGATGAATACTTCAATTTTTGCACCAGATATACACTTTTTACTTAGTATTTACTATTTTCAAAGATTTTAAATACGCGGGCGATGTTAGCTACTCGAGTGTTGCCAGTATATTCCAATTAGTTTGCTAACTTTTCCTCTTTGTTTTATCGTGCGAAAAATCCCCACGGATACCTCCTCCGGCTCCGGCGACGTTATGTTGGACTCGAACCGACTAAAACGCACGCTGTCTGTGGGCCGTCGGTTGCCGGAGGTGAGGTTGTCGTAGCCATATCCCTCGCACCCCGGCCGACCCAGGGCCAAATCTCTCGATCTGGCCCTCATCCGGTCTGGGGATCACGGAGTCCCCAAGCTAACTTTTCCTCTCAAGGTGTATTTAGACCAAACGAACATAGAGCTAGAACAAGAGCATTCTTTCTTAATAGTTTTGTGTAAACGAAACTTTATTTTCAGCGTTTACATAGAAAGAACAACGAACGAATGTTCTGTCACTGTTTACACTATTAGAATTTGACGTAAAGGGTATAAATTGAACATTCGTTTGTCTGATGAAAATCAGCCTTCAGACCAAACTAATAACTCAGACTAAAAGAACAACATAGACTGAATAACTTGAGAGTGAAGCGACCTAAAGTAATGCTAAAGTAGTACCATTTCGTTCGCACTAATGCGTGCATACAAAGAGACCAAGAAAAGTCAACATTTTAATCTTTTTAGTTTTATTTTTTCGACTGTCAATGTTGTGACTTCAAGATTTTTTTCTAAAAAAATAATACTATGGTGCAGTCGTGCGTGCACACAAAGTATCAAGTGTGCGAGCGAAATGGTACCTACTACTTTAGGCGACAATAATCCTAGCGATTATTGTCGCCTAAAGTAGTAGGTACCTATATTATAAACATGGAAAGTTTTTTCGTTCGTTAAACGCACTAATCTCCGGAACTACTGGTTCGAATTGAAAAATTATTTTCGTGTTGAATAGTCCATTTACCGAGGACGGTTACAGCCTCTATCACATCACGCTACTACTCAAAAGAGCTGAGCATAAATGATTATGCTCAGCTTATGTCAACAAATCCGGCAGATTTCCATACATTATACGAAAATTTAAAAAAATCCGGATAAAATTGATAAAAGGGTTTCGAAGCATGCTACGGGCAAAGCTGGCTAGTAAAATATAAAAACATCACACAGTACCTATATTACATCAACTATGTAAACATGACTCAATACTGAAGATATTTCTTAGTGCAGTCAAAACAATAGGCAAAGGGGACTTACATGCACAAAATGATACCTATACATTTCTATGAATCATTAAAATAATTATCTTCCACTTATAAATACGACCACTTCAACGCGCATACAATTAGTATTCATTTAAATATCGAACGAAAGACAAAGGAAAGACCACAATTTAATACTTTTTATAGATTTTTCTCGACTGCCAGTGTTGTGACTTCGATTTTTTTGATAGACTTCGAAATGCTGACTGTTCGAAGTCAAATAATATTGAGTGTAGTAGTGTTAAGTTTGTTTGCGTGCGTAAAATCGACGACAGTGATAGCAGCGTTGACTGATAAAGGTGATATCATTGGACAGGTTAACAATGGATACAACACGTTCTTTGGAGTGCCGTATGCTAAAGTTGATGAGGATAATCCGTTTGGGGTTAGTATTTTTTTAAGTATGTGGTATAGTAGATAAGTACAATAAGATTATTAATTTAATAATTACCATTTAACCTAATCGAATTGGTATCTACAATTTTTTAACCCTTTAATTTCTAAAAAAGATCTCATTACAGATAATTTATCCTGTAAAACTAGATAGGGTTCGTGCCAATCGTATTCGTGAGGATTTTGCGCACGATAAAACAAAAAAAGATAAAATTCGTGTATAAAATAAGTTTTCAGAGACATCCAATTTTAACTACGCATGCTTACATACAATAGGTATTTCCTATTGCCTCTGCATCGCCAAATTCACATTCGCATGCGAATTGGGTTTCTCCTTTATTTATTCTTTTTTTTAAATTTCCAGAAAAATCTACAATACCCCGACTTCGAGACTCCCTTCAACGCCAACGACTCCTCAGTAAAGTGCCCTCAAGTATTCCGCAATGTTGGTGGAACTCTACAATGCCTTCGAATGAACATATATGTGCCTCACATAACCAACACAAGCACCACACTACCAATATTGGTCTGGTTTTATGGAGGAGGCTTTTTAATGGGTAGTGCAGGGGAGTATGGCGGCCAACATTTGGTCAAACATAACATAATAGTGATAACAGTAAACTACAGACTTGGTCCTTACGGCTTTTTTTGTTTAGATAACGCTTTAGCACCAGGAAACCAAGGACTGAAAGATCAAATAGCAGCTCTTAAGTGGATTAAAGAAAATATTGAAGCGTTTGGTGGCGATCCAGATAGAGTAACCATTGCTGGTGAAAGCTATGGAGGTGGAGCGGTTGATCTGCATTTATATTCAATGTATGATACATTATTCGATAAAGCCATAATCCAAAGCGGTTCTATTTATAGTGAAGGCTTCTTTGTAAGACCGGATTATAACGCTGCTATTAAAATTGCTAACTATCTAGGCCATAATGTTACAAAAACGAAAGATGCTTTAAAATTTCTGGGTAAAGATAATCCTCTTGATGTAATGGAAGCTTCGAAAAAGTTAAATTTAAGGATGGCAGCCTGTAAAGAAAAGCGTTTTAGAGGAGTCCGAAATTTTGTTACAAAAGATCCCTTTAGGGTACATAATCCTAATAGAGTGAAAAATATAAAAATCATGATTGGATACAACAGTAAAGAAGATTTTGGATCTTACGCGAACAAACCAAAGTCATATTACGATAGTTTAGGTGATATATTCTCCAATAAGTTAAGAGCGAATTTCGTTTTAGTTGGAAAGGAATTGAAGACTCTTAGTGGTATTTTTAAAAGATTCTATTTAGGTGGAAAAGGTATTGGACCAGAATCAATGCTGGAGTTATGTGATTTTACGTCAGATTTTAGGCTCAATAACGCCGTAGAGCGATCTGTTGATAATATATTAGAGCAAGGTGGTCAAGTTTATAAATATTTGTTTTCGTATATTGGAGGTAGTATATATAAGGATGTTCCTGGAGTTGGGGCTATACACACAGAGGAACTGAAGTATCTTTTTGAGATGTCTTCTCAATTGAGTAGTGAAAGACAAAAGCTGATGAGGGAGAAGATGACGAGGATGTGGGCGCAGTTTGTTAAGTTTGGGTGAGTTTCTGTTCATGAATTAGCTCTTCTTTTATGAATTTGTATGGTCAGAAATTCAGATTTCAAAAATTTGTGGTTGAACAACGTTGCAACATTATTGTAGCATATACGATATTGATATCTTTTTTTGCATAGTTATTGTACAGCAATTCATGAAATTTGTTAAGAAATTAACTGAAAAATGTACGACTTAATTGATTCGATTAAGATATGATTGGTTAAGACTGAAAATTGTTTCGACTCGTCAAGCGGATTGGTACAATTAATGTAATTAGCAATTATAGAACATATTTTTGTTCCAATTCGTCAAGTCTGTGAATAGTACTAACTCGTTCTGTTGGTATATGTATATAGTAACAATTATTTAAGAGTAAGCGTTAGTACGTTCTGATTCGTCAAGCCTATTATTAGTTCTTATTCGTCAAGTCCATAACCCAACCAAATTAACACCTTTACAATACAAAACATTTATCTTGTTCTAAAAAACGTCTAGAATGAATTAAGTCGGGAAAAGTTGCTATACATTTCTTTAACATTCGACTTTGCCCCATCGGGACCCTTGGTGGGGCAAACTGGAAGTACCCATATTGACCTTGTAAAAACTAATTTTCAGAAACCCAACTCCTAACCGAACAGACTTGTTACCAGTGAGTTGGACACCCGTGAATGGAACAGCCAAGAACTACTTGGATATCGATTTGGATATGAAGATGGGGACTAACGTGTACAACCTAAGAACAGCTTTCTGGGATCTGTTCTGGCTGTACTATATGAGACGATCGATACTATACGATGGAAGATCTAATTGAAACTTTTTTTACTTTTAAAATAAAATTTAATTATAATTTATGTCTTTTTCATGATGATAAATGAAAGGGAGAATAGTTTAGAAAGCACCGATGTTACATTTTCTAATTTATTTATTATATAATTTAAATTGTATTTTAATAAAAGTGCCATTAGATATAGTCTCAAAGTGATTGTTAATAAAAAATGTGAATCTTTATTATTATTTTATGTAAAAATTTATTTGCGTGTAAGTTTCATAGCACATAGTTACTCGCTACGCTACATAGCATAGCGCAGTGGAAAAGGTCACATAGTGTCATAGATTAGCTTTTACATTCTCGTAGCATAGCTGCATAGTAGGTACAGCGCTGGTGGAAAGGCAGCCTGTATACCGATACTCATAAAAAGTAAAATAAAGAATAACATAAAGACCTCATTCATTCATTCAATCATTCACTCATACATTCATTCATTCATTCACTCATACATTCATTCATTCATTTTACTCATTAATTCAATAACTCATTCATTCATTCGCACATTCACTCACTCATTCATTCACTCATTCATTCATTCATTCATTTATCCTTGATCACCACTTACCTCGTTAGCGTCCCAGGCGCCGTAGGTGGGGTGGTTGATGAACATGAAGACGAGCGAGGAGAGCAGGATGCAGGTGACGATGAAGGGCCCCACGTAGCGCCACGTGACCTGCCAGTACAGCCCCGGCCGGTAGCCCGTCATCTCGTAGATGTCGTTCGTGAACCTGGTGGGAGAAATACTTTTTACATCCAGAAACGGAACACACATTGGAAAAGGCCATAAATACGGATTTGGGCAAGCCTTTCCACTCCTTGGCAGTACACAATGACGTACGTATTGCGTACAAAACTGCAATAGCATCTGATATTATGACATTTACTAATCTAGGCCTTAGTACTAAATATCAGTAGCCAACGTTGCAGTGTTCCAACACCTTTACAATAATTATATTACGTGCATACCACACTAGGCAATGAACCATTTATAGATACATCTGTTGACATTCGTGGTTCTGCTAGAAATGTTTCCATGTCTTCCCCACTCACCTCTCGTGGCCATAGATGTAGACGACGGAGACCATCTCGAGCAGTGCTACCACCACCAGGCCGATGGTTCCGGCGAACGAGTCGAACATCTTCAGCCAGTACTCGCCCGCGCCCGTCGTGAAGATCAGCCCCACCAGGAAACAGAACCCGCATACCACACCTGGGGATAGAATAAAACATTGTTAAACCTGAGGAGACGTATCTTGAACCTAAATCGAAACGAGGCCTTGGTGCGCGCGTAATGTTTTGTAATAATCTATGCCTGATGAATTTGTTGAAAATCTCGTGGTGCAACCATGGAAGCGGTAACGTGCTTCTTCCTTCTGGGGGAGGTGCTGTTCCTTCCAACCAACGCTGTGCAGAGATCTGAATCGCCCACTGAAGCCGGGAGGGCCATCAGTTGTGCCGTTGTGATACCCTCGCACCTTGGCTGACCCAGGGCCATCTCCTGTTTCGAGATTACAATGAGTACCGACGAACCCGGTATTCCCGGCTTCTGACGTTCTGAAACATGTAGCTGGGAGTGACCTGATGCAGAAGGTAGAAGATCGGGTGCTATGGTGTACATTAAAATACTTACCGGTAATGACAGGCTTGCTGAGTCTCTTGAAGAAGTCAACTTCGAACATGGTACAGAGCATGCCTTCCATGATGCCGATCTGACTGCCGAGCCCCAGGGACAACAGCATGAGGAAGAAGATGATGGACCAGAACGGTGCCGGAGTCAGCTTCAGGATAGCCTGCGTGAAGACTATGAAGGCGAGGCCGGTGCCTTCTGCGGCCTGGAATGTCAAGTTAATTCTATTATTTAAGCCTCTAATGTACGCAAAATCCCCACTGATACCCCCGGAACCTCCCCCCTCAATCGAAACTGGCAGGGGAGGTTATGTCAGATTTGAATCGACAAACGCACGGCGTCTGTCGGTCGTAAGTTGTAGGAGGTTGGATTGGCTGAGACATATCTCTCGCACTCCGGCCGATGTCCGGCCCAGGGTCATCTCTTTCGAGCTTACCCTTTTCGGGTATGGGGACCACGGGGTCCTCATCTAGCCCCCGGGCTTCTGCTAGGGTGACAGGCTGCTCCATCCGTCACCCCCAGGCCAGCGGAGGACGGAGGTCATTTTGCGATGTCCGAGATATTTATATCAATGTGTCTGAGCCCGAATTGCAGTGTCCGTGGTATCCGTGGGTTTTGCTTTAGTAGAATCGAAGTCCAGAACTTACGCGGGTGAAACCTCGGGGTGAGAGTATTTTATACAAGTAGGTACAAAATTTTCATTCAGTTTTTGACAACACGTTTGTCACATCGGTAATATAATCTAACCGGCTAAAAGCTGATAACTCACCTCCTCCAGTTGTTTGGACATGGTGCACCCAGTCAGATTGAAAGCTTTCACCAGAGACTCGTTGAGCAGCGGGAACTCTTCGCGATAGTAATCCTGCGTCGAGTTCAGACTGAAGCCTTCAATATGGTTACGAGCTAAGATCTTGATCTCTCTGAAAGGAGAAGAAGGTGAAGCAAAAGTCAATATCTAGGGTGTGACTTCAATCCCCGACCAATCCTTCTGACCTAGGTATCCTTCTCCTTTAGGGGATAACTGAACTACCAGTATACGTGTTTCCCTCTTCCTACGGGGTATGAAAAAGAATCTGATGAGGCCGTCACACTGAGTGCCACCATTGTAACATGGTACGTGTCTGTAATGGTGACCCTCTTTTCCAAGACTTTGCAAAGTCGTTCGTAAAGTCAAATTGACGTCTGCTATATAAAATAACTACCTGGACACGTCCTGGATATTCAAAATTCTCTAATAAATCATCTTGGAACGACATAAAATCTATATTAAAAGTTAGCACACTACGCGTAATTGCTTTCTTTCTCTTAAGGCAAAGCTGGGTGAATAGAGCTCTACCAATAGCCTTGAAGCCCAAGCCAACCTATCCCCAGCAAGTTGGTGCACCTACTGAACCAGATGAGTCTTTGGCACAGGCTATCCTCACACGTGAGGAGGTCATACGGCAGTCGCTTCCACTTGTGGAATCCATGAAGAATGTAAAGATCCATAGCCACCGCTAATTTGTATAGTAATACTGTTAATACGTAGTGACAGCCGACGCGAATCGCTCGCCTATTCTATTGTACTACTTATATTTCTGGCGAAACCGCTTTCGGAAAGCCTGTATCGAACCAATTCGTTCCAAATAATGGAAATAAATGTGCCAAGATTTTGATGCAAATAAAGTGTAGTACGCATTTAGACTAGAACTTACATAGTTACGTATATTGACTATTGAATGTTTTTATTCAGAGACCATCAACCTCCAAGCCTTTTACCCAAACCGATTGACTCAACAATCATACAATGAACGAAATGGAAACGAAGGAAAGAAACATTTCCAGCGGCAATAATTGCTGAAGATCTTCCCTTACCCATCCTGTTGTCCTTCTTTTCTTCACCCACATAGGAGGTAGAAAGTAACATCTCGCCCTCTAGACAAGTGGCAATTCGTTGACCGGCGTATTGTGGAATAGTATGATGAGTGTATGGGATTGATACGTGTTTGGACGTTTATGACAGTCGTCAACGTATACACTGACCAATCTATTTTATTCTGCACGATATACGACGGATTAGGACTGTCTGTCATTTATAATAGGCCAGTAGTAGTAGTAGTAGGAAAACGAAGGAAAGAAAGGTTTTCAGCTTCATCAACGACTGAAGACCTTCCCATTCTTCTCCTTTTATTTCTCGTCTCTTCCCGTAAGTAGAGCGTAACATCTTGATGTTTTACGCGCTCACAACTTACGATAGCCATTTACTATCGTGCTGTGTGCTTGATGCTGTTTTTCCTATTGCTGAAAATAAAAATACCACAAACTTACTTGGTAATACAAGTCTCCACCATAGTGTAAGCCTTGAAGCCGAGGATGCTGAAGATGACCACAGAGGCATAGATGGCCGTGAGGGCGTTGCACAAGGAGACTAAGAGGACGTCTCTCACGCAGTTGTTGTTCGGTGGGTTGTAGGAGCCGAAGGCTATGAGGGACCCGAACGCGAGACCGAAGGAGTAGAAGACTTGAGTCGCTGCGTCCAGCCAGACGGTTGGATCGAGGAGCTTTTCCAGCTGGGAATGGAAAACACGTGTAGATAAGTCAACAAAACCCTATTTTTAGATTGATTAAAACATGTTAAAAGTTATAATTCTATCCTACTTTCTACTAATATTATATGTTAGTATGCTTGTATGTTTGTTATTCAATCATGCTCTAATGGCTGAATGAATCTGGGTGAAAATTGGTATCGGGTAGATTATAATCTGGAATAACACTGGCTACTTCTTATCCCCGGAATAGATTCCCATGGGTAGCAGTAACAGGATTGAAATTTCACGCTTTGGTTATAATCGACCTAATGTTCACTGATTGTCACAATTTATTCTTGTTGCCTTACCATGACATCATTTGTCATTTGTATTCTTTAGAGTTTTAGCAAAGATTTTCTTTGAAGCTTTATTGCTTGCATTTTGTTATAAATCTTTTATATAGTTCCAGGAATATTATTTATATTTATATATCTCTATCTACTTATATTACCTCTACCTATATCACCTCTATACGCTTTAAGTTCCAGGAATCTATCGACTTATAGAACACTACCGTCTCCTGTTATTTGCGATAAAACTTTCAGTTTCCTACAAAAATATTCGAAATCTTAATTGCCACAATACATATCTTGAAAGCTTTATGATAAGCTTTGAATACCAAGTAATTTGAATAAAGTCAAATTCCGTTAAACTATTCTTCTTCTGTAGTAATTAATACAGCTACGCACGTGTCTATTACACAATCAGTCTAAACTAAGCCTGCCAACCTAGGCTTTTTTTTTTTTTTTTTATACCACTTAGTTGGCAGACAAGCACACGGCCCACCTGATTATTTATGGATTATTTAAGTAATTAATACGCACGTGTCTATTACACAATCAGTCTAAACTAGGCCTACCAACCTAGGCTATTATTTAAGTAATTAATACGCACGTGTCTATTACACAATCAGTCTAAACTAGGCTTGCCAAACTAGGCTATTATTTAAGTAATTAATACGCACGTGTCTATTACACAATCAGTCTAAACTAGGCCTGCCAACTTAGGCTATTATTTAAGTAATTAATACGCACGTGTCTATTACACAATCATTCTAAACTAGGCCTGCCAACCTAGGCTATTATTAACGCATTTGTGCGTATTGTATTCTTTTCAAATTCTAAACAATGGTACAATTACAATAATAGTAAGGGTTGACAGGCTCGTGAAGGCAGCACGTGAATTTCCGCAGCTGGTGACTAATCACGCGATGTGACAAATTACACGCTGTCTTCACGAGATCTTGTACAAATGCCTTAATTGGCAAGACCTTTACACTCTGTATAAATTAGCGACACCCGTGAAGTTGTAATGAAGTGGAAAGAATCGGACAATTCAGTATCTGTTATATGTAATATAGATAATAAAGTGCGTAGCAGCGGACCGTAGAAGCAATTTGTTTCAGCTAGCAAGATTAATATTGATTCTAAAGAACACAAGACTTTAAAAGCTGAGTAATGTTATCACATTGTATACGGAATATATTTTGTGGAGGCCTTTACAAGCGAGTTGTATGATGTTCTGATCTACGCACGTGTAAATAAAAAAATATGCTCTATACGTGCAGAACAAGTTTTTTGGGTGTCTATTGTGCGTAGCACGGGGTGCTACTGCGGTGGACGAGCTCAAATTCACCAAGTATAGATTATTACAAAACAATCTACGCGCGCCAAGGTTTCATTTGTCTCGCGTCACGATTTAGGTTCAAGATATGTGTCCCGAGGTATGCAACCAGTAACGGAATAAACGCGATGCCCCTATTTCTTCGTACATTATCACAAAAGTAATTCTAACACAAAGAGATCGGCGAAGGTCTCTGCGAAGGTCTCTGCGAGAATTCTAACTATGTCGTAATATTCTATCTACCTGTGTCGTGGCGAGTGGTGCCATATTATGGGGACAATATTGAATGAATTTGGCGATGATATTTGGTGGGGGAATTACCATTTTGGATTTGCTGACCAAGAATATATTTCCCTAATTAAATTATGAAACTAAAATGATGATACAGGTTCCTAATTTTTTAATATATTGCAAAACTGATAGGTATATTATGAAATATGTATCTCTTAACATATAAATAACATATAATATTAAGTAGTAGGATCATGTGCAACCATACCTTGGGTTTATACATGTGGTATATGCCATCAGACGAGCCTGGTAGCGTGATGCCTCGAATGAAGAAGATCGTGAGTACTGCGTATGGGAAGATGGATGTGAAGTACACCACCTGCAACAGTCATTGGGTGATAATCATATAATAAAATACGGCGTTTTCGAAGTTCTGTAAGGCTTCAACGACTCTTAACGACTGCCATAGATGTTTTTATGGCAACCACGACCGACGGCTTACATTTACACAAAGAAAAAAAGTAAAACCTTTTTGTCCTGGGATTTTGTTAATAATTGAACCTTGTACAGTCGAATTCAAAAGTGCAGTAGCAATCCTACGTAACTATAGCGTCAACATTCTAGCGCTACTTGTGACCTTTTTCTTTTAAGACAATTTACACACACACATAAATTGTTCTTCCGTAGGAATATTATCGATAATTTCGTTGTCACTACGTAAGCAACCCGTGGCCGGGTGGTTAAAGCATGAGGTTTATGGAAATGCAAAGTTTGATGGTTCAAATCCTACGATCTTGCAATAACACTTTTTGTGTTTCATTTATAAATTAATATCATTGTATTATTTGTTAAATTTTAGCAAATATCAACATAAAATGTAAAAAGAATGCAAACTTCATGCAAAATTACTTTTTCAATATTTAAAATTATATTTTTGTCATAAATGTAAAAAATCGTTATAAGCTGGAATCGAACCTGGAACCTCTTATCATTGTGCATCTATAGTATCTTGCTTAACCCACTTAGCTATCAGTTAATTTACTAAGTTGGTAAATTACTGTATTAGTATCTAATGATACACACACACATATGTAAACACAAAACCGGGCCGGCGCGCGGCCGCACGCCACGCCATTTTGAGCCTTGTTGGGCTAAAGCACTTATAAACTCTGACTGTACGTATACTAAAAAATGTTTGGTACAGTGGACATTTTGGTACAGTAGACATTTTGGTATAGTGGACATTTTGGTACAGTGGACATTTTGATACAGTAGACATTTTGATACAGTAGACATTTTGATACAGTAGACATTATGGTACAGTGGACATTTCGATACAGTGGACATTTTGATACGGTGGACATTTTTAATAGAGTGGACTAAGTATATGGGCCTAAAGGGGCTTAACGTGCCTCGTTAAGCCGTCGCCTCGTGCTTCGAAGCACGATACATATTCATGCACACAAATATTCATAATGCGGGCATCGAATCCGCGTTCGCCGCGTAGCAGTCGAGTGCACTTCCGCCACGCCACTATACACAGTGGAATAAAAAAATAAGTTGTTATACTGTGTACTGTGTAATTAGTTCATACTTATATAGTCAGAGTATTTAGAGTACTCGTTTCACAGATTCAGCTTGTAACTAGAAATGTCCCAAAATTCCTCAGTCTTCAATTCTGAAAATTATCCTAAAACATCTTATCCAACCATACCTTTCCACTGCTCTGGATACCCTTCATCACAATGAAGAACACGATGGTCCAAGCCAGGAACAGGTAGCATACGATCCACCACCGAGGCACGCCCGGTTCTTCAATGCTGGGTGACACATCCAAGGCCTCGCGGTACCAAAAGTATACCGTGGCTGATGCCTTGTTACACTCCAGTTCTGCTGTGCCGTTGTCTTGGGGACAGGATGACCAGGGAAGCTGGTCAGCTGTCAACTGTTGAGGGAAAAAGAAGGATGAAGCTCACTGGTTAATACACTCTTTAGTTACTTTTAGGACTATTTTGCATGAAAGGCCTAATCGACATTTTACAAAAAATCCGAAAACAGCCAAACGTTAATTTTTAAACTGATTCGTTGCATGAAAATGACGTCAGGCCTGTTTGTATATTATTTTCGGATGACTAAAAGACTGCTGTATAAAATAAAAGAGAGTATATGCCTTCTAAACACTCATCCTGCCCCACCACTCTCCCCACATCTCCTCTAATCCCGAAAGGAAAGCATTCACCGAGGCTCGTTTGTTATCAGCAAGATTAGCTTGGGCTCTGAAGACTATTGTGCGCGCAGCAGGCCCAATACACCCACATAATTTTATTGCATACTATAAGGTTCAATAAATCTATATAGCTTACCCGAATACTATTAAAAAGGTAGAAGAACACCCAAGTAATGATGACGTTATAGTACAAAGCGACGAACAATGTCACCATGCAGCTAGAAATGCCGATGCCTCCCAGCCAGGGATGGATGGTGTTCCACACGCCTAGCGACCCCAGGCGCATCTTCTGGCCGATAGCCATCTCTATCAGGAAGAGCGGAATTCCTTCCAACACCAACATGATGAGGAAGGGAATGAGGAATGCACCTGTGGACAAGAATATTCAGTTTCATTATTTCGTGGAGAACACGAGCCTCTGTGGCGTGGTGGTAGTGAACGCGACTGCTACGCAGGGGGCGTCGGTTCCATTCCCGTTACGTGCAAATCTTTGTATGCATGAATATGTCTATCTGCATTGGT
Source organism: Eilema depressum (assembly GCA_914767945.1). Classification (NCBI taxonomy): domain Eukaryota; kingdom Metazoa; phylum Arthropoda; class Insecta; order Lepidoptera; family Erebidae; genus Eilema; species Eilema depressum. The sequence continues at coordinate 11,657,710 of OU612035.1, forward strand.
CTGGTCCGTGCCTCGGAGAGCACGTTAAACCGTCGGTCCCGATTGCCGTACGAGCATCTATGGCAGTCGTTTCGGGTAGGTAGAGCCTTCGAAAGTCCGACTCATCTATCTACAGAACTTAGACACAGACAATTGATTGTTGAGGTCTGATGGCAGTCGCTCCACGGAAAATATCAAATTTCAACAACATCACAGTTATACTTACTAGAAAACCTACCCCAATATGACGCTTCGGCCGTCTACGAAACCAGAGCTACGTAACTAGTTACTAACTAAACATAATTCGTCCTTCTACGATACCAGTTACGTACACACACGTTTTTTTGGGTAATTTTCAGAGAATGAAACAGTAAAACCAATATTCTCGTACACTGAGGGAGTCCGCAACTTTCCTTTCAAGAATGTCAAATCGTTTAATCGATTATGAATAGTTAGCAACAAATGCTTCAAAATTTCATTCCAATGTCAAATCGTGTTAAATTGGCTTTAATTTGCAATAAAATAGTACGCATTTGACAATGTTCGGAATGTATTTGACGGAATCGTTTGTTTTACTATAACAGTCCCACGCATTTATTAAAAAACCTATAATTTAAACATTACAAAGAAACATTATCAATTTCACTTTTATTTTCTCGAAGGATACGAGTATCTACAAGCAGTCAGCCGGAAGGAAACTATTGGACCCTTCAGCCGACAGCCCGACCTAACCCTGATTTTATTTTGTGTATACGACACAAGATATTTCCGCTGATAGCTCAATTTCTATATTGAACAGGGTATAAGGCTACGTAAGGGTTGCCTATACGATATACGACAGCTGTGGCGAAGGGTGTAAAATTTTCAAAAGGGAAGCCAGTGGAAGAACTTACTTCTCTTCTTCTATACTATTACATAATTGTAAAGTGGTCGTGTCTGTACATTGGAGATATTTAAAAAAAAATACTTGGGTTATGATATAGGTTAACGATACTGAAAATATTTTTTGTTTAATTTCTTGTCTGTTTGTTCGCGATGGACGCAAAAACTACTGAACAGATTTTGATGCGGTTGAAAGGTCGGTTGGTTAGAAGGTCGGAGCCGAAATTAGTGGTATAAAAAATATATCATTTTGGGCAAGTATTCTTGGACGAATTCTAACGATACTAGCACTAGGCGGTGCCAAGATGCTTTTCTTGGCTTAAATTGGGCTTCTTGCCAAGTCTGATCGTCCAACCTCGTTTAGAAATCGAAATTCTAGAAAAACGGCCGGTAAAATACGTAATTTCACTACTTTAATAACTGCCGTTGACTGGACAATACTCGTAGACACGTATGAGAAGCACTATAAAATACCGGAGGATATCTGTGCCTCATCATCCAGACCCGATAATTATATTCCTTTTTTCACGATCGCATAGGCGTGCAGTGCTTGTAGAACTCACAGTACCGTGGGAAACTAATATACCTAAAGACCACGCTATAAAGACAAACAAATACTTTGACTTGACTAACGAGTTAACCAAAAACGGCTACGTGGTTAAACTCTACGCCGTAGAAGTAGGAGCAAGGGGAATTCCAGCTAAATCCCTGTACAACTTACTTAAAGACCTCGGATTGCCAAGAGCTTCAGTAAGCTCTTTACTAAATCGAATATCAAAAGCGGCATTGATAGGATCTTACCAAATTTGGATAGGTAGGGGGGGGAACACTACTGACGGTGGAGGTGAGCGCTGATGCATCACAAGGTGGCCACCCTAAACCTACATCTGGGTCGCAAGTCCCAGTCGCCGTCACGGTGTTCCTCTCTGTATCACGCTATGAACCCGGCGACCGCACGGTGAATCCATGGAGTGCTGAGAATCGGATCTCTAATGGTTAAAGAGTACACTACCGTCGTGAACCCACTCCTAAAACGAGTAATTTAGCTTAAGTAGATGGGTTAGGCAGAATACTAGTAATTTAGGGTGATTAATAAGAGAGCCTTCAAACGATGCGATAGGTTTAACCTATTGCCTAACTAGGTTAAACCTATTAAACTATTAGCCCATTGGGCAAATTGACATATTGAATAGGAGAGTCAGTCGCCTTCCTTGACTAACTTTCCTGACTATACAATTAGAACTAAGAACAAAATAAATGAAGGCAGCAGAAACAAAACTACAAGCTACAATGAGCAAAAACCACGGAGGACAGAATATGATTAGTAAACGGAGATGTTCCAGTGAAATTTCTCGTAATAAAAACGCGTCGCCAAATGCGGGTGAGAAGAAGACGCGGGGGGCATGACGCCATACCTCGTCCCCCACGCGTCTCTTCTCCTAAGTCTAAGCCCCTCCCACTTTTTAGAATGCCACCTAGTGTGGCATAGCGAAACCAAATAGAAATAATGCATGCAATTTCCATTGTAGTTTTACCACTCGCCACAAAGCGCTGCACAGAATTCTAGAATAATCTATGTGTTTAATGACAGCGGGACCACTTACATATTGACCACTATATATACAAGCTGTTGCCCGCGGCTCCGTCCGCGTGGAATTCTGATATAAGGAATATAAGGACATAATGATTGGGTTGCATTATTGGAGTTTTAGCGCCTTCGCTGGCATAGGCGGGTGCGGGTCGCGGACGTCAGGAGCGGGCGCCTGGCACGGGCGCCCGCCTGTCCGCTGCTCCGTCGCGGACGTCCGCGACGGGCGTCTGTCACCAGTATAATTTCAATAGCGTCGGTGTACAGTCGATAACTATGGATCATTTATTGATATATTACTTAGCCAAAAGACGACGACGTGAACAAAGGCATCAGCCAATTAGCCCATATTATGTCACGTCTAGATTGTTGTGTGGAGAATTTGTAACCAAGTTTTCGTATAAGAATGTACAGCTATCATAATTAGTTTATTGTAAATCAAAGACAATTTTGCATGGTTTGTCAAAGCTGAAGAGAAAGAGGCGAACTCCTTTGGTTCACGGAATTTTTGGTTTTACTTTACACAATATACCTATTAGCAGGACTGGCTCGCGACTCGCTTGGGGGTACAAGTGGTGCAATGCATCCGGGAGCAGGTTCCTGCTTTTGCATTTTATATTGATATATTATGTTGTTCTATGAATAATATAAGACTGACCTTCAAAATAACATTCTATTTGAGTTTCGTTTACCAAAAAATTTCAAAGGTATTTGCCGTAAAAAAGCTTTCAGTTTGCAGCTAAGGATTATTCTAAGTTTATTGCAACGACTGTACAAGCACGGCGCGTGTGACACGGATAACGTAGCGGCGGTCGATGATTTTGTTGAAACAGACCCGCTCGCGTGCTCCGTCGCGCGGACACACGGCGCGTGCCCCGCTGCCCGCGTGGCGGGCCCCGCCGCCCGCGTCACGTGTGACGGGTATCCGCCTCACGTAGCGCTGCTCTTGAAATAACATGAAAGAAGCACGCGAAGCGGACGTCCGCGACCCGCACCCGCCTATGCCAGCGAAGGCGCTAAGTACGGATCTCGAACTTTTTCAAAAAGGAAATTAATAAAGCAAGAAAATAATGTAGAAATATAAAAAAATGATGTTATTATATTGTAAAATGTTCACTTATGTATTTCTGGTATACGTATATACAATTAGGTATAGCAAATTTAGGCGGTAATTTTTTAAATCACTTTTTGTTTTATAGAAGTCATCTTCATTGAAGGACCTCGAACAGATTCTGGAATATTTTGTGGGGTACCTACCAGCTGGAAGGTCTATTTTAAATACGTACCTATCCACGCATTTTTTTATTTCTGGGTTACTGGGAAATCTAAAATGATATAATATAATGTTGACAATTTTATTGGCTTCCTAAAAATAATGTGAATATAGTGGTCTCACTACTATGATGCACACCATTTATTTTAAATAAGGCCATCTGTAGATTTATAGCAGAATCATTTAGCCCCCCTAAATGATTTGGGCAGATACCGACAGATGGCTTAATTATTTTATTTTCAATTTTCAATCTCACCCAAATATAATGTAAGAATTAATAAAATAACAATTGCGTAATTACTAATGAAGTCCGGTGAAATTATTGTGGTGATTTTTTTATAGAATGAATTGAATTGTTGTTACAACATTTTACAAGTAAGACAAGGTTACTTATTTCTTCTCTCCGCTAGATGGTTCTATAAAGACATTTTTTTTCTAAAAATGAAAATAAAAATATAGCGGACTTACTGATGAAATGTTATATCATCAATATATTTAAACATCTTATCTCTACAATTTGTACACCCTTGTACCGCACACTTCATTCTTAAATCGGGTCAAAACTATTTTTATCTTTGAACTATTAACCAAAAATGACAACCTATCGCAACGACGTGCCACTAGAACTGAGTGGTGACGTCACAGAACTGACGTCTATATATAGGAGTCCTTTTGACAGTATGGAAGCACGCGACTCGATTGCCTTTGCAACAACTCCGCTATCATTTCCTTCTCCATGGCAAAAACCATCACCCAGTTATCAAATTTTATTTCGATACCAAGTATTCGTCGATATTGCTACGAAATTGTTACAAAATTGCTACGAAGTGCTACGAAAATGCTACGTATTCGTAGATATTGCATTTCCAACTTTTATTGCCGTGCATTTCGCTTGCCGGCGAACGACCCGCAATTTGCATGACGAACATGAATATTTACATACATATATTTACGCCTGTAAATCTCTGAAGGCGTAGGCAGAGTTATATTAACACCTACATTGTGCCAACTATGGTTCGGTTCCATGTTACAGGCCTATTGCCGTCAAGAGGCCCCGTTTTATGGACTATCAAAGTCAAGTCAAAGTCAAAACTAATTTATACTGTATAGACCATTAAACGGCACTTACAAAACGTCAAAATTAACACCAAAATATTTAAAGTATATTAAAGACTAAGGCGGAGGATCGGCAAACGTGGTGCGTATTGGGAAAGGTCTATGTCCAGTGCAAGGATTGCAGTAGGCTAATTGATTGATTGAAAGACTAGTTTAGCAAATGAACCAGCGGCAGCGTAGGTTCAAAACGCGGCCCCGGCCTGAGAAGACTCCGGCAAGAAACTCAGCGGGCATTTTTATTTTGGTCTATTAACAGAAAATGCTTAGTCTACTTGCTGCAAGTTTAATTATCATAGACTAGCTGTTGCCCGCGGCTCCGCCCGCGTGGAATTCGGATTCCGGTCCAACTTTAATGTATGGAAATCTGCCCGATTTATTGACATTTATGCTCACTGCTCCGCTCCCTTTAGTAGTAGCGTGATGTTATATAGCCTATGTTACTCCCAGATAGTGTAGCTTTCTATAGGTGAAAGAATTATTGAAATCGGTACAGTAGTTCCGGAGCCTATTCATTACAAACATACAAACATACAAAAATAGGTACAAATCTTTCCTCTTTATAATATTAGTGTAGATGTAGATTTACTGTATTTTTACTGTCATAGCGTGATGTTATATGCCTATAAGCTTGCCCAAGAACTGTTACATTAACTGCTACCATTTAATATGTAATACAGGCATCCATTTTCTCTTGGCGCTTTGCCAGGGTATATTAATAGACGCAGTTATAATTATTACACTAATTAAAGTGCTTCGGTAGTGTAAAATTAGTGAAAGTGGCTGTTGTCCAAAAAGTCCCTAATTAATTTCCCATATTTGGGGAAAATTAATATTGATTTACTCCTTTCAGAATTTTTCAATCAGTCTAAAATTGTATTGTTTTTTGAGGTTTTATAGGTTTTATAAAAAACTAGTTTTGCCCGGGGCTCCGCCCGCGTGGATGTCGGTTATCGCGACCAAACATAGCCTATGTCCTTTCTCAAGGTCTAACCTACCTCTATACCAAATTTCATCAAAATCTGTTCAGCGGTTTAGTCGTAAAAGTGAGACAGACAGACATAGTTACTTTCGCATTTATAAAATTAGTAGGGATTGTCTGTTTATCCGCATTCTAGAACTCATATTAAAAGCTAAGTAAGCTATGCTTATTTTAGATAGCGCTGTGTATTGTGTCGCAGAGTGTTAGAATTCCCAGGCCCATACTCAGGGCAAACGTGGCGCATATTGGGAGAGGACTGCAATAGGTTAATTGATTGATTGATAGGCCCAGACCTCATTAGACCCAGACCTCATTAGACCCAGACCTCATTAGACCCAGACCTCATTAGACCCAGACCTCATTAGACCCAGACCTCATTAGACCCAGACCTCATTAGGCCCAGACCTCATTAGACCCAGACCTCATTAGACCCAGACCTCATTAGACCCAGACCTCATTAGACCCAGGTCTAGTTGGCCTTATCGTAGATCCACCTCTAAAAACAATCCTTGTGTTAATCCCGGTCGCATCCGAAGCTTTCACCTCGGAGTCTGGGGTCCGCTTTTCCAGTCTAACTGTGTCGCGGCTGAGCTTTAGTATTGTCCGTAAAGCGACTGCCATGTGACCTCCACAATTCACTGGCGATATCGAAGCAGTTAGACAAGTTATTGCCTATTGGACTTTTTCGTATGACAACCGGAACCGATGGCTTAATGTGCTCTCCGAGGCACGGAAATACCTATCATCATCATCCTTGTAGAGACGTATTTTCCTGATGGCATCGAAGCCCAAGGTGAACTCGGAGCTTAGGGTTCGCCTTCCGGCTTCACCTCCTCCGCTTCGCACGATCTTGGGCCCTGGAAGTCTATGGTAGTGAGACTATTAGCACGCATGTCACCCTCCACGACGTCAAGCGAGGACTTCTTGGGTCTACCCGTTCTACCTGGACCCGGCAGAGGTCCCTTTGCCAGGTATTTATTACCCACGTAGCCTGGCGGTTTCCGTAAGACGTGACTGCTCCAGTAAATATAATATCCAGACGAATAAAAATAGACATATATTCATGAGCACAAATGTTTGTACTGATCGAACCACGCCGTCACAGAGGCTGTCAGCCACCCCTAATTACAGCTTTTACAACAAAAATAACAAAACCGTGTTGACGGTACTTTTACTCAGCTAAACGATTTCTATTTTCGTACGGACAAAGATACCCGTCGAGTCTACAGCTACTACGCATTTCGTACCACGTAATACTGTAAAAATCGATAACTTGCCACCCAGACTAGGGCACAACACTAAATATAGATTTCGGTGTTTATACACACACTGCCTGAAGGCCTGCATGCAAATGAGGTCTGCTATAGACATACGAAAAAGGTCGAACATATTTTGTAGGTTTTATGAGTGCTGTCGTGTTGGACTACTTAATGACTTTTATGTATGTACCTCGGGACACGTATCTTGGACCTAAATCGAGAGACAAATCAAGCCCTAGCACGCGCAGATTGTTTTGTAATAATCTATGTTTGGTGAATTTGAGCTCGTCCACCGCAGTAGCACCCCGTGCTATCCTCAAAGACACCCAAGAAAAGTATGCTGCGCGTTTAGAGCACATTTTGAGGACATTTTAGGTCCAAGGTATATGTCTTGAGTAATATGTAACTGGGAGACGCGCTTAGGCATTGGTGTTGTGTTAACCCTGAACCGCTAGTACTATTATCTGTTCTGTGCCCGAACGATACAAATTTTCTATCTATATTGAATAAAGCACTTGTACTTTTCCACAATCATTTATTATTTTGAACCTTACCGGTTTCGCCTTACGGCGTTCATAAAGGTTTATATAATAAATAAATGTGGAAAAGTACAAGTGCTTTATTCAATATGTGTAGCAAGTTCCACCAAGCGCCAATAATTCAGTATAGTTAAACAGTCTTATCTATCTATCCTTTCATTTTTTTTAAATTAAAATGGTAAATGAAATTAGTAATTCCGTTAACGCCTCCAGCTAAACTGAATTGCCCATGTTAATCGTCATAGACAGGAGAGTATCTCACACGTTTCGGTTCAAGAAATCGTACGCTACTATCACTGGCAATAATCGTCATACCATCTAATATATAAAATTCTCGTGTCACAGTTTTCGTTGCCATACTCCTCCGAAACGGCTTGACCGATTTTGATGAAATTTTTTGTGCTTATCCGGTATCTATGAGAATCGGCCAACATCTATTTTTCATCCCCCTAAATGGAAGTTGCAGGGGGAACGGGATTTGAATACCACGCGGGCCGAAAATATGGCGGTACGAAGTTCGCCGGGGCAGCTAGTTATCGTATAAAAATGTATGCACACAGGCGAACACTAAATTCTCACCTACGATTTAAGAGATTGGTAAGTGGCATCTCCCCTATGTCAAAATGAGATTATTGCTTGTAAATTATGTTTAGACTGATCAAATGCGCGGCAATACTCGCTCGCTAGCGGTTATTGCTTTTGCGAATGTTTATACGAAGCAATTTTTTTATACTTTCGATTATATTAATAAATAGTATCTTGCAGGCAAGGAACTATCCCCGTCTAACGGCCGTACCCAATAACCTATCTATCGCCAGTTTTGACATTAGAAAGGATAAAAACGTCATCAATCTCTGTGGTAACGCAAATCATAGTAGCAAAATAACAATAGGATTTGACAAAGAACTATCTCTACCTTTATCTTTATCTGTAGATATGTTATTGGGAACGGCCGTAAATTGGGTTTAGGAGCGGATTAATGTCGGTAGTCCACAATATTTATTCTCTACGACCTAAAAATAAAGTTGTCAAGTCAAATAATTGTTTTTAATTTAGGTTAACTTTATCACATTATTACTTATCATAGAAATATCTATGTCCCCTAGGATCCCTGGCTCAATCCACTGGGTATATAGTAAAGTCACGCAAACATGATTTTTATGAATCATACATTGTATATTAACCTGATGAAGGTTAAAATAATTCTGAAGTTTGTTTTTGACGTAGGTACTCATACAAATTAGATATTGAATAAAGCACTTGTACTTTTCCACAATTATTTACTGTTGTGAACCTTACCGGTTTCGCCGCAAGGCGATATTATAAACCGATATTATAAAACAAAGTCGCTGTCGCTGTCTGTCCGTCCCTATGTATGCTTAAATCTTCACAACTACGCAACGGATTTTGAAGCGGTTTTTTTAATAGATAGAGTGATTCAAGAGGAAGGTTTATACAGGGTGTCCCAAAATTCAAGGATAAGCCGGCAACACAGGGTGGCCCTACTTATGGCTGCTCTGAAAAAAATAAGAAAAAAAATATATCTTAATTTTTTTTTAAACTACTCAAACATTTTTAAAATCCTTCGAAAATCGGTACCCCTAACGATATTTTTAACTACCAGGCCCACAATTTTGCAAATATTTTTGCACTCTTTTCTGTTTAGCAAGCTAAGAAGCATGGCTATCCATCACCACTGTGTAACATTATAGAATATTTGTAGTTATTTTACAAAAATAAGTCAAAATATTTCTTATTCGTTAAATTTGCATAGATTTTTTACTTTCGACCCACTTTATCTTATCTGGGTGAAAAAAAAAGTATGGACACCCTAATGGCATTCTTTTTTAAAAATTGGCGTAACTATCCAAAATTTCAAAAAGGTATGATTTGAGTATGATAATTTCATAAAATTGTCTAAAAAAATTTTTTTTAGTAAATAAGAATCACATTTCATACATTGCTTTTATTGAAAATCACCAAATTTACTTTATACACAATGCATTCATTATCAATAAAAAATCATTGACGGGACTCGTGACTAAGTGGTAACCGAGTAGGATAACACATTACGAGGTTAAGCAACACAAGCCAGGTTGGTTTTCGGATGGATGACCATTCTTAAGACATTGAGACACCTCCGTTCCTCAGAGAGTACGTGAAGCTGTCGATCCCGGTGGCCATGTCTGTGACAGTTCTTACGGGTAATGGGAGCCCTAAAAGTCCATAAACTAGTCATCATTATCTTCATGGATACGCATTTTTCTGATTGCAATCGTAGCCAAGATAACCTCGGAGCTTAGAGTCCGCCTTCCAGTTCTTTCGCCTTCACTTCGCCAACTAACAACTGCAGGCACATGCTGTAACAAACATCTCGAATGATCGAAGTGAGCTCGATAGCTGAATCCGCGGTGATTGGTCAATTTCGCGAAATTGACCAATCACCGCGGATTCAGCTATCGAGCTCACTTCGATCATTCGAGCTGCAAGTTACAGCATGTGCCTACTGGTCTGACTACATAACTTCGATATCGCCAGTGGGCTGTGGAGGTCAGGTGGCAGTCGCCTCCCGGAAAATATCGAAGTTCAGCATTTCACAGTTAGCTGGGAAATCCGAGGCTCAGAGTTTCTGGACTAGTTTCATTCAAACATCAATATGCCTGCGGATTATATTATTGGCAAAAGATATGCACGAAAAATAATGTATTAATGCCGGTCGCAAACAATTCAAACATGTATAATAAAAAAAAATAACAATAATGCAATGATTATAAAATTATACCATTATGTTTGTTTATTTTTTTTCACAATATTCATTTTCAACACTCATCATCCTCACTGAGCCTTCACAAAATACAGAGTCGGACCTCTGGGTTCACTGTGAAACAACAGAACTACGAAATTTTCCGTGAAGTGACTACCACCTGACCTCTACAACCTACTGGCGATATCAAAGTTATGTAGTGAGTCCAGTTGCTCAACTTTTAGGACTCCGACTACCCGTAACAACTGTCATAGATGCTCGTATGGCCACCGGGATCGACAGCTTCACGTACTCTCTGAGGAACGGGAGTGTCTCAATGTCAATGGTCATCCATCCGATAACCAACCTGGCTTGTGTTGCTTAACCTCGTAATGTGTTATCCTACTCGGTTACCACTTAGTCACGAGTCCCGTCAATGATTTTTTATTGATAATGAATGCATTGTGTATAAAGTAAATTTGGTGATTTTCAATAAAAGCAATGTATGAAATGTGATTCTTATTTACAAAAAAAAAAAAATTTGACAAATTTTATGAAATTATCATACTCAAATCATACCTTTTTGAAATCTTGGATAGTTGCACCAATTTTTAAAAAAGAATGCCATTAGGGTGTCCATACTTTTTTCTTTCACCGAGATAAGATAAAGTGGGTTGAAAGTAAAAATCTATGAAAATTTAACGAATAAAAAATATTTTGACTTATTTTTGTAAAATAACTACAAATATTCTATAATATTACACAGTGGTGGTGGATAGCCATGCTTCTTAGCTTGCTAATACAGAAAAGAGTTCAAAAATATTTGCAAAATTGTGGGCCTGGTAGTTAAAAATATCGTGAGGGGTACCGATTTTCGAAGGATTTTAAAAAAGTTTGAGTAATTTAAAAAAAAATTAAGATTTATTTTTTTTCTTATTTTTTCCAGAGCAGCCATGAGTAGGGCCACCCTGTGTTGCCGGCTTATCCTTGAATTTTGGGACACCCTGTATATATAATACATGCATAATATTGTAGAGAAACACTGATAAATCGGGATCAGAATACCACGCGGGCGGAAAATATGGCAGTACGAAGTTCGCCGGGTCAGCTAGTAATAAATAATTGTGGAAAAGTACAAGTGCTTCATTCAATATGTGTAGCAAGTTCCACCAAGCGCCATCAATCTCCAGTATAAACAGTCATACACATCAGGTTTATTTTTTCAGATTGGCGCAAATGGGGAAATCTGAAACTATGAAGAAAGGTGCTTAAAGGAGTCTCGGGCACGCACGATTTTGATGAAAACTAAAACTAAAATTTTTGAAAATTTCTAACTTAAAATAATACCAACTTATTGTACTGAGCGGAATTCGAACCCGTACCCGTACCAAACGGTCTACCGCCCCGTAACTCAGACCGTAATTATAGCTAAGTAGCTGTCCTAGCTAGCGAAAATCCAATAAGTGGCTTGTACCTTTCTGCAATCGACGGGCGGACGTAATCGGCGCCCTTTTGTAACAAAGGGACGATGATTACGTAGCACCACGTCGGTTACCCTAATGACCGCTTAAGGCAACTGTGTCCACGCCAATTTCATCGATATTTAATGATTTGAAGGACTTTTTCTTACTCTATACTAGCTGTTATTCGCGGCTCCGCCCGCGTGGAATTTTGATCCCGTTCTCGTAACGAATGGGAATGTATTGCTGGAATAAAAGGTAGCTTACGTGTTACCCTCCTGATCATGTTAGCTAAAAATATAATTGCCACCAAAAAGAGTGAAAAAAGAGTGAAAGTTTTTAATCCCTACTTCCCTACTAATATTATAAATGTGAAAGTAACTCTGTCTGTCTGTCTGTCTCGCTTTCACGCCCAAACCACTGAACCGATTTTGATGAAATTTGGTATAGGGGTAGATTAGATCTCGAGAAAGGACATAGGCTATGTTTGGTCGCGATAACCGACATCCACGCGGGCGGAGCCGCGGGCAAAAGCTAGTTCATCTATAAAGCAAAATTCTAGGCTAAATCTATCCTTTTTTTCCTTGTGAAAATCCCCGTAGATACCCCTCGTTGGCTATCAGGGAAGGTTATGTCGGACTCGAACGTCGAACCCATTAAAACCGCACGTCGTTTTGAGTCTTCAAATGATCCGGGTGTAAAATTGCCTCGCACCCTAACTAATGTAGTGATTAATGTGACGATACTCCCAATTACCAACTCTGTATACTTAATTTGGGAAACATCCATACTCCATACTAAAGAAACTGTATGTCTGTCTTTCTGTCTGTCTGTTACGCTTATACGCCTAAACCTCTGAACTGATTTTGATGAAATTTGGTATAGAGATAGATTAGACCTTGAGAAAGGACATAGGCTAATATGGTCACGATAACTGACATCCTCGCAGGGGAGCCGTGAGTATCTACTAATATTAAATATTCTAATGAAAAATATGAACAGACTTACCTCCTCCATTCTGCTGACATAAATACGGGAAGCGCCAAATATTTCCGAGTCCGACGGAGTACCCGATGATTGACAAGAAGAACTGGAGCTTCCCCGACCACGCGGCGCGGTCTTCGCCAGGCACCTCCCGCTGCAATGACCCCCTCGACCCTTGCAATACTATAGTGACCCCATGGGGTCTCTCGCTGCCATCTGCACGCGCGTTGAGCGGCGCTAATTCATGACCGTTTCGCGGCCCAATAGCTTCGGCTTTTCCCGCCATTTCACTTGTCAAATTTTCAATTGTCTATGCTACTTTATTGTTTTTTTTAAATTCAATTTAAAACTCTATACTTAAAATTATTAATTTAAATTTCGAATTTATTTTATTGTCTTAATTATTTAAGTTTAACGAGATTACTGGAGTGATCTATAAATATGTTCATAATATACCATTGATGTATTTCGTAATCATACGTGAAGTATCGAATGGCGTCCTTTTTGACGAATTCTACCACTTTAAAATATGTTGTTGTTCTTTGTAATAGTTTTTGACCCAATTTTAACGAATCTCTGAACACGTTCACAGTTTCTCTGTGCATATATATGAGTTATTTTTGCTATTTTAATGTCAATTTAGATAAAACATCACATCTCACTTCAATGATTTGTTTTAAAATGATATTATTTAAGTCTGGACATCTTAATTGTTTAATTTAAGATACTCGTGGGAAGATGAATTTCCGGTATTCCTGAAACAAGATAATTTTGAATTAGTTATATTATTTCTATTGTCACAATCAAAGGATGAACAAAATAAAGTGAATTCGCCTCAAGTTATGTAGCTGTAGTCATGATCACAATGTCGATCAATGCTGTACCAGCCCCCCTAGACAAGTAGCAATTCGTTGCTCGGCGTATGATGGAATAGAATGACGAATGTATGGTATTTGACGTATATGACAGGCGTCAACGAATGTCAAAAACGTCAAATCCTATACATTTGGGTAATTTCACGATGCCAAATTTTTTGCTAATTTCGGTGGCAGTTTTCAATCATAGGTTTTCCGATGAAAAAATTTAATGGAGTTCTTTTAGAATATCTAGTAGTATATAGTTTTCTAAAAGAACATTGAAAATTTTTTTCATCGGAAAACCTATGATTGAAAACTGCCACCGAAATTAGCAAAAAATTTGGCATCGTGAAATTACCCATTTGTCATTCTATTCCATCATACGCCGAGCAACGAATTGCCACTTGTCTAGAGGGGCTGGGGACATATATCTTGGACCTAAAATTTACTCAAAATGTGCTCTATACGCGCAGTGCACGTTTCTTGGGTGTCTTTTGAGGATAGCACGGGCTACGGGGGTGGACGTGTTCAAATTCACCAATCATAGGTTATTACAAAACAATCCGCTCGCGTCAGGGCTTCGTTAGGCTCGTGACTTAGGTCCAAGATATGCATTATGTCCTTAGGTATATTTTATATAAAACTAGCTGACCCGGCGAACTTCGTACCGCTATGTTTTCTGACCCCGTTCCCGCTGCATATATCTAAATTTATCAGTGTTTCTCTACAATATTATACATGTATTATACATATAAACCTTCCTCTTGAATCACTCTATTTATTAAAAAAAACCGCTTCAAAATTCATTGCGTAGTTTTGAAGATTTAAGCATACATAGGGACGGACAGACAGCGACAGCGACTTTGTTTTATAATATGTAGTGATAGTGAAGTGATATAACCACATTTTGAACTAAGAATAAGTAGGTGTACCTCACTTCAAGGTAAAAAATTATATTATGAGCAATCAATAATATCTAACCATTTGAACAAAAACATAACCCACGCTAGCGCAGTTGGGTAACAAATACTAGGCCTAGGTATGTCATCATCAGTTAAAATAACATATCAAAGAATGACTGGACTCTTTTGTAACAAACTATAGCGTTAAGCGCTCTCGTGATGGATTACTGACATTACGAGGATTCCATTATTCCCATTCATGAATCACAAAGCATACCTCATGAATGAACATAACAATTACTATTTGTACAAAAGTAATCTATTTTAGGTTCAAAACTATGCTGTGTGTGACGGTCTAGGTATTGTCTAGCAGTTAAACTGTGTTTTCCGCATGCTTTAGATTCGTTTAGACGCTAGAAGAGGCCTAGGATAGGTGGCAGGTGGTAACCCGTCTCTGATGTAAAAATCAACACCAAATTATGGTTACTGCTCTTATCAATCAATCGGGTAATTTCACGATGCTAAATTTTTTGCTAATTTCGGTGGCAGTTTTCAATCATAGGTTTTCCGATGAAAAAAAATTTCAATGTTCTGTTAGAAAACTATATACTACTAGATATTCTAAAAGAACTCCATTAAATTTTTTCATCGGAAAACCTATGATTGAAAACTGCCACCGAAATTAGCAAAAAATTTGGCATCGTGAAATTACCCAATCAATCAATTAGCCTATATTGTAGTCCACTGCTGGACATAGGCCTCTCCCAATATGCACCACTGCTCTTAACAAAAAAATATTTCTAACCAAAAGCAGGTACATTTAGGTACCGTACTCTAAAAGTAAGATTGCTTAAAAATTTGGCAATAAATTTCAGAAAACTTAATGACTATTTTTCCAGCTGGCGAAGCCGTGGGCATAAGCTAGAGTATGATATAACACTCTATCTGTGAAACGGAATCTGACTCAGTGCTCTATTGATGTTGTTCGCAACTCATCCAATCTTAACCGAGACGGACAATAACTGGCCGCCGCCAATGTGTGTCAAGGACGCATAAATAAACCGTTGGTGTGTCCCCTCTTTTGTAAACTGGTTTCTAAAGAAAAAAGTTCGCAAAAAATATTCATTTCAGTTAGGTCTATAGAAAAATGTTGGTTTTATCTGAACGTTGTGCCTGAGTCAGAGTTGTGTCTGTACGTTGCAAATATTTCAAAAAATCATTCAGTTATGTACGTTATATTAACGAATCTGTAAATAAATATTTTTCGCAATGGACACAAAAACTGCTGAGCTTTTTGATCAGACATAAAATTAACTTACTTAACCTAATTGTTATTGGAGATGTGACTGAAAATCAACATCAACGCGGGCAGAACCGTGGACTTTAGTTAGTAAACTTTATAATGAGAGGTATTTTAATGAAAAGCTTTGTTAGGTTGACAATGGACGCAAGGTAAAAGAGTCGGACATAATTTTAATTTAGGCTATTTCACGGATTCGTTGATTCGTATATACTTAGGTATACTTTTAAGTCCTTTCACGCATTATATTAACACTAATATCTATAACTAGTGGCGGTGTTTTTTCAAGACTATTAGTTCAATGAGTCACACATTAGTAATATTCTTGTTAACCTCTCCAATTAAGGTAAATTGCTTGCTGTTAGCTCGGAAGTGTACCTAGTAGGTGGTATTCAATTTGGGTACCTCTACTACTAAGTCTAACACTTTATAGCTGTTTTGCTGCCATTAGAAAATGGTGTTTGAGGTATTATACCGTTGCTTTCGGATTGACTTAAGTCTCTTTAGCTATCATCATCATTATCTTCATGGAGACGCATTTGCCTGATTGCATCCGTGGCCAAGATGACCTCGGAGCTCAGAGTTCGCCTTCCGGCTCTTCCTCCTCCACTTCGCACGATCTTGGGCGTCCATAGTAGTGAGACCATTTGCACGCATGTCACCCTCCACGACGTCAAGCCAGGACTTCTTTTTCAGCTGCTCTTTAGCTATGTACTCGTAATTAAGAAATAGACATAAAAGAGACAGTCAGTATTCGAGTGATAAAAGGCCTGGATGTTATTTTTCTAACTTTAGCAGGTTCTATTACCACAAGTTTTCGAAAACCTTAAAACATGCAGATTAACTTATCTTTTTTTCAGTAAATCGATGTTTTTTCATTAAAATTTGCTATCTCCAACATTTAGTGTAACTAAGATACTCAGTCCTTTTTCTTTTACTCCGGATTTGGTCGAAAAATGAATACAGGAAGGATTTTTCAACCGAACCCAGTGAAAGACGCAAGTAGTTGATACCTACATCTTATTATATTATTCTATAATATAAAAATGAATCCCTAAATGTGTTGCTAAGCTCAAATCTCGAGAACGGCCGAACCGATTTCGCTAATTCTTTTTTTGAAATATTCCTTGAAGTACGAGGATGGTTCTTACGGTGAGAAAAATTAAAAAAAAAAAAGAATCGACTGTTAGGCGGTACGAAGTTCGCGGAGTCTGCTAGTTTTGAATAATTTTATCGCAAAATTAGCTATGATTGCAAAATATAAATCAATTAATCATACGTAAGTACATAAATACATACGCTCACGCCTATTTCCCTCCGGGGTAGGCATCGACAACACAGTCAATTGACAAATAATCACTTTGCATTTTAAAACTTTTGAATTTGGAACGAATAGTGCGGTACTATTATTATTGATTTAGGGCGCTTTCAATTTATACGTTTCGTGTCGGACCGCTGTTGCACGTTTACCGTACCGCTGGTTAAAGCCCGCTGCCGTGCTGCTGCCGTACGGTAGCAGTCCGATACCAAACGCCTAAAATTGTAAGCATATCTGACTACCGTGCGTTTGTATGCTAGTGATGTTTTAAATGTATTTGGCAGCAGTTAAACCATGGACTCTGACGAAGAAACATTACTGTTAGTGCTCTTGTTGAAAAAGATCAAACAGAAACAAAACCGACGCCCCCGTAAAAGAGCATCACCAATGTTTTCGTTAACATGTAATTTTGGTGATTTTCATAATCTTTTCCCTAGGCTAAAACAAGATCCAAGCAATTTTTTTAATTACCTTAGAATGTCTAGAGAATGTTTCTACGAATTACTTGAATTAGTTGAAAGTAAAATTCAGCGGCAAGAAAATATATTCGTTTATATCATCCATTTTAAGCAAATAATAAACATGAAATGTTGTTGAAATTAGCTCTGAAGTCTAGTCACCGCACTATTCAACAGCGAAATGAACACGTCATAACACGTGAAGCTTACTATGTTGCCGTCCTGTCGTCGCGCGTTCGCGGTACGGCGCGCCGCACTGTTGCTGCACCGTTGACGCTCCGTGCACTTTGTACTAAAACAAACGACCGTGCGTGCGTCGTACGAGAAACGCACAGTTTCGGCACTGCTGTGGTCCGACACGAAACGTCTAAATTGAAAGCGCCCTTAGCTGACCTAGTTGCCGACAGTAGTCGGCTAACATTATCCGAAATGACAGCTGTCTGAAAGATTGTGGGGACCTTTACAATGAAAGGGCGACTTAAATAGGGGCAAATATGAATAGAATGAGATGAAATAATTCGTGGACGACTCGTTATTTCCAATGTGTTTGGTGGGTAGGCAGAGGAGAATAGTGTCTGGAATTTGGCGGCTGTATGCGAATTTATAAATACGGTAGATATAATTTATTTTGTATGCGTTGTATGTGAATGTTGTACTTAGTTACATTTTGTAGTAACATAGTATGAATATCTAAATACAAAACTACATTCAGATGCAAATGTCGTATTCTAGCAGCATAGTGATAAGTTATTTTAGGTTTAATTGGCACGTGTATATCAAAGCAACTTTTCAAAATGTTCATCATTTACTACCGATACGTATGTAAGTACAATCGCAACGGCAAATGTCAAGAAAACAAAAATCTAATGGCAGAGAGGCAAACCTACAAGTTATGGATTAGTATTTAGTATTAATGAATTAGTATGATTGTCGCGTGGTTCCCGGCAGAGTAGAATTTGGGCCACCCCATCTCTTCCCATGCGGTGTCGTACAAGGCGACTAAGGGATAGGGCTGTTTAACAACAGACAGATATGTACATTATACAGCCCAGAATCAGCCTCAGATGCATGACTCAAGTCAACAATAGTGCCCGGAATATGGCAATAGGCTTACCCCCTATTACGTGGGACCTAATACAACAACTGGTGAAATGTGGGTGTTAATTCACCTCTGCCTAACCCTCCGGGGATAAAGGCGTGATTGTATGTATGTATGTATGTATGTATGTATGAAAATAGATTAGTGTTCGTATTATTGACCAAGTGAGCGACAGTCAACAAGGTGGCCGCTGTCGCGTCATGAACGGATCTTGATCATTGAAGAACAAGCAACACTCCAACACTGCAAAAAATTAGTGTTACTGGTTGAAAAAAATCCCAACGTGTCATAGGTGTTACTGGTTGCAACACTTTTTGTCCCAACGAGAAAAGGTTCGTCCATAGCTCATGATTTTCCCAACATTTTCACTTGAGACACGCAACACAACATGTAGAGATTTCCATCTCTATGGTTTTTCTCAACATTTTTTATTTTATTTGGCACTATAGAGAAATAATAGGAAATAATACTTTCTCTAAGGTGCGTATCTCTACATGTTGTATTGCATGTTTTTTGTGTAAATGTTGCGTAAAACACAAGCTGTAGCCGCGCCTTAACACTGCAAAATATTGGTGTTGGTTGCACTGCAAAATGTTGGTTGGGAAAAATCTTATGTGTCACACTCACAAGTTTAGTGTTACTGGATGCAACGTTTTTGTGCCACTACAAAGTTTAGTAAAAAGCAAATGTTTTCACATAAAGTTTTAAGTAATAAAGGTGGTATGTTACTTCGAATTATAATACCAATGTTGACTGTACAAGCTTTAAATGCAAAAGGATCGCCGTCCACCGGTCATACGATGATGACGTGTACAATAGTTCATTGAAATGACACATGACCTTGTGACCTCTAACACGCTAATGTGCGGTGTAGCACAAAAGCACAAAACAGCATAATTATCGATCCTGTAAACGGTGGCGTGATTCATGTTCTCATCTAATAATGGCGCTGCTTCCGCTGTATTCTACTGCATGCATTTGTTGTTCAGGTATTACATCCGTTTCGCTCAAGGACATTCAGTTAAAAAAGTATTTTTGGACTTCCCCAGGCGTAGGTCTAATTATAGTTGGGTGTGTTTAAGCGATCGCCTTTCGCTGGTACAGTCACGGAAACCGCCAGGCTACGTGAGTAACAAACGCCTTACAATGACACAGGTCCAGGTAGAAGGCCCAAGAAGTGCTGGTTTGACGTCGTGGTCGGGCGTCCATGGTAGTGAGACCATTAGCACGCATGTCACCCGCGCGCTAATGGTCTCACTACCATGGACGCCCAAGATCGTGTAAAGTGGAAAAGGAAGAGCCGGAAGGTGGACTCTGAGCTCCGAGGTCACCTTGACCTCGGATGCAATCAGGAAAATACGTCTCTTTGAGGATGATGATGATGAGGCTTACTATTACAGGCTTGACAGAGATGTGAATGAATGAATGACTAACACTTTATTGTACACCAGTACTGTAATGAATACATATAAAATTTTAACAAAATTCATATACCCAGTACAATGGGCGGTCTTATCGCAGACTGCGATCTCTACCAGAAGACCTTTTGATGGACTTATATCTTTTTTTATTTCAAAACGAATATTGAATTATGAATATTGAGCAACTGAAATTACTAATATTCCCTTTAACACCTCCAACTAAGCAAAATTGCTTGTGCTAGGAGTGAGTTCATCTCGGTAGTGTAATGGCCAGGATTCGAACCCGGGACCTCTCGATCGTATGGTCGACTCCTTAACCACTAAGCTACCGATCTTTGGAGTATGATCTGCTTGGCGGGGCTCCTATTTCGTAGAAAACACGAAAGGAATCTAAATCACTTAATTTACAAACACAAACATCTTAAAATTAACACTTAATAACGGTACACTAGGTACGTACCTACTTAATACCGCCATATTATGTGAAATCCTTTAACCCCAAAATGATCGAACGTCTAATACCACTCCCAAAGTTTGCAAAACTGCGTACATTCTCGGGTAAATTCCGTAAATTCAGACATACTACGACCGGTTTCAGCCAATGACATGATCGACGTGGACTCGCGCCGTGCCGTGCCGATGAATATTCATCGCATATTATGCTGAGTTCAACAAGTCTGCAAATGTTGACTCTACGAAGGGTGTTTAGCATCGCAGGGCCACGTTCGAGGATCTCGAAAATCGGGATTAATGTGTCTATAAACTAAAGATCGATAAGGGTGTGTATAGATTTGCATATAATTGTAATATCATAATGGTTTGTGTCATAGTGATCGTTCCGCTTAATATCATTTCTGTACTTAACTCATGGACATACCTAAGGGGAGGGAGCAGTGGGGTGACTTCCCTATCCCGCTCTGCTGACATTTCCCCCATCCCTTAAAGAAACTTTCTTTACGGGGTACGCCCATGACTTGATTTTTTTATTTTTAAGTGATATTAGGAAAATATATTTTTTGCAGCATTTCTATTTTGTTATCAAATGTCGGTACTCAAAATGGTAGACCTGACGACTAATATGGTAAATCTTGTCGCTAAATATATCGTTTATTGTCCGTAGAATACGACACCGTGCATCCTATCATGGATATATCAAATCAATATAGGTTACTTGTTTCATTAGTTGTTGATAATTAAGGCCCCGAATCAGATTAGCATCGAAAAATCGGTGTTTTCGAAACCGTTTTTCTTTTTAACTATAAAACCTAAAGATCTGGAATTTACATCCCTGCATACTACAGGATATACAGAGCAACTTCACCTTTTCATAAATTCAATAAAAAAGAAAGAAATAGTTGAAAAGAGGCTCTGAACATCACTCTACTCTTTCTTATGAAACCAAATATTTTCTACAATATGTATCCAAATAATCTAAAATTTCAGATATATGTTAAATGAGTGTATTAGCATGACGTGACCTTCTTAGTTTGTAATCGTCCCCTATAAAATTATCTATTAAAATTAGTTTTACTGATTTTTACGGCTGAAAAACGAGCGAATGACCTTGAGCATTTGTATGGTTAAAGTCATTCGCGTATGTAATCACCTTAATGCACGGAAATAGGGGGTCAAATAGGGGGCAAAATAATATTTTTGTGTTCAGAATCGTTAATTTAACATTCTTCTTCTTCCTCTTAGCGTTAATTCCCAGTCGCATCCGAAGCTTTTTTCAGCTCGGAGTCTGGGGTCCGCTTTATCAGTCTTAACTACGAATTTGGCTAGACCTCGATATTTTCCGTGAAGCGATTGTCATCTGACCTCCACAACCCAATGTTAACATTAGGCGATATCGAAGCTTTGCAGTTAGACCGTTGTTTTTGGATTTTTGAGGGCTCCAACTACCCGTAACGACTGCCATAGATGTTCTTATGGCAACCGGGACCGACGGCTTAACGTGCTCTCCGAGGCACGACCAGACCAATGCAAATACCCATATTTCATGAACACAAATATTTGCACTGAGCGGGGATCGAACCCGCGCCTCCTGCGTAGCGGCCGCGTTCACTACCGCTACGCCACGGAGGCTGTCATAATAATAATTTAACATTAACCAAGAGTATCTTCAATGTAGGTACAGACACAACTAATTAACAATTATACATTAGGTAGTACTATAAATTTCCTTTTATTTTAATGATTAATTACAAGGCCAGAGAAAAAATGTCATTACATTATAATATGAAAAATTAGCACCTGTATGTACCTACTAATGTATTTAAACATTGTATCAGGTGCTAACGTCTTTTGTGATGCAGAATCAATTGCTAATTTACATGATTTAAACCTGTATTGCTTAAAGAGACTTGTTAATATTAGAATTTAGAAATTAACGCCCACACACGTGTAAGTTTCCTTAAGGAAGACTTCATAGTGCAAGCTTTGGATGCGGCTAGGATTAACACTCTCGGATGCAGTAGAATAAATATAATAATTTGCTATATTACGAGTGAAAATTAGATTTATTTCAATAACAATGGATAATTATTTTTAATATTTGCTTAAAACTTTTGCAAATTTTCAGTCTTTATCGTGTTTCGGATAATTAGGAACAACTAATTGGCTGAATGTTTTTGCTGGTGGTAGTCTAAGTAGGTACTTAATAACAAACCGGAGCCGGCAAAAAAAAGCCGGAGGACATAAGACGGGAACCAGACAAAAAGATATTTAAAAGAAAGATCAAAGAGTACCTGCTTTCAACTAGGTATATTGTAAGGTAGTATATAAGGTAGATAATAATTAGTTCTTAATTAATGTATTTAGAGACTCATCCGATCCAGCAGTCAAACTGTGTAAACAGTTTTGCAGGACCAAGAATAATGCTTGTATAATTTGTGTAATAAAATAACTTATAACTAAAAAAAAAAATCCTCTGACCCAGGCGTATATTACCTATACAGAAAAGGCGTAAAGCGTAAAGGTACTTATATAAAGAAACAGGTTGCCGGTATCGGCTGGCTACCCGACAAGTTTGCATAGCAACATAAATGATTATAGTTCGCCGTTTACATTCTAACACCACATATGGTAAAAAACAATCACCGCAACGCATTCGCGCCCCTAAGTGCAAAAACACTGAGTGATTTTTTTGACAAACGACGCGTTCGAATTTAATGATGGCAACCGGGAGCCGATACCAGTAACCTGTTTCTTTATTTAAGCATCCTACGGCATAATTCAAGCAAGTTCGTACGTATCGATGCGCGACGCGTTCGCAGAGCAATATAGGTAGCGTCGATACGTAGGCTTTTACTTTGAATTACCAAAGACTTAAGTGGGTGACAGACGTGCGAGTAAGTACGCGGACTTATGTCTTGGCGACCTTACTCGCACGTCTGTCACCATAAGTTCGCGTACCTACTTTAAAACCGCCGAGTAAGTTCGTTGGTGATCTAGCAAGTTTGAAATTTTGCTCGTAACTAGAGGTTTGCACCGGTGCGGAATTTCGTGAACCGGTGAAAAACACCGGCGTTTTGGCAAGCTCTTACAAAAATATGACATGATAGAATACCTAATAGCATAAAGCCTCTTCTCTAGACGACATTGCAATACAGTGTGAGCAAGCTTGCCGTCTGTCACCGACGGCGAGCCGAGTAAGTTCGCGAACTTAAAAACCGCGTGCTTAAAGTACGTACGTCTATCACCCACTTAACGGTGGTCCGCGGCTCCACTGATGTACACGACGGTTATCGCGTCACCCTGGTCACCCACAACCCACAAGATGGACAAAGTGTTCTTTTCCTGAGTGTACGCACTGATCCACGAATATATAGAAGTGAAAAATTCTCGCAAAAGCTGCAACCAAACTACCGTATGATCTATGATCACGACTACTCCGGCAGCAGTGTACGACTAAGAAGAAAGGATTCAAACATGCAGAGCGCCAGATTTGTTTCTCGCACATAATTTATCGTTCCCAATGCAATTTAGCTCCTCGCTCGGTTTATAGCTTGATACAAAATAGCCATCCTCAATACTCAAGGATCAGGCTATAATTTGCGAAAATATTTTTTTCAAATTCAAGAGATATTTCCTGCGTTCATCCTTCACCTTCCGTGTCCTTGGCTCTGTTCTCGATCCATCACAAATTGTAATATTTATATTGCTAACGTAGCGTAAGCGCCGATCCATCAACTCTGTGCCAACAGGGCGTATCTCCGAGCACAACATGCATAATATTATGTCATTATTATCTCTCAGGGTGTTGACATATAATATCTTTTATCAACTTCGAAAGGAGTTTCTTAATTAAACGAGAATTTTTTGTATAAATATCTTTCGATTTTTAAAGTCATCATCACCATCATCTGCATAAAGACGTATTTTCCTGATTGCATCCGTGGCCGAGATGACCTCGGAGCTCAGGGTCACCCTTCCGGCTCTTCCTCCTCCACTCACGATCTTGGGTGTCCATGGTAGTGAGACCATTTGCATGCATGTCACCCTCCAAGATGTCAAGCCAGGACCCGGCGGGGGCACCATTGCTGGCAAAAGCGCCCCTGCCGGGTCCTTGCGGCAACTGCCGGGCTTTTGCTACCCACGTAGTGCGACGGTTCCCGCAAGATGTGCCCGCACCAGCGAACGCGGCAATATTTTAAAGTAGGTTTACCTACCGCAGAGAAGCACATGGCACACTCTACTCACCGCCGAGAACACAATACGAGATTATTATGGCCGCGGTATTCTGTAGGGCTGAGGTACGTCCCCAGTCGAACTGTTCAATTACGTAATGTCGTATCCTGCCTCCTTTAATACTTCGATAGCTTGAAGGCGTAAGCAAACTCACCCGCAAGCTTCCAACTATTAGGTAATCTGTGCCGCAAGTCGGTAAATAGGTGTACCCAGGTATCAGCTGAATGTCAAAGTTAAAATATTGATTTCGTGTGCACGCTACTGAAAGTAGCACAGATGTAATCGTAGCAAACGTAGCGATTAGGTTCTACTGATTAGAATGAATGTTGTTCTACGAATATTTGTTTTGTTTTGGTTTGGATGTATAAGATATAGCATCGCCTCGCGATTTCACCCATCCAAGTCCTGATCTCGTGGGAATATCAGATTAAAAAGTAGCTTATGTTACTCAGGAATCACGTAATGTTCTAATCATTTTTGAATAAATAAAATATTCCACAACATTCTACACAACGCTTTCTAGACCCATGGTAAGCTTAATAAGCTTGTGTTATGGAATCTAGAATGCGGATATACATACTTAGATACTTTTTTTTTGTAAATACATACATATTATACATAGAAACACCCAGACCAATGCAAATATTTATATTCATGTATACAAATATTGGCACTGAGCGGGGATCGAACCCGCGCCTCCTGCGTAGCAGCCGCGTTCACTACCGCTACGCCACAGAGGCAGTCAGAATCAGAATTTGGTCTATTAATTGAAATAAAACCACATTTTAACTGATTCTATCGCGACTTACTTGTTATTATTTACTTTTAGTCGGACGTTTCGGCTAATCCGTTAAAAAGTGGTTTTATTTCAATGAGTGATATTCGCGTAAGGTTACAGAAAAGATCATTGGTCTAGCCATTTTTATGTTCATTCATAATAATCATTGCAAAGAATCTTAGTGTACATATAGGGACGTATTTATGAAAAGAAATATCCTACTTAAGTACTTATTCTCATTCTAAAACATAATATTACGTACGTACAATCTTTACTTAGCTTGGGCGTAGTATTATTAACGTAGTACTATTACTTATTCTGTGGTTTGGGTCTAGATAGCGCGCACTATGTAGTATGTTCCAGAATCGTATATTTATTTTAATTATCCATACTCCATACTAATATTATAAATGCGACGAAGCTATGTCTGTCTGTTACGTTCAAATTTGGTACAAAGATAGGTTAGACCTTGGAAAAGGACAGGCTATATTTGGTCGGGATAACCGATATCCACGCGGGCGGGGCCGCGGGCAACAGCTAGTACTTTATATTTTATTGTATTCAAAACAAAAATAAATTAAAACAAAGCTAAATGAAAATTAACTTACCTTTCATTTAGTTTTGTACAGCTTAAATAAGCCACAATCCCAAAAAAAATGTACGTATATAACCTTTATGAGAATAAAACATACATATTTCTATACGACCTTTCTGAAAATGGTGTTCGTATTCACAAAAAAAAAAAAGTTAATTTTATATGTTGCTTTGTGAAAGCCGAAGCGTCCCCGAGGGAAATACGACATTGGTCATGAAGTAAAAGTTTAACTATAAAAATGAAGTATAAAAATGTTTTTATATTGTGTTATTTGTAATTTTTTGTAACGTTGCGAAGGTTAAGTATGGATGGATGTAAGTTCAGGTACCTATCTCTAGATCTGCTTGATCGGTATAACCTTTTGACGATTATGAGTGTTCACAGACCCCGATGCAAGCTCTCGTTTCAGGTTATCGGCATCGAGTATAATAACGGATCCGTTTTTTTTTCCTCTTACAGTACGGACTCCAAAAAACTACGTAGAACCGCAGTTGCTTTCGTAATAGTCTATTCTCTCTCTCTAAACTTAAGAGTAGCGCTCTTGTCGGTGGAGTAATCGCCACTCTTCTCTCTCATCTGCCAATCTTTTGACCTCCTGGTAAGACGCAACTTGTATCTTTTCCTTTATCTGTGCCATAAACGTTCCTCTTGGTCTACCTTTTCCTCTTTCCTTCCACCTTCCCTTCCAAGATGTTTTCTAAAAATAAGTCGTGTCTTATCAAATGACCAATCAACTTTCCTTTTCGGTTCTCGATTATTTCCAATATAGACCTTCTTTCCTGTAGCTTATTTAATTGTCAAACAAAATAATAATTACAGGAAAGTAGCTTTAGACTCAATAGGTGCACCCGGGAACAACACTAGAATGAAGATAACTCAGACCATGCAACTAAATATTCGCATATAATATTTTGCATTCAGCGGGAACCGAACCTGCAACCTCTGACTTAGCAGTCGAGCTCTCTACAGCCACGCCTCAACCGTCATATCACCTTGAACACAACATAATAAGTACATTATTTGTGAGCTAAACAGACACTGTTAGGTCACTGTACAACGCAATACAATACCACAGAATAGATAATACAATACCGATAATCCGTAAGTCCCGGAGCTCTCGAAGGTGAGAAGGCTTAAATACAACATATCTTCACGCCTGTAAATCCCCGATTGTAAGCAGAGGTGTATTAACAGTTAACACTCACATTTCGCCAGTTCAGATTTTCGGTCCCACGCAATACCTCTATTGCGTAGGACCGAAAATGGCAGGCACTTTTTTTAGTATACTTAGGTGGCAGACAAGCACACGCCCACCTGGCCCTCGATTCTGCTAAGGCAAAACCACTGTCGTGCCACAGTCTCTGCAAAAGTTGGTATTAAATTTTAGACTTTATTGGTATAGAATTAAAGTTCAAAATTAAAATGACAATAATATTTTCATTACACGCTTTCGTTCACTCTACAAAAAGCCATTTAATTTTAAACTTTAAAGTACTGACTTAAAGACTAAAATCAAATGGAATTTTCTCGCAGTCTCTGTGGTGTGACAGTGGTTGTACTTTAGCAGAATCGAGGGCCTGATCGTAAGTGGTTATCGTGGCCTATGAACGTGTGCAACAATAGAGAAGTCACACGCGAGCTGCCGACCCTGTTAAACCAGAGAGTGTCTCTGCCGTCAGTGCTGAAGATAAAGCAGGACAAGCCTTTGGTCTTCCCGCTGACAGCACAAAAACTCTAGTGAGCTCTGGCTACCCTACTCACCGCCGGTTACACAACACGTGGTTATTATGACCGCGGCATTCTGTAGGCCGGAGGCACTTCTCCAGTCGGACTACTCGGTTGGAATACCGTCGTGTCCTATCTCCTATTTCTATTATAATATAACTAGCTGACCCGGCGAACTTCGTACCGCCATATTTTCCGCCCGCGTTTATTTTTATTATCTCTAAATTTATCAGTGTTTCTCTACAATATTATGCATGTATTAAACATATAAACATTCCTCTTGAATCACTCTATCTATTAAAAAATCGCTTCAAAATCCGTTGCATAGTTTTGAAGATTTAAGCACACATAGGGTCGGACAGACAGTGACAGCGACTTTGTTTTATAATATGTAGTGATAGTGAAGTGATAAATTACCCCATCTACTCCTATGCGGTGTCGTACAAGGCGACTAAGGGAAAGGACTGTTTAACATCAGACAGATATATAGATATTAACAATAGTGCCCGGAATACGGCAATAGGCTCACCCCCTATTACGTGGGACCGAATACAATGATTAGTGAAATGTGGGTGTTAATTCACCTCTGCCTAACCCTTCGGGGATAAAGGCGTGATTGTATGTATGTATGTTGAATAAATTATTAAATGAATTGGGTTAGGAGCAGTAAATGCGGTAACATTATTGTAACAGATATAAACCGCCAAAATCGTTGACGTCACGATTTCTACGTCAACTGTTACCATTCTGTGCAAATACAACAATTTCAGATCTTTAACGTGTATTTATTTAAGAGTTAAATATGAATTTATAATGGTTTTGCGGTTCTTCAGAGCGTTAATAGAAAAAAGAAAACAATGGGTCCTAAATTGTAATTTAAAAATCCTTCCTTTGCCGCACCATAGAGCAAATAAATAAAAAGGGCACATTTAGGTCCAAGAGGACAGCATCCGTGGCGTAGCGGTAGTGAACGCGGCCGGTACGCAGGAGGTGCGGGTTCGATCCCCGCTCAGTGCAAATATTTGTGTTCATGAAATATGAGCATTTGCATAGGTCTGGTCGTGCCTCGGTGAGCACGTTAAGCCGTCGGTCCCGGTTGTCATAAGAACATCTATGGCAGTCGTTACGGGTAGTTGGAGCCCTAAAAAATCCAAAAACAACGATCTAACTGCAAAGCTTCGATATCGCCTAATGTTAACATTGGGTTGTGGAGGTCAGGTGACAATCGCTTCACGGAAAATATCGAGGTCTATCCAAATCCGTAGTTAAGACTGGTAAAGCGGACCCCAGACTCCGAGTTGAAAGCTTCGGATGCGACTGGGAATTAACGCTAAGAGGAAGGTCCAAGATCTATGTCCAAAGCATATTCTGTCTTCCGTGGTTCCAAGCATGGAGAAGGAAATTACTTAATCATATTCTGTCCTCCTTGGTCCCTAGGTATAGCTAAGATTACTCTGATACTGAAATCAGGTCATGGTTCTTATAATCTGTGATATGATCTGTAATTTATCAACAATAATAATTAACTATATTATAATCTATTCGACTTTAATTTCACATTCTAATACCATTGGTATTTATATGTGGTCATTATTACGCGTCATAAGATCACTAGAATATAGTACAATATAATATTGTCAGCACAATTTTTAATATCACATTCCGAACCCAACTATGACGGAGACGTGACTCGCCAGCTCATGTCACGACCATCGGTATATTTTGATCGATATTAGCGTGAACAGGAAGAGGGTAGATAGACGGCAAATGGTAATAAAGGTGAGAGATAGGAAGTGTTTATAGGCTGCAGTAATCACATGCAGGCCTTAAGCCACCTAAGTATATAAAAAGTAATAGGTAAAATTGGAGCAGACGAGTCCTAGAGTGGAGACCGCGAGAAGGAAAACGTAAGGTGGGACCACCCCCTAGCCAGGTGGACCGACGACCTGCGAAAGGTGGCTGGAAGAGGTGCAGAAGGCGGAGGATCGGCAAACGTGGCGCATATTGGGAGAGGCCTATGTCCAGCAGTGGACTGCAATAGGCTAATTGATTGATTGAGGTAAAATTATCTAGCCGATGATTTTTCTTTAATTGGACAAAATTGAGTCAATAATAACGGAAATTAAATTAATAATAACTGAAACTACCTTAATAACAATTGAAATTATCAGTGATTGTAACTTACACATAATAACTTAATTAATTAATAAGTAGTAATTGTAATTAAATAAGTGGACGTTACGATTAAAAAATTGCGTCTCAAACTGTAAGTGAGAATTGAAATAAAACTAATTAATGACGGATTCCAACGCCATATACCTATTTGATTATTTACCTTTAGCTCAACGTTTCAGCTACTATTTGGCAGTCATGGTGGTGGGGTGACTAAAGATGCCACCATGACTGCTGAACAGTCGGGCCAAAAGGAAATAATAATAAATATATCGCGATAGAATCCGTTAAAATGTAGTTTAATTTCAATGAGTGAGATTCAGCTAAACTTCAGACAGTATCATTTAAGTGAGAAATTTAAAAGCCTTACATAAAGCTGCTTATTGTTTACATAAGGGTGAACACTTTTCTTTATAAACATCGTAATATAAATCCTTTATACGATTGAGTCCTTTAACGAACACACTACTGGTGCCCCAAATCGAATCTTCCAATCGCTTTTGTCATTAAATATAAATAAAAATGTATATACCTACCTATACACACATTGAAACTGCAACGAAAGAGACGGAAAGACTTTACACTGTCTCTCTCATCTCTGAAAAACGCACAGTCACCCTTGTGATCGAATTTTCCGACCTACGCAAACCAGGGCTGTAGGTATGTTTTCCCCGGATGTAAAGCAGCTAGTTATTTATATTTCCGTTTTCCCCGGTCACGTGCAGCCCCAGCACGTGTCTTCAGCTCCCCTGACCTTCCCCATGGTGCCTACGGCGCATCCCCTTACCCCTGCCCCCACTTCCCCGCAAGTAATCAATAAAATACACCTTCCGAACATGTGAGGATACTGCCTATTTCTAACCTCTTTTCGCAGACTTTGTGTTACGTTATACAAATTATAATTTAAAAAATTAAACTGTCAACTGCATGAGTAGGTGCTTTTTGTTTTAAATCTGTATTTTTTTAATTGTAAGAAGCCTACCTGTAAAGCCTACCTGCTAGCCTCTCACTACATACCCGTAATAATAACTCATGTTATTGAAAACTGCTTCAAAATCCAGATTTTTGTTGGAATAAAATGGTAACGCACTAAGTTACGAATTAAAACTAGGTGAAGATGATTAAAAAGTAAATGTTTTTTTAAATATTAGGTCTAAAAACAAATATCCTAATTGAATTAAATTTAATTAGAATATATAAAACAATATTCTGATATAAACACTTACGAAAATAAACATATGCACTAGCCAGCGTGTATTTTGAAACAAAATAAGTCAACTATGATATATTTTTCGTATTTCATGGGATATTTTCAATTGGACCGCGGTCGCGCGCACCGTACCGCCGATCGTATTCTACTGACTGCCGACATCGGCAAGGAATAGAGATGTGCCTCACTCCAGTGAATAATTTATCGATATAATAGCACGGTTCTCTATTTTTATTCCTAAAACTTTATGTCATAATTTAACATTGCATAATGTTACTTGTCCTAACATTATTTACGCATAATACTCATTTGCCATAACTTTTTAATCATAATTTTTTAAATCCTATTTAATAAAAGCATAATATTTTATAAGCATACTGTCCCAAAGCATAAGTTTACTTAAGCATAACGACGCGTAACCATAACTATTTTAAGCCAGAATGTTCATTTGACTAAATAAAGTTCTACATGGTTATAAAAAAAAATAACCACGAAGGCCTAATGCGGGAGCTTCGCTCCGCTCCGCTCCCGCATTAGCCTTCTAACCTAATCTATCCAAGTCGGAATCAGGGGCTTTCTCAATAAATCTGCCAAATAACTATTAGACAAATAAACAATATGCTTTTCATCCCACCATCTCGGAAAGACTATTTTTGCTCTTCGATAACTGAGCGTAAAAGTCGTTTTTATCCTCTAGAGAGGTAAAGTAAATTTGAATTTAGAACATCGTGTATACTAGGTTTGTGGACTCAAAACATCATTAAACCTATTAACTTCTACCTCTATGGTGCCGAATTTATCATACAACTTTTTTTTAATTCATGAAAAACTCAGACTCGTAACCTCCTTGGTGTACTTTTTTTTTAATTTGCTTTGCGCGCATCAATTTTTTTCACGTCATATTGTTGACATTGTTGTTGAATTTTTATTTTGTTGTATTTTATTACTAGTATTAATACACATATTATACAGCCTCCATGGCGTAGTGGTATTGAACGCTGCCGCTACGCAGGAGGCACGGGTTCGATCCCCGCTCAGTGCAAATATTTTTTATGCATGAAAATGGGTATTTGCATTGGTCTGGTCGTGCCTTGGAGAGCACGTTAAGCCGTCGGTCACGGATGCCATACGAACATCTATGGCAGTCGTTACGGGTAGTTGGAGCCCTAAAAAGTTCAACAACAACGGTCTCGCTGCAATGCTTCGATATCGCCTAATGTCATCATTGGGTTGTGGAGGTCAGATGGCAGTCGCTTCACGGCAAATATCGAGGTCCAGCCAAATCCGCAGTTAAGACTGGTAAAGCGGACCCCGGACTCCGACGTGAAAGCTTCGGATGCTGACTGGGAATTAACGCTAGGAAGGAGAAGCATTTCATTATTTCCTCGCTGAGGTGGGATGAAAAGTTACGTGTTGCACTCGAGTGCAAAGATTTTTCACCTTGTGCTCTTTTGATTCCCTCGCTAACGCTCAAGATTCTAATTTGTGAATCACTCGCTACGCTCGTGATTCAAATTTAGAATCTTTCGCTTGCTCGGTCATCAAAAATGAGCACGCGGTTAAAAAGCAACTTTGCACTCTTGTATAACAAATAACTATTACAACTTTATGCATATCAAAGTTATGAATAAAAACATTAGGACATACAATATTTATGCATAATAACATAGTATGCTAAAAACCAATTATGACACACTATTATTATGACAAAGAAAATTATGCCTAACTTGTTATGACAATTTAAATTAGGACAAAAACCATTATAAGAAAAAATGGAATCCCTAATAGCACAGCATTGTAAATGAAAGCTTAAGTTTATAGAAGATGGTTTACTGTGGTTCAGTTTGCTTATATAAAACTGCTTCGCTTGTGTTTTATCAGATATATTTAAAATACTTACGGTGAAATGTTCTACAACGTACTATTTTTATTGGTGGTCTATAATATTTGCGGGGTACAAGGAAACCTCTCCTGCTAGCATTGGCGAGGAGTCCCTATAACCCGACTTACCATGCAAAGGGAAGCGGTGGTAGGCATTTTTAAATTAATAATTAAATTTAAAATAATATAGATAATGGATTATCTAAAACTGAATAGGTATATCTGAAATTCTTATGTAAAATTGAGAGAATTCCATACAAAATTGCCCTCCCTCCTGATCAGAAGGTCGTTCTATAACCAGGTAAGATTTCTCCTTTCCTTTTGAAAATGTTCACACTTCGCTACTGCCTTCTAGCTAATACATCTGCTAATAAACGGAAACACTTTGGCGTGAATTTCCTTGTCTCGGAATTTGATCCTGAGTCTTTCTCCTGAAATTTGATAGACGGCAAAAAAACTTAATATTACATCAGCCTAAAGGACATAGACGGAGCAATAATTAAATTAAAAAATAAAAGTTTATTTCGGAACAAGTCCATAAAAGGTTAGTACGTACATTTTTCACTTATATACTATTGTTAGTAAGGTACATACATATATATTTTAATAGCTGTGTTTTTTTAGGTGTGGACTATCATCCACCTTTTAAATAGGTGGGAGTCCCACCGATTTGATAACTGAGTCAGGATGCTGTTGGCGCTGCTCCTCGTGCGATTCAATAAGGAAGCACAACGCTTTCTTATTATAGTTGCGAATTCGTCGACACGTTTCTCCGCAAACATCCCGGAGGCGCTGCAGTGCCTCGGCAGCCCCATCAGCATCCTGAATGAGTTATTATATTGGACCCGCAGGTCATTGTATGCCCGACGCGTGAAACCCGCCCACAGGCTGCACGTGTAAAAGGATTGACAGTATGCTTTAAACAGCGTCACCTTTACTTGTTAAATAGCTTGACTAAACTGTAATGACGTTCGCCACACATTCACACCATCTGTGTAAAAACGTTAAATTGTTTCATGAACTCGGTTGTCAGTGGTTGTAATTTTTAATTAAAAGAAATAAAATAAAAATTGTAAGTGTAAGAGGTGGTGGTGCTATCACTTGGAGTTAGGCAAGCTATATCTTGGTATGGTCTTTAAGTTTTGGGGACTCTGTGGTCCCCACACCGGAAGAGGGCCGGGTCGAAAGATATGGCCCTGGGACAGGCCGAGGTCCCAGGGATATGTCACCTCCTCACCTTCGGCAACCGACGGTCGGTTCAAGTCCAACATTACCAGCTCCGGCGGCGGAGGGGTTATCCGTGGGGATTTTTCGCACGATAAAATAAAGGTATAGACTTTAAGTCCGCACTGTTATAAATTCTGTGCTGTAAGGTATTTTAGTAGAACTAATCAAATAAAAATATAATAAACTAGCTTTTGCCAGCGGTGATGCCGGTTATTGCGATCAAACATAGCCTATGTCCTTTCCCAAGGTCTAATCTATCTCTGTACTAAATTACATCAAATTCGGTTTAGTGGTTTAGGCGTGAAACCGTAACAGACAGACAGACAGAAGGGCAGACAGAGTTACTTTCGCATTTATAATATTAGTATGGATTATAGATCGAGTGTTAATTACTTAAGGTACTTTCATATATTTCGTGTCACAAATACTTTGTCCTATTCAACTTTAATACGAATGGTATCAAGGCCAAGAGTTCGCACATAATAAAGATATAATAAAAATTACAATATTAATAACACTAAAACAGTAATTATGTACTGTTTTAAGAACATGACGTCCATTTTATCTTAATGAGGTGCAAATACAGGTTATCTTGGGACTGAAATCCCTACGAGATTTACTTAGTGAGAATTGAACTGTGGCTCGAGTATGAACAATATTCGTATTCGGAACGTTAAGGTATCAGGAGAACGGAGCATTGTGATTGGCAGGTCTGCGTAAGGTCTACCAATCGCAATGCTCCGTTCTCACACACAGGATCACAGAAGGCAGGCGGCCAATCGCAATGCTCAGTTCTCTCGACAACTTTACGTTACGAATACGAATATTTTTCGTGCTCGAGGCACTGATGATGACAAGAATCGATTAAAAAGTGGTTTTATTTCAAACTTTTTCATTTTGCATAAATACAAAAAGAAACAGTAGTACCGAATAGCAGCGCCTCTGACGCGCAGCCCAATAGAAGGCTGCTCGGAGGCTTTCTATGAGTCCCTCTGACGAGCGATTTTACACGTATCTACATTCTTAAATTTACACTAAGGAGTTTTTTTATACTACTTATTTCGTAGACAAGCACACGGCCCTCCTGATGGTAAGAGGTTACCGGGCGAGTGCAACACCAGAGGAGTCACACTCGTAGTTCGGAGCCCGCTTCTTATGTTCGACTGTTTGTTCTCTTGTATGATAGATATTTCCGTCTGACCAGAAAAATAAAGTCAGCGCCAGAGTGGCCAGACCCTTATCCGTTTTCTAACAAGCCCTCAATTAAATTTAAACCACCGATATACCACGGCCACTGCAAAAAATGGAATTAGACTTCATTGCTATAAAACTCAAATGCAAAAAATTAGGTACACGTACACATGACAAGAGTTTTATTATGTAATTAAGTCCTAAGTTTAAGACTGAGGGTGCAGCCACACGGCGCGGTGCGGCTTCGGCACGGCGCCTGAGCAGTGTCGCAACGGCTTTCTTCAAACAAAAAAAATTCGCTCAAAAGGGGCACACGGCACCGCTACGGCACCGCTGCGGTAAAGGCCGTCACTATTCCTTAGGGTAATAAATGTACTGATTTAGTATTTTCGTGTGTTTCTACGTCGGAGGTGGTGAAGTAATAATAGCAGCAACACGTTTTTCCCGATCCATTGTCTATCGTAGATTGACGTTCACTGAGCAATCAACCTAACCCTGTTGCGGTACCGCAGCGGCGCCGTAGCGGCACCGTAGGAACGTTGCGACGCCGCACTGCCCGTATGGCCGCTAGTGCGGTGCGGCATAATGTGGTGCGGTGCGTGCGTCACCCTGTGGCCGCACTGCTGCGTGCGTCGAGAGTTGTCGTATGCGGTCGGCTACGGAATCATGCTTTAATGGCTTATGGCATTACTTTAAAATGGATTATTTTGCATTTTTTAGCAGAATCGACGCCCAGCCCAGATGTACCGACAAGCATAAATGACTTGGTTAGTAGGGCCCTGTACACCTTATCAATAGATATCGATATGAATGAGGGATGCAAAATTTCCCAACCCTATTTTACCGTGACGTCACCTCAAACAGGGGGTGAGCATGCGCGGGAAAGCGCAGCCATATTGTCTATCTTCGGTCAGCCTCGGGTAAGTTCGGTAACTCTCGTGCCGTGAGGTCACATCCAGCAGCAGCGTCGCAAAATGTTGATACTGTGCAGAGAAATTTAAACCTTGTGTAGGAATATTAAGGTCTATAATAAGGTCGGAGAATTGAAAAATTGGTGCATTGAAAGGTTTTTCTATCTAGATATAATGGGTTCGTATAAATTTGCGTCATAACCAATTTTGTTCTCGTCTACTACGCCGTAGACAATGGGCATAATGCGACGTTGAATTGAATGTCATTGATTGATTTTCTATTTACATACATAAGTCCTCACGCCTGTAAATCCCCGAGGGGTACGCATAGGTGTATTAACACCCTCATTTTGCCAACTATAATTTCTCTTTGAATTTGGTTTAATGTCGTTGATGCCTATGTTGTTGTATGGGGCACCACCAAGACCGATGGAGTCAAGCCAACACGTGCTGATGTACCGATAAGGCTCAGGCGCAGGATTCCCTATCTTAGTTTAGCGTTTAGGTGGCAGTCACTCCTATAAAAGCAGTATAAGAAGGAGAAGGAGTAAGCGGAAGAGAACCCGAGAACAAATGGGAATAACGCTAAGATGATGAAACTAGCAGTGTACCATAACAGTACTACCTTTGTGACCATTGACTGTAAATAAGTACTTACTTGTACAGTTTTGCCAAGCGGTTTGAAGCCTCCTCTCTCATCCACGTGTTTCCCTCTTCTTACAATCCCGGGTTCTTTATGCGCGTCGTGAAAAAGCATATATCAAGGCCGTCAAGTTAAGGGCCACTATTTTAAGGTCAACAGCATCTAAAATGGTGGTCCGTGGACCTGGACTGCACCTAAGCTTACCATATAGGGGATCAAATGACGAACTAAATATAGAAAAGCACATAAGAAAATATGGGTAGATGATAACAAAAACTGGCAAAGGCAGGCCCAAGAAGTCCTGGCTTGACATCGTGAAGGATGACATGCGTGCAATGGTCTCACTACCATGGACGCCCAAGATCGTGCGAAGTGGAGGAGGAAGCCGGAAGGCGAACCCTGAGCTCAAAGGTCATCTTGGCCACGGATACAATCAGGAAAATATGTCTCCATGAAGATGATAAAAAAAAATTGCGTGTGCCAATATTGTTGAACAATGGTCGACAGGAATCCACATGTGGGGGCAATTCCGTGTCATAAACTCATAAATATGCTAATGGAGTTGTACATTTCCACGCACAAACACTTCCCAAGCTTCCCATTATGTATTTATGAGTTTCAGTCTGTTGTGTAGGTATACATTCGTTCACCTGAGATCCAGTATTAAACTTTCATTGGAATTGGTGCTAAAGAACTGTAACGTGTACCTAAGTATGCAATATACGACTTTGGGAATAATAAAAATTTTCAGCGTTCTCAATGTCTGAGATCGAAAATTTTCACTCATTTTTACAGTCATTTAATTTATTGGTATAACAAATTCTAATTTATTGAATACCTTAGCTATTTAGGTAGGTACCTAATCTGTTACCATAACTCTTACTAAACCTTTCACAAGATTAACAAAACATTGACTGCCTCTGTGGCGTAGCGGTAGTGAACGCGGCTGCTACGCAGGAGGCGCGGGTTCGATCCCCGCTCAGTGCCAATATTTGTATACATGAATATAAATATTTGCATTGGTCTGGGTGTTTCTATGTATAATATATGTAGATATGTATTTACAAAAAAAAAAGTATCTAAGTATTATCCGCATTCTAGATTCCATAACACAAGCTAATTAAGCTTACCATGGGTCTAGAAAGCGTTGTGTAGAACGTTGTGGAATATTTATTTATTTATTTATTTAAAACATGAAATAAGTAGATTATAAAACTACTGAAACATTAAATTATTAATGATTCATGCAAATATATTTTAGTGTTAATCAACTTTTCTCGTTGACTGTACCTATGAGTAGAATTTTGGTTCTCAGTACACAATTTACAGTAAAAGTGGACATTCAGGACGGTACTTAAACACACAATTAGTCCCTTTCTAAGAGGAATACCCTGACCAACTGAACTCCTTGGATAGGTATTTAATCTAAAGTAAAATCTATGTGATTCGTGCTTCTTTGGTTGCTTAATACAGAAAAGAGTTCAAAAATATTTGAAAAATTGTAGGCAGTCGTTGGAAATATCCAGGCGCGGTCGTAGCTTGAGATTTTGGGGAGTCGTCACGTTTTTTTAAGCGCAGAAAGTTCAGAAAATGCCTTTTTATACAACTTTTCAATTTGACGTGCACGATTTTGGGAGAAGGGGGGAAGGTCATGTCCCCTGTGACTGCTCGGACGGCGGACCACGCCTGGAAATATCATACGAGTATAAGGGGTACCGAGTATCGAAGGATTTTAAAAAAGTTTAAGTAATTGTTCGATCGAAGCGCTTGCCGCCCCGCCCGCCTGAGTAGCTATTATAAAAAATATATACAGGGCGTCCCACGGCGATGCCACATGGAGGGAAAGTACCTTAAATCCTTAAGATAGCTCATTTCACTTAAAGGAGACATCATTTTATTTTTAAAAAGAAACAAAACTGCATTCAAAGATTTTTTTAAATTCACTTGCCACACCCGGTAATCGAACCGACTAAAATCCGAAAAAGTAACATCCTGTATTTTTATGGCATCAATCGATAGTGTCAATCATATGGATCAAATCTCTCTAAGAAACATGGTAAATTAAATGAAAGGAAGTCCTTGAAACCTAAAATTATAAATACGATTTGGTAAAATAAAACACTTTCTTATAAGATACTAGCTTTTGCCCGCGGCTCCGCCCGCGTGGATGTCGGTTATCGCGACTATACATATAGCCTATGTCCTTTCTCAAGGTCTAATCTACCCCTATACCAAATTTCATCAAAATCGGTTCAGCGGTTTAGTCGTAAAAGCGAGACAGACAGACATACAGACAGAGGTACTTCCAGCTGGGGACGCCGTTGGCCGGATGGGTGATCCGCCCTTTGGTACGGGCCACTTAACCCATTTCTCCAGAGTTACTTTCGCATTTATAATATTAGTAGGGATTAACACTAGAGATATCTTTGATGAAATTTATTTAGTAAAATGAGTACTAAATGAATGAACTTTGTTACCTGTTTAGAATGTAACTTTATTGGGTAACTGCATGAGGTATGTGTTGTGTAAGGTAGGGAGGTAGGGTAGATAGTTATTTTTGGGTGCTTGATTAGAAACCTGCACGCGGTGTACCCTGGGCAACGAAAATGGCAAGAGAATTGCCCTATGGATCAACTTATAATCTGTTAATTTAGACGGCATGCGGTTTTAGTCGGTTTGAGTTCGACATACCTAAATACTACTGCTGACCAGCAGCGGTCTCAGCACGATAAAAAAAGAAAAGTAATTTAAATATGGAATTTTATTGTTAATATGGTATCAGATGGATGGATGAACTTTGAGTTAAAGTGTTTTATTTTGCCAAATTGAATTTATAATTTTAGATTTCAAGGACTTCCTTTCGTTTAAGTTATCATGTCTCTTAGAGAGATTTGATCCTTATGATTGATACTAACGATTGATGCCATAAAAATACAGGATGTTACTTTTTCGGATTTTAGCCGGTTCGATTACCGGGTGTGGCAAGCGAATTTTTAAAAATCTTTGAATGCAGTTTTATTTCTTTTTAAAAATAAAATGATGTCTCCTTTAAACAAAATGAGCTATCTTAAGGATTTAAGGTACTTTCCCTCCATGTGGCATCGCCGTGGGACGCCCTGTATATATATATATATATGTATTTTGCATTGTGTAATTATTGTGTATAACTTACTGTATTATTGTTATTATCTGTTGTTGTAATTTTGTTTTATTTGTATTTTATTTTATCTTTTTTTTTGTGCACCTGTGATCTGAAATTAAAAACTATTTTATTTCTTTCTTTCTTTCTTTAATTAACAAATAGGGATATTTTTATTCTCAAGCCATAAGCCAGTTCACCCCCTGGTGCCCGTTTATCCTTGAATCTCGGGACACGTTATAGGTGGAATTCTCCTAATACTTGGAATTATTTTGATGTGTAGCACTTACATAACATCGCGTACCTACTTACCTACATCAGATGGGCCATAAAGCTCAAAACACCGCTATAGGCAGTTACCGGTAGTAGCATAGTGTAATAATATTTCAAGCTCTGTCTCCCATGCTATAAAGCATAGAATCGAAGTAGGTAACTGTACTTATGTGAATAAGTAAGTCTCCGCGACACTTAAATCCTGGATCAATTTTGGCAGTGAACTAGCTTACCACAACACGCTGCTTCCTCTTCTTCCTCTTAGCGTTAATTCCCAGTCGCATCCGAAGCTTTCAGCTCGGAGTCTGGGGTCCGCTTTTTGCCAGTCTTAACTACTGATTTGGCTAGACCTCGATATTTTCTGTGAAGCGATTGCCATCTGACCTCCACATCCCAATGGTAACATTAGGCGATATCGAAGCTTTGCAGCTAGACTGTTGTTTTTTTGGATTTTTGAGGGCTCCAACTACCCGTAACGACTGCTTCTTATTGGCAACCGGGACCGACGGCTTAACGTGCTCTCCGAGGCACGACCAGACCAATGCAAATACCCATATTTCATGAACACAAATATTTGCACTGAGCGGGGATCGAACCCACGCCTCCTGCGTAGCGGCCGCGTTCACTACCGCTACGCCACGGAGGCTGTCGCTGCTTCCTCTCTATAAGTGGAACTCTGACCTAACATCCGAATCCTCCTTTTTTACATTGCTGAGCAGAAGGTCCTCGAAGCTAAACGTTCTTGATGTCATAAAGACTGCTATATAAAATGCCCTAAGAGCAAAACGTCCACAATTGAAATAGTTTGCTAGTTTTCGAAGCAAAATGTTATTGTTGCTTAATGTTCACAAAGTAAAACGTACTGAGAGCAAAACGTCCTCAATTTGTATGTTCGCAAAGTAATACGTACTGAGAGCAAAACGTCTTCAATTTGTGTGTTCGCAAAGTAAAACCTACTGAGAGCAAAACGTCCTCAATTTTGTGTCTTTGGACGTTCAATTGAAACATGGGCTTACACAGACTTGTTTCAACGTTGGGATAATTTAAAAATCAAAATATTTTATTTATTGTAATTATTTATTTAAGCTGAAATTGTGTCCCTGTTTAATTAAAATTTATACTTAAGGTATGATTCCGAAGTCGACCGCATACGCCAACGACAGACGCATGCAGCAGATACAGCGTACCCATCCGATACGGATAAAGCGAAACATTGAGAAGCCGCAATGAATGACGCGCTACTGCTGCGTGCGTCGGCAGTTGTCATTTGCGGTCCGTTACCGAATCATAGCTTTAAGCTAATAAAGTTAATATGTAACATTTAAAATCCTTTTTATTATTGTAATTCTTCTTAAAAATTCGTAAGGTGTGATAATCTCTTCTTCTAATTTCTTCTTTTCTTCTGTGTACCGGATGTTGAAACTAATATCCACCTTTCGCCTACCTATTTTTAGTCATAAAGTTTTCAAGCACGAAGAAGAAATTTTATCTAAAGAGGTTTCATAAGTGGCAAAAACAGTACATTTGCATGAAAGAGCTCATTATGCGTTAACCTCTATATGATTTTATGTCATTTTCCGTTAAAGACCGTTTGCACTAAGGACTACATGAATTGAAGACGACTTGCTCCTTGGCCGTTTTCACGTTGAGGTCATATTATCCGATAGACGTTTTGACTAGTGGACTAACTCATTCAAAAGACATTCAGCTTCAAGGACGTTCTGCTCAGAACTGCTTTTTTACAGAGATATCATCAACATATGTATACATAGGCACATAGCACGGAGGACTGATGACCGATGGGGTCGAAAAGTCCTCGAGTGGAGGTCACGTATCGGCAAGCGCAGCGTAGGACGTCCACCCACAAGGTGGGCAGACGACCTCATTAAGGCCCCGGGAACGCGCTGGATGCGAGCCGCTTCCAACCGGTCTTATTGGAGATCTATAGGGGGGGCCTATGTCCAGCAGTGGACTTCCTATGGCTGAAATGATGATGATGATGATCATCAAGATAGATTTAGATGGAAAAAAGTGAAAAGTGAGACAGCTTGATACTTGAACTTGCCATCAGGTCCTTACAGGGGAATGTTCTAACCAACTGAGCTTCTTCTTCGCGATAAAAAATGGCCTATGTGTTATTCCAGATTATAATCCATCCCATTACAGCCGTTAAGCGTGATTGACAACAAACATCTTTACAAACTTTCGCATTTTTTTTTAAATCCAAGCGAGTGTATTAAGGGCACATAATAAATAGATATTATTTATTCTGTGGTATGGGGTTCTTACGGGTCATTAGAAGGTTCTTACGGGGTCGGCAGCGCGGTGGCGCCATTGGTGTTGCATACGTCCATTGGCCACGGTGACCACTTTCCATCAGGTGGACCGAGTGCTTGTTTGCCACCTAAGTATTATAAAAAAAATTAAAGAAATAGGTATGTACCTAAAATTATAACGTTTAAAAACTGAAAGTAACATGGCTTGACATTCAGCTAAA
This sequence comes from Eilema depressum, assembly GCA_914767945.1. Taxonomy (NCBI): domain Eukaryota; kingdom Metazoa; phylum Arthropoda; class Insecta; order Lepidoptera; family Erebidae; genus Eilema; species Eilema depressum. The sequence goes on from OU612035.1 coordinate 11,700,798, forward strand.
TGTTCCAACGGATTATCGCAATATTGATTAAAAGAATAGGAATGCAAGGCCTTCATCTAGGCCAAATCTAGGCTGTAAAACGCAATGGCTCCGTCTTTGACCTCCAAACTCACGACATTAAGCTGGCTGCTCGCCAATATTGGTAAAATCGATGGTAGCGGAGCCCAGCTGTGCTTAGTACCTACTTACCTACTACTAGATCACGTGTGTGATGTCCTAGGTATGTGTTAAACTATGTATGGTAAGCAATTACTGCTGTTATTAATAAAGCTGTTTAAAACAAAATAAAATGTTAACAATAAAGGTAAACCGACTTCAAGAAATAAAAAGGAGACACTAAAAACCGAAAAATAAGTAACTAAAACGAGTAACTTTATGAATTTCCAGTAGATCTCAAAGAGTCTTATAAAATTCGTATAACACAATACTTCATTTTACTTAGCAGATTCTAATTTCGTGTAAATAACGCATCATGACAAAATATCATCCTGTACGATTCCTACAGAAGACCGCGGCTTAATAACCTCGTATTGTGTTTCCGACGGTGAGTAGGGTAGCCAGAGCTCGCTGGAGAGGTTTGCGCAGGCGGCACAGAATCTCTCTGTTCTTACAGGGTCGGCAGCATGAGTGTGACTCCCCTGTTGTTGCACTCGCCCAAAGGCTACGCAGACAAGCACACGGAGGGCCGTGTGCTTGTCTGCGACCTATGTAGTATATAAAAGTGGCCTTTTTAGACCTGCTAAGTCGGTGTCTTAGTTACTTAAAATGAAAACCAAGTGGTGCTAAGTATTTTTATTTAATTATTTATTACCCGACTACGGCGAAGCCAAAGGAGGGTTATGATTTTGACAGGCTATGTATGTATGTATGTATGTATGTATGTATGTATGTATGTATGTATGTATGTTCGTTTGTTCCCTCATAGCTGCTCAACTACTTATTAGAACTGGACATATAGCATATCGTTAGAATCCTCTTGATCGTCCGATGGTTATAGGCTATATGACGTGTCACTAAATCTAATGTGGCGCCCTCTAGCGGCCATAAAGTACTGTGTTGAAAAAATAATTTGAGATAAATATGCCGTGTATGGTATCAAATTAAAGAGCTCAATAAGCACATTTCAAATATGCATAAATTATAGTTGTTGGGTGCCCCAAAGAAGAAAAAAAAAAAAAAGTTTAAAACTAAAACCCGACTACTTAAAAATCACGCTCTGAAAAGTATTAAACAAGAAAATATCTAGGATAGCCGTGGTCGTATGCCACTTACTATAATAAAACGATACATACCTACATGCTATTCTAAGGAAAAGTGGCATACGACCACGGCTATCCTAGATATTTTCTTGTTTAATACTTTTCAGAGCGTGATTTTTAAGAAGTCGGGTTTTATTTAATTCATACATACAATGTCATTACAGGCGAACCCAATGCGACAGAGTAGCAACATAATTATTATTGGTATTGGTACCGAAAGCTGTCGAGAAGAAAATATCTATAAAAAGTGTGCTTCATTCCCTTGTACTCTGATCAAGGCGTGGGCAGGCGCCAAAGACTTTTTAAAAATATCTACGTAAATCCCCGAAGGCCTACCCCTTCGGGGATTTACGTAGATATTTTTAAAAAGCATGCAAAAGCAGGTGTATTAACACCACATTTCGCCAACTATGATTTTAGGTCCTACGTAATAGGCCGTCAAGCGGGCAATTAGTCACGGGCGATTTATTGTCGGATGGAGAACAGCGCCATCCCTTAGTCGCCTTTTACGACACTCACAGGAAGAGATGGAGTGGCCCTATTCTACCGGGAACCAACACGGCACACGAGAAAAATATCTATCATACATAAAATAGGCTAAAGCTTTTGCTTTTATCTACGCACTAGCTTAGCTGTTGCCGGCAAATATTGATTCCGTACCCGCCATGTGTTCCAGCCACCCATAGGAACCTATGCCCGGAATTAAAAGAAGCCTATAGTGTAGATTCAATCTTCCCGACTCGGCCGCGCGGCGGAGATTTTCGCGGCCGAGTTGGCTAATAAGCCAATTAATTTGTTATGCTCTGTGTCCCACGGAACCTATTCGTGGGATAAAAAGTAGCCGTTTAATATGCCAGACTAAATTCTATCTCTGTGCATAGAGTAGCATCCATATCCATCCAAGTACATCCAAACAAATTTTCACGTGCCTACCTTAATATTCGTGCGCTATATAATTTGTAAAGTTCAATATTACGTAGATGAACTTTAAGAATTTTTTTATGATTATTGATCGAAGCGACTAGAGACGCTACTTTCGTCATTCATAAGACTTATTCTTCTTCGTCCGGCCTTTTCCCGTTTCTTATCGGAGTCGGCTCTCCTTATCCTTTCTCTCCAGAGACGTCTGTTCTGGGTCGTCGTGGGGTCCTTTGCTCCTCCCTGAGGTCTTTTCTTGTGGTCGACATCCATGTAGACAGGGGTCTGCCACGGCCTCTCGGTCCCGACTCCAGTTGCAGCACTTTTTTGGTCATGTGTTTGTCAGGTCGACGCATGACGTGACCGTACCATCTCAAGCGCATCTCTTTGAGCTTCTCCGGTATCGGTCTCACTTTGAAGCTGCCTCGGATATACACATTCGGTACTTTTTCCAGAAGTGTGACGCCCACGGACCATTTAAGCATTCGCATTTCGTTGACATGCACCTTATTTATACCAAACTAATTACTAACTTACCAATTACTAAGTTACTGATTTACTAACTAATGATATTAATACCAAACTGTTTTATTGATTTAAATTGTATTATCGTCCAAACTAAAGCTGTGTACCAAATATCCGAAACAGGAAGGGGGTATACCACGGTATTGAGATAAGTTTGAGTACTTTTCTAGTCTGTACCTACCTACGTACGTACACTTCGATAGGTAGGTAAGTAGGTTATTTTTTACTTACTCAATGTCAGCTTTCAGATAATGAAATAAAACACACACACACATAGGAAGTAAATGTTTTATTTGAAACACGTTGGTAAAACAATATCTAAGGCTAAAATTTAAAATGATTCATTCAAACATTGGACCTCATTGGACCTCCTAATTTAAAAGAAATTCTTTCATATTTATAATTTTAGATAAAATTCGAATGGAAATAGTAACTTCCATTCAAATTCCATCTACAAATAATACAAATAAAATAATGAATAATAATGTCTCCCACAAAATTAAACTTCATCAAAAACGCAAGCTAGAAAAAATATATGAGTAAGTACCTAGATAATGAGTGTTTTTTTTTATTTTTAATATTAATTATTAAAATTTTCATGACAGTTTTATTGACGACTACTACCCAGTAGGTATTATATTCTAGTCATAAACATATTTTGTCAAAAGCTCTTATTACTATACTAATAATTTGGCCGATTTTGAAAAATTTAGACAGATCCACAGATATTTTTTTGACTTTTTTTCACAAGAGTTTTTAGCTAGCATTACCGATATGTCTACGTTATCAATACTAAGTATGCCTCGGGACACGTATCTTGGACCTAAATCGCGGGACAAACGAGGCCCTGACGCCCGCAGATTGTTTTGTAATAAACTATGCTTGGTGAATTTGAGCTCGTCCACCGCAGTAGCACCCCGTGCTATCCTCAAAAGACACCCCAAGAAACGTGTACTGCGCTTATAGAGCACATTTTGAGCACATTTTAGGTCCAAGATATATGATGTTCCGCGTAATAATTCTAATATTTTTACGTCTGATTTGAACTTTTTGGAGAATTATATTACAAAAATACTCTTAATTTATAATTTCTAATAATTTCTAATAATAAATATTTTTATTAACCTTATTTATATTGTTCTTTAGCGTAGAAGAAATATTATTGCCGTCCATATCATACCCAACGTAGTTATTTAAATAGGAGTAAAATATTGATATAACACATGGTTTATTGCATTGCATACGACGACGCATACAACTGCCATAGTGTGTGTGTGGCAGGGGGTGTGTATGTGTTTGAGGGTGTGTGAGTCTGGTTGCTTGGGTGTGCGTGAGTGCGTGTGTGCATAGGTGTAAATGTGTGTGTGACCTGAAACAATATTTTCCCACCACTGCTTTTACTTGAGACTAAAGTGTTAGATACTTAATTAACTTTTAACATTAAATTAGTGTAAATTTTAACATACTGGGTTAACTTTTTTCGTAACGTATGGATACAAAAATTATGGATTTAAAATGTACTAAACCCTGTTCTTAATCGACTCTTTCCTGATTTCAATTGTCTAACGGCAAATATAATAATATCTTATTTAGGCTAAAAAGTCAGATTGAGTTGTTTATGATAAGGATGGCTGAACAAATTTGGCTTTATAGTTAGCTATTAGCTATATAAGAATAATTTAGTAACTAGGTATTTTACTACACTACAACTAGATACATAGGAAATAGCCCATTTTTGTATTGGCCGAGTAAATCTTGACATAGCTGATAGACCCTCTGTAGGGTTGCGAGAAGTAACTAGAATGAAATAGGTAGGATCTAAAGCGGTTAAGAGTTATTCATTGATATACAAAGAATAAAAGCTTGTCATATGGGTTCTAGAATACAAATAAAACATATTTATATTCCATTCGGTTAGGTACTTAACTAAACGTAATCAATCTTGATGTGTCTTTTAATATGTTTTACTAGCTGTTGCCCGCGGCTCCGCCCGCGTGGAATTCTGATCCCGTTCATCGCTGATATATAGCCTATATGTCAATCCAGGGTATAACCTATATACATACCAAATTTCAACCAAATCGGTCCAGCCGTTTATGCGTGAAAGAGTAACAAACATCCACACATCCACACATCCACACATCCATTCTCACAAACTTTCACATTTATAATATTAGTAGGATATAAGCGCCTTCGCTGCGTTTAGCGGGCGCACGGCGCGGACGTCCGCTTCGCGTGCTTGTTTCATGTTATTTCAAGAGTAGCGCTGCGTGAGGCGGGTACCTGTCACACGCGACGGACAGGCGGACGTACTGCGCGCGCATCCGCGACCCGCACCCGCTAAACGCAGCTAAGGCGCTTAGAACTGAAATCTAACCACTAATTAGTCAGTCAGTCAGCCTAGTTTATTTGTTTTTTTTTTTTTATAAAAAGTCGCTAAAAGATTGTTTACCTTTCGTTAAGTACCAGGAGCAAAGTAATTTTTTAGGACTCCTTTTTAGGGTTCCGTAGCCAAATGGCAAAAAACGGAACCCTTATAGATTCATCATGTCTGTCCGTCTGTCTGTCTGTCCGTCCGTATGTCACAGCCACTTTTCTCCGAAACTATAAGGCCTATGCTGTTGAAACTTGGTAAGAAGATGTAATCTGTGAACCGCATTAAGAATTTCTCACAAAAATAAAAAAAGCATTAAATTTTGGGGGTCCCCATACTTACATTATATATCAAACCCATACGTGTGGGGGTATCTATAGATAGGTCTTTTAAAATGCTATTGAGGTTTCTAACATAATTTTTTTCTAAACTGAATTGTTTGCGCGAGAGACACTTCCAAAGTGGAAAAATGTGTGTCCCCCCCCTCTAACTTCTAAAATAAGGGAATGATAAATTAAAAAAAAATATATGATGTATATTGCCATGAAAACTACCACTAAAAATTGGTTCGAACGAGATCCAGTCAGTAGTTTTTTTTTTTACGTCATAAACCGCAATTTTCGCCTTTGCTACTACGGAACCCTTCATGGGCGAGTCCGACTCGCACTTGGCCGATTTTATTTTAAATGAAACACAACCTGAATAGATTAAGCAGTTAATATTATTTACGTGTTGTAATAATGCTTCCTTAAGCAGACGTTACACTAACAATACAACTAATAATTTGCTTCAGACTTCAGACCACACAGCAGACACAGAGAGGAGGTGCGGTTATCAGAATTCCTATGAAAGAACGCGTGACCCTCGCAAAGACGACAGCAGGTGCGGTTACAGCCCGAAATTTTGGAAGGGGTCACGATTTGAAGGGATTTCTTCAGTGACACTCCCCCCCCCCCCCCTCCCCGTGAACGACCTCCGACATTACACTAAAGCCATGAGATGACGTCACGACAGACCAGAGAACCACGGTGCAGTTACTTAGGCCGCCTCCTCTCTGTGTTTGCTACATACATCAGAAAGACAGACAGAATAGCCAATTCTGTTTTTTGTATATCAATGAAGATAACTCATACAACTACGTATTCAAAAATAGTTTTGAAGCATCTATCCAATACTAAAATATTTTATCTAATACACACATTAGGAACGCACTACCCTAGTAAGAAACATTTCTTTATATGCCATGATATTTAGAAATACCTACGCAATGATCTTATATTAAAATGGAGTAGATATTTTACCTTAATATAAAGTCCGACCAATAAAATAAAAAACCCGTACTGGGGGCGCCAAAAACATCTATGATTATGACAACACCAAGTATAGTGATACACATGTAAAATGCCAATATTTTTCAACACACTTGCTTATGAACAGGCTTTTATTTCCCCGCAATTAAGCACGGAATGACACCTAATATAAAACTGTGACTTTTTCATTGCTTCTTCTTCCTCCTAGCGTTATTCCCAGTCGCATCCGAAGCTTTCAGCTTGGAGTCTGGGGTCCGCTTTTACCAGTCATAGCTACAGATTTGGCTAGACCTCGATATTTTCCGTGAAGCGATTGCCACCTGACCTCCACGACCCAATGTTAACATTAGGCGATATCGAAGCTTTGCAGCTAGACCGTTGTTTTTGGACTTTTAAGGGCACCAACTACCCGTAACGACTGCCATAGATGTCCTTATGGCAACCGGGACCGACGGCTTAACGTGCTCTCCGAGGCACGACCAGACCAATGCAAATACCCATATTTAATGCACACAAATATTTGCACTGAGCGGGGATCGAACCCGCGCCTCCTGCGTAGCGGCCGCGTTCACTACCGCTACGCCACGGAGGCTGTCATGTTTTTCATTGCTATTATTCACAAAAGTGAGTTATAGACTTCTTTTTTTTAATTTCATTAAGTTGCTTTGTTCTTAAGTTTCGATACAAAAAAGATCGTGTCCAATATTATATAAACGAATTAATTAGAAAGAAAAGAAAAAGAAAGAACTTGTAGTACGTGTTTAATATACAAAACTTTCACTAAAATGTATTTTTTTTTTCTCTGTTAAAAAGTTAAGTGTTTCTCTGTTAAGTTTTCTGGTTAAAATAGAAAAATAGACGCGGCGTGTTATACTGGTTACAAGGACTGGGCACAAATCACAACACAGTAGTATCCGTATAATAGTTTACTGCTTGGAATGGTAAATACAAGTTAGACATACAGTTACACCATGTATAGAACAGGGACCACGCGATATTGTTTTTCGGACTGCATAAAATTCTTGTATTTTATGCCTAACAGCACAGAGATCAAAATAATCGAGCATGATTTTCTTTTTTGCGTTAGGCTTATTTTTCTTAGGCGTAGAAAATACATTTGACGTTTGACCTTCTCTTCGTATTTTTATTACAGAAGATCGGGATATACCTAAAAATGTGAATAATAATTAGTCACAGTAAAATCAGTAGATTAGGCCAATTTCAGTTGCACGTACTCTATGATGTCCTACCCGTCATGTTGACAACAAGGTCCGTGATGTTATTTAGAGGAACAGAGTCCAATCCTTGCTACTTTTTATCCGACAAATACTTTGTTATATTATAAATTACTTTTCTTAACTGGCTTTTAATAGTTTTCGGCATATTACTATAGTTTTGTAGTTTTGTAGCGCTCTCAAACTCAACAACACGCACAATGAGCAGTTTTCCAGTAGGTATAATAATCAGTTGGTTTTTAAGTCATCAGGAGATGGCGCTAGCATAGCTTTTGGTAATTTTAATGTACTCTGTGGTTTGTTAGTGGTATTTTCATTGTATTAGAAAAAATGACAGAATATTTAAGTAAAGTAAATCATTACAAAACCGAAGAACATTTTTTCCATAAATTACACTAGATGTGACACCACACTCTTCTTACCAAAAGTGCCGGCTGCGCCATCTAGTGCGTCTTTAGGAACCCTTTAAATACCTACTGGAAAACTGCTCATTGACACCACACTGACAGATGACCATAATGAAATTGTATAGATTGTTACCATATGAAGAAATTAGTTCCAATAGTTTACCGCAATATGGCGAGGTTTTTTATTTTACTGGTTGGGCTTTACAGTATAACATCAGTACCGAGAGCATGAAAAACTATGGTAATCGTAATATTAACGTATCAAGAGAACGAAGCACTGCGATTGGCCGGCCACACACACACACACACACACAGGTCCACAGTAGGCAGGCGGCCAATCGCAATGCTCCTTTCTCTCGATACTTTTAAGTTACGATTACGATAGTTTTAGATCGTATAACTTAATACTAATGATGTTAATACCAAACTGTTTTATCGATTTAAATTGTATTATCGTTCGAACTAAAGTTGTGTATCAAATATCAGAACAATCAGCCAACAGGAAGGGGCAATACCAAAGTATTAAGATCATTTGGAGTATTTTGCATCAGATCGTGATGCTGACTGTACCGCGATGTATAACTAAAGAAGTCTTTTTTTAAATAGGACAGGTCAATTTGACTTCGCCTCGCCTGATTGTAAGCTGAAGGCAAAGCCTCTGAAAAGAAGGTCACCAATATAGACACGTACCATGTTACAATGGTGGCACTCAGCTTGACGGCCTCATCAGATGCTTATTCACGCCCCGCTTAAAGGACCCGGGACTGTAGGAGGAGGGCAAACTGGTAAGGAATTCCAAGACTTAATGGTGCGGCAGAAGAAGTCGCCGAACCGCTTGGTTCTTGATGGGAAATTCTACACCGTATGCGGGTGGCACACCGATCGGTATTATTTGGGTGGCATTTAAGTCATGATTTTGTTCTTCTTCGCACTCACAGAATGGAACATGCATAGTTACGTGGCAAATTATCTATTTCCCAGTCGTCACCGCGTTTAGTAACAAATGGGATAGAAATTCCCATATAGGTACCAGTGGCGACAAATTATGACCCAAAATATTCCCAGTCGTTACCTCACTCACCACTGACTTTGTCACCAATGGGACCGAAACCAAAATGGTGACGTCTAGGAATGTCGATATTCCCTCTCGATACCAGTAGCTCTACCATGAGTTGGACACGACACGCGCCAACGTCTACGTAACACGTAAATTGCAGGGCCGCATTAGGGATCTTTCAAATTCCGATGAATCAAAACCAGTAAAAAAGTTTTACTTTGATTATTTTTCGCTGTTGCCTTTATCTAGAGTTTTTTGTACAAAATGGTATTATATTACACATAGCTGCTGCCCGCGGCTCCACCCACGTCGAATTTGATCCCGTTCCAATTTTTTTTTGGCAGTCCCCTAAGATACCACTCCGGTCGGCCATCGCACCTTTAAAGCCGCACGCCACATACTTATCTCGCACTCCCCGACAGATCCTGGGCCATAATTTAAGATGCCCTCAGGTGTGAAAAGCACGAATCCCCATTGTACTCCGGATACGAATGTCGCACCACTTCGCCAGCGGGGTGAAGCGGTGACAGGTGGCTGAAATTGAACCCTCGGTCTACACTCGGCGACCAGTCCGCCAATTATGTCAAATGTGTTATGCCTAATGAATCTCGGAGTATCAAGTTTCTGCCAGATGGAGGGAACCTCTCCACAGGGCCGCATCCGCCGCTGTATCTTCTTTTCTCTTTATAATATTAGTATACATTTATATTGTAGATTATTATGTATATAAAACGAAAAAAAATCTTGTAAAACCAAATGAAGTACCTACATATTTTTGGTGATGATCTTCACATACAGACTACGAAAAACAGTGCAAGCTACTTTCGACCTCAATGACATTTTTTAACGACATGATTTTTCGCATTAACGGATGACGCTGGTAACGAATATCAGAAAAAATACTCGATTCTATGTGATGTCAATAAGGTTAAAAATTGCTTGCTAGATGCAAGCAATTTTCTTATATTAGTAGGCGTAGATCATTGTAAGAAATAGGTGCAAGCTATTTTAAACCTTATTGACCCTATAAATAAGAAATATAGATGATTATGTAAACAAAATGAATAAAAATATCATATTGAAAACAAAAAGTAAGTACATATTTTCTGTATCCACGTTAGTGACGTGTGTAAATAGAAAGGCCCTGACGGGGCAGCTCTGCTCAGTCGGCTCTGGCATGGCACGGACCAGTAAGGACATACCTTAATTTTATTGTTTATTACTTATTTTGTTTATAATGTATTTTTAATTATCTACTCAACCTATAATAGTAAATTCCTTGACAATAAAAATGTTAATGTCACAATGGTTTACTGCATACTAACCTTATTTATAACTTACTGTTTTGACGTTTAGTAAAAAGTAACTAATTTGACTTGACAGCGAAATACCCAATACGGCCCTGGATTTTGACAGGCGACGATTGGAAATCTACACACGGTTGCGAAGAATCGCGCATGCGAAATCACGTTGTCATTTTAAACGGAGCAATCAGAAGTCAGGGAATTCGCGCATGCGTTCTATACAGACCAATCAGATTCGCGTACGCAGTTCGATAGGGTAACGAAGTTGTCAAATTTTGGTGTCAACTCATGGTAAAGCTACAGTTCGATTATTTATTTATTTCCATCTCAGAATACAGATTTCCATATAGATATTTCCAGTGCTTACCTCTCTCTGGTTTTGTCACCAGTGGGAACATAGTCAATGGTTCTGGCTGAGGATATTTTATGCAATTTATGTCACCACTGGCAACAAATTATTTTTTTTACCCATTGGTTTGGGAATAACCGGAATTATCGCTTTAAGCGCCATTGGTAGCCACTGCTTATTACCATATCTACTCTTTTTAACATAAGATCATCGTAACTTACCAATTTTTCAAAAGCTTAGGAATGCAAATATATAATAAAATATTTTTATACCAATACGTTTTCTCTACAAATTCATATATTTCTTTGGCACAACTCTACTAACATTTATATCTAGGGGTGCCTATATAAAGAAACAGGTGATAGGTATCGGCTACGTGCTCCGATAAGTTTCCATGGCAACAAAAATGATGATAGTTCGTCGTTAACGTTCTAACACCACATATGGCAAAAACAATCGCAACGCATTCGCGCCCGTATGTTTAAAAACACAAGGGCGCGAATACTTTGCGACTTTTTTAACAAACGACCAATTGACATGATAGCAACATAGGTTTACTCGCCGATACCGGTAACCTGGCCCTCGACTCGATTCTGCTAAAGCAAAACCACTGTCGTGCCAGTCTCTGCAAAAATTGGCATTAAATTTTAGACTTTATTGCTATAGAGTTAAAGTCCAAAATTAAATGACAATATTTTCATTACACGCTTTCGTTCACTCTACAAAAAGCCATTTAATTTTAAACTTTAAATTTACTACTTTGAAGGCTAAAATCTCATGGAATTTTCTCGCAGTCTCTGTGGTGTGACAGTGGTAGTGCTTAGCAGAATCGAGGTCCTGTTTCTTTATATAAGCACCCTAAAGCGGGGCAGCGTTCCTGCACTTGCTATATGTACCTATATTATCATGTAGTAATTTCCAGTAATGTGAAAATAAATAATAACTTTTGTGCATATGATGAAAACTGATAGTGCTTGAATGTTAAAGGCCTTGACACTAATTATTTATATGGAAATCTATTAGGAATGGAAATAGTGAATCGCTCAAGCGGGTTTGATCCGTCAGTCCCTTACAGGGGGAATGCTCTGATAGTTCGTACGAATATCGGTAGATGGCTCCCACCGTCGCGACGCGCGTCGTCGCTGCTAGACGGTTGTATAGGAAAATTTGGAACGCTTCAGGTGGAGTTTGGTAGCTCAGTGGTTTCTGATTTATTCAAGATGGGCAGATTTCACAAACCTTCGAGAATATTATCGATCACTATTTTTTCCTTCACCATTTGAATTAATTTCTCACAAAATTTCACAGGGTTCCCTCGGTACAATCCTGCCTACAAGAAGCTGCCGGTTAAAGAATCGTAACCATTAACGATGACATAAGAATTGCCACAGTAACAAAAATGATGATAATTATAATTTGTCGTTTACGTTCCAAAGCCGGCCACCCACTAACAGATTATCGAACGACAGCCGGATGATATCAGTCTGTCAGTTCATCGCAATAGCCCATACACATACAGTTTCGTATACGATTTTGGACTGACGGCTAATATGTGTGTGGCCGCTTGACGATTTCGGTCGGCAAAGACAGTTAAAGGCCGGACAGTCTATGGCTGTCGGCATTTTATACGTAATAACATCAGACTAAAAGAATAAAATAATGTTATTATTTTAGTCTGAGGTAATAAAATTATGATGACATTGATGACATAAGGACTGCAGACCGCTGGACATACGAAAAACTGCAGGCGGACTGTTAGTGGGTGGCCTTAAGACCACATAATATGTCAAAAAGTAAATACATGAATTAAAAAAATGATAGTAAAATAAGGATTGAAGTCGATCAACCCCCCTAGACGAGTGACAATTAATTTGAATGAAATTTTTGAAGCATTTATCATGATAACTATTCAAATCGATTTAGAAAGAGAAAAGATAATTTAGAAAGAGAGAAGAGTATAAATAGAGGAATTTGGATCGGCTTCATGCGGTCTCGGTGGCTTAGTGGTCAGAGCATTCCCCCTGTAAGGGAAAGATCGAGGGTTCGAGTCCCACCCGAGGACGATTCTCTTTTCTAAATCGATTTGAGAAGTGACAATTCGTTAACCGGCGTATTATAGAATGACGAATGTATGGGATTTGACGTATATGACAGTCTACGTATGTCATAAACGTTCAATCCCCTACATTCGTCAGTCTATTCTACAATACTCGCTTGTCTAGGGGGACCTGTGAATAAAAAAAAATAAAAGTAAAAAAAGTATGTTTGAATTTTTTATTTTGGAAATAAAAGGATTTCGTAAAAACCAGGTTAATCAGCTTAGATAACACTACGCGACGGCAACGCTCGCCCCGCTCAATAGCCTCTTCGCAATATTCTATCCACAGATAAATTTTAATAGTTTATTTGTAAATTGCTGTTATAGAAGAGCTATACTACATTTGATTAGGTACTTAAACTAAAGTTAAACCATCTTGATGTGTCTTTTACGGCCGTTCCCAATAACATATCTACAGATAAAGGTAAAGGTAGAGATAGTTCCTTTGTCAAATCCTATTGTTATTTTGCTACTATGAATTGCGTTACCATAGAGATTGATGACGTTTTTATCTTTTCTAATGTCAAAAGTGGCGATAGATAGGTTATTGGGAACGGCCGTTAATGACTCTTATCTAAAGATTCAGTTTTTTGATCTTTTGTTGTTTAAAAACTGAGTTTAATAAAGGGATAGGGCTGTTCTCCATCCGACAGTAAACATACAGTCTATTACAAAGTGCCCGCTAGACGGCAATAGGCCTTACGTGGTACCGAAAACCATAGTTGGCAAAATGTGGGTGTTAATACACCTCTGCCTACCCCTTCACGGATTTACAGACGAGAGTATGTTTAAAAATAAAACTCTACTTAAAACGGAAAACTAACCACTAGTTTAAACATTAGTATATTTTGTTAACCAACTTCTAAAAAGGAGGAGGTTCTCAATTCGTATGTTTATATTTTATTTATGTATTTTTGCAAAAAGACACATCAAGATTCACTTTCTTTCTTTCTTTCAAGATTATTAACCTATAGTTAAGTACCTAACCAAATAGAATATAGTGAAATACTTAAAATATACTATTTAATTCACATGTGCCCGACTAGTTTAGGATTATTTATCTAAATAAATTATAATTACGCATTTCCCCAACGTATAAACATGAATAAAACAGTATATATTTTAGTATTTTTCACGAAAAGTAGTTAATTTATTTTTCATATATATTTTCGAATGAGAAATCAAAATATTTAAAAAAGAACTTTGTTCGATACTTAATGAGTACTATACCAACATAACAGTTAAATAATGCTAAATAAAAATAGCGTGCTATATAACATGCTATGCCGCTAAAATAACAGTATAATAGCATATTTTAATATTAGTAACATAAATAACGAAAATCAACATAAATAAATAACATAAAATATAGTAACGTTATTTTTTATATAACTATAACAGCAACTTTAAATAAAAAATGAAGTCGTTTTAAAATAGGAATGATAGTACACTACACATCCGATATTAGACCAAATGAGTATTTCTTTTGTAATGATGATGATGATGATGTCATAATACAACATCATTTTATAAACACTGGATTTATTGTAATTTTGGATATTATGGTGTATAGTGTACAATTTGAACTGTAGGCAAGATAGCCTTTCTTACTCTCTCTTCTCTTATTCTGCGCTATGGTAACATAATATTTTGACTGTATTACATCATTCTATTTAGTACATTATAAACTTCGTCATACTCTATAGTATTGTTCATACATAATATAATAAGGACTCGTACTCAAGAAATTTCACATAAAAGAAATTATATTTTTATCACCATACGAGTTCGACAAGCAGTCAATTTTAAAGTTTCAATACAACACTTAGTACAATGAAGTATTTTCTCATTTGGAAATCAAGTGTAGTTCCGAAATATAGTCGATTTGATCATCTTACAATTTAAGTCGACTATCTACATGACTAAGCACAACACTTCTGTTTTAAAAATAAATGAAATCCGTTACACAAAATCACATCACTGATCACTGCTGTTTGTACTGGAACTGGGTAACGTTGCACCCGTTATTATCCTTGTCGAACCGTTTCCGACATCGTTATCACCACTAGCGACGTTATAACAGTTATTTATTGACATCACCTTTGAGGGCTCGTTCGAGGACAGCCTTCGACGCTATTTCGACTGTGACCGTCTTGCTGATAGTCGATAACTGGCCCTGTTCGGTTTGGCCGGTTATGTCGGTCATCGACCCGGTCAGGATGCGAAGGGAGGAAACTTTGGCACGCTGATATGCACTCGCTGTGTTTATGCCGAGAAATCTGAAACAAACATTTATATAATTTAGTCAAGTCTTTTCTTTTTCCTTTCTAAATCGATTTGAAAAGTTAGCATAATAAATGTTTCAAAATTTCATTAATATAATTTATTTTTGTATAAGTGCTCAAGTATAGTAAGGAGGTTTAGTGTGGCCGTATAGTTAGGAGGCGTAAAGACGAGATATAGTGAAGAGATATAGTGTTGCGTTGGGAGGCGTAAAGAGGAGGAATCTTAGAGTATACATTGCTATAGAGCGCGCTTTACAAGTATGAACTGCTATCACGGGTATGAACAGTACCGAGGCTCCTGGCTCAACCTCAATCAGTAGCAAAACAATACCCGTCAAAATAACTTCGCAAATAATATTTAATTCGATATGTTAAATCAAAATTTTATACAACATCGTATATTTGTAGTAATAACGACGCAAAAATAACGCGAAATGACGCCATTTTTTTGTATTTTGGCTTTAATTTTATCCATGCATATCAAATCGAACAAAAAACTTCATAACAACAAACTACATGAATATGTGCATCTATTGATATTTTTGGTAATGCATGAAACGTCTCTATAGATGCGCTATACCATCGCAAAGTATCTGCTAACACTCGGCGCCAAAGACCTGAGTGATAGGCGCGCTCTATATATAATGTATACTCTAAGGGAGGAATAGTGAGGAGGTAAAGTGAGGCGATATAGTGAAGAGGTGTAGTGAGGAGGCGTAGTAAGAAGGGTATAGTGAGGAGGCGCAGTTAGCAGGTATAGTGAGGACGTATTGTGAGGAGATGTAGTTCGGAGGCGTATTGAAGAGGTATAGTGAGGAGGTGTAGTGGCAGTGGGCGCCCTACCTGATGGCGACGTAGCACACGAGCAGCGCGGCGCCGAAGGCGAGCACGCGCGCGACGGGCGACACGGCGAGCTGCACGCACACCCAGGCCGCCGCCGCCGCCGCGCACATGCACGCCACCGCCAGCGCCGTGCGCACCCAGTGCGTGCACGTGAAGCCGCGCTCCCACACCACTCTGCGGAAAAGCACCATCAACGTCTACATTCCCATTCTAACTTCCTCATCCTAGCTTTAAGATATTATGATTCCGTAGCCGACCGCATACGACAACTGCCGACGCATGCAGCACATACAGCGTGCCCATTACTTGTCAAACTCCGATACGGATAAAGGGGACCATTGAGAAGCTGCAATGAATTACGTGCATGTGCTGCGTGCGTCTGCGGTTGTCGTATGCGGTCGGCTACGGAATCATACATTAAGTCCTAGTCGCATCCGAAGCTTTCACCTCGGAGTCTGGGGTCCGCTTTACCAGTCTAACTGCGGATTTAGCTGGACTTCGATATTTTATTTCCATTTTAATTAATTACAATTATATATGGTCGTGAGAGGAAGAACATAGATCGTTATTGTTGCCAACATTTTGTTGATGACCTTAATAGCCATTCGATAATCATTTGCTAAATAAGTTGACTATTTATCAATCATCGTCAGTAATTACGACTATTATCGACTATTTATCAATCATCGTCAGTCAGCGTCAGAGAAAACAGACCCCCTCAATACTTAAAGAATATCGCCGCCTGCGCCGGCCGCGTCACATGACTCACGAATGACGTCACGCGATGCGATCGTCGCTGAGCTGCAAACAGCTTCATCTGCCTTTTATTTGCATGTTCATATTTGTAATTTTCTGATATTTTTCGTCTTTCGGCTCAATTGTATACCAAGATACAACATACTCACAAAAAGATGCCACATTAATTTATGTGCCGTTTGAGGATTCGAACCCGCATCTCCAGCGCCAGCCGATTACTTAGACCGCGCCTTACTCCACTAGGCTACGGTTCACTTGATAATAATGGCGAAAATATTAATAACATTACCTACTCCTATTATCGAACAAAGTTGATTACGGTGTTATTTTGTAGACTTTAAGGTTTAAATTTCAACTACACCAGTGATAATAATAACTGCTCAATTGACTAAAAGATAAGGTTGAAATTAGTATAGATTTCTCGTTTAGTTCAATAGATTACGCTTGATACAGCTTATTGCACTACCGTCATTTTGTTTTTTACTTCAAAAACTTATCTGCTGTATGAGCTGCGGCTATAGTATTTTAATATCTGTGACAGCGCGCTAAGGTTGCAATTAGAATACTTCTTTGACTTATTTACTAAACTGTGATTGAAGGTAACTTTATAATTCGTGGTAATTTGCATTGGTGTTAATCCTCCTCGTAATATTATTCAATTTATTAAGTTGTTTATCAGTTTTTTGAGTAAATTGAAAGTATGGTTCGAATAACAACATTTTTGAAAGCTAAAATTGTTATTCTCTGGGAGCAAGTATAGAGGCATAACGGTAAGAGTTACGATAAAAATATATTATATACCTATTTATTGCTTAATCATGTTACATTTTCATTTACAAGTTAGATTTTTGGAGTTTCTTTTATTTATTATCATTTTCATTACAGAGAAATACAGTGCGTAGATGGATTCGAAGGTATCAAGCGACGGGTGATATAAAATGTGAACGCCAAGGACCTCGCCCAGTTGCTTACACTCATGAATCAGAACGGCGCCATGATATTGTGGAAGTTCACTCAGTGGCACCCTTCAACCCTAAAAACGTATAAGACTTAAGAACAAGCGGGCGGTTAACATTAGGTAGGTAAGTAAATGATTATAATAATATTCTTTTAAATAAAATCACAAAAAAAAAAAACAGATTTGAAAAGGTTTATTATTTTAGGTTACTGGAGATGGATGTCCTCAATGGGCCCAGGCGAGCTAGTGGTAGTTGAAGTGTTGAAAGACGTAATGCTGCGCATAATCAGTGCGGGTCGCATATCCAGAAGGACAAATTTACCTGGTTCAGGATAACCCTTTAGTGCATCCCGAATTGTGCAAGACTGGCTAAATGCACAAGAAGATATAACGGTGTTTGAGTGGCCGGCTAAAAGCCCGGATCTTAATCCTATAAAAAACTTGTGGGGTCAGATGGTTTTAAACTGGAACTAAGGTAAACAGAACTTGGGAACTAATGCGAAATAGTGTCCTAACATTCATAATAATAATATTATATTATTATTAATACCTAATCCCATTACTCTTGTTTACAAGTTTAGTAATCTTCTAATGTGTTAACGATGCACCATCTGAACTCACATATTTTTCTAATGTTGTGTTAAAAGGGTTACTTATCAGAAAATGTGATCAAAGAGGAAGATGTATATTGCTATACTGTTATAGTTTAGCATGTTGGTTCTTTCTTTGTGATTCACAGGCATAAACAACATTTCATTTTTCAACCATTCTTTTATATTCAAAGATTATACAGAGTGTAAAAAATTAATGTTTGTAACTTTAAATAAATAAGTAAATAAATATTTTAGTTATGTTTCTAGCTAGAACTATGTATAATATTAAACATTTTATACTTCACTTAGACCCTAAGTGAAGTAAACATTTTATACTTAGGGTATTGTGTTTTGTCAATAAATTTACGTTCTAAAAATAAGTAAATCTAAAAATAAGTAACCCCAATTTAACTCAGATAGAAAAACTGTATACTCAACCAGGAAATGGACTCCGTGTAGTCCTAGAAATGTAATTCGAGAAATAAATTAATATTGTTTATACAACAAGCCTATCTTTTCTTACAAACCTCATACCTACTATAAAATTTGATTCCTTAAATAATAATTAACAAAAGTGCTTATGAGAATAAAAAAATTATTATACGAAATAAAAAAAGAACTTTGTGTCCGAGGATTTGAAACCCCGGTTACCGTATTCACAAAGCATAGGTCATAACCACTAGACCAACATGACATTTACACAAAGTTTCAAAAAACTTCAATGCTTTCATGTCATTATCAAGGGGGGTCCCTTTTCTCTGAAGCTTACTGTACTTATTTATGAACGTCATTTTAGTAAAGAGCATTAGGATTAGCATGTAATTTTTATCAATTAATGGTTTATTTAATAACGCGTTTTTTTTTTAATAACATTAGGAATTAGCATGCTATTTTTCATACAATTATTTTATTTAATAAAGTCGTTTTATCAAATAGCATTAGGAATAAGCATGCTAATTTATTATGAACTTTATTTACAGAGTACAGACACAATAAGACAATGTCGCTCCAAAGGAGCATGTAGATAGAATAAGGGAACATACACCAATATTATTTATCATTTTAAATCTGAAAACTTTTATATCTATATACTATTATATAATTGTAAATTGGAAATGTTTGTCCGCGATGGACGCAAAAACTACTGAACGGATTTTGATGCGGTTTTTTTTGTTAGAAAGGTCTTAGTCAGACTTAAAATCTTACGTCTGTTTGATAGCAATCGGTTGAGTAGAACCGGAGATAAGAGATCCACGCGGGCGAAGCCGCGGGCGGAAGGCTAGTTTGATAATAAAACTTATCGCATTGTATTCAAAATAGTTATAAATTTATTTATTTATTTACTCAAAGTACACTAACCTGTTGGTCTCCTGGACAATGTAAGGGGTGTTGCAGACGTGGCATTTCAAACCATTCGGACTCTGTGCGCTCTGGAAGAGAAAAACATATTTTTTAACATTCTTTTACAACTTTCAATTCAAGGGCTATACAAAGAGGTTGTAGGGGCTGTATAATTACCTCAACAAGCCAGCGACTGAGACAGTCGTGATGTACGGCGGACACGTCTCCGGTGCAACGGCACGGGCGAATGAGCGGCTCGGGACGCGCGCTGTCGTAGCAGATCCAGCAGTCTCGATTAGATCCAACGCTACCGACAAGAGAGTCGGTCTCGACATTCTGGAGAGCGAAATTTATAATAAGCAAAATATAACGAATAAAATAGCATGCTATTTGTTTATAGCTACAGTCGTTGCAGGTGACAGCAGTTAATTAGCACAACGGATATTTTTTCATAACAAGGCTTCTGTTTTTTAATTTAGATAAGCATCTGAAGTCAATATTCAACTAGATATATAGTCTATTACATATTATAGAAGCTTTAAATTTGTTTAAAGGATAATTTAATCTCGTTACATTTTTTTGTAACTGACACCTAGAAAATTCGAATTTTTACATTTTGGCCCTGGATTCACGTTGTCAAAATATTAAAAAGGCGTTAGAATTGAGACTTTGATATTTGAAAAACTTGGCAAGGATAGCTGCAATGAATTTAAGTACTAACAAAATATGGGCCTTTGTTGTCTGAAATAAAAGATTTTTATTTTATTTTAATTATTTTATTTTACTAACTTACTTACTTACTTACTAATAAAGTAAAACAAATAAAAAAAAGATAATATGAATGAACAACGATAACAACAACGAATTAACGATCCTGATGTCCCTTGCTAGGTTTCATAAAAAAATACGAACGTAGTAGTAGTTCGTAGTTCGTAGTTCGTAGTACGAACCGAATAAATTGCTTTGCAGCTTTGATATCTAACTTACTTTCTATCTACAAGTATGTCCTATAACCAAGAAAACCCCCGTAAATATTGTTACAATTTGATAATATGTGCGAGGACGGCCTGTGACCTGTGTCACAGTTTATCTAAATAGATAAACGTCTCAGTGAAGAGAATTGTTCGCTCACATCAATGTGCTAACATTGTTCTCAAGAACGGACAATGTGAATGTCCTTATTATGCTTATAAAAGAACATCTATACATTCCAACGTTTGCATATAATGGTGGCAATTCACATGGCTATTTGCGTATTCGACAAACAATTAATAAGTGTGGACAGTATAAGTATTTAAACTTTCATGGTCGTTCATATTACTATTAGAATAAAAAAACTTTTCTCTCTTTTTTTTAACTCTAATAGTAATGTGTGGATAGTTTATTTGACAAACATGGCCAATAAATTATTGAGAAGTTGTATAGTTTTTTTTTTTATAAATTTTGTACGACCAGTAGACATAGTAATTTTTAGTAGGCAAAATGTGACAATTCACATGTGATACCTCTTTCAAGTGAATAATTTTTTGTGAAAAAAATTGTATTTATCTGTATTTACATGTTTGCATGTAACGTCAAATATTTTGCCAAATACGACAAATGCCCAATAGCAAACACACAGCCATGTGAAGTGCCACCATAAGACTATTTGACAATAACGAAGTATGACGTCACATTGCATCATTTCATACAAGTTTCCATAGAATTTACTGCTTTGTGGTTTAAATAGAAATTGACTTGACAGTACAAAACCTTATTACGTCAACAGATACATTATTGCCATACCATAACGTAATAAGTTTAGCCATTAATAACAGAACTGTAAGCCTAATGCGTTTTGTTGCATAAGTATAAAAAAAATCTTTTTTTTTTCTTTTCAACAGACGAAACATAAGAACGTAAATGTTATGGTTTAGAATGCATATTTTAAAAACATAACGCGACCGGTTTCGTTAACTTTGTCTATATTTGTATGCTAACTCAAGTTTTGGACAACTCACTCTTCATATTTGTATATAACAAATATCCAATATCCAAATATGAGGGAGTTTTCCTCATATCTGTATATCAATACACGAGTTCAAAATAGATTTACTAGGAATTGAAATGATTTGGACGTCATCCAGTGCTTATCTTATAAATGAGAAAGCGATTTTGTTTACTTAATGCCCAATTATGCAGAATAGATGGATTTTCCTGATATATTATGGATAGATTTTCCTGCAATTTTGCACAGAGATCATTATGTTATTAGAGTGCAACCGGGAATGAGTCATAGGACACCTTTCTATCCTGGGAAATGGATCACGTGGATCAAGGCAACAGGCTCAGTATTCTAGACCGGTGGTGCAGTGGACTGTGGTGTAGGCTACATTCGTTTCGCGATTTTAGTCCATTAAATCCGCGCGCGATGAGAATGAGATGGAACCTTGTCAAAGGGAAGTAAATTAAACTCGTCCAGAAATCCGGATTGATTTTCTTGCTGAAATGTATGGGGAACGTTTTATGGCGAAAATTGTCCAATAATTTTTTTTGATCCCCACATGAAATAGAATCGATTGGCACAAAAAATTGAACCTTTTGCATTTTTTTTTTGCTAACTGTAAGATTTTTGCAAAATCTGTGAATGCAGTTCATCATCATCCATCATCATCATCATCATCATTTCAGTCATAGGAAGTCCACAGCTGGACCTGCCCTATAGATCTCCAATAAGACCGGTTGGAAGCGGCTCGCATCCAGCGCGTTCCCTTAATGAGGTCTTCTGTCCACCTTCTGGGTGGACGTCCTACGCTGCGCTTGCCGATACGTGGCCTCCACTCGACAACTCTTCGACCCCATCGGTCATCAGTCCTCCGTGCTATGTGCTCTGCCCACTGCCATTTCAACTTGCTAATCCGCTGGGCTATGTCAGAAACCTTGGTTCTTCTATGATGGTTGTTCTTGAATTCAGTTCAAAATTTCTCAAAAAGTTAGGGAAGATCTCCTAAGACCGTTTTGCTGTAACTACAACGGTTAAGGTACTTGCGCATACTGCCCCGTTTCAAAAATACACCCTGGAAACAAGTTTAGTGTACTGACCTTGGCGTCATGATGATGCGAGAGCAGATCTGCCAGGCGCGAGTCGTCGAGCTGCTTGGCGAGCAGCCGCCGCGGGTTGAGGAGCCACAGGCGCTCGGGCGCCATCGAGTTCCACAGCACACACGGGAACCATAGCGCCACGCCGATTTCGGCCAGGCGGAACACGAGGTCGTGCCAGTTGCGGGACACTACAGGCACCCTGAAGAAGGTGAGGCGTGTTAATAACTAATCCTAATTAATCAATGTGTATAATCAGATATTCTTGAAGCTGCGTTTACATACTCGCGGCAGAGCGAGGGAAGTAGCGAGAGAAGTGGGCAGAGACGTGGTGTGAATGGTATATTCGTCATGCCGCGAGTACTGCCGCGTATGTTGCTGCGAATGTCGGCTTGGCGGCGCGAGTCAAAGGAGCGGCAATAGTATACTAGCGCGATGAACTATACGAGACCGCTAGATGGCGCTAATCAGTAAACACGGCTTTCGTTATTGCTCCTCGAATATTTACTTTTAAAAATATTTATATCGATCTACGGAAAGTGTATAACTAGTAGTTGAAAGTGATAGTTTTTATTAATATAATCTATTTAATAAATTCGCTATGCTGTAAAAGCATAATGCGTACACTGCTACACCGTTGTCCTCCATACGTTTATTGCAGGGCGAATACTGTAATGCGGAACAACACGATGATGCGCGTGTGTGAACGCTATGGAATTAATCGCGCGAATATTTCTGGCAACACGATGAGCAATGCGAGCGGCAGTATGTAAACGCGGGGATACAATACCTGATACAACCATATTCGTCTAACCTTGTTTCGCGACTCACTTGAAAGGTACTGAGCAGCTCGAGGTCGGAGGGCATGGGCAAGTGACTTATATGTGGAACTCTAAGTTGAGGCGGGGCCTCTGAGACCCCAAGATGGTTAAGATTAAGAATGTTACATTACAGAAAAATAAACGAGAGTGTTGTAGTGAGCTTTCTATCAAGCGTTCTGGCGAGCATGCTTGCAAAACGACTGTAAGGCCCGTATTCTAGAATGACGCTCAACTTAACTCGATTTACCCGAGGACAGATTGTATAGAACTATAGAAAATCTGTCTTTGCTTCGATTAGAGCGTTCGCTAGAAAGATCATGTAAATGTTCGTAGCATTATTTGACTCTACACTTGGTTCGGTTCGACAAATTTATAAACGGCGAATGCTCGATGTTCTGTTACAAGTGAATGCTCAAGTCTATTAGCACCTTAAAACATAAATGGTGGTTATAAAAAACAACCTGAAGGCTAATGAAAATGTTGAGAAATCACGAAGTAACTACGAGTAGCTTACACAGAGATAGTTTTCCAGCAAAAAGTGATTAACTACCAAAACTGCTGTTTGATGAAAAAAGGGTGGCAACACTCAACTTGCTTACATAGCTTCCGTATTTAAATTTTATTATAAAACCAATCTGTTGATAAACAACAGTGAGAAAAAAGAACAAGAATCGATGTAAGGCAATAAATGTTACGCGATACTATTAGTGACAATTTTAGACAACTTATAATCTAATATATAAAATTCTCGTGTCACAGTTTTCGTTGCCATACTCCTCCGAAACGGCTTGACCGATTTTGATGAAATTTTTTGTGCTTATCCGGTATCTATGAGAATCGGCCAACATCTATTTTTCATCAGCGGGAACGGGATTTGAATACCACGCGGGCCGAAAATATGGCGGTACGAAGTTCGCTGGGGCAGCTAGTAAAGATATAGAACTGTGTTACCAATGTGTGAAGATGTAAAATGTGGAGATACCTTCGACACTCCTTAATACACAAAAACAGTGCACTGTTACACTGTTAAAACACAACTACACCAGTTTGTAGGAATAAAAATAAGTCATTGAAAATAACATCAGTATTATTAAACCAGTTTGGAAAAGTTCCTACCCAAATACACAAAAACAATCGTCACTTTTACCTCAAGTGTTAAATTATTTAACTTAAATAGCATAACTAAGACAATTATAATAACAAACAACCACTACCGCCATTATTATTTGAGGTGGAAAATAGTAGAACTAAAAGTGATACCATATGAAAAAATAAAAGAGTATTCAATCTTAATGATATACGACAATTACTACCGTTATTACTTATGGGTCCTTACACGGTAGGTTTTGCTGTAAGTTTAACCATCAATCACGCCGTGATTGACCAATAACATAACGTCTAATAACCGATTGACCAATAACATTCATGATTGACGGCATGATGCATGACGCTTGCATTAGCGTGTAATAGACCCCTTACAGTGGGGCGTAGCAAAACTAAAAAGAATACCATATGGAAAAATAAGTGTTTAGTTTGGCAGATTTTGTTCTACCGTTGACAAACATTGTCCATATAATATCGGAGTGTTGTTATCCTATTTTTTAATTATAGCAAAGTAGAAAATAATTAATTGACGGTGAACGAATATGAAAATATTACCCGTTAAGGTACGAGTGTTGTTTTCCCAAGCAACTACAATAATGGGGTTCTTCAAGAAGGTTTCTTCAGGGGCGTTTCACTCATGCTGCCGCCAGCATGAGTGAAACGCCCCTGGTGTTGCTTACGTCTATAGGCCACAGTAACCACTCCCCATCAGGTGGGCCGTTTGCTTCTCTGCCACCTAAGTGGTATTTAAAAAAACCCCCAGACTTTCAAACAACATAAAAAGGTTGGCGCCACACCGGCATTCTCCACAGCAAGTAATTCCGGTCCCCACACCGGAAGAGGGCCAGATCGAGAGATACGACCCTGGGTCGGCCGGGGTGCGAGGGATATGGCTACAACAATCTCACCTCTCGAAACTGATGGCCCACAAACGGCGTGCGTTTTAGTCGGTTCGAGTCCGAAATAACCTCCTCCTCCGGCTCCGGCGGGGGAGGTATCCGCGGGGATTTTTGCACGATAAAAAAGGCATTCTCTACAGCCTAGTAGACCGATGGTTTTCCTACTTACTTGGTCTTCCAGAATTCGCTGAGGGTCTCGGAGGCTAGGAAGCCGGCGATGAGGATCAGCATAAGCGCCTGGCTGACCAGTCCGACGCGCGACTGGTGCAGTTGGGAATGGTTCACGGAGCGCGGGTCCACCGTGCCATCCCTATCGGCGAGATCGGTTTGGATACCCTGGAAATAAAAAGATAGTGTCAATAACGCAAATCATAAGATTTCCGATAACAGCTAGGCAATAATAATATTAGCCTTCGATTTACAAAGAGAAAAGAGAATTTGACTTCGGGCGGGATTCGAACCCGTGACCTTTCCCTCTAGGGGAATGCTCTAACCGCTAAGCCACCGAAGCCCGCACGAAGCCAATCCAAATTCCTCTATACTTTCCGTCTTTAGGGCGACGGTGGATTCTCTTTTCTCTTTGTAAATCGGTTTGAACAATCAGCACAATAAATGCTTCATAATTTAATTCAATATTATCCTTTCTTAAAGTGCAACGATTTTTCTAACTGCAGAACTTCGATATCACCAATTGGCCGTGAAGATCAGTGTCAGTCGCTTCACGGAAAATATAAAATTTCAGACGCATCACAGTTAGGGGCTCCAAGTGTCCATTAATCACGTGATGTTTTTTAGCAATTTTCTAACCCCCTCCCCTATGGTGATACGTGGTGAGGGTTTAGACTACCCCCTCCCCCCTAACCAAAATCACGTGTATTTTTTTATGTACTATTTTATGCTAGAAAACTAAGAATCATGACAAAAATCGCGAGATTAAGAAAAAATAAATACACGTGATATCTCAATTTACCCCTCCCTCCCCCCTGGTGATATTTCGTGATATTTTCCGGACCCTCTCCCCCCCTGTTGAGCCTCGCGTGATTAATGGACAGCCCCTTAGGCTGAAAATAAGATCTTAACTTTTTGACGTTCATGACAGTAGTCATTTAGATAAGTGACTACTGTCATGAACTATAATACGCTGGCCACCAAATTGCCACTTATCTAGGGGAGCTGTTTCATTGGCTATCATTATAAAGTGGCAGTCCTTACCTGCTTGGTGACAAGAGTGTCCTGTACGTCATCGTCGTCGGCACCGGTGGAGGGCCCCGGCCTGGGCTGTAGAAACGTGCATACTTTCGTCTCTTTCAGGAATTCCCCGCGAAGCTATGGACAAAAATATCCTTTTAAATTTTGTATACCACACATCATGAATACATCTGGGGCGTGGTAGAGCGTTACTGCTAGGTGTTGATTCCCGCTGAAATCGAATATTTAGGAAGGCGGTTGGAATCCTACCTATTAATATATTGCTCGGGAATTGGTTTGGTAGCAGAACGTCCCATTCCCAAACTCGTCACTCTGTTTCAGATGGTCCCATTCCGAGATAGTCCTATTCCCAGATCGTCCCATTCCTAGATTGTCCTATTCACAGATCGTCCCATTCCCAGATGGTCCCAGCCCCCCTAGACAAGTGGCAATTCGTTGCTTGGCGTATGATGGGATAGAATGACAAATGTATAGGATTTGATGTTTTTGACATTCGTGGACGCCTGTCATATACGTCAAATCCCATACATTTGGCATTCTATTCCATCATACGCCGAGCAACGAATTGCCACTTGTCTAGAGGGGCTGGAATGGTAACGCATGAGGCAGTTTTAATGATAGGGGTATGAATAAAAAAAACTAAGTACTTTAATTAACATACAAATTAACTTTGGGTCTAAAATGTGCTTTATACGCGCAGTACACGTTTCCTGGGTGGTTTTTGAGGATAGCACAGAAGGCTACTGCGGTGGACGAGCTCAAATTCATCAAACATATTTACAAAACAATCCGCGCGCGCCAGGGCCTCGTTTGTCTCGTGATTTAGGTCCAAGATACGTGTCCCGAGGTATTCATATTCTACGCGTCTAAGTAACAAGTACTGCCGATAACAAAGGTGTTCAATACACATTATAGTTAAATGTTTTAAAGAGACAATGCACCATCCGATCAAAGCTGCAGCGCAGCGGTACCAGGTAGCAGTAACATCAGTAATGGCTTTGAAAACAATACTCTCTTAGCGATCGACTCAATAACAAAGTATGTTCAACAATACAGGTATTATTGTTATGAGAACGTATACTTTACTACGATAAGAGTAGTCGACAGTTTACGATGATGGAAATATTCGTTGATCAGCCTGCCCCCTAGACACGTGGCAATTCGGTGGCCGGCGTGTTGTACAATAAAAAGACGAATGTATAGGATCAGCTGTACAATTCACTAAGCAAGCACAACGATGCGAGTCGCAACGATGTGCTCGATAGAGACTGTCATTGGTCGATTTCCAGTGACGCATCATTGTGCTATTACTGCTGCCCCTCTAGACAAGTGTCAATTCGTTGCTCGGCGTATGATGGAATAGAATGCCAAACATTCGTTGACGTCTGTCATATACGTCAAATCCCATACATTTGGCATTCTATTCCATCATACGCCGAGCAACGAATTGCCACTTGTCTAGGGGGGACCTTTATGACATACGTTGACGACTGTTATATACGTCAAATCCCATACATTTGTCATTCTATACTACAATACACCGGCCACCGATTTGCCACTTGTCTAGGGGGCTGTTCGGAACTAGGTTGGGGTTGATATCAATCTAGTAATAGTCGAACTTCGATTTTTTACGATTTTTTATACCACTTAGGTGGCAGACAAGCACATGGTCCATCTAAGTGGTTACCATGTGCAACATCAACACTCGTGCTACCGACCCTGTAATAACAGAAAGATTCTACGCCGTCAGTGCAGCACTGCAATTCACTAAGCGAGTACAACGATGCGACAACGATGCGAGGCGCAACGTAGATTGTCATTGGTCAGATTGTATCACGTCATTGGTCGACCAATGACAGTGTCTATCGCGCACATCGTTGCGACTCGCATCGTTGTCGCATCGTTGTGCTTGCTTAGTGAATTGCACAGCTGGAGACAAAGCAGGACAAGCCTTTGGTCTTCCCACTGACAGTCTAAAATCTCTCTAGTGAGCTCTGGCTACCGCCGAGAACACAACACGAGGTTATTATGCCCGCGGTATTCTGTAGGGCGGAGGTGGTTCCCCAGTCGGACTGCTCAACTGGGACGAGGATACCGTCTTGTACCACCTCCGTGAAACGACTGCTATCAGAACTCCACTTTCCATGGCGATATCGAAGTCAGAAAACGTTGACTTTTCTCTCTCTCAATCAACTTCTTCCCCTGATGTGGGACGTGAGGTTCCTTGCCACCTTAGGTCTTTGAAGGATAAAATTCGACAAAGCTCGTAGAATAAGTAAGCTGAAGTGGTAGTAGGCTGGCTACATCTGTCGAAGGACTGATAGCCGTTGGAGAGTCCTAGAGTGGAGACCAAGAGAAGGTAAACGGAAGGTAGGATACCCCCTAACCAGAAAAGGACTAACGACCTGAAAAAGGTGGCTGGGACAGACTGGATGCGTAAGGGGGAAGATTGGCAGAAATGGCGCACTGCAATGATAGCTTCTGAGTGTAAAGAGTCGTAACATTGACTTGCTTCTTCACAAATATTCGCGTCCGGTCCATAAGAGCTTAATCCCAAAATGTCTGACATCGGTACGACTGAGTCTCACAATGACTGATACCAATAAGCCTATATTTCGAAACGAATTTGTCCCGAATTGCCTGAAATGTTGAATGTCTATATTTCAAAACGAATTTGTCCCGTAATGCCTGAAATTGTAAATGTTAGTTATCTTAAGTTCTCTCTTGAGTGCATCCGTATACATACTCTACGTAAGTATTCTCCTTGCACTCTGGTAGTGTAAAAGGGGAAGGAATTTCCCTACGGCACTACCGGTAGTGTGGCTTGGTGCCACGACCGCGGTTGCCCAAGTCGTGAAACGGATCCGGCGGCTGGGTCTGGAGGTGGTTCCGCAGAAAACCGAGGCCATGTTCTTTCATGGACCTCGGTGCGGGCCACCGGCGGGATCCAGCATCACAGTGGGAGCCACTCTCATCGACATCAAGCCCCAGATGAAATATCTGGGGCTCGTGCTCGACGGTCGGTGGGACTTCGGGGAGCATTTCCGAAGTCTGGTCCCCAAATTGGTGCTCACAGCTAACGCCCGGAGGACTCCTGCGGGAGACTCTATGCGGGTGTCGTGCGATCCATGGCTCTATACGGGTGCCCCGTATGGGCGGACAACCTAAAGGCCAGGCACGTAGACCGGCTGCATTAACCGCAGCGGATAGTGGCCATCAGGGCCATCAGGGGGTACCGCACGATATCCTTTGAAGCAACGAGTCTCCTTGCCGGATCACCACCGTGGATCCTGGAAGCGAGAACCCTTTCAGTGCTATATCGGTTCCGAAAGGAGGCGCGGGAGCGGGGACATGATCCTGAGCCTGAAGAAATTCGGGCCTTGAGATCCGGCCTCCTCAGGGACATGGTGGCGGGTGGGAGCTACGACTTGGGCAACCACGCGCAGGGCGCGCCGTAGTAGCGGCCCATCATGGGGGAATGGCTAGAGAGGCCACGCGGCGGCCTCTCGTTCTGGCTGACGCAGATTATCACCGGGCATGGATGCTTCGGGTGGTATCTGCATCGGACCGCGAAGAAAGAGCCAACGTCCGAGTGCCATCACTACGACACGAGCGAGGACTCGGCGCTGCACACGCTCACCGAGTGTCCGGCGTGGGAGACGCTGAGACGAGAGCTGGTGGCGACCCTGGGAGTGAGAATTCTCACGCTCGCCACTTTGCTCGCAGCTATAGTACGCTGCGCGGATGCGTGGGCCACCAGCACCTCCTTCTGCGAGAAAGTAATGCTCGTGAAGGAGGCGGTGGAGCGGGAGCGAAGGAGAATCGCAGACCTTGCGGCCCGCGAGGAGCGGAGGACAATCGCTAACCGCGCAACCCGCGACGAGCGGCGGCCACTCGGGCGTTGGACTTAGGGGTGACGGGTGGAGCATAGCATAGCGAATTAATTTTTAATTTCACTTTTTGATTATTTGACATAACTTTACCACCTACGGGGCCCTCCCTCTTCTTTCCTACCTATCAGCCTGTTGCATACGCCTCCTCCAGGATCCGCCATAATGCACAATGTAGGTAGGTTGATTGACCACTCGTTTTTGTTTGATAGATGACATTCAGGCATTCCGGGATTCAGCTATTTTGGAACTAGAACGTTTTGAGGAAAAGACATAATGACCTTCAGTTGTTACAAAATTCATGCGTATTCAATTTCCGGCATCATGAGATTCAGTCCTATTGATTAACTAGACATTTTAGGATTAAGTTCTTATGGACCGGACGCAAATATTCGACTTCCATTCACATAGTTGACATTGGAAATTCTTAAACAGTCGTGATTTATCCATATAAAAGTAAGTGATGCTATATATGTATAGTACAATGAAGGTCTGGCAAGTACTGGTGTTGTAGACGAGCTCGTGCGCTCGTAATGTTCTATTGTGTGCCTAATAGCTCCGTTGTTGAGACGTTCATATCAATGCTTGCTTCAATATGGCACCTTATATTAAGTCCTTCTAAGAAGCTGCTACTAACGTAATTAAATGTGAGATCATATAGTGCTGTATTACCGTTATAGGTTGACTCAACTAGGGAAATACTAAATACTAATTTAATTTCAATGTTAAGCAGTTGTATGCTGTATTTCTTAGGCTGCCTTTCCACCGGAGATGTACTATGCAGCTATGCTACGAGGATTTGATGCAATTGGGTTGCTAAAAGCATGGTTAAATAGTATAATTTGATCATCGTGTTGGTTAATCAGCTATTTTAACCGACACGATGATCAAATTAAACTATTCAACCATGGTTCTAGCGACCCAATTGCTACTTGACAAGAGATTTGACAGCCGATTAGTTGATTTGACGTTGATCAGCCTTTCGGAAACTGGGCGTATGTAACCGTTTGCAATCCGGCTGCGGTTGTCGAATGGGGTCACCTTCGGAAACATACTTTTAGTTGAGAGCGAACGAAATACCGCCGTGAACCAAACTGCCGGTATCTCGCTCGTTCTCATCTCATGCTTCTTTCTTAAGATTTCATATAGTCTTAAGTAATCAAACTAGTTTCAGCAATAAGAAGCGTCTGTGGCAAAGGGTTAAGGAGTCGGCCTTACGACAGAAAGGTCCCGGGTTCGAATCCTGGCCATTATACCACTGACGTGAACCGACTCCTTACACAACTTGGCTTAGTTGGAGGGGCAAGAGGGAATATTAGTAATTTCGGTTGCTAATGTTCTTTTAAAAATTACCTTGAAGTAGACCTCGACTCCATAAATCAGGAAAAAAGTGACCACGATGAACAGCAGGACCGCGTAACAACCATTGAACACGTGCTGATAGAAACTCTGTAACAAAATCATATATTAGATTATCATCATCACTACACTACATATTATAAAACAAAGTCGCTGTCGCTATCTGTCCGTCCCTATGTATGCTTAAATCTTCAAAACTACGCAACGGATTTTGAAGCGGTTTTTTTTAATAGAGTGATTCAAGAGGAAGGTTTATATGTATAATACATGCATAATATTGTAGAGAAACACTGATGAATCGGGATCAGAATACTACGCGGGTGGAAAATATGGCGGTACGAAGTTCGCCGGGTCAGCTAGTAATTAATAAAATAGATTATTAAAAATAAAAACCCGACTGCTGCTGTTTAAAAGATTGAAACAAGTTTGATAGCAGGTGGTGTAGCCACTACGCAAAAAAAATACGACATTAATAATAAATTCGCCATAATAATAATAATGTATCCGCTGACCGCTTCGGTGACCTATTAGTGTTGGGGGCTCCATAGGTGTAGGGGCTCCGGTGACCTATTAGTGTTGGGGGCTCCATAGGTGTATGGGCTCCGGTGACCTATTAGTGTTGGGGGCTCCGGTGACCTATTAGTGTTGAGGGCTCCATAGGTGTATGGGCTCCGGTGACCTATTAGTGTTGAGTGCTCCATAGGTGTATGGGCTCCGGTGACCTATTAGTGTTTGGGTCTCTGTAGGTGTAGGTAGGGATGTGGGAGTACCCATGGGTATATAAGTCATTTTCAAAATAATTAAGAAAAGGATACAGCTAATTAATGAAAACACAAAAATCACTGATTCTAAAGCGAAACGAAGATTACCGGGTCAGCTAGGTTATTTTTTATTTACTAAATTACATAAAAACAGTTGGTAAATCCATACTAATATTATAAATGCGAAAGTAACTCTGTCTGTGTGCCTTAGTGTAACCGATTTTGATTGAAATTTGGTACAGAGATAGATTAGTCTTTAGAGAAAGGACATAGGCTATGTTTGTTCGCGATAACCGATATCCACGCGGGCGGAGCCGCGGGCAAAAGCTAGTATTCTATAATTTACGAGCTTGAAGTTTGTATAATTTGAAATCATACTTAGGTAGTTTTCGAGTAAAAAGATTAATTAAATTACTCGTGAAAATATAAATTAGGTTTTTATATCTCGTAAGTATTGACGTAGGTTTGTAAGTTGCAATTTTCAGTTACACCTACTAATTAATTCAATCTGTAAACATAATTATACATCATCATAAATATTTATGAAAATTTGTTTTCGTATTAAGTACTTATATGAATAATAATATGTATTAAGTAAAAACATATATATACTGAACTAAAAAACCCGACTGCTGTTTAAAAGATCGAAATAAGTTTGCAAATTATAAGCCAAAAGAAAATATGGCTACCGCCTGCTATCACACATTTAAATTATTATAGGTATATGATATACATAATATATCCATACTAATATTATAAATGCGAAAGTAACTCTGTCTGTCTGTGTGTCTGTCTGTCTGTCTGTCTGTCTGTCTGTCTGTCTGTTACGCTTTCACGCCTAAACCACTGAACCGATTTTGATGAAATTTCTTATAGAGGTAGATTAGATTACGATTACGGGTAGTTGGAGTCCTCAAAAATCCAAAAACAACAGTCTAGCTGCAAAGCTTCGATATCGCCTAATGTTACCATTGGGATGTGGAGGTCAGATGGCAATCGCTTCACAGAAAATATCGAGGTCTAGCCAAATCCGTAGTTAAGACTGATAAAGCGGACCCCAGACTCCGAGCTGAAAAGCTTCGGATGCGACTGGGAATTAACGCTAAGAGGAAGAGAGTAGATTAGATCTTGAAAAAGGACATAGGCTATGTTTGGTCGCGATAACCGACATCCACGCGGGCGGAGCCGCGGGCAAAAGCTAGTTATACATATTTTTGTAATCGCCTTTTGATTCCCTTCAATTTGATAAGCATAAGAAAAAAAATTGTCAACACACATTTCAGCACATAAAATCCACTGTATCCTTTTTTGAAATTTTATGTACCCTATGACACTCAGGAGAGACCTTTCATTTGAGACCCCACTCATCGAAATCGGCAGCGCGAATGTGACGCCCTGATGTTGCATACGGTAACCACTTTCCATCAGGTGGGCACTATCTGCCACCTAAGGGGTATAAAAAAAATTACAACATAATTGGTTGCATATTAAGAGATGTAGATATCTCACCTTCTTTACAGGATCAGTGTCAGCGACGTTGGTGGTGAGTACTTCGGCTGCCAGCAGCGAGTAGCTAATCACGTTGAAGGTCACGAACGCGAGGAACGACTTGGACAGGAACCGAGGCCTCTCCCAACGAATATCACGTAGGTGGAACACCTGTTGACAAGGAAATATGATATGTATTACATATGCCGTAAAAGCGATTATAGAGTAGAGGGGATTTGGAGATATGGGGTATATTTTTGAGACGAGGCAGTAAGGACAGGTACCATAATCGTTATACATACATACATTTATACTCACGACCATTAATCCCCGAAGGGATAGGCAAAGGTATATTATCTTAGCGGTAGTGAACGCGGCTGCTACGCAGGAGGCGCGGGTTCGATTCCCGCTCACTGCCAATATTTATATGCATGAATATAAATATTTGCATTGGTCTGGGTGTTTCTATGTATAATATGTACTTATGTATTTACAAAAAAAAAAAAAAAAGTATCTAAGTATGTACTTATATCCGCATTCTAGATTCCATAACACAAGCTAATTAAGCTTACCATGGATCTAGAAAGCGTTGTGTAGAATGTTGTGGAATATTTATTTATTTATTTTATCAGTCTTATCACCCACATTTCCCCAACTACGATATTTGAGTCCCGCGTAATAGCGGGCGAGCCTATTGCCGTCAAGCGGGCACTTATTCATGGGCTTAATCTTTACTGTCGGATGAAGAACAGCTCTATCCCTTAGTCGCATTCTACGACACCCACAGGAAGAGATAGGGTGGCCGTATTCTACGACACCCACAGTAAGAGATAGGGTGGCCCTATTCTACGACACCCACAGTAAGAGATAGGGTGGCCCTATTCTACGACACCCACAGTAAGAGATAGGGTGGCCCTATTCTACGACACCCACAGTAAGAGATAGGGTGGCCCTATTCTACGACACCCACAGTAAGAGATAGGGTGGCCCTATTCTACGACACCCACAGTAAGAGATAGGGTGGCCCTATTCTACGACACCCACAGTAAGAGATAGGGTGGCCCTATTCTACGACACCCACAGGAAGAGATAGGGTGGCCCTATTCTACGACACCCACAGGAAGAGATAGGGTGCCCCTATTCTACTCCAACAAGACGGCTATTCTATTCTAGAATCTAGAATACGGGTTTTAGACTTTTAATAATAACAATTTGATTAAAGGTCTCTGCATACGTAACGGGTTTTTTCACGGACGGGACGGGACGTGAAGTTTTGGAAATATCTTTTCATACAAAATGTATGCGGCAATGCAAAGGTCACGGGGCCACGGCCGGGACGGGACTAATTTTGCTTCACGTCCCGTCCCGTCCGTGAAAAAACCCGTTACGTATGCAGAGGCCTTAAGATAAAGAAGATTTACCCGACTTACGCAAAAGGGCAATTAGTAAAGATTTAATTAAACATCTCTACGTGATAAAACTAACAATTTCTTTGTGAAGCTCTTGTTCGCTGCACCGCATACAAATGGCGATGTTTATCCCATTACTTAATACATAGGAATGTGGGCCAGCTCATAGATTACCTATTCACGTGGGGAATTCCAAAATGCGCATATTTGCAAAACAGGGTTGTCACAAAAAAATCGTTTTCTAACTATGAAAGCAGAGGCGAAAACCAGTTAAGATTCTAGCTAGTGTGGCTTTCATTGACGAGAATATCAATTTTAGGACATCGGTTGTTATAGCGGCCTCAGAAATAGCCTAGCTAACACGGTTCATGAGATACCTACAGCCTGGTGACAGACAGAGAAGCATTATCACTAATGCTTCTCTAAGGGTTTTTAACCTTTCGGTATGGAACCCTAAAAGTCAATAGCTTACAATTAAGTGTTTGCCAGCCCTATAATTTGCTTTAGACGACTGTATGCATCACGATCACGTACACTTATTTACACATACTAATTGCTATTGTTCATTAATATTCTAATTTGTAAGCACTATTTACTTTACGTTTGCAAATGTAACCCCTCGGTTCAAAACAAGACACAGCTATAGCATAGATTTAAGGACGGTCTACCTACTCCCTATTGTCAGCAAGTGCAACAAGACTTGCAATTAAATGCCTCATTAAGAGAATTGAATAGCTCGAGCATGTACAGATCATTAAACTAATAGGACATCTATTATACCCAAGGTATACGGCCTTTTAGGGCGAGTTAACACTATGCGACCTTAGAAAACCATTTTGACAAATGTCTTCGTAAACAGTATTTGTGTGAGCCTTCCTTGTGTTTTGTTGGCATTATTTTGAGTGACATCGAGTTTCAAACGCAGTCGTAACATGATAAACCGGTGGATTAGGTACAATGGGTAACATAGAAGAGAGAACTGGCGTACTTAAAACTAGAGCAACTTAAATGTATCGGTTTTTAGGAACGCGTGTAGTTACGAAACTGTTTGTCACTCAGAATAAGCGGCATGAATTAGGTACTTATGTTTACAATGCACAATGTTAAGACTTCAAGGTTAAATGTAATTTTTGTAGAACAAAAGGGCCAATTTGAGGCAACAGAATTCCGCAGGCAGTGCTTCTTCCAACTAAATAATAAGATTTTTTTATACCACTTAGCAGGCAAGCACACAGTTCACGTTTTTCAAGAAGGGCATAGGTTAGGTTTCTCTAGGGTCAGCAGCGCAAGTGTAACGCCCCTGGTGTTGCATACGTCCATAGGCCATGGTAAACACTTTCCATCAGGTGGACCGTAAGTATGCCGTACCACCTCAGTGGTAGGAAAGTGGTTACCGGGGCCTATGGGCGTGTGCTTAACCAGAGGCGTCATATTTGTGCTGCTGACCCTGAAGAAACCTTCTAATGCCCTTCTTGAAGAACCCCATACAGCATACTGTAGTCGTTCGGCATTACTGAAATTTTATTATTCGAATTCCTGTTTGCTCAGTCATTCGTAGCAAATGATGCTACGGCGTAGACCTTAAGGTATGATTCCGTAGCTGACCGCATACGACAACTGCCGACGCACGCAGCACATGCGCGTAGTTCATTGCGGCTTCTCACTGGTCCCCTTTATCCGTATCGGAGTTTAACAAGTAATGGGTACCTACGCTGTATGTGCTGCATGCGTCGGCAGTTGTCGTATGCGGTCGGCTTCGGAATCATATCTTAGCAAAATGGTGCAATTGCTCAGGACATAATATCTTGGACCTAAAATGTGCTCTAAACGCGCAGTACAAGTTTCTTGGGTGTCTTTTGAGGATAGCACGGTTTGCTAAGGCGGTGGAAGAGCTCAAATTCACTAAGCATAGATTTATTACAAAACAATCCGCGGGCGCCAGGGCCTCGATTGTCTCGCGATTAAGTTCTAATGCTCCGTTTACATACTCGCGACAGAGCTAGGGAAGTGGCGAGAGAAGTGGGCAGAGACGTGGTGTGAATGGTATATTCGTCATGCCGCGAGTACTGCCGCGTATGTTGCTGTGAATGTCGGCTTAGCGGCGCGAGTCAAAGGAGCGGCAATACTAGCGCGGGAAACTATACGAGACCGCTAGATGGCGCTAATCAGTAAACACGGCTTTCGTTATTGCTCCTCGAATATTTACTTTTAAAATTATTTGTATCCATCTACGGACAGTGTATAGGTAGTTGAAAGTGATAGTTTTTATTATTAATCTATTTAATCAATTCGCTATGCTGTAAAAGCATAATGCGTACACTGCTACAGCGTTGTTCTCCATACGTTTACGTCCGTCTCCGTTGCAGGGCGAATACTGTAATGCGGACCAACACGATGATGCGTACGTGTGAATGCTAGGGCATTATTCGTGGGAATACTTCCGGCAACACGATGAGCAATGCGATGGGCAGCGTGTAAACGCGGGGTAAGACACGTGTCCCAAGGTATACGCAGATGTAACAGTGCAATGACCTCGTAATAAAAGTAATTATTATAATAATTATATTCAGTCTGTTTGATAATACATCGAACAGACTACTCATATCTATCGTAGTGTATGACACCAATGTATAGTAGCGTGAGCTAACAAATGATTTCATTTGATTTGATTATACGCTTTGCACAGATTACTGGGAGTTTTCGTATAGAACATACGTCGACTAGAATGTTCGGTGGTTTGTTTACAAATTGTAAACGAATATGAATTTAGGACAATCAACCAACCATAGCTGGCTAAATTATTTTACAACACACCTGCTCATAAAAGTGCTATTATTTCATCGCAAATAGGCACGTAATGACACCTATTATAAAACTGTGACTTTTTCATTGGTATTATTCACAAGTGAGTTATAGATTATTTTTTAAATTTTATAGGTTAAGTTTATATGTTCTTAAAAAAGTTTCGATAAGAAAAAAGAATGTGTATAATAGTACGAATAAATTATTATGCCTATTTTATGTTCATTAGATGCATTTTCGTATTTAAATAAATAAATTCAACTTGTAATACTTGTTTAATAAACAAAATTTTCACTCAAATTTAACTTTTTTTTTCTCTAAGTACAGAAAAAAAAAACAGTAAAAAAAGTTAAATTCAAACCTCATTTTTTT
The DNA here is from genome assembly GCA_914767945.1 of Eilema depressum. Lineage (NCBI taxonomy): Eukaryota > Metazoa > Arthropoda > Insecta > Lepidoptera > Erebidae > Eilema > Eilema depressum. Next base: position 11,739,602 of record OU612035.1, read on the forward strand.
TTAAATATGGCCGACCACCATTGTTAGATGCGCGCACATAGGAAAACGAATTAATTTGTAGTATTGTTTATTTAGTATTTGTAGTATTATTTTATTCGCAAGTGTGTTGTAAAACGTCGTATGACTTTGCTCACTTGTACCATAATGTACTATTTTTGCCTTCGCTGGTGGGGTTACGTCTTGCGGGAACCGCCAGGCTACGTGGGTAACAAATGCCTGGCAATGGCGCCTCCGCCGGGTCCAGGTAGAAGGGGTAGGCCCAAGAAGTCCTGGCTTAGCATCGTTTACGTGTACTTCACCAGCGGCGTCATGTCATATTCGTACTGCCGACTCTATAGAACCTTCTAATGCTCTTCTTGAAGAACCCCATATTGTATTCGTTTGGATTTATTGACATTTTGTTATTCAAATTCCTGTCTGCTCAGGCATTCGTAGCAAATGATGCTATGGCGTAGACCTAATAGCAAATGGTGCGATCGCTCGGGACATTATATCTTGGACCTATACCTAATGTACGCTATACGCGAAGTTCATTTTTCTTGGGTGTTTTTTAAGGATACCACAAGATGCCAGGACCTCGTTTGTCTCACAAACTAGGTCCAAGATATGTTTCCCGAAGTGTAAGGCGATCTAAATTCACCGTTGGGTATATCTAAATCACCTCGGTACAGTGGGTAGCATTGTAAGCGTCCATAAATCTTCTAAAGTAATAACTATCGTGCATAGCACAGACCTTGACCAAAAGTACCACTGGTACTACCACCAGTGACGATGCACGTGATTCAAGGCGAAATTAAGGTATAAAATATTATTTAGCAATATTTAAATAAGCCGAAGAACTAGCGTCACGAACCAAAATATATAAATTACAGAAGCTCTCCCTACATTGATGGCCTCGACAGAGGTTTTTCCGTGCCCCTTTTAAAGGACCTGGGACTGTAGGAAGAAGGAAACACGTGTGCTGGTAAAGAGTTACAAGACTTAATGGTACGGTAAACAAAAGAGTCGCCGAACCGCTTTACTGCATACTGCCCCCCTAGACAAGTGGCAATTCGTTGCTCAGCGTTTGATGGAATAGAATGACGAATGTATAGGATTTGACGTTATTGACATTCGTTGACGCCTGTCATATACGTCAAATCCCATACATTTGGCAATCGATTCTACAAAACGCCGGCTGACGAATTGCCACTTGTCTAGAGGGGCTGATAACTTTATAGGTATGATTCCGTAGCCGACCGCATACGACAACTGCCGACTCATGTAGCACATCCGCGTAATTAATTGCGGCTTCTAAATGGTGCCCTTTATCCGTATCGGACCTCTCGTCATAGGCAGGGAGTTCATCCTCACACATTGCGTCCGGAAACGGTGCGCACTGTGCGGTACTTCATCCCACGCACACTCAAGCTGTGGAATGAACTCCCTGCGGTGGTTTTCCCAAGCGACTACAATATGGGTTTCTTCAAGAAGGGCATTAGAAGGTTTCTTCAGGGTCGGCAGTGTGACGCCCCTGGTGTTGCGTACGTCCATAGGCCAAGGTGACCGCTTCCCATCAGGTGGGCCGTGTGCTTGTCTGCCAACTAAGTGGTATATATAAAAAAAATCGGAGTTTAACAAGTAATGGGTATGGGTACGCTGTATCTGCTGCATGCGTCTGTCGTTGTCGTATGCGGTCGGCTTCGACCTTTTGACATTTAGGGACCAGTTCTTACTTCTTCATTAGTCTTTTTCTTGGTATGACTAGTTCGAAATCATACCTTAAAGTCCCCAGTCCCCCTAGACAAGTGGCAATTCGTTAGTGGGCGTATTATAGAGTAGAATGATGAATGGAATTTGAGGTATATGATATGACAGTCGTCAACATATATGTCATAAATGTCAAAATACGTATTATATACCGGTAACAAAGATATTATATAAAAAGAAGTAGATATGTTATTGCGCGAAAATCGTGAAGATCCGAAAACGAGTCAATTAGAACGTTTGCCTCTAGTACCGCGTGCCGAGCGGCGCCGGTCGGACGTAGAGCGGAAGCATCAGTGACTTAAAAAAATAACGAAAATGCCATCGTATGTTTATAGACACTGCACGAACTATTACTCTAAAGTTAATACACCAAAAGTGTAGATGAATTAAAAATGTGTGTGTGTGAGTTCGGCACATTTTTCTACGTTGATTTATAAGCATATGACATGTCTATGCATCAATGTGTCTATGTTATGAAATGTCATTGACCGGTAAAATGGGGTGAATAGGGATAAAATGGTTGTTAGATTTTTTAAATAATTTCTCACCCGAATTCCAAGTATCTAACCAGATATTATTGATAACTCTTGTCATTATTACATTGAACTAATCCGTAATTTCACTTGAAAGAAAATAACTACAGAATTTAGCTGACCATTTTATCCCTATTCACCCATCGATCCCTATTCACCCCATTTTACGGTACATCTTATTATTCCATACGTTCATCATCTTAAGGTCTCTGCATACGTAACGGGTTTTTTCACGGACGGGACGGTACGTGAAGCAAAATGTATGCGGCCCATCCCGTCCCGTCCCGTCCGTGGCCCCGTGACATATGCATTGCCGCGTACATTTTGTATGAAACGATATTTCCAAAACTTAACGTCCCCGTCCCGTCCGTGAAAAAACCCGTCACGTATGCAGAGACCTTTATTCTACAATACCGCGCCGGTCAACAAATTGCCAGTTTTATTTTCTGCTCCCAATGAGTTCGTTTATCACAACGCTTTGTCTAAATAAATGAACATTTTCGAGTGAACCTTCATCTACTAAACAGTATTAGGTACAGGGTACAGTTATCACAGTATCCTGTCCCACATTTCGCGGTCTGATGCATCATGACAATGCTGGGATACATTTCAAAATAACGTTTCTTTAATCATAACAAACGCTTTATAAAACAAAACTGTTATGAGTAAGTCTGTTCGTCACCGTAGAAATTGTTATGTGCAGATGGAAAGACAAACTGCGCACATGTCAATATAATATGGTTTTACAGTAGTACAATCATGGTTATAAGTATTGTTTTTCATAATAATCGCCTTCTTTTAAATCAAAATGTATCTTTATACAATACATCTAACCCCGCGTTTACATACTGCCGCTCGCATTGCTCATCGTGTTACTGGAAATATTCGCGCGATGAATGCCCTAGCATTCACACACGCGCATCATCGCGTTGGTCCGCATTACTGTATTCGCCCTGCAATGGAGACGGACATAAACGTATGGAGGACAACGCTGTAGCAGTGTAGGTACGCATTATGCTTTTACAGCATAGCGAATTAATTAAATAGATTATTAATAAAAACTATCACTTTCAACTACTATACACTTTCCGTAGATCGATATAAATATTTTTAAAAGTAAATATTCGAGGAGTAATAACGAAAGCCGTGTTTACTGATTAGCGCCATCTAGCGGTCTCGTATAGTTCATCGCGCTAGTATTGCCGCTCCTTTGACTCGCGCCGCCAAGCCGACATTCGCAGCAACATACGCGGCGGTACTCGCGGCATGACGAATATACCATTCACACCACGTCTCTGCCCACTTCTCTCGCCACTTTCCTCGCTCTGCCGCGAGTATGTAAACGCAGCTTAAAGCACAATATAAGTAAGTAGCTAATGCCCGCGACTTTGCCCGCATGGATGTCGGTTTTCGCGTTTCTGTTGTTTGTTTTGCGCTGTCTGTGGGAAGACCAAAGGCTTGTCCTGCTAGTCTTCTGCAGTGACGGCAAAACGACAACTCAAACGACGACAAATCTTTTGTGCATCTTCATTTTCAGAGCGAGTTTCATCCAAAGTTTTTACTTGGAGGCCAAGGTCACGAAATTAACGCTAATATTAGGCTTAGAATTAACTATTGCGTAGAAACTGAACGCGCAATTAAAATTTAATCAAATCGGAATGCAATCAGTATCGGTTCTAAAGTTAAACAATCGAAATAATTGGAAAAGTACCGTCGTCCTGTTTTTCTCTTTGAATACCAAGTAGGTTAGAAAAACTACTCGTATTACTAGCCTGAGCAACGGAATATCTTGCATGCGTTTCTCTTTAATTAATTCATACTAATATTATAAATGCAAAAGTAACTCTGTCTGTCTGTTACGCTTTTACGCTTAAACCACTGAACCGATTTTGATGACATTTGGTAGATTAGACCTTGAGAAAGGACATACGCTATGTTTGGTCGCAATAACCCACATCCACGAGTGCAGAGGTTTCTAAATAACACAGAGTTGCTACAACCCCCTTTTTTACTCTCAACCTTGCCTAGATATGCCGACGCGTGTATAGAAGTAGACCAAGTATTCTGAGTGACATCGAGTTTCAACCGCAGTCGTTATGCAAGAAGACGGTGGATTACGGTTTACTCATTAAGAACTGGAATTCCTTACCAGTATTCCTACAATCCTGGGTCCTTAAACACGGCGTGAAAAAGCATCTGATGAGGCCGTGAAGCTGAGTGCCACCATTGTCACATGGTAAGTACGTGTCTAGACCAACTTCGGCTTAAACGAACACGCGTAGTTAGAAACAGTTTGTCACTCAGATTAATGCTCCAGGGCCCATACCATGAACTCTTAAAACAGGTCAATAATTAAACTGCTGTCATTCTACCAACTGCAAATGTCACTTTGTAATGTCATATAAATATATAGGATTACAAACTGACATTTGCAGTTGGTAGAATGACAGCAGTTCAATTATTGACCTGTTTTAAGAGTTTATGATAAGGCCGCAGTATAGATACTCGTAGAACTCCCACGCAACAATGTAACATAAGCTTCGCTCCAAAGTTGATTTATGCGATACCTTTTATGAGCTAACAAGTAGTTTAATAGGTATTCTTATTAAAATAAAGATGTAAACCTTGATCGCATTAAGTAATTGAGCTAAATACTTGCAGATGTAGGTCTATGGACCTATACGCTAGATATAGTATCGCGATCTAAGATATTGTTCGGGATATATATGTTGGACCTAAAATGTGCGCAAAATGTGCGAATACGCGTGTTGCTTCTAAGCTAATTTGAAAATAAAAGTAATGCAACTGTACATATTCAGTAGGTCACGTTTTTTAGAGCCAGATGCTATTTCAGTGCTAGTTATTGTAACGGTAACTTGGCATTGTGATATAAAAACTGGTGAAGCCAGAGCCGTATTTAATTGCAACCGATGTAGATTAAAATTGAGTTCGATAATGATACATGATTATTTTTCTCGAAGGCGCTAAAACAGTTTTACATACATAGGTATATACTTTAACGGGGGTGCGGGTCGGGTAACCTCCACGCTGGCTTCCTCGTTTCTTCCCCCTCTGGACCGAGGTCCTGGGGAGAGGAAGCGAGGGGGCTGGTGCACCCTGGACAACGGTCAATGGACTCCTACTCTAGGAGATCTATTGGCCGTTGACGAATAACCCGGCAGCCGACCCCACTGCACGAGGGGGTCGTGGGATGGCGGGCCTGCAAGGCCCGCGGGAAGGGGTCCATAGGATCCCTTTCACTCAAACAGCCCTTTTTAGGGCTAGCTGACCCAGAGGGGGTCGTGGTATGGCGGGCCTGCAAGGTCCGCGGGAAGGGGTCCGTAGGATCCCTTCCATTCCAACAGCCCTTTTCAGGGCTAGCTGACCCAGAGGGGGTCGTGGTATGTCGCTCCCGGTATCCCTCTGCTCTCAGAGGGGACAGGGGAGAGACGCGATCCACTGGGATCAAAGGACGGGTCGGCTCACTGCTCGCGCAGGGGCTGACAGGCACTCGTGCCACCGTCGGAGTTGGGAGGGCTGGCCCCTCTCCCGCGTCGCGCAACCTCCGGGAGATCGACAACGACCTGAGTGCTAGCCACGCTCAGGAAGCCGTGATCTTGGAGGCCGCGGGGCTTGCCTTAATTGGCCGGCCCGCGACAAGGAAAAGTCTCTAAAACCCGACAGCGAAGTCGATTAAAACCTGTGGACACTTGGGGAACTCCACAGTATCTACCCCGCTTCCCGGAATGAGCGTCACCCGGGAAGTGTAGTTTAAATCGTCTCTACTCGTGGGATCTATTATGGAAGTAAACTTTAATAACCCCCCCAAACCAAGCGAAATAGTCTGCGCGGAGGTCGCGCAGCATCACGACGCGGAGGTCGCGTCCAAAATTGCGGCTGTGTCGGAGAAATTCGACACGGCCAACGAGAGGAGCAGGGCCAACAGCCCGATGGGCCTGCAGACGCGGAAATCTGCACGAAAGCGGAAGAAGAAAAAGAAGAAGCCGAGGGCCGAGTCAGATCTGGACCTCACCCTGACTGACTCGTCTTCCAGTGGCAGCTTCAGTGGCGAGGAGCTGCTGCGCCCTCCCCCCTACAAATTTGTAGCGATCGGATGCCAAAGGTCGCGAGGTGGCAAGACGGTGGCCCCCCGAGCCCCTCTCTCCCTATGCGCCTCCACCCCGGAGGATGTGGTAGCGCCGCTGAGACCCTCCACTTCGGCGGCGGACCCGCAATGGACCGACACGGTCACCAGGGAGGCAGTGGAGGCCCTCCAGGCGATGGCGAGCACCCAAACAGGGACGCCCACGCCGGAAGACGAGCGGGTCCTGCAGACCACATGGCGCCTTGCCGAGTGGGCCGAGTCCCTCAAGGCGGAGTTGGCCGAGTTCCGGGCTGATGCCAAGCGGCAAGAGGCCCAGCGACAGGCCGAGTACCGCAAGGACAGGGACGCAATGGCGGCGGAAATAGCGGGCCTGAAAAAGGTGGTGGCCGAAATGCCGCAGGTGCGCGTGACGCGATCATCGCGGCAGGCGTTTGCGGCGCAGCCGGAGCGACCGGTCTCACCGACGAATCGGTCGGTGTCGCCGGTGGTGCAGCCAACACGGACGGCGGTGGATCCATTTGCGGCCTTCGCGGCAGCCATGGCCGCCATGGAAAAGCGCCAGGAGGCACGGCAGGCCGCGCATGAGGAGCGCACACGGAGTATGATGGAGGCCATCATTGACTCCTTCCGCCGCCCGGCCCTTGCACCGCCGATCGGGTATGCAGATGCGGCCAGGAGGGGTGCTACCCGTCCAGCTGCGGTGGCGACCACGCGCGCGTCGGCTCGAGACATGACTGCCGCACCTCCCACTAGCACAGCTCAAGCTGCTCAGGGCGTCCAGACCAAGGGCAAGGGGAAGGGCAAAGGGAAGGCGTCCCCGGGCCCAGTCCCGGCACAGGGCTCGGCTCCGACTGCCTCCACCAGCTCTCCGCCGGAGAGGGGCTGGGAGGTAGTCGGAGACAACAAAAAGAGGCGGAATGCCCGTAAGAAGGCAGCCAGAAAGGCTAAGAAAGCTGAGGCTGCCGCAAAGGGAGTGCCGGGGAGGCTGCGCGCACCTCGATCAACGGCTGTCCTCTTATCGCTGACGGCGGAGGGGGCAGAGAAGGGCGTGAAGCTGGGCCCGGTCCTGAGTTATGCCAAGACCTTAATTGATATGAAGGCCCTCAACATCTCGGGGGCCATCACGTTCAGGCAAACGAGGACGGGTGCCCGGCTCATCGCGATACCCGGCACCAGCAGTGGTCCTCAAGCCGACGCCGTAGCCGCGACGCTTAGGGAGTCGCTGGACGCAGCCAATGTCCGGGTGTCCAGGCCCAATAAATGCGCAGAACTGCGCATTTCGGGCCTGGACGACTCCATCACGGCTGAGGAGCTAAGGCTCACCGTGGCGGAGGCCGGGGGCTGTCCCCTGGACGCGGTCAAAGTTGGAACGATCCGCTTTGGCCGCTATGGACAGGGGGCGGCAGTTGTCGGCTGCCCCATCGCCGCAGCCCTAAAGGCTGCCGAGAAGCGGAGCCTCGCGGTAGGAGGCATTGCGAAGGTGCAGGTACGGCTCCTGCAGGCTCGACCGGCCAGGTGCTTCAGGTGCCTGTCGGTCGGCCACGTGGGTGTGCAGTGCACGGCGGAGGTGACGGTCGGAGACCGCTGCTTCCGCTGTGGTCAACCCGGTCATGTGGCCGGTGAGTGCGAAGCTCCACCACACTGCTTCAGGTGTGCGGCGGAGGGCAAGCCGGCCAACCACAGGGTTGGCAGCAAAACCTGCACCGCGGGGGAGCCAAAGCCGCGAGGCGGGCGTGCCGCATCTAGTTCGCGGCGGAGTGCGGAGGAGAGGGTTCCATAATGGATCCTCAACTCCGCATCCTTCAGGCGAACGTGGGCCACGGTGTCGATGCTCAGGCACTTCTGCTCCAGAGCATGGCACAGTGGTCCATAAATGTCGCCGCTGTCGCCGATCCATACACTCACCGACCACCCGGGCCTGCCTGGGTGATCGACCTGGATGGGTCGGCGGCACTGGTGCATAATGCCTCTGCAGGCAGCCCCCCTCTTACCGTCATTGCGAGGGGGCATGGCTGCGTGGCGGCACTTGCGGGGGAGATAGCGGTCGTGGCCGTATATCTCACGCCGAGTCGACACCGGTACATAGACCAATATCGGCAATCGCTGGATCAGCTGGCCGACGTCGTCAATGCCTGTTACCCTCGCCCGGTTCTTGTGCTCGGGGACTTTAACGCCTGGTCTGTGACCTGGGGATCCCGGCACACGAACCCGCGGGGCAGGGCACTGGAGAGCTGGGCCGCTACACTCGGTCTAGTTCTCCAGAATTGCGGGGCCGAAGCCACGTTCGTGGCCGCGGGGCGCAGCTCGATCGTGGACCTCACGTTCGCGGGCGTTTCGCTGTCACACCGTGTGCGGAACTGGCGAGTCGTTGCGGGGGTGGAGACACTGTCGGATCACCGATATGTTCGGTTTGACGTCTCTCGCCCCGCAGGCGATGCGCCGGTCATACCGGCCCCACGCGAGCCGCGCTGGGTGCTTAAGGCACTGAATCGGGAGGTCCTCCTGGAGGCTGCCATCGTACAGGCCTGGGCCATGGCGCCGGACAGGCCTGTTGATATCGATGATGAGGCGGTGTGGTTTCGGGAGGCCATGACACGTGTCTGCGATGCGGGTATGCCTAGGGCTCCGCCCTATAGTCCGAGGCGTCAGGTCTACTGGTGGTCTGCGGAGATCGCGAGGCTGCGACAAGCCTGCGTGATCGCGCACCGCCAGTGGGCCAGATTCCGTAGGAGGCGTAGTCGACCCGCAGATACGGAGCCCCGAGTGGCGGAGCTTCATGAGGGATACAGAGAGGCCAGAAATGCCCTCCGAGCGGAGATTAAGCGGGCCAAAGCCGCGGCTTATAAAGAGCTGATGGAGACGCTGGAGAGGGACCCATGGGGGCGGCCTTATCTTATGGTAAGAGGAAAGCTGCGCCCCCGGGCCCCGCCGCTGACCCAGACTCTCCAGCCGGCTCTGCTCGGAGGAGTGGTTGAATCCCTGTTCCCGACGCGGGCGGAACATGTTCCACCGCGGATGACCCCGCCACCTCGGTCGCCTGTGGCGCCCAGCGTGGTTGACGACGACGTGCCCGAGGTCACTTGGGTAGAACTAGAGCTGGCGGTGCGAAGGCTTAGCGCCAAGAAGAACACCGCCCCGGGACCCGACGGCATTCCAGGCCGCGCGTGGGTCCTAGCTCTAGGGGAAGACGCTCTCGAGCCTCGACTCAGAGGGTTGCTCAGCGCATGTTTGGAGCGGGGCCAGTTTCCGAAGACCTGGAAGACTGGGAAACTGGTCCTCATCCGGAAGGAGGGGTGCCCGGTGGACTCACCGTCCGGCTACCGGCCCATAGTGTTGCTCGATGAGGTGGCCAAGCTCTTTGAAAGAGTTATCGCGAAGCGCCTCGTCGAGCACCTCTCTAGAGAAGGGCCGGATCTGGCGGATGCCCAATATGGCTTCCGCCGAGGGCGTTCCACCGTGGATGCAATCATGCGCGTGAGGACCCTGGCGGAGGATGCGGTCGCTCGGGGCGAGGTGATGTTGGCGGTGTCTTTAGACATCTCCAACGCGTTCAACACCTTGCCCTGGAGTTGCATTATGGAGGCTCTCATGTACCATGATGTGCCTCTCTACCTCCGCCGAATAGTCGGGGCGTACCTGACGGAGAGAGCTGTCATCTACCCAGGTGCGACCGGTGTCGGTCGGCGAGAGATGTCGTGCGGTGTTCCGCAGGGATCGGTCCTGGGGCCGCTCCTGTGGAACATCGGATACGACTGGGTGCTTCGCGGTGAGCTCGTGGACGGTGCCGCCGTGACGTGTTATGCGGACGACACGCTAGTAATGGCGAGCGGGGCTACACATCGCGAAGCAACCCTGAAGGCCACGACCGCGGTTGCCCAAGTCGTGGAACGGATCCGGCGGTTGGGTCTCGAGGTGTCTCCGCAGAAAACCAAGGCCATGTTCTTTCATGGACCTCGGCGCGGACCACCAGCGGGATCCAGCATCACAGTGGGAGGCACTCTCATCGGCATCAAGCCCCAGATGAAATATCTGGGGCTTGTGCTCGACGGTCGATGGGACTTCGGGGAGCATTTCCGAAGCCTGGTCCCCAAATTGGTGCTCACAGCTAACGCTTTGACGCGTCTGCTGCCCAATTTGAGGGGCCCGGAGGACTCCTGCAGGAGACTCTACGCGGGTATCGTGCGGTCCATGGCACTATATGGGTGCCCCGTATGGGCGGACAACCTGAGAGCCAAGTACGTGGACCTGCTGCGTAAACCGCAGCGGAAAATGGCCATCAGGACCATCAGGGGGTACCGCACGATATCCTTTGAAGCGGCGAGTCTCCTCGCCGGATCGCTACCGTGGATCCTGGAAGCGAGATCCCTTTCGGCGCTATACCGCTTCCGAAAGGCGGCGCGGGAGCGGGGACACGATCCTGAGCCTGAAGAAATTCGGGCCGTGAGATCCCGGCTCCACAGGGACATGGTGGCGGAGTGGGAGCTACAACTTGGGCAACCACGCGCAGGGCACGCCGTAGTAGCGGCGGTAAAACCCATCATGGGGGAGTGGCTAGAGAGGCCACACGGCGGCCTCTCGTTCTGGCTGACGCAGATCATCACCAATCATGGGTGTTTTGGGCGGTATCTGCATCGGACCGCGAAGAAAGAGCCAACGTCCGAGTGCCATCACTGCGACGCGAGCGAGGACTCGGCGCTGCACACGCTCACCGAGTGTCCGGCGTGGGAGACGCCGAGACGGGAGCTGGTGGCGACCCTAGGAGTGAGAGTTCTCACGCTCGCCACTTTGCTCGCAGCGATGGTTCGCTGCGCAGATTCGTGGGCCGCCGGCGACTCCTTCTGCGAGCAAGTAATGCTCGTGAAGGAGGCGGCGGAGCGGGAGCGCGAGGAGCGAAGGAGAATCGCAAACCGCGCGGCCCGCAACGAGCAGCGGCAACTCGGGCGTCGGAGGTCGCAGAATGACCTCCGTCCCCCATGAGCGCGGGCCTGGGGGTGACGGGTAGAGCCGCCTGTCACCCTAGCAGAAGCAGGCCGCGGCGGCGGCACGCATTGCGTGCCTCCCCATACCCGGGGGCGGGTTGGGGACTCTGTGGTCCCCTCACCGGAAGAGGGCCAGATCGAGAGATATGGTCCTGGGTCGGCCGGGGCGCGAGGGATATGGCTACGACAATCTCACCTCCGGCAACTGACGGCCCACAGACGGCGTGCGTTTTAGTCGGTTCGAGTCCGACATAACCTCCTCCTCCGGCTACGGTGGGGGAGGTATCCGTGGGGATTTTGCGCACGATAAAAAAAAAAAAAAAAAAAAGGTATATACTTTAACGTGCGCAAAATCCCCAAGGTTCCATCATTTCTAACTTCTCCCTACTGACCCATTTGGATTGATCACACTGTACCTATAGCTATACCATGATCGCGTTAATTCCCGTTAACATTATTGTAATTCCTTTTCTTTTTATCGTGCGAAAAATCCCTATGGATACCTCCCCCGGAGCCGGTGGGGGTATGTTAAGTCGGACTCGAACCGTCTAAAACGCACGTCGTCTGTGGGCCGTCGGTTGCCGGAGGTGAGATTATCGTAGACATAATTATCTCTCGATTTGGCCCTCTTCCGGTGTAAATTCCAATATCCTGAAGCAAATTTGTATCGTAATAACAATAAATCGAATACTGAAACTACTAATGAACGCACAAATGTGACAATATAACCCAGTGTATGATATTTTATGTAGGTACCTACCCAATGAAACCAAAAAGGGTTCCCTAATTTAAAAGAAAAGTCTTGTTATCACTTCCGCAGCTACACTTAATGCAATTTTTTTTTAAATTTTGACATTGGCACCAACGACTTTAAGGATTTTGACCATGAAATTATGATGAGATCAGATATTGACCTCCTCCTCACAATATCTCTTATAAGGAAGAAAAATGGTAATAGATTTGCATACAAAAGATGTATTTAAAATATGACGCTTTTTTTAATTATAATGACCTCAAATTCAGAGTCATAAATCATAAATGTTTCAAGGTTAATGTTGACACTGATTTTCGCGATATCCTCTCAATTTGAAATAATTCATATTTTGATTGATCGTGTAGAACTTTTCAAATCTGTAGATCAGAGTCTGATATGATCCTTCTTGTTTATGTTTTATTACATTTCTGCTAGTATCTTGTACATCCGTATCCGTACTAATATTATAAATAGGAAAGTAGCTGTCTGTCTGTCTGTTACGCTTACACGCCTAAACCACTGAACCGATTTTGATTAAATTTGGTATAGAGGTAGATTAGACCTTGAGAAAGGACATAGGCTATGTTTGGTCGCGATTACCGACATCTACGCGGGCGGAGTCGCGGGCAAAAGCTAGTCATCTATATTTCAAAGTGAAATACCACTCACTGATTAATCACGAAATCTCAGAAAATATCAAACTTAAAATTTGGCTGGTAGGTTCCTTATCATCCGCTAAGAATGGATTTTACGAAACTGAGTGGAGTTTCGTAAAATCTTCGCATATGAAGTCGCAGGCGGTCGCTAGTATTACAGAAACTGGATGGAGTTTCGTAAAATCTTCGCATACGAAGTGGCAGGCGGTTGCTAGTATTACAGAAACTGGATGGAGTTTCGTAAAATCTTCGCATACGAAGTGGCAGGCGGTCACTAGTATTACAGAAACTGGATGGAGTTTCGTAAAATCTTCGCATACGAAGTCGCAGGCGGTTGCTTGTATTACAGAAACTGGATGGAGTTTCGTAAAATCTTCGCATACGAAGTCGCAGGCGGTCGCTAGTATTACATACAGACAGGAAGCATAATATTTTTAAATGAAATTCGGAGGAAGTACATACATCCGATACCTAGTACTGGCGCTACAAATATTTGTAATTTGATCAGTGAACTAACTCGTTACCCAGGGTCGGTAAATACGGAAGCAGTGTATTTGAACTGTTACAGTTCTTGGTTCTAAGCTATACATGGTCAATGTTAAGTAACCAGTTTCGAATATTACGACCGGTACAGAATGCTCTCTAGACGACTATTAAAAAACTGAAAATTTGAATAAATAGGGCCACCCCATCTCTTCCTGTGGGTGTCGGAGAAGGTGACTAATGGATAGGGCTGTTCTCCATCCGACAGTAAACATACAGCCCATGACAAAGTGCCCGCTTTTATGGCAATAGATTCGCCCCCTATAACGTGGGACCAAACATCATAGTTGGCAAAATTTAGGTGATAGAATTATATGATAGGGGTAGGCAGTGGCGAATACCTCTGCCTACCCCTTCGGGGATTTACAAGTATGTATGAGTATAGCTATATTATGTATGAAAATTTGGTTGTTTGCAGGAACCCGTCATTATCACTGACTGCACAGAATCTCTCTATTCTTACAAGGTCGGCTGCATGAGTGTGACTCCCTTAGGGGTCCATTACACGCAGAAGCAAGCGTCATGCATCATGCCGTCAATCATGAATATTATTGGTCAATCGGTTATTAGACGTTATGTTATTGGTCAATCACGGCGTGATTGATGGTTAAACCATGGCAAAACCTACCGTGTAATGGACCCCTTAGTCTTACACACGTCCATTGGCCACGGTAACCACTTCCCATCAGGTGGGCCGTGTACTTGTCTGCCACCTAAAATCATCCGAGCGCTAATCCCAGTTGCATACCATTCTGGCACTAAGTACCCGGGGTTCTCTATTTTACTCCATCATTACTGCCTTATCTTGGTATTCAGAGCGATTACAACCTCAATTTCAAGAGGAAAACCTTCGCCAGGGTCCGTCAATCATCAGATGGACCGACTTGCGAGGGAACAATGCTTGCAAGTGTGATTGTACCTCGTTCATTCACATTTTTGTGTTGTGTGGTCTACGAAAGAAAGTGAAAGTAATTCTACGAAAACGTCCAGACAAGTCCAAGTCTGTTGATAGTACTAAGTAATTAATCATTAATCGATAGTTAATTTAACTTTTAAACTCTTGCGTTCCATGATATACAATAATGTTAACGGGAATTAACGCGATCATGGTATAGGTACATACATACCTTTGATTTGCAGGTTACACCGGCCGTGGTCACAGGCAGTGCCTGTGACCACGGCCGGTGTAACCTGGTCGAAACGTCAGGCAAATCAAAGGTATGTATGTACCTATACCATGATCGCGTTAATTCCCGTTAACATTACGATAGTTAATTTATTGAAGTGATATATGGATATCTTACAAAGTGATGTTAACAGTTATATCACGCAAAATTCAATATTATAGGTCACTAGCAGGAACAATGCTTGCAAGTGTGATTGTACCTCGTTCATTCACATTTTTGTGTTGTGTGGTCTACGAAAGAAAGTGAAAGTAATTCTACGAAAACGTCCAGACAAGTCCAAGTCTGTTGATAGTACTAAGTAATTAATCATTAATCGATAGTTAATTTAACTTTTAAACTCTCGCGTTCCATGATATACAATAATGTTAACGGGAATTAACGCGATCATGGTATAGGTACATACATACCTTTGATTTGCAGGTTACACCGGCCGTGGTCACAGGCAGTGCCTGTGACCACGGCCGGTGTAACCTGGTCGAAACGTCAGGCAAATCAAAGGTATGTATGTACCTATACCATGATCGCGTTAATTCCCGTTAACATTACGATAGTTAATTTATTGAAGTGATATATGGATATCTTACAAAGTGATGTTAACAGTTATATCACGCAAAATTCAATATTATAGGTCACTAGCAGGAACAATGCTTGCAAGTGTGATTGTACCTCGTTCATTCACATTTTTGTGTTGTGTGGTCTACGAAAGAAAGTGAAAGTAATTCTACGAAAACGTCCAGACAAGTCCAAGTCTGTTGATAGTACTAAGTAATTAATCATTAATCGATAGTTAATTTAACTTTTAAACTCTCGCGTTCCATGATATACAATAATGTTAACGGGAATTAACGCGATCATGGTATAGGTACATACATACCTTTGATTTGCAGGTTACACCGGCCGTGGTCACAGGCAGTGCCTGTGACCACGGCCGGTGTAACCTGGTCGAAACGTCAGGCAAATCAAAGGTATGTATGTACCTATACCATGATCGCGTTAATTCCCGTTAACATTACGATAGTTAATTTATTGAAGTGATATATGGATATCTTACAAAGTGATGTTAACAGTTATATCACGCAAAATTCAATATTATAGGTCACTAGCAGACCAGACACACCTCTAACAGAGTTAAAAAAAATAAGAGCCCCCATTGGGAAATTTTCAAATGTGGTCTAAAGGAATAATATCTATAAGGCTTTAGTTTAAGATTGCTGTATAGCTGTAGAATCGTACATGTAATAATAATATCATAAGTAGATCTAAAAACTAGACTTAGCTTGGAGCAATCGACCACCGCTTCCTCCAATTTACAGACAACAGAAAGTCATCCAAAAAATTTAAATTTATTTTCCATATCTTTAAATTTTTGTTATTAGTAGCCAACAATGCTAAGCTTGTGGTCTCCAGACGATCTCGATAGATGCTTAAAAGCCTTCAGAAGGAATGGCTACAGGTATTTCTTAACATCAATTCTTGATTCTAATTTGTGTATATTCTAATGTAACAATATGAAAAACATTATAAATTCATAGATAGGCATTGGCATATTGCCATTTAGTTGACCGCTTGACCTGAGGGTCCATTGTTGATTGACCTTGGAAGGGCTGCCAGCAATATGTGATTAAGTGGAAGTTATTGTGTATATAATGTAGGGTAAGGTTGCCGATATTGTACCAGTTAACGAACTTTACAAGATATCACAAAAAGTATATCACTTATAAGGATTTTATTATAAGAAATAAAAAGGTTGTTCTATTGGTATCCATATTTTATAACTAGAAAATGCATAGATATAACCCAATTAAGACAATAAAAGTTTTTCAAAAGGTCTAAAAAAGTACAATTTAGGAAACCGGTTTCCGTAATTGTACCATAGGTATCTTAAATTGTACTTTACGGTCTTAATAAGATTCTAGTATCTTCTACAAATTGAAATTAGCCTTACCGTTATACATCTTAATAAAAATTATTATACATAAAGTTTTAAATATTATTAATGTATAATGTTTAAACATCAAGTTATATCTAAATTGTACCGGTACATTTTAGGATTACACTGCCTAGTATGTACAAATTAGGCAACACCAAGTTTTATTTTTATGCGAGCCGCCATTATAACCTCGAAATACCAAACATTAAAATTATATTCTCAAAAAAGTGCACTAATATGCTTACTTTCCAAAAACATATATAACAGCTGCAGTGTACCTACCACTGCCACAAGAACCCCTTAGGTAAATAGCTCTAAAATTATATCAGAACGCCAAAATAGTGATTTTTGTTTACTACATCTACCTCAGTTGTGTTATCGAATCCAAACTGACAGCGATTGCGTAATGTTGGTAGCTCTACTTTTTAGTGTTGTCACATCAAACCTAAGCATTGCAGTTTGGTAGATATTGAGGTGGTACAAATTACGAGCCGGTACAACTTATGCGACTCCACCCTATGTGCATAACTCATACTACTTGCATAAATATCGAAGTTCCATGGACTAGAAGAGGCAGACCCCGGACTCCGAGGGGATAACTTGTCAATAATCGTTCGTATTTTGGGTGAGATATAATATGTACCTTTAACCTTTCTCGCATTGATCTGTGATCTAATATTGTTTCACACGGAGATCAAACCCACAACACTAGAATTTGTTGTGTAGTAGCAGATGGAGCGGTGACCTCACAAATCACTAAACTCAGTTCAAGGTCAAATATGTTTTGAGCTGCTTGAAGGCTTGGTTCAAAACTTTTATAATCAACTTGATGTTGTATAGTTACCGGCGTATATTTTAACCCTAGGTCGTGAGAGCAACGAGGCCTTGACGCGCGCGGATTGGTTTGATATAATCTATGTTTTGTGGATATGAGCTCCTCCGCTGCCGTAACACCCCGTGCTATCCTCAAAAGACACCCATAAAACAAGTACGAGTACATTTTGAGGGGTGTTTTCTGGTTAAGATATGTGTCAGCAACTATACTCACGTAATGTCTTCTTGTCACAATGTTTATTAACACTTATTATCCAATGTCATTACGTAATTAATACAACACTATGCAGGCGTTGTATTTACTAATAATTTATTTCAATTAGTAAATATTTACTGCTTTTAATTAAGCGTTGTACGTCTTGTAAACATCAGTACACGATACAATTACGATAGTTGTTCGTGCTCACCCCACTGAGCACGAAAAACTATCGTAATCGTAACGTAAACGTATCGAGAGAACGGAGTTTTGCGATTCCAGAACCATTCCCGTTGTGAATCGACTCTCAAAATGACATTAGAATACAATCTGTCTTCAGTCCTCCTAGACAAATGACAATTCGCCGGCCGGCGTTTTGTAGAATAGAATGCCAAATGTATGGGATTTGACGTATATGACAGGTGTCAACGAATGTCAAAAACGTCAAATCCTATACATTCGTCATTCTATTCCATGATATGCCGAGCAACGAATTGCCACTTGTCTAGGGGGGCAGTCCTCCTAGTAGACAAGTGGTAATTCGTTTACCGGCGTATTGTAGAATAGAATGATGAATGTCAATAATTTGAAGTTTATGACATACGTTGACAGCTGTCATATACGTCAAATTCCATACTTTTTTCATTCTATTCTACAACATACGCTGGCCAATGAATTGTCACGTGACATTGTCCAGGGAAGTACATCTAGTTATAAATCGAGATGCAGGACTGAGTAACGTTCTGAAATAAGCGAGCCTAACAATAAAAACCTACATTTCATAAGATAACAATAGTCGTATGAAAAGCCTGCATTTTCGGTTTTTTTTTTATATTAGCCAGGTTTCGAACCCGGAACCTCTCTATCGTAACCACTAAGCTACCGACGCTTAAAAATAAAAACCTACATTTCATAAAAAAAACAATAGTCGTATTGAAAAGTCTGCATTTTTGGATTATATCATTGTTTCAAACGAGAACATAAAAGATCATTAATGCGTCATAAATGAAATGGTATTAGCATACTGGATGAACTCGTAGCATGGCGTCAAGTACCGTCGAGGTCAAACGACCGAAATTCAAGGTTGCATCTGCGTAAGCGCATTAAGCGTTAGAGAAACTCGTACGCGAATGTACTTTTGTGTGACGTTTTATAGTGGACCATTATTTTTTTAAGGTTCAGTTTTTAGGGTTCCGTACACTTTATTTATCGTGTGAAAAATCCCCACGAATATCAGCCGCCGGAGGAGGTTATGTCCGACTCGAACCTAAAACGACTAAAAAGACGACGAAGACGACGAACCTAAAAAGAACCCAAGCGACTACAATATGGGGTTCTTCAAGAAGGGCATTAGAAGGTTTCTTCAGGGTCGGCAGCACGAGTGTGACGCCCCTGGTGTTGCATACGTCCATAGGCCACGGTAACCACTTTCCATCAGGTGGGCCGTGTGCTTGTCTGCCACCTAAGTGGTATAAAAAAATAATAATAATAATAGATGTTTTTTTATATATATTTAAAAATGTAATTTACAAGTTTTTAAAGAGAATAAAGAGTCATAATAATAAAACGCACGCCGTCTATGGGCCGTCGATTGCTGGAGGTGAGATTATCGTAGACATATCCCTTGCACCCCGCCCGACCCAGGGCCATATCTCTTGATCTGTGGGGTGAGCACGGATAACTATGGTAATCATATCGTTAACGTAACGACAGCACGGAGTATTGCGATTGTCAGGCTTCACCCGCACACACGTTAACAGTAGGCAGGCGGCCAATCGCAATGCTCCGTGTTCTCGTTACGTTTACGATACGATTACGATAGTTGTTCGTGCTCACAGCTCATGTCTTGAGTAGGAAACATCATGCTTAAAAACCAATTTCGCGGAAGACTGCACAATTAAATTTTTACGCTCTATTCTCTTATTTCATGCAGACAATAGTTCTTTTTTAATAAATAACTACGAGACAGACTAAACGACCGCCTGTGGAGTTCACTAAAAATATGCAAAAGAACCAATCAGAAAAACAGTTTGGTTTATGCTTTTATTAGTTTAACATATAACTAACTAGTGCTGTTTGGCTCCGCCCCCGTGGATGTCAGTTATCGCGACCAGCCATAGCTTAAGTCCTTTCCCAAGGTCTAATTATTTCTGTACCAAATTTCATCAAAATCGGTTTAGTTGTTTGGCGTGAAACCGAGCACAAAAATCGTAACGTATCGAGAGAACGGAGCATCGCGATTGGCAGGCTATTCTACATTCATTCTATTCTACAATACACTGGCCAATGAAATGTCACTTGTCTAGGAGGGCAGACCGTTTTTGTGCTAGCGTCCTTGCTAAAATAGTGCATTTCTTGTAAAATCAAATATCAAGTAGGTAATTTAATAAAAAGTCATGTAGATAAGTTTAACTTTGTGACCTACATGAATAAATATTTTTGATTTGATAACTTGAGAGACCCCCCCTCTTCCCCCACAGACAGAATCTTGGACGTTTCCGCGAATTGTATAGTCGGTACCGTTGGCTATGACCCTGATGGCATAGTAATTGCTTTTAAACGTTATCGTACTGCTAAAAATTTAGACAGAAGTATTGTAGATCTGTTACAATTTTTTTTTTTTTTTTTTTTTTTTTTTTATTTTTTTTTTTTTTTTTAAAGAATATTAGCTTCAAGAAGTTTCAAGTTCACTTCATCATTCATTCTTCACTTCATCACCATCAACAGCCTTGTGTTAGTCTCGGTCTCATCGCATCCGAGATCTCACTTCGGGGTCCAGAGCTTTTTGGCTAAATGATTGTGGTCTGACCTCCCAGCGTGTGTTGTGCTTAGTGGCCAACCACTGACAAAGTTGTTCAGGTCTCCGGTCTGGATCTAACGACTATTGGCAGCCGGGATTGATCTTTAACGTAGCCTCCGATGAAATACCACTAAGCGGTCACTATCCAAATCGCAACCGCTCCAAGATTGCATCTAGTGTATTGAACTCAGTGTTCTGCCGCAGTGGAGTTTGTTGCGCCGTTTCTTCTCCATTAGCGCTTAGGAAGCGGTGGTAAACTTAGTTTTAAGGAGTTTTTGACGTCAAAAAGCTGTAACAATGTTGCACTATTTTGAGAAATAAAGACTTTGACTTTGACCCTGACCTGACATTCAATTCAAGTTCAGCTCTTAGGTGAAAGGGCTCAGCTAAGCTCGTGAGCTGCACATCCTCCTGTCTCGCACCAAGCAGTTTGAGGCCTCCTTCCTCTGTTCCACGACAGATGCTCGCACACGTGTGTTCCTCTTGTTATAATCTCGGATACTTCAAGTGGGGCGAGAAAAGCACCTATCAAGGCCGTCAAGTTAGGTACCAACATTTTGAGGTAAGCATCTGCAATGGTGATCCGTATCTTCTGTCCCCCTAGACAAGTGGCAATTCGATGGCCGGCGTATTGCAGAATAGAATAAATAATGACAAATTCTATAAAAAAATTCAATTCAACTAATGTATAATGGATTTGACGTATATGACAGTCGTCAACGTATGTCATAAACGTCAAATTCCATACATTCGTCATTATATTCTACAATACCAAGGAATTGCCACTTGTCTAACACCCGTATTCACAAACAATACTGTGAGGTCTCATAGTGTGCTCGAGCGCATATGGCTGGTAAAATTAATTCACAAACATCACGGAGCAGTATCTAACGCAGTGAGTTCCCTCAGCGAAGTGTATTACTTAAGTGTTATCAATTAATAAAAAGGCTTGCCAAAACGAACGCATTGAGAATTTGTCGTTCTTTGCACAGTTTTGGTAGTACGCATAGCGAAGTATTGTTTGTGAATACGGGTGTAAGGGGGCTGGACTGCACCTCAGCTTTTTAGCATCTAGTGGGTCAATTGACAGACTAAATATATGTAAAAAATCGAACTTCGCTAGGCATAGTATGGTATAACTTAGCGTACTATCGGCAACCCGCTCAAAAACCTCAAAACGGATACAATTATTTTATTTCCGTCAAGAGTGAGAAACACGTGCGCGCCTAAGGGTCCTTGGCGCTCACGTGTACACAGGCACTACATCTATGCTAATATTATAAATTTGAAGAGTTTGTCTGTTTGTTTGGTTGAATTCATCTCAGGAACTACTGTTTCGAAATTCTTTGTGTTGAATAGCCTGTTTATCAAGGAAGGTTGTAAGGGACTGGAACAGTAATAACATAAATGTCAACAAATCTGGCATATTGTCATACATTATTTGAAAACTAACAAAATACGGACATAATAAGTATGGTTGAAAGGGGTGACACGGTGTTTCGAAGTATATCATGGGCGGAACCGGGGAGGGCCGTAAAATCAAATGTATAATTAATTAAAACATATAACTAAAGTTTCGTTCGTTATGACTTCAATACAAAACGAAAAGAACAATAGTATTTCAAAATAATAATAATGACGGTTACCGTCAATGTAAACCTTTGAGAATACCTACTATAACAACAGGTTCCACCAAGTGCCATCAATCAACAGTATAAATAGCCAGGGTTATCTCTTTCGAGCTGGCTCTCTTCGGGTGTAACGCGCCGCGCCGCGGTATACTTTTGCCAGGGTGACAGGCGGCTCCACCCGTCACCCCCAGGCCCTAGCTCACGGAGGAAGGTCATTCTGATACCTCCGACGTCCGAGTTGAACTTTGGCCGGAATCGGGCAATTAATAAAACGATGAGCCAATTTCTATAAACCGCAAGACAGAAAATAAAGTAGTCTAAATAATTTGATCATTTATTAATGCATATTAAGTACGTTTCAATGGTATGTGGCATCAAGTTCACTTCAACGAAGGTGAAGGTTGTGTTGCGGAACCAATGTTTGCGTATCGCGCCGGTTCTTATTTACTCGATAAGCAATCATTTGATGTCGGTACCTATGGTATTAAGTGCATTTTGAAGCTTTTTTTACAAAAACAATATTTGCAACCTAAATCTTTCTATCATCCTAGCGTTAATTCCCAGTCGTATCCGAAGCTTTTCAGCTCGGAGTCTGGGGTCCGCTTTACCAGTCTTAACTACAGATTTGGCTAGACTACGATATTTTTTCGTGAAGCGATTGCCATCTGACCTCCACAGCCCAATGATAACATTAGGCAATATCGAAGCCTTGCAGCTAGACTGTTGTTTTTGGATTTTTTAGGGCTCCAACTACCCGTAACGACTGCCATAGATGTTCTTATGACAACCGGGACCGACGGCTTAACGTGCTCTCCGAGGCACGACCAGACCAATGCAAATACCCATATTTCATGAACACAAATATTTGCACTGAGCGGCGATCGAACCCGCGCCCCGCGCCGCGTCCATTTGCAACTTAAATCTATATAACATAAAAGCGAAATACCACTCTCTAATTCACTCTAACCTCTCCAGCTAAGGTAAATTGCTTATTTTAAAACTGGGTCGGTAGTGTAATGGCCAGGATTCGAACCCGGGACATCTCGATCGTAAAGCCGACTCCTTAACCGCTACCGACAACATATCTTCTTTCGCATATGCCAGTGATAGATATGAGAGATATGCCAGTGGCAATCTCACCTCTGGCAACTGATGATCCAAGATGCCATGCGGTTTTAGTCGGTTCGAGTTCGACATAACTGCATCTGCCGACTCCGGTAGGGGGGGAAGGTATCTGAGAGGTTTCGATTGATGCCATAAAAATACAGGATGTTACTTTTTCGGATTTTAGTCGGTTGAATTACCGGGTGGGGCAAGCGAATTTTTAAAAATCTTTGAATGCAGTTTTGTTTCATTTTAAAAATAAAATGTATCTTCTTTAAGTAAAATGAGCTAACTTAAGTATTTAAGGTACTTTCCCTCCATGTGGCAGCGATAAGGCCGCCCATTGTGCATTTTATTTAAATATTGATTGTAACGTAATAATTCTTCTATGGTGTACAATAAAGAATATCTTATCTCATCTTATATTAAAAACTATAGATACGTTGTCCGCGCTCTAAAATGGCGACAAAAAATGAGGACCATATCGTCCTCATTTTACGCACCAATCAGACACAGTGACATTGCTTATAATATTGAATTGTTACAGTATTAATAACTAGTATTGTCTAATTTATGATTAATTGCTGAACCTATATCAGCCTATATTCCTATATCATTGTTTTGAACGCAAATTGAATAGACAATACGGTGAAACATGGACTAGATATTTAAGAGCGCTATAAGTACATAAGTTTAATGCAATATTATTGTTTTACGATAGTAGTATATTCAATTGTTATCAACTTACTGCTCTGAAAGATATTTGCGCATAGTTCAAATTACTCTGTGCATCTGCCCCTCTAGACAAGTGGCAATTCGTTGCTCGGCGTATGATGGAATAGAATGCCAAATGTATGGGATTTGACGTATATTATGACAGGCGTCAACGAATGTCAAAAACGTCAAATCCTATACATTTGTCATTCTATTCCATCATACGCCGAGCAACGAATTGCCACTTGTCTAAGGGGGCAGAGAACACTATCGGAGTGACTACATACTGGGCAAACAAAATATGACACGATATGCCATAGACTCGACAGAAGAAGAAGTTTAATAACGTTAGTATCTACTAGTACGTAGTGGCAAAGGGTCCCTATGACCCGATTCCTGTGGGCTTGCTCTGCAAAGAGAGGCCGTGGTAGAATTCCATACAAAATTGGTATGATTGTTCTATAGGGGGAGGTTTTTTTCCAGCGGCTTCCTTTTTAAAAAATTTCACCCTTCACCACTGACTAGTGCCTATTCTCTAATTTGTACATATAACGTTATTAACACAATACAAAAAGTTTTATTTAATCTGGTATCATCAAAGTTACATATTTTGAAAGCACAAAATAAATTGAAAGCAAGAAAACCCGTTATTCTCAAAAATATGATGCGTCAAAGGTCAAAAAAATTAAAGTGCATACCACTTTAATTTATTTTTCAATAGTATAATATGAAAGTCATTGCATCAAATCAAAAAGTGATTTAGTTTCCGGAAAGCATAAATTACTACTAATTCCGGATAAAAAATATGTACATATTATATTAGGTATGTCTAGATCCTTCTGGGGTAGGTAGAGAGAACAGCCTGGTATCTGCTTCTCTCTACATACCTATTTCACTTTTTACTCAAAGTAATAAAAAAAAAATAGTAACCAAAAAGAAAACCAAATCGGAGAATTTCTAGAGAAGTACAGGAACTATAAAATCATAAGGGCATTCGAAAAGAAAGAAAGAAAAATTATAACCGGTCTGATAAACGGAAGTGCATCGCAGTTCATTGCACTCACCTTGTAAGATATGCGCGAACACAATAAACACTATGCATAACTTAAATTAAATCATCTGTGCCAAAAATATTTAAAAAAAAACTTTAACACTTTCCAGAAATAAATGTCAAAAAACTTTCACACAAATTACTGAAATTTCTTACACTATTAACACTTCAGTTACACAGAATTTAAAACTACAAATTATTATTGAATTAAAATAAAATTAGAAAATAAATAACTATCACAAATAAATAATTTTAACTCATTTTGAAAAGTTCGTAAAAAATGAGGTCGCGAAATTAGCGCGGCAAATTCACGCGCGCGCCTCTACCGTGTACGGCGTATTGCAACACTGGCTGAATGGCGGTATGGTCGGACGCTTGTGCCTTGCGAGTTGCGATTAGAAGCAAGTACGACTGTACCAAAACCGAAGTACCTAATAGCGTACGATTAATCAAAAATTAAAAAGTTATCGCAGAACGCTATTTTATTCATGTATTTTCTTCTTCATATCATAAAGGATGTACCGTATGTAATGTATTACAAATATTACATCAATTAGACCGTATGCGATCCGGTAAAAATAAATGTTTACACGCCGCTAATAAAGTACCTAACCAGTCTACAAAGGAGATGTATTCATTTACTCAATTAATAAATTACAATTATTTACATAATTACATAAAATGAAACAATACATAAACCTTTAAACAAAGCTGCAGGTTGAGGCACTTGAGGCGTCAAAGAATTCTTCCCATCGACTCCAACTGGGAGGGTGGCCAGAAGGCTGGCGGCATTGCCACTTTGAATGGCAATGTCAATCCAGATACGGTTACACCTTATCATACAACTTTATATGAAAAAGCGCAACCAGATCTCATAATTGTTGAATGTACCTATTTATTTGAAATTTTGCAAATATACAGGACATAGGCTTTTAACCCCTACTGACCCTTTAGGTTGATAATGACCACTTTCTTAAAATGACTACTTTCCTCCACAGGGACGGAGCCACGGACAATAAGCTAGTTAACAATTTTAAAATAGAAGAAAAATGCGTTGTATTTATTTTTAAAAAGCGTAATTAGCTTAGTAGTCAAGGCATCGGCCGTACGATCGAGAAGTTTCGATTTCTTATCCTAGCCCACACTATCAACGTGAACCCACTCCTTTAGCTCAACTTAAGATTAGTGTATACCAGTAATTTTTACTTATATTCTTAAAAAAAAATTAACCGAACTAACCTTGTGCTTGAGAAGTGGCATGATTATAATTAAGTTGAATAAAGAGGCTACTTAGTTAAAAAAGTTAATCCACGTGCTCTAATTTGTGATATTTAAGTCTCAAGCTGTAAAAAAAGCCGGTCAAGTATGAGTCGGGCTCGCACACTGACGGTTCTGTACAAATCTGCATTGAGGGATGAATTTATGCTACAACATAAACAGATGTATTTTTTAAGGCACTGATTTAAAAGGTATATTTATTCACAGCTTCAAGGCATCGCAGATCTAAGTATTCGGTATGAATTTCATCTTGATACCTCCATGCATTCCTGAGAAAAAGGCCTTGACAGACAAACGGACAGACAAATAGACGGACAACGAAGTGATCCTATACGGGTTCCGTTTTTTCCGCTTGAGGTACAGAATCCTAAAAAGGTATCTATTTAAAGATAAAATAAAGATATTTCAATAGTGTACAGACCGAAATATATTGTTCTTCCATTCTAATCTAATATTATAAAGAGGAAATATTTGTATTTATAAATGTAACGAATAAACTCAAAAACGGGACCGATTTAAAAAATTATTTCGCCTTTAGAAGCCTACACTATCAGGTCCCAACATAGGGTATATACGAGTATTATCACGCTGCTATCAGCGATGAACGGGATTAAAATTCCACGCGGGTGGAGCCGCGGGCATCAGCTAGTAACATTTAATATCGAAAATATTATGCGATGCCGATAAAACTATTTCAACTTGCATTTTGCAATCACGGTAGGTATAGGATATTTTTATGACATTCTGGTACCTACTCAAATAAGATTGTGAAATGCACCAGTTGTACTGCCCCTCTAGACAAGTGGCAATTCGTTACTCGGCGTATGATGGAATAGAATGCCAAATGTATGGAATTTGACGTATATGACAGGCGTCAACGAATGTCAAAAACGTTATTCCATCATACGCCGAGCAACGAATTGCCACTTGTCTAGGGGGGCTGGACTCATTGTGCACTTTTCTGTGCTATTCTTATAATTTAAATGAATGTTGCTAAGCTCAAACTAGACGGCTTAACTACACATACATACAACAGTTACGCCTCTTTCCCAGTGGCTCAACTAATTCGGCAATTTTTTTTTTCACGTCCCTTAAAACCCACTGAAGGTTAAAGAAACGTTCCCATGGGCCACGGGAATAGGAACAAAATTCTACGTGGACGAAGCCGCGGGCGTTAGCTAGTCTATAAAATCTATCTCTGTACCAAATTTCAACCAGATTCGCCAAATAAAGCGTGATTGAATAACCTACATCAAAATATCACAAACTCTCACGAATAGTAGTTTATGAAACTGTTACATAATAAGGGTTCCTAAAACACTAGCGTGAGTTAAAAAAAACGAGCCGTAAGCGAGTTTTTTTTATAGTATCACAAGAGTGTTTTAAGACCAAATTATGTGCAGTTTCATAGACTACTGTATTTAATTTCATGTACTAATTAATATAATTTGTGTAAGCGCCAAAATCGTAAAAAAAAAAAATTCTCATCGCGCATGAGCGGCCACATGCATAGATCAAGTAAACCTACTTGATCTATGCATGGAGTTGTATCGTAATAATAAAAAGTTATATTGACCCCAATTCTGTCTTGTCACAAGCTAACTAAAATAAGCTAAAAATCTCTAAATGTCAGTTTAGTCCTGTCAAAATGTAATTTCGTATTCTGAGAACACACAACTAACTTAAAATTAGCTTGACACAACTAAAATTAGAGAAAGTACTCAACTCAACTGTCTTTTTTGGTTAAACGGTATTCTGTTGTACGTATATGCACTAAAATAAGAAATGTCAAACTAAAATTAGACATCATCTAAAATAATGCCAATTGTCGTTCTATATACGCTTAAAGCCTTTATAAAGCTGTATAAATCGTCGAATGATTTGGATTTTATATATAACTAGCGGACCCCGCGAACTTGCCAGGTACGTGGACCGAGAAAAACTGTATTTGCTTGGTTAAGACTGAGAAATATCACAGTTTGTTTACTATTTAATCAATAATATGCACTAATTATCATTTGTCGGCATTCTAAAGATTAAGATAAGTTTTTACAGATTTTATGAAAAGACCCTTTATCGTTCATTCTTAATTTTTAACAGCTGTAACACTCGTTTTAGCGATGTCATATTCAAATTTAGTGCTGTCTTAGCTTAGCAAACACTAAATTTAGTTTGACATAACAACAGAATACGGTTAGAAATGTCAATCGCTTATCTCAAATAAGAAAATTTCAGAGAAATTTAAGTTTAGAGATGGTAACGTCAGAATTGGGGTCATTATCCCAGTTATAACGGGTGGCGCAAAAGTAAAGACCCTATTTGGTTCGGCTATAACATTTTTTCTAAATTAGAAAACTAGATTTAGGTTTTTTTAAATGTATATTTGTACCATTAAATTTCGTACCATTAGGATTTAAAGATGATGTCTTTTAAATGGTGACCTCCAGAGTTGATACATTTGAGCCCTATTTATGACATTTTGCATAACTTGCCGTAACACTACCTGCGATATGTTCGTTATTTCTTGACGAATGTTTTCTTTTAGAGCTGCGAGAGTCTGTGGCTTGTTCACATACACCCGAGATTTCAAAAAACCCCAAAGAAAGAAGTCTGGACTGGTCAGATCGGGTGATCTTGCAGGCCAAGGCAAATCGCCAAAACGAGAGATAACTCGGCCTGGAAAAGCGTTTGACACAATTATTCCACGTTCTTGGGGAGTAAAACGGTCCATGTTTATTTTCAGTGTATTTTACATTTGTTCACTACACAATTTTCAACAACAGAATGACAGAAAATTTCATATAAAAAAAATAAAGGTATTTTCTTTGGTGCCACTACTTTTGCGCCACCCAGTATTAGTTGCCCATAGAAGAGCTGTATTATAATACAATTTTTTAAATTTATTTTGACACTCTGTGTAAAGACTATCATTAAAATTGTTTTGAATTTGTTAATGTGTACATTTCAGTATGAAATTAGATAAAATTATTAATTGTCTTTTTTTAAGTTCTGAACATGTATTTTATTTCTTTTTAGTTAAAATATACATTATCTAGGATGTTGATGGGATTAGGATGTTGTAATTAACTATGCTAGAAAACATTTTTGAGATGTTTTTTACAATTAATTGTACCTACTGTTTCATCGTCCGAAACTCGGAGAGCACGTAATGCGGTCGGTCACGGTTGCCAATTTGTTATACGAACTTTACTATCTATGGCAGTCGTTACGAGTAGTTTAGCCCTAAAAAGTTCAACAGGCTAACTGCCATACTTCGATATCACTAACCCCGCGTTTACACTCTGCCCATTGCATTGCTCATCGTGTTATCGGAAATATTCACGCGAATAATGCCCTAGCATTCACACACTCGCATCAACGCGATGGTCCGCATTACAGTATTCGCCCTGCAATGGAGACGGATGTAAACGTATGGAGGACAACGCTGTATCAGTGTACGCATTATGCTTTTACAGCATAGCGAATCAATTAAATAAATTATTACTAAAAACTATAATATATTTATAATAATAAAATATATGTGTTATATTTTTAAAGCCACGAGCGCTCGATGCAAAGTGTGTTCATCGCGAGCACATCGCGAGTGTGTGAATAGTTCATCGCGAGCACATTGCGAGTGTGTGAATAGTTCATCGCGGCTCCTTTGACTCGCGCCGCCAAGCCGACATTCGCAGCAACATACGCGGTAGCCATCGCGGCATGACGAATATACCATTTACACCAAGTCTCTGCCCACTTCTTTCGCCACTTCCCTCGCTCATCGTCGAGTATGTAAACGCAGCATGAAGGATGGCAGTTAGTTCACGAAAAATATCGAAAATCAGCCAATCCCGCACTTAGATTGGAAAAAGCTGACTTCGAACACCGAGGTGAAACCTTCGGATGCGACCAGGATTAACGCAGGGATGAAGCAGTTATATACTGTTTCAATGCAGTCAGTGTGAATGCGTGAACGGTGCGTTACGACTGCATCAAACTCAATAATTAATCCAATACTGTCTCTCATTAAATCACGTACCTGCGCACAATGATAAATTCGCAATATTCATATCAACAATTTAAATATTAAATATTTATTTTCAGATGTAGCTCGACATGACATTACGCACGTCCGTGGTGCATGAGATGTATTGTATACACCTCTGAGAAGGTCAAGGCTTTTTGTATACTGCAGTGTCAGGATTCCGAACGATCATTTGAAAAATGTTTTTGAACGGACTCTATTAAGATGGTCGTCTCTTGGTGAACTGCCGCCTTATTAAGGTGGATTTAGACCAAACGAACATAAGAGCTAGAGCTAGAACAAGAGCATTATTTCTTAATATTTAGTGTAAACGAAACCTTATTTTCAGCGTTTACATAAGGAAGAACAACGAACAACCGTTCTGTCACTGTTTACACTAATAGAATTTGACGGAGCGGGTATAAAATGAATATTCACGCGTCTGATGTAAATCAACCTTTAGACAATTGGCAATTCGTTGGCAGACCTATCGTAGGATAGAATGTATGGGATTTGACGTATGACATTCGTCAACGTATGTCAAAAATGTAAAAATACCTGTCATATACGTCAGATCCTATACATTCGTAATTCTATTTTACAATACGCGGGCTAACGAACTGCCACTTGTCTAGGGCTGCTCCGCGCTCTCACAACGTAGATCATGTTCACAATGAGACTTTTTCTCTTTATATCTACAAAATCATTACATATTATGTATAACAACGACGACGCGACGGCATAAAAGACCCCTTAAAAGTATAAGCGAAAATTTCTGCAACGGGAAACTAAGTAAAACTAGGGTAGTCAGCAGGAAGCAAGCAAGTAATGAGTCGTCCTGACGTCGATCCAACCATACGGACTTACGCATTTTAAATATTAAGAGGATTCACTGTGAATTAGTTTGAACCATAGAAAAGATAGAACAGCCAACAAGTTCACGTTAAGATTTTGTGGACTTCCTTTCATTGAATTTACCATGTTTCTTGGAGAGATTTGATCCTTATGATTGACACTATCGATTGATGCCATAAAAATACCATAAAAAATAAAAAAACATTATGACCATCCAAAGGTTGCCTGGCAGAAATCGCTTATAGCGATAAGGCCGCCCTTGTACTGATTCCTTAGTCATAATTTTTAAATTTGTATTTTATATGGTGTACAATAAAGTATAAATAAATAAATAAAAAAAATACAGGATGTTACTTTTTCGGATTTTAGTCAGTTCGATTACCGGGTGTGGCAAGCGAATTTAAAAAATCTTTGAATGCAGTTTTATTTCTTTTTAAAAATAAAATGATGTCTCCTTTAAGTAAAATGAGCCGACTTAAGGATTTAAGGTACTTTCCCTCCATGTGGCATTGCCGTGGGACGCCCTGTATAGCACCAACGACCGGCGAATCGAAACCGGCGGGCTTGCATGAAAGGAATAATAACAGTAGAGGAAGTTCGTGAAGTATGGAAGGAAAGAGTCTTATGGCGGGTGTGTCTCTGCATAACCCGGAGGCGAATAGACTTGAGCATATGTATGTGGTCCATTACACGCTTATGCAAGCGTCAGGCATCATGCCGTCAATCATGAATGTTATTGGTCAATCGGTTATTAGACGTTATGTTATTGGTCAATCACGGCGTGATTGATGGTTAAACCATGGCAAAACCTACCGTGTAATGGACCCCTACGTTTGTATAAGATACTGCTGAATTATAAAACAGCCAATTAAAAATTAACACTACAACTACAAACTTAAAAAAGTACAACCAAAATTAAAAATAAACTGACAAAAAATAAAAAAAACAGCTCGTTTAAATGTTAAACCAACATTAATATCTAAGTACCTACTGCCATTATCTGCAGTAAATGCCCATCTACTTATCCATATTTAGACTAATTATACCTACGCACACACGATGACCACTTGCGCATTGTTTTACTGGCAAATGACGTCATTAGTTTGAAAACCGTCGATTATTTAGAACGTGCTGTCAGTCATTATTTAAATAAAGATGTTTTACTAAGAATTT
This sequence comes from Eilema depressum, assembly GCA_914767945.1. Classification (NCBI taxonomy): domain Eukaryota; kingdom Metazoa; phylum Arthropoda; class Insecta; order Lepidoptera; family Erebidae; genus Eilema; species Eilema depressum. The sequence continues at coordinate 11,771,698 of OU612035.1, forward strand.
GTGTATTATGTGTACTGTGTAGGCTTCAATATTTGTACTTAGTCGGCGTAGGTTCCTCACCATACTTGACCACAATATAGCTAGTACTTCGTACGCGTGGAGTTTGTTATAAGGAGTTATGGCCACCGCTAATCTCCACAGTTTCGTAAAAACCGTTCTTACCCTATAAGGAACCTAGCTGTCAAAATTTCAAATTGTTTCTTTTATACCACTTCGGTGGCAGACAAGCACACGGCCCACTTGATGGAAAGTGGTTACCGTGGCCTATGGACGTATGCAACACCAGGGCATACGTGCTGCCGTCACACTCGTGCTGCCAACCCTGAAGAAATCTTCTAATGCCCTTCTTGAAGAACCCCATATTGTAATCGCTTGAGAAAACCACCGCGGGGAGTTTGTAGGTGTTATAGTTTCTGAGATTTCGTGATTAATCAGTGAGTGGTATTTCACTTTTCTTTAAATATGTTACGGCTAATACCCGAAGTGCGGCTGCACCTAGTTTTAGCCGGTTAGAACTAGGTGTAGCCACTAACTCTTGGTTAAACCTAGTACGAGCCGATTGTTTTCGGGTAATCTAGAATAAATAAGCTCGATGGAGCTCCTACATCTGGGTGGTTTAAAAAAAAACCGCCTTAGTCTTCTAACCTACCCTATCCGAGTCGGATGGCACTGAGTCGGGGTGTCAACGATAATTAATTTCGACATTGAAATTTCTAATTTAATGTAAATTTCTAAAGTGGCTACACCTAGTTCTAACCGGCTAAAACTAGGTGCAGCCGCACTTCGGGTATTAGCCGTAACATATAGATTAAATGTTAAACACATTTAAAAACGATAAATCTAATAATAGGTTTATTATACCGATACTAAAGCTGTGCCAGAGCTTGCATGTTTGAATGTGCTTATCTCTAGAACTGAATGTACGATTTGAAAAAATCTGCCTTCGGAGTCAAACCAAAATCAGAAGTCGGCCTTACGATCGAGAGGTCCCGGGTTCGAATTCTGGTCATTACACTACCGACGTGAACCTACTCCTAGCACAAGCAATTTAGCTTAGTTGGAGGGTTTAACGGGAATATTAGTAATTTCGGTTGCTAATGTACATAAATATTAAATATTGTATATTGTATTGTAGGACATTCTACACAACGCTATCTAGACCCAAAGTAAGCATAGCTTAACTAGCTTGTGTTATGGAATCTAGAATGCGGATAAACATACTTAGATACATTTTTTTTTCGTAAATACATACATATTATACATAGAAACACCCAGACCAATGCAAATATTCATATTCATGCACACAAATATTTGCACTGAGCGGGGATCGAACCCGCGCCTCCTGCGTAGCGGCCGCGTTCACTACCGCTACGCCACAGAGGCAGTCGAAATACATACATATATACAATCACGCCTTTATCCCCGGAGGGTTAGGCAGAGGTGAATAACACCTACATTTCACCAATCATTGTATTATGTCCCACGTAATAGGGGGTGAGCCTATTACCGTTTTCCGGGCACTATTGTTGGCTCGAGCCATGAATAGGCTGAGTCGTTGCTTTGCGTTGCGTTTCCTAAAATTCTTTTCAAATAAAATAATATCTGTTAGCCGTGCACTCGTTGAATAACGAACGATTTTACTCTTAGAGTTGGGAGGTAAGACAGTAGTCTTTCCCATAAAATCCGTGTAAACCGTTTCAAAAGGAGAAGGATTAAGAGGAATGACAAATGTATAGGATTAGACGTTTTTGACATTCGTTGACGCCTGTCATATACGTCAAATTTCATACATTTAGCATTCTATTCCATCATACGCCGAGTAACGAATTGCCACTTGTCTAGAGGGGCAGGGCCTGTGAAAACCTCGGATGCAACCATGAAAAACAGTGAGATGATGATGATTGATCGTTTGGTTGATTAAGGTCGGGCCGCGCCTCATATCGGAAACTTTAGACAAATAACACAAATAATTTGGATATAAATTACATATAATTCGTAGAACTAAGGTTACTGCACCGCCAACAAGGATATGCAAGGTTATTCAAAAAAAATATTTTTTTCCGGTATTTTTTTATAAATAGGTCATGTTTTGTTTATTCAAAAACTATACAATTACATATTTTACTAGCTGTTGCTCGCGGTTCCGCCCGTGTAGTAGCTGGTTATCGCGACTTTTGATCATATGTATATCTCCGGTTTTATCTAACCGATTGCGGTCAAACAAACCTAATTTTAATTTTTATCATGATCTGTTTAAAAAAAAAAACCTTATTTAAATCCGTTCTGTAGTGTTTGCGTCCATCGCGGACAAACACACAGATATTTTATAAATACATATCTCCAATGTACAGAAAAGAGTCATGTCTGTACATTGTGACCGTCGTCGTCAACGTACCTATATCATATACACATACATAGACATACAATCACGCCTTTATCCCCGGAGGGTTAGGCAGAGGTGAATTAACACCCACATATAACCAATCATTGTATTAGGTCCCACGTAATAGGGGGTGAGCCTATTGCCGTATTCCGGGCACTGTTGTTGACTCGAGCCATGTATCTCAGGCTGAGCATGGCTGTATATATCTGTCTGATGTTAAATAGCCCTATCCCTTAGTCGCCTTGTACGACACCGCATGGGAGGAGACCTAAGTATATCATAAATATAAAAATACGTGTCAATCCCATTCATTCATCATTCTATCTATTCTACAATACGCCGGCCAGCGAATGGACACTTGTCTGGGGTGGCAGAATGTCAAGCTGCGATCTTTAAATCACCATTTTAGGATCGACAGCCTTTATAACTACCTATGTATCACCCTAGTTTCTTACTTATAGCGGGGTGCGGTTTTGTCGGACTGGATATAAAAAAAACCCAAATGCAGCCGGAAGCGCAGTTAAAATGATTTTAACTTAGACGAAACATTTACTTAGATGGGCTTAGAAATATTATACCTTAAACTTACTATGTATTACAAACTCAAATGTACGGAGAGATAAGAAAGACTCTTTAATAATCTATAAACATCCGAAATGAGAACCTTCCCCCTTCTTAGAAGTCGGTTAAAAAAGCAAGATGTTTGCACTATATTTAGACTTGTGCTGCCATCTATTCAAAAACTATGGCAAACGTATGAAACTTATTGACCGCAATACTTCATCAAAACGTCTAAGTTCCACGTATCGATAACAGATGGCGCTAGTTAAACATAAATGAATAAATCCCCAATAGATGGCAGTGTACTCAGATTTTACCGCCAATTTTACAATAATAATAGAAAAAATATTTTTTAAAACTTACCTCTGCCCAAAAACAGACAATGAGGGATGACCCGGACATTAGAAGAGGGTAGTATGCGGACAAGAGACTCGTCGCCCAGCCCTCTTGGAATGCAGACTGGAACAAAAATTACATATTACATGAACGGCCATAAAAAAATTACCAACAGATTCGGCATAATATCTATGATATCTAGCAGGGTTGTGACGTGATTAGGATCATAATTCCCACTATTACATCATAAAAAATCTGCTGGCAACTCTAAACCTTACCTGTCATGGCCTGAACCAACCAACACACAGTATGGCGGCGATGTCATTTTTAGTTCAGAGTTTTGCCGCGGGACTTATTTGCTAGCGCGGACTCTATATATATTGGCAAAAGTGCGTGGATTTGTGCTGTGAACGACTTGTCAAAATACTGTTGACACTCTGGCACTTATGGGATTTTAGGGTATGATAGAGAAATAGATAAGCCATCTTACAGATTAACAGATACATTTCTTGGCTGAGCGCCCAAGGTCGTGGAATAAGGAATCTATTCCGCGTGGAATATGTATAATGTGACGGATCTATGAATTGTTCTAGCTATGAATTGGGTGTCTTCAAGACTAGAATGAATAGGGAACTAGGCAAGCGTGCTTCACCTCGTCACTCACCAACAGCCCCCCCTAGACAAGTGGCAATGGAATAGAATAAGTGAATGACGAATGTATGGGATTCGACGTTTTTGACAGTCGTTGACGTCTGTCATATACGTCAAATCTCAAATCCCATACATTTAGCATTCTATTCCATTGCCACTTGTCTAGTGGGGCTGTTGGTAAGTGACGAGGTGAAGCACGCTTGCCTAGTTACCTATTCATTTTAGTCTTGAAGACATTCAATTCAACGAATTGCCACTTGTCTAGAGAGGGGCAGGTGAGATACTCGTATTAGTCAAACGCGAACCTATCAGCCATAAAAAAAATAAGTACATAAGTGATGCTCACCGGTGATACGAAGTAAGCTCCTCGGATCAGCGACGCGAGGAACGCGACGAGGTACAGCATCTTCTGCGTAGTGACCTTGCACGCTCGCAGGAATGTGGGGGCTTTCAGCCGCCTGTACTCCGTGACTATGCATATCGTGAGCTGGACTGCGCAGACGAACGCGACGAGGAGGAACACACCTCCGATACCTGGAAGGAAGGGAAGGTTGTATGAGGGGTTGTAGGTCTGAAGCTATTAAGAACAGAAGGTAATAAATCTTTATAGCTATTTTGGGTGTCGTTAGTCACAGGCCATTGAAAAGTTCCATTGGGGTTTGCAAAAGTCAAGAGTGTCAGAACTGTCAGGAGTTCGTGCGGTCGCTACGTTTGTCCCACAGCCGCCATCTAGTAAAAAGTGGTGCGAATTATTTTCACGCCAACTATTCAGCGCACAGTCCCCCATACAACGTAGAATAGATTGATCAGTGTATGGGCACAGAACAGATAATAGTACAGACTGACATGTTATTATGTGTATGACAGTCGTAACGTCAATCTCAAAAATATATATCTATTCTAGTCTCTGTCTCTGTCTAGGGGAGACAGAATTCGGAACTCAAACCCAGGACATCACGATCGTAAGGTCCACTCCATAACCACTAAAATAGTTTATACACTAAACAAACTTACATGCATGGTACGGCATATTGTGTCCAGCACACTCGAGGCCGGTATACCGGATCTCGCACAAGCACGTGCCGTTCATGCAGTCGCCCCGACCGCTGCAGTCGCGCGCGCAGCCGGTCGTACCGGCCGCCACCGACATCACTGCGTCCGCGTAGTACGCTAGCAGCGAACGCATCTTACGGTGAGCGACGGACACCGCCGCTTACAACAACTGGAAACAAAAGAAAACTAACGTCAATTTCGGCACGTCATTAACGTCAAACAAACGTCAAAAACAAAAAAGTCAAATCGACGTGTCCTATTTTAATAGAAACGTAAATTTCGTGATCAGATAGTTTAGAATATACTCGTATATATATACCCAGCAGTGGCGAAGGGTGAAAACTTTCAAAAGGGGAGCAAGTGGATGTCATGCACCATGCGACCCAATAGCAAACTGGTATGATCGGGTCATAGTGACCCCCCCGCCACTACCAAGCTTTCTTTAAGGGATGGGATGGATGAAAAGTTAAATCGGAAAGGTGGGCTGGGGTTGTCATGTGTTTTAAAATTCTTGGCCATGACTCATACATCAAAGGGCTGGCTGCTTTGTAGGACAGAGATCCTGGGAATGCTGCTAGTCTTCAGGGAAAATTACAATAAGAGGCAGGCGATGTGAAGGAATTCCATTTTTAGTACCACTTAAGTCACGGTAAGATAGTATTACCGTGACTAAATCTAGGTCACTTAAGGTATGATTCTGAAGTACACCTCATACGACAACGACAGACGCATGCAGCAGATACAGCGTACCCATTACTTGTTAAACTCCGATACGGATAAAGGGGACCATTGAGCAGCCGCAATGAATTGTGCGCATCTGCTGTCGGCAGTTGTCGTCACCCATCTCCAACCCATCCATTTAAATCTATAAAACAGTTTGATTTTCTTTTAATACTTTGGTATTAAGATCAAAATCGTATCTTGTTATTTTCGGTCCCACGTAGTAGGGGGTAAGCCTATTGTGCCGTCAAGCGGGCATTTATTCATGGTCTGTATGTTTACTGTCGGGTGTAGAACAGCCCTATACCTTAGTCGCCTTCTACGACACCCACAGTATAACGAAGCGGTAATTATTATTTTATAGCTAAAACTATTATTGAATGAATATCGAAGTAATGTCTGTATCTTGTAATAGATCTTACACCAAAATGGATCTCATAATTGATTCCAGGAAATCAGAATTAGGTCGACATCGGTGTTTATTTATCTGGGCCACCAATGTTTGAACACGTGTTTTTAACAACTTATTGAGTTTCACATCTCTTTTCTTCTTCCTCCTAGCGTTCATTCCCAGTTCCCAGTCGCATCCGAAGCCTTCCGCTCGGAGTCTGGGGTCCGCTTTTACCAGTCATAGCTACAGATTTGGCTAGACCTCGATATTTTCCGTGAAGCGATTGCCATCTGACCTCCACGACCCAATGCCAACATTAGGCGATATCGAAGCCTTGCAGCTAGACCGCTGCTTTTGGACTTCTTAGGGCACCAACCACCCGTAACGACCGCCATAGATGTTCCTATGGCAACCGGGACCGACGGCTTAACGTGCTCTCCGAGGCACGACCAGACCAATGCAAATACCCATATTTAATGCACACAAATATTTGCACTGAGCGGGGATCCAACCCGCGCCTCCTGCGTAGCGGCCGCGTTCACTACCGCTACGCCACGGAGGCTGTCTAAAATACATTCACATCTCTTTTCTATTATTAGTGTTTTTATTCTTGCAACAAGCCGTGATAAAGACATTCAGCTAGATAAAGTGATGATTTGTTGGTCGAGGTCGACGTATTGTAGAAAAGAATGCTTTCTTTGGGTCTAGATAGCGTTGTGTAGATTGTACTACAATATTTAAAAAAAAAGCCATCGAATTGAGAACCTCCTCCTTTTTGAAGTCGGTTAAAAAATAATGTGTGGGATTGACGTATGGACGTATATGACAGTCATCAACTTATGTCATAAACGTCAAAATACAGCTAAAGGGGCAAAACGACATCCATGCGTACGAAAGGCGGCCGCGATTTCAAAAATGCTCAAAATGTGCCCTATACGCGCAGTACACATTTCTTAGGTGTCTTTTGAGGATAGCACGGGGTGCTACTGCGGTAGACGAACTCAAATTCACCAAGCATAGACTATTACAAAGCAATCCGCGAGCGCCAGAGCCTCGTATGTATTACGATTTATGTCCAAGATACGTGGCGCGCGCTATACCAACATGTACCATACCATTACACCACTATCAGCGATGAACAGGATCAGAATTCTACGCAGGCAGAGCCGCGAACAACAGCTAGTATTTAATATAATTAAAGTGTGACGTAATAGTTTGTTATTAACAGATAATGTCATAATGTTATTGAACTTAGTCTCGAACTCGACTTTGTAATTAATGACACTAATGTAATGACCGCCATATTGATTATTTTTAACCGGCTCCAAAAAAGATAGAGGTTTAATGGAATTTTAAATCAATTACGAGTAGTATGCTACTATTCCAAGCCATTTAGATTGGAAAAAGTGAATGCTCAAGACGGGATTTGAAACCTGCGTAGAGAATTTCGTAATGCTCAAACGTGCTCATGTAACTCAATTGGTCGTAGCATTCCCCCCTGTAAGATACAGGTCGCAGACAAGCATACGGACCACCTGATGGAAAGTGGTTACCGTGGCCTATGGACACAGAGAGATTCTATGCTGTCAGCGCAGAAGAAGAGTTGTCAATTCAGCTTTACGTGTTTTTTTTATTTTTTTTACAGTAAAACAAGATAACCCGATAACCCTAGCATTCTATTTTAAATGGTTTCATTATAAAAAATCAAACGCAAACATAATCAAAAGCGTTTATTTATAGTGCTATGGTTGAACTGTTGACCCGTTTATAAAGCAACCTTCAACAACAGCTAACAACAGCACCTAATCGTTTGCATACGACAAACAAAGACTAGGTAGGTACAGTCAATGATGAAGTTGATTAACATCCAAATATTTACGAACTTTTTTTTTTAAACTACGCGTGGGGCCGCTGATGAGTTAGTTAACCCCCGTTTTACCCCCTTAGGGGTGGAGTATCGTAAAATCCGTTCTTAGCGGACGTCTACACACTATAAGGAACCTACCTGCTAAATTTCAAGTTTACCTATAGGTGATTTCGTGATTAATCAGTGAGGGGTATTTCATATGTAGATTCATGTATAAGTAAATAAATAATATTAAGTATTCTACGACATTCTACACAACGCTATCTAGACCCAAAGTAAGCATAGTTTAACTAGCTTGAGTTATGGGTTCTAGAATGCGGATAAACATACTTAGATACTTTTTTTTTGTAAATACATACATATTAATCATATTATACATAGAAAACACCCAGACCAATGCAAATATTCATATTCATGCATACAAATTTTTGCACTGAGCGGGGATCGAACCCACGCCTCCTGCGCAGCAGCCGCGTTCACTACCGCTATGCCACAGAGGCAGTCAAAGTATTATGGGATCTAGAATGTGGATAAACATACATCATTTGCACTCAGCGGGAACCGGAACCGACTGCGTAGCAAAACAATCAAACGTTCTACCGCTACGCCACAGAAGCCGTCAAATGTTTTGTTTAGAGTACTTTAGAGTGATCAATAAATTAGAATTAGTTAAGCTACTTTTGTCGTTGACTGTACCTATTATAAAAACAAAATAATCATGATACCCAGTACGTTATAGGTACGTTTTCGGCGAACGCGAACATATGCGACCCTGAGTTTATCGATTACATGTTGCCGCGGCTTCCCGTCGTTGATACGTATGTACGAGCGCGCGATAATGAACGGCGCGTGCAATGTACGTAGACGCATTACGTATTACCACTATAACCCATTAAAAATATAGTCAAATGACTGATTCCGGCGTCGGGAACTCGGTTAGTTAACATTTAGGCCTACCATGACTATTATAGACGAGGGTCTGACGAAGGCTTTCCTTCCAAACGGCAATAAAAGTCACAGTAAACAAAATTTCAGAGTTGTAGGACAGACAGACAACGTGCTCCAAAGTGCAAGTTATAATTGCAACCGAGATTGACGCCTGAATAAGGAAGAGAACTCGAGTATTATTTAATTGAGATTTTCGGGGTATTTTTTGTAGCAGCACGAGTGCCCGATTGATGTCATAAGCTCGTGTCACACGTAGGGCCGAGAATAGCGATATGTGGGTGTAAATACATCTGAATAGTGAAAAGTCCTTTGGAGATATCAAAAAATCAATCAAAATGTTTTATTTTCCAACTCATACATTGTTATAACATCCATATATTGAGACGAACCCCAGTAAGTTAAAAAATACTTGTGACGGGGTTGTCTCGCTGCTTCCCCTAGATATACATAGCGTAAGTGATATTATACAAAAATAATTGAATATTATGTACTTAATAATTTAACTAATACCAGAGTCGAAACTTTAGAAGTTAGGGTTGTTTATCATCAGACAGATGCATACATACAGCCCAGACTCTGCCTCAGATGCATAGCTCGAGTCAACAATAACGCCCGAAATACGGCAATACGCTCACCCCTTATTACGTGGGACCGAATACAATAATTTTATTGGTGAAATGTGGGTGTTAATTCACCTCTGCCTAACCCTCCGAGGACAAAGGCGTGATTCTAAATGTACGTATGTAAAATTTAGAAACAGTAAGGGTTCCCGCGAATTGGATTTTTAAAAGAAATTAGCAGGCTTGTATGAATGTGGAAGACGGAAGATCGGCAGACGTGGTGCACATTGGGAGAGGTAATGGCGGACTGCAATAGGCTAAAAGATTGATTGATATGAATCTAGTACACTGCTGTATACTATACTACTCCACAGGCATTGTTCTCACTGAAGGTTGCACGTAATCTTTACATAGTATAAAATGAAGTCGCTTCCGCTATGTATTCGCTTATATCTTTTAAACTACTCAACGGATGTTAATGCAGTTTCAGCAATAGATATAGCGATTCAAGAGGAAGGTTTAGATATAGAATACAAGTCTGAATCGGATCAGTAATCTACACTGCTAGTTGAATATCAGTAGTTGTAACCGGACTGCCGTTCTAGGCATTACTGAGATTACCTAATTATTGTAAATCTAAAAGATTCAAAGATCCACCTAATAAACTACTCAAGCACAACGAAAGCGAGCTCAGTCATTTTGCAACGTACAGTAGATTTGTATTTTATATTAAAGATATTGCTCGGGACATAAATTATATCTTGGACTTAAAATGTATTCAAAATGTGCTCTATTCGCGCAGTACGCGTTTCTTGGGTGTCTATTGAAGTTAGCATGGGGTGTTACTGCGGTGGACGAGCTCAAATTCACCAAGCATAGATTATTACAAATACAAAACAATCCGCAGGCGTCAGGGCCTTGTTCGTCTCGCGATTTAGGTCCAAGATACGTGTCCTGAGGCATACCTATAATAATTACATCGATATTTAAAATGCAAGAGATACCCTAAACGCCTGAGTCATCCTAAAAGTCAGCAGGTTTTTATCAGGATAGATTACTTACTTTGTTGTAATACAGCCTTAGATAAAGATATAAAAAAAATATATTTACTGACATATCTATCTATAGATAAATCAATATTGATCAATAAATGACTCGGCCTACTGCAAAATATTTCGATATGCGCTTGACACCATTTTCGATCTTTCGATCAATCGTTCAATCGTTCAATCCTTCAGTCGTTTTCCTACCGTTGTTGGTACGTAAAGGTGGATTTAGACCAAACGAACACAGAGCTAGAGCTAGAACAAGAGCATTCTTTCTTAATATTTTAGTAAACTTTGTTTTCAGCGTTTACATAAGAAAGAACAACGAACGAATGTTCCTGTCACTGTTTACGCTAATAGAATTTGATGTAGAGGGGATAGAATGAGCATTCGCTCGTCTGATGTTAATCAACCTTAAGACGATCGTGCGTCGCTCGCAAAAAAAGTCGTATAAACCAAAACAAGAGGCATGGCAGTAAGAGGACGCCTTTCTCCGAAGTGTCATCAATAATGACATCTCATCATCATCTATTCGTTAGTCCTAGTCGCATCCAAAGCCTTCAAAGGACTCTCGATGCAAAGGCAATTGCATCGAGAGTCCGAAGTCCGCTTTCTGGCTTTTACTTCTCCACTTCGCAGGGCCTTGGACGCATATCGTCTTCTACGACGCCAAGTCAGCACTTTTTGGGTCTACAGGAGCGGTAGACCCAAAAACCGAGGCCCCGGTATGACTCCGAAGTGTAAGCCTCGAAATGTAACTGGGATCACACTAACATGTCAATGACGTCAGGTCATGTCTCTTTTCCAGTGGGGTAGGCAGAGATCATAATGTTTAAAAGGAATAAAAGCTTTACAAGCACGTTTAAGTTTAATCCAACAGCTGATTTCAAGTGTGACATTTGACATACATTGCTGTTTATATTTGCACGAACGCCATTATTATTATTTAAGACTTACATAACTGTTAACCTCAAAAGTCCCAACAAGATTGCATAAGCGTCTTCCAAATGGAACAACTTCACAAACTTCACTGTCGATACAATTATGATAAAAACATAATCAAAACATAACACAAACTCGTTCACAACACGCGTGTTGATTCTACATCTCGGTCATTCAGTCGTTCAGTCATTCATTCATTCGTTCATTGAAATCAAACGTCAACTTCCGGATGACCTGAATTATTTACTAACACATACTTTCTAGAATGGCGGGCTTTAGCACTCTGTGGTTAATGATGATAATTTGTCGACATAGTAGTCATAAAAAACAGATAAGTCTGAGAATACTTATCTAAGAAAGTGTTCTAAAAACAATTTTTTGAACTATTAAAGTAACCAACAAACTATGGTTCTATGTCAATGTCATAGAGAATTTGATTTATGGCCCGACGACTCATTTAATAACACGCTTATTAGATTTCAAAGACAATATTTTTGGTATTCGGATTACTCTGTTATATAGGTACACGTACACCCCAATCTCTACCTGTGAATAGTCAAATTATCTTCTACCCCAAGGCGAGTTAAGGATTCGATCAATCAATTAGCCACTGCTGAACATAGGCCTTCCCAATGTGAGCCATTGCGCCCGATTGCTCTCTGCCTTCCGCATCCAGTCTGTCCGATTCATCGTTTTCAGGTCGTATGTCCATGTGATAGTCAGTGAGGGCGTGAAAAAGCATCTGATCAGGCCGCCAAGCTGAGGGCCATTATTGTAACATGTTACGTGTCTGTAATGGTGACCCTCTTGTCAAGGACTGCCTTCAGTTTACCATTAGGCAAGGTAAAGTCAAATTGACGTGTCCCATGTCCCATATAAAAAAAAAACTGGTTAAGAGTCAAGCATTAACCGACAGGATTTTTATAATCGATGAAAAAGTACCCGGACGTCAATAATAGTTTTTTAATAATAAAGTTGGCAAAATTTGGGTGTTACTATATCTCTGCTTGTCCTTCTGGGGGCTAATAAGTGTATGTAGACGTTTACGCAACCCGCCCACCACGTGGCACTGAGGTCGATGCACTATTGCGCTTGCCACTCTAAATATACACCAGTCCTTTCAGTGAGACGAAGTTTTATTTGAGTATTGTAACATGACATTAATGTTACGTTTATGACCGACTTCAAGAAAGGGAAACTATGTACGTAGTCGGTATACAAATACATAAATATACAAAAAGCAGTGGCACTCCGAGAGTGCCGGTAGTAGTGAAAACAGTCTGTCTCAACACTCTCAACTCAACGCGACTAAAAATTTTTCATTTCAAAGAGGTGTCACATGCGAATTGTCACAATTTGTCAAATAGATACTACTGGCCGTACAGAATTAAGAAAAAACCAAGTAACTTATGAATTATTGTTCTATGTTCCAGTTCCAAAATAGCCGCTATTTTCAGCTCCAGTTCTATAAAACTTCTTTAGGCGTGTTGGGCAATTTAAATGCAAAACGCACTAAGAAGTTTTCACTTCAAAAAGTACGCTTTTTTGTATAATCTCTCTCGAACTCTGACCCTTCTGATCCGAGCTGCGTAATAACTTTTTTATCGGTGTATAGTGTACACTTGTACACTTCCCATACAAATATGCTGATGGTAGGGCTTGAAGATAAACAATAGCACTCTTGTGGGTAGCATGGTAGCCTATCAGTTGTGGTTCAATATTTATCAACTCTACTATCAATTAGTTCATGGTCTAATGATAAAATAGACTGCAGCCAACTACCACAAATCTAGAAACTTCATACCATACATTCACGTCTGTTACTCCTCGAAAGAGTAGGCAGAGGTGTGTAAACACCCACATTTCGCAAACTATGATTTTTCTGACCCACGTAATAGGAGGAGAGCCTATTACCTTCAAGCGGGCACTTTTGGTTGTATGTTTCCTGTCGGGTAGAGAACAGCACTATCCTTAGTCGCCTTCTACGACACCCACTAGAAGAGATGGCGGTGGTCCTATTCTACTCCACCCACAACCAACACGGCAATTTCATACAGTGAGAAAAATCATAATTGTTTCAAAATTCTGATGACCTCATTAGGAACGCACGGGTGTGGTACGAAATACAAAAGCACTCGTTCTGAATTGGAACTTAAGAAATGAAATGAGACCATTTCCCGGTTTGAATATCTTTGCGTACTTTGATCTGTGAAAGGTGACTAAACTGCAATGGGTAGCAGCACACTGGGCAAACATAATTTAGAAGAACTACCTCTTTTGACAATCCGCGACCATGGTTGCTAAAATGTAGCCAAAACGACGCGACGGGCTATTCCGTCAAAAAAAAACCGTCTGCCACTGTAAAGATTGAAATAAGTTTGATAGCAGGTGGTACCCATTAATTTTCTTTCAGTTTATGATTGGCAAATGGGTACCGCCTGCTATCAAACTTATTTCAATCTTTTTTTCAGTGGCAGACAGTGGCAGACGGGTTCCTTCGGCAGTCGGGTAAAAATATTGTATTTCAATAATAGATAAATAATTAGAGAAGAAGTGGCATATAACAGGGATAGACTGAAAGCGGAAGTGGGAGGATCGAGTGCTATGTCACATATTGGGAGATGCCGAGAGGCCTACGTCCAGCAATGGACTTTATTAGGATAATTGATGATTAATATAAAACGGCCTTTACTAAAATGCACGAGTTGTTCAGTATAGTAGTTTTTATTCACCATACCAGATGTATTGTGTGCCCTAAATAAATGTATCTAAGTTAATACCTACATTTAAAAGTTTGTTCTTTCTCGATTATATGAAAAGTTTAAGAGAGATTGATATGTAAATTAGAATGTGTTTAGCTACTTTCGTCGTTGCCTGTATATAGGCATTAAATAAACAAAGGTCTGGTAGCTAGTAAGTACCTTTATTGTGACGCATAGCCCTTCAAGTACCGTCGTCGATTTGAAGGGCAAGCCGAAGACGGACTATTACAATGAGCACACAAAGGATACTGTTGAACCTTTATTTATAACTTTTTCTAGGTTACATTGACTTCGTACAAAAATATTGAACGTAACGACTGTTTGAAACTGAAGGGTTCGTGAATGTTTTTTAAAATAATTACGTCACGTGTGAATGGCTCCGTTCTTTAGGAATCTCACGGAAGAGTCTACTTGGAATCAAAGTAGATGTTTAGCAAGATGCCTGTACATCATAGAATTGGAGAGTCCAATTCTAATATATAAATACTATACTTCATCCCACGCACACTCAAGCTGTGGAATGAAATCCCTGTGGTGGTTTTCCCAAGCGACTACAATATGGTGTTCTTCAAGAAGGGCATTAGGTTTCTTCAGGGTCGACAGCACGAGTGTATCGCCCCTGGTGTTGCATACGTCCATAGGCCATGGTAAGTACTTTCCATCAGGTGGGCCGTGTGCTTGTCTGTCACCTAAATATTTGTAGGAATCGCACATGATACTCGCTACGCTACATAGCATAGCACAGTGGCAACGGTCACATTGTTTCATAGCATAGTTTTACATCTTCGTAGAGCATAGCTGCATAGCGCATCTCCGGTGGAAATAGGGTTGCCACCTGTACTATATTATATAGTATTGTACTATATTTGAGCCCGTTGTACTATATACTATATAAAAATAATATAGTACGCAAATGTACTATATTTTCATGCTAAATCAAATGTCGCGATTTTTTTCGAACAAAATTGAAGGAT
The DNA here is from genome assembly GCA_914767945.1 of Eilema depressum. Lineage (NCBI taxonomy): Eukaryota > Metazoa > Arthropoda > Insecta > Lepidoptera > Erebidae > Eilema > Eilema depressum. Next base: position 11,786,892 of record OU612035.1, read on the forward strand.
GGTTCACTCCAGTGATTATTGACCTGGGTGAATGCTTCATTATAAGAAATGTTATAGAAGAGAACATTTTTTTTATAAAGCTCCTCCACGATCGCATGACTTGCTGTGTAAAAGTGAACAGAATTCAGTTTTTCTCAGTCACATTGTGGTGTTAAACAGGGGTGTGTGCTCGCGCCTACACTTTTTGCCATATACTTTGCTGCCGTTATTAGAGAGTCGCTAAGAGACAACACGAAGGGAATTTGAATCCGCTTTCATACGATGGCTACTGCCATCCATGCACTTTAAAGATACTTCTTTAATTTGACTAGGCTGAAGGCATACACAAAGCTTTCCCTCAATACGATCACGGAATGTACGTGAATCAAATGTTTAAAGCAAGTCAGGTGTTGGTTCCAGAACTATATCCGTCCCCCATGAGAGCGGTTCAGAAAGTGACGGATGGAGCCGCCTGTTACCTTAGGAGAAGCAGGCAGAGGCGGCGGCGTAATGTGTGCTTCCCCATACCCGAGGGCTATATGGGGACATCGTCTTCCCCACCAGCTCGAGAGAGATGGCCCTGGGTCGACCGGGGTGCGAGAGATATGTCTCCGGCAATGTCATCTCGTTCAACCTACGACCCACTGATAGACGGGCGTGCGTTTTAGTCATTTCGAATATTCGACTTTAAAAAAAGTGTTCAGATCGTTCATTTCTCGTTCATTCGGATGATCAAATAAACACATGGTAAATAAATAAGATATGAAAAAATAGATGACAAATAAATGTGTAGGTACTATATTTTTTCCTAAATTTCTTAAAAGTACTATATTTTCATGACTTGAAGAAGAAAAATACTATTTTTTCTTCAAAAAAAGGTGGCAACCCTAGGTGGAAAGGCAGCCTTGGTCAATAAGTTAAAAAGGTACTTACTATATAATTGAACGTTATGAGAATACAGTGTCTGTGGTTTTATCTGCGGCTACTAACTAATACCTACAGATTATTTTATTTTCCTGGTATTTCATGTCTAAATTTGGGTCATTCGTCAACTCGCCAAAACAAAACTCGCTAAATTCCGCGGGTTGGCACCTATCCATTTTACCAATTTTTGTTGTCGCCAACTCGCTAAAGTAGATAAAGTACAGTACATTTTTGGTTACTTATCCATAGTAACACCAGGTGTGTAACCTGATCAGTTGAATAGTATGTTGTCTGAGTCAACTACATTAAAAAGACAAACATGTATAGTAAAGCAAGTATTAATTTATTTTTTGTAATACCATTATCTTTGTCTTGTGCAAACATTACGTGCTGATGTAGAAGTTCCTTATTTTTTTTTTTATTAGAATTAAATAATTAACACCGGACTACCAAAGGGCTACATGTTAAAAAAAAAAAACAAGTTTCTGTGGGTATAATGACAAAAAACCAGTCAGCCTTGAAAAACACACATAATATTTAGTGTTGTAAATAGGGACCATACTTTAGAAACTACAAGGCACTTGGATCGTGTGTTAATGGATATGTTGTCCTTGATACCTAATTCACTTAAGGTATAATTCCGGTATAATAACTGCAGACGCATGCAGCAGATACAACGTACCCATTACTTGTTGAACTCCGTTAAGGATAAAGGGGACCATTGAGAAGCCGCAATGAATTACACGTATATGCTGCGTACATCTGCAGTTGTCATAATGCGATCGTCTTCGGAATCATAATCTTTACTTAAAACTTTCCTTCATTTTTTTGGTTTTTATCACCAACTCATACCTATCTGATATCGGGGATCAGCTGATTAAATAGCCGAGTAAAGGGGTTACAAATGGAGGACGAATTTCAACCTAATTGGTGCAGCAGTCTAGCCGTGATAAGTTAACAGACATTGACATTTATAATAATAATGACATATAGATGCGTCATGAGCACTCAAGATGTTGAAAATAAGATAAGGATAAAATATTCTTTATGGTGCGATTTCTTATACGCATCTTTTGAATGGACAGGAATAAAAAATAAGTGGCAGAGGCGTATTCGCTTCAATTCAATTCAATTTTCCCCAAGCAAGTACCGTTCTGAAGGTCATCAACCCCTTGTCAATTTTCCTTGACCTTAAGAGCTCAATGTCAAAACAATTCAAGAACGGAAAACATAAAATCTACTAGGGTCCTACATACACTACTTGTATACCTCGGGACACGTATCTTGGACCTATATCGCGACAAACGAAGCTCCCGCGGCCGCGCGCGCGGATTGTTTTATAATAATCTATGCTTGGTGAATTTGAGCTCGTTCACCGCAGTAGCACGGTAGCACCCCGTGTTACGTGTTATGTTCAAAAGACATCCAAGAAACGTGTACAGCGGGCACATGCTGTAACAAACATCTCGAATGATCGAAGTGAGCTCGATAGCTGAATCCGCGGTGATTGGTCAATTTCGCGAAATTGACAAATCACCGCGGATTCAGCTATCGAGCTCACTTCGATCATTCGAGATGCAAGTTACAGCATGTGCCTACTGCACTGCAATTCACTAAGCGAGCACAACGATGCGACAACGATGCGAGGCGCAACGTAGATTGTCATTGGCCAGATTGTATCACGTCATTGGAAATCGACCAATGACAGTGTCTATCGCGCACATCGTTGCGACTCGCATCGTTGTCGCATCGTTGTGCTTGTCAGTGAATTGCACAGCTGGGCGTATAGATTGTATAGAGCACATTTTGAGCGCATTTTAGGTCCAAGACATATGTTCCGAGCTATACTACACTATGCCGAATGAAATCTGTAGCCACGTTTAACTATCAAGGTCTCACATACTCGTACACACAACTGGCTGTTTTCCTGGACAATGCCCTCGCACAGGCGTCGATAAAATCATCTGGGTCAAATTCTCATCACACTGTAGTTAATTAGCACTCCGAATACGTTATATTTAAAGATCTCTATTGGAGCTGTTAGTCATTCTAAGTGACCGAGTTTAAATACAAATGTATGAAATGGTCAATTTACACACCACCATTTGTAGCAAAGTGTTAATTGAACATTTAATTCTACTAATATTATAAACGCAAAAGTTTGTATTTAAGTATGGATGGATGGATGTATGGATTTTTGTTACACTTTACGTAAAAACTACTGGATGAATTTTAATGAAACTTTACAATCATATAGCTTATACATCAGAATAACACAAAGGCTATATATCAGCGATGAACGGGATCAGAATTCCACGCGAGTGGAGCCGCGGGCAACAGCTAGTAGAAAAATAAAGGGACAACACGTCACGCTATCATGCACCCCGGGTATTTGTGAAGTTACGCGGGGCGGGAATATAATGATAGACATTGGCACAAGCACAACCCTGCGGCATATCACTCCGCGACCATGACTGCTAAAAAGTACCCAAAACGTCGGGCTAAGTGTAAATCACTAGATATATAACTAATCACTACATATTATAAAACAAAGTCGCTGTCGCTGTCTGTCCGTCCCTATGTATGCTTAAATCTTCAAAACTACGCAACGAATTTTGAAGCGGTTTTTTTAAATAGATAGAGTGATTCAAGAGGAAGGTTTATATGTATATCATCATCATCTGCATATAGACGTATTCTCCTGATTGCATCCGTGGCCAAGATGACCTCGAAGCTCAGGGTCCGCCTTCCGGCTCTTCCTCCTCCACTTCGCACGATCTTGGGCGTCCATGGTAGTGAGACCATTTGCACGCATATCACCCTCCACGACGTCAAGCCAGGACTTCTTTGGCCTACCCCTTTTACCTGGACCCGGCGGGGGTACCATTGCCAGGCATTTGTTCCCCACGTAGCCTGGCGGTTGCCGCAAGACGTGGCCGCACCAGCGAAGGCGGCTCTCTTGCATTTTATCCGCGATGTCACGGACATGGAGGCTGCCGCGGATGCGAGAGTTCCGTACGCGATCTTTACGCGTAACGCCGCACATCCACCGCAACATTTTCATCTCCGTGACACGCAGCTCTTGCTTGTGTCGCTCGAGCAGCGGCCACGCCTCACAACCATACAAGAGAACAGGCCTAATGATCGTCTTATAGACCTGCCCCTTCAACCTGACTGGCATTTTAGGATCACAGGTCACGCCAGTCATTTCTCGCCACTTGGCCCACGCGGCAGCAATGCGTGCCTTGACGTCGTGGTCGATCTCACCGGTCACATGAAGTACAGATCCCAGGTACTTAACCTGGTCCGTGCGCTCGACCAAATCATCGCCTATGCGGACGGGTGTGGGATCTGTGGAGTTTAACGCTAAGTATTCTGTCTTCGCTACATTTAGCTTCAGACCGCCGTTCTCAAGCGCTTCTTTCCAACCTTTCACGCGTCGCACCAATCTGCTCCTGTCCGCGTCCATGAGCGCAATATCATCAGCATACATGAGCAACCACGGAGGCTGCTCATGTGAGTTTCTAATGCTGTCCGACAAAACATCTAATACCACGCTGAACAGGTAAGGACTAAGGACGGATCCTTGGTGTACCCCGACGGTGATGGGGAAGGCTTTCGAGTCGCCAACAGCAGTCCGAACCACGGAACCGGAATCGTAGTACATGTCTCGGATGGTGTCAATGTAAGTCTCTGGGACACCCTTGGCCCGCAGTGCCCACCAGATCACCTCGCGAGGAACACAGTCGAAGGCCTTCTGCATGTCTAAGAATAGGCAGTGCAGGGGCGTGTTCTTCGCCCTGTATTTCCCCGCCACAACCCTTAGGGCGAACACTGGGTCCATGGTCCCGTGCCCGGGACGGAACCCGTACTGGTACTCCGAGAGTGTACTTTCCTGTCGGATCCGGGAGTCGATTATCCGCTCATAGAGCTTCATGGAGTGGGACATTATCTTTATACCGCGGTAACTACCACACTCCTGCACCGATCCCTTGCCTTTGAAGACTGGCGTGATGATGCTCAGCCTCCACTGGCTCGGGATCTCGCCGGTGAGGAGTACGCGGTTATAAAGATTTGCTAGAATGCCCACACCACGGGCGCCCATTGCCTTCCAAGCCTCGATGGGGACTTCGTCGGGTCCGACAGCTTTCCGGTTCTTCATGCGGCGAATGGCAGTCTGGACTTCCGCAGGCGTTATCGGTGGCACTAGTCCTTGATTCGGAGGGAGGTCTGGTGGCTGCACCTCTTTATGCTGCTTATTCAGCAGCTCGTGGAAGTATGAGCGCCATCTCTCCTTTACCGCGACTTTCTCGTACAACAAATTGCCCCCAGGGTCTTTAATGCAGCGGCACTTGGATAGACCCTGCGCCGCTTTGGCCCTGGAACGCGCCAACTTATATATGAGCTTTTGCCCCTCAGACGATTCCAACTTGGTATATAGAGGTTGCAAGTGGTCTCGTTTGGCCCTGGCTACGGCTCTCCTGGTGGCGCGTTTTGCATCTTTGTACGCATCGCGGTCGTCGGAAGATTTGGACGCTTGCCACTTTTTAAAGAGGGCTTTCTTCACCCTGATCTCTCTCTGGACTGTGTCGTTCCACCACCAGGTGTCCTTGTCACACTTGCGTCCACCCTTAGACATGCCGAGCACCACCCTCCCCGCCTCAAGAATAGCTGCCCGAATCCTGTCCCAAGAAACCTGTACTGGTTCGTCTACAGCATCGGCGCACTTGTCACCGATGGCTGAGACGAAACTTTGGGACTTAGCTTCATCAAGCAGCCACCACCTGATTTTGCGTTGGGCACGCTCGGCACGTTTGTCTTTGGGTTTCACGCGGAGGTCCATGACAAGGAGACGGTGTTGGCTAGTGAGACTCTCCCCGGGTATAACCTTGCAGTTGGCCACCCTGCTGATGCTGTGCCTCCTAGTGAGCAGGAAATCAACCTGGGTTAAGCGCCCCCCGCTCTTGTAGGTGACAAGATGTTCGGATTTCTTTTTGAAGTACGTGTTCACGATGGCCAGGTCGGCAGTCGCACACGTTCTAAGGATGTGCTCACCCTCTGGGTTGCGACTACCGTATCCAAAACCGCCGTGGACACGCCCAAACTCCTCACACCCGTCACCCACGTGACCGTTCAGGTCACCGCCCAGGACAATATCCTGCGACAGCGGGACGTCACGAAGCACTCCCCCGAGTTGGTCCCAGAACAAGATCTTTTCGGCTTCGCCACGCCCAGCCTGTGGAGCGTAAGCACTTATCAGGTGGGTTATAATCCCATCGATAAGCACCCTCACAACCATAAGTCGGGCGCTATAGCTCTTCACCTCCAAGATGTCATCCTGCAACACCCGGGAGAGCACCACGCCCACCCCGGCCTGCCCGTCAGGTGCACCTGTGTACATCAGCTGGTAGCCCTCCCCAATGTGCATGGTGCTATCGCCACCCCACCGAGTCTCCTGCAGGAACGCCACGGCCACTCTCCGCCTGCAGAGTACGTCAGCCAACTCCCTCGTGCGACCGGTCAACGTGCCGATGTTCCACGTTGCGAAGCGGAGTTTACGGGAATCACAAAGTTGGCCTAACATCTTTAGCCGTGCCCGGCTCAGGCACGGTAGCCCTTGCCCACTTGCGACACGAGGCGGGCGACCCTCATGCGCGCCGTTTTGCGGCGGCGCCCTACCCTCATTGCGATTCCTTCTTTTTTTACGAGCCATTTATTTTAATTTTGGCAATTTTGGCTTTTCCGGGGGCGACTGCCGTCCGACCCCCCAACCCCGAGGGGAAAGCCAGCGCCAGAGCCTCGTCCGTTGTTCAGCAGGTGCACCAGCTTGCAGGTGAGGTTGGCTTGGGGCTCAAGATCTAGGTGAGCCCCCATACACCCAGAATTTGACCCAGATAAAATCATCTGGGTCAAATTCTCATCACACTGTAGTTAATTAGCACTCCGAATACGTTATATTTAAAGATCTCTATTGGAGCTGTTAGTCATTCTAAGTGACCGAGTTTAAATACAAATGTATGAAATGGTCAATTTACACACCACCATTTGTAGCAAAGTGTTAATTGAACATTTAATTCTACTAATATTATAAACGCAAAAGTTTGTATTTAAGTATGGATGGATGGATGTATGGATTTTTGTTACACTTTACGTAAAAACTACTGGATGAATTTTAATGAAACTTTACAATCATATAGCTTATACATCAGAATAACACAAAGGCTATATATCAGCGATGAACGGGATCAGAATTCCACGCGAGTGGAGCCGCGGGCAACAGCTAGTAGAAAAATAAAGGGACAACACGTCACGCTATCATGCACCCCGGGTATTTGTGAAGTTACGCGGGGCGGGAATATAATGATAGACATTGGCACAAGCACAACCCTGCGGCATATCACTCCGCGACCATGACTGCTAAAAAGTACCCAAAACGTCGGGCTAAGTGTAAATCACTAGATATATAACTAATCACTACATATTATAAAACAAAGTCGCTGTCGCTGTCTGTCCGTCCCTATGTATGCTTAAATCTTCAAAACTACGCAACGAATTTTGAAGCGGTTTTTTTAAATAGATAGAGTGATTCAAGAGGAAGGTTTATATGTATAATACATTCATAATATTGTAGAGAAACACTGATAAATCGGGATCAGAATACCACGCGGGCGGAAAATCTGGCGGTACGAAGTTCGCCGGGTCAGCTAGTAATATCAATAAATCACGATAGAATCTGTAAAAAAACTGATTTCATTCAAAAAAATTCGTTTAAAGTTCCGACAGTATCTTAACCCTCCTGCTTCGGTTTCGCCGCCGTTGAGTATATCATATTTGCCCGCGTCAATATAGCTAAATAATGGCTAAAGATAATTCTGACAAATAACCCGATTCATCCAGCCCTGACCCGTGCGGCAATTAACCTAAATTATATATGACCGTATTGTTTTGTTTGCTGTTTACAATGTATATTGCTTCACTGTAAATCACCAACAAAGAAAATTTTAACTCTAAGGCCGCCTTTTCACTATGGGATGTAATATATATTACATCTTGAGATATATATTACATCCCGCGATTGCTGTTTTCACTGTAAGATATATATTTGGGATAGTTCAGTAGCTTTACCATGAGTTGACACCAAAATTTGACAACTTCGTTACCCTATCGAACTGCGTACGCGAATCTGATTGGTCTGTGTAGAATGCATGCGCGAATTCCCTGACTTCTGATTGCTCAGTTTAAAATGACAACGTGATTTCGCATGCGCGATCAAACGTCGCCATTCAAACGGGCGAGACAGGGGGAGGCGTGGTGTCCGGGGACGTGAGGTAAGATATACCTTCCAATATCGCTCGAAAAAATATTTATAGTTTGGGATGTAATATATATTATAGCGTAGTGTAAACGGTCTCGTACAAAATGTATGACGAGCGATATGCCGAGATGTAATATATATTACATTACATCCCATAGTCAAAAGCCACCTTAACGATTAAATGATTTATGGTTCATGACCACATAGTGGTTTACACAGTGAGTGACCTATATAAGTAGTGTACCCTACTTTTCTTTTGGCATGTAGACTTAAAATATTACGTTTGAACGCGATTGATTAAGTAGAAGCGGAGATAATAACCAAAAGTCATGAAAACCAATATTCACACGGACGTCACCGCGAGCATCAGCTAGTATGTTATAAACTCATTCTCTGAATTATTATATAAAGGTATTAAACTGTCAGTACGACGTACGATAGAGGGTACGCTCTCGTATAAAAGGCTAATGACAGTAGAGGAAGCTCGTGATTCATCTCATTGCAGTCACTGCACACACTGAATGATGCTATTTATGAGAACCAACTAGCCTCGCAAAATATTACCGTTTACGTAATAGGTCAACTCGCAGTGTGGTATAGGTCAAAATAATAAAAACAAATAAATATAGTATCATTGGAAGGGTTAACACGTGCGAACCGTTTTACTATTAGTAAGAAATACATCCACGCGTGCGTGATGCATCACATAATAATAAAATTTAGGAAGTAGCTATACAAGGGGATATTCAATTTTTGCCGCACTAGAAAAATGCCCGTAGTAAAAATCACTATTACGTCACAATAGCAATAATATGCCGCACTAATTAAAAAATCAGCTTTGAAGTCGCAGAGAAATCGGTGCACAAACAATGCTAATAATATTGTTTGCTCATATTTGCCGCTCTTATCATAAAAAACAACGTACTTCCTGGAAGATAACACTGAATACTCGCAAATCGTGGCCAATTTTTCGTTATCTTCAACTACAAAAATTACATTAATGTAAATCCGCGAAAGGGTAGGCATTGAGTATTAACACCCACATCTCGATTTATAGACTTTTTTTTTCTTTTTTCGAGTAAGGGCTAACTGCTCACTTCCAGAGAAATCTCTCCTCTCTTCGAGTTGTCTCGAGCAAAATCCTAACACGCTCTCTTATGTCACAAACCTAATTGACCACCTGATGAACTTATCAAATCAAGATAAGATTACGTACAAAAAGTAGACATGAAATAAAGATAGATTATCTTATAAGCTGTGATTTTGACTTCTGTTTAGTTGGAAGTAGATTGCGAATCATTTTCATTTTATACTAGCCTTCCGCCCGCGGCTCCGCCCGCGTACATCTCGGTTAACGCGACCTTTGCTCATATCTTCGGTTCTACTCAACCGATTGCGATCAAACAAACGTAAGATTTTAAGTCTAAGTAAGCCCTTTCTAACGAAAAAAGCCGCATCAAAATCCGTCCAGTAGTTTTTGCGTCCATCGCGGACAAACAGACAAACAGACAGGAAATTAAAAAAAAAATATTTTCGTATTCAGTATCGTTAACATAACATAACCCAAGTATTTTTCTTTAAATATCTACAATGTACAGACACGACCACTTTACAATTATATAATAGTATAGATAGATAGATACCTACGCGAGATGGAACACACCCCAAGAAGATGGATGGACGATCCGAAAAAAGTGGCTGAGATGGACTGGATGAGGCAGACGATCGGGTGCTTTAACGTATATTAGGAGAGGCATATGTCCAGCAGTGGACTGCAGTAGGCTAATATTGATTGATCGATCTTACTCTTAAGACTGCCACAAGCTCATGGTTCTGATGGTAAACATTCATTTTCATCAAACATGTACAAGGAACCTGTCTTAGGAGAAGAACCATTTATTATATTTGTAGGATCATTTCTAGTGTCAATTCTCTATAAACATCCCGGTAGCATCCAGAGCTTCCAATTTGGAGACCAGGGCTCGCTTTCTTATTACTTTCCTTATGGAAGTGAATGCTGTCTGACACAACAATCCCGATCTCATCCATCTGCTGACTGACGAATGAACCAGAGTCTCATTCTTCAGTCAACAGATATACAGAAATGCAGGTGAGGCTATATTGGGTCCCATACATCATAGTATAAGGAGGTCCTGAATGGAGTATAACCTACAATATCTCAATCGAAAGTGCAACGCCTTTAGCTATTGAACTTTTACAGCTTTCGTTGGTAATTGGAGAGTTATTCCCTCACACCAATCCATCATCAAGATACGATCAGTGATAGCTAGTGATTATAATTTTCATTAATGGAAGGCGTGATCATATTGACGCGATAAACATGTTAGCACAGGTGTTTTAGGCCGTTCGCTGGCATCGACGGGTGCGGGTCGCGGGCGTCCGCTTCGCGTGCTTGTTTCATGTTATTTCAAGAGCAGCGCTCCGTGAGGCGGATACCCGTCACACGCGACGCGGGCGGCGGGGCCCGCCACGCGGGTGGCGGGGCACGCGCCGTGTGTCCGCGCGACGGAGCACGCGTGCGGGTCTGTTTCAACAAAATCATCGACCGCCGCTACGTTATCCGTGTCACACGCGCCGTGCTTGTACAGTCGTTGCAATAAACTTAGAATAATCCTTAGCTGCTTAAAACTACGCAACGGATTTTGAAGCGAGTTTTTTTTTTAGATAGAGTGATTCAAGAGGAAGGTTTATATGTATAATAATATATGTCTATCACTTAAGAATAACCCGCAATAACCATTTCTTATCCTTTACATTTTACGAAAAAAAAAATGATTTTAAGCATTTCAGCATTAATCCTTATCCAATTAAGTACCCTTAATAAATTGTCCATTTAATATAGAGCAATATGGCCCTTTACAGCATCTAATTTAAATGAATATTTCCGAAGATATTACATTTAAAATGCAGGGACATAGCGGTGCGGTGGAACCGGACCGGCCCGCGGGCGCGGCGTAAATAAAAATGAATTATGTTCCCAATGACTGCACCAAATTGGATAATTATTTTTGTAAAAAATTTTGCCCATTTTCTCTTAATAACGAAAACTTGGTTACAAATTCTCCACACAACAATCTAGACGTGACATATGGGCTCATTGGCTGACACCTTTGTTCACGTCGTCGTACTCGTCGTCTTTTGGCTAAGTAATATATCAATAAATGATCCATAGTTATCGACTGTACACCGACGCTATTGAAATTATACTGGTGACAGACGCCCGTCGCGGGCGTCCGCGACGGAGCAGCGGACGCCCGCGACGGACAGGCGGGCGCACGGCGCGGGCGCCCGCGCCGGACGTCCGCGACCCGCACCCGTCTATGCCAGCGTACGGCCTTACTCGTATTTATGCAGAGGTTATTCATATCGTGATAGATTTCATTTTGATTTAAACAAAGAGTTTTAAATGGAGCCACAGACGAATACCGCATTACTATTTGGCTCATATTTATCACAATGACCCAAAAATATTTTTGGAAATTGTTTGTATTATGCAGAATGGAACCACACAGTTTATATCTGCATACTGAGTGGTCCCTTTCTGTATAAATACGGACAATTAAACTTCCTATGGTAGGGATCTACGTCAATTTTGTATTACATTCACAGTATGACCAAATTCATCTAGAATAACAACTCAGAGCCACATTTAGACCTCTTAATATACCGCCAAAACTTTAAAACAAAAGCATTTTACCTTTTACCTGCTATAGTACAGCCCATTGCTGTTACACAAGATATCCTCGGGCTCCAAAGCATGTCTTTGAATACCAGTCAGATTATCACCACAATCATTGAGATATTGAGCACTCATCAAGTAATACACTGCGTATCGTAAACCACAAACAAACTGCTACATTCTTAAAAACAAACAAAATTGAATATCGAATCGACATCGACAACAGTTTTTTTTTAGATGACCCGAAAAAACCAACACACCAGCGCGGATGATTGGCGTCAACAAACTAACCAGTTACTATGACCACAGATAATAGTACCTACGACGCCCACTCTGGTGACGTCAGAACTCGTTAGAAATAACCATACCATGCAAGTTTCCGAATGAGAGTTCCCTCTAATATACAGAGTGAGGTTTAAATAGTGAAAGCGCATTGACACACGCCATAAAATAGATTGGATATCATTTTGTTATGGTTTTTAACCCATCCCTCGTTCGTGGGTGCCATCATCAATAAAAATAATAACAATAAAAAGAAGAGAGTTCTACGTTGATAAAAGAAAAGTACATCTTTTAAGGACGTTTTCGGAATGTGGGGCAAAAATGTGGTGCGAATGCGGAATTAATCGTTAAAATTAATTCTGTATACTTGTTATTGTTATTAAGTTAACGTGTCAAATTTTAAGAAGTTTTATGGTATAAGTCACAGGTTTAGGTAGATTCTGTGTATTATTTAATTGAAAAGTGACACAATAATTAAACAGCACCGTGTTGGTCCCATATACATCTCTTCCTCTGGGTGTCGTAGAAGGCGACTAAGGAATTGGGCTGTTCTCCATCCGACAGTTAACATACAGTCCATGACTAAGTGCCTGCTTGACGGCAGTAGGCTCGCACCCTATTACGTGGGACCGAAAATCACAGGCAATTGGCACCCATTCATCTTCGAATTCTTAGATAGAATATGGTAGGTAGTGCGTAAAATTCAAAATTATTCTACAGCCTGGAAGTGATTGAAAATGAATACGAAATGGACCGTTTACATACATTAGTTGAAACAAAATGTGAGGACAAAATGCGTGTTTACTTCAAAATTATCTACATTAGGTATAAATTTCATTTTAATGATTTTGTTCATTATGTTTCATTTAACCAGTTCCGGGCAGTCGTTAATACGAAATACTGGATGGGACTAAACCGGTGTGGACGTCACAGCGAAAACAACAAGTGGGATTTTTGTTTATTATGGTAGGTTAGACTGCGTGGGGTAAAGATCACAGACATATACGATAATGATCGACGAATCCCACTTACTTGCGTTCATTCGTTTGTGTGTACCCGGCCTAACTATTACTACGTATGTACCCGCGTTACTTTTTCTCAATACGTATCGGATGATAAGTATCGGAAATGTTTTATTTTTCCGAATTTCCGCTTTCCATTTACTTTAAAAAAATGTATTTATAACTATCTAAATTATAATTGTAATAATTAAATCGGCTTCAAAAAGTACTCATAATTATGAAATAATTGATAAATATGGGCATAACTACTACTTTGTATAACGATAGTGTTACTAATTGCAATTAACTCTCATATCACACTATCGACAACTTATAATTAACCATTTCCAGCGATAACCATTACTATTTATAGATTATAATAAATTGGAAAAAGCGAAATCAATTCTCGGGCGGGACTCGAACCCGCGATCTTTCCCTTACAGGGGGAACGCTCTGACCACTGAGCCACCGAGCTTCGCCCGAGAGTGACCCAATTTTTCCAATACATCCATCTTACGGCGATGGTAGGAGTAATCTACCGATATTCGTACGAACTATCGGAATCAATGAATGATGTTGCAATCATTTTTAAACATTGATTTTTGATAACTCCGCACAATCAATTGAGATAATTTTAAAGCAATTAGTTTGCTAGACTAAACATATTATAATAAATTGGAAAAAGCGAAATCAATTCTCGGGCGGGACTCGAACCCGCGATCTTTCCCTTACAGGGGGAACGCTCTGACCACTGAGCCACCGAGCTTCGCCCGAGAGTGACCCAATTTTTCCAATACATCCATCTTACGGCGATGGTAGGAGTAATCTACCGATATTCGTACGAACTATCGGAATCAATGAATGATGTTGCAATCATTTTTAAACATTGATTTTTGATAACTCCGCACAATCAATTGAGATAATTTTAAAGCAATTAGTTTGCTAGACTAAACAAATTATAATAAATTGGAAAAAGCGAAATCAATTCTCGGGCGGGACTCGAACCCGCGATCTTTCCCTTACAGGGGGAACGCTCTGACCACTGAGCCACCGAGCTTCGCCCGAGAGTGACCCAATTTTTCCAATACATCCATCTTACGGCGATGGTAGGAGTAATCTACCGATATTCGTACGAACTATCGGAATCAATGAATGATGTTGCAATCATTTTTAAACATTGATTTTTGATAACTCCGCACAATCAATTGAGATAATTTTAAAGCAATTAGTTTGCTAGACTAAACAAATTATAATAAATTGGAAAAAGCGAAATCAATTCTCGGGCGGGACTCGAACCCGCGATCTTTCCCTTACAGGGGGAACGCTCTGACCACTGAGCCACCGAGCTTCGCCCGAGAGTGACCCAATTTTTTTTCCAATACATCCATCTTACGGCGATGGTAGGAGTAATCTACCGATATTCGTACGAACTATCGGAATCAATGAATGATGTTGCAATCATTTTTAAACATTGATTTTTGATAACTCCGCACAATCAATTGAGATAATTTTAAAGCAATTCTCGGGCGGGACTCGAACCCGCGATCTTTCCCTTACAGGGGGAACGCTCTGACCACTGAGCCACCGAGCTTCGCCCGAGAGTGACCCAATTTTTCCAATACATCCATCTTACGGCGATGGTAGGAGTAATCTACCGATATTCGTACGAACTATCGGAATCAATGAATGATGTTGCAATCATTTTTAAACATTGATTTTTGATAACTCCGCACAATCAATTGAGATAATTTTAAAGCAATTAGTTTGCTAGACTAAACAAATTATAATAATTTGGAAAAAGCGAAATCAATTCTCGGGCGGGACTCGAACCCGCGATCTTTCCCTTACAGGGGGAACGCTCTGACCACTGAGCCACCGAGCTTCGCCCGAGAGTGACCCAATTTTTTTTCCAATACATCCATCTTACGGCGATGGTAGGAGTAATCTACCGATATTCGTACGAACTATCGGAATCAATGAATGATGTTGCAATCATTTTTAAACATTGATTTTTGATAACTCCGCACAATCAATTGAGATAATTTTAAAGCAATTAGTTTGCTAGACTAAACAAATTATAATAAATTGGAAAAAGCGAAATCAATTCTCGGGCGGGACTCGAACCCGCGATCTTTCCCTTACAGGGGGAACGCTCTGACCACTGAGCCACCGAGCTTCGCCCGAGAGTGACCCAATTTTTCCAATACATCCATCTTACGGCGATGGTAGGAGTAATCTACCGATATTCGTACGAACTATCGGAATCAATGAATGATGTTGCAATCATTTTTATACATTGATTTTTGATAACTCCGCGCAATCAATTGAGATAATTTTAAAGCAATTAGTTTGCTAGACTAAACAAATTATAATAAATTGGAAAAAGCGAAATCAATTCTCGGGCGGGACTCGAACCCGCGATCTTTCCCTTACAGGGGGAACGCTCTGACCACTGAGCCACCGAGCTTCGCCCGAGAGTGACCCAATTTTTCCAATACATCCATCTTACGGCGATGGTAGGAGTAATCTACCGATATTCGTACGAACTATCGAGTCCCGCCCGAGAATTGATTTCGCTTTTTCCAATTTATTATAATTTGTTTAGTCTAGCAAACTAATTGCTTTAAAATTATCTCAATTGATTGTACGGAGTTATCAAAAATCAATGTTTAAAAATGATTGCAACATCATTCATTGATTCCGATAGTTCGTACGAATATCGGTAGATTACTCCTACCATCGCCGTAAGATGGATGTATTGGAAAAATTGGGTCACTCTCGGGCGAAGCTCGGTGGCTCAGTGGTCAGAGCGTTCCCCCTGTAAGGGAAAGATCGCGGGTTCGAGTCCCGCCCGAGAATTGATTTCGCTTTTTCCAATTTATTATAATTTGTTTAGTCTAGCAAACTATTTATAGAGCTTATTGTTTTCCATCATTTGGGTACTTGCACTATTCGCACAAGGCGTGAGTTAATTAATAAAAAAAATCGATCGATCTAAAAATCATACTTTTCAGAACAGTAATTTTTACGCAAAGCGGTCCTTTGTGTAAAAATTACTGTTCTGAAAAGTAAAAAGGGAGCATGGAGGGAATTAAGCATTGTATGAGCATTGGCTATATTGAAGCTTAACTTTTTAGCGCAAACCGTTATTCACCAAAAACATTGCTTTTGATGCCGTCATGTGACCGGATGATTCTTTCTCTCAATATGGAGCTGAAGATTGACTGACTTAACGTTTAGTTTCTCGTTCTTCGTCGGTTGAAAATCATCGATGATCCACAGGCATCCAAAACGTTTCGAACGAACGACCAGACTCGACAACTGAATCCGCGGTGAGATTTCAATTTCGCGTGCTATAAATTTGGTGACGTCACATTGTAGTTCTTATAGCATGTTCCTGCAGTATATGGTGTGTTAATTTGACACGAGTAGGTATGACAAACGTGCAGGAAACCGGGGGTTAGCGTCGCGTCGTGCTCGTTAGCAAATAATACCTTCAGGATGTTCTAAATTTGTGCACGTTGATTGTACGAAACTACGCAG
Organism: Eilema depressum; assembly: GCA_914767945.1. Lineage (NCBI taxonomy): Eukaryota > Metazoa > Arthropoda > Insecta > Lepidoptera > Erebidae > Eilema > Eilema depressum. The sequence goes on from OU612035.1 coordinate 11,803,636, forward strand.
CAGGTAAGCAAAGATATCGTATCTTAAAAATGTTAACAGATTAAAACCCAAATAATATCTATATCATCAATTTATGCTATCAAAACATTGTGATTTAACAAATTCAAGTGGGTGTATTATTTTTTTTCATCGTCATCCGAACTTGCACTTTTGAGACCGTAGTCCGCTCTCTTACCTATCCTATCTGCTATCTCCTCTTATCCTCTTGTTTTGATTTACAGGAGTCGTTCCTGTCTGTCTTTGATCCCAAGAGGACAGCCTGTGCCAGAGCCTCGTCCATCCATCACCAGGTGTAACATTTAGCAAGACGGAAGTTGACATGGACAGACTACAAAGATCTTAATACTATAAGTACCATTGACAAACGTGAGGCAAAACAGGATTTAATACATTATGTTAAGGAAACTTTAATAATGTGGGGCAAAAAAGCGAGGCGAATCCGGAATGAACCGATATGATTTATGTGAAACAAGCACTTGCGGATAATTGCTTTTAAGAAATAAAAGCATATTAAACTGATTTTCTCTTGGGAAAATCATGTTATGGTTATCATTCTATAACTTATAGGAATATTGTAGTACTTACTTAAATTAATATGTGAAAATGGATAAAACTTGATCAGATACTTTTGCTGTTTATAATGTGTCAGTTGATTGTATAGGTATTTAGAATACATTTTTGATTTCGTCCGAAGAATTTCGACTATCCAGTACAGGTTTAGGTCAACCAATTGACCAAAGTATTTCCTTTAAAAGGACTGTGCCCCGAGCTCTAAATATATTCGAATTCGGAACGTAAACGTATTGGGAGAACGGAGCATTGCGATTGGCCGCCTGCCTACTGTGAACCTGTGTATGTGTGAAGCCTGCCAATCGTAATGCTCCGTTTTCTCGATACGTTCCGTATACGAATATTTTTCTTACTCGGGGCCCTAGTCACGGGTTCAAGCTACGTCCTGGATGTTCTTTTTAGTTCAATTTATTGTACAAGTGAGTACACTAACAGTTTCAAAATTTCATTTAATGTGCTTTAAAGAGATCATTACTTGATTCCAACAGGATGTCTGGTACATACATGAAACGTAAGGCAATTCATTACAGTTGATACGACATCCACATGGTATACCACTCCAGATGTTCCCATTAATTATTCAGAAAAGTTTTACGTTCGTTTTCCAAATACTACACACAGGAGTATGTTAAGGTATGATTCCGAAGCCGACCGCATACGATTGCGGCTTCTCAGAATAGAATAGAATAATTTATTTGCCTTTAAACATGGTAACATTGTACATTATAGATAACACACTTGTACTTTTCCACAATATTTATTGTTCTCCTAACCGGTTTCACCTCACGGCATTCTCAAAGGATTACATTGATGGTTATGAACATTTGGCTTGTTAAAGATTACGATATACTAATATTGTGGAAAAGTACAAGTGTGTTATCTATAATGTATAATAATAACTTCCACCAAGTGCCATCAATCAACAGTATAAATGGTAACATTGGATCTTACAATAGTTAAGTGTACGCACAACATGTTTAGCTGCAGACTGCAGCATGCAAATTTTATCAGTCACATTATACATTGTAATATTTGTAATACAATAAAATAAAATTAAAAACATGACAGTGGTAGTTACAATATTCACCAGTCATGGCATGCAAATATTAATTTATTATAGGTATTCATTATATGTCCATATAAGTAGGTAGATAATGTCATAATATTACTAGGTACTACAAAATAAAATAATTTTTTTTTTTATTATACAAGAGAATAATAAAAATTAAAATTCTCTCTCTCTTTTATCCCTATCGGAGTTTAACAAGTAATGGGTACGCTGTATGCGTCGGCAGTTGTCCTATGCGGTCGGCAGTTGTCTTGCGGTCGGCTTCGGAATCATACTTTTATGGCCTTGATAACCAACGGCCCAATACGATAAATTTCAAATTGGACACAGCCATATTATGTATAAATACTATTACATATATGACACAGGCGACACAGCTATCAGAATCAGAATAGAATAACTAACACAAGTGTGTGCTATCAATCAGTCAACGCCCGACTACATAAACTGGCGTGTGATAAGGTTTAAAATATACATATAATCACGCCTTTATTCCCGGAGGGTTAGGCAGAGCCGAATTAATACCCACATTTCACCAATCAATGTATTAGGTCCCACGTAATAGGGGGTGAGCCTATTGCCGTATTCCGGGCACTATTGTTGACCCGAGCCACGTAACGTATCTGAGGCTGAGTTTGGGCTGTATATATCTGTCTGATGTTAAACAGCTCTATCCCTTAGTCGCCTTGTACGACACCGCAACGGAGGAGATGGGGTGGCCCGAATTCTACTCTGCCGGGAATCACGCGGCTGTTCAAAATATATTTACATACTAATATAAATGCTCACAACTATTTACCTTCTGGGGTAGGCAGAGACAACAGCTCGGCTGCCCAAATTCAAAACCCAATAAGGGACATTTTTTTACGAAAACACTTTCTTTCCATATTTCGAACTTTCATAGGGAACCGCATCGACTTGTGAAGACACCAGTGCTTTAAAATCTTACAAAATAACAGATATTTTGACACCATGAAACCTAGTAAGTGCATTTTCACTCTCGGAAAACAAGATCAAAAACCTAGCAACTCGCATTTACAACTTCAAAACTCAGCAAGTCACATGCACTTACTGTGTTTTGTTATTGGGAATTGAGATTTCCATTTTCAAAGTTAGTAAGGGGTATAAAACGTGCAATATACATTATTATCGAAATATTTTACTCATTATGTACTCAGTGCTCTATCCAATAAATATCACTTTATTACTCTAACCCCAATACTTTTGGAAGGCTTGCCCGTTTTATGTTTTTACGCTCTCCTGTAAAATTTGTTAAAAAACACTTAATGGGTTTTGAATTTGAGCAGCCGAGCTCTCAATCTGCTTCTATCTTTACATAGGTACTTCACGAGCTTCCTCTACCTATACTGTCATTAAACTTTTTATGTAAGCCCGCCTGTTTCGAGTGCTTCTGCCTGGACCCCAATTCTGCTAACTGCTAAGTGCCGACCAAAGACACTTATAAGGTCAAAGATGGATTGTAAATATTTTTGTGTAAACACTTTTATCGTTGAGTGTACGTTGAACCTGATACTGACAAACACTCTGAGTAGGATATCAACGGTTGAAAGGAAAAATGTACAGGCGACATCGAGTTTTCATAGAAAAAAGTTCCTTAGGCAAATCATAAACCATTTACAACAAGGTAGTTTTCCTATCAACTACCCTTGTCGCTTGCGGCCTTTAGTTTTTCAGCAGATATGTAAGTATTTGACATCTGAATGAATGCAGCAGATGCATCTTTACAAAACGGCATCACGAGTGTATGCTGTGCCAAACGATTGTCTAGTACAAATTGCTAGACTTTCCATTCTAATAGGATTTACATGCCAAACTGATACGAATAGAAATTCTTCAAAGGAATGAAATTTATGCATTGGGAAATTGTGAATGAATTTTTTAACAAGTAGAATCAATCACTTTACTTGCTGACGGTGTGTACTGATGAACATTTCAAGTACTTAAAATAAGAAAAGAAAAATGCGCAGCTACAATACGTCCCCTTCGTCATCGTCAGCCCCCCTAGAGAAGTGACAATTCGTTGGCCGGCGTATTGTAGAATAGAATGACGAATGTATGGGATTTGACGTTTATGACATACGTTGATGACTGTCATATACGTCAAATCTCATACATTCCCATACCCGGGCAGGGTTGAGAACGGCAAGAACTTTTGCAGGTAGTAGAGAACGGAATAATTTTTATTCTTTTAACACGTGGTGGGTAGAGTTGTGTGGATTGAGAACGGAAACCGTCGAATCTCTTCGTTGGTCTTCCTTTTTTTTTTCTTTTTTTATCGTGCGAAAAATCCCCACGGATACCTCCCCCGCTGGAGCCGGAGGAGGAGGTAATGTCGGACTCGAACCGACTAAAACGCACGCCGTCTGTGGGCCGTAGGTTGCCGGAGGTGAGATTGTCGTAGCCATATCGTAGCCATATCCCTCGCACCCCGGCCGACCCAGGTCCATATCTCTCGATTGATCTCTGTATAAAATTTAACTAGGTACCTACACCAAAACGAACTCGACGCGACGTGCCCATCCGAGTACGCAATATTCTTAAAGGATTGAAAGTTCTCGTTTAGAATAAGATATAGATTACGGTGGGCAAAGACGCAGTGCGGCTGGGTGCTTTTATTCAGCGACGTTATCACATCGTTAAAATAAAGCAGCCAGGCTCACTGCTCTCAGAACAGTCAGAACACTGCAGTAAGTACATACAACTTTTCAAGATGGGATATACTTTACTTAATATATTAATATACTTATTATATTTTTGCACGTCATACGTAAGTAATCTAAGGCGACAGGGTATATCGAAACAAAAATCTATGGTGTATTTCCTATCTAACTAAATCGATCTAATGTTTACTATTTGCTTCAGGGTTATTATTCTGAGTGACATCGAGTTTTCAACGCAGTCGTAACGTGAAAAGACAGTGGATTACAATAATTGGTTAACTTATAAGAGAGAAATGACGGCTTTTACGAACGCGCGTAGTTACAGAACTGTTTGCCACTCAGAATAAGGGCCTGGTCAATGCATGATTTGATAAACCAGATAATGTCGAAGACAGTCACAAACCCAATACAGGTTCGTTGACCGCAAGACAGCCTGTTTTATTTACCAAAATATATTTGAGATATGCGTAGTTGACATGAATTTGACTCGAAATATTTAATGAGAACGAAGATCCGGTCATAATTTTTTGTCAATCCTTTAGACAACACTATATATATTTAATATGGAGAAACGATCTGTTTTTGATAAGTAGCATCATAGGAAAATAACAAATATACCTATAATTTTGAGATTTTATTATTTAACAATTAACTTACTAACACTATATTAATATTCAACGTCTATTGAGATAAAATATATACGTAGAATTGGTAACAAAATATTCACAAAACTATGCTATATCTATACTAAATGTACAAAAATGAAAAAGGGGGGCAGACTTGCAGTCTTCTCCTTCTTTAGCCATCAAAAATTCGTCCCCATCGAACTCTACTGGGACCGTGCCTAGAAAGCTGGCGGCATCACCGCGCTGAATTGGGATGCCAATTCTTTGAGCGAGGTAAACTCTCACGGGAAGCGTCGATTATTCGCTTAGAACACTTGAAGCCTCGACATGGATGTCTTTGTTTTATTTTATCTAAAATACAATACAATTACTATCCACAAAAAGTCACAAAATATAAGCGAACTCTACTATTTACGGAGCGCGATGAGGGTCATATTAATATTCTATCCACCTACAAAAATGGCTACTACCTACATTAATAACTCGACATTCAAAGCTGAACTTCATTACTAAAAATCTGATGAACCAAACTGGGTTTTCACGTTGCATACACCATCCTTGATGCACTCCAGTCTAAATTTAATACTAGCATGTCATCCAAGAAAAACACTCTTTGTAAATCATACACATCAAAGGCTAGACAGGAATGCGTTATTGTTTATGAGTTCATGAGAATTCATTAGCTTCTTGAAATGCCGTAAAACTACCAACAACAAACAATTGAGCAAATATTTACTACACACGTAAAGGAAACAGTGTATACTTAACTATTCTGCCGTAAGGGTCATTTCGAAACAGGCGGAAAAATGCTCGAGCAGTTGTCAAGTGGTGATTAAATATTTACCTTATTCCATTACTACACTTGAAAATATTTAAGAGATACGATTTGACAGATGTCTGGATTCATGGTAGGTAACTAGGCACTATTGAAAGGATACATGAAACTGTTATAAATTAAGTTAAACCATTTCTAAATACGTAATAACTTATAATAGTAAGTATAAAAAATATGATGTGACATATTTCACTTTAAATTACTACAAATATTTTAAGAATTGCTACAAATAATTTAAAATATGACGTGATTCTTCATTTTTCGAAATCTCGTGTGACAGCTACGTCATATCGTTCTTATTTTTTCATTTGAGTGTTGCGGCTGTGTTCTCTATGGTTGTTACATTTTAATCGTATGGAGTTTATGTCAACTCGTTACGTTTATGGTTGGCGTTGCCAGAATGTAACTTTTGTAATATTATGTATTTCTTTTTACCCTCTTATGTTTCTTCTAAGTAATACAAATGAAAATATTGCTTAGATTTTTCTTTTATCGTATCGCATACTAGAGACAACGAATTTTTTTTATTTTTTTTCTGATACTGAAATCGAAAGTAGCTCAGACAGTGAATATATAAAAATTATAAATACCCATTTCGTATTTTCATTTACCCTGCTTTATTAACATTATATATCCTGAACCTAATATCAATACTAGATAAATATTAAATTGATTGTAAAAATGCACCTCTTAGATTATTTTGCCTACCAGCATCATCATGCGCATGGAGACGTATTTTCCTAATTGCATCTGAGGCCAAAGCTTGCCAAAGCTATAATTTTTAGGTTTTTAGGTTTCCCGTAGGAGCCGCGTGGTTCCCGGCAGAGTAGAACTTGGGCCTCCCCATCTCTTCCTATGCGGTGTCGTACCAGGCGACTAAGGGATAGGGCTGTTTATCAGCAGACAGTTATATAGGTACAGCCACAACTTAGCCTCAGATGCATACCTCGAGTCAACAATAGTGCCAGGAATATGGCAATAGGCTCACCCCCTATTACGTGGGACCGAATAACTACAAATACCTATTTATCTATTATTTTTAACCTATTTATCTATTTTTTTTGTATGTTTGTTATGCGATTGTGAAGCCAATTCTAGACGGATTTTGAAAATTCTTTTTTTGTTCGTAAGTAGATTATTTCGAAATGGTCCCATTTAAATTTTGTAAAGATCTGATGATGGGTTTCCGAGATTAGACCAAGGAACTCTTCAAAAAGTACCAGGAAATCAGCCGCGATTGCTGCAATCGCATATTATTGCAATGTTTTCATTAAGCCTAACACATATAGGTACTAATCCAAATATCAATACTAGATATATTACATGATTAATCAGTGTTGCCAGGGCCAGATAGTCTAGTGTAAATGTAAACAAGATAGCTTAAAAAGTTACTTAACAGGGAAAAAGTAACGTTGTTTTATGGTATGAAAATCTTGTGGGATAATTATTATATTGCGCGGTTATGATGAATAGTTTTATTTATTCACAATGTTACAAAAGTTACATTTTGGCAGCTATGCGATTAATCTTTTGTTACTTGAATCGATTATTCTGACAATTGATTTAAGAAGCTCCATCCCTAGACTATAAACGTCAAATCGTATCTTTTAAATATTTTCAACTGTAAAAAGCATAAAGTAGTAACGCGTTACAGTCTTATGGCATGATTCCGAACTCTGTAGCATTTGCTGATTCCGAGTAGGGCAGCAGTGTTGCTCTGTCCCCCTAGACAAGTGGCAATTCTTTGGCCGGCGTATTGTAGAATAAAATGACGAATGTGTGGGATTTGATGTTTATGACATACGTTGACGACTGTCTTATACGTCAATTCCCATACATTCGTCATTCTATTCTACAATACGCCGACCAACGGATTTCCACTTCTTGTCTAGGAGGGCTGTTATGTTGGTGATGTGCTGTTGTTTATTCATTCATTTGCTTTGAGTTGACAAGAAGTTGAGTTTTTATGAGTATCTATATCTACGGTCTGTCGCAGCAGTGGGACGACACTGCTGCCACTGCCTTGCTGACGCGTCATTGCTGCGTGGTTCGGAATGTAATCTCATAATATAAAGACATAGAGATTTTATGAGGTCCAGCAGTGCTGCGACAGTACTGCTGCATGCTGCTAAGTTAGGAATCATACCTTATCATACCACTGCATACTTTTCAGCGTTGCCTATGAAATAAGACTAATATAACTTAAAAAGTACTCGAGCATTTTACCCCCTGGTCTGAATTAGCCGTAACTATACGCCGAAATTGTTACACAATGTATCAACATAGTGATTAATTTGTTTACTATGCCGCAGGCTCTGAGTTATGGCATGGAGTTAAATAATGGTACGGAGAATAATAACAAGTCATCAATGTTAGTTAAAAACTCTCTCTCTCCACGAGGTATGTAAATATTATAGGTATGTGAAACATTACACACAGACATGAAAGACAATCATCTAGTTAGACAAATGTACCTAGTCTGACTGCGTGAGACGACCCCGTGGCACCATCCAATGACACCACTGGTAGTGTCAAGGGTATTATTCTATCCCCATAACACGGTGGTGTTATGGGGATAGAATAATACACTACCGGTGGTAGTGTCAAGGGTACAAATTAAATCCCCATTACACCACCGCACCGGTAGTAGTGTCAAGGATATTTATCGTAGTTTTAAAGTAATAAGCAAAAAGCATTTTCAGTTTTATTTAGTGGATGTGTGGAGGATTCCAGAAAGTGAACGATAGCTTTTAAATAAACAAGTTGGACGTCATCGTCATGACGTAAGCAAGCAAGTGTGATTCGTCATCATTGCTGCAGGTTCGACAACGTACGGTAATAAATTGACGAAAACCTCGTAGTTGGTATGTATTATCTAGCAGTCAGACGGTCACATAACAGTCTACCTTTAGGACATAACTCCAAAGATAGGATATAAATACTTGAATACTTCAGGTGATTTGGCAAGCTCGCTCGGAGACTTGGCATGACACTACTACAGAACAGAGACATTTTAAGAACATTTGTTCGCCTACACAAGCCTCGACAGATCGTACCTAAACAATAGCAGTCCGTGGTTTCACTTTCATTCCGTAAAAGCGAAACTTGTACGTTGTAATTAAAATGAACTTTTAAAGCAATTAGTTTAATAACTTTTCCAATAGACTTAGATCGGGGTTTCGTCCAGTCCCGTCTTGTATGTTGTCTTTTTTCGATTTAAATCTATAGTATCTGCATGCTTTATTGTATTAATTATAGACATTTCTTCATCGCAGCGCTAAAATCAGTTGCACCCATAGCTTGCACTTTAGAATATGCGCTTTTTCCTTTATTCCCCAAAGATTTGCTGGGAGAAAACTCAATACTCAGTTAAGCTCGCCTTTGTACATCAAAATGTATTGTTATGATTACTTCTTAATGAATTATTTTCAATGTACAATAAAGAATAAATTAAGCCTAGTGTACGTTCTCCTTAAACTCTATCTGACTGCAGTTTACATTCTTCATCCTAGTGTTAATCCCGGTCACATCCGAAGCTTTCACCTCGGTGTCCGCTTACTGACTACACTCTATCTGAGCTAGGCTAGCTAGAAAGACCTTTGCTAATGGGCATCATATTAGCCGATCCTTTGCCTTCAGCATAAATTACCTTTTTTCGTGCAGAAATCCCATTAAATGGCCAAAAGTTGTGCTTGTGACGCAAATGCCTACTTAGGGGCAATATGAAATGGAGAGCGGACGGCTGAAACAATTTTATTTATCACGGTTCCTCGTATTTACTTTTTCGATATCCATTTTATATCGGGCAAAAAAAAAGTCGATTCTCTATCGTACTGTAGCCAATATTCGCGACCTCGAGTATGGCGTCAATGCGTCAAATACAAACAGTCCCATACACATAGCTACTGAATTATTTATAGCAGGATTTTTAATAACTACCGAAGAGACCTTTGAACAGTCATACACATATTTTTATTCAACGTCTTGTGTTGATAGTGTTAAGAATTCTATAGATAGTTCGACAAGCTATGTCAGCTTACCGCTTGGAACGTGATCAATAGAATAGAATAGAATTTATTTGCTTATAAAACGTTAATCATTATTCATCATGCAAATACTAACGCCTTCTAGAGAATGAATAAAAAGCTTCGAAAAATACATGGCAGGAAGCATTTTCCATAATTTGGGCATAATAAGTATATTCTAGAAAAGAGGGTAGCCGCCTGACCTCTAGACCCTAAAAAGAACACCTTCATCAGTGCCTCGTTCGGTGGCCAGCAAGAGAAACTGCTAGCAGTTGAGGTTGGCTTGGGCCACAAAGATCTCGATGGGATCCCTTTAACAGCGAAAACTAGAATCAACAATAAGTGATAATTTCCAGAATAAGCGCTACAATACCCAAATACCTAGGTAGAAATTGGTAAATTTATCAATATATATTCGTTCTACAATTTTACTCACAACATTTTGGTCACTTGGCATTGCAAAATATCTATTATTATCAATACTATCTATCCTTGAATAATATTGTTAACTTTAATGAAATTGCCGATGACTGGATGATGATGATGACTGATAAATGACTGCAACTCTCGTGCTGTCTCATAAACCTTCAAATGTAACAAAACACTCGTTCATGTAACATAGTTTGCGGTGTGCCACAAGGAACGATCTTAGGTCCTTTGCTTTTCTTCCTTTATGTTTGCGTATGATTATGATATGTTATGATTTTTCTACTTTGGACGTTCAGGGTCAAGAGCGAGGGACAAACTGATTAACTGGTTTCAATCTAGTATCAAAAACTTGTTACACTACATTATTTGCAGCTCAAAAACCAATCTTTATAAAGTGTGCAATGGTGACGCATTTTAACAGTAGTCATAGAAGCGTAGCCGAAACCTATAACACTTATGACGTTAAACTAACTATAAATGTATGGCGCTAGTATGTAATGCTACTTATTCTATGGCGCTAGACACGTATTTACCTCCTATATTGGTGATACGTCACAATATGCGCATTAAAGGTCGAATTAATTACTTTTAACCCTTTGTTTCGCGTGAATCACAGGTAGTTGAAGTTATAAATATGGTAATCGGTCTAGTACACACACCCAAAGCCCAAAAAAATATACCTTTAGGACGTACGCCCAGAAGTCTCTGTGAAAGACAAGAGCTCTGCATCCCTGGTCTTTACGCTACTATTAACCATTTCGAACAATACATAGATGACATATTATTATGGTCACACTCACGCCTCTTGCCTATTGAGATAAGTAGACAAAAATCTTTCCACTTGCTACGATCCTGGCATACATCGCTTTTTATTCCCTTCAATTGGCATTGCGGTTTTTCCACGAACGAACCAGCCCCTCTAGACAAGTGGCAATTCGTCGGCCAGCGTTCTGTAGAATAGAATGCCAAATGTATGGGATTTGACGTATATGACAGGCGTCAACGAATGTCAAAAACGTCAAATCCAATACATTCGTCATTATATTCCATGATACGCCGAGCAACGAATTGCGACTTGTCTAGGGGGGCAGGAAAAACGAGTTATGCGACAAGTAATAATATACTATCCAAACAATTTTGTTTATTAACTTTTATAATCACTAAGTGTTTCTAGCTATCAATAAACGAGGTTGTGTTTAAGGGCAAACGAATTAATGAATTCTATTGTGAGCGGCTCATATAACATGTAGCATAAAACTTTTCGACACGCTGCTTCTCATTTTAATTATAAACATTTCTCAACATTTATATTCGTCCATTCAAAGGTTGGCCCTCGAAACATTGCTTTGAGCAATAAGGTCACCTTAGGCCACCCTTTTAACCATTTATGCTAATTAATTGTCTAAGCAAAAATTAATTGGCGTATAATAATGTTTACTTCTGTTATATTCTTAATACAATAGCATTAAATAAACATTTAATTATGTTTAAAATGCATGATTTTCTGAAATTCCTGTACAGCAACCATAAAATAAATAGGTACCTAGTAGGGATAATGCTGATCATGCATGCCCGCGCTTGATAATAGTAATATTGTATTTATTTTTGTGTATTTGTTAATTGTTGATAAGTTAATGAGTTTATAAAATATACTATGCTTCACTGTGTTCTTAATTATGCTAACTATTTTATTTTTGCCCAAACATCCGCTATGCTAATCTCCGAAACGACCGAGCCGAACTTCACTAGACTATGCGATTCCTTTACAATGTATAAGTGCTGTATACTGTGCCTACCTATTGTACATGCCAACTTAATTACTTCCCAGAAATTCAGATACATTTTTATCTCTTTGTTTTTTCATATTAAATACGAAGACTTTATTTGTAGAGGACTTTTCTCAATCTTATTCTTGACACTATTCGCTTTGCTATCATTTTTAGTGATAACATAAACAAATATTACTACTCAGTATAACGTAAAAGTACTTAATTATTATATTTCCCATAAAAATATTTTAATTATATTTATAGGCAATATGGTGTCAAATGAGTTGTCGGTTTCCGCTTCAGTGTGTCCCCTCCAGTGCTCTTCTAAAAATAACACGTAATCGTAATCGTTTTGCACAAAGAGATTACATTGTTGATACATAATGACTTTTTCGATAAAAATAAATGCGAAGAAGTTTCAGGAAACGTGAAATACCGTGAAATACGTCACATTAATTTACATAAATATTCTTTCTACTTACTTGGAGACATTCCTGAATGAGTCAAACATCTTGTAACCGTTACTAATGCCAAAACAGAGGCCACGAAATAATTCCAAAGAGTTACCGCCAAAACAACTATTCACAACACAGCACAAAGTATCACAACAATAAAATACTGGCACAAAGAAACCACAAAACCTATTTAATATTATAGCCGCTACCAATTTTAAGAAACTAATTATAAATTTAAAATTCGAAAACGTGCGATCACAGCGCCAATCACAACATTACAAAGTTCACGCACGTATTCACAAAAGTAAATAAAATAATTATCAACACAATGATATCGAGTACATACGTCGGACACTCGACGCCTACTGCGCGCCAATACAAATCGCGGATAATGTTATCCAAATGTAAAACTCGTTACATATTTATTTATACGATGTATGGTTAAAGACTCCTTTGTTCATTTCTATATATTTTGGAGCATTGACTTTTGACACTGCGAAAATGAGATCTAGGTAAATGATAATAATCTGCAGACGTATTTAAACGTTCGAAGAATATTTTCGCTTTGTTCCTCCATCATTGAGCAGTATAAATTTAAATTAAAAGTGTGTTCACGTGGCCAATATTTATAATAGGAATTCGTTTTTTTAAGACCATTGACATTTGAAAATGTGTGTCCAGTGTCCATAGTGATTTCCAAATGTCTATGGTCTCAACTAGTTTTTAAGTTACAATCATTATTTAGTTTTAAGGATACCTAACTTTTTTTTATTTAGTGTGCAGGTGGACATTGGACATTTTGTGGTTCCTAGAGTTTCTCGGAAAACTTGATTAAAAATTTTACGAACATTTTTTTTTGACAATTGCGAAATTGCGACGATTCTTTTGACAGCAGAAGCCATTATGGAATTTTTTTATCGTTGGGGTGTTATTTAAAAATAGAATACTGGGCCTTGATTCTTTAGTTACCTTCACAAAATGGCAATGCGGCCAATACTTCCTTCTCATTAATATTTTATTCTAATCTAACTAAGTAGTCGTTTTTAGTACAAAAATATACGGTTCCGTTATTATGACCTAGAAACAGACATTGAACTTATAGAATTGTTGACTAAAATTAGAACATCTCGTTACTTCTCAAGGATACGGGAAATTATGACTAACACTGAAACAAAGTTTGAAGTTGAGGAACGCCCAACCGCAGCATTGGTTTTATGCTATTTTGGGCGAAAATAAACGTCATACATAATATAGCTATTTTTTATTATATATATCATTGTTATTTATCAGTATCTACTATTATTATAGCTAGTGGGCGATGAACTGTGTGTCATATAAGAGAGAACAGCAGGTTAGTGGTGACGTATTTTTCTAAATTGAGATAGAAGGAAGATAAAAAAAAAAGGAAAAAAAATATTTATTAAAAAAGATTGAGCCCTTGTAATTGTTTAAATTTTTGCTTTTCCTTATGGGAAGCAAACTATTTAGGGAAAGTCTATCTTGAAATATGGATTTATTCAAACTAGTCATTTTGGGAAGTCGTCATTGTGAGCCTAAAGGAATAAAATTTATACGATAAGAAACTAGCCTTCCGCCCGCGGCTCAGTCCCGCGTGCATCTCGGTTAACGCGACCTTTGCTCATATCTTCGGTTCTAAACAACCGATTGCGATCAAACAAACGTAAGATTTTAAGTCTGAGTAAGCCTTTCTAACAAAAAAAACCGCATCAAAATCCGTCTAGTAGTTTTTGCGTTCATTGCGGACAAGCAGACAAACAGACAGGAAATGAAAAAAAAAAATTTCGTGTTCAGTATCGTTAATATAACATAACCCAAGTATTTTTTTTAAATATCTCCAATATACAGACACGACCACTTTACAATTATATAATAGTATAGATAGATAGATAGATAACCGTATTCCAAAGTCGTCAAGTGGCTAGCAACTAACACTGAAGATTTGACGGCCATTTTTGGTCATCTACAATTTTATGATTTTTGCATCATCGCTACTCTTATAACCAGCATAATAAAATTTATGATAAAAAATAAAATAAGTGATAACTTTTATTATTATGTAGTACTATTTTGTAATCGTGCCTTATGGTGAACTAATAATACACCTAGCGCCATCTAGTATAAATGAACTGAACGAACTTTTTCTTTTCAACCTATTTTTTACCAGATATGGTTGGAATGTACCACCTGCCTGCAATTCAGGCATTCTGTTAATAAAATCCAAGAAAGAGTAAAATACAACTAGAATTAAATACACTGAATTCATTATACGTAAATAGTAACAAGGTCGGCTTGGCCCTCAAAAGATTTTGGTCCTCGTACACCCTAAGACAAGTATTCTTTCCTTTTTTACTTCCAAAGTTTATTAACCTCACGTACTGAACTTGCAGTGAACAGTTTATTTCTATTGGGCTATTTATCTCATTCACATTATACTAACTAATGTCGGTTTAATGTTTTTTAATGTCAGTATCTACACAGGCATGCATCATACTAAATCAGGGGCACGTTCATCGTATATTATTATCAAATGTCGTGTAAACAAACAAAGAAAAATAAATTTTAATGATTATAAAAGATTATAGTTTGTACTTTTTAGTGGAAAATGTTGAAAACCTAATGGAAATTGAAGGAAGTAGTCATAAAATTAAGGAGTTCAGAAAAACTGGTTCCATAACAGCCATTACCACCCATCTCATCCGAACAGAGGGGGGACTAACGGAAAAATACGCAGACGATATCAATGCGAGAGAAGAGAGAACTCGAAATACAACCCTGTACCAACACCAACTCGTCTAGCCAGTGTGGAAACAGTAGGCCAAAGCTTCCCAACACTGGGAGGTAGGAGGAAGCCTCCAAACAGGTAGTTAAGTCGTTTTGGTCGGGGTTTTAAAATCAGCCTCCGTGGACTTGTATCCAGTAAAATGGATTTAGACTAAACGAACATAGAGCTAAACAAGAGCATTCTAAGAACATTGTTTCTTAATATTTTAGTGTAAATGTAACCTTATTTTCAGCGTTTACATAAGAAAGAACAACGAACGAATGTTCTGTCACTCTTTACACTAATAGAATTTGACGTAGAGGGAATAGAATGAGCATTCGCTCGTCTCATGTAAATCAACCTTTAGGTGACAGACAAACACGAAGCCCACTTGAGAGAAAATAGTTACCGTAGCCTATGAACGTATGATGCAACACCAGAGGCGTTACACTCGTGCTGCCGACCCTGAAGAAACCTTCTAATGCTTTTCTTGAGAACCCCATATATTAGTCGCTTGGGAAAACAACAGTAGTGAGTTCATTCTACAGCTTCTCTTTCTCATTTTCTCTCTATTATAGTTCCATCAGTTCAGCTATGACAATGTTATGTTATGGTAGTAACAACAAGTATTTTGTTTATTAAGCAAGCAGGTACTGGATTGCCGGGGTGCGAGGGATATATGTCTACGACTATAATCACCTCCGGCAACCGACGGCCCACAGATGGTGTGCTTTTTAGTCGGTTGAAGTCGGACATAACCTCCTCCACCGGCTCCGGCGGAGGGGTATCCGTGGGGATTTTTCGCATGATAAAGAAAAAAGGTAAGTAAGTACTGTATTTTTTGAGCATCTACTCGAACAATACAAAATTGACGTCCAACCTTTCATAGAAGTGAAGAATCAGACAGCAAAGAAGTAATATCGCCAACCATCCTTATAAAGTTTTTTTGCAGTAAAACGTAAGTTAATGACTTGGTACACCCTGTGGTTGACCACAAGCACCTAATGACCGATGCGCGGCAAAAACTTGAGCATCATCTTAACTCCGATGAAAAAAATAAAAAAAATAATTAATGGAGTAAAAAAAAATTGCTGGTACAATAATATCAACGGTTCAATGACAAAAGGGCGTAACCGACAACGTCAGTTGATTGAACAATAATTGTTATTGTGTCGTAAAGGTCATTGTTGTAGTTTAGGATTTTAGTTCTTTGGAAAAGGTTTTGTCGCTTGCAGACTTTTGCCTGACAAACATCGATTATAATTTGTTTTCTGGGCGTCATGAATGATGATGATTTTTTACAAGTTATTTTAATATTTGATTTGCTCGATCAGGTAGCGCATCAATTTGGCACTGACTTCCATGGACGTAATAAAACAGTAGGTAGTAAGTAACTACATCAGTCATTAATGATCATTTGGTAGCTTTGGTCTTTTTTTTTTTTTTTATACCACTTAGGTGGCAGACAAGCACACGGCCCACCTGATGGAAAGTGGTTACCGTGGCCTATGGACGTATGCAACACCAGGGGCGTCACACTCGTGCTGCCGACCCTGAAGAAACCTTGTAATGCCCTTCTTGAAGAACCCCATATTGTAGTCGCTTGGGAAAACCATCGCGGGGAGTTCATTCCACAGCTTGAGTGTGCGAGGGATGAAGTTCCTTTCATACCGCACAGTGCGCACCGTTTCCGGTCGCAATGTGTGAGGATGAACTCCCCGCCTATGACGAGAAGTGCGATGATAGAATGTAGCTGTGGGCATCATGTCAAACAATTCATCTGAGCACAAACCATTGTATAGGCGGTAAAACACACACAGTGAAGCAAAGTCTCTCCTGAGACTGAGTGGTTCCACATCGCCTGTGAGTATGGGATTGCCGACGAGCCTCAACGCCCGTCTTTGTACCGAGTCGAAAGGGTCAAGCTGGCACGCAGGCGCTCCGGCAAAAAGGTGACAGCAGTACTCCATGTGGGGCCGAACCTGTGCCTTATAAAGGAGGAGTCGTTGCCCCGCAGTGAAGTACTGCTTCGCCCTGTTGAGCACCCCAAGTTTCTTTGATGCCAACTTGACCTTGTCTTCCAGATGACTTCGGTATTGGACGTCGCTGGAGATATCGACACCAAGAATCCCGATACTTGTGGAGATGGTGAGCGGTGTGCCCAGGAATTGCGGCGCTACAACAAACAAAAAGCGGTCTAGAGAACACATCATTCTAAATTAAAACTGGAGTAAGTTAATCTGGAGTGAACCCTGGGCAGCGGAGACCGCAGCGCCTCACTCACTTCAGGGGAGGTGCTATTCAAAAAGCACGTGCAAGTATCCAGATTTTTAATTTGCCGATGCGGTACCTAGCTAGAAGCGAAGGAGACTGCCTAAGATCGACTAGCTTAATGGCAAGTTCCAGCAGAGCATTATCTCTATTAGCCTGTCGCAAGCCTGGGACTAAGTATCCTAATCCTCCTTGTCATATTTTGGTTTATATAATGGTACTAGCTTTTGCCCGCGGCTCCGCCCGCGTGGATGTCGGTTATCGCGACCAAACATAGCCTATGTCCTTTCTCAAGGTCTAACCTACCTCTATACCAAATTTCATCAAAATCGGTTCAGCGGTTTAGTCATAAAAGTGAGACAGACAGACAGACCGACAGAGTTACTTTCGCATTTATAATAGTAGGGATTTAAGGACGTCTACGTCGTCGGCTACATTCAGCCGCCTGTATCGTCTTACAGGTAAGATATTTGTATTGCCTGAGCATTTAAAATACACTGTGGCCATAGCCACAGGACAGGCCATTAGGACATGTGTCCAAGAATATTTGTACATTCCTGTATCGTTATCAGCATTTCAGCCTCGGTAAAACAAAATATCTAAGTTCAAATTAATAACAGGAATAGCTTAACTTCTACAATATTTACAATGATCAACACGGAAATAATATCGCAATTTACATTATTTTACTAAAAAAAAAGTCCCAATTAAAACGTTATTAGAGTTATTTACCTTATTAGTGCGCCTGCACTAAATGCACCGGCCAAATGGCGCGCGCGCTTAAACAATAAATGAATTAATTAAAACATTTCACACACAAAGTTTTGCTATAGTCCACTGAAAATATTATATTTCAGTGCACATTTATAAGTTACCAAACAACTATTTTACAGCATTTTTAAGAGACAAAACTATTTGCGACGTGAATTTGAAGTAGAATTCTTAGGACGTAATCCTTGTCGAAAGTGTAAGCGAATTAAAAATAAGTTTTATTTTAATGTCCTATAAGCACCCGATTCAAGTTCAAGCCAACCCTCCCACGCCCAAGCGGGTCACCTCGAAACCGGAGGGTAAACCTGGACGCGAAGGAAATGCCTTTCGGGCCCACCATACACCATACATCTGAAGACCCCAGGCATACCATCTCGCCGCCTTTGGAATTCTGTAGCAAGAAAAATGGCCAAGCAAACCTCATATGCTAGACAGTACACCTGCTGATTAACGGATGAGGTTTTGGCGTTCGCTTTCTTCTTGGGGTATGGGGGTCCAACAACAGTAATAGCCAAGATAAATCCCTAAGGAAAGCAGGCCCTTGAGCACTATGGTTGCATGGGGATAAGATCTTCAGAGCCAACAAAAGTTTGGACCTAAACGAAAGCAGGCCGTTGAGCACTAGAGGTGTACAAGATCTTCAGGGCCTAACCTTCACCTGCAAGCTGGTAAACATACCTCCACCGATGGTAATAGCGAATAAGAGTGAGGTAAAAAACGTGTACGAGACGAGTACACTCGCACGCAATACGCACCGATACCGTACAGGCGTACTCAATTGTCAATTATTGTCAATTGTGTAATATTGTTATTAAACAATGTTTACCTCCTTAAACACGCTACGCACAGTGTTACATTTTATATGCTCACTCCTGTATATTCAGAAAGAAGTGGCAAAGGCGTATTTATGCACCATTTGCTAGTTATATCTTTTGGTGTCATGATCTAACTGATGTCAACTGGGCAGTAGGCATAGGCACTGCAGGATTAAAAGTCATGTTGAAAGTTGAAATGAATCCGCAATAATAAATCAATTTAGTATAATATCCGCGTTCAATAGAGCATTTTCTTCAGTTTATTGATTGTGAATACTTTGATATGATTTACACGGTTTAATAGCTGCACGCTTCAATCAATAACAAATTACATAACAATGGCACCTGCATATTCCCATGAATCATTTCTAGCATTAACTTTTTAAAGCTAAGTACACACCAGGAAAATGAATGAGAACTATGGCTAGTAAAAAACACGAATGAATGAGCCCTTTTTTTTTGTTTATCGTGCACAAAATCCACACGGTCCTTTTGCGACCTCCGACGCTCGTCGCGGGCTGTGCGGGCAACGAGTATCCTCCATTCCCACTCCGTCGTCTACTTCTCGAGTCGCAGAAGGAGGCGGCGCGGCGCGGCGGCAGCCCACGACGAATGAATCAGCCTGGACTGTGGACGTCGCTGGGCAGCAAACGGTAATGACCAACGAAACCCATGCTCTTGCGTTCGTTCACATGCGTTTACTCTAATAGAGAAGAAGTAGTAGATTGACCCCGGAATCCGAAGTGAAAGCCTCGGAAGCAACCGGAACCTACGCTAAGATTATGATGACGACATAAATGCACTCTAAAAGTTTCAGACAACTCTTTACATACATTGTTAAGTAAATAATGAAATAGTAAACACAAGTGCAAGCGTGTGCACAAATTCCACCGATGCACTGGCGGTGAAGCGACTAGTGCAGATGTACCCACGTGGGTTAACCTTTAAACCTAGCCTATACTACACACACATGTGCTAGTGCTAGACGAGACAGTTCATGAATATCCGGGTATTAATTACCTAGCGGTTGTAGGTATCACGCGCAGTACACGTTTCTTTTGAGGATAACATAGCACGGGGTGCTACTGTGGTGGACAAGCTCACCACAGTAGCACCCCGTGCGTGCATGTCTCGAGGTATAGGTAGGTACTGGCCATATTTAAGCAGAATGAAACCACACGATATGGAAAATGGAACAGTTTGGTTCGATTCTGCTTAAATATGGTCATATTTCAATCAATGAATTGCCAATCGCAGTCTCCTGCTGGACATAGAACTCTCCCTATGTGTCCGATTGCTCCCGAACCTCTAGTTCGGTATTTGCAATTACAAATTAAAGGAGGATGAAGGATTTACCCTGTGCGTAAAGTGCAATTAACAATGTCGTATTTTGAAAAAGTTTTCACACAAAAGTACCTGATTCGAAGTTTTATTATTTTTCGCTAGTTGATTTCCTTGGTAACGCGTGTTATAACATTTTAAGCTATTGCATAGCTTCTATCGCGGGCCTTGAGCGTGGAGACCGAATCCAGAAATTCCGTAACGAAAAATGGTAACACCCCCAACTCCGAGCTCGCACGAACAGAGCCGAGCTGCTCCGAAGTAGCTTCGCTTAACGTAAGTAATTATAATTGCATAAGTTGTTAGTTTTCAAATTCTAATTCGAATTCAAATTCAAATTCAAATTCAGACTCGGACTCGGAAGTCCGAAGTTCGAAGTCCGAAATCCGAAATCCGAAATCCGAAATCAAATTCAAATTCAAATTCAAATTATTATTTATTATAATTGCATAAGTTCATATAAACTGCTATGCAATAGCTTTACCGCGGCAGTCCCAGAGTGCCACACGTCTTTTTTTTTTGCTGAAATCCCATACAAGTAAAATGCCTCCGAGCAGCCCTCCACAGGGCCGCTCCCGCCGCGGCCGGTATTTGTCGTAGCCGTAGGCAGCAGCGTCTCCCTTGGGAGGGAGAGAGACGCTGGCTGCCGCCTCCGTTGCCCAGGGTGCACCGCGCCGAAGTGGTCATACTATTACCTAAGAATTACTTCACCGATTTCATTATTTGTTTTCTGCTGTACAAGCTAGAAATTTTTAAAACACTTAACTTTAGTGTGCCACACATCTCTAAAGATATGTGGCCACACGGCCACACATTAATCTCAAAGCGTGTTATGAATATTGTCAATAATGAGTTTATGAGTTGAAACTGAAACTAATCTTGTTGTTATCGCACAGTTACATAGTAACAACCGTTATCTATGTTTACCAAGACTATTTACTTTATTCAGATTCAACAAGGACGTAATCCAAGGTATTATGCATTACGTTTTTCCTGTGCGTATATACACGTTATCGTTGCTTGTAAACACCATTGACTTCTATATAATATAGACAAGCTGTTTAGAACTAAAATCGTAGATATTCCTGTAATGATCATCCTAGTGTTAGTCCCGGTCGTACCCGAGGCCTACATCTCGGAGTCCGAGATCCACTCGAAGGAGAATCGCAGACCTTGCAGCCCGCGAGGAGCGCTGGAGAATCGCTAACCACGCGGCCCGCAACGAGCGGCGGCAACTCGGGCGTCGGAGGTCGCAGAATGACCTCCGTCCTCCATGAGCGCGGGCCTGGAGGTGACGGGTGGAGCCGCTTGTCACCCTAGCAGAAGCAGGCCGCGCCGAAGCGCAAAAATAAGTCCGAGATCCGTTTAAATAGCAGTGGCGGAGGGAGACAATTTTCAAAAGGGAAACCGGTGGAGATAAATCTTATCTCCTTATAGAACGACCATAGCATGTGTGGGATTCTGGGCATTCGAATATACCAGGGCTGCCCTTTACAGAGCAAGCCGGCAGGCATCAGTTTATAGGGATCCCTCGCCACAGTCACTATTAAATAGAGAAAGTCTTTTCGGCTCTATTCGGAGTGACTGCTGTCTGACCTCCTGGCCTGAGTAGTGGTTAGTGACCAACCATTGATAGAGTTTTTCAGGTCGCCAAAATAGGCCTCTGTCTTGACCTAACGACAGTTGACAGCCGGGACCGACTTTTAATGTATTCCTGTGTGAAGCGGCATTCGGAACGCAGAAACGACACAAAAGAAATATTCAAAAATTAAAAATTTGGCACCTATCTAAGATCATGCACCAATCAAACCCGAATCCATAACTGAAAACTACATAAAAATCGGACTAATAGTTTTGGAGAAAAATGGCAACATGAATTTGCACAAATAAATTTTAATATCCTTACTGTCTTCATTCTGTCGTGAGGAAGTAAATAAACTAATAAATCTTGATACCTATCTGTACAGGAAAATGAAAATGAATACAAGTTTCTTACATTTCATAATCTGTTAATAGAGCCCAGACATGGATGACACACTGAAACTACTAGTTTTTTATGTTAGCTATATTTTTTTAGACAAAACGGTGAAGCTATGCGTCATACATATTTACACGTACTGGTTTCAAGTTAACTGTACACTTATGCGTTTTTTTTGTTTTCGTGTAAGTAGTTAGAAGATATAAGTATTTTATAGTGAAAAACCCAACCGTAACCCAACCATACTATTAGCTAAATTACTGTAAATGTGACGACATCCTTGTGATGTAGTGGTGAAGCGTTCGACTGCTACTTCAGGATCGTGGGATTAACTCCTGCGCAGTGTGCGCAGTGCAAATAGCACAGCTAAGTACTACCCATATTAGTATTATAAATAAAATGAAGGTAACTCTGTCTGTCTGTGTCTGTTACGCTTTCACGCCTAAACTACTGAAGCGATATAGATGAAATTTGTTATACAGGTAGATTAGAGCTTGTTTGGTCGCGATAACCGACATCCAAGCGGACGGAGCCGCGGGCAACAGCTAGTTTCTTATAAAAACATGGCCGACAATCATATCTACGACGTCACAAATGGCAATGATCGCATTTTCGAGTTCAGAGGGTAACTCAGACTTATCTATTGTAGCTACTCATTATAAATACTAAGTTCATTAAAATCGAATAAAAATAATGTCAGCATTATCTCCTGGTATATACCTATGACCTCATTCTGGCCAATTACACCTTTTGCTGAAGCATTCTTATCTAAAGTGTTTATTGTAATGCGAAATTGCACATACCTACTTACTCGGTAAAGAACATCTAGTTAAATGTATTTAAAATACTCATATACACCAAGATAGCAGCAAAAGCGTACAGAATGCCAATTTTTCTAGCAAAAAGTTGTTCAAAATCCAATCTCGATTTAATCTCGAACTCCTAAATGTCAAAAACGATCACGGTTTCAATAAAAAGAGAGCCAACGCTAGTAATCACATTTTCAAAATTATGCCTTGATCTAATGTTCAAAACGACCACGATGTCAATGTTTTTTCTTGAAAAGTGTGTTACGAAAAATCCATTTTCAGTATTGCATTGCTTTTTTGACAGACTGACAGCTGACAGATGACAGCTGAGAGATACTGCTGGAATGCTCTAACAGCGCACGTGTTTCCCTCTTCCTGCAGTCCAGAGTCCTTTGAAGCGGGACGTGAAAAAGCTTCAGCAAATACCCATATTCATGCATACAAATATTTGCAGTGAGTGGGGATCGAACCCGCGCCTCCTGCGTGGCGACGGCGTTCACTACCGCTACGCCGCGCGCCGCAGCCTCTGCGGCTGTCGCTAAAACGAACCCAAATGCTAAAACGAACTAAATACATATGTAGTAGTATTTCCAGAAAATTCTACCTCGATTTTTATATCAGAGTGTTCATAAAGATGTATCTACTAACGCTAAGCAAACTCATACATTAATAATATTTGAATAAGATAATAATGTTATTTAGAATCTAGCTAGACTGTACTAAACAATCTGTACATGAGTAATAAGCATTGTCTGTATGTCATTGGTGTCATTGCTTATCTGATAATTATGTGCCGTTTACGATGTGCAATAGAACTCATAAACAAACCATAAAGAGTTTATTTTTTTTTAACAAGTACCCTAGCACGAAAAATATTCATTTTCGTAAAGTAAATGTATCTCACGCACAATGGACCAAAGAAAAGGCTAATTGCGGGCAAAATAATCCTCTTTCCATTCCATTTCCAGCATAAACGTATCGAGAGAACGGAGCATTGTGATTGGCCGGCTTCACACATACATACAGATTCACAGTAGGCAGGCGGCCAATCGCAATGCTCCGTTCTCTCGATACCTTTACGTTACGAATATGAATATGGGCAAAAGGCCGCTTTACCTATAACCCCAGGCCTGTACCTGGAAAATTATTAACCTACCATAAATTTTACTCGTATAAGCATAAAAATTCATAAATTCACAGTTTCAATATTAGTCAAAATGTCACGAGGACTAATAGAGGTAAACGTGATGATGCCAATGACTTCGAGTCTTATGACGTCATGCATGACCTAAAACCAGATATTATGAAAATATTTCAGTGACCTACAAAACGATACGGTGAGAGAATTCTAACCATTATCGACACGATGTCATGTTTTTTCATGTGTGAAAGCACGTGCTTCATCACTAATCTATCTATACAGGGTGGAAGATTTTAACCTTACCTGGAGGGAAAGTTCTTTAAATACTGGAGATACCGAATTTCACTCAAAGAAAACATTCCTTTATTTTTAAAAAGAAATAAAACTGCATTCATAGATTTTTGAAAATTCGCTTGCCACGCCCGGTAATCGAACCAACTAAAATCCGAAAAAATAACATAATGTATTTTTATGACATCAATCAATAGTATAAATCATAAGGATCAAATCTTTCTAACAAACATGGTTAATTAAATGAAAGGAAATCCCTGAAAATTCAATTTTCAAATTCGATTTAACAAAATAGAGAACTTAACTCAAGGATCCATCACCTATCATATTAAGAATAAAATTCCAAATTTAAATTACTTGTCCTTGTTTTTCATGGCTGTCCCTCACTGGCCAGCAGGGGTATTTTATCTCTCGACTCAAACCGACTAAAACCGCATGCCGTCTCGGGTTAATTCAAAAGTCTC
This sequence comes from Eilema depressum, assembly GCA_914767945.1. Classification (NCBI taxonomy): domain Eukaryota; kingdom Metazoa; phylum Arthropoda; class Insecta; order Lepidoptera; family Erebidae; genus Eilema; species Eilema depressum. The sequence goes on from OU612035.1 coordinate 11,828,758, forward strand.
AATTAACGTATTATAAGACGAACCAATAAGGCAATTCCCTCGCCATCTCCGTTGCCCAGGGTGCGATGCGGTGTACCACGAAGTGCTTTCCAAGCCCAACCAAGTATACCTCGAGACACGTATCTTGGGCCTAAATCGACATAAAAGTAGCGTCGCCGTCGGTAACTTAGTGGTTAAGGAGTCAGCCTTACGATCGAGAGGTCCCGGGTTCGAATCCTGACCATTACACTACAGACGTGAACCCACTCCTAGTACTAGCAATTTAGCTTACTTGGGGGGGTTAACAGGAATATTAGTAATTTCGGTTACTAATATTCTTTATAAAACAAAATCGGGAGACTTGACTACCTCATGCAGTCACACAATAACGTTACATTCTAAATCGGAATCAAAGTTTAGTCATTTAGTACTCATTTTACTAAATAAATGGCGTTATTGTTGATAAGGTATGTGATGGCACTTTGAGCAAAAGTACTGTATCTGTTGGAATGGAATTTTTATGTTAAGATTTTATTGACTTCCTTTCATTTAATTTACCATGTTTATTAGAGAGTTTCGATCCTCATGATTGACACTATCGATTAATGCTATAAAAATACAGGATGTTATTTTTTTGAATTTTAGTCGATTCGATTACCAGGCCTGGCAAGGGAATTTTCAAAAAACTATGAATGCAGTTTTGTTTCTTTTTAAAAATAAAGGAATGTTTCCTTTGAGTGAAATTAGCTATCTCCAGTATTTTAGGTACTTGCCCTCCAGGTAAGGTTAAAATCTTCCACCCTGTATATATAAAAAGAAACCCGTTTTCCGTTGTCACGACATAGCATGAAAACGGCTGGACCAATTTCGATAATTCTTTTTTTAGAACATTCCTTAAAGTACGGGGATGGTTCTTACGGAGAGAAAAATTAAAAAAAAAGAAATTGACTGTTAGGCGGTACGAAGTTCGCGGGGTCAGCTAGTAAGGAATGTAATACAGTTGAACCTCCGAGCCTTTTCCCAACTCAGTTAGGTTTAGGTTAAACTAAGAGCACCTTCAAAATAAAGGCGCCAGTCAAGTTGTCCTTAACAGTTTATATTCCGGAATGTTTTTGGACCACGCTTTTGGACTGTGTGTAGTGTGTGTGCCCATCAGATCTGATCGTTTCTAATCTCTCGATCGATATTAGGGATTATCGGGTACATTGCAGGTACATTTTAGTCATATTATTTTATCAGATAACTACTCATGGTTACATATCAGGTACTTCTTGTACAGTCAGCGTCAGAGAAAACAGACCCCCTCAATACTTAAAGAATATCGCCGCCTGCGCCGGCCGCGTCACATGACTCACGAATGACGTCACGCGATGCGATCGTCGCTGAGCTGCAAACAGCTTCATCTGCCTTTTATTTGCATGTTCATATTTGTAATTTTCTGATATTTTTCGTCTTTCGGCTCAATTGTATCAAGATACAACATACTCACAAAAAGATGCCACATTAATTTATGTGCAGTTTGAGGATTCGAACCCGCATCTCCAGCGCCAGCCGATTACTTAGACCGCGCCTTACTCCACTAGGCTACGGTTCACTTGATAATAATGGCGAAAATATGAATCACATTACCTACTCCTATTATCGAACAAAGTTGATTACGGTGTTATTTTGTAGACTTTAAGGTTTAAATTTCAACTACACCATATGTGATAATAATAACTGCTCAATTGACTAAAAGATAAGGTTGAAATTAGTATAGATTTCTCGTTTAGTTCAATAGATTACGCTTGATACAGCTTGTTGCACTACCGTCATTTTGTTTTTTACTTCAAAAACTTATCTGCTGTATGAGCTGCGGCTATAGTATTTTAATATCTGTGACAGCGCGCTAAGGTTGCAATTAGAATACTTCTTTGTCTTATTTACTAAACTGTGATTGAAGGTAACTTTATAATTCGTGGTAATTTGCATTGGTGTTAATCCTCCTCGTAATATTATCCAATTTATTAAGTTGTTGATCAGTTTTTTGAGTAAATTGAAAGTATGGTTCGAATAACAACATTTTTGAAAGCTAAAATTGTTATTCTCTGGGAGCAAGAATAGAGGCATAACGGTAAGAGTTACGATAAAAATATATTATATACCTATTTATTGCTTAATCATGTTACATTTTCATTTACAAGTTAGATTTTTGGAGTTTCTTTTATTTATTATCATTTTCATTACAGAGAAATACAGTGCGTAGATGGATTCGAAGATATCAAGCGACGGGTGATATAAAATGTGAACGCCAAGGACCTCGCCCAGTTGCTTACACTCATGAATCAGAACGGCGCCATGATATTGTGGAAGTTCACTCAGTGGCACCCTTCAACCCTAAAAACGTATAAGACTTAAGAACAAGCGGGCGGTTAACGTTAGGTAGGTAAGTAAATGATTATAATAATATGCTTTAAAATAAAATCACAAAAAAAAAACAGATTTGAAAAGGTTTATTATTTTAGATTACTGGAGATGGATGTCCTCAATGGGCCCAGGCGAGCTAGTGGTAGTTGAAGTGTTGAAAGACGTAATGCTGCGCATAATCAGTGCGGGTCGCATATCCAGAAGGACAAATTTACCTGGTTCAGGATAACCCTTTTGTGCATCCCGAATTGTGCAAGACTGGCTAAATGCACAAGAAGATTATAACGGTGTTTGAGTGGCCGGCTAAAAGCCCGGATCTTAATCCTATAAAAAACTTGTGGGGTCAGATGGTTTTAAACTGGAACTAAGGTAAACAGAACTTGGGAACTAATGCGGAATAGTGTCCTAACATTCATAATAATAATATTATATTATTATTAATACCTAATCCCATTACTCTTGTTTACAAGTTTAGTAATCTTCTAATGTGTTAACGATGCACCATCTGACCTCACATATTTTTCTAATGTTGTGTTAAAAGGGTTACTTATCAGAAAATGTGATCAAAGAGGAAGATGTATATTGCTATACTGTTATAGTTTAGCATGTTGGTTCTTTCTTTGTGATTCACAGGCATAAATAACATTTAATTTTTCAACCATTCTTTTATATTCAAAGATTATACAGAGTGTAAAAAATTAATGTTTGCAACTTTAAATAAATAAGTAAATAAATATTGTAGTTATGTTTCTAGAACTATGTATAATATTAAACATTTTATACTTCACTTAGACCCTAAGTGAAATAAACATTTTATACTTAGGGTATTGTGTTTTGTCAATAAATTTACGTTCTAAAAATAAGTAAATCTAAAAATAAGTAACCCCAATTTAACTCAGATAGAAAAACTGTATACTCAACCAGGAAATGGACTCCATGTAGTCCTAGAAATGTAATTCGAGAAATAAATAATTAATATTGTTTATACAACAAGCCTATCTTTTCTTACAAACCTCATACCTACTATAAAATTTGATTCCTTAAATAATAATTAACAAAAGTGCTTATGAGAATAAAAAAATAATTATACGAAATAAAAAAAGAACTTTGTGTCTGAGGATTTGAACCCCCGGTTACCGTATTCACAAAGCATAGGTCATAACCACTAGACCAACATGACATTTACACAAAGTTTCAAAAAACTTCAATGCTTTCATCACATTATCAAGGGGGGTCCCTTTTCTCTGAAGCTTACTGTACTTATAGTACTATCGAGTTATCGAGAATAGTTATCAAGTTATTGAGTATAGTAAATTATCGCAGCAATTGTTCAATTTTATTATACAACATCTAAACATGAAAAATATGTAATGTTTCATTTTATTAGTTTTCAATACTGTCAGTGGAAGATTCGTGTCGATTTACATGTAAAGTTACTAGTAGGTACTATGCCGATTTGACGAATATCAGATTTGACCAATGTCGTTCAAGCCCTACCAACGTATGTGTGAACTGAAGGGTATAGCGTAAATGATGTTACTAGTACTCCTTAAAAAATGCTTAGAACATGTGTTAGTGTTTCAATCAATTGTAGGGACTCCGTGATCCCTACACCCGAAGAGGGCTAGCTCGAAAGAGATGGCCCTGCCGCCGGGGTTGAGAGATATGGTCTCAGACAATCTCACCTCCGGTCACAAACGACCCACAGACAGCGAGCGTTTGTTGAAATCCGATATAACCTCTCCTGTCGGCTCCGTGGGGATATTGCGCACGATAAAAAAAATAGGTACTTGAATCAATTAATCATATAGACATCGCGATAATCCCGGTAGCATCTGAGGATCTCACCTCATACTCCGAGGTCCGCAGTTCCGCTCTTCAATCAATCAATTAGCAAATTGCAGTCCACTACTGCCTGTCCCAATGTATGCCATAACACTTGTCCTCCACCTTTCGCGTCCTATCCCTCTACTTTTCTCATGTATTAATAGTTTTTCTGTCAAAAATACTCATCAATCCAAATCTATTTAGACTATCCACTATAATTCTACACTACGCTAAGATGGCTTTTTGACGTCAAAAATGTGAACATTGAAAAAAAAATAAGAACGTAAATAAGATTTTTATTTATTTGATGAAGTCGTTCAAAAATAAACAAAACTTACTCAATTACGTTTATTCCCAAGGTCCTCCTCACACCAGGTCGAGCTCACCCTCCGCATACACACTTCACTTTTAAATAATTTAAGAGCCAATTAGCGTCGTGAGAGAGAAAAACGTCTACACGTTACAAAACAATGTACGTAATTGAATATGCAACAGATCTAAAAAGCGCTCCAGTTTTTTACACTATAAGTATCAAAATACCTTGACTCCTAGTCATGAAAGCTACGTAACTTTATTCGCTCAATTTGAAACAGTATTCTGAAATTACACGATATAAGGCTTACTTTTCTTTGCGAAGGTGTTGAACTCGGTACGGATGCACTGAGTCTGCACTGGGGAACACTAATCGATGCCAACATGGAGGTATAAATATAAGGAAAGAGTAAACATTGGTTTATAACGATATAATTAGGTACTTATCCTTGTATTTTTAGCTAAAAACAAGGTATTTGCATATGGGCACTAGGTACGAACGCACTTGTTCTGACTTCTATTGTTATTAGTTGGTTTCGTTAATTTCGGTATTTTTTCCTGGCTAGCGGAAGTGACAACGTTTCCTATAAATAGCCAATCTGTTTTTCGGTATGACTTAAATCTGAGCCTTACTCCATTCTGAAAAATGGAGAACTAAAGGTTCAGGTCTCCATTTTACAGAATGGAGTAAGTATAAAACCGCGTTTGTCTTTACTGCATTTTTACGGTTGTCTATCTCCAACGATTCAGAAGTCAAGAGTCAATCTGGCTGTTGGCTATCCATTTTCGCGCGAGCTAAATTGCACTCTGAGGTGTGTTTGAAAGAGTTGTTATTTATTTATGCCATCATCGTAGTGAATGTTCTGTATGGTGCTAGTCTATGCTAACCTTCTGGAAAGTTTTTGTACCGTGAACTATCATGGTCAAAGCAACCGCACAGACAGTCGACAACAATATAAAACAAACTAGGTACTTTCAGTATTACGGGTCGTTTTGTACAAAGTTGTAAATCGAATAGAACTTCATTACTCTAGGTCAGCCCTATTTATCTAAACTGGGTCAAGCTTCCTCTTTGTATCAGCCAATTGGAATATAGTTCAGCTCCAGCGTTTTACGACCTTTCTGAATACGCGACACAACTACAAGCGACCTCCTGAAGTCATAAACAAACATTTATAATCTTGTTGTTATAGGACCTACACTACAGTGATGAAAGTAGTCGTAGAGGGAACAAGCGTGACAATGGTCTCACCACCATGGGCGCCTAAGACCATGCGAAATGGAGGAGGAAGCACCGGAATGCGACCCCTTAGCTCTAAGTTCACCTCGACCTCGAATGTAATCAGGAAACTATGATAAAAAGTAAATCAGAAAGAGAAGAAAAAGTGAGCGAACTTCGCGTTTCGAGGCGAAAACCCTGGAAGAACGCTAAAGTGATGATGGATGTAAAAATGTAGTACCAATCACTCTGTCTGGAAGTCACGCGAGCTCTGAAGTTACCAGTAGGAGGATTGCAAGGTGCAGATAGCTGGAGACTATCGTGCGTGACCCGCAGGTTTGAAAACACTGGTAATGGTATAGCCGCGAGGATGACCATCGCCAGAAAATAATCGAGTAATTGTGGTGATAGGATTGTTCAGCCTAGACTCTGCGTTACGTAGTCTAACTACTTCCAGTGACGTCGCGTGGACGTTCCTTTGAGCTATTCTAGTGAGAGGTGGTAGCCTTCTTGTTTTTATACCACTTAGTTGGCAGACAAGCACACGGCCCACCTGATGGGAAGCGGTCACCGTGGCCTACGGACGTATGCAACACCAGGGGCGTCACACTCGCGCTGCCGACCCTGAAGAAACCTTCTAATGCCCTTCTTGAACCTTCAACTAGCTTCGAGAACTTTATCAAAAACTGTTAAGGCATGCAAGTTTCCACAGGATGTTTCCTTCATCATTAAATGAAGTCGTAAAATAATATATTTCTTACTAGCTGTTGCCCGCGGCTCCACCCACGTGGACGTCGGTTATCGCGACCAAACATAGCCTGTATCCTTTCCCAAGGTCTAATCTATCTCTTTTCCAATTTTCTTCAAAATCGGGTCAGTGGTATAGGTGTGAAAGCGTAGCAGACAGACAGACAGACAGAGTTACTTTCACATTTATAATATTAGTTTGGAGTATCTTTGGATATAAACTTCGCACTTCCTGCCATGTGTGTGATCATTGTGATCAAGAATCGAACACGTAAATGTAAATTGATACATCATTCATTGCCGGTATTTCACCACTGCTATTTATTTTATTGTATTTTCGTATTGATTGATATTTGACACCAGTTACCATGAAAGGTAAAAATGTTTATTTATTATTTATTTATATATTTTCCTTAACAACTACCATTACAGGTTGCCCCAATGCCGCAGTTAGTAGCAACAAACATCATTGTGTATAAATTATAGGTATTTACAAGTTAGGTACCTACTAATTTAGCTTAAAACTAATAATATACAAGGAATGTGGAGAAATACTATGTGAAGAAATACTAGTATTGCTGCTCAAACAAACAGTAGATTACACATCGTAGATCTAAACAAATATGCGCCAATTGACTCGCAAATACAATATGGATAACATAAGAGGCGTTAGATATGCGAATATTTCTCGAAGGACGTAAGTTTAGTATGATACTTGTAATACTTGTAGTACTGATATTGACTTCAAGTATTCCGTTTATGGTTTTTGTTTGTATTTCATTTTATTCTTATTTAGAGACATGCGATTTTCTATAGCGTGGTTGGAAGTTAGGATATTATTTAATTAGGATATTAATGAAATAAAATAATTGTAATAAAATAATATAACTGTAATGATAATTTAATGATAATTTGTAATTAACTTAGAAATTTTTCACATAATATTGTATGCCACTATGGCTGAACATAGCTGATCAAATTCAAATTATATAATAGACCATCTCTGTACCTATGTTTCACAATAAAGTTTTTGAAGTTTGAAGAATTAGTATGGAAGTATGTAAGTAAGTAAGAATTATGTTAAAGAAATCTATAATATAAAAATGAATCCCTAAATGTGTTGCTAAGCGCAAGTCTCGAGAACGGCTGAACCGATTTCGCGAATTCTTTTTTTAGAATATTCCTTGAAGTACGAGGATGGTTCTTACAGAGAGAAAAATTAAAAAATAATTGATAGTCGACCGTTAGGCGGTACGAAGTTCGCAGAGACAACTAGTCTATGTATATAAAAATCAATGCCACTTTTCGTTGTTAGTTTATAACTCAAGAATGGCTGAATCGATTTGGCTAATTTTAGTCTTGAAATATTTGTGGATGTCCAGGAAAGGTTTAAAGATGAGAAAATAGGTGCAGCGGGAACGGGATCAAAAATTCACACGGGTTGGAAAAAATATAGCGAAACGAAGTTCGCCGGGTCAGTAATCAATAAATAAAAGTCTAATTAGACCATGTTCATTGTTTTCATAAGAATGCATAACATTTTTTATATCTATGAACTTGCTTAGACTGATAAAGAGCTTGCCTATTTCAGTGTATATTCAGAATATTTATGAATGTGCAATTTTAATGTGGACTACTGCAATTAATATGCAAACTCGTAATAAGAGTTTATCACTTACTATTATAGACCCATAATGAGTTGTAAAATTGACAAATATCGTATTCTACTGTCAGTGTAGTCTAACACTGGAAATGATTGATATTTGAAACAGACTAATAGACTATAAAAATTAGAATAACTATGTCCTTCAATAATGTAGTGACGTTTACTTTGAACAATTACTCAATTTATACATACCCATGTAGATAAATGTAACTTAACAACTAGAGTAAGTCAATATAACCAGATTTACAATGCCCTGAGAATTTCATCAAGTATGAGATCATGGCCTGATCAAGGTCATTTGTCATTTAAAAAAACAATATTTTGTCTTTGAGAAAAATATTGATAACTCTCTCTGACCAAGGCAAGGAAGACTTTATGTATGTTTCCTTAGTCTGAGGTAAATCTTCACGATTTAATCTTGATTTTAACAATCTGTCACACAATACTATGACGCAACAGCATACAGCGTTTAAGGCAAAATCTATGACTGAACATTCAAGTCTAATAAGAGGGAAATTGAATAATTAAAGCAATTATAGTAATTATATAAACTGCACTTACCAACCTTTGTTGTTATTGTGATATCTGCTAAACTCGATCGCCAGAAGAACTGCCTGAGGCACAACACAACAGTCATTTAACACAAACACATTAGATTTAAATATCGCACAGAATTTGAACGCGGAGAGCGAAATAAAGAAAATTAAATAAGAAAAAACCATTGAACAATCAACAAAATCCACTCGCCAAGTCAATTGGGATTTTCAATTGACTTGACAGCTCAGCCATAAACAAATTTGATTAATGTCGATGTCGATTATCGATATCGAGTCCATAGTGTTGGACAAGTGTTTAGTTTAGTCAGTCTGGGACTTTGGCTACAGAGCCTGACATACTCTAAGCCCGACTGCCTGACTGATTGCGTAAAAAGTGTGAGTGAAAATATAAATATATCTATCACCAATCGTTATTATTTTTATATTGTAGATTTGTATATTCAGGTGAATAACTTTCAAGCAAGTTTTTTTTCACTCCGTATTTAATAAATGTTGAATATAAATTAATAGTTCATTATTTTACTTACAATCGAAATAAAATCTAAGACATTCTCAAAACATTTTTCATTGAAACTGTTAAAAAAATTGATGTTTTTATTTATATGGTAATACCTACTGCTATTGATTTTTACTCGGAAACAAATCCTGTGATCTGTAATTTCAGTGAATTATGGCTTTAGTTCATATTTTAGTAGGATCATTGTTTATAATAAGTCTTAATGAAGTACGGAGAAGTATTGCTAGTCAAACTCCTGTGGCATTTACTTTTAAAGAGTATCAGTATAAGGATTCTCCCAAAAATGTAAGTATGTTGATATTTACCATTATTCCCTACCTATTAATTAAATATAATAACACAAAAAAAAAACTAGAATTTATATTTTATAAAAAAAATATTCAAAATTTCCAGGAAATGACGTTCAGAGAATTTGAAACAGCATGTGAACAAACTGGTGGTTGCAGTCACGTATCGGGATTATTAAAAACACGCTGTGTACGAGAATGTGTTTCACCTTCATGTTATAGAGAACTGTACCAGAATGATCCGGTATTCAACATAATATTAAATATTTCTAGTTCTAAAATATTATTCACTCATCACGATTAAAATTAAATTACTTTTTATATCGCTAGCACATAATTAGTGCTGATCGTAGTCAAAATAGAGTGAACTGGCTTAGCTTCACTATAATGTGATAAAGACAGTTTGACTTCCTATTTTAACAGGCTTAATTTTTGTTCTTTTCCTAACAACGCCGTTGAGTCATTAATTAAGTCGCTATGTTACATACAAAAGTTACGCTACAATAAAAGGAAATCGAATTCATGACGCGTTAACTTTATGGTTTTTAATCATATAATGGTAATGATTATTATCAGCCAGTGACTAATAGTGTATACTCCATTCGGTTAGGCACTTAGCTAAACGTAAACAATCTTTTAAGAAGAATCGTTTAAGAAGCCATCAGAACTCTATAAACACCTAAGAGTAACTAAAATGCACGTCTTATTGAAATCTAAAGACGAAATAGTAAAAGTCCTTCCTAAAGATAAAAATGCATCGGAGCTCGAATCATGCCTCCAGTTCCATAAAAAAATCATGATAGGCTCGCAGACTGATAGAGTAGGTCTAGGTAATATTCGGAAACAAACAGATAAAGAAATAACAAAATCTTTTCTTCAAGCAGACGAAAACAACACCTATAAGGTGCACGCAATGAACCTAGAAATGCAAAACGAATGGTTGACCCTAGGTGAATTTTGTATTCCTATAGCCTTAAAATGGCGTACCATAATATACGACTGGTCACCGGCCTTACTTAAATTTTACCTAAATGCATTCCAGTTGACCCTCCCCGACCAAAGCAATCTAGTCAGGTGGGGAAAAGCCACAGATAAAACATGTAACTCATGTGGTGAAGCAACTGGTACGGCTAGGCACCTGCTAGTGGGTTGTAGGACGTTATTAGACCGGGGTCATTACTCGCGCCGACATGATAAGGTATTAGAAATCATACGTAAGGCTGTAAGTTTGGCGGTAGCTAGAGCGAAAAAAGGATTAACTACAAACCAAAGAAACAACATTGTGTCTGTAAAGGAAGGCTGCTCAAAGAAATCACCTCAAAAGTCATATTCAATTTTAATAACTGCCGTTGACTGGACAATACTCGTAGACACGTATAAGAAGCACTATAAAATACCGGAGGATATCTGTGCCTCATCATCCAGACCCGATATATTCCTTTTTTCACGATCGCATAGGCGTGCTGCAGTGCTTGTAGAACTCACAATACAGTGGGAAAACTAATATACTTACCACGCTATAAAGACAAACAAATACTTTGACTTGACTAACGAGTTAACCAAAAACGGCTACGTGGTTAAACTCTACGCCGTAGAAGTAGGAGCAAGGGGAATTCCAGCTAAATCCCTGTACAACTTACTTAAAGACCTCGGATTGCCAAGAGCTTCAGTAAGCTCTTTACTAAATCGAATATCAAAAGCGACATTGATAGGATCTTACCGATAGGATATCGATATATACCGATATCTTATTGATAGGATAGGTAAGGGGGGGAACACTATTGACGGTGGAGGTGAGCGCCGATGCATCACAAGGTGGCCACCCTAAACCTACATCTGGGTCGCAAGTCCCAGTCGCCGTCACGGTGTTCCTCTCTGTATCACGCTATGGACCCGGCGACCGCACGGTGAATCTATGGAGTGCTGAGAATCGGATCTCAATATTACGTTTTTTTTAAAACTCAGTTTATAAATATTTTTCTGTAAAGAAACTGACGCCCAATTTCCGAAAGGATAATCAACGTCAAATTAACTAATCGGCTGTTAAATCTCTTGTCAAGTAGCAATTGGGTTGCTAGAATCATGGTTAAATAGTTTAATTTGATCATCGTATCGGTTAAAATAGCTGGTTAATCAACACGATGATGACAAAAAAAATTACAGCCGATTAGTTAATTTGACGTTGATCAGCCTTTCGGAAATTGGGCGTTAGTTTGAGGACGAAAAATCGAAATGACTAGTTAATCAGTTAGCCTAGTTTATTTGTTTATTATGTGTTTTAAAAAGTCGCCACGATAGTATTTACCTTTAGATAAGTACCTAACCGTGGCTTCGTCCATTTTCGTAACTGTCATTGTGATAACCATCTACGAACGTGGAATTTTTTTCTTGCTTTCATAACCAGTTACGAAAATATAATTAAATTGTCGTTGGACTGTAGGTATTATAATTACTTTATGCTTTCGTGAAAGCAAGTCGTGCAAATAGATCAAACGTCGGGATATCGAATATAGTACCTAATATGACTCCGCCTACCATTAACAAACATACTTAGATATAGATAGAGTCGGCAAAGGTAGAGATACCCAAGTAATCTAAGTATACGCCTTTACATAGAACTTTATATGAAAAAATAATAATTATGCAACATTTTTTCATATAAAGTAGTAAGTACTCCTTTGCCAACTGCACATAGAAGATTTTGCTTAACGAAAATATCTTATTATTTTTCAGCTGGAAGAGGGAGAAATTGACGTAAGACTAAATTCGTTTAAGGGATGCTTTATCCAAAGAACTGGTCGAACAAGAAACTGATTTTGTCCAGATGTAGTATCGTCATTAGTGCTAAGTGCTAATAAAATTAATAAAATCCGTAAAAAAGTGCGATTTATGTTATTAGTAAGTATCAAGCAGGTAATATGGTAAAAACGAATGACTCGAATCGGATTTAGGCAAAGAAAGTATGTACCGTGTTATAACTTTGGTTAGGTACTTAAAGTTAAAGTTAAGTTGAAGTACATAAAGTAAAACTTAGGTTAAAAACCCCAATAAAATATAAATTGAAAAAAAAAGAAACATTAAGTTGTATTGTAGGTATATTACCAATATCATAATTCTTTTTTATGCCACTTAGGTGGCAGACAAGCACACGGCCCTCGATGGAAAGTGGTTACCGTGGCCTATGCTATGGATGAAATTCGAAAGAAACACTGTTACGGTTTCACGCTTAAATTACTGAAGTGATTTTGATGAAATTTGGTACAAATATAGACTAGGCTACTAGACTAGGGCTTGGGAAAAGACAGGCCAACCAAGTGTTCGGGGCTGCGGACTATTATCGTGGTGTATATTCGTTAACTATAGTAGTAGATAACCTAAACACGTAAATAATAATGTGTGCTTATTTGTTTCAGTTTCTCAAAAGCACCGCTGGTGACGAAGTTACATTTTTAAACAGTGTTTTAAACAAAGTGTACTAAAGACTACATACTTAGTTTATTAATAAATAGTTACAGTATTGTTCAGTTACGATTTATCCGTCTTAAATAAACAGTTACAAACGTATATATTTTTTTAATTAATAAGAGGCCCACGTTGGATTACTCTCCCAACTGGGCCTCGATTCTGCTAAAGCAAAACCACTGTCATACCACAGCCACTGTAAAATAAATGGATTTTTGTAATTGTAATTTTGGACTTTATTTCTATAGTTATAAAGTCCAAAATTAATGCGATTTTTTGCAGTGTCTTAGATATGACATGACAGTGGTTTCACTTCAGCAGAATCGAAGGCCCTGTTGGTTAGTGATGGGACACACACGGCTAGGAGCACTCTATTCAGTGTTCAATTCACTCTAGACTTGAAGATTCCCAGGCTATAGCTTTCGGAAATACTGACCTGATAGCTCGTTCCCGTAAAAGCACAAATAATAATAATGAGTTTTGGCCATAATTATAAAACTTAGTAAAGCGTTATATCAATTTAGATAAAGAACTAGTTTTAGCCAGTAATGCTGATTATATGTGAACCATGTCCAAACACGCTGTAATTGTGTAATTTCTAGGTAGTGGAGGACTACTACTACTGTACTGTCAGTAATACCCTCATCATCATCATCATTTCAGCCATAGGAAGTCCACTGCTGGGCATAGGCCTCCCCTATAGATCTCCAATTTGATAAGACCCGTTGGAAGTGGAAGCGGCTCGCATCCAGCGCCTTCCCGCGGCCTTAATCTTTTTATTAGTAATACCCTAGTGCAATGACCGTGACCGTAATGTTACAAAAATTAAATTTAAAAAAAAAATGCTATCGAGGTCCCCCGTCAGGAACGAAATTCCTTACGTTTTCTTCGACTTCGAATATTAGCAAATTTTGCTAGCACCCACGAGTCAACGGGAAGCTCTCTTCCCGTTGACTCGTGGGTGTAGTACATCGTTAAAAGAGAGAGCACTTAAATTCTAAATGACCACTATGGGGTATTCGGGCTCTTCCCGTGAGTTTTGTTTTGACCAAGTGAGGTAGAAAAATCCAATAAAAAATCTTGTTTGCTTTTACAATAAAAATCTCTTATAAGCAAAAAAAAATGCAGAGTTTTGTAAGTTACGGATATATCGATATTATTTAAATTATGTACGTCACTATTTAAAATGAGTAGTCGATACTACCAAAAACTAATATCGATTATTATTATCGCAATCAGGTACACCGTACAACACAACAGTTAATCACAAGCAAGTCACAGCACTATTTTGAAGTAGAGAAATAATTTTGTTTCACTTGCATTCGTGAGAAGCGGTCTAGTGAGAAATTTATCAAAATGGCATCTTTGTGTAGGCAAATTGTTAGAGGAAATGCCTTAAAAAGTGTTCTGTTTTCCACTGCCAGGCGGGGTTATTCCGACAAAAGTAAGAAACTGCAATACATAAGGTTTTTTTCAACCACTATCTCTGTCACTTTAGTTACGTAATGTCAAAAATCTCAGAAATTACATCTGATTGGGATACTTGCTTGAATGTACAAATACAATCGCAGCTACATAATTAATATTAAAGTCTAATTCTTGTTACTACATTCTAGTACATCTAGAATACGCCCTATAAAAGATCTGTAAAATAATGTCAAGACAGGCACGTTTTATTGATTATTTACGTTGTTGTTCATTGATATTGAATAAAAACGCTGCTTAATACACTTTAAACTATATAATTTCTCATCTGTATTCAAGAAAATGCTCAAATATATTTAATTGGGGAATGAAAAACAAAATTTTTAGGTTATCTGCCTTATCATTTTATCCGTGATAAACACTTATAAATACGTACCACACATTCATACTTCATAAAAACCCTTTATCAATGATCAAAAACATAATTGACATAGAATATACCCTGTCCACAAGTCTAACCAGCAAATAGTTTAATTTACTTGAATCTATGTACAAAAGATTATGACATAGATTGAATCAATGATGTACAGAATAGAGCCAGGTATAGGATTTTTTAAAACTTGTCTTCTAATTCTTTCCTTACAATTTTCATAAATGGACAAAGATAATGTAAAATTGAACTAAGTAGTACTTGCTCTGGTTTTATATCTTAATTTTGATTGAAATGTGTAAATAAATACGTTTCTTTTCCTTGTGGTGGTGGGGTAGGGGAGTATGGCCACATCTAGACCTCTAAAGCCAAGCTAACCGCACCTGCCAACCATTCCAGTTGAGAGACGAGACCCAGATCCAGGCATTCCTCTTAGGGTTGGTAGGTGAGATGGCAGTGCTCTCATAAAAAGCTCTATGAAACAAATCAAAATAAGTCAGACCCTAGGCTCTGAAATAAAAACCTCAAATGTGACATATACAACTTGGAACAGAAAGAAAATACATTTATTTAAGACACACATTACGAATATAAAATGATACACAGACTGTAAAATAATGCCAAGATGATGATAAATAATGTTTCTGTTTTGCAAATTAATATAATTTCTTTTGTACCCTTTAAACAGTGATGCCCGACCCCTTGGAACATGCCACTGGTATGGAACGCAAAGAATTGTTGGCCATGCAGGCTGGCAATGACGATCCCTTCAACATGAAAATCCTGAAGAAAGCTGCCGGTACCCGTGAGAACCCCACCCTCGTGCCATCCTGCTTTGATGCCCGCATTGTTGGTTGTATATGTAAGTATATTTAAAGTCATAATAATAGAACTGAGGGTATAATTAAAATCAACTGTGAGGGAAGGAAAACTAAGAAATAAATATGCTTGACGTAACTCATCTGGCTAGCATTGCTGCTATGTACCATGAAAATTCTCTTAATGGATGTGATTGCGGTAGTTCAGAAATATAGAGTAGTATAGAATTTAATTTAGTATTATTTTGAACTTGTAATTTTCCTTGCAATTAAACGTAAAATACAATATTAAAAAAAAAAAAAAAAAATATGGAGTAGAGGATTCATATTAACAAACACACCTTTGGTTTGTTGACAACTTCATAATAATAACAGAGTAACTATAATAGTTACATAATAATAACAGAGAAATATGGTGAATCTAATGCATAATTGGTAACAACTGTGTACCCATATATCGCTATAAATTGATTTATGATTATGACTATTGCAGTTGGGTAGGTGGTACATAATCTAGAGAAAATTATCTAGCTCATAAGGAATAGTTTTGGAAAATTAGAAGGATCTAAGATCAAAATTATGTCAGGGATTCTTATCACCTTTACTGCAATGCAGTGGCAGGGGTTCGTATAATCCGATTCTTGCTGGTAGGAAGCGGAATTCTCTATTGAAAATTTTCACCTACTCAACTCAACTACTGCAATGCCTCAAAACGATAGGCTATGCTATATTCAATCAGTGCATCTTGAATGTATATGACCTAATGTGCCAAGACATGGACACTGATTGGACATGGACCTAAAAGGTATTTTCTAAAGAAATTTCCACATGTGGCTCCCCCCTCCCTCCCCCAATTTTAGACTGCGACCGCACCTGGACCGATCTATATACACTCTATATTATAGTTTCATCCCTCTCTGGGTCGCAACCCAAAACCCCAATCGTGTGTAAGCACACTGTAGTCGTGATGCTGAACTAGTCTTAATAGGTTACCGCTTTTGTTTTCAGGTGAGGAGCACGCCACTGCTGTCTCATGGCTCTGGGTACACAAGGTAAGGAATTTCGTTATACTGGCAATACTAAAAATATGCCGACAATCTAAAGGCCAATTTTGCTCATGATGATTTAAATTCAGTCTCGATTTCACTTCATACTCCCAAATGTCATACATACATTATCCTCACGCCTGTAAATCCCCGAAGGGGTAGGCAGAGGTGTATTAACACCCTCATTTCGTCAACTATGATTTCGGTCCCACGCAATAGGGAGCGAGCGACGAGCCTATTGCCGTCAAGTGGGCATTTAGTCGGTCGGATGGAGAACCTTCTACGTCACCCACAGGAAGAGATGGGGTGGCCCTATTCTACTCGGTTACCCTATGTTCCCAATTGTCAAAAACGATATTTTGAGTAAAAATTAATCGATAAATTGTAATTACGACAATTACGAGAATGAGCAGTTTTCTAGTAGGTATTTATAGGGTTCCTAAAGACGCGCTAGATGGCGCAGCCGGCACTTTTGGTAAGAAGAGTGTGATGTCACATATAGTGTTCCCTAATTTATGGAAAAATGTTCTTCGGTTTTGTAATGATTTACTTTACATAAATATTTTGTCTGTTTATACTGGAGATTGATGGCACTTGGTGGAACTTGCTACACATATTGAATAAATCACTTGTACTTTTCCACAATTATTTATTTATTTGAACCTTACCGGTTTCACCTTACGGCATTATCAAAGGTTTACAATGTTTTTTTTTTTTTTTTTTTTTTACCAAAAACTCTTAAAAAAAAAAACTACAAACAAACCACAGAGTACATTAAAATTACCAAAAGCTATGCTAGCGCCATCTCCTGATGATTTAAAAACCAACTGATTATTATACCTACTGGAAAACTGCTCATTAGCTCACTTTTCATTGAAATCATGCTCTTGACATTTAATTTGATTTTGACAGTCAATCGAATCGAAATCGAATCTTGTAAGCAAAAATGGCCTTCAGTCAGTCGTCTTATTATTATTACGGTCTTTTGTTCAACGAACAATGAACAGTTATATAGGACTAACTGCAATGTTTGCTTGAAAAACTCACGATCATATAATCACGCCTTTATCCCCGGAGGGTTAGGCAGAAGTGAATTAACACCCACATTTCACCAATCATTTTATTTGGTCCAACATAATAGGGGGGAGCCTATTGCCGTATTTCGGGCACTATTGTTGACTCGAGCCATGCATCTGAAGCTGAGTCTGGGCTGTATATATCGGTCTGATGTTAAACAGCCCTATCCCTTAGTCGCCTAGTACGACACCGCATGGGAAGAGATGAGAACTCAAATTCTACTCTGCCGGGACCCACTCGGCTATGCTAATATTTATATTTTGAAGAAAATCCTTGAAAGAAATTTAGTGTAGCCGTCCAAGCGGGATGCCTCACGCTGCATACCCTGGAGCTATGACCAGCTCCAGGGTATGCAGCGTGAGGCATCCCGCTTGGACGGCTACTCGGTCGACTGCGACAGTGGATAGATAGAACGCCGCCGCCTTTTTTTGCGAAAGGCAGTCTTCTTCATCTTAGTCGCATCCGAAGCTTTCACCTCGGAGTCCGGTGTCCGCTTTCTACAGTCTATCTGCGGGTTTGGCTGATCTTTGACATTTTTTTCTGTGAAGCGACTGCCAAAGTCGTTATCGAAGTATTGCATTTAGACCAAAGCAGTGATGCGCTCAAAAGAGGCGATGGAAAAGGAACGGGAGAGGAGTAGCTTTCTCCTGTGACGTAAGCGCATCAGGCAGCTGAGATCGCAATATGAGTACGGTCCCTGGGGGTTACGGAATTAGTGGTCATTTGGATTTTTTTTTTATTAAATTTCCTTTTTTATTTTGCAGGATCACCCCCGCCGCTGTGAATGTGGACACTGGTACAAACTGGTCGAGAAGCCGTTCGCATAAACGCAATAATTTAGACTTACAGTAGTGTTAAAACTCCGCGCATCGTATTGTATGGTTCAATTATTACCGTATGTATAAATGTCGTTGCGATAGTTTCAACTTAATTACCAATCGACAAATCATTAAATAATCGTAAGCATAAACAGTGTTTTATTTTGCCTTGCGTTGTTCTTATAAATTGTTCGGTTACTGTTAATAGTTAAATAAATAAATTAATTACACACAATTTGGATATTTTATTGATCAAAAGTTCGTCGGTGGCTTTTTTAAAATTTGGCAGTACCAACCCTACAAGAGGGTAACAAATTGTTACCATCTTGTAGGCTGGCCTGGGTAGCCTGAAGAGTGAAGTCTGTTTAAAGGTACGAGTTAGCAGCGGGCGACATGAGGCAGCAGCAGACGACGTGTCGTCGCTTTCATGGAAATACATTGAAACCAGTAGTGACGCTGCGACACGTCGTCCGCTGTTGCCTCATGTCGCCCGCTGCCAACTCGTACCTTAACATAGTATTGTTGGACCGTTGGACGACACAAGCGGCGGTAGGTGCGCTCCGTGACGCTTCACCTCGAAGACTAGTGTTGTGATTGTGACTATATATTTTCTATAAGAAGACTATTTCAGAGTTTGCAACACGCGGATGGGATTGCCCATTGTCAATTATAACTCCGGACAAGTATCTTGGACCTAAAATGTGCCCTATACGCGCAGTACACATTTCTTGGGTGTCTTTTGAGGATAGCACGGGTTGCTACTGCGGTTGACGAACTCAAATTCACCAAGCATAGATTATTACAAAGCAATCCGCGGGCGCCAGAACCTCGTTTGTCTTGTGATTTAGGTCCAAGATACGTGTCCGGAGTTATAAAATCAGTAAATTGTAATATCGATCTGGTACTTATACTGCGGTATAACAACTGGGTAATTTCACGATGCCTAATTTTTTGCTAATTTCGGTGGTATTTTTCAATCATAGGTTTTCCGATGAAAAATTTTTTTAATGTTCTTTTAGAACACTATATACTACTAGATATTCTAAAAGAACTCCATTAAAATTTTTCATCGGAAAACCTATGATCTTAGAGTATCTATATAGTAATGGATACTCTAAGCCTATGATTGAAAACTGCCACCGATTTAGCAAAAAATTTGGCATCGTGAAATTACCCAACTTGATAACAACACTCGTTGTTCTTTTGCTATAAGGACCTATATCTAATGGCTAAAAAAAATCGATTTCAATCGATTCATCATTTTAATCGAATGAAAGCTATTAAATTATCTGTAGCCTCAGTTAACTTCATTTCATTTATCTGTGCAAGCTTGTTCCAGATCCGATCATTTATTTTTTTAGACATGTTTAGCATGTGTTTGACCTCATGTCAATGTTTTTCGTACTACTTTATGCCAAATATGTACACAAATACAAATTAAACTGAACATTCGCATTTAGTACATGTACATAATCATATTGTATTTATATTTTTATTTCGGTTGTATTTTGTTGTGTTACCTATATATTGTATTTATATTGTTTCTGAAATTTTGAATTTGTGCCCCATATAATACAATGTGAGAATATTCTATTGCTTAGCTTCGGCAATAGCTTGTTGTGAGAAAATCTTCAAAGATTTGATAAATACTTTACAGCTGACAGGTACCTGACAAAAAATATTTAAATTTTTATTTAATTTTGTGATGCTTTTATTAGAAAACATTGATACTGGCGAACTAGGCACTGGCCATTTACAATTCCTTAATAAAAAGTCTGCACCTACACATTGAAATATTGTATTTAGATTGTTTTCTATACCTACTTTTTCTACATTCAGTAGAGAAGGGTAAAATACCACCCTATACATATCCTTTACAGGCTGATAAATGTACCAAATATTAAGCCTCGTATATGTTGCAAATTGCAATGCATTCTCTATTTTTAACCGACATGCTCTTGTGTCAATAAACAAAATATTATTTATTAAACAATCTTAAATTATTTTACAGCAATGGCTCCGACTCCGCATATTGCAGATGGCTTTGCCGATGATTGCGATGAGCTGATCCATCAATGTCTTCAAGAGACACCTGTGACTTACATTGCATTCTGTAAGGTTTTCAAGCGTATGCAGATGCCTTGTGTATTTCAGTAAGTTGGTCTCAGATATCTTACTGTAACCATCATATAAACAACTTGTTTAATTCTTATAAAATTGACAAAACATTGGTAACTTAGTGGTTAAGGAGATAATTTATGATTGAGAGGTCCTGGGTTTGAATCTTGGCCATTATACTACTGATGTAATTTACAAAAAAAAATTATCCCAGTATGTTTATCTGCTACTAGAACTAGAACCCATGGAAAGGGGACTCTTTTGTCCGCACTTAGCCTCTTTGTTGGGCCATTGTACTTACATCTAGAACCCATATTACAACCTGTGTTCAGTTTAAGTCTATACTGTATAATTATTCAGACCTATTTATTTATTCAGTTTCTATAATACAGAACACTTTTATCATTCTTACAGTGACAGACAATCGGGAGCGGAAATAGCTGAGCTATCCGAGGAGCTTGTAACCATTGCCAAGCACCACATGGTGGCAAACACCAGCAATTATGAGGTAAATGATTATATTCATGAGCATAGCCATGTTTTAGTTTTGGAGAGGTTTAAGAAAATAAAGCAATAAAAATGTGCAGTCGACAAAGGAGATATGTGTGAACTACATATTATAACATTATAGTATACTAGCTTTCGCCCGCGGCTCCGCCCGCGTGGATGTATCGCAACCAAACATAGCCTATGTCCTTTCTCAAGGTCTAATCTACCCCTATACCAAATTTCATTGAAATCTGTTCAATGGTTTTGGCGTGAAAGCGTAACAGGCAGACAGACAGACAGAGTTACTTTCGCATTTTTAATCAATCAATGAGCAGTTTTCCAGTAAGTAAAATAATCAGTTGATTTTTAAATCATCAAGAGATGGCGCTAGCATAGCTTTTGGTAATTTTAATGTACTCTGTGGGTTATTTGTGTGATGTTGCCAAAGATTAATTTCAGTTACCCATATTACAATAGATAAAATATGATAAAACGCTTAATTCTTTTCGCGTCACTGTCTGTAATTTAAAATAATATTATTATTTAAAATAATTTTATCAAAAAAAAAAATGTCAAAACATTTATGTAAAGTAAATCATTACAAAACCGAAGAACATTTTTTCCATAAATTAGGGAACACTAGATGTGAGACCACACTCTACTTACCAAAAGGGCCGGCTGCGCCATCTAGCTTGTCTTTAGGAACGTTATAAATACCTACTGGAAAACTGCTCATTAGCCTATTGCAGTCCACTGCTGGATATAGGCCTTATAATATTAGTATGGATTAGTATGGAAGTATGGATATGGATATGGATGAACAAAGGAGATATGGTTGCACTTGCAACCATATCTCCTTTGTTGACTGTACATGTGATGATATGAAAAATACTTAGATTGTAGGATTGGAGCCTCAAATAGTATATTCATGTGATAAATAAAAA
The DNA here is from genome assembly GCA_914767945.1 of Eilema depressum. NCBI lineage: Eukaryota > Metazoa > Arthropoda > Insecta > Lepidoptera > Erebidae > Eilema > Eilema depressum. The sequence goes on from OU612035.1 coordinate 11,850,902, forward strand.
AAATTAAGTAAAATAAGCTTTAGAGTATAGTTAGAATGAAAAACAAGGTTGTTATGTTAGGAGATGTTGTGCCCAAAATAGAGAAAGGGAGGCCTGTTGGTTCACATTTAGAGAGATTGATTGAATATTGAGAATACAGATTTGGAAAGTGTAGGAGTAACCCGGCAAGGGTTGACTTAAACATTATGTTTGTCTATTTGGATTGGTCTGGATGTTTCTATGTACAAAAAAAAGTTTCTAAGTTGGTTTATCCGCATTCTAGATTCCATAACACAAGCTAAGCTTACCATGGGTCTAGATAGCGTTGTGTGGGATGTTGTGGAATATTTATTGGGCGAATTTTAAAGAAAGGCTAAGTCAAGTAGTAAATACCCACCCTGAAAGAAAGAAAATATTTTTTATTCAACCTAGCAATACACAGTTCAACAAGACAAAAACTACAACATTGTGTTTATATGCATAAAAAAATAGCCAGGTAGAATAATGGCTAAACCTGGCAATAACCCTCATGCAAGAACCGCGCCATGACGTGTAGTTGCGGATACCAGTCCATGATACCATACCATAGGTCAAGAAGTGTGTCTACTTCTAACATTGTAAACCATTAACCATTCGGCCATCCTAATATGGTTCTTTATTTATAACAGGCGTCAGTCGTAGGACTATTCCTAGTGTATGCGCTAATAAAAGTCCAGCCATTTGAAGATTTCGCCTATCTGCGACTGGACCCTGATGATGTCCAATACGTTGAGCGTATAGAACTAGTGGCTAGAAAGCAGAGGCGCCTGGATGTGTTGTATGTGCTGGGCAGTGTTCTTACGCAACACACTCGGTATTGTGCAGCGGCCAGAGAAAGGGGCATGGAACAAGCCTACAGGAAGTATTTAGAGAGTAAGTTTACCCACTTATTTTACTTATTACCTCGAAGCTCAAGGTCCGCCTTCCGGCTCTTCCACTTTGCACGCATGTCACCCTCCACTACGTCAAGACAGGAATTCTGGGCGTCATACCAGGCGTTTGCTACCCACCCAGCCCCGCGGTTGCCGCTAAACGTGGCCGCACCAGAGAATCCTTATTTTTTATATGAATCCTACTAATTTTATTTAAAATCCTACTTACAGTCAGTTTCCCTTATCCGTATTCAGTTATCCATGTGGTGATAGAGAAAGAATACAACTATGACCACCCTATCACATCCATAGGGTGTCGTAAGAGGCCTGACATCACTGTGAGAGAAGGAAACCTCGAAATAAATCCTGGACCAACCCGTCTGGTCGTTGTGGAAACAGTAGACCAGTCTCCCAACAATGGGAGAGGCCTTGGACTGGCCTTGTCCAGCAGTGGACTGCAATAGTCTTAATTGATTGATTATTAGACAGTGTGGATCCTCCCAGCATTAGCAGAGACCGCAAATTTTCAATTGTGTTATAAATGGCTACGACAAATCGTTACAATCTCTTGTACCACTTGAAGAAATCTTAAAACTACAGTTTTTATCACATACACGCATCTATTTATTGGTCCAATTTGAGCGGTACAGTGCTAACGTAACGATTTCTCGAGCTTGGTGCTACCTATTAGTGATGTCTACATGCCGCTGGCTCTGTCTCATTTTTTAATTGGTTCAAATTTCAACAGACTGTACTACATTGGACCAGCGACCCAAAGGTGTATTCTTACGCCAGAATGAAGAGCTGGACATCTTGAAGGAATTGAGTGCAATTCAGCTACGTTACGATAGTGCGAAGGTTAAAGCCAAGGGTATGTATAAGCAGTTATCTTAAATAATAGCTTTTTTTACCCGCGAACGTCTAGATCCCGTGGAAATTTCGAGAGGAAAATAGCAGGGATAATCTAGCTTTCTATAAGTGAAAATTGATAAAAATAGCCTATGTTACTCAAAGATAATCTAGCTTTCCATAACTGAAATATTGATAAAAATAGCCTGTTACTCAATGATGATCTAGCTTTCCATAACTGAAATATTGATAAAAATAGCCTATGTTACTCAATGATGATCTAGCTTTCCATAACTGAAATATTGATAAAAATAGCCTATGTTACTCAAAGATAATCTGGCTTTCTACAAGTGAAATATTGATAAAAATAGCCTGTTACTCACTGATTATCCAGCTTTCTAGTAGTAAAATATTGTTAAATCAATCCCAGTTACATCTGAAGCCCTTATCTCAGACCAGGGGTTGACTTGGTCTCTTGCGAAACACACATTAAAGACTGTAATCATGAAGTTTTGAATGTCTTTCGATAGGTTTAGTATTGAAATATCACATTTTGTTTTCGGACCCGATTATTCGATAAATATGTTACCTATTACTCATAGTAGGTATTTCGGTGGGAGTCTTCGAATGTACGATACATGGTGGATGTACGATACATGGTGGATGTACAGATCATATTAATATCATAACTTTTTCTCCAGTTCCAGACTTGAAATACGTGGATCCGAAGTTTCCGAATGGCCTGAACACTTCGTTGAAGAATATTGTCGCTGGCATTCTTGAAGACGACGCTGGCAATGGTAGATATTTCAATCTGTTTATAAGACATACAATATGGTAATTTTTATGTCATCCTCGGAACCTTTCCCGAACTGAGTTGGGGTCGGCTTTTTAATCACGAAACGGCCGAACTTTGTATAGGGCACATCTTGATCACATTTTAGGTCCACAATACGTGTCCGGAGTTATATCTAGTGCTTGCAAGTATCAACTGCAATATTTTTACTAAATGTTACAGACTTTGAAGAGGAAGAAGAAGAAATAGTGAAAGAATCTGCTAGGAGTATCAAAGACAAAGCGATGAAGTTAAAAGTGGATCCTATGAAGCATCTGGTACGAGTAGAAGACCGGTACGTAACACTTATGTGACAAATTTTGCAAAGTTCATTTGATAAATATTTAATAGCTCTAGATTTTCTTATCTTCCCTCACGTTTTGTAAGTGCCGTTTTATAGTCTATGCAGAATAAATGTATCTTGAGTTTATCTACATTCTAGGGCCCATAGTAATAGTTTAACTAATGTTACTAATGATTTCACAGAGTTCCGACAACAAGAAGCAAAGCACATGTATCTGACATCAAAACAGCCCCCGGCAAAATTAAAACGGGTAGTCCGAACAAAAAAGTACACAGCAGCAGTGCCAGAAAACTTACCGGTAATGCAACATTACCCAATATAAGAAATATAAGAAGCCAGAAGCGGAAACGTTCGAGTGATTCCAGTGACACTAGCGATGAAGAAATGCCAGAACTATCTGACCCTGACAGTGACGGTGAAGATGATATTGATTTAGACACTTTTACTAAAGATAACCCAACTCCAGATGTAGAAAATACTGCCCATGGTAATACAATGCCTGAGCAATCAATCGAAGTAGAAATAGACAGCAATAACATCCAATTAACCAATTTACCATGCCTTATAACAAGCGAAGACAACGGTAAAACATTCGAAATTGAAATTATTGATCAAGCCCAACCATTGACTACAGAGAATAATGATCATAGTGATGTACCTGCAACGAAACCAAGCGAAGACAATGGTAAAACATATGAAGTTGAAATTGTTGATCAAGAACAACCGTTGATTCAACAGAGCAATGATTATAGTGAAGCAATGAAACCAGAGTACAAATCTTCTATTGAGTTTGAGAAATTAGCTCGAAAAGAAAAGCGAGATTTGAAGAAACCAATTTTGAAATCCCGCTTTAAACGTATGGGGATGGAACCTATAGCTAATTTTAAGTCCACGAAAGAGTGATAGGGTTAAGAAACATAACTTCGGTCCTGCGAAGGAATTTTGTCAAGTGCTGTGAATAAAATGGCGGATGTGACCAATAGAGAACTATCACAGATGATGTAAATATTGTAAATAGTACTGTGTAAGGAGAGAACTATATAAAGGTTACTCGTTCCAAAATTAAAAATATTTTTTTTTTTTAAACTTGCCAGTTAGGCATCGAGGTACTGAGGTAAATGCCTCGCTCGGTTGTAACTGGAATCATCACGAAGATGATAATTATTGTCAAACTGTAAAAGTCACAATGCACTTGCGGCTAACCGCATGTCTATTTTGAATGCGGCTGGCCGCATGCGGTTTCATATAAAAATAGAGTTGCGGCTAGCCACAAAATGCGTTGTGGGCCTAAGTGTTGTGCAAGTATGCAACTAGTATTCAATGCAACTTTATTGTATATTATACATATACGTAATATACACTTTTTGGAGTAAAGTCTTGTTTTATTGACCAAATCATTTTATTTTTTTATATCACGTGGCCTACGGACGAGTGTTACACCAGGGGAGTCACACTCGTGCTGCCGACCCTGTAAGAAAGAGATTCTGTGCCGTCCTTGCCTGCCCGTGGACTTCCCACTGACAGCACAAAACCTCTCCAGTGAGCTCTCTGGCTGTCCTACTCACCGCCGGGAACACAACACGAGGTTATTAGAGCCGCGGTATTCTGTAGTAGTAGTAGATGTAGAGTAGAGACCCGCGTGGTTCCCGGCAGAGTAGAAATTTGGGCCACCCCATCTCCTCCCATGCGGTGTCGTACAAGGCGACTAAGGGATAGTTGACATCACTCAGATATATACGGTCCGGGCTCAGCCTCGGATATATGGCTCGAGTCAACAACAGTTCTCGGAATACGGCAATAGGCTCACCCCTATTACGTGGGACCTAATACAATGATTGGTGAAGTGTGCGTGTTATTCACCTCTGCCTCACCCTCCGGGGATAAAGGCGTGATTGTATGTATCTATGTATTCTGTAGGGCGGATTGTACTTCCCCAGTCGGACTGAATACCGTCTCTCAATTCGTTTGTCACTTTAGTGCAGTAAATGGACGAAATGCGTGATTTGTTGCTGTTAAAGTTCCGAAAAGTAAGGCACACAAGTAAGGGCCCGATTTTCAGTGGTACAGTCGACAAGAGAGATACGGTTGCACCTTTACATACAACTTATAAGAAAATGTGCAACTGTACCTAACTTCTTTGTCGACTGTACATGCAATAGCCCAAATGCAGTTAATGGCTTAACCAGTTATTTTAAACTTCGAGTGCAGGTTACATGGAACCTAAATAAAATAAAAACCAAAATAATTACACGACAATTTATTAATATCTATTACTACTATATTATATTCTATACAATTTAATATTCTATACATTATAATAGTAGATACATTCACCTCTTTAGGCCATCTCAAAAATTCTAAAATTGTTCTCTGGCAATACAATCAGCGTTGTATTTATTCATCTACCTACTGTACAGTATCCGGCTTTTGAATTCACATCGGGTAGGGTGAGAGTTCGGCTAAGATCGGCTTGTTTCGGTTTTGTAAAGCGTTCTCTCTGTCACATGGTATCTTTATAGAGTATTTAAAACTGTCTGCGTTTGGAAAATAGTGTAAGTTTCGGTTTCAACTACTCTAAAAATATATCTAGCAGGTGTGCGTTATGCTACGTTTACATACTCGCGGCAGAGCGAGGGAAGTGGCGAGAGAAGTGGGCAGAGACGTAGTGTGAATGGTATATTCGTCATGCCGCGAGTACTGCCGCGTATGTTGCGCAAATACTAGCGCGATGAACTATACGAGACCGCTAGATGGCGCTAAGCTAAATAAAACACGACTTTCGTTATTGCTCCTCGAATATTTACTTTTAAAAATATTTATATCGATCTACGGAAAGTTTATAGTAGTTGAAAGTGATAGTTTTTATTAATAATCTATTTAATTAATTCGCTATGCTGTAAAAGCTTATTGCGTACACTGCTACAGCGTTGTCCTCCATACGTTTACGTCCGTCTCCGTTGCAGGGCGAATACTGTAATGCGGACCAACGCGATGATGGGAGTGTGTGATTAATCGCGCGAATATTTCTGGCAACACGATGAGCAATGCGAGCGGCAGTATGTAAACGCGGGGTTAGAGAGAACGGAAACCGAAGGTAGCAGATTTTAGACGAATTCTTACTCTACTTCCAGACGACGTGTTCAATGGAAATCCAAGTAGGTAAAGATATTATGTTATCTTTATTACAAAGTTACTCCTCGATGTTTCAGGATTTCACAACTGAAAATCCTGGTAAAGATTTGACGCAAAGTCTAGTATCCAGTAATCCAATAGAACATTGTTGCACAACAAAGACGCGGTTGTCTGTCCACGTAATCGTCAGACAAACAACGCGCGTGTTGCGCAACGTTGCCAAACTTGTTGAGCAACAGATGTTTCGCATCAAATGTTGATTAGTGGATACAAGGCTTTAAAGTGATCTATACTAATAATATAAGCATATCACTAACTTTTTCCAACATCAAATACTTACTTAATTTAGTACATTTTCATAATTTCTAGAAATAAATCGAAATATCTAAAGCTGTTCTAAAAAAGTAAATAAATAAATAATTTAAGACAATGTAAATAATATCAGTTAGGCCTTAAATTAAGCACGGGTATTACATATTATACCTACCTAGTATTTTATTGCAATATGAATAACGATAAATGAATTCATTTTATTGTAATCATTAGAAAATAGGCGTCTGCGGTACTTGACAAATTAGATATTAAAGGTCCAACAGAACCCAGGGTTGAACCTTAAAAAAGTAATGTGGTGGCAGTGTAGCACCACGTCAAAGCGCTTACGTATTAATATGGATTGAGTTGCACGATTTTGTGCAAATCATTTGCACGAAATTAGCTCAGTATTATTTGCATCAAACAGGCGACCACGTGCGAGCAGCGCAGGCCCTTAGTCAACTGGATTCACGCCTGTGACTTATATTAGTTAGTTACCTTATTATGTAAAACTAGACTATCACAATGATCAACAATAACTACTTTGTTCTATTCGCAGTTATACAAGATGCTAGTTAGTAATGAACTGGAGATTGCATCGAAAATTTGTTTCGTATAAAAGTGCTGATAAACTTGAGCATACCTACACTTGAAATAAGCATTCTTGTGAATGTTTAAATCACAGAAGAATAAACAAGTCTTTTAGCGAGCATTCTATCGAGCGTTCTGGCGAGCATTCTCACGAAAGGACAAAGAGCATCGACTAGAGCGTTCGTTACAAATACATGAAAATGTTCGAAGCTATGTTTGGCTTGGTTCGTTGTTCGATTATAACGGCGAAAGCTCGATGTTATATTACAAGTGAATGCTCAAGCTTACAGTACCTTTATAGACAGTGAAAATAATGTATGTGGCTCCAGCAATATTTATTTCTCGATGCAACCTCCATCTCAGTCTAATTTAGCATTTCGCTAAAATTCAAGAATAAGCGTATTAATTTGTAAAATATATCCATAAACTATTAACTGCAGTGATATTCGTAAATACTAACCAACCTTCCACAAAGTAATGGAATGATTTGAAATGCAATCGTTTTATTAACAGGCAATGGATCATCAAAAATTGTGGTAAATTGTGCAGTTTCATCAGTCACGCTATTTATTTGGGCGTATTACAAGGGAACATGAAATTTATATTTAGTGTTAACTATAATTTAGTATCTATTTCACTTGAAAGCATCTAGATGTTTGAAAAAATAAACAGGTAAAATTGCAGTTTGTACCTAAACCAGTTACGTATAATTCATTGTTTCCGATCATATTACGCAATATTTTAATACATCCTCTCTTTCAATTAAAATAGCTCTATAGATTTATATTCTCAGCCTTAGAATTTGTATAAAACACCTTGATGAGATCCAATGTTTACTTAACATTAAAAAATCCGCTCATACATGTTACCCCGCATTATGACAATTTTAGAGTGCTGCAACGTAATTACGAAAAAAACCCGCGAAAATAATTTCGAACCAAATCTGTGTTTGGCTGTTTGTGCACAGAAATTCACAGAATCTATCATCCACCACACAAATTCGTGTTCGGGTATAATGCACAGAATTTAAATCGCCAGGTAAGTTCAAATTCATTCGCGGTTTAAAACGCGCCCTGAAATTTCGTTGTGCAGGCAGCCAATAAGAATAACACCGGCTTTCCACGGTGTGAGGTTGCAAAAACGCGGATACGGACGTATGTACTATGACGAGTATGACGACGTATATGCACGATAATACATAGACGAATCCCATTCCACGGTTCGTAGTCCACGAAATCGCGCACGTCCGTGACTTTCCGAGTCGTGGAAACGCGGCTTAAAACAGCAATTCTACAAATATACTGGGCTACTTGTTATAATATGGACTTTTTACTTTTATTATACGCCAAACTTTGATAGACTTTTCTACTATAGACCATAGACTGCCAATGTTTCAATTTTAAATTTGACGCGACATTGGCGACATCAGTTTGTTATAAAGGAAGATTTCCTGCATATTCCTGTAATCTGAAAAGAAAAGGTATTTCAACAATTAATTATCGCTCCTTTCAACTATTGCTAATTCGTCGTCTTCGCCCGATGTATTTGTTTTGGCATCATAATGTGCAAGATTCGCTTCAGACGACCCATTGCTTGATTCATGAGATCGTGGACTAGCGCTCGTCTTCCTAACGTAAAGCACGTTAGAGTCCAGTCTGGTGTGGTCACTAAAATAAGCGCTGCCGTCTGATATTCTGTTCAACTTGTGTATTTGTTCTCTAAGCTCACAAACTTGTCCATAAAGTTTCTTATTTTCTCTTAGAATCGCTATATTCTCAGTCTCCAGCAGCTCCCTTTTACTCCATTGTACTGTATTCTCAGATTTCAATCGTTCTATTTCCATCTTCAGTTCCGCAAGTTTTTCCTCTAAAACTTGTTTAGCTGCCATTTCGTCTTGCAGTTCATTTTGCAATTTTTCTATTTCGCTATGACTGGAATCTGTGGAGCCTAACGTCCTATCACTATGAAGTTCCACTTTAGTACTGTGTAGTTCAGCTGTCAAATGTTCGATTTTGTTCAAGAGAAAAGCTTTCTCATCTTTCTCGCTTTGTAGACTCTTACAGGATTCGTCTAACCTGAGTCTTAGTTCACTCAACTTGTTGGCTAGCACGTTGTCAACGTTGGAAAACTTATGCGAGTCTAAAGACGCCCTCTGTCTTACAGAAGGCGGGTCATTAGGAGATAGATAACCGACGTTTTTTCTTCTTAACTCTACACCATCTTCAGCTGTGAGATCACCAGCCAAGATTCTGCTTTCGCCTATACTTAAAAGTTTTTCGTTGTCACGTTTCATTTCAATGAGCTGTTGCTCCAGATCATTTTTTTCGGCTTTAGATGTAGATACTTCTTTAGATAACGTATCTACTTTGTTCTTTAGCTGTTTGGCCTCTTCCCTAGCCTTATTTCGTTCATTACGTACCTTGCTCCATTTTTCTCGCCAATTAGCTGTGCAGTCCGACCACCATCGCATGGTTTTCTCCATTTGCGTGGCTCTGGCGCGCGCCTCGTCTAATTCCCGTTGGTAGAGGGCTTCTTTAGCTTCCCAGTCTGTGTTGGTATACCTCATAGCACCTCCGTCGTGGTCTCTGCTCCGTCGGTGACTGCCGCCATGGGAACTTTGAGCCATTTTTCATTTGATTAGAAATTCTGCAACAGAAAAAGAGACTTTGTTTGGAACAGTGGCGACGAGGGGTCCCTATAGCCCGACTCCTGCTGGCTTGCTCTGTAAAGGGAAGCCGTGATTGAGATATTTTAATTTGTACTCTAAATAATGCATTATCGAAAACTGAATGTATCTGAAATTCAGTACTTTGATATATGAAATTCAAACAACACCCAGAATTTCATACAAAATTACTGTTCTATAGAAGGTGAGATTTTTTACCTCCGGATTTCGTTTTCAAAATGCTCACCCTAGTTTGGAACATAATAATAGTTTATGTGATTAATGAGATTTTTTTTTTAGTTTTTCATGCAAAATCTACTGAATGGATCTGGATAAAATTTGACACAGAGATGATTATTATTACATTTTATCGCGGCTATAGGTTTCTTTCACTCGCGGCAACGGTAGCAGAATTTCACACGGGCGGGCACAACTAATTTCGAGTTATTATTTCAGAACCATGAGCAGCTGCAACCTCCCTCCTTGTCCACCGTGCCCACCAACGTCGCCCCCCGTGTGCCCTCAAACCTGTCCCCCCCCGCCGCCACCTGCCCCATGTCACGGCAAGCCTATCATGCGCGGGCTCCACTGGGCTCAGACACAAAGATATATGACTCAGGGTTTTGTGCTGGCCGCGATTGGTGGGTTTCTTGGCTTTGGGCTCTTGGCGTTTCCACGAAGGGAAAGATACAGGGATTTCTATGCGTAAGTAAATTTTAATAAAACATGATATGGGTTAGTTTGTTCGGCTCAACTCCCAACCAGAGTTAGTGGTCAAGCACTGATAGTTGTTCAGGTTGCCCATATAGGCTTCCTACTTCCTATCTTGACCTAATTATAATTGACTCCCCACAACCGATTTTAGTGTGCCCTCTGTACAGAGGCAACCAGATGAAATACCGCTAAGAAGTGATCACTCATCAATAATCACAGTACCTAAAGATATCTTAAGCCAATGATCATTTACTTAAATAATAAGTAATTACAATTTGTACTTAAGTATAAAACATGTAATGACAATTGACTGCAATGTTAGGGAGTACGCACACTTATTCAGCTCTATTCAGCTTTTGTCCATAGAAAACAACGATTTTGTATGGAGACGCGTACGCGTCCTTTCAGCTTTCCGCGTCTATTCAGCTTTCGCGCCAAACCGGCATAAAATGAGGATAAATGTGTTTTTATCATGCGAATGCTATAGGCTATAGAGTGCGTTCAGCGCTGTTCCCCCGCATTCAGCGCTGTTCCGCCGCGTTCAGCGCTGTTCCGCCGCGTTCGACGTCGAACGCGGTGGAACAGCTCAGGGATGATTCGCGACTCATCGACAAGTTGCGACCTGTATTGTTACTGTATTGATTTAATTTATTATTGCGTAATCATTATGCACGAAAGATCAAAGGGTGCAGACGAGTTTTAAAATAATTATAAGTAATTATTTTATTTAGGTAGTTATAAGTACAAAAAATGATCGACGAAGAACAGCTTATATTGTTAGTTCAAAAATATTCTTGCTTATACCATTTAAGTTCATCACATTATAGCGATCAAATGAGAAAAAATAATGCTTGGGACGAAATATCAAGAATAATGTCCTGCGTACGCAGTAGGCAGAAGCGTTTCAGCGGCGATAGCACGCTATGACGGCTTTTCTCATTCTTACGACGCCGTACGCGGCGTACGCGGCTGATAGAAGCAGAGCTGAATAAGTGTGACCAAAATCATTCAGCGAAACGCGAATGGAGCTGAATAAGTGTGCGTAGTCCCTTATACTATTGAATGAAATTTTAAAGCATTTATAACATTCAAATTGATTAAGATAGTAAAAAGCTAATACAGCACAGGCGGGTCTCGAACCCACGAGCTTTGCCTTACAGGGGGAATTCTCTGACCACTGAGCCACACAGCCTCGCTCAAAACTGATCCAAATGCCCGAGGCTGATGTAAGGGAAAGATAGAGCGTTCAAGTCCCACCTGAGCTGTATTCCCTTTTTTCTATCTTAATTGATTTGAGTGCTATACTAATATTAAAAAACTTGAAGGGCTTGTTTGTTAACACCGAGTAACAAAACAAAACACTACTTAACTGTTTGGTTAAACATGCTAATTTCAAGAACTAAAGGTTTAACCAGTCTACCCACGTCAACAAAATCTCACCTAACACTCGCGGTGCCCGGGCACCGGTTGATATTTGAGAGGTTAAATTGAAAAATTATTTTTATGTTGAAGAGTCCATTTACTGAGGAAAGTTATAGCATCATGCTGCTACCCAAGGGAGCTAAACAAAACAGTAATCATAAATGTCCCTTTTTTTATTAACCGACTTCAAAAAGGAGGAGGTTCCCAATTCGATGGGTTTTTTTGCCACTTAGGTTGCAGATTCCCATTCATTTTCTGAAAATATAATAAATTGGGGTATGCAGGAGTGACATGGGGATTTGTAGTATACCATGAGCGAGCCAGGGCTAGTCGTTTACAGGCCAGCTAACCAGTTCACCTGCTCAGCTGATGATGTGGTTGACAATGGAATAGCTTGCCTAGGAGGTGTAGCACTAGTGAATATCCGTTTGGATATCCGCTCAGTGCAAATATTTGTATGCATGAATATGGGTATTTGCATTGGTCTGGTCTTGCCTCAGTGTTAAAGCCATTAGTGTCAGTTGCCATACAATCATCTATGGTACTCGTTGTGTAGAGGAAATAGGTGAAATGGCCCACTCACAATCGCTGCTCACATGTTGCCAATGAAAGTAGAATTAATAGGCTAATATTGATTGATTGATTGAAACAAATACATCTTGACTTCTAGATACAAGATTTAATATTATTTCAATCTTTTTAAATAGAGAATAACTTGTGAGGCAAAACATAGGCACTAACATTCACCTTAGATAAAACAGAAGAAAAATTGTTTCCATTTCAAACTGTCAAATCTAGATTATAGATAGCAAAGCTCTTACCGGCTAGACCTATTGGTTTTTCAATAGTAAAGTGGCATTCATCTCACAGATAACGTTTATGAAGAAAAGTGTTTCAGGTTTCGTTAGATGGAAATGCACGCATGAAGCTGACTTACCAAGTAACAAAACAAAACACTACTTCTTTGTTATATTAACTTTTATTAGATAGTTACAAACCGTATCGAGAAATAAACATATCGGGACCGTTCGTCAAAATACCAATTTAATGTATTTTGACATTACCGTAATATGTAAACGTACCTTGTTGGTAGGAATATTGGTAGGTATTTGTATAAATAATAATGCACTATGCTACGACTTCGAAATTCGACTTTCACACTTTTCTTTCACAGCACAGCAATCCAATCACAATCACAGTATAATGGTATAATTCCACCATACACCATAGAGTTTATTTTCTTGTTTTATATATATACTCTAAGTTTTATATACAGGGTAGAGGCCACAGATAATAATAATAATTACTTCTTCTTTTCTGGGATGGCAACTTCAACCTATATTTAGGGGACATTCTTGGCTTGCCAGTGTCAAGTTTGAAATTTCCCGACTAGAAAAGATGTTTCAGTTCAATGTAGTCGGAGAGAGCACTCTGTATTGATTTTAATCCGGAGCAGTGTGCCAATCGCCTTAACGCTACTAGTTAGTGCACTGTGCACCCCGTGTTATTGCTCAATCAGTAATAATAACCTCGAATATATGAATGTATTAGGTAGGTACCCTAAATTCTAATATATAAAAATCAATGCCACTTTTTGTTGTTATTTCGTTGTTATTTTATAACTCAAGAACGGCTGAACCGATTTGGCTAATTTTAGTCTTAGTGTCCAGAGAAAATATAAAGGATGAGAAAATAGGTGCAGCGGGAACGGGAAAAATATGGCGGTACGAAGTTCGCCGGGACAGCTAGTTAAGTACAGTTAAAAAGACGGCTAGCACTTTGCTAAGATAAACGGTGAAGGTGCTTCCACAAATTAGTTTACGGATGTCTGATAGAGGGCTGCAAGGGTGCAACCGTACTAAATGACTTTGGATGACGCAATTTCTAAACACTAAATTGCATACTATAAAGAAATTGAGGTAGACTTTTAGTAGTCAGAGGTCGTTCTTACCTTTATGTCCTTATTATGGTACTAATCTTAGTCTATTGTGATCGATCTCCGTTCTCAAAAGATTCACCTTTCGTCACTGTTAAGTATAAATTGAATTGGTCTAGCTAGTAGCAATTAATCTTAGTTCTACTTTTACAGGAAAGCAGAAATGGAAGATTGGGCTGATGAAATGGCTAGGAAGGGGCTATTTCAAGGAGTACCATCAGATGCTCTGAAAGATAAAACTAAATAAATTTTATTTTGGTATTAATTGTTCGTTCAATACTAAATATTTACGAGAATATTAATAAAACAATTGTACCTCTTGATCCTGATTATTCTATACCTATTTTTGCTCAACGCTGAATATTTAGACGGCGGGGCGCAATCCATTGAAATAATTAAATCCCCCCCCCCCCCCTCCCAGGGGATCGATATGGAATTGTTATTCGCTGTTTTTTATTCCGCCGCGTGGTTCCCGGCAGAGTAGAATTTGGGCCACCCCATCTCCTCCCATGCGGTGTCGTACAAGGTCGCTTGACTAAGAGATAGGGCTGTTTAACGTCAGACAGATATATACAACCCAGTCTCAGCCTACACATGGCTCGAGGCAACAATATTGCCCGAAAAACCATTTCAGACCCACGGTACCCCTGGCCATACCCCTGGTGGTACCGTGGGTCTTTTAAAGTTAAACGGTACCACCGACTAATAGACGGCAAGAGGCTCACCCCCTATTACGTGGGACCTAATACAATGATTGGTGAAATGTGGAGTTAGTGCACTACTCGTCATTTTCCCTGATTCACCATTTTCGTTAATTCGTCAGTTTCCATAATTCGTCAATTTCATCAAAATATTTAATTAGTCGATTTCCGTAACTAGTCATTTTCTTTAATTCGTCAATTTCCCTAACTTGTCAATTCATGCCATGTACAGTCGGATTCTCGGATTACATAATTAATATTCATGTATCTATTAGTTAAATACCATCTCCATTTAATATTTAATGCAAAAAACGCATTTGCTAATGAAATAAGAAATACGTTAATTAGCATCCATTCCAGGATACTATTTATTTATTTTTTTATAGTGAAATACAAAAATGTGTCGCTTATTTTAATATCAGCCCTCAACTGGCTACATTTCTAAGTAATAAATGCGGCCAGAGGATATTGGCAAGCATCTAATTTGCTTTCTTTTGAATAATGCTTCTCTGAACATGATTTCTGCACATGACTGTACCGACAATGATAGATGACGAGTTAAAGAAAATACCAGTTAAGGAAATTGACGAATTAAAGAAAATGACTAGCTATGGAAATTGACTAATTAAATATTTTGATGAAATTGACGAATTATGGAAACTGACGAATTAACGAAAATACCTATTAGGGCTCCTCTACTATTATGGCCTAATAGTACGAGAGCCCACGACCAAAACCATGTCTCATAGCAATACGGCAGTTAAATATAAAAATACGGCAAAAGTTTGTTTTCAGACATTTTGTGCGTAGCACATAGCCTGAGCGCATTTTTGAAAATGTCAACTAATTTAGCCGACCTGTATCATAGCAATACGGATAATTTTTTTTTTAACTTTTCGTATTACTGCCATGATTACCAAAAACCTGTTTTCAGACACTTTAAGTGTAGCATATACTCCCAAAAACGAAAATAAGTACGAAAATGTTTTTTTTTTTTAAATTTACAGCCTTCATAGGTATTCAAGAATCTCCCTTGTCTATTATATGTACTTTGACAGATGACAGATGTCATTACTTATTTCTTCTGTAAAAGTTACTCAAGTGTGCTTTAAATAAAACCAAAACTATCAAATCAATCAGTATTTAATTTCAACAGCCTCAGCGCTTCTTACGCTCCTGCCCCTTTCTTATACTATTATAAACCGTTTTTTTTTTCAACTTCATCCCAGTTTCCTTTTGTGCGATTTATTTCAGTCCTTCAACTTCAATGTTACGGTTTCGGGTAAATTCTTTGTTAATTATCATGTAATGAATTCAGGGTCGCAACGTATTCATTTGTTTGTAACAGAGAATTCAAGATGCCTCAATACGATTTTTAAATGATATCTGAGTATCGAAAAGTTGTCTGATAGAGAAGATGCTACACTTAATTTGTCTGATATAATTTTTTTGCACATGTGGACAACTTATTTTATCATGTCCAACAATTTTCAGACATATTGCTATGATACCGATCGGTAAAATTTGTTAACATTTTCAAAACGGTCTCAAAATTTAATGCGTTCACATTTCCGTCTGAAAATTGTTTTGTTCGCATCAAATAACCAAAATTTACTAATAAAAAAGATTTTCAGACGTATTGCTATGAGACATTTTTTTTGTCTCATTTTTAATTTTTTTAAGTGATTTCACGGGTTTGCGCTACACCACTAACGTCTGAAAAATATGTTTCCGGTATCTCAGAACTATCATTCAACTACAGTCTGCAAATCAGACATATTGCTATGATGCAGTTCGGTAAAATTCTTTGACAATTTTGAAAATTCGATCAGATCAAACGCTACGCGGAAAATGTCTGATATTGGTTTTTTCGAGTTCAGGATAATCGTATCTATCGATTTGATGCGGTTTTGGCTGTATTGCTATGAGACAAAAATTTTGGTCGTGGGCTCTCGTACTATAATCACCACATAGATTTAAATATTATCAGTATGTTACTTGGTAAACAGATAAGACTGGTATATTTTTGACTAGCTGTTGCCCGTGACTTCGCACGTGTGAAATTTGATCCCGTGCCTGCAAACCCAAGGCAAACAATTCGCTGGATAAAATGTAACCTATGTCCTATGTCACAGACGTCACAGTGTGTTATATTGTAGATTACAGTTATACCAAATTTTCATCTATTACCCGTAGTACGGTTGAGTTGTCCGGTTAACCGGACTATGGGTAAAAAGAAATATCCATAGTACAGTTTAGCCACTTCCATTAAGCTGATAAAGCGTGATTGATTATCAAACATCCAAATAGAAACTCCACAAACTTTCACATGTTTCTTGTTTTTTACAAATCCTCTCGGTTTATCTCGGGTATCCGCCCAATTTAGGAGCCGGCCTTCCGAGATGCTCCTTGAAATCCCACTGGCCATTGAGTACGAGCCCCAGCTATTTCATCTGGGACTTAATGCAGCTGAGAGCGTCTACCATGGGGCTGGGTCGTAAGAGAGTCAAAAGTTACACAAAATGTAACAAAAGTTATAATACAATCTGGCAACCCCGGAAGCGAGACACAATCAGTGTTGCCAATTACTGATGATCTGAATTCCCCACAAACCCAACAGAAAGGCCCCAATATTAGACATTGATAACTACATTACTTCTCTTGAAGTTTCCCGCTATATTCACCACTTGCGATGTTTATTGCGGCTCGTGTACATATATTGCCAATAAAGAGTTAAATAGTACCTTAATGTCGGATATTTTGCTTTAATAATTTATCAATATGTATAATACTTGCCACTTATTACTTCTGAGTTTAGGTCTAGTGTGAATGTCTAAATGCCCCACATAAGTACAATCCCCACAAATTCCCTAATCGGCTTGAAAGTCCCCACTCTCTTGGGAATTGACAACGCTGGACACAATTTAAGCGCGATTCCGGATGGAAATTTCCTGACGTGTGCGGCGATTAGTACAAAATGTATGCGAGTGCTGCGTTCGGTATGACGTCATTAGGTTTTTTCCATTCTGAACCGAACGTCAGGTTTTTTCCGTTCTGCAAAAAGTAAGGACGTGTGCGGCTAGTAGAACATTTTGTATGAAAATGGAGCATTCGGTTTTTTGAATCTGACTTTTTGATCAGGAAACCGTGGACGGAAACCGTACGTTTGCGCGGAGCCAGGGAATAGAATTTATTTACGTTTCCTTTCACGTATATTCATGAAAATTGAAATAAAAATGACTAGAAGCATAAAAAAAACAGAAATTAGAAGTAATTGATGCCACGTTCAAGGGATTATGTGATTAAATTAAATAATATGAATTAAGCATTTCATGAATCATAAATATTTAGGTTTAGTGGAGTTTCAAGTAAGTACCTAAGTAATTTTGGCGATTAAAATTTTCAGGAGTTAGTAACTAGTATATATATTATATATTAATCTATGAGTTAGTAAAACGTTAGGATGTACCGCGCAACGACCTTTGGCTCGGCTGATTCGAGTTCAATTGATGTGAGATATGTTTGGTATTCGACATAAATTGATGAGTGATAAATGTGGGGGGTAATCATGGGGGTAATAATAATATGATATGATACTATGTGCCCAACGCCATCTAGCGTCAGCAGGCTGAACTACTTAGCAACGATCCTACATCACGCAATAGAAATTCGGGCATAGGTTAGTTTAAACAACACCCCAACGCCAAGCGTGATCATATTTTCTGTTCTCTCTTGTGAAACTTGTTACCTACGAGCCTGGCCTTTCCTACTTTTACTTTTCTCATTGAAGAATGAGAAAGGTAAATGGATAATATACTTAGAAGAAAAGGAAGAATGCTTCCTCCTTCTTTGTTTTATCTTTCCTTTAACATAGTCAGCCTTTCCTATAAAGTGTTTATTTAATAGGGATCTGATAATTATTTTATCCGTAATTCCGAAGATGAAGAATTACCACCGTACACCCAGTGGTCTGGGAAGGTGGACGGTGGGAAAGAACCGAACAGCCGGGTGAACTATTTTTCTGTCGAACAGATCGCTTCTATTCTCAAACTCAGCTCAAACTCAAGAACAGCGTGAATGATTGCGAAACATATTGTGAAGAACGTGTGTTACACAAGTTCAACTTATAGCAAACTGAAGAAAACCACTCACACTTCGATATTATTATTTTGTGATCTATGTAATATTATATTATTAATACTTTATTAATTATTTTATCTTTCTTTTCCAAATTAACTACAGGAAGTGATTCGTGTCCTCACGTTGTATGGCGGCAACCAATCAAAATAATGAAAAAACATGGAGATTATTATGAACAACCAATGAAAGTAGCCTTCAGTGGAGCATGAAAGGGTCGATGTAACTTTGTAACAGCGTAGTCCAAATGAAAAATGGTAAAACTAATTTGAAATAAAGTACTTGGCTTTCAAAAGTTACAAAAAATATATAAATAATGTATTGATTATATTGTGAAATAATAAAGGGTTTATTTACAAAGAATTTAAGCATATTAAAATATTTTAAAACTTACGCTTGTCAAAAGCTACGTCACGTATGTTTGTCTACTGCGAGTCAGTGCGCATGTCAAGTTGAAAATTGCAAATGGCGGCCGTTGTTATTGTTCGTACCGAATTAACTATTTGTAAATTATATACCAATCTTTTTAGCGATTTTTCTAATAGACTGTTATATTGATGCGATGCTTTAACTTCTCATAATTCGGCGCGACACATTTTATGTACGTTTTTAAGTGTTTTGAGTGTTATTTTGCTATTTTATGTGTGTCATGCAAATGGGGTAAGCTGGAATTATCGGATGTCGCTTAGGTTGTTTTGGATAGTTTCAATAAGAAAATGGAGTGAAGTTCTGTGACCTAAAGTGTTAAAATGGAAGCTCAATAAAGTTGATCATCTATCGCTATTACATTAGAGCGTAACGAGAGACAGGAGCGGCTGTAATTTACGAATGTTCCATGCTGTGACTGTTCTCCCCGTACATTTCAAAATGGCTGCTGCTCTTCACGATATATGAGCTTTGCGTCACTGGAACCTAATTCAGTGGATTCGATGCGTGATAAAATTGTAGTGTTTCTAGTCTAGTGATCATCTGTGAAAAAACGAAAATAAGTCTCCGTAGTTTTCCCGGGTGCGCTAGAACCGGGACAGTAGTGGTGTGTCATATGTTTTCGGTGTAGAGTGGACACTGACCATAGGACCGATATTGCTTTGCGTCCGAGCCGGACGGTAATGTTGCGCTTGATTTTCCATGATGGTTTGGGACACCAGGGAATAGAAATTGTGTGGAATTGAGCGGAATGTGACATTGTATGAGAGGTGAGTGTATTTTTTAGTTTATTTACATTCGGCGGGGTGTCGGGACGTGCGATGTTCATTACAAAATGGACACATTGGTGGGTGACAGGACGTCGTCGGCCGGCGAGGACGTACCTAGAGCCGCACTGATCTAAAAAGTTCATATTACAGGCAAAATACGCGGTTTTAGCGTAACAATTACAATCTACGAAGTTGTGTAACATGCCGCCGTGTTGTCGATTCGCGAACTTTGTTATTGCCACGGAAATGATCTCGATAGACTATTTCTAGGCGTATAATATTATATCTATGTAGTTTTTCCATCATTTACATGCCTAGGTTGTTATTTTTGTCTCACATGCTGTTTAATGTTTGCAAATATTGCAAACTGTCAAATATTATATAGTTACCAGATCAATGTACTCATGAACTTGTATATAGTTGTAAGTGTAATATTGTATAATTTATTCTGTCATTAATTTATTCTGGAAACTCTTGGTGTATCTCATTAACTAGGCGCCTATATAGAACCATAGACAATCACATAACCTATTTTGATAATGTGATGGATTTTATGATTGAAGAAGGCCTATTACCTATGCCTGTGCTAACAAATGTTTATAATTGGAAGAAATTGGCTTGTGAGAAAGTAAAATTTGTAGCTCTATCTAGAAGATTATAGTACAAGAAAAAAGCTAGGTGTAGACAGGTGGCATAATTAGTACCATACTC
Organism: Eilema depressum; assembly: GCA_914767945.1. Taxonomy (NCBI): domain Eukaryota; kingdom Metazoa; phylum Arthropoda; class Insecta; order Lepidoptera; family Erebidae; genus Eilema; species Eilema depressum. Next base: position 11,871,297 of record OU612035.1, read on the forward strand.
ATAAATAAACAATATAAATAAGGAGATTCTTAGTGCTACGAGCTATTGTAGGCATTGTAGCCTGATAATGATATAAATGTATAATATAAACTGTTTTAAATATCATAATTTGTAAATCTATACCATGTTTTAAAGCACATTGAAGCAGAATTCAATATTTGAACTATGGTCACCACATTGTTGCACAAGTTTTACACTTAAAAAGTACAGATTTATGTCTCTTTTTCTAATATGAATACATCTAACCCTATTTATCTGTTTATAAAATGTACCAAATTACTGTCCTAGGCGCCTGTTTAATGATCTCTCATTGTAGTAACCGGGCAGGCAATATTATATCATAAGATACATAAATTCATAATCATAATTTGAAAGTTTGTACCAGTTATTTATTTTTATCATGAATTTCATCAGTTAATTATTTATTTTAATCATCAATTTAATCAGTAACAGAATTTTAATTAGCAATGGGATATTCAATGTACCAGTTACTATTGAGAAAGAAACACATTGAATATGAAATATGAATGGTTTAACTAACTCATAGGTGGAAGTACTCACAAGAGTTCCCTCAAGGGTCTCTATAGTGAATTTAATCAGTTACAGAACTTTAATTAGCAATGGGATATTCATTCTACCAGTTACTATTGAGAAAGAAAAACATTGAATACTAAAAATTAAAGGTTTAACCAACTCATAGATGGAACTATTCACAAGATATTCACAAAGAGTTCCCTCAAGGTTCTCCATAGTGCAGAACTTTAATTGGCAATGTGATATTCATTCTATCTGTTACTATTGAGAAAGAAACACATTGAATACCAGAAATGAATGGTTTAACTAACTCATAGATGGAAGTATACACAAGTTATTCACAAGAGTTCCCTCAAGGGTCTCCATAGTACAGGACTTTAACTGGCAATGTGATATTCATTCTATCTGTTACTATTGAGAAAGAAACATTTTGAATACCAGAAATGAATGGTTTAACTAACTCATAGATGGAAGTATACACAAGATATTCACAAGAGTTCCCTCAAGGGTCTCCATAGTACATTTAATTAGTTACAGGACTTTAATTGGCAATGTGCTATTCATTCTATCTGTTACTGTGGAGAAAGCAACACATTGAATACCAGAAATGAATGGTTTAACTAACTCATAGATGGAAGTATACACTAGATATTCACAAGAGTTCCCTCAAGGGCCTCCATAGTGAATTAAATCAATTACAGTACTTTAATTAGCAATGGGATATCCACTCTACCAGTAACTATTGAAATTGAAACACATTTCATAAAAAATAATAATGATTTCAATAGTGTATAATATACAGGAGTGTTCACAAGATAAATGGTAGTATTCACAATGTAGATAGGAGTACTCACAAGAGTTCCCCCAAGGGTCTCCATAGTTAATTTACAAACCAATTAAGACATATTAAGGTTTGAATCTAAAACTATGAATGTTGAACATAATTAAATGAGATACTGTGCATATAGGGGAAAATGGTCACCCTTCATACACGGCCCTATGTATGAAGGGTGACCATACATAATCTTAAAAAAAAAACTAAACAGCACACAAATACATGTAAAAACTCAATTTATTAATATTTTTCTGTTTAGAAACTCATTGTAAAGACTAAGAACTGAAATCAAACCACTAGTTAGATAGCCTAGTTTATTTCATCTGTGTTTAAATTGTTTTGTTGGTTGTACCTAACCAAGTGGAGTACACCGACTACATTAGGTTCACCTCCATAATGTATGTAATGCTGAAGTTTGTACTTACATCCTCTTGTTCGAAAGCTTCTACTCTAACTTGTTGGTGGTGGTAGTAAATATTACCTACTAATAAATTATTCACAGGTACTCTAACCACTAGACTTAAAGCAGTACCTTTGAAGCTAACCTAAGTAAAGACATAACCTGTTTCCTGTGAATGATGTATTAATATTTATGCTTATTTATCCAAATTTGGCAATTTACTTCCATCTGTTATCCTTAAAATTATTAAGTCATACATTTTAGCTGTTGTCTGTGGTCCTGCCTATGTGTTTACTGACCCTGTTTCCCTGTTCTGGAATAAAAAAGTGAAGTAAAAAAAAAAGATTGAAAACAGTGAAATGCTTATCCAGGACTATAGAATGGAATTTGGAATTCTCAACACATGGCTCTGTAGCTGAGTAGCTCAGTGGCCAGAGCATTCCCCTGTAAGACGGGTCACGGGTTTAAATCCTATCTGAGCATTTCACTTTTTCCAATCTTAACCAATTTGAATAGTTACCATACAAATTGCTTTTATATTTCATTAAAAAGTGCTCTATGTGCTATTCCTGTCCATAATCTCTGTCCAATATCATCTAGGTCTGTTCTGATGAGTACACATTCACTCTTCCACTCATCTACTCAACTATCCATTCATCCATCTGCCCATCCACATACAATCTTTTAACAGTAGCCCGCTAATAAGTCATTAGTGTGTGTCCCTGTGCAGACCACAGATAAAGGATATTATCATTAACATTACCACAACACTCTTGTGCAATTTTACCATATTTACTGTGCATATGCATTTTCCTGATATTGTATTCTTCCTATATTAAATCAATTCTACACTATTGCATTGAGTGTATGCCTGTAATGATAGCTGAAGTTTCAATAAATAAATAAATAATTTGTGAATAAAAAAAACTGGATACAATGTACAAAATTGTTACATGAAAGTAGGCATATAAGTTTGTAATGTTTGTAATTCTTATAAAATCAAATTATTGTTATATAAAAAGTGTATGTGTCTTTGTCAAGATCAGTTTGACAGTAAAGTGGCAATAAATATTAACCACAAAAAGACAACATTACAGGGTGTACAAAAAATGTTTCATTTCAAAATAATATTACTTTTAAACTAATCAAATTTATAAAAAAACAGAGCTATAAACTTTGTAGACGTGAATTACCCTATAATAAGTACTTATTATGTAGTAACACCAGTGTATAGTCGCTGAGTGACACTAAAATCACAAAAATGACAGTGTATTACATTACACATTGACACTATAACCTCATATTTAAAAAAATGTCCAACTATTTTTCCCCTATTAATTCTGAGAAAGTGTGAGTATATTTCTTGTAAGCATTACTGATAAATCAAGTGGCAGTATAGTGAAACTAACCAGAAATAGTTATTCCTAGGAGTTTTTAGTCAATAACGATTAGGTCATGATAACATATCTTTATGATTCCACACCCTGCCATGTTCCAGATTTGAACTGTATTGCCACTTTCTTGCTTTTTGAATTCTAGTCCTAACACAGATTATTTTGATATTCAATTTCAATGTTTACCCAATTAAAAAAATATAACATATTATACTAAATTAAATTAAAACTAGAAACTATTATTACTAAAATGAACTACAATAAAATTCTATATTGAGAACTTTATTAATTTTATGTATGTAAAAAGAACATAACGAAAACATCCGGTTCGACAGCTGTCAAGTAAACATCACTGTTATTAGGCTCCTCCGATTTTACCAACAAAAAGTGTAAAAAGTGATTTATTTAAACTTTAGAGCTTCTAAAAACGTAAAGTGGCTAACGGTACACAGTTTTAAAAGTGGAACACTGGAAATAGTCGAAGAATCTGCTGAAAATCACGCAAAAACCGTGGAAAACAACATATATACAACTATACATAAAAAGGTACCCTCAAACCAACGTGAGTCGTCAACTTCCGTCACTTGACAACCAAGTGTCAATACTGTCAATCAAAACATTGACGAATCGACTGACAATTAGCACAGTGTTGCCAGCTACAAAGTGTTACCAGCGTAAAGAAAAAGGGCCAAATTGGTAAATTTTGGAAAAAGATGGAACCTCAATTCCAAATATTATTAGATAAAATAAATGAGATGAAGGTCGACTTCAAGAAAGAAAACGAAGAACTTGCAAAAAAGTTTTCTCTGAAAGTTTCAAGTGCTATAAACGAAAGTCTAAAACCCCTGGTGGAAGAAAATAAGCAACTTAAACTCGAAATAGAAACTTTGAAGAGCAAAATGTGCAATCTCCAAAAAGAAATACGTAAAAACAACGTAATACTGCATGGTGTTACTGAAACAGAAACAAATAGTGCTGAACTGAGGGAAAAAGTCATTCAAACCCTTAATAAGATATGCAACAATACAGAAGTGCGAGAATGGGATGTATGGGAGGTTAGTGACGTAAGGAGACTGGGAAACCGCAGTCCTAACAAAACTAGACCAATTATAGTGACACTCACTCTTACCTGGAGAAAAACTGAACTGCTAAAAAACAACAGAAACTTCCCTTCTGGAATCTATGTCACTCCAGACTACCCAAAAGAAATCCTGTTGAAAAGGAAAGAACTAATGAAGGAAAAAGAAGAAGAACAGAAGAAAGGAAATATTGCTTATATAAGATATGACAAACTCATCGTGAAAAGCAAAGAAGACAAAGAAAACAAGAGGAAGAGGTCGCCTTCTAAGTCACCATCCGATGCAAAACAAGACAAAAAGATAAGTAAAGTTCACAAAATATTTCGCCCCAGAGCCAACTCAGCATCTAAGGCACAGGAAATTACAGCCGGCCAACCGGAACCGAGAACTATGCAACAACCACAATAGAAAACAGAAACACACACAAACAGAAATAGCTTTAACAAACAGATTCAAACAAAAACGTCAATTAAAATGCACCCCAACCCGGCCAGTCACCGTGGGGGAAGAAGACTATTACCCTCCAACCAACTTCCATCTACACACTTCTTCTAAAAGACACCGCCAAACGGAAGATAACATATACATTGCAACATACAACACACTATCTTTGAGAACCAACGAAAGCTTAACAGAACTCATGCTTGCTCTAGATAAAATTAATTGGTCAATACTAGGTCTGAGTGAAGTCCGACGCTTGGGAGAGAGTATAGAAGACCACAGGGATTTTATATTTTACTATAAAGGAGAGACACCAGGCTTATATGGAACAGGATTCTTAATAAAAAATGAATTAAAATCTTTCATTGACGAGTTCATTGGCGTCTCAGAGCGTATAGCTATACTCAATATAAAATTACCTCCGAAAAAGGAAATGTGGTCCATTGTGCAAGTCTATTCCCCAACTGAACAATCAAGTGGTACAGAAATCGATAACTTTTATTCCATGTTACAAGACGCAATAAATAAACACGCGCACACCAATCTAATAGTAATGGGAGATTTTAATGCTAGAACAGGGGCAAGAGAAGACGGAGAACAAATGATATTGGGACCATATTGCTCAGGCAAAAGAACAAGAAATGGTGAGAAACTTATGCAATTAGCCTACGAAAATAACTTTAAAATACTAAACACCCTATACAGAAAACGCGAAAACAACAGATGGACATGGACATCCCCAGATGGTCACCACAAAAATGAGATAGATTACATACTAACAAACAAAAGTAAATACTTTCAAGACTGCAGAGTTTTGAACAAAGTAAATTTTAACAGCAACCACAGGATGATAAGAGCTAAGCTACAGATAAGCACACTCGATCAAAATAGACCCTTTAAAGTGAAACAAATCAATAGCGTAACACTAGATAGTACCGATTCACTTATAGGAAAGCTAGAACAATTTATAGTAAAAACAAAGGATTTAGACATACAAAGTAAATACAACAAATTCCAAGAACTTCTCTATACTAACAAAAAAGACAAACTAGACAGAAACAATAGAACAAAATGGGTAACAAACGAAACTAAAGAACTGTTAAGAAAAAGAGCAGACCTTATATCTACCCCTGAAAAGACGAAATCTACAAGAAACCAAATATCCAAGATAAGTAAAGATATTAAAACACATATGAGAAAAGACCGTCAGAGATACAGATTAGAACAACTAGAAAAATGCGTACAAAGAACTGGAGGTACGAAAAAAGCTGCTAAACTACTATTGGAAGAACGAAATTGGATACCACACTTAATAAATAAAAATGATAAATGCGAAAAGCGACGTCCTGAAATTCTATCAATAGCCACGCAATTTTTCAAAGAATTGTATTCAAGAAAAATCACTGCAGATACAACAATCCTATCAGGAGGAACTGAAGTACCGGATATAATGCAAGAAGAAATAGAAAAAGCTATGAGAACTCAAAAAACAGACAAAGCTCCAGGCTCTGATGGTATAAGCAACGAATTCCTCATCCTAAATAGATGTCACCTGATACCAATTCTAAAACATTTGTTCAATGAAGTAGTAGAAAATGAGATAATACCTCACCAATGGACAACATCATCCATAGTACTACTACATAAAAAAGGAGATAAGAATAACATTAATAATTATAGGCCCATAAGTTTAATGTCGAACATATACAAAATCTTCGCAAAAGTCATACTCAACAGAATTACTAATACCTTGGACGAAAATCAGCCAAAAGAGCAGGCAGGTTTCAGGAGTGGCTATTCAACTTTAGACCACATTCATGTCATCAAACAGCTATTCGAGAAAGGCAAAGAATACAACATAACCTTCTACTGCTGCTTTGTGGACTACAGCAAAGCATTCGATACAATAGAGCATGAAAAAATCTGGCAGGCACTAAAAAACCAAGGGATCGAAAATAAATACATCAGAATCCTGAAAAATATTTACGAAAACAGTAAGGCAAAAATAAAACTAGAGAAGGAAGGTGAAGATATTATAATAGAAAGAGGTGTACGCCAGGGAGACCCGCTGTCACCGAAACTGTTCACAGCCGTTCTAGAGGAAATCTTCCGTCAGTTGGATTGGGAGACATGTGGATTGTCCATCAACGGTGAAAACCTGTCTCATCTAAGATTCGCCGATGATTTAATAATCCTCTCGTCGTCAAGTGAAGGACTGCAGGCAATGCTGAGTGACCTCGTCAGAGAGAGTGGCAAGGTGGGATTGGTCATGAACACATCAAAGACCAAGGCTATGACCAACGGCAAAGAAGAACCTATTCTGGTCAATGGTAACCCAATAGCATATGTTCACGAGTACATCTATCTAGGTCAAATAGTCTCGCCTATAGATCAAGACACAAAAGAAATTAACAGACGCGTTGGAAATGCCTGGAAACGGTTTTGGAGCCTTAAGGAAGTGATGAAAAATGGAGATATTAATATAACCATCAAACGGAAACTCTTTGATACCAGCATACTACCAGTTCTCACTTATGGTTGCCAAACCTGGGCACTCACGAAAGCAAACATGAAAAAATTAGAAACTTGCCAAAATTCCATGGAAAGAAGTATGATGGGGAAAAGGCTATCTGATCGAATAAGAATGGAGACCATAAAGAAACATACAAAAACAAAAGATGTGAAAACAACAATTCAAAAGCTAAAATGGAGATGGTCCGGCCATACAATAAGAGGTAAAGAGAAGTGGTCAAAATCAATAATGAACTGGTTCACCAGTCATAAGAAGAGGAAAAGAGGTAGACCACTCAGAAGATGGGTGGATGACATTAAAGCCATAGCAGGTGGCACGTGGACGAGGACTGCTAGGGACAGAGGGGAGTGGAAAAGGTTGGAGGAGGCCTTTGTCAAGAGACACACGGATAATTAAAAACTGCTAGAAATGTAATTATATTGTAAATGTAATACTGTCCGAAAATAAAGGCTATTATTATTATTATTATTATTATTATGTACATAACACTATATATTTATTAAACTAATTAAACAGAAACTAAAATATTAACTTTCCTGATACAAAAATATTTATATTTATATACTGTACGTACATATTCAGTACTTTCTATTATAGGTATAGTTTTGTTTCCTGGTTACTAATTTTATACCTATATTTTATTTAAAACAGGAAGTAAATTAATTTAAAAGTTTGTTATTAACACAACTACTGCTAATCTCGTAAACATTGAAAACCATACCTAATAAAAAGTAAAAAGTTAGATAAATAAATAAACATATAATTATTAATTGAAGATTTATTATCATGGGTGTTATTTCTGTTGTGAATATTTGCTAAACTAAAACTTAACTTGTTGTGTTTAAAACCAATCCAATTGTTTTCAAAATTGTCTAAAGCTATCAGGTGCCATAAATGATAATATTAAATAGAATAGTTCATACAATAACAAAATTTAAATATAAATTTAAACATAAAATTTAAATAAAAATGTACAACAGAATTGACCCCTTGTTTTTTATGACTAAGCTATTAGTTCTATTATTCTTACTAAAATTATAAATAACAAGTATTAAAATTAATCTAAGAGATGACTAATCTCCATAATTGATTACTTAATGTTTGTTTCATAATAACGTCAAATGATTGATGAGATAATGGATGCAGCATGTAATGAAGAAAATTCTCCTGTAACAAATAGGGAAATTACATACATATATTCACGCCTGTTAGTAGGTAGCTGCCTGTAGGCAGAGGTGTATATCACCCAAGGGGAAATTTAGATAAGGAAGGAAAAAAAAATACTTGCCATTTAAAATAATAATACTGATACTTAATGATTTGTCGTATTTCCTTCCTACCGCAACTTCTATGCCAATTAAAAAAGTTATTTTTCCAATTAAAAAGTTCAGTACTGGTCTCCAATAATATTCTGTTAGTTTCTTCGATGCCAGATCGTAAAAAAATGTATTTTGAAAATAAACAGGTATGTCAGTATTTTCTCTTTCAACAATGTTACATTGAAAATGCTGATATTTATATGTTTTCCTACATAAGATACTTATTTATTTATTTATTAAATAAATAAGTATCTTAAATGACATTCTTTCGAAATTATGTTAAATTACAGAGCAAACTTTTAACCTTGTAAATAATAAATAATTATTGGTGTTAATCCTGAAATTGTGAACAGGCTGTTTTAAATTTGGATATTTTGTTTTAAAGAACAAAACTAATTATCTCAAAATCTCATCCAATTATACATTTTCATTATAATTAACCTCCCAAGATCTGCGATTTCCAAAAATATATGGCTAGGTGGCTATGTGCTAGTCAGCGGTTCCTGGGATGAATTCAATCCCCGGTTCAGAATGGCAGTTATTCAAATCATACATCAGTTTAAAAATAATTGACAAAAAAATTCACAAACCCGAAATGAATTCTTCTTTCATGAAAATTTTCTAACTACCTACATGATTAAAGATTCCCACCATGTGGGATAGCTGTGAAACACCCTGTATATTTACAGAAAATTTGTAAACTATTTAAATGAATTTAATTAAATAGTATTTTATATCACTCGGCAAGTTTTAACAATGTTGTAGTGAATGTTCATATTTATAACTTAGTAGAGGGTCAAGGGAATACAGGCTCTTGTGTCCTATAATAAGAGTGTATGAATAATGTTACTATGTAAGTGTACTTCTATGTTACTGGGTTGACATCAGCAAACACAGCTTGAGTACGCCCAGTACTGAGTGTCTCTTTTAGGTTAAACCACTCATATCTCTGGTAACCTTGCTAATTATCAGGCTAGACAGCATTTAAATTACTTTATAATATTGGTTATGTATATGTTTTTATGATACAAAAGACAGCCTATTCCCTTTTCTTTACTTCACAGATGATGCAATGCAAACACTTTTTTTACAATATGTAATTATGAAATTTCAAATCAAACACTATTAAAGTGTAAGGGCCTCTGCTGAGTCATGCGTGTGCACGCTTGCAGGTGCCTGTTCATGCAAAGGCTGAGATAATTTCGTGCAGAAAAGATTCATATGATTTTTGTACGACGTGTGACGCCCGCATGTGTGACACGCATGATGCAGCAGAGGCGGTAATAGTGTTTGATTTGAAATTAGATTTAAATAAATAGCAACTTGATTTCTTAATTGTGGTAATTCCATTAGGTTAGCTATTACTATTGTATCATTCATGATGTAAAAATTAAACTATCTTCTGTAATATTTATAGATATCATTGATGTGAACCCACTCCTAAAACAAGCAATTTAGCTTAACCAAAGAGATTAGGGCTAACATTACTATTTTTATTTTGTAAAAACAAGGTTATACCAAAGAGTTGGTACAAGAAGTATGACATAAATATGTAGTATCTGTTGAGACTGGTGTCTTATAAAACCGGAATAATTTTATATTTGTAAATTACTTTCAGCATGTTCATAGGCCTAATATATTAATGTACTATGTGATTGCTGTTGTATTTTTTGTCAGGCATGTAAAGTTATCAGATTTTTAATGAATAGAATATTTTCCTACAACCCGAGACAAACAGGCATGTAGACATATTTTATGAAGTGTCTGTTACAAACCTTATTCGATTTTTGTTTTCTGCAATTTAAAATGTAGGTAGTTATTTTTGAGAATAATTTTGACTCACGTAGAAGGCCGTCCGCTGCGTTGAGCGAGCAAACGTGCGACGCGTCTGCGCAGCGTGTTTCATGCAAGTTCATAGAGCAATGTTGCGAAAAGCGAATCGCGCCCGCCCCACGATTGATCGTGAGAGACCGCGGTGAAATCCCCAACTGCGTACCCCCGCTTAACGCAGCGGACAGTCTCAATGATTTTATCGTGTTTTTATATCTATTGTATAAAACATATTGTGTAGCATCAAAGTGCAATTTTGTACCGAATTCCGTACATATCACGCACAAATCACTTTTCCTTTGTAACTTTTTACAGAAACTACAAATTGCACGACTTATGTCCTAAAAGAAATATGTAGAAGGCCAAAGTCCAATAGTAAAAATGTCCAGTAATAACAATGTCCAATAGTAAGCTCTGTATTGTCCTTCAGATAATAAGTTACCTATTCATGAGACAAAAAAATCGTTATGCTGACTTTACCCAAGTTAAAAATAATAAGACCAGTGTAACAATATCTATTGAGTGTATTGTTATGTACTATATTGGACATTTATATAGTTTGTCATTTGCTAGTTAGACTTATTTAATATTTGGTCATGTTTCAGATTAGGCGTTTCCCTAGTTGGGTATTATTATACGATTATACATTTTTTTTGAACATAAGTCATGCAAAAGGTCTATTTTTAATTAATACTCAAAGTTGACTTGTCCATATGTAAAAACTTTTAACTAGCCTTCTTATCCTAATGACTTCTATACAATTATACTAGCTGTAAGTTTTCCATAATTATAAAATAAATATAAATAAAATAATTTTGTTGTGCAGCATGGCAGCGGACAGCGATGGGCTTGTCTCGACGGGCGGGGCGGGCGGGGCGGACGGGCCCGGGTCGTGCGGCGTGGTGGTGACGTGCGAGGGCGACCTGCGCGACCCGTGCTTCCCCGCGCGCCTGCGCCGCCTCCTACGCGAGCTGCGCACGCTGCTCGTCGAGCCTCATCCGCATACGCTCAAAGTTAACAAGGTATGTTTATATTTCACTAGCTCTGGCTAAAAGCTCTCACTGGATGCCCAAGATCGAACGAAGTGGAGAAGTAAAACCCGGAAAGTAGACTAACGTAAAGATGAGGATTTGTATTTCACTAGTTGTTAACACATGAACCCATTCTCAAGGTAAAAAATAGCCTGTGTTATTCCAGTTCATCCGTTTTTGCGTGAGACGGTTCATCTATTCATGCACTGCATCGACCGTGAACCGCACGAAGCGGTAAGCATTTGAAGTAACGCGGTAGGGGGGCCGCCCGTGAATTCTGCGTAACGCAATGGATGGCCTTACATTATTAGTAGAATTTTTAAACTACTCAAGGGAAAATTTTAATAAACAAAAAATTCTATGTTCTGCAACGCCACCAACCAAGTCCTTTCGCGGAAATGTCAGCAATAAGTTGACAAAGTTTTATCGCAATCGGATGAACGGTATGGCTGCGTGTATAATACGATATAGATTTGGGTCGACTCGATGACTCCGTTCTTCCGACATCTGCATATAGACGTATTCTCCTGATTGCATCCGTGGCCAAGATGACCTCGAAGCTCAGGGTCCGCCTTCCGGCTCTTCCTTCTCCACTTCGCACGATCTTGGGCGTCCATGGTAGTGAGACCATTAGCACGCATATCACCCTCCACGACGTCAAGCCAGGACTTCTTTGGCCTACCCCTTTTACCTGGATCCGGCGGGGGTACCATTGCCAGGCATTTGTTCCCCACGTAGCCTGGCGGTTGCCGCAAGACGTGGCCGCACCAGCGAAGGCGGCTCTCTTGCATTTTATCCGCGATGTCACGGACATGGAGGCTGCCGCGGATGCGAGAGTTCCGTACGCGATCGCGTTCCTCCGACTCCCAAGTCATAAATCGTGTAGTGTCTATAAAAAAAAAACTTTGATACTTTGTTCAACTATAGAACAAAAACCTCGCACGTAAACATTACCAAATTACCACAAACAAACTTTTGTCACAATACCAGAAAGGCATTGTGGTAGTTATTATAGTTGCTAATTTGGAGAAAAAAAATGGTTCTAGGATAATTATTACAACAGTAAAAACTGACAGCAAAGGCGAGTCGCCAACTTTAAAAAAAAATATAACCGTGCCTTAGCATTCGCGTAAGAATCACCTTTTTTGTCTTGTGTAAACAGCGAGTTACCACTTCTAACTAGCACTGCCCCCCTAGACAAGTGGCAATTCGTTGCTCGGCGTATGATGGAATAGAATGCCAAATGTATGGGATTTGACGTATATGACAGGCGTCAACGAATGTCAAAAACGTCAAATCCCATACATTTGTCATTCTATTCCATCATACGCCGAGCAACAAATTGCCACTTGTCTAGGGGGCTGATACGATTGTGTCGAAATCGAAACTGGGTGACCAACACGGTGTTCCGTCATTAAAGTCTGAACAGAAACTGAAAGTATATGTACTTACCCTAGGAACAAGATCCCCAGGTAACCGGGATCATCGCTAAGATTCCGGATCATCGGTTGTATTCGAGGCTAGCATTTTGGAATTCGGGGTCCCTTCTCCCACTCTCTCACTCCTTCCTATTATTTAGTTACCACTATTCTACTAGTACTGCCAGTGGGGACGCGGTTGACCAGACGGTTGATCAGCCCTTCTGTGTAGGACATTTCACACTTTTCCCCTATATATCGACTGTTATACATGTCTGTATGGCAACCGAGACTAACGGCTTAACGTGCTCTCCGAGGTTCGACCAGGCTAATTCAAATACCCATATTCATGCATACAAATATTTGCACTAAGCGGGAATCGTACCCGCGCATTTGCGTAGCGGCGGCGTTCACTACCGCCACGTCGCAGTCTGTCGCCCCTAACCCCCAAAGGAAATCTTGCCTCGTCCTTCAATCAGCAGGTTTACCAGTTGGCGAATCATGTTGGCTGGTCTCTCATATACCTTAATAGGTTTATATAATTGTTCCGCCTGAGTTGTACGCACTTACGCACTTAATCAATTTCATTTGCCTGCATTTTTCAGCACTCCCACGCGTACTATGACGCGCTCTTATAGTAAATAAACCGTAGGGCCTTAACGTACACAATGTTTTATAGTGCAATCAATAGCACATTGCGAATAGACACGTTGCAGGCTTGTGACGCTAATTATTCATCATCGAACTTACTGAATAACAACAAAATGGTGCCCCTAACTGGTCAAAAATGCCCATTTATGTCCTTATCGCACGCTCAATGATCTCACGATAAAGAACTAGATTGCTGTACCCGCACACGTGAGTCTGACTTCCTACAATTCCGGGGTTTTGCAGCAGGATATGAAAAAGCATCTCTCGAAGCCGTCATGGTAACCTCCCCACCTACTTCTACTGGGGTGCCAGATGACCTCATCTGTTACCGAACGTTCGTGCGTTCGTGGAAGACGAAGGTCTTGAGAGATATTCGGCATCTGAGTCGCCTGCGCGCATGTTGCGAGCTGGAAGAGTTCTAAAACTCTCAAGTCCGCTCCGCCGCCTCCTCGAACATTAATCGCTCGTAAAAGACAGCGGTAACGGCCCATGTGCTCGCTCTGCGCCATGGTACCAAGCGAGAAGACTCCCATCCCGATCATAGTCGCCACGAGGTCACGCCTCGACATCTCTCACGCCGAAAATGCCATTCACCCTAACATGCATAAGATGTAGTACGAAGTTTTCCATCACGTATTCGTCTAAATCTAAATAATCTGTATCGATTGATTCCATTGTATAAGCGAATAGACTTATTTCTAGAAAAGACTCCCTTCCCGATCGTAGTCGCCACGAGGTCACGCCTCGGTATCTCTCACGCCGAAAATGCCATTCACCCCAACATGCACAAAATGTACTGCAAAGTTATCCATCACGTATTCCTTTAAATCAAAATAATTTTTCGATTGTATAAGCGAACAGATTTATTTCTAGAGAAGACTCCCATCCCGATCTTAGTCGCCACGAGATCACGCCTCGGCATCTCTCACGCCGAAAATGCCATTCACCCCAACATGCATAAAATGTAGTGCAAAGTTATCCATCACGTATTCCTCTAAATCTAAATAATCTGTATCGATTGTATAAGCGAATAGATTTTATTCGAATTGTTTACTCATGAATATAAATTATGTAATAGTATCTGCCTCCCTCTTATTTTCGTTGCGAGTGAAAGGGGTCAGACCATGTGCATACATAAACATTGAACCACCTGTTATCAAGAGCCATGACACCTGTTTCGATGAATGAGCTTCGTGCTCGGAAATTTATCCCGTCACATTCAAATGAGTTACATACATTTACGGTCAAAATAATCTAGCTGATCTATAATTTATAGAAACGGAATATGTTCTGAATAAATTCCTTTCGGCAGATGTCAAGTTTTGATTTATATTACGGCAGTCGTGAATTATTTAATAGATATTAGATGCAATGCATTTCAAAGGACATCATGGTTGTAATCTAAGATTGTAGATTAGCTTGTTCATTAATATCTACTTTTAGATTACAAATAAGTTGGCAGTTGCAATGCGCCGATTTTATGATCAGCCCGCATAAGAAAGTACATTAGAGTTATAGATGCAACGTTAGTCCACTTCCTGCCATAGAGTACACTTAAGGCTGTCTCTCGACTGCCATGGAGACAGTTATTCAAAGAGCACTCAAGTGTCCCAACAATTTATTCATCCATAAATGAGTTAGAATCTGTATTAGATATCTGTATAAATAAAAATATTTCTAAAATAAGCGTCAAAATTTATGCAGGTGTAGCACAGGCAAATGAATCCGTATGTCCGTCTGTATGTACCGGACAGGACTCTAACTTATACGTTAAAAAATTTATGATGTATATAACCCGGTTAGAAAGAGCTCTAAATCTGTTATTCGCGTAGGGCCTACGAGTTTCGTAAATCGTAAAAGCCAACTTTGCGATCGCCATTCGGGCGGGTTTAGCCAATCAGCCACAAAAATGTTTATGGCCCTGTTTAAGTGCCCTTGCAGTAGTTTCTGCGGCTCCCAACAACGTTCTCGAGTTGACCAACCAAGTGTATTTGATTTTGAGTTGATTTTAGACTTTACATTGTAAAATATGACCGCGGTTGAAATCGCTCACTGTGAAGCTTTAAGCTCGGTTCACATGGCAGCAACTTAAAACAACAGCGACTCGCCAGCGACGACAAAACCAGCATGTGGATGTGAATATTAGCAGCGATTTATTGTCGCTGCGTCGTAAAACTCTGCTAATATTCACGTCCACGCGCTGATTTTGTCGTCTCGGGCAAGTTGCTGCCGTGTAGCTGTGGACTGAACTTTAGAAAACGAAATAGGAATGAAGTAAAACTTGGACAGAAAACTTCGTATGTCTGTTCAGGTGTTCTGAACAACTGCGAGTTACGATGTAACTTTCGTCGTTGAAATCTCATCTGTTAAATTCCTCGATCAGTTTGACTATTCTTTTGACTCTTCTCTTCCATACCATACTACAACATACCTAATTATCATTAATTGGCTATGCCGATTGAGTAAGACTAGAGCACTTAATCAGTAGGGCTTTCCGGCAGGCGTAGTTTGTTTGGATCCCGAAGACCTTAGAAGGATTACTATTAGAGCTATAGGGATATTTACCATGTATGGTTTCGAGTATCCGATATTTTGGCGCTGTAAGCACCATGATAACGTGGAACTGCCTGATAGCTCTTATAGGAATGTGAACGACCATAGAAGGGATCCGCTTAATATTTGGATCTCCACAGGTGGAGCCGTGGAACTCTGTGCGTGTGACGCTGTCAGTGCCGCGAGCGGCGGCGGCGCGACTGCGGGCACTGGCGGCGGCCGGAGCCCCGCAGCTACGCGCGCTAGGGATCCTCTCCGTGCAACTGGACGGGGATGCCGCCGTCAGCCTGAGGCTCCAGCACGGAGCTGAACTTAGGATTAATACCGACCCTGATGGTGAGTCTATCTGTCTACTTACCAGCCGTTTCTGCTATGAAGTGTTCTGTGTCAAACCGTATCTGGATGTCCTGGATTATGCCAACTGATTAGTTACGGGCTATGTTTTTTCCTCTTAGATGCTAGCACGTCAAGATCTCAACAGAACGCAGAACTCCTGGCTGGCCTGAGCGGGATCGGACGCATTCTGGGCGAGGAAGACGGTGCGTCTGCCAGTACGAGTACGGCAGACGCACCGCCCGTCCCACCGCCGCGGGACAACTTCAAGTCGCCCAACACCGTTTGCCCGATGGATGGGAAGATCCCGCAAAACATTCCCACTCATAACACGCAGGATCGCTGCGAGTTCCCATTCGGGAGCATGACGCAAGCGAGGGTTATACATCGGAAAGAGAACACGTTAGGTAAGTTGTATTAGCGGATTTTCAAAATGATGTAGAGTAAAAAAAGAAGGGAAGAATTGTGAGCTGTTTGAAAGACTAAAGCATCATTTAGACGAGGAGAGTTTCTTGCCCTCAAGATACGATTATAGACAAAGGACAAAAAAATTGCTTCGTATAAACATTCGCAGAATCGCAGAAACACTTGCCGCTCGCCTGGTGAAAATTGCCTCGCAATTGAATATTGGTAGTGTCCGTCTAAACAGAATTTTCAAGCAATATTCGTATGTCAAACATGGGCGATATGTCACTTGAGAATGTCGTATGGTCGTATACGATAATGAAATGGCGATTATTGCTAGCGATAGTCGCGTACGATTCTCGAACCGAAACGTGCGAGAAACTCCCCGTCTAAATGACGCCTTAAACCAAAACTAAAATATTGTATCACCACGTTATTCCAGGATTAGGTGGTCCAACGAACAGCATACGGCCGCAGTCGGACGGTCCGTTCGCGCGGCCGTCCACGTCGTCGTTCCCCGGCCCCCCGCCGCCCTACCCCGCGCCGCCCGCGTCCCCCGCGCCCCCCGCGCGCTCCCCGCAGCCCCCGCCGGCGCCCCCTCCCCCCGCGCCGCCACCTGGACCCTCCCACCCCCCCAACGTGGCCATGTCGTCGCCCCTACTCGTCAATCTGCTGCAGAACGATGCTGCGGCTCCTCAGCCGAGGTCGAAACCGCCACCGCATCCGGCGAAGCTGGATCGGTTGGAAGACGGACAGGTGAGGATATTATAGAAGTAGCTTTTCTATGTGCTATACTAGAATAATAAGTATCCAATGTTGTGTCAAGAACTTGTATTGTCTGTATCCAATTCAAATCAAAATAGCATCTGCCGATGTCGTCAAATTGTGGACCACCATTCTAGCATTGACCATGGTTGGCGTCTGGAACATTAACCTTCTTTAGGGTGCTTATATAAAGAAACAGGTTACCGGTATTGGCTACCTATTTCGACAAGTTTCCATAGCAACAAAAATGACTAAATTCGTCGTTTACGTTCGAAAAAGCAATCGCAACGCATTCGCCCTTATGCGTCATGGGCGCGAATACTTTGTGATTTTTTTTGTCACACGACGAATTGACAATGGCAACCGATAGCTGATACTGGTTACCTGTGTTTCTTTTTAAACAGCTTCCGACGTGGTCCTATCCACATGTCCTGTAAACTACAAGAAACAAACAACAAATGACGCAATTCACAGGTGGAGCTAGCAGTAGGTCGACCGCCGTTCGCGGAGTACCGCACCCCGCGGACCCCGGGCCCGCCCCCTACAAGGGAGCCTGCGCCCCCCGCGCCCACGCCCCCGCCCCCCTCGGCCCCTCCCCTACGGGCGCCGGCGAGACCGCCCACCTTCATCCGACGAGTGGCGCCCCCTGCGCGCGCGCAACTACCGCCCCCTTCGTCCCCCGCGCCTTACCGGGTGCATATGGCGGGGGCGCCCCCGTCTCCCTCGCCGGGACCACAGCGCTCGGTGGTTATGCAATCAGGTATGTAAAGGAACCAACCAATTCTAACATTTATTTGTACAAGTCCTGCAAAAAAAAAACGAACCGTATTTATTTAAAATGTTTTCAGTATCACGTAATAGTGGATCCGTGTATTGCTGACGGCTATAGACACGCTATTACTCTATATTGGTATGGTATCACGGGCTGGTAACCGCAACTCCACGTCATGGCGCAGTTTTTGCGTGAGGGTAGGCATTTTATTCGATCCACCCTTGCGCTCTATATTATTTGCACGAAACATGAACTTATGAACGACGGCCTTACAGGAACACAAAATTGCTTGACTCGAGTAATCGTCAGGGAGGAACCTATACACATACGCTGCGACTACCTAATCATTGCATGGAACATATATCTTGGACCTAAAATGTTGTTGTTCCAAATGTGCTCTATACGCGTAATACACGTTTTTTAGGTATCTTTTCACGATAACAAGTGGGGGCTACTGCAGTGGACGAGCTCAAATTCGCCACGATTCGAACAGGTGTTAGGGCCTCGTTTGTCTCGCGTTATAGGTCCAAGATACGTGTCCGGAGGTATACTAAAAGGCCCCAAGCACTCCAGCCCCTCCAACCCTTACGTCACATTCCAGGTGGTTACTCGTCGGTGTCGTTCCCCGCGCCCCCGCTGCCGCCCCCGCCGCCCCCGTACCGCTCGCAGGCGGCGCGCGCGCTGCGACCGCCCCCCGCACCCCCAGCGCCCCCGCCGCCCCCGCAACACTCGCGGGTCACCCCCGAGGACCTGCAGGCGCTGTTACCCCCCACCACGGCTTCTATGGATCAGAAGACGCAGTCGAGTTTCCAGGTAACGCTTTTTGTTTTGGAGTGTAAACCCCCCTCCCCCTGCCAATTCATTGTAGGTAGGAAAGAATGACGAATTTATGGAATTTGACGTATATGACATATTTTGTTGACGACTGTCAAATACGTCAAATCTTATACATTCGTCATTCTATTCTACAATACTCCGCCCAACGAATTGTCACTTGTCTAGTGGGGCTGAATTCGAATGGAGAGAGAACAGATATTTCTTTTTTTTTTTTAGCAATGCAAATTATTAGTAGATTAACTTCTAAGTAAACTGTTTAACTATTGTAGTAATGTTGTCGGCCATTGCGTATGAACCTAAGATTTGTATCGGTCAACCAGGTAAATTGTTATTTTTTATAAGTATTTGGTAGCTTAAATCTAAATTGTTCTGACAAACCTGAATCTGGTGTGCCATTCAGGCTACCCTTTTCTGAAAAAGGGTAGTTCTAAATTGAACACCATATTCAGGCTTGGCAGTAATGACTGCACTACTCACATGGGTAGACTAATTTACTTATCATCTCATCTTTTCAATGTTCCAGGAATTCCAGCGATACCAACAGCAATACATAGCCCGGCAGCGGGCAGCGTCGCGGGCAACCACACAACCCGACTGGAACGAACCCTACCGGGACTCACTGTCTCTGCTCGACCTGCCCGACAGTGACCTCGAACACCTCATGCCTACGTTAGGGGACGACCTAAACCTGGATGATACTGCTTTTTCGGCGATATCAGGTATTTTTAAGCAAATGATTCCATATTTTGGAGTTGGAGATGTGTTTTTCAGGAGCAGACAGTACCAGAGCTTTATTGATTTCTTTCAGTTTTACTTTAGGTATGAAGAATAAGAATATTCCGATTGATTTACGTCCAGTCTTTCTAGAGCTGGGCCCCCTTGATCTTCATAAGGGGTGGTAAGTTGTAGACGAAATAAGTTTTTGTAGCAGTTTAAAATATCTATCATACGTTACTATTGTGTCGACCAGTGTGTTAAGGTTCAAAAGATACTTATTTATACGATTTATACGAAGTGTTTATTGTGAAAAGATATTTTTTGGAGATATCAAGTATTCTAGATCTAATTGAAGTTAAATTTTATTTCAGAACTGGACGCGAGCGCAAAACTCGATCTTTTACTATCGGGTAACAACTCCACACAAGCGACGCCGGATTCCTTACTGCAAGAGATCACGGGCGACCAGTTCGTCGGTACTAGCAATAGCTTCAGTGAACCCCAACCGCCTCGCAACGACGTGCCTTCAAACCCTCCAAAGGCGGAGACATACGAGAACACACAACAGACTTTCATGCCTCCGCCGCCCGTTCCTCACCAGTCAACCTCGAAAACGTATAATTCTATGCCAAATCACTCGAGTCTGATGCCTCAGCAATACAAACCGCCGGTCTCGAGTGCGCCCAGCATACCCAGTCAGTGTATGCCACCGCCGCTCAAGCTTCCAGTCCGAGCGACGAGCTCTGTTTCCACCGCCACCGTAGGATCGCAGGCCAGCGCTCACGAAATCGAGGAGCAAAGCAAGCAGTACCTGATCAAAACTCTCATGAGGGACGATGACGTACCACCACCGCCGCCCAAGGAAGAGAAGAAGGCCGAGGAGGTCACGGTCGCCCAGTGTAAAGTTAGAGAAGCCGTCGAGGCCGCGCCCGAAATGTTCGGTATCGCCAAAACCACGACGGACGACGACACGCGGCGAAACGAAGAAGAAGCTAGGAAAAACAAGCTTGCTAGAAAGGAAAGAGATGATAAGCTAAGTCAGAAAGGCGGGAAGCCCCGCTCAGTTGGAGCTAAAGAGAAACCCGCCACGCTCAAGGACAAAATCGTCCGAGATGGGAAATCTACCAAAGTTGCCTTACCGCGCCCCTCGCCTGCCAAGCCTGTGGCGACAGCCAAGCCCGTCGTACCGGTCAAGCCGCAGGCACCGCCCGCCGACGCGCCAGTATCACCACAAACTGAAAAGGAGTCCATAAAACTCAGGCTAAAGTTAGACAAAAACGAGCCAGTAGTTCAACCTGTCTACAAGGCCGATATCAGTTTTGTCAACCAACAAAAAGGTGATAAACCAACGGAGAACGAATTGAAAGTTCCACCTCTCCATATTAGGCTTCGGGGTCGTAACACGCCAGTAATAAAAAATTCAAAAAAGGAAAAGAAAAAGTTTGGGCCCGGTGATCTTCATACGAAGAAAATTAAAATTAGAAAATCTTCTGAGTCTGATGAGAAATCTCATCGCAGAGATTCTGAAGAGTCGATAGCCTCAAAGTCGGGTGACAGTACTGAGAACAAGACTGATGATGAGTACCTAAATGTTAAGAGCATGAAGCTCAATAACCATTACGAGGCGGACGGGATCAAGACGGAGATCACGGGCGACAACAATGTGGTGTACAGGATGAAGACGATATCAAAAAACGCTCACATAGTCACTAAGTCTCATGACTACAACAAATTGAACAACAAAGTTCAAAGTATAGACTTGAAAATGAAAAAGAAGTTAAAAATACTCAGTGACGGTAGCAAAACAGACAAAGAGCGTGATAAAGAATGGCGGAACGACATGCTGGATAAAGAAGGCAAATACGCGCAAAACGAAGGTTACAGAGAGACGCAGAATAACCACGAAGTTAAAAAGAAGTTACCGACTCCAAAAACGGACAATGGTGCGAAATGTGATAGTTTGAAGCCCAGTGAAGGGAAAACAGTGCAATCGGATGTTGATAGTGAAAAATCAGGTGCTAGTGACTTGGATAATAGGTTGCTCAAGTGTCATAAGGACTTAGAGTGGACGCTGAGTGGTGAAAAGCCCGACGCGAGCTTCGAATCGCGTCGAACCGACGAAGTCAATAAGTTAAAACGAACACTCGCAGATAGTGTTATTACCTCACCTAATGGACTGCTCACTTCTGACAAGAAGAGAAAGATCAGTCATAGTTCCTGTACAGGTATGTATTAATTAGTTTATAAACATTTAGCACTTCTAGTCTGTATATCAGATTACGTGTAAATAATAATATTTCAGATTAGATACATTAGGCATTATAGAAATGATATTTGCACTTTGTATAATGTAAATACAATTTTAGGTTGAATTTTCACTGTTTATGACTCTTGTGAACAGGTTAACTTAGAGAAACTCGAGTCTTATATACAGTACTCGCCGTTTGGGTCGGCACGTCGGCAGTAAGAAAGAGAATCGGCGAAGATCGGCTGGCTTCGATTTTGTAGTGTTCTCTCTGTCACACATTGGATTAATAATTTGTTACCTTTAGCTGTCTTTTACTCTTTTTTCCGACGTACTAACCCATACGCCGGGGACTGTATCTACTACATTAGAAGACTTGATTTTTTTGACTTGTTCAGGCTCATGAAGATACAACACTATAATACCTGGTTTTGATTCCAAGCCATTGGGTGGAAGGTCTCAGTAAGATCAGTGTGTTTCCATTTTTTATAGAATGTAAAAGTATTATAACTGTAAATATGACAACCAGAGTAAGCTGATCTTAGCTGGAGTCTATCCCAATGTATTGAATCAAAAACTGGACACCATACTACCGTCATTCCACAATATGTTTGTAATTTGTTAATAGTATCACCAGTTTTAGTCAGTAAAACCTTTTCCAGACTATGGTGTGTGCCATATGGGTCACTGATATAGTGCCATAACATCGAAGGCACAACACCTACCCTACATTCCTGGATAAAATATACCATTGCGCTTTGCGCGAACTGTATAGCGACTGATATTACAAAGGCAGTTCTCGTTTTACAGTCGCGATTCCAATTAGATTGTTATAATGTACATGATTTTATCACAAAATGATTATGTAGAATTTATATGCTAGATGATTCAGTAATACTTCAGCAAGATCTAAATTTTCCATCAGTCCTTTGTGTTTAACATCTACTTGGCTGTTTAATTCGAAAGAAAAACACAAACGACAGATAAATTTGTTATTAAGGCTGACTACAGTATGTACTAGCAATAACTATTGCCACTTTTAAGTTATTAACTTTTTTAAATTTTCGCGCATTAGGCACTTGTCCCACCGCCGGCGATGAACGAGTTACGAGTAACACTAGCAACTATAAACGAGGCATCGAGCAGCGGGTAGCGAGTGTGTAGTTCCAGTAGTTTTGTCGCCGGACTATAGGCGAGCGTGCGAGACCGACAGGCGATAACCCAACCGCGACGGTACATTCCTAAATATCTCTATAGACTCTCTCTCTACTAGTTTTGTCGTTGCGACAAAATCAGTAAACAGATAGTCTCACCGACAGCGTGAACAGGCAACAATCAACTATTCATATTATATGCATTTCTTTCATTTCCACGCGATCCGTATCTCTTTTTTCTTTACTTGAGCGAGTAAATAGTCGATAGTTGGTCGTTTTCTTGCAGCCGGTGGACCAAGTGCCTTTTGCGAAGAACTGAAGCATACCCTTTGTTAATTGATACATGTTCGAGTTAAAATTTTCGGGTAGTTGCAACTTATTGAAACGGCTTGATATCATTCCTACGAGCCAATCACGATGCGCATAACGATAGCGTATTTGGTTTGCTTGTTTCAGAGGGAGAGGGATGGGGCTATCTAAAATGTGTAACTCCATCGCTGTCCCTCTGGGCTGCGACCTAAAATACAATCGCTAATGCGCGTCGTGCTAGGCCCACTAACTTCAAAATGGCAAATTATTTTGATCAATATACTGTCGTATTTCATTACAGAATCATCTACAAACAAAAATGTTTAAACTTAAAAAGAATAATTATTTACATAATGTGTTGCTATGTGCATTTTATTTTGTTTCGATAATTTATTATTTTCATAAATAAAAGTATAGTTGAATTTCTAAAAAATCTTTTTTTCTTTCTATAATCCTATAAAACAATGTATTTTTTAATACATCTTTAATGAAATGTGAAATCGAGGACTGCCTTTATTGTAATATCAGCTAATGTCATCAGCCAGGTAGTCTGGAAAATATAATTCTGCTGCTAGCAGAAATACTTACTAAAACTGACATTTCATACAAAAATAGTCATCAAATGTAATATTCAGTGTTTTTTTTGTTACCCAATTTTGGCTTGGCACATCAAGAAAAAGAGTGAGAGGGCTCACGTCAGTTTTGTAGAGCGTCCACTCTGTCACACATCGAACTGACAGTTTGATACCTTTCTATCACAAACTGTCAGTCGTCAGTCTGAGTGCGACAGAGAGAACGCTCTATAAAATTGAACCCAGCCGATCTTAGCCGGTGCATCACAAAAGATTGAGTGGGCTCAAATCGGTTTTATCTGTCCACTCTGTCACACATCGAACTGACAGTTTGATACCTTTATATGAAACTGTCAGTCGTCAGTCTGATGTGCGACAGAGAGAACGCTCTATAAAATCGTACCCAGCCGATCTTAGCCGAGTATCACTCTCTCTTCCCGACGTGCCTAACCAAAAACTGGGTGCTTATATAAAGAAACAGGTTACCGGTATCGGTTAGCTGCCCCGACAAGAATAGCAACAAAAATGATGATAGTTCGTCATTTACGTTCTAACACCACATCGCAACGCATTTGCGCCCGTATGTTTAAATACATAAGGGCACGAATACTTTGTAATTGATATTTTCTAAAGTTTACGCGAATGTGACTCATTGAAATAAAACCACTTTAGTGGCTGAAAAGTGGTCGAAACGTCGGACTAAAAGTAAATAATAACAAATAACCGCGATAGAATCCGTTAAAAAGTGGTTTTATTTCAGTACTTTGTAACTTTTTTGACAAACGACGAATGGACATAATGGCAACCGATAGCCGATACCGGTAACCTGTTTCTTTATAAGCACCCTTAAGTTGATAGGAGTTCTATTTATAATTTTTCTGTGGATCAATTGACGTACTTTTACCAACACCAATGAAGTTGCAGTTTAAATTGACCGCGAACATGGTATTCCATAACCTACGCGTCAACACACACGCGTACATATTGAAATTATTGTTTATTATTGTTAATGAGTCCCGTTACGTAAATTAAACTAGACATCACTATTCGGTTCTGCTATCTTTGTTCCTTGCCGGCTCCTCTTCAGCAGTACCATCATCAGTTTGTCTATTATTTAAGCATAGAGTATAAATATGATCATTTATGAACTGACAGTCAAAGGATACACGTTTATGACTTGACCAAAGCGTTTGACTTTGTAGACTTGATAATACCTAGAATGCTACGGTATGAAGAGTAATTTCTGAAGTTCAATCAATATTATGAAGTAAAGCATTGGCAAAGTAATGATATAAAACGCTTTGCAAATCCAAAAATTCGACATTTAGTACGGCTATAAAACAATCTATTTGGTGTACCGCAAGGTAGTGTATGTGGTCCCCGACTATTTCACTATGCAATCCACTAATACCCAAACGATTAATCATTTAAGACCATTCTTGCTTACTTCAGTTTCTTTCTGTACCGGCCCCTTTTAATTAAAAAAAAAAAGAGTATTTTGAGATAGGTTAAAGAAAAACAAACGGGGTTATCTTGATTGAGCAAAATCAAATGCTATGTCGTAGAATTTACGCATGAAGTAGGTAGTTACGTAGAACGTACGTACGTGAGCGGTGGCATACTTTGGTTACAACCAAAACAAGGGGTCCCACAGGTCTTCAGAGCTCATGCCCACCTGAGTAACCAGCAGCTGCTAACTGAATTGACGAGGCTCTGGCGTATGCTTTCTCGGAGTTTGAGGACAGACGGTAGTCGCAAAACCCAAGATAGGCTAAGTTGAAAGTGTAGAAGAGAGGACACCGGGCTACAAAGTATGCAACCGGGACTTCGTCGTAATGATGATGAGTAGCCAAGGTTATCCATTAGTAACTTGCTGTTTAGTGCATATGATCTTGTAAAATAACGTATTGTCACTGAAAAAAGAATTTAGTTGCCAACAAACCATATAATATTGTTTTGATATGGCCTCACAACCGCACTCAGTGTACCTGCAAGATAAAAAAAATAAATTGACCCGCAAGACCAATAAAAAAGGAATTGACTCTTGAGGTAAGTGGCGGGTAGGTGTACTGATAGTCAAATGAAGTCACTTTATTGCTTAACTGGGAAAGCCAGCTACAAAGAGCGTCCGTCAGCAGATAAGGTTGGCTTGCAGGATCTCGGTGGGGCCCCATATGCACATATAGGTGTGTGCAAGTGATCTGAAAAATATTATTTATGTCAGTAAAAAGAATTAGGTTAGGTTTCGTTAGGCTTGGTTCGGCCATGTAATGCGTAGGGATGAAAATAATGTCGTAAGGAAGGCATTAACTATGGAAGTGGATGGCTACAAGGCGAGAGGAAGACCTAAAAAGAGGTGGGTAGACTATGTGAAAGATGATATGGTTAAGAAGGAAGTGAATGTTGAGATTACAACTAGAAATGAATGGAAAGCACACATTTTGCGTCGACCCAAATAAACTTGGGATAAGGGCAGCAGGATAATGATATTAGGTTCAATGTTAGTTTAATTGATTACAAAGAACTAAGAGATTTTAAATAATACATAGTACATACGTACATTGTACATTATGTATAGTCACAACCTTTTACCTATTCTTTATTCCCTATTTATCTTTCAGTTATTCCACTTTCATAAGGCTTGTCAGTACTTTTCCCGGAGCTTTTCTGAGAAGTTCCTCGATCCGATTGACATAAACGTCTAGGTCAACGTTTATCGGATTGCCATTCACCATCGGTCGCCTCATAACTCTGTTTCGTCAATCGTCTTTCGTCCGTCCTCTCCACGTGTCCGAACCATATAAACATCCCTTCCTCTGTCACTGCACCTTCTACCATACCACAACGTTCCCTTATCATACTGTTTCTCACTTGGTTCGGTTTGACTTACATGGTGTTAGAACTTAAGCGACGATATGTATATGTATACCATAGGCCCCTCCCACGATTATCAGCAAAAAATAATTAATATTTGTATTTCAGAGCCTCCGGGGTCGACGAATGTCGGTACGATACCAAGTCGTACGGAATCGCCGCCTGCCTCACCCCGCCGGAAAGAACGACCCAAAGACAAGTCATACTGCAAACTTATGGCCGAAAGAGCAGCTAGACCAGAGGCCGACAAGTTCGGTAGCAGATCCCCTGCCTCTCAAGCCCAGGGCGAGGACTCCGGCATAGAGTCGATGGACGCGTTGTCGGAGAAATCACCCAACCAGGCCAGCCAGTCGCCACCGGGCCCGCAGCGCAAGGAGAGACTCGACATGCCTCGATCCACCAGTCCTGCCTCGGTGCAGAGGATAATAGGCGTCATTGATCAACCTCCAGCCTCCGACGAGCTGCTCGAGAGACTGTCGCTCGCGGGCAGCCAGCCGAGGTACGACCCCATACCACCCGACATCGATGACCTTGGAGATATTGAGGCGGAACTGGCGAAGATGCACGCCGACCATGTGAACGGTGACGACGCGCCGAGACGTCCGCCCGGCGAACCATCACCGAGCGGCGTTCGGGCCGCCACACCAATACTACGACATGACGACGAAGCCAAACCCGCGGCGGGGTTCAGTCAACCGGCAGAGCGATCGACTGCCGACCCGCCACAACCAGATCCGCCACGATCACCGCCCCCGGCCCCGGACCGAGCCGCGGCCGCAGAACCGCATCGAGACAAACCCAAACTCGACGACTTCGACCCGCCGCCCAGTCGTAACTCACCTCCGCTCTACACCTACTCCAACCAGGAGAAGCTCGCCCCCTCCGACCCTGACATCAAGGAGGAGCGTCCTTCGGGGACGGAAAACGGAGATGCTAACGTACGGACCGAAGTCGACGAATCAAAACTGGAGCGACTACCCCTCACCCCGAAGGCAGAGTTCCCGGACAAGAGCCTGTTAGAGCAACTCCTCATTGAAATTCCGAATCCCGAGTACAGCGGGAAGCGACCGGAGTCCCCGTCGCCGTCGGCGATCGAGCGCGTGGCGCGGACGAGCGTGCGGACGCGTTCTAGTAGCAAACTGAGCAGCCCCGCCGACGGCCCGCGGACGCCGCGCCTCAGCCCCGCTCTCACTAAACTCGAGCGAGCGGATTCACCCGCGTTACAACCGCGGAACTGCTTACGTGGCGGTTCCGTCGACAAGACTAGTCCGCGGGCCCCCGCCGCGGCCGCTCCGGTCGCGACTCCTCGCCTCGTCCCCGTGCCTACGAAGCGTCGACGCCGAGAATCGGAAAGTTCAAGTGCGTCAACGCTCAGTTGCGAGGAAGGGTTATCGCCCGCCGGCCGGCCGAAGAAGAAGCCTCGGCGAACGGAAGGGCCTCGGCCGGCCGCGTTAATAGCACCGCAGGGCGCCGTGAAGTCTCGCAAGGACTCGGACAGCGACAGCGACGAGCCGCTCATCTGTAAAGTACGTGGGAAGACTGGGAAGGGAGTGCGAGGTCCGCCGCGAGTGCCTGCTAAGGGTGGCGAGGGAGTGGGCACGCGCCGCTCCGTACGTCACGGGGTGGTGCCACCGGGCCTCGCCCCCGCGCCCCCTCCACCTGGACCTGAACCGGCGCCCCCCACGGCCGGAGTCACCCCCGTACGGAGGAAAACACGAAGTGCTGGTGAGTACCATATTAGTTTAATACTATGTAAGGCTAAAGAGTTGGGGTAAAGAATGAAGAGTATAATAACTATAATATTTAAAAAAAAAATCAAATTTACATTGACTGAACTGCGAACTGAGCTATCAGATAACTGCTTAAAAAAGAAAAAAAAAGTACTTGATACCAAAATGACAAATGCCTTAAACCCATATTTGAGAAATAGATTCAATTCTCTTCTCTTCTTCTTAGTTACTTTCTTAGCATCAGCAAAATCAATATTTCCATATCTGTTCTCATGGAAGCGCCACCGACTGAAAGCTAGTGACAGTTTCTACATAATTATAATAACTAGCGCGCAGTTGAACAAAATAATCTAGTATTATACGTATACCTCGGGACACGTATCTTGGACCTAAATCGCGAGACAAATGAGGTCCTGGTACACGCGAATTGTTTCGTAATAATCTATGCTTGGTGAATTTGAGCTCGTCCACCGCCGTAGCACCCCGTACTATCCTCAAAAGAAACCCAAGAAACGTGTACATTTTAGGTCCCAAGATATTCTGTCCCGAGTAATAACTGAGTTGAGTGAAATTTTAAAGCATTTAGTATGCCAACTATTCAAATCGATTAAGATAGAAAAAGTCGAGTCCCGCCTGAGCTGTATTCGCTTTGATCTATCTCAGCCGTTTTGAATAACTGAAGTGTCGTAACTACATATTCGGTATCGTGCACAGTGGGAGACGGCGCGTCCGCGGGAGCGGGTCCGGGCGGCGCGGGCGCGAGACGTCGCGAGGCCAAGTGACGGCGGCGGCGCGCGGAGGCGCGGCGACTGCCCCGCGACCCGTCGCCGGGCTCGTCGCCGCGCGCCGCCGCCCCGCGCGCTGACCCTCCGCCGCCGCTGCCGCTGCCGCTCATGCTCGCGCTGGACTGAACACGCGCCGAGCGCTGACCCGCCACGCTACCCGCCCGCCTCACTCAGGCCGAACCCACTCGCAGCGAGATGAGAAGCCGAAGTCGCTCGCCGATGTCGGCCGTCCCGGCGTCTCCTGTGAACTCGATTAGACCGTAGGTCACGATTAAATTATAACTTCCGAAGTGAGATGGAGAATTTATTCGTCGACGTGTTCATTGATTTGCGATTTGGTCATTGTTAATTTATGAATCTCAGTGTATTAGAGCCAGTTGTGAATTAACAGAGCGTGCGATACTAGGAGAATTGCAGTACTAACACTTGTGGGTGACTCTGTTGATGTTTGAGAAATTTTTACATGCTATCATATAATATGTTTTTACTAGAATCGGACTTGCAGCCGGCCAAAGGTTTTTAGAGCTTGACAAGCGACCACAGATAAATTCTATATTTTTGAGTAGACTTGCATCACCTCTTAAATACGAACCTTCGGACAAAATAAATGCATAAAATCGGTTATTTCAAATTTGCTTAATAGCTGCTACATGCGTAGCATGTCTGTAAAACTAAAATTTACATAAAAAATTAAAATAAAACTAATTCTAACGGATTATGCAGTTTACAATCTATTATTTTTATATCTACAATATACGTGACATTTCAATTCCATTTTTGTTTTCATCATGAGCATAGGCGAACTAATATAGTGGTAGTCTTATTTCTTGAAGTGTATTTCAAAGTACTTATACTTTTAATTTTACTATTTACTGAAAATGAGCTCCATGAATCCGTTAACTTACTTTTATTTTAAATGTTAATATTAGTATCGTTTATATACAGATTAGAGATGAACCGACTAATCGGGCAAGTCGACTATCCGGTCACATTCATTTTTAGCGACTAGACGGCTAAAGACACCGACTAATCGGCGCTACTCTGGTATTTATCAAATGTGTCTTACTTATTAATTACGTGTAGTAGGTACCAAATTAGGTATAAAATTAAAATTTAGACAATCTAATCAAATAATATTACAAATTCTTAGCATTATTGTAGACTAAACTTTTTTAGCAACACTTTGAGCACTTACCTTGACTTAAACTTAATGTGCTTCATCCAAAGGTTGACTGTAGAAAAATTAAAGCAATAAAACCGCCTTTGTACAATTATATAATTTAAATAAATATGTATTAAAATAATCAGCATCCAAAAGGGTGTGTAGGGTCCTACCAACACCTTCAGGGCCCAGCCAACCTCACCTGCTAGTCGGTGCACCTGCTAAACAACGGACGAGGCTCTGGCTCAGGCTTCCCTCTGGGTTGGGAAGTCAGACGGCAGTCGCTTCCCGAAAAGCCGACATACCAATCAAAAGCAATTACGCAACTGGGAAAAACATTATCACTATTAACGTTAAAATAAACTAACTGTTCTATTTCTAATTGAAATTGCATAACCTTCGCAAAAGTGCAATAAATTGACAAAGTTTTATCGCAAAGAGCGGTAACTGCTAAATTTACTTATATATTTATAGCCTTAAAATTAATATTATGAAACGTGTAGTGTGACAAAAAAAATGTAAACAAAACTCATACTCTATATGCATTGCCAACTAGACGGTCACGGCCGACTAATCGCTCATTTGAACGCCGACTAATCGATAATCGGCTCATCTCTAATACAGCGTAATCTCTTTCTTATGGTTGTTCGCTTGTTATGCTATAAACAACTGGCCGGAAACAAAATGGATTTAGCAGAATTCATTTTAGAATTTAACTGAACACGTAAAACTTGAAAACTGTTTGAAATATTAGATAATATAACCACGTTTTTCAATCTATTAACACAATAGTAGCATAAAATCGTAGAATAGAATTTTAAATACTGGCAATACCATGTGTATGTGCCTTACTACGCAACAGTTCAGTAGCGATATAAACATAGTTCACAGACTAATCAAACCCGAACAGAACCTCTCTAAGTCCAAATGACGCTCCCCACTATCTCCTCAGCAAATTATATTGACGCCGATTGTTTCGGATTTGTTGGTCAACTAGTTATAATTAGACAGAACGCGCGAGCGAGTGGACGTCTTGCTCTATAGAATATGGCAGCGCTAGTCATTTTCTTCTTCCTCTTAGCGTTAATTCCCAGTCGCATCCGAAGCTTTCACCTCGGGAGTCTGGGGTCCGCTTTACCAGTCTCAACTACAGATTTGGCTAGACCTCGATTATCGCTAGTCTTACATAGGACTAACTTGGATTTATAACGCGACTAGTCGACCGCAACGTTCGCATACATGTCATAGTTTACGAAACAATCGACGTTTTTATTACAGAAGCGAATGTATAGGGTGCGTCATTTGAATTTAGACAATCTGTAACAATCTGAAATAGATTCTCTCTAAATCCGTCCTACAAATCCGAATCTATTGATTCAACAACTGAATGTTCAGTCGTAATCGCCGGACCCAATCAAATACTGACAGTAATACTGTTGGCGTGTTGTATTTATTTTTAGTGAACAAATGTTACCATTCACTATAAACACTCGAGTTTTGTTCTTTTAAATGTAAGTTAATTTCTATCGAGTAATTTTAGGAATTCTTTGTGTGAAAGCTGAGTAACACTGGGATTAGTTGGTTCATTCTACGTCTATAGCAAATATAGGAACCATAGGTACTGAAAGGACGTTGAAAAATCAACTAATTGCAATGTTAGTTGTACGGTGTGTTCGAAAACTTGGAACCTTTGCCACTATGCGCAACTGTTTGCAGTTCGCGCCGTGGAGAGCCTTAGTTTATTAGTGAATAGATGTGTATCATTATTGTACAAAATGCACTCGACATATAGGCACATTGTTATAAATAGTATAAATACCCGAGAGATATAAAGAGAATGAAATAAATGCATAAAGTTAAATATTTTCATACGTTTTTGCACGTAACTTCGTGACGTCGACTCGGTGACGTGAACGCAGCGTTGTAGTTTTTATAATGTTTTGGCGGGAGGCTGGCATATTTTATCTGTAATATACATATTAAAAAAAAAAACAAGTATCAATTTTCAGCGTTCGTAGCTGAATTTAAAATGAAGTGGTTCAATTTTTAAAAATGGCGCCCTCCCGCGCAAAACGCTGGCCGCTATTACGAGTAACGTTAGCGTTTGTTATATTTAAGATAATTCACGACCAATAATTGTAATTAAATGTGGAACTTAATAATTTCTTAGTGAATGAGATAATAATCGCGACTGAATGTTTTAACAGTTTGTCTGTTCGGGCTTCCAGTATAACTAAACTTTTATTTTGACGCCCCATTTATTTCGTCATCGTCCATTTTCTACACGTTCCCGCCATTGTCGTAATTTATGAATTATAAAGTTTTTACACCGAATCTATTGCAAATTAACCAGTGAAATATTCATAATTTGCACTGTACATAAACGTTCATTAAATGAATTTAGTTTTCTAATATAAACGCTAGTGTTTTTATCACAATCATTAAAAATACGGTCACTTCGTATTAGGAAAGAGTGTTCTTAAAACCTGTTCGCCATTTTATCTATACAATTGGTTGTTACAAAATTTAACCTTGCAATGTGGAGTTTGTTATCAAAATCGATTTATATGATACTAATATTTTAAAAAAATGGTGGACGGGATAAAGAGGAGGCCTGAGAAATATTTTTAAAGATGATGCGATGTTATAAGTATGACGCGAAACTGTAGGCATCTATAGTTCGTATGTTAAGTTCCTGAGTAGGGATAATAACCCAAAGCAATAATTTTGGATGTGACATTTGTTTAAAAGCACATTTTAGACAGCTTTTACACTATTAGATTACATTACAGTATTTGTTATAATTTATTCCCGAAATATTAGTTTGTCCCCTATCCCTCGATGATGTTCAATGTTAGTCGATTCGTGATAGTGCTACATACAGCGTGTATAGTACGTACCTAGTATATAATGAGAAAATATTTTAATAATTAGTAATGAATTTATTGCCTGAATAAATTGTGCCCTATAACTGTGTGCCGTGGTAATGTCTGTTAATGAAAATTTTAGTGTAAGGACGCGGCTAGTCTGAGCGGTAGACGGCGGAATACTGTTTTGTGAAAGCGTTTGTTTTTTTTCTTAAATTATTACAAAATCGGTTCAGCCGGTGTACAATCTCTTGTAAATTTTTATGTATAGATGGGGATATTAATATATGTTATGTTTTAAGTACTTGTTTTTCTTTAAAAAATATCATATTTAGTTTGGGGAGTAGCGTTGTACATAGACGGCGTCGACTAGCGATTCGTTCCTCCCGGACCGACCCGTAGAGATGCAAAAGCCTTATACTGTAATATAAAAGTATGACTTGCAAGCTTGTACCATATAATGATAGTGGATGAACTCTCAACTAGCTGTGTATATTGGGTGTATAGTTATCATTTAGTATACTTTGTTTTGTTTTTATTTTCGACTAATGATAGTAATTTATGCCGATAAATAAATATCTATATTGTATGTTTATATATCTACAATGAAGAAAGAGAAATACAAATAGTTTTAATAACACTTATAAATATAGCATAGGGGTTACACAACACGAGAGTAGGTTTATAGTTTTGTTTACATTCTATGGAACTTGTAAATAGTTTGCAGAAATAGTAAAATGATGAAAGAATTGATACAATAAAAGTTAACTTTATGTTATTTGTAATATTTTTCTAGTACGTGTTGATGGCTGCGGCGTGCGCACGCGCCGCGCGGGAATCAATTTAGGACAATGATAAAAAACGCCTGCAATAATATTTTGTTGCCTGGCAATTTTATGAAGTTCACTTTTTTATTGTGCATTATTTTCTCTGTAAGTTGCTTTCACTGTCGTTTCTAGATTATTTTTAAAAATCATATAATTATTATATTGATATAAAAGTACGATGAGTCATGCTGATTATCATCATATTATTACGGATGAAGAAATTATATTGATAAAAGTACGATTGAGTCATGCTGATTTATCATCATATTATTACGAATGAAGAAATAAGGAATATTATTGTTCTGCTATTATTAAATTTGTAAAGTTAGTTTATTAATAAATGAATAAAAAATACTTGTGGTTTTAATTCGGATGTATTATTTTACCCTTGAAAATGCATAAATGTGTGTATTTTTATGTTGGATGTCAAAACTTCAAAAAAGTTGTCAATTTTGTTCTTGACTAGCTACACTTCACAGAATCACAGAACAGATCTACTGATGTGATTTTCAGTATCTATACTTCATTCGGATAGGTTCTGCCAGTGGCGAAGGGTGAAAATTTTCGAAAAGGAAGCCGGTAGAAAAGAAGATTATGCAGCGTGGGAACCATTGATGCCGACAGGAATCGGGTTATAGGTACCCCTCGCCACTGCTACTTGCACCACATTGATACTACAAAATAAATCATAATGATGGCAATGGAATGTCCCTATATAAAGAAAGCCTTGAACTGATATTCAAGGGTATTATCGACGTCTAATGAATAATTTTGTTTTTAGCTGGCGACTGTACAAAATCCATCGTTTAAAGAATCTGTCGTTCAAAGAATCTGCCATTTACAGAATCTGCCATTTACAGAATCTGCCATTTACAGAATCTGCCGTTTCCAGAATCTGCCATTTAACGAAAAAAGGGAAAATATAACCAAGAACAGGAAATACACCTTGGGTAACGAAACTAGTGTTGCCAGAGTTTAAATATTATGATCGACCAATCACTAAAAACCTGAAGGTAATACAAAAATAAGCAAAAAAACAGTAAGTTGTCTTCATATTATCTCGAAATTTATAAAAGTTGGATCGCTTGACTTCCACACTATCCATAAATGGACTAGATGTCCAAGGGAACTTACTATAAGTTCTGTGCTAATAAGAGACTGACGTGGATCACCAAAGGAAGTGATTGACCCGCATGAAATGTAATACGTGGACGTAGGTTCATGTACATATCCTGCTGCAGTTTTCCAATGTAGGTCATATAGTACAGATAGGTACAGAAAGAGGAGAAAAGCATGAAAAGAGAGCAAAGTTCGCGGATCAAGGAACCCTTTTATAGACTTCATTTTTTTAAAACGCCTATTCATGTCTGGATGGGAGGTAATCCCTCCTATATATTACTATAAACTTTGGGTAATCCAAAAACTTGAAGATAACGCGAGATATAATTTGGTTTGGTGATGCAATTAAAATATGTATTACAGCAGTACAGCTTCAACCAAAAGGAAAATAAATTAAATCTTTCGATATCTGAAGGACAGTAGAATTTATATTTACGACTTTTCGTTTCCTTTTAAAAAATAATATTTGATTGGCCAGTGTAATGGAACGTAAACTTTACCGAAAATGAACAACGAAAACTTACTTAATCCTTTTGATTGGTCGTTTTGGCAGAGCTAGTATTATCAGCCAATAGTAATCGACAATCGTTTATCTGCTTTTGACAGATTTGAAATAAGAAACAATACTAAATTATACTTGCTGTTCTCGTGTGGCGATTTTCACATTGGATTTACGTAATTAAAAAGTGAGTACTATATAAATAATCTTATTGTTTACGTTCTATGATTCAGTTACTTAGTTATAACATAAAATATTGCACTTGTATGCATAAAAAATAACATCAAAGTATTATGTAAGATGCTTGTCAATATAGGTTCATTACTCACGATAAGAAATATAAATTCATTGTAATGCCTAAAATCTATAATAAGTGATGTTAATACACCGTAGATCCGTCTTATTAAGTTAACAGATTTTCCTTCATGTTTTAATTAACTATCTTCTTAATCGTTAAACGTCAGAAGTCAGAATTACTATAATTCCAAATTCAACAATTGAATTATCTTTTTTCTACTTTTGATTTATGTTCTATCTTTACGCATAGATAACTATCAGAAATATGAAAGGATCCCTAGAATCTAGAATATCACTTCCGGATATTTTTTGCGAAAAGTAACATGATTCAAAAGATATTCAATTCTATTGAATGCCATTAAGTTAATGAAGTCTTATGAAATTTGTAACACTGAAATTAATAGGATATTACATTTATCACTTAACCTTTAATCTAATATCTGCAATTACATTAGACCTTCTCTTCATCATGTTAGATGGCAGACAAGGCAGTGTCTCTCATCTCCAAGCCCCAGATGCGTGGGCTCCTCCACGGCCAGATCAAGAAGAACCTGATCATCTCCCTGGTGGCTGCCGGCATCTCAGGAGTAGCCTTCAAAATGCTTATCGGCGATGTACGCAAGCGACAGTATGCTGAGTTCTACAGGTACTGATGCACGTTACTTTCAATATACTCATCATCATCATCATCCTGCTGCCTTTATCCCATATAGCAGGAGTCCAGATAATGCCGGGCATAATTAGGGTTTTTGTTTTTGTGTCCGTCCAAAATAAATGGTGTCCAAATTGTTCGGCTTTTGTCAGGCTATTTCATTTCGCAAACAACAGCACAATGCATGCATTATAAAACTTATTTGATTGTCTTTCATTACAATTTAGGAAGAATTTATAAATGTTGATAATGTTAATGTAGAATTGAACAAGTTGTATTGTAATAATCAAAAAAGCTTGATTTTCTCCTACCTATTAATACCGGAACACAAAGTCTTCAATTATGTAGGTTGTCCAGCTTTTTTTCCAAACTGGATCTATGTCCGGCTATTAGGTTTGGTGACCTGGCAACCCTAAGACCAAATTAATTCAGGGTTCATGTAACATGTGCATTAATTATTGCTATCTTATATCAACATTCACTTCCTTTCTAGCTATTATTATCTTTCACATAGTCTATCCATTTTCACTTAGGACGAATTGGCCCGCAATCTTTGCAGGTGGATCATCTGTCCAACTTTCAGTGTCTCCGTTTTGAAATAATCCATTTTCTGGTAAAACTGACCCTGAGCAGATAAGACTAGGACTAACGCTAAGATGAAGAAGAAGAGATTGATTGCAGTCCACTGCTGGACAAAAGTTTGTTAATAATATAAAGACATTAATATATTTGTTTCCAGGACATATGATGCCGAGAAGGAGTTCCAAGAGATGAAGGCGAAGGGTCTATTCCAATCCTGCTAAACATGAACAGTTCTAGTGTAGTACTAATTTTATTTCGCTGTGAAAATTATGTAATTATTATTAAACAATAAAAACAGTATTCTTGTTATTTGTATTAAATTAAATGTAAAAACAATACCTATACCTACTCCATTTAGTGAGGTAGATAACTAAAGATGTAATAAAATAATCTTACAAAAATAATTACATTACCCCACTTTGAGAAACTCTGTACTTGGCGTACAGAGTTTCTCAAAGTGGGGTACATGAACCCTAAACCCCTAGCAGTTCGCCATTCGACGGTAGGGGGGTTCGCGATAAGATTCACGTAATGGTGACTTGATATTTCGAATTCGTTAAAGGCATTCGTTGTCATCTAGAAACTTAACAGGGGTTCGTGGAGCGAAAAGTTGAAACCCTGGCCTAGTACATACATCATGTACTCAAAGGATAGTGCTGATTCGCCGAGTGTTCACAGGGGTCATCAAATTTTGGGTTCAAGTTCGGTAGAATATACAGGGTGATCAATCCAAATGGGTCAGTAGGGAGAAGTCAGAAAACTACTTTCTTTTCCTCAAACTCTCATACATAACCGGGAATCGAACCCTGTCGAAGTGTCGGTGAAGAAATTTTTTTTTTTCGTTATTATTGATGGTGCTAATCATAAGTCACAGTACATAGCACATAACATAATAATAATGTGAAAGTTATCTAAAATTAACACAAAGTGGTTTTGAAAAGGCTCGTTTGATTTAAAACACAACATTCATCCTAAGAAAACAAAATGTTAATATGTGTTCCATTTTCAAGATTCATTTTTCATTGTAAATTCGCACGAGTCGCTCGAAGCGCCCACAAGCTACCACAAGAGCATGCGCGCGACTTCAGCAGCTCTGCGCTTCGTCACGCTGCTATGCGCGTCGCCGCGCTACCCTGCGCCCAAGCGGCGCGTGCGACTGCAGCTTTGTCTTTTCAATTTCTCTTTTATAATGTTCTACTGCAAGCGCAGCAAATCATGTCCCAGTTCACATCCATTAGTTCCATTACGAATGAGAGCGAGTGGTCTGTACTGTACAAAGTATCGAAGTAGCTGCGCGCCGGAAGAAGCTGCGCGCCGCCGCGCGTCTCTCCGTTCGAAGGTTCTCAAGGGCTCTTGGAGCCGCTCCGAGCTCCTGCATCCGCCAGCGCGTTTCAAGGAAATACGCTCCGCCGCGCAATTTAAAAAGGCAGCGTAGCACTCAAGTATCTTACTGGCACGCTTCATAAAACGTGCCAGTAGTCCACAAGTTACATAAGCTCTCAATTTTATTACATTAAGGTATTTTCAGCATTGGAATGGATCGTCATGCTGTGGCAACACAACACCACACGACTAATGAATATTACTAGCGCCATCTCGTAGCGAATATTCCTACTAACTTTTGTGTAGAAAAGGGACTCGGTGGATGGTCAATACCAGCCAGCCCCTCACGTAGAGGTTTCTCATAGATTGAGATCTAATTTATTAAGAGCTACTCTGGGCTGAATCACTGGAGGGCACATAGCCCGCTGCTAATGAGTAGGACAGAATGTTACTGGCTGATCTGGACTTTTACGGGAGCGACTGCCAGGAGAGGAGTCCAGGTCCAGCTTGCAGGTGATATTGGTTTCGGTCCCGGGTCCAAACCAAAAGACAAATAACGAAATAGTTTTCCAATAATTTAATCAGGACATCAAGTAATACGTAACTTTCCAGAATACATAAATAATTTTAACAATTCAATCGATTACACCATCGCCTTACCATTTATTTTACATTAGTCACTTATAATTTTAGTTCAAATTGATAGCTACATTGACTAACATAGAATATCAAACGAAACAGGGCCAGCCTGTTTCCACTATAAGTATGATTCATTTCAACACTAAAATTAATAACATCATAACACTATCCACACATCAATAAAATTATTTCTATTCTAAGATTTTCCCGCGCCGCAGTTTTATTTGTTACATATTGTATTGCCAACATTTGATTTTTATTGATGTGTTTACAGTACAAAAATTTAATGTACTTTTAAAAATGCTCGCTCGAAAAACGTAGAAACGAAAAATGTAGATCAGACGTACACACGATATTTTTAAAGTTTGATAGAATTATTTTCAGAATTAAAATTCCTCTAGTTGTGCCATAGACAATCTTTAAAAAAGACAAGCCTCGTATGTTATTTAGGGGTCCGTAAAGTAATATGTACAAACCTATTGAGCAAAACCAACAGCTTAAAATAACGCCTGCATCCTACAAATAAAGGTAATAACTCAAAAGGTATAAAAGGAAGTTGCCCTCTGCACGATGCACTGGAAATAAACTTATGCCTGCGGACGGACAAAATGGACGACTAAACAATTAAAAATAATTTACAGAACCCCTTTTAAATAAAACTTAATTAAGTTTTAAATGAAAATTGTTAGATTAAAAATTATTAGGAGTTAAATATGGCAGCGAAAGTTACGTTAAATTAATCACAAGAAGACATTAAGATTCAGTTCAATCACTTTACAACAATGATCTTATATTACAAAGAGGTAGACGCACTAGATGCGGCACCGGCGCTTAAAATGTTGACTCAAAAAGAGGCTATTTCATCTGCCATAACGCAAGCTACAACACGATATATATAATTATTAATTTGTGAGTGCGAACGAGAACAAAGTATGACTTCTATCGCACAATGTACATCGCGACAGCATTGAGCTAATCTACCTAATTTTAATAGAAGATCATTTTAGTTTACACGATAAATTTAGAATTATTATGAGATAAGTAGTCATCGCACCTTTCGTAAGTAGGTACTTATGGCATGATACGATTAATTAAAATTATAAATATTTTAATATTCCTCCTCTCCACTCGGAATTTATAATGGCTCGACTCTTCCTCCTGTTTTATATCCCGTAGTCTCAAAAGTAGTATGATTGAATACAAGAATGATAGTAGGTACAGGGATTCTTTTAGTTAGGAAACGAGTTTTAATCATAGTCGTAACGTGTGTGGTCGCTGAATTTTCACTAGAAGAAAGAACAGCGTTGAGTTGTTGTTCATTTTTCATGACGTGTTACATGATTCATCTATCAGAATAAAGGGGCAGTGATATTTAGGTAATGGTGTCGTTATAAAATTAATAACGTGACGACACGTGATTACTTATCTCATAGCAAGAGATTATAACTAGATTATAGTAGGTAAATTGCTTTGGTCGTATATAGTTTTACAGCCACCGACGAAATCAATATTTGAAATTTATATTTTCATCGAGTTAACATTGATTCGTAAGTCAAGCGATGTTTTTTTGAACTTTTTTTATCTTGATAAGGACTTACTACGATCATGATCACCTTCTTTCTCACACATACATACCACATACCTACATATTATTGAAGTCCATTAAAGATATCTACTTGATATATAATACTCGAGTATTTCCCGATCTGTTAGGACATTATTTATTTTCGAATGTAATCGCTTGACTTACATGGCATTTCATCGATGCTAACTACCTCGCTCATTTAAAGTAAACATTTATAGTGCATTGGGTATCTATTGTGTGCAATTCTTACTTTAATCAAACATGAATAATTATCCTATGTTTAATTTGCTATTTGCTTATAATTTAAAAAGTATCAAATGGCAGTAAAAATTATAATGAGGGACATTTACAAGAGAGTTGAAGACTAAATTGACGAAATGGTTATACATTAAAATGAACAAATTATAACGGGAGACATTTACAAGAGTGTTGAAGAATAAATTGACGAAATGGTTATAGGTGTACATTTAATTAAATGAACAATGACTTCTATGTACTCTACTAGACAAGCCGTTTCAAAAAATTGTGTCGCGGTTCCGGGGTCAGATGGGGATGGCTGAGGGATACGAGTACGGGACACTGAGACTATTAATACGTTTTGGCACCTTTACACATGAAAGCTACAAAATGTTAGTGTTTATTTGATTACAGTTGCCATCAAGTAGGTAACTTTTGTTTCGTTGTTAGTCTAGTAGTATACACAGAAGTAATTGGAATGGTGTCCAATACAAAATAATTGTGATGCAGTGTAGTAATCATGGCATAGATTTAGTATAAGCTAGATTCCGTATAAGACTAGACCATTGTAACTTTAACTTAACTGGATTTTTACGTTTTACACAATCATGGAATAAAACGTGTTAAGTAAAGCAGTTAAGTTCGACTTTATTGCTGAAATCCTGTCGTTGATGAAATCCAGTCTCAGTCACAATATTCATCGTAAAAAGTACCGTTTTAATTGTACGACGATTCAATTCAGAATTTGTGTAAGCTTATTTGACTATCGATTGGTAAGGATGAACGTACCTACTTGAAGTCGAAACGTAGACTAAAGTTAGCTTGCGGTATCTAGCCAACACTAGATCTATGGTAGTAAGAAAAACTTTTCATTGTTTCTGACTAATAGTCTGTTTGCTTGGTTATCTATGCATTTAAAACTAAATTGTGTGACAGATGACAGGTATCTATATATACAATTTTTGGCGGCAATTTTGAGTCATCACACGTTATAATAATGACAAAATAAGTATAAAAATGTTTAATAAAAGCGAGAAAATTACAAAGGTAGGAAAATGGTAGTTAAAAATGATTTAGACTTACGTATAATCTTATGTCTAAATTTCACCACAAAATTACTTCTAAACATCAACATTACAGATAAAGAATTCACTAAATACAATTAATTTAATTTTAATAATGTAATTAATAAGCGTAATAGATCCAAACATTAATGTTTTTTTTTTATTTCATTTAATTTTCTTGTAAGTATTATTTGGCGGTAGTAAGCCATCGTGATTGCTCCTTTAGCTCTATCCAAGTACCTGAAGCGGCTTTTTTTTTCAATGTAGGCATACATAATAGACAATAATTCGTTTTTAGAATTTTTGTAACTACTTCGAGTATGTTACCTATATACTCGTACACAATATATTCAAACAGACATCTGTAGGTATATTTAAAATGTAATAAATGGATAGATTGGTGGACTATACCGAACCCAAATCATTGTCAACGTGTCACAACGATGTCAGGGTGATTGGTTCAATCAGCTAGGCCAAGGACTCAAATGGGTCTGGCCTAGTAGGATTACACAACGTCGTTAAAGTATATTTTTTGTTCTAAGTATATTTTATAGTTTGCCATTATTTCATCCGTTTTATTATTGTAGCGGATAGGCCCTCAAAAGCCCAAGCGTGATAGAGTTATTATTACTTGAAAAAACTCTAAACTCTTTTTGTCGATGTTTCACTATTGTAGGTAGGTAATTTAGTCTGGTAACATTTTTGCCTTTTTTAAAATAAAGTTTGTCTTTCTGTATTCAGAAATGAATGTATTTAAAAAAAAAAATATTACGATCAATATCATTAGTATTAGAGTCTATAGGATATTTAAAATGTATTGTTTGGAGTGTCTGATATATTTAGCACTGTTGTTAGCACCATGCTCATGAGCTGAAGTATAGTATTACTCGGAACATATATCTTGGGTCTAAAGTGTGCCCGTACTCTATACACGCAGTACACGTTTCTTGGGTGTCTTTTGAGGATAGCACGGGGTGCTACTGCGGTGGACGAGTTCAAATTAATCAAGCATAGATTGTTAAAAAAGAATCCGCGCGTGCCAGGGTTTTTTTTGTCTCTCGATTTACGTCCAAGATACGTGTCCCGAGGTATACTAAAGAGTTGGCGCGTTAAGCCCGCTACAGACGCTCCAATTCGGTCGGGTCCAACCATCCGACAACTTCCGCTAGCCGACAAGTGTTGCCGTTTCGGGAAAAATAAAAAAGTCAGTGTTGCCGTTTCGGGAAAAATAAACTTTACCAAAATGTCACTAGATTGTAAGGAATAAAATAATTAAAATATAATAATAATAAATAATTAATTTTTTATTTTATTCCTTACAATCTAGTGACATTTTGGTAAAGTTTATTTTTCCCGAAACGACAACACTGACTTTTTTATTTTTCCCGAAACGGCAACACTTGTCGGCTAGCGGAAGTTGTCGGATGGTTGGACCCGACCGAATTGGAGCGTCTGTAGCGGGCTTTAGGAACAAGAGAGAGTTCGGCTAAGATAGGTTTGCTTTGATATAGAGCGTCCTCTCTATCGCACATGAGACTGACAGTTTGACATAAAGGAATTAAACTGTCAGCCCAATGTGTGACAGAGAGGACACTACAAAATCAAAGCAAGCCGATCTTCGCCGAACTCTCACTCTGCTTCGCGAAGCGTCAATTCAAAAATTGGATACTGTAGCGACTAGCGGATATCCCATTGACTCTAATACTTATCATAAAATTCTAAAATATACCTTTAATATACATATTTGTCACAAAATTGCAAAAACGGCAAAGAACACAAAATAAGTTCATTCTGTTTTCTTTACCATTTTTGAGTTTTTTTTATTGTACCCAGAAAAGGTAGGTATGTTATACAAAATGGCATACAGAGTACAAATAAAATAAAATTTTATGTTACTAACACAGAAATACCAGTCCAGAATAGTAAAAACAAAAATTATATAAACCAAGCGTATTTAGAAGAACCGCACAGGAATAATCTCGATAGGGGTGACAGTAATGAATCGATTTGCAATTTAGTCCATCCTAGTCGTGCT
The DNA here is from genome assembly GCA_914767945.1 of Eilema depressum. NCBI lineage: Eukaryota > Metazoa > Arthropoda > Insecta > Lepidoptera > Erebidae > Eilema > Eilema depressum. The sequence goes on from OU612035.1 coordinate 11,915,701, forward strand.
CACTACCTGCTATGACCCTTCCTGACCCTTCACATCGAAGGTCTTTCCTTCTAAGGTCACGTCTCCATACGGAAGGTCATCAATTTCGAGTTCCTTGCCGTTGCTCACGGACTCCACTGGAGGTCCATACAGTTTGACACATAAGATGTCCTTGTAGTTCTCTAGAGCGAGTGCGAGGACTGTCCCTCCGAGGAGGATCTCGCAGGAGGTGATTCTCTCCGGTGGAGTGTATACTGCTATGAGTTTACCTGCAAATATAATTGGGTAACTATGATTTAACTGATTTTATTAAAGTTTCCGACGTAGCTTGCAGAATGAGCCAGAGCTAGTGGTAATGGGCTGGTCATATCTGTCGAAGAACCGTTGAATATAACCGTAGAAATAGAGTAGAGGCCGCGAGAAGGCAAACGCTAGGTGGAACGCCCCCTAGCCAGGTGGACTGACAGTGACGACCTGAAAAAGGTGGTTGGAATAGACTGGATGCGAAAGGCGAAGGATTGAGAGCAATGGCGCACATAGAGAGAGGCCTATGTTCAGCAGTGGACTGCGATAGGCTGATTAATGATGAGTTCGCGGCGAAGAGGTTACCGGGCAGGTTACTTTGCAAAGTTAAGGAATCCACGCCAGGTCACTCTTAAGTTGGGTGACCATTCTGCACATATTGCTCTCCGAGGCACGGAAGGGAGCTCAATGTCACTGCAGTCGTTACGTGGTTGGTGCCCTAAAAATCCACATTGCACAGGTCAGATAGCAGTCTCTTCATGAAAAATATTCGAATTTGGCCACTTCATCCAAAGTCATACTGATAGTGTCGCAGTAACTAAAATGATGGTCATAGCTGTACACAAAATTCTTACCAGTATGTAAGTCCCAGAGTCTGACAGAAATATCCTTGGCGAAGTCATCGGTGGACATGAGCACGCCTCCAGATTTGGCCAGCCGTAATATGGAGGGAGCTGCCACGTGTCCACGCAGGGTCAGCCGACAGTTACCTGTTGAAAATGTTTTTTTTTTAATATTTAGGTACAAGCTAAGGACAGTATCCATTTATTCTTGGTTGAATAGAATATGGCCACTCCATCTCTTTTCGTGGGTGTCGTAAAACTAAGGGATAAGGCTGTTCTCCATCCGACAGCGAACATACAGCCCACAATGTATCCGCTTGATGGCTATAGGCTCGCCCCCTATTACGTGGTACCGAAAATCAATACTTAGCCAAATGTGGGTGTTAAGTTAATACACGTCTGCCTACCTTAGAGGTACAAGTCATGAGTAGCTAACCCTATGTAAGTAATAAAATACCTACATGTAAACGTAAAGACACAGCTACAAGGGTAAGTGCACAGGTTAATGGTTCCAATGACAGTTTCCTTGATGTCTATAATTCCGGTTAAAAGAAAAACAAGCGGAATATAGAATTGTTCAGTAAATTAATGGTATTAGATATAAAATGATTGATGACGACTGTTTGCCATAATTATCAGTATGTTTAACTCCATACGCTTATCACCATTTTTTCAATCATTCATTCACATAATTGATTATTGCTTAGATTAATACTATCTTTGTGAAACATGCCTAATCGCTACTTGATTTGACCCATTTATTATGGATTCAATTCAATATAATATTTAAGGAAACCCTTGCTATTTGCTAAGTACTTCGTTCTATTTCAGATGTACAGTCGAATTCAAAAGTGCAGTAGCAATCCTACGTAACTATAGCGTCAACATTCTAGCGCTACTTGTGACCTTTTTCTTTTAAGACAATTTACACACACACATAAATTGTTCTTCCGTAGGAATATTATCGATAATTTCGTTGTCACTACGTAAGCAACCCGTGGCCGGGTGGTTAAAGCATGAGGTTTATGGAAATGCAAAGGTTGATGGTTCAAATCCTACGATCTTGCAATAACACTTTTTGTGTTTCATTTATAAATTAATATCATTGTATTATTTGTTAAATTTTAGCAAATATCAACATAAAATGTAAAAAGAATGCAAACTTCATGCAAAATTACTTTTTCAATATTTAAAATTATATTTTTGTCATAAATGTAAAAAATCGTTATAAGCTGGAATCGAACCTGGAACCTCTTATCATTGTGCATCTATAGTATCTTGCTTAACCCACTTAGCTATCAGTTAATTTACTAAGTTGGTAAATTACTGTATTAGTATCTAATGATACACACACACATATGTAAACACAAAACCGGGCCGGCGCGCGGCCGCACGCCACGCCATTTTGAGCCTTGTTGGGCTAAAGCACTTATAAACTCTGACTGTACGTGTTATATAATATTGAATTATAACGGGAATTAACGCGATCATGGTGGAAATTCTTGTTAACATACGAAAGTATTAAAGTGTATCTACGCATGTCTGTCAGATCAACGTTATTTCAAATAATGGCCAGGTCAAGAGTACCCCGTAATCATAAGCGAAAGATGTATGTCAGGATCCTAACCTAACCAATAAAAAAAAATTATATCTGCCTACCTCAGTCCCCCAGCCTATGATTGTGTGTATGTTTAAGAAAGTACCTTCATATCTTACCTGTAACTAGGTCCCACACCAATATCCTGGTGTCAGCAAGACCTGACACCACACACCCGTCTACAGAGCTGATGGCCAACGCCACGGTATCGCAGCCAGGCTTCCACTTCTTGAAGAGTGTGCCTGACTGCAGGTCGTACACTACGATGAAGTTCGGGCTCGGTTCATCCAGCTCTCTTGATACCACGCAGACGTAGGAACCTGTAATGAAAGTTAAATAATAGATCTATTTTAGTTTCTATTCCAAATCTTTACTTTTTATTCCAAACTTTTAGTTTCTATTCCAAAAATTCATGTTATACCTGTCTCACTTGTTTAGTTTCTATCTTTTCAGATACTCTCTCAGTACCTATTTTAGACCTTTTATTTTTTAGATTTTCCTTGCTTGCTCAAAGTTTTAGATTGTATGCCAAGCCAATCTTTTAGTTTCTGTCCCAAACTTACACTTTTGTCCCAAAATTTTACCTTTAGTTATTATCCCAAACCTTTAGTTACCATGCCAAACTAAATTTTTATCCCAAACTTTTAGTGTTTAATCCAAACAAAAATCAAACTTGTTATTGTTTGTTCTTGGATGTTTATTCCAATCTTGATTTGATATTTCAAACTCGTAGCTTCTATCCCAAATTTCAAGCCATTACCAGGATAATTTAAACCATTGTAGTCTAAATTATTGACGTTACCTTCATAAGTGATAGCAGCCTTCGACGTTACGAAGTCATGATGTGGGATGCGAAGGTCGTACAGTAGCTTACGCGAAGTCAGCGACCACACCAACAGAGGGAACGGCTTTTGAGTCTCGTCACCGCACACCAGCACTCTGATTTATTATACCACATGGAGTTTGTAAGTGTAACCAAATTAAAAAGGCAGGTATAGCAGAAATTAAGAAATATAATAAATTAATAAATGTATAGGACATTCTACACATATCGGCAAATAAATCAGAATAATAATAATAGGTACTTTAAATTTAGACGTGGGTAGTTGGTAAAAAAATATTTAAGGATATTTTTATGGCTTATCTCAAAGGAATAAAACTCGAAGGGCTGAACTTTAGTTGGTTATATACCATTGTTATTCAAGAGTATCTTACCTGCCATCGCCAGAAACCAGCAACGAATTAAGAAATCTGTCTTCGCCTGCCTTGAATGTTGTCACACAATCACCTGGAAACGAAAAATAAGAATGATTTTTCCAAAACGACCATCAGCCACACGCTACACACAGATATTACAAAAAGATGCACTTATCTAAACAGGATATTTAGGTATTAATATTCATTATATGAACTCAGAGAAAAACGGGCTTACGAAAAAGCCTCGTCCGTTGGGTGATTCCATATGGGCCACATAACACCTCAGTTACCCTTCAAGGAATTCCATACCGATGTCCCCCCGAAAAAAAGAGATCACGTTCGTTGTTTAGCAGGTGAAACGACTTGCTAGTGAGGTTTACTTGGATCTCAAAGATAATGGTAGGGCCTCTATACATAAGTTGTCATAATATTATGTAAGTACCTCTATTCATACTCACCAGTCTCAATGTTCATCAGGTTAACATACATTCTGTTCCTCGACAGCGCGACCAAGTGGTTTGGATCGTGTAGTCCGTAGTACGGCATCTTTTGGTTCATGACGCCTTTCAGTGAGACTAAGAATGTGCCCTGGGTTATTGAAAAAATAAAAGGTTATAATCGGAAGTTTCCACGAATGTAACACATTGAAATAAACCGTAACGTTTCAGTTGCTTTTCACCATCAGCTATGTTTATGAATATGCTGACCGTGTCAGCTGAAAAGAATCCGAAATGTCGGTCGAAATGTTAAAAATGAAATAACACAAAATAAATAATGCGTATTTGCGCTTGCACATGGCTCTGCTGCTAAAAAGGAATAAAATTATTTGTGGGTACCTGATCAAGATTGTACACCCTCAGTTCTCTGCGGCACAGTACCACGCATTTGTACTCGTCGATTGGCACCAAGTTGATGGGATGCGTCACTCCAACCAGTTTTCGAACCAATTTGTACCTGGGGAATTAACCAAGTTTCATAATTACCGTTACTTACCAATACTATTATAATTCATTATCTGAGTGCCCATCCCGGTTGCGTCCAAAGAGAGACAGGGGTCATTTCTCCTACTCCTAGTAGGGTTTACCATGGCTTTAGTGCTGCAACTGCCGTCTAGCCCCTTACCTTCGATAGGAAGGCCTACGCCAGAACCTATCGTCCCTCGATCATCTGAGAATCGGAAGATCACGGTACGGACGGTAATTGCTTCCATATTTATGTTCAGATAAGCAAATTAACAGAGAAAATAGGGGAGAGGACCCTGGGCTGTAAAGTGCTGAAAAAAAAGACCGCGGAGCGACTTTGCAAGTGTCGTTTTAATAACTTATACAGAACAAAATGATCTTTAACTTGAATAAAACCGGGACTTACACTGTGACAAAGATCATTCCCTTTTTATACTCACTTAGTAACATCCCAAACGCATATTTCTTCTCTTTCCGTAGAAACCGTGGCCACGAACTTCCCTCGTGTATCAAACCTGACAATCAAATCATACGTCTTCGTATCAAACCCATCGCCCATAGATAAGTCCCTCTTCTCTTTTACTTCTAGAAGCTTCCAGAATCCATCGTTCTCGGGATAAAACGTCGGTACAGGAGGTTCCTGGATCTCTTTCATCCATTCTTCTACTATTTGGCTTTTGATCTCATGTCCGTCTCTCTGTCTCTTTTCCATCGTCATCCGTAATAAGCCATAGAACTGTCTATGGTCGTAATCTAGAGCGTACGAATGTGTTTCGAAGAGTTCTTTTAGTATCTCTATGTGTTCTGGTAGTGGGTCTATATGGACTAAGGCTATGTCTTCGAGGAAGTAGCAGGTGTCTGTGGCAGCTAATTTAGCATGGATCCAGTCTAATTTCGTGAAATACTGCATGTTTGCGAATGTTTCTGGTTCTTCTTTGTATATGTGGTAGTGCTGGAATGGCAGCTCGTCGAGTTTTCTTGTGTTGTAGCTGTAAGGAGCAATTCATGGTCAAAATATCAAGAAATATTTAGGATAGAAATACTGGTTGTTCGAGTACTAACCATTCGTCAGAAAACTTGTTTCCCTGTTGCAAAAGACGGCCCGCCATCTTGGGATCGTTTTCTACGTACCACTTGCCCTGAAATAAAGGAAATCGTTCAACAAGTGCTCACGCAAACATTTACGCAGCAGAAGCGCGTAAATATTGTACCTATCATACCGTAAAAAATGGCTTAGAAGAAACAAAAAAAATATTGAAGGCATAAAAAATTAGAATTTCTGCAGACGTCCATCTTCAGTGCCTCGAGCACGAAATATATTCGAAATCGTAATGTGAACGTATCGAGAGAATAGAGCATTGTGATTGGCCGCCTGCCTACTGTGAACCAATCGAAATACTTCGTTCTCTCGATACGTTTACGTAACGAATTCGAACGCATTTCGTGCTCGGGGCTTAGAAGACAATGTCTAAACGAGACTCAACACTTTCCTCTATTGCATTTGAGTAATTCCGAAAAGACTCAAGTAGTACTCACCTCGTAGTACTCCACGAGGCAGCCCCTGACGGCGCGGTCGCAGTCGGCGAGGTAGCGCTCGGCGGCCGCGCCGGCCAGCGCCGCGTCCCGCCAGCGCGCCGCGCCGCGCGCGTCCCAGCGCAGCCACGGCGCCAGCAGCGCCGCCAGCTGCGGCCACACCAGCGACGCCGGCGCCCACGGCACTGCGCAGGCACCAGGGGTATAGTTAGCGGCGTGTATGCAGTACGCGTTTTTTTGGGTCTCTTTTAAGGATAGTACAGGGTACGAGGGCGGTGAAGGAGCACAATGCCCACCAATCAGAGATATAAAACCAATCCGTACGCGTATAGATCTTGTTTCTCTCGCGACTTGGGATCATCATATTTGCGGGTAAGCGGGTAACTACGAGTATATTAGACACATTACAAGTTACGACAATAACTTCTCTGTGTACTACTAGATTAGCGTTGTTTCCAGTTGAATGCAAGGTGTCATTCGTATGTACTGCTATTTATGTCAAGCTTTTGATTGAGTTTAATATCATATCGTCGTGTAAAAGCTCGGGTATCAAATTGTAATAAACATTGAAGGAGAGAGATCAAAGGCATTTGATTTGATTGCAAATAAAATAATTTATATTTTTCTTATGTAACCTTAATACAGGAGTAATTGCCTGGGTGTACCACAGGGATGTTTACTAGGCCCATCCGTTTTTTCTTTTCTGTAGGGCGTGTGTAATTTTGCCTTCTCCTTTAAGTATGTGTACATGGATAAATTAAGTATCAAATATAGTTACTTAGTTTCTACTTACAATAAGTCTCTTCGCTTCTGAACAGCTCATCGTGCGCCAAGATATCCAGTATCTCCGTATCATCCAACCCTCGTCTGGACGCCGTGAGTAACGCCAGACAGGTTTTAACCCTGTCAGCTCCAAGTGCCGACTCCGTAGTTATTAGAATCTGTATCAGCTGACCCTCCAGGTCTTCGCAGATCACTAATTCTGGAGTTGTTTCCGGTTCAGTCAGTTCCGTGAACGTTTCCGCTGATAACGAGATTTGCCACGCTAAGATCTGGAAGTGGGTAGTTAATAATTTTTTAATGTTAAGATGGTGCTGCTACTCTATAAATATAATAATATGGTGTAATGTAACACATGAATTGAATATTGATTTCTATAAAATCGGTAATTATCTATTAAAATTCTTCTTTCATTTATGTGCCAATAGCATCATATCAACTAATCACATGATTTTTTGGAGGATGCGTAGGTATTACTAAAAAATATATTTATAGTTTCTAGCACGCTTTGTTTCCTCTGTGAAAACCTAATCTTAAAATCTATTTGGGTTCACGGATACTCTATATTACATAGGGGGCGCTTAGAAATCCCTACTAGTCCCTACTAATATTATAAATGCGAAAGTAACTCTGTCTGCCTGTCTGTCTGTCTGTCTCACTTTTACGGCTCACTTTTACGACTAAACCGCTGAACCGATTTTGATGAAATTTGGTATAGAGGTAGGTTAGACCTTAAGAAAGGACATAGGCTATGTTTGGTCGCGATAACCGACATCCACGCGGGTGGAGCCGCGGGCAAAAGCTAGTTCTCTAATATTCTTGACCTCCCTGAATCTATAAATTTAGTTAGTATGATTGATGCTATTTGAACTAGTAACTTCAGTTCAAAACTTACCTTAGCATAAAGAGGTAAGGTACATTTCTGCACAGCTTTCACGGCGGACTCTGGTGGTGAAGCGGCACCCGTCTTACTGTAGGTGGCCGCGCAGGCCGTGAGCACTGCCTTAGCTTCCTCAGGACCCACTGGTGGTGCTCTCACCACCTTCGGACCATCTTCTGATGAGAGAACCGCCATAATCGCTGAGCTGGATGGCTCGTCTTTTTCTGTAGGAGAGGAAGATAACTATGTCTACACTAATATTATAAAGAGGAAAGATTTGTACCTATTTATTGTATGTTTGTATGTTTGTAATGAATAGGCTCCGGAACTACTGTACCGATTTCAATAATTCTTTCACCTATAGAAAGCTACACTATCTGGGAGTAACATAGGCTATATAACATCACGCTACTACTAAAGGGAGCGGAGCAGTGAGCATAAATGTCAATAAATCGGGCAGATTTCCATACATTAAAGTTGGACCGGAATCCGAATTCCACGCGGGCGGAGCCGCGGGCAACAGCTAGTTACTTAATAAAGTCATTTGGCATATCATCACACCACACATCACATCACATCGGCATATGTCACATGGCAATCACAATGAGTTTAAACTTTCGAAGGTTTGTTGATAATCGATAATAAGCCGGGAAGGAATTTTATCTTGCCTTGCCTGAACAACTAAAAAAAATTATTTGATTACCTATATTTCTAGTTATGTGAGTTATTGTCACTCGTATATTGTTATATCTGTGACATCGCGTTTCCAAGGACGCGGCCGCGGCCATGGGTCTGCACTATCACAGACGAGTCCCATTCCTTGCCCCTTTACATAGTAACTATTACAGGCGCGGTCCGAGGCGGGGAGGGGGGGGGGGAGTCACAGGGGACATGAACCCCCCCCAAAACCATGCACGTCATATTGAAAAGTCTCAGTACGAGGGGAGGGGGGTTAAATTTCTTAAGGAAAATCCGAAGTGACCCCCCCCCAAAACTTCAAGCTGCGACCGCGCCTGAACTATTATTATCTGAGACCCAGATTTAAGTCGATTCGTGTAAAGTGACGGGCACAGCTAACGGAAATACCTAAGTAGTAGTACCCACCTTCAGTGACGGTGACGATCATCTTCACGTTGTGCGGCAGTCGCTCGGGCAGCCACCGCGCCGCTCGCAGCGCGTCCGCGCCCACCACGCATAGTAGTGCCCCGCGGGCGCGCCCCACGCCGCCCAGCAGCCCCGGTAGTGCCGCCGATAGCGACCACACATCCTGCGTACACACACCCGACATTTTCATTTATTTAACAGGCCCGGTAGGTACCCTTTTTTTTTTATCGTGCGAAAAATCCCCACGGAACATACCTCCCCCGCCGGAACCGGAGGAGGAGGTTATGTCGGACTCGAACCGACTAAAACGCACGCCGACTGTGGGCCGTCGGTTGCCGGAGGTGAGATTGTCGTAGCCATATCCCTCGCACCCCGGCCGACCCAGGGCCATATCTCTCGAACTGGCCCTCATCCGGTGTGGGGACCACGGAGTCCCCAAATCGCCACCGGGTATGGGGAGGCACGCAATGCGCGCCGCCGCCGCGGCCTGCTTCTGCTAGGGTGACAAGCGGCTCCACCCGTGTCCTCCCCAGGCCCGCGCTCATGGGGGACGGAGGTAGTTCTGCGACCTCCGACGCCCGAGTTGCCACCGCTCGTCGCGGGCCGCGCGGTTTGCGATTCTCCTCCGCTCCTCGCGGACCGCAAGGTCTGCGATTCTCCTTCGCAGGCCCGGTCGGTACCTGTTCGTCCCCTTCGCGGTAGAGACGTCGAACTGCTGGAGCGCAGAGGCTAAGCGTTTTGTGGAGGACATTGGGCGCAGGTTGAGGGAGAAGTCAGGAGACTCCCGCGCCGGGTCATACCTGGTGTAAAGGCTGGCCATTGCCATCAAAAGGGGCAACGCTGCCAGCGTGATGGGTACCTTTACACCGGGTACAGGCCTGAGCACATCGTAGGATAGGGATAGTGACATTTATTGATATTTATATTTTATAGTAATTTAAGGATGAAACTTTTTATAGTGTCTTGATGAATATTTATTGTCAAATAAATAGTTTTGTCATTTAATTATTTAATGTAAAGAAAAAGGATATTAGCAACCAAAATTATTACAATTCCCGTTAACCCCTCCAACAAAGCTAATTTGCTTGTCCTAGGAGTGGGTGCACATCGGTAGTGTAATGGCCAGGATTCGAACCCGGGACCTCGCGATCGTAAGACCCACTCCTTAACCACTATGAAAAAGTAAAATGATCATTATGAAATTAGTGTTTTGAGCAAAGTAATTTTATAAAAATTCTGTGGGCTTTGTAAAACTTACTGTTGTTGATTTTTGGTTAGAAAATATTTTTTATAAGTAAGTTTTTTAGCTGCTATGCTTCGATATCGCCCAATATCGCAATTGGGTTGTGGAGGTCAGATGGTAGTCACTCAAAAATCGTAGTCCAGCCAAATCCGCAGTTAGACTGGTAAAGCGGACCCAAAACTCCGACGTGAAAGATTCGAATGCGACTGGGATTAACGCTAGTATGAAGAAGACACACACACACACTGACACACACTTGTTTACTAATATTTCACTACTCACACTGCGTCCTCTATAGACTGTCCCCGTTAACAGCACGTGGCACTGGTCCACTATGGACTTGAGCAGCTGGTGCGAACTACTTGACTGAGGAGTTAGTCCCACGAACCTGATGACAACAAATATCTCATAACGAGAATAAAAAACCAAAATAGCTGCCTGAGCATTCACTTTTTCTAACTAAATCAAAATATATTAACAGTAGAGTATGAGTGACAATTTCTTGAGTGATTCAAATACTTAAAATAAAATTTGAGTCAGCCAGAATTTGAAAAGTAGAACATCCAGTGCCCTGAGTACGAAAAATATTCGTATTCGTAACGTAAACGTATTGAGAGAACGGAGCGTTGCGATTGGTAGGCTTCGCACACGCACAGGTTCACAGTAGGCAGACGGCCAATCACAGTGCTCCTTTTTTTCCATACGTTTTCGTTACGGATTCGAATATTTTTCGTGTTCGGGGTACAAGATAGATTATGACATTTTTTGAGAGGGTATTTTTAGGGCCCTATCTTCGGGACTCAAGTCAACTTCGCCTGCAAGCCGTTACAGAATTTCCTCAGGCACAGGTTTTCCTTTCGGGGTTGGCATCAGACGGCAGTCGCAAACCGAATGGAGGAGGCGTTAGTGGACCCTCGGCTTCAAGATGATAATAATGAGAGACAGTTTCTTGAGTGATTCATATATTTAAAATAAAATTTGACGTAACCAGAATAAATAATGATTTGACTTCAAATAAACTAGAATACAAATTGAAAATATCTTCTCTTTTTAGAAGCAATACTCTGACAAACTAAGTTATCAGGGACTTGTTCACTTTTCAATGATTAAAAACGTTATTTACCTCACAATAACAGCAAGGTCCGGTTGGTACGAGTGCGCCAGAGTGACAGCCCTCGCTACCAAAGTCGCCTTGCCACAGCCAGCGCCCCCTATCAGAGCTAACGGAACTGTGCTGTCGCCTGTGATGTATCTGTAATAAATTACCCTTTATATTATTAAAGAACGTGCACAGAAATAATATTCTACGAAATTCTAGATAGTCCCAAAGAGTATTACATTATCTGTGCCCAAAGTACCTAAGCATAGTTTAACTAGCTTGTATTGTGATAAGGGCTCAGAGTGTAGATAGTACATGCCTATTCAGATAAATCTTCAGGTACATTACTATACTAAAGATTTTTCAAAGCCAAGGCTATTTTACCGAGCCACTTTTGTCGTTGAATGTACACATGTTAACATGCCACAGGTACACTCAATGACAAAAATGACTCGGTGAAATAGCTTTGGCATTGAAAAGTCTTTAGTGAAATATTAGATAGAACATGAACGAACCTTATTCTCTGAAGATTCATGAAATGAAGTAGATGACATCATGAATGATCGTGACAATGAAGTAGATCACCCATATACAAGAGCAAAAATATACTTACGTCTTGAGTTCATTGAGCGTGATTTCTCTGTTAGAGGTGCATTGTGCTGCTTTCTGACAAAACGTTAGATGTTCGTTCACCGCATCGAACAGGCTGGAACCAAACAAAACATTTAGTGATATTATAACATTATCTTTAGCTGATGAAACCCGAAACATGGATCTAAAGACTATAACTAGTTTTTTAAGAATTAGCTGTTGCCCGCGGCTCTACCCGCGTGGATGTCGGTTATGGATGGCGACCAAACGCTCCCGCGCCGCCTTTCGGAACCGATATAGCGCTGAAAGGGTTCTCGCTTCCTGGATCCACGGTAGCGATCCGGCAAGGAGACTCGCTGCTTCAAAGGATTCACGCCTAAACCACTTAGACAGACAAACAGAGTTACTTTCGCTTTTAAAATATTATTATGGATTTTGTTGCGAGAAAAAGACCCAGAAGGATGGTCCAGACAGCTTTCTCTCTCCGATCTCTGGGTCAATGAATGACGGGGGATAAAAGTCTCTCTATTGTATAGACACTATCGGAGGTCAGGGTAGAGGTCACTATTTTAGAATCGACAGCATTTAAAATGATAACACGTATCTTCTGGACTTCGCATTAGCTTCATACCACCCAGCGAAGTGCAGTCAATCGACCTGAGTTCATACGAGACGTTCAAGTATATCAAGCCAGCGATCCTTCACCGAAAAATAGACTGATATGCTAGTAAAATTCTTTACCTAGTAGGTATCCCGTTGTAACCTGCTGGTACATCGTTTTCTGCGATCAACGTATCAAGTAAAGCTTCCAGCCGTTCCCCGAGCGCGGTGCTCACTCCTTCCGTGTACTCATCCTCTCCTCCCGGCGCCGACCGTCCGCGGATACTGGCGCGGATTATATTGCGCTCACTCAGGTGTTGCTGGAACGAAGAATGAGGCTATGAAACTAGCATGTGATCCTAGACGGTACTGCAAGGTATTGGGCTTGAGGCAGTCGGGACTGTATTCGAATATTTGTACAAAGGCAAAAAAGTGCGTGTGCAAAAGATCACTCGCAAGTAAGACCTATCTATAGTGATTCAGCACATATTACCAGGAGGCTGAAGAGATCATTGGATTAAAGTTCATATCAGTAATTTATTTGAAAAAAGTAAATCCGTTTAAGTTTAAGTAAGTTTAGAGCGGTAATCAAGTGCATTAGAGTACCATGAGGTCTTTGGCCTTCAGGCAAGCTGTTGAACCGCCAAAGTTGCGCGGTATTCAAGAAACCATCCGCTAAACCATCATTGAATGAATGGGTTGGTCGGCTGGACTTCACGAGTGCAGGTCATCGCACCGTGTAGGCTCTCCACCCGGTCATGTTGAGTAGATGGAGAGACAGCGCGGGACCCTTTCCTTTCGGCTGATGCTGATGCTTTCCGGGCTCGGCTCGATATTTTGGACCTGCACCCTATACTCCTGTATTTCGTGCCCTGCGCTTTAAGCTCCTACACTTTGTGCTCCAGTGCTTGACGCTCTTGAACCTTATGCCCCCGTACCTTATGCCCCCGTACCTTATGCTTCTGTACCTTATGCTTCTATACCTTATGCCCCTGTACCTTATACCCCCGTACCTTATACTTCTGTATTTATGCCCCCGTACCTTAAGCTCCCGTGCGTCACGGTCGTACCTTGAGGTCCTTCTGCAGGTTGTTGAGGCGGCGCTGCAGCTCGTGGTGGTGCGCCACGTCGGGCGCGTCGGGCGCGTCGGGCTGCGCCCCGCCCGCGCGGCACACCCACACGCAGCGCCGCGCCGCCTCCACGCTCATCAGCACCGTGTGCTGCACCTCCTGCCACAACATACAGGGACGTTATATTCACATCGTCGGTAAAAACCATATTTTGTTAGTGAATATGAAGGGTTCTGTGTCCTGGCAAGGGTTCTTAGGTGTGTGGAATGGATGTGAGAAGGAGATAAGGGTTTTGAAGTGTGGAGTTATAATGAAGGGGTAAGTCTTCTGAGGTGTGGGTTGACTATGGAACGAGTCCTGAGAAGACTTTTCAGGTGAGTGGAGTCAATATAATTTGGGTCCTGGCAAGGGTTCAGAGCTGTGGAGTGAATATCAGAAGGGAGTAAGGGTTCTGAAGTGTGGTTTGAATATAAAACGAGTCCTGAGAAGAGTTTGAAAGTAAATGGAGTCAATAATAACGGGGGTTCTGGCAAGGTTTCTGAGGTGTGTAAGGTAATTATGAAAAGGATCGTGGTAGAAGTTCTAAGGTGCGTCCAGTGAATGTGCGAAGAGTCCTGGCAAGGGTTCTAAGATGAGTGTAGTGAATAAGTTCACATGAGTTCTGAGGAGTGTAGAGTGAACAGAATGGCTACGTGTATATCAATTGCAATTGATCTCCTATTATAATTTGGACTGAATGTCGCCATATTCCCTGACCTGCTCCACCACAGTAGTGAGGTACGCGTCACAGGCTTCCTGCGGCAGAGTCCGGACCAGCACATTGAGCGTCTTGGCCATCTCCCGGCGCCAGCGCGCGGGAGCTCCTCGGACGAGGCGGTAGCAGGGGGGCGTCCTACTGCAGTCCAGACTATACCTGGAAAGATTGAAGTAGAAGATTTTGTTTCACAAATAGGAATTTTAAGATTTGCTGATACTAGACTAGATCATTCAAGGTAAGTAAAACGCGTGAACCAATCAGTTCTGATTTCAATGTTTTCATTCAAGATAAAATCCTGAGCACATTATTAGATACTAGCTTTTGACCGCGGCTCCGCCCGCGTGGATGTCGGTTATCGCGACCAAACATAGCCTATGTCCTTTTTCGAGGTCTAATCTACCCCTATACCAAATTTCATCAAAATCGGTACAGTGGTTTGGGCGTGACAGACAGACAGACAGACAGACAGACAGACAGACAGACAGACAGACAGACAGACAGACAGACAGACAGACAGACAGACAGACAGACAGAGTTACTTTCACATTTATAATATTAGTAGGGATGGAGCATGGAGCAGAGGGGCATTCTGATGCTCTCGCCTGATCAGAGTTTACATTTTTACATTTTGCAGCATTTCCCGCACCTTGGGTAGTTCACGTGGGTGTCTTTCGAGGATAGCACAGGGAGACTAGCTCAAATTCCAAAACAATCCGCGCGCATATTAGCCTCTTTTATTTCGCGACTTAGGTCCAAGATATGTATGATAGAAATACTTGCATTTAACTGAATTTCTCTGACAACACAACGCAATGATCTTCTTCGACTACGCTTTTTTTCAAAGTAAAGGCTCTAAATTGCAATTGAAAATCCTCAAATCCTCTTACCACTTATTCAATAAGACCTTATCACTCTCGTCATCAGCCGCTTCCAGCGCGGCTTTGAAGTCGGCACACTCCAGCGTATGGGGCAGCAAGGGAGTACCCAATCCTGAGTTCAGGAATAATACAGGTACTACCGCGCCCAGATCGGCTTGACCTGTAACATAATAATGATAGAACTACAGACCGACTGCAGTGCTGTTGAGGTCAGTGCATCGACAAAACGAATGAGAAGAAAGAAAACTTTTTAACGACTGAAAAGTCAATAGAGAAAAGAAATACAACGAGATTGTCTTTGGCCTTTGGTTTTTTCTAGCCGCGTTTATTAAAACTCGCCTTTTGAATTTATTTTTTTGCATTTGGTTTTTAGCACCCTGGGTTATGTGGTACTCAGAGCGGTAACTCTGCCCCAAGGTCAGCTGTCTGGTATTGAGTGGACCGTGGAAATATATCCCAAGGAAATTCATCTGTCTGATATAAAGATCAAGTCTGAGTCTGACCATTGGCACCTCGTATTATTTGTGATTTCAGACATTTTGTATTACTTGCAGGCCTCAAGGTGATGTAACCTATTAACATCTTATTTGTTGATATTGTCTGCACTCCATAATTTCCCGAAGCCTGTATTGAAGGTGTAGTAATGACAATGGAAGCTCGTGAGGCGTATAAGTACAGAAGCAAATGGAGGAAGTGTACAAGAAAATATGGCCCCGTGGTATGTAGCCCCATGAGCACCGACTTCATTACACGGCGGTAAGACATGGTGATGCGACGGCTATCTGAGGCTATTGGAGAGACGTCACAAGTGCTGTGCGTTTCTGATTAGAATGCCTAGTGCGAGTTCCATTAAAATTTTCAAGGCTGTTATATATTTTTTTTTATTAAACGTCTTTAGGGCTCATTGGTATTGTCGACCCATTAAATACTACAGGTAGAAGACAAAGTGTATCCACACGGTTGATCAGCCACTGGCTACCAATGATGATAGCCTGGCACTTTGTTGGGTTCACAGTTAATCCAAATCGGCTCGCCCAGCTGTTAATTTGCTCTAGGTCCTGATTAACACTGTAAATTGCATCACATATATCTCCCAAACCCGTTTGAGCGTAGACCTGCAGATCATCGGCATACAAATGATACGCACATCGAAGACTTTTAGTTAGGAGGTTAATGTCCTATGCCATCTTAGGCCAGAGATCATCCCGGCCTGGGCGGCCTGTCTGCCCACTCACGTGGCTTTCATATTTAGTGTCATTTACCCAAGCTACTCATTCGTTCTACGTTCTCATTCGATTAGATTTCATACGTTCTAAATTCGTAAATTCAAAATACCTATATAGATAAATATCAAAGTTGAAAAAAAAGTTCTTCATTTATCGCTAGATGGCCTACGATGGTTGGACGTGCAATATACTAGTATATCATTTTGATTTACCAAAATTATATACTTGTAAATCGCAGGTACAGGTTGAAGAACTCGCAGTAGACAGTCAGCTAGTTGTGTGTAAGCATACTAACGTGCCAGCTCCGCGATGCATAATACGGGGAACCTGTGGTCGCGCTGCTGTTCAAGTGGCGAGCGCCAGTGCAGGTCGGCCACGTGCACACGCCAGCCGCGCCGCCGAGCTCGAGCACGGAGGCGGGCCGCTGCTCCGCACTGTAGGACACCCTTCTCTGCACAACAGTCTGGAACACGGAGACATGAGGGTAAAGCAAAATATCGGGTGAAAGTAAAAATAGGGAACTCCCAATCGTAAGGTAGACTTTAACATAACCAGTAAGTTGCTAACGCTTTAACCGACCATGTTGGAATAAACATGGCTCAGCTATTACGTGTGGAATCCTCCAACGGGTACCTCCTCATCGGAGTCAGTAGTATAGTGGCAATGTCGTAATGGAATCCACTAAAACGTTTCGTTACGGCATCTTTTACCAGGGACCCCAGGAAGTATGACTCTGGATGGTTAACATTATTCCAGGTTCTTGTTAAATTTTGTCGACCTAGGTATGGGTCACAGCCACAGCGCTGCCCTACACACAGCTTAGGGGCACAGTAGGCTGTCCAGTCTTGTCACGACACGACAATGGCTCGATCGTTTTCTGGAGGCATCATGGTAAACTTTGGCCACCAGCTATAAGATGGTTTCGCATCACAGCGAAACTATCTTATAACCGGGGACTTATGCGGGGGACAACTTCTGTTTTTCGTTTAGAGATACGCGTGTGGAATACATCGCATTCCTGTCTCAGGATAGATTCATTGGCTACAAAAACCTTTGAACTTTTTAACTTTATACCTTGTGAATCCGCAGCGCAGACATAGATCAGCATGGCCTTCCGTCGCCTGACCTTCAGCCCCGGCACCTTGCCCAGCAGACAATTTCGGTGCTCCTCCGGCAGCCCCTGCATGGACGCCGGCATGGGCAGACCCTCAGCATCCTTCGGAGACGTGCACGCTACAGGCGACGAGAGCGATATCGAATCTGGGGACGGATATTTTCACAGATTATATACACGAGGGCATATCACGTACATACTTTATAGGCATCCTGCGTTTTAGACATTGACTTTAGGCAATTTGCTTCAAAAGGGCATTCAATGAACAAAAAAAATAATCCCCGAAGGGGGGAACCACATTTCTTCTAGAATGTTTTGCCGTCCCACGTAATAGCCCGCTTAACCGCAATAACTATACTCGCCCCGAGTATAGTTATTGCTGTTAAGCCGGCACTATTGTGATCGATCATATTTACACGTTCGCGAATTATGGGAAATTAAGATTGTGTTTTAAAAACGCGATTTTTTTGCCATTTTGTATTTATATTCAAATCATAATTAAACGAAACACAATCAGTTTTAACTACTCTATAAAGATATGAAGCTATAAACATGCACTATGTGTGATAGAGAGAGTCCTTTCTCGGTACTCTCATTCTTCTCACTGATTTAAAGCACTGTGAGTTCACCGGAGATGTGCTATTCTACGTTGCTATAGATGCGTTTAATATTCACCAATCATATTCATTGGTCAACAATTCCACAAAGTATAGCACTGGTTTAAAGGGGTTCAGCTTAGCTATGATTGTTAATATAGAAAGATGCGTACTTCTTCTTCCTCTTAGCGTTAATTCCCAGTCGCATCCGAAGTTTTCAGCTTGGGGTCCGCTTTTACCAGTCTTAACCACGGATTTGGCTAGACCTCGATGTTTTCCGTGAAGCGATTGTCATCTGACCTCCACAACCCAATGTTAACATTAGGCGATATCGAAGTTTTGCAGTTAGACCGTTGTTTTTGGATTTTTGAGGGCTCCAACTACCCGTAACGACTGCCATAGATGTTCTCATGGCAACCGGGACCGACGGCTTAACGTGGTCTCCGAGGCACGACCAGACCAATGCAAATACTCATATTTCATTCACACAAATATTTGCACTGAGCTGGGATCGAACCCGCGCCTCCTGCGTAGCGGCCGCGTTCACTACCGCTACGCCACGGAGGCTGAATAGAAAGATGCGTACTATGGATGGAGAATAGATTCGAATTTTGAATATTTGATGAAAGTTTCATAGCACATCTTATTCGCTATGCTACATACATAGCATAGCACATAGGAAACGGAAATATAGTTTCATAGCTTAGCTTTTACATGTTCGTAGCATATAGCTGTATGTGCTATTCCCGGCAGAAAGGCAGCCTTTGTGTTGTAAAACACTAACTATGACTAGCTTAAATGCAGTCGCACTTTCCGTACAAACAGTATACCCTCCCATAAATACATACATACATACATACAATCACGCCTTTATCCCCGGAGGGTTAGGCAGAGATGAATTAACACCCACATTTCATCAATCATTGTATTAGGTCCCACGTAATAGGGGGTGAGCCTATTGCCGTTTTTCGGGCACTATTGTTGGCTCGAGCGATGTATAGGCTGAGTCGTATATATCTCTGTCTGATGTTAAACAGCCCTATGATAGGGCTGTTTAACATCCCTCAGTCGTACAAGGCGACTGAGGGATAGGGCCCCTATCCCTCAGTCGCCTTGTACGACACCGCATGGGAGGAGATGGGGTGGCCCAAATTCTACTCTGCCGGGAATCACGCGGCTCCCAATGCTGCCATAAAGTAACAGAACTTCTCCCAAATGCCGTCATAAAGTCACAGTACTACCAAGTCTTTTCATTTACTTAATGGACAGTTGTCAGCGCTCTATTTCAAACGACACGTAATAACATTACAGTTATTATATTGTTATTTATTTGTGTACGAATGTTTACATTCCATTACATTATTAGAATATATGAGAAATTGTTTATCTGTGACAAGCGTGTTGAAAAATTATTGTACCTGATGTGGGAGTGGCTTTTTTAATGTTGTTAATGTTTAGCAGTAGCATAATATATTATCCATACTAATATTATTAAATGCGAAAGTAATTATATTTACATGTATATTTGTCTGTCAGTTACGATATCATGCTTAAACTAGTGATCCGATATCGATGAAATTTGGACAAGAGCTTGAGGGAGAATATAATGTTTGGTCGCGATATACGAACTAGTTTTACATAATTATTTAAAACAATTTACCATACTACTATACAACAACTAAGAATTTCTCTGGTTATGGAAAGCATAGATCTGACTCCGAGGTGAAAGCCTCGGATATGTCCGGGACTAACCAGAACAGGGTTGAATGTTCCACTGTCACATAGGGAGGATTCAACGACTAGATAAGGTCTAGCTAGAGGGCCGAGCCGGCGCATCGTTTGGCGGTAGAATATTGGATTGTAGTCTAGCTAGTGCAAAAACTTTAATAGCACGATCCAGAATAAGTAGTTTCGAAGAAGTACAACTTACTATAACTAGATGGCGCTGTACGTAATAAAAGAAAATGACTCACCAGACACGCTGGATCCCACAGGCCTCGGTCCCTTCAGCTGCGGCTTGCTCTCCGACTTGATGGAAGCCGAAGGTTCCAGCAGGTTGTAGGAAGGTGCCATGGAGCTGTCTGCCGTCGCGTCCATCGACGGCTTGGTGACCCGGTACGATGGTGACCTGCGCGGGCAGCAGTTTGACCTAAAGTGAGAGTTTTTGGTGTGAGATGTGATGAGGTGACGTGAGGTGAGGTAGCAGGGACTGACAAGATTTGACTAGTATTCCAGCGAGGAGTGAAAATGAGGTTTTTTTTGAGGCGTTGGACTTGCAATATGAGGTTACGGGTTCAAAACCTTAGAAGGTATAATACCAACGCCAAAGTCAAGACCATTAAACGGTACTTACAAAACGTAAATGGTTATTCTGTAAGTACTCACTATATTATTATCAATCCGTGCTGGACATGTTGTGGGACTAAAATCTATTTATTGTGAGGCGTATTAATGTGATGACTGCGTATGACTTTGGACTTAACTTAAAAATTCATAAAAAAGTTGAGGGCTATTATTGTAAAATTGTTGGCGTCTGTAATGTGGACCCTCTTGCCTCCAGATTACCATCAGGCGAGATGAAGTCATATTGACGTGTTCTTCTTTAAAAAAACCTTGGTAGCCACGTATTTTTTATTTTGATATTCATAAAAATAAACATATAGCACTAGATAGCACACCCTTAAGGTATGATTCCGAAACCGAAGTGTTATCAATGAATAAAAAGGCTTGCCAAAACGAACGCACTGAGAATTTGTCGTTCTTTGCACAGTTTTGGTAGTACACATAGCGAAGTATTGTTTGTGAATACGGGTGTAAGTGTCCCTACATTTACATTTACAAGAAAGTACATTTGTTTCCCCCAATTTAGAACTAGATAGCACACTTATTCACCAAAAATAAACATGTTTATTCAGGCACGTTTCCGTTAACTATGTAAGTATGAATAATGCTCGCTAACGGGGACTTCCTGTTCAAAGAGACTCATGTAAATAGCAACTCTCACATTTACCCAATAAATTGGGAATGAGCTCGCACTGTAATCAGTAAGGCGCGTACAGAGGGCGCATGGGGGGAGGTGGGGAAGATGGGTATAATTGACGACCTAAATAATGCTAAAACAGGAGCTAATACTGCTAACAAAGGAATGTGACATATTTTTGCCTCCCTCCACTAGGATCCACAGTCTAGATCCTATAGATAATTGGATAGGTACTTTTAATTTCTCTTCAATCTACCATAGAGGGATTTAATAATCTTCTAATATATAAAAATCAGGAGGGGAGGCCTATGTCCAGCAGTGGACTTCCTACGGCTGAAATGATGATGATGATGATATAAAAATCAATGCCACTTTTCGTTGTTATTTTATAACTCAAGAACGGCTGAACCGATTTGGCTAATTTTAGTCTTGAAATATTCGTGGGTGTCCAGGTTTAAAGGATGAGAAAATAGGTGCAGCGGGAACGGGAAAAATATGGCGGTACGAAGTTCGCCGGGACAGTTAGATAATAGAATAGAATAGAATAGAATAGAAATAAACTTTATTGTACACCAAACAAAAAAGAAAAGTATACATAAAATAAATGGCAAACATAATTAGGTAATGTACAAATGGCGGTCTTATCGCTAAAAGTAATATCTTACAGGTAACCTTTGGATGGATATGAATCCCTACTTAATATTATAAATGCGATGGTAACTCTGTCTGTCTGTCTGTCTCACTTTTACGACTAAACCGCTGAACCGATTTTGATGAAATTTGGTATAGAGGTAGGTTAGACCTTGAGAAAGGACATAGGCTATGTTTGGTCGCGATAACCGACATCCACGCGGGCGGAGCCGCGGGCAAAAGCTAGTAATAAATAAACTAGTAATATTAATTTCATATACCACTTACTTAGATCTACAAACGAGGGTATCCAAAGATGTTAATATTTTTCTATGCCACATGAATCCAGTTTGGTAACTATAGAGGCCACGGTCAGATTTACAATTTGTTTTGGGATAAGTTTGGTTTATAAGTAACTGAAGTTAGTGGGTAGATTTATAGTAGCGGAGGAGAATCGCAAACCGCGCGACCCGCGACGAGCGACGGCAACTCGGGCGTCGGAGGTCGCAGAACGACCTCCGTCCCCCATGAGCGCGGGCCTGGGGGTGACGGCGCGCATTGCGTGCCTCCCCATACCCGGTGGCGAGTTGGGGACTCCGTGGTCCCCACACCGGATGAGGGTCAGTTCGAGAGATATGGCCCTGGGTCGGCCGGGGTGCGAGGGATATGGCTACGACAATCTCACCTCCGGCAACCAACGGCCCACAGACGGCGTGCGTTTTAGTCGGTTCGAGTCCGACATAACCTCCTCCTCCGGTTCCGGCGGGGGAGGGGATTTTTCGCACGATAAAAAAAAAAGGTAGATTTATAGTGAAATTTTGCTCTTGTTCTCGCAAAAACCTTCCGATAGCCGACCGCATACGACAACTGCCGACGCACGCAGCAGATGCACGTAATTCATTGCGGCTTCTCAATGGTCCCCTTTATCCGTATCGGAGTTTGACAAGTAATGGGTACGCTGTATCTGCTGCATGCGTCGGCAGTTGTCGTATGCGGTCGGCTACGGAACCATACCTTTATAGTCCAGACTGTAATCTGTCTCTGTACCAAATTGCAGCGAAATCAGTGCAGTCGTTAGAGAGCGTGATTGAATAAAAAACATCGAAATATGTAAAAATGTAAACATACAAAAATCAAGTTGTGTGCCAGGATCGTAGCAGGTGGAAAGCTGTGGTCTTTGCCTATCCCACTGGGAAAGAGGCGTGACTGTATGTATGTATGTATGTATGCATGTATGTATGTATGTATGCATGTATGTATGTATGCATGTATGTATGTATGCATGTATGTATGTATGTATGTATGTATGTATGTATGTATGTATGTATGTATGTGTGTATGTATGTATGTATGTATGCATGTATGTATGTATGTATGTATGTATGTATGTATGTATGTATGTATGTATGTGTACAAAAATTCTAATATCCACACATTCAAAACCATCATTAAATTTCACATAAATATCCGTAGGATAGTAGGCTAGGGAATAGGATAGGAGAGGCCAAGGCCGACGACTTCCGATCGAAAGGTCATAGGTTCGCAATCCGGGCCAATCCGGCTGTAGCTTAGTTAAAGGGGTTAACGAGAATTTTATTTGATTTTTAATATTATTTTTAAAAAACACCTGCAAAATTTTAAACGCGGCTACGTAGCCGATGTCAGCTAGGGTGATTATTCTAAGCTACCTTTCTTTATACAACTTAGACACAACGGACAAGCACACGGCCCACCTGATGGAAAGTGGTTACCGTGGTCTATGGACGTATGCAACACCAGGGACGTCAAATTCAACCTTCTAAAGCCATCATGAAGAACCTGTACCTCAAGCATGTTTCATGGTCAAAACTGATAAAAGTCTGTCTGTGACCATGCATGTTCTCCCTTATGACCATGATCAGTTCAACTTGGTCAGCAAATAAGTTACGGTTACCTACGAAAAGAAACTTTTAAAATTGTCGTAGCACCGTAAGCTACAAGTGCTACGGCTACGAGGGTCTACGAAATTCGTAGCTGTTATAAAAAGCTTTTCATTTTTATCATTTTACTAATATTATAAATCGGAAAGATTGTGAAAATGTTTGTTTGTTTGCACAGTGCAAATTGAATTAAGAATGTACGACTGCTACGTCAGAAGATCGCGGTTTTGCCGCTCAGTGTAAATATTTGTATGCATGAATATATATTTGTATTGGTTTGTTTGTTTCTAAGTAAGGAGAAGCCACACCGCCAGAGCGAGCGTTTCGCCTCTTTTCATACTTTGGTGAACCAAGCTCACACTCAAGTGTTCACACTGCGAGCGGCGTAAACTAAGAGAAATATTAGCGATACTTAGGTGTGATAAAAATATGTCCATAGTCATATATTTTTTTACAACACACCTGCTCATAAAAGCGCTATTATTTCACCGCCAATAGGCACATTATCAAACTGTGACTTTTTCATTGCTATTATTCACAAGTGAGTTATACTTAGATTCTTTTTAAAATTTTATAGGTTAAGTTTCTATGTACTTAAAAAAGTTTCGATACAAAAAAGAACATATTTAATAGTACGAATAAATTAATATGCCTATCGTATGTTCATTTGATGCATTTTCGTATTTAAATAAATAATTTCAACTTGTAATACTTGTAGCTACCTATAATAAAAAAAAATTACTCAAATTTAACTTTTTTTTTTCTCTAAGTACAGAAAAAAAAAGTTACATTCAAACCTCTTTTTTTTTTTAAATATGGCCGATCGCCATTGTTAGATGCGCGCACATAGAAAACCGCATTAATTTTTAGTATTATTTTATTCGCAAGTGTGTTGTATATGTGTGTGTTGTATGTACTGTTAGATATATAAACAATTATACAATATATTACTCTGACGCCCAGAGACGTCAACGTTTATATACGCTGTGTTACAGTTTACATATAAAAATGCGCACTGTGTAATTTAACGTCGACGTATATAGGCGTTAAATTAATTATATGGAACTAGCTGTCCCGGCAAACTTCCTACTGCCATATATTTCCCGTTCCCGCTGCACCTATTTTCTCATCTTTAAACCTTCCCTGGACATCCACGAATATTTCAAGACTAAAATTAGCCAAATCGGTTCAGCCGTTCTTGAGTTATAAAATAACAACGAAAAGAGGCATTGATTTTTATATATTAGACTAGCTGTCCCGACGAACTTCGTACCGCCATATTTTTCCCGTTCCCGCTGCACCTATTTTCTCATCTGGGTAATTTCACGATGCCTAATTTTTTGCTAATTTCGGTGGTATTTTTCAATCATAGGTTTTCCGATGAAAAAATTTAATGGAGTTCTTTTAGAACACATTAGTATTCTAGATATTTTAAAAGAACTCCATTAAATTTTTTCATCGGATAGGATAGCCTGTCATATACGTCAAATCCCATACATTTGTCATTCTATTCCATCATACGCCGAGCAACGAATTGCCACTTGTCTAGAGGGGCTGGGCTGGTGAGTAATGCGGCTAAATGAACCCTTAATTTAAAAAAAATATTTGAATGAAATCTTGAAGCATTTATTATGCTGATTGTTCAAATCGATTTACAAAGAGAATCGACTTCGGGCGGGATTCGAACCCGTGATCTTTCCCTTACAGCGGAAAGCTCTAACCGCTAAGCGTCGTGCGGGCTTCGGTGGCTTAGCGGTTAGAGCATTCCCCCTGTAAACATAAAAGCGTTTACATAAAAAAGAACAACGAACGAATGTTCTGTGACTGTTTATACTAATAGAATTTGACGTAGAACGGATAGAATAAGCATTCGCTCGTCTGATGTATATTAACCTTTATGTAAACGCCAAAAACAAGGTTTCGTTTACACTAAAATATCAAGAAAGAATGCTCTTATTAGCCTTTATGTTCGTTTGGTCTAAATCCACCTTTATAATTTGTCACTAAACTCATTATTTTTGGATATAAACATTAAAATGTTCGCCGTCGAACACACCCCTATTACCGCGAAGCCTGTTGTACGCAATACCTAAGTCTATGTACGATGTACGCGCCTACGTACGTCGCCGAGGCGTGGCTGGAGGAGGCGGCTCTGACGTCAGCCGAGTGACGTCAGCGTGACGCGCAGCCCGACCTACTTACCGTACGCGTTTGAACGAAGCTTTAGCAGATATGTTTTTATTATTCTCTGTGGCGTTGATTTGTTACAGAACTTTTTGTTTTTAAATTAATGCTTTGATACCGTATGAAGTTTACCTGGATATCACTCATTGAAATGGAGGCGAAGAAATAGAAAAATTCAGTAAGACTTGATGACACAGTGGGCTCATTCTGCGTAAATTTATAAATATTTTGAGATAACTTGCGCTTCAAATTATGTGAAAACTATCATCTTTAGTTAACCTGGGACCATGGCTGTTGAAAAATAGCTGAAACGTCGGGTTAAAAGTAAATAATCACTATCACTACTTATTATAAAACAAAGTCGCTGTCGCTGTCTGTCCGTCCCTATGTATGCTTAAATCTTCAATACTACGCAACGGATTTTGAAGTGGTTTTTTTTAATAGATAGAATGATTCAAGAGGAAGGTTTATATGTATAATACATGCATAATATTGTAGAGAAACACTGATAAATCGGGATCAGGATACCACGCGGGCGGAAAATATGGCGGTACGAAGTTCGCCGGGTCAGCTAGTAACAAATAAATCGCGATAGAATCAGTTAGAAAGTGGTTTTATTTCAATTAAATTAAAGAAAAGGATCGTAGCAAATGGAAAACTGTGGTCTCTGCCTACCCCACTGGGAAAGAGGCGTGAGTGTGTGAATTCATAATAATATAAACTTTCAAAACAATTAAGATAGGTATAAGAATAAGATAGCATCATTTTGGTACATCAGCCCCTCTAGACAAGTGGCAATTCGTTGCTCGGCGTATGATGGAATAGAATGCCAAATGTATGGGGATTTGACGTATATGACAGGCGTCAACGAATGTCAAAAACGTCAAATCCTATACATTTGTCATTCTATTCCATAATACGCCGAGTAACGAATTGCCACTTGTCTAAAGAGGCAGGGGGCTATCTCCAAACCGAAGATGACGCTGGGTCAGCTGAGGTTGTGATGGATTGTCTTAGGAAATCTCGTATCTGAAGACGGTGTACGGTTTTAGTCATCGTATAAACATCGTTTTGTACTCGTATGTAAGCTATTCTCTTCCTTTTAGCGTTAATTCCCAGTCGCATCCGAAGCTTTCAAATCGGAGCCTGGGGTCCGCTTTACTAGTCTTAACTACGGATTTGGCTAGACCTCGATATTTTCCGTGAAGCGATTGTGATCTGACCTCCACAACCTAATGATAACATTAGGCGATATCGAAGCTTTGCAGTTAGACCGTTGTTTTTGGATTTTTTAGGGCTCCAACTACCCGTAACGACTGCCATAGATGTTCTTATGACAACCGGGACCGACGGCTTAACTTGCTCTCCGAGGCACGACCAGACCAATGCTACTCATATTTCATGCACACAAATATTTTGCACTGAGCGGGGATCGAACCCGCGTCTCCTGCGTAGCGGCCGTGTTCACAACCGCTACGGCACGGAGGCTGTCCACTCGTATGTAAGCTATGTAAATCCTAAATTAATTTATTTTTGAAACTATAATAAATACAATAGCCTCACACTTGCCGATCGAATCCTATCAACCCATTTCTATCCTCATTGTTTTTTCTCCTCATTAGAACAAGGTCTTAAGGGCGAGTCTTACTAACGACAAACAGTGAAGAGCACCTGTTACGAGGGCCCTTGTAACTTTGTGCCACGAAACGGAACCCGAGACACGGGACCCGACTACATTATGGAAATTAAGCCGACAATTTTGTGTCAATGTGGAAATTTCACAAGTTTGTACTTTCAAAGTGGCTCGTTAGGAGGTTTTTATATTCATTACTGGAGGCCTGTACAAAATTCTTGGGGAAATTGTAAATCTATATCTATACTAATATTATAAAGAGGAAAGATTTGTACCTATTTTTGTATGTTTGTAATGAATAGGCTCCGGAACTACTGTACCGATTTCAATAATTCTTCCACTTATAGAAAGCTACACTATCTGGGAGTAACATAGGCTATATAACATCACGCTACTACTAAAGGGAGCGGAGCAGTGAGCATAAATGCCAATAAATCGGGCAGATTTCCATACATTAAAGTTGGACCGGAATCCGAATTCCACGCGGGCGGAGCCGCGGGCAGCAGCTAGTAAATTGTATTTTACTACTTAGAAATACATATATTCACGGTTGTAAATCTCTGAAGGGGTAGGCAGAGGAGTGTTAGCACCCAATTTTCGTCAAGTATTATTTTAGGTAGTACTATGTAATAAGGGGAGAGGCTATTGCTGTCAAGCGGACACTTTGTCATGGGTTGGTAGTTTACTGTCGGATGGATTGGATGGATTAGAAATTATTTTTTAAAAAATCGTTCCTCAGTGGATGTTAACAACATAGTTAAAAGGTATTCAACTGCCGAAAATGTATCGGTACTAGCAGTGGTTTAAGCTTTGCTGAATCAGTTAGTAAAATTAATCTTACTAAGTTTCAAACGCTTGAACGTATTTGACTGAAATTTGGTACACACAGTATACAGCTAGATTTATTTATTACTATAATTTAGAATAATACATAGGCTACTAACTCTAGAATCAGTTACTGCAAGTTCAGGGAACCAAACCAGAATTCTATACGGGCGGAGCCGCTGGCAATAACTAGGTAGTATCTTAGACCATACACACTGTATAGATACAACCTTGCTGAGAACATGCATCGCAAGAAACGGCGTGAAAAATGCGTTTTGTGTGAGTAAGCTTACGCCAATATTGTCTTTAAACTGTCAATGTAAGCATGTCTTGAGATGGATGTAAATGTCAACTTGTATGTACCGAAATAGTAGCTGTTTTTACGCGGCGGCGTTGAAATGAAAGTTGTTGCGTCTAGGTGCCCGATCAACCGGACTAGCAACCGAACTACTGAGACTAGGTGATAGAGTTTGTATGTAGTCTAAGGGTAGTAAATTGTCGTATAGATGTGAAAATTAAATATTTTTTTACTTGAAAGTAGTGAAAGTGACTTGAAAGTGACTTGAAAGTTACTATGGGATAGATGAATATTTAAGAGACAAAATAACTTTTGAAAATGAATAATTTCTAAATTTAATTTAATAATTCTCAAATTTTAATTGACATTGTTGTTTATTTTAATCATATCCTCATGACTGACTCTTTCGCTTTTGACTTGATCTATGTTTTAGTGACATTTATTTTATCATGACTGGATGGAGTCCTCAAAATATTATAATTAGCTACATATTACTATTACTTACTATTGACTATTTTATTTGTATCATATTAATCGATGATTATTTTCAATACTGTGACATTTCATTTATATTATTATTATGATTGGCTGGAGCCCTTAAGAATGTTATTAAGTACTAATTATTTATTGTTTGCACATTAATTTTGACATTATCAAGTAAATATGTTATTATGTATTTCAACGCCACACGGCAGAATATGACGTTCTTATAATATTTGTTTCACAAAATCTAATGTAAGTATACCATATTCTATGAAATAAAGTTTGAATTTGAATTTGAATTTGAATTACTTGTATTCCTCCGGACGTATTATGCTAACGAATGTTCGCGTTGATGTTGTCGTAAAAATGTTGTATCGCGTAATTTATTATTCAAATCTAGGAGTTAATTTTGAATTTTAATATAATTTCAGTTCTATACAGAATTTAAGTGGCATGGCAGCAGAGAATGCGGGCGCTACGCAGGAGGTGCGGGTTCGATCCCCAAATTAAATCATATTTATTTGTTTAAACACGTTGTTTGTATGAATATGGGTATTTGCATTGGCCTAGTCGTGCTTCCGAAAGCACGTTATGTCGTCGATCCCGGCTATTGGATGGCGGCCTTTAAAGTCCGACTAGTCTAACTACAGAATTTCGATATTGCCAATTGGTTGTGGAGGTCAGATGGCAGCCGCTTCACGGGAAACATCAAACTTCAGCCGCATCGCTGTCAGGGGTTTTCTAACCCCAACTAAGTTGGGAAAAAGATCAGAATCTGACACCCGTATTCACAAACAATACTTCGCTATGCGTACTACCAAAACTGTGCAAAGAACGACAAATTCTCAGTGCGTCCGTTTTGGCAAGCCTTTTTATTCATAGACAACACTTAAGTAATACTTCGTTGAGGGAACGCACTGCGTTAGATACTGCTCCGTGATGTTTATGAATTAATTTTACCAGCCCTATGCGCTCGAGCACACTATGAGACCTCACAGTGTTGTTTGTGAATACGGGTGTCAGGCTGTCTTGCGAAGCAAAGATGAGTAGTCTGAATCTGAACGCGGCTAAAATATAAAGGTTTGCCTATGTAAGCTCTAATGATAACAAACTCACCGAATATACGAAATCCTATATTTTCTTAGCTTCCTAAGTGTCTTATTATCACAACTATTGGACATCGTTTCACCCCGTGGTTTCGCTCAACGCTCAGCAAGCCACTGACGAAAATCCGAAGCACTTATGCGTTATCTAGGGCAATAAATTTGATGGAAGTAGGTAGGTACCGGTACCTACGTAGGTCAACATAATATATGTAAAAAGGCTGAACAGAATCCTGATCCATTATCATTGTGATAACCTTTGTAAGTACGTAGGTACAGTCGCCAACGGTATTGGCATAGAACGTTTCAAGTTACCGACCAGTGTAAAATCCCTACTAATATTATAAATGCGAAAGTAACTCTGTCTGTCTGTCTCACTTTTACGACTAAACCGCTGAACCGATTTTGATGAAATTTGGTATAGAGGTAGGTTAGACCTTGAGAAAGGATATAGGCTATGTTTGGTCGCGATAACCGACATCCACGCGGGCGGAGCCGCGGGCAAAAGCTAGTAACAAATATATTAGAAAATGTCCTCTAGAGTTAGCAAAAATAGCTGTTGCCCGCGGCTCCGCCCTTGTGGATGTCAGTTCTTCTTCATCCTAGCGTTAATGCCCAGTCGCATCCGAAGCTTTCACCTCGGAGTCTGGGGTCCGCTTAACCAGTCTTACCTGCGGATTTGGCTGGACCACGATATTTTCCATGAAGCGACTGCCATCTGACCTCCACAACCCAATAGTGACATTAGGCGATATCGAAGCATTGCAGCTAGACGTTTTTGTTGAACTTTTTAGGGTTCCAGCTACCCGTAACGACTGCCATAGATGTTCGTATGGCAACCTGGACCGAGCAGTGATCGAACCCGCGCCTCCTGCGTAGCGGCCGCATTCACTACCTACCGCTACGCCACAGAGGCTGTCGATTATCGTAACCAAACATGACCTGTGTCCTTTCCCAAAGTTTAATCTTTCTCCTAACTCTGTACCAAACAACAAAATCGGTTCGGTGGGTTAGGCGTGAAACCGTAACAGATAGACAGAAGGACAGAGTAACTTTCGCATTTTTAATATACTAGCTGACACAGCGAACTTCGTACCGCCATATTTTCCGCCCGCGTGGTATTCTGATCCCGATTTAACAGTGTTTCTCTACAATATTATGCATGTATTATACATATAAACCTTCCTCTTGAATCACTCTATCTATTAAAAAACCGCTTCAAAATCCGTTGCGTAGTTTTGAAGATTTAAGCGTACATAGGGACGGACAGACAGCGACAGCGACTTTGTTTTATAATATGTAGTGATAGTGAAGTATGGATTAAAATGGCTGCTGCCCGAGGCTTCATTCACAATATTTGGATCCCGGGATAAAAAGACTAAGGGGGTAAAACGGGGGACAAGTAACTCCACGCGTACGAAGTCACGAAGTCACGGGCGGCCGCTAGTTTGTTTATAAAGATCATTATTGGTTTTATAAGTGTTCAGCAACTTTTGACGGTGACTGTAGTTACATTATATTGCTATCGGAAAGTGCCTATAATCCACAGGTATGATAAGAACCGATTGTATTGGAGAGAGTATGGTACTTGATGTCTGTTTGTTTAGGCGTGAAATCGCACTATCTGCTTGTTAAGTACCATGATAGCTTGTTGAACCTATTTGTATAGTAACACTATATGACTAAGGGCCGTAAATAACATACGCGGTCTGGCAGACCGCACGTCTATTGCAAACCTTTACTAAACACGCACTGGAATACAATCAGATCTAGTTTTAAATTGAGATTTAGAACTGGGTATTGTTCTGGTATATGGGCTTTTTTTATCGTGCCAAAAATCCCCACGAATACCTCCCCCGCCTGAGCCGGTGGAGGTGGTTATGTCGGATTCAAACCGCAGGCTTGTTCTAACTTTTCGCGACCAGCGAGCGAGCGATGAGCAGTAAGAACGAGATCACTGCGCGATGGATCGCGATACGTCAAAAAAATTGGTATTACGTAAGGATTTGCGATCCGATCGCCTTAACAATTATATGCTGCGGAACTGAAAAATAGCGATAGTTTTGTTTCTAAAGTCCGACCAATAAAATAAAAAACCCGTACTGGGGGCGCCAAAAACATCTATGATATGACAACACCAAGTATAGTGATACACATGTAAAATGCCAAGTGTACAAATATTTTTTCAACACACTTGCTTATGAACAGGCTTTTATTTCCCCGCAATTAAGCACGGAATGACACCTAATATAAAACTGTGACTTTTTCATTGCTTCTTCTTCCTCCTAGCGTTATTCCCAGTCGCATCCGAAGCTTGGAGTCTGGGGTCCGCTTTTACCAGTCATAGCTACAGAATTGGTTAGACCTCGATATTTTCCGTGAAGCGATTGCCACCTGACCTCCACGACCCAATGTTAACATTAGGCGATATCGAAGCTTTGCAGCTAGACCGTTGTTTTTGGACTTTTTAGGGCACCAACTACCCGTAACGACTGCCATAGATGTTCTTATGGCAACCGGGACCGACGGCTTAACGTGCTGTCCGAGGCACGACCAGACCAATGCAAATACCCTTATTTAATGCACACAAATATTTGCACTGAGCGGGGATCGAACCCGCGCCTCCTGCGTAGCGGCCGCGTTCACTACCGCTACGCCACGGAGGCTGTCATGTTTTTCATTGCTATTATTCACAAAAGTGAGTTATAGACTTCTTTTTTTAATTTCATTGATTAAGTTGCTTTGTTCTTATATAAGGTTTTATATAAGTAAGGTTTTATTTTTATTTTTTATATACCTACTTGACGCGAGACAAATGTACACACGTTCATATTTAGTCTTAAGAAACCCTTTTATTTTTTGTAAACTGACGTCCTTAAAATGCCGCAGTGGAGTTGTAAACTTGTTGTTGTGGTAAACTTAGTTTTAAGGAGTTTTTGACGTCAAAAATTAATATACCTATTGCTTGCTCATTTCATGCAGCTTCGTATTTTAAAAGATAATTTCAACTTGTAGTACGTGTTTATTATACAAAACTTTCACTAAAATGTATTTTTTTTTTCTCTGTTAAAAAGTTAAGTTTTTCTCTGTTAAGTTTTCTGGTTAAAATAGAAAAATAGACGCGGCCCAGTCCTTGTAACCAGTATAACAACTGGTTACAAGGACTGGGCACAAATCAAAACACAGTAGTATCCGTATAATAGTTTACTGCTTGGAATGGTAAATACAAGTTAGACATACAGTTACATTACACTATGTATAGAACAGGGACCACGCGATATTGGTTTTCGGACTGCATAAAATTCTTGTATTTTATGCCTAACAGCACAGAGATCAAAATAATCGAGCATGATTTTCTTTTTTGCGTTAGGCTTATTTTTCTTAGGCGTAGAAAATACATTTGACGTTTGACCTTCTCTTCGTATTTTTATTACAGAAGATCGGGATATACCTAAACATGTGAATAATAATTAGTCACAGTAAAATCAGTAGTTTAGGCCAATTTCATTGCACGTACTCTATGATGTACTTACCCGTCATGTTGACAACAAGGTCTGTGATGTTATTTAGAGGAACAGA
The DNA here is from genome assembly GCA_914767945.1 of Eilema depressum. NCBI lineage: Eukaryota > Metazoa > Arthropoda > Insecta > Lepidoptera > Erebidae > Eilema > Eilema depressum. Next base: position 11,949,407 of record OU612035.1, read on the forward strand.
GTCCAATCCTTCCTACTTTTTATCCGACAAATACTTTATTATATTATAAATTACTTTTCTTAACTGGCTTTTAATAGTTTTCGGCATATTACTATAGTTTTGTAGTTTTGTAGCGCTCTCAAACTCAACAACACGCACAATTGACACCACACTGACAGATGACCATAATGACATTGTATAGATTGTTACCATATGAAGAAATTAGTTCCAATAGTTTACCGCAATATGGCGAGGTATTTTATTTTCCTGGTCGGGCTTTAAGACTAATTTATATGTGTTTCTTGATTTACCACTGGTTTTTCACAATGAAAATTTCTGTATTTATTATTCACAATGGCGGCCATTAAAAAAGGACCTTTTGAGTGATCGCGATGACATTTCTTATCGCGCTTTTTTCGCTGATCGCTTTCTGTCAAATGTGATACGTAATACCAATTTGTCGTTTTTGCGCGATTACCGCGCAAATTTTGCTATCGCTTTGCTATCGCGAGTTAGCTAATAAGCCTGCCGGCTATAACGCACGCCGTCTGTGGGCCGTCGGTTGCCGGAGGTGAGATTATCGTAGACATATCACTCCGCCGACATATCACATATCACGCCGGGGTGCGCCCGGCCGACCCAGGGCCATTATTTTTCAATCTGGCCCTCGATTCTGCTAAAGCAAAACCACTGTCGTGCCAGTCTCTGCAAAAATTGGCATTAAATTTTAGACTTTATTGGTATAGAATTAAAGTTCAAAATTAAATGACAATATTTTCTTTACACGCTTCGTTCACTCTACAAAAAGCCATTTAATTTTAAACTTTAACCACATTGCTTTAAAGGCTAAAATCAAATGGTATTTTCTCGCAGTCTCTGTGGTGTCACAGTGGTTGTGCTTTAGCAGAATCGAGGCCCTGGCCCTCTTCCCGTATGGGAGAATATGAGCCTTATTACCTTACGTAAGTTTCATCACAATCGATGGAGTAGAAACGGAGATATGACCAAAAGTCACGATAGCCGATAAAAACTTAAATTCTCGAATAATTTAAACATAACATAACATAAACTCACGCCTTTATCCCCGAAGGGGTAGGCAGAGGTGCTAGCACCCACATTTCGCCGTTTATGTTTAGGTCCCAATGTAATAGGTGGCGAGCCTATTGCCATTAACCAGGCACTTATAAACCTGCGATAAATACACACATAACTTCGAAAAGCATCGACAAGTCATTGGTGTGTGCCATGGTAAAACCTGGGATCGAACCCGAGACCTCGTCTCAGCAGTCCATTACCCATACCACTAGGCTAAGGCTCAGCTAATTTAAAGCAGTGAAAAAGAGGATCATTGACACGAAAGAAGAAGAAGAACCAATATCCACGCGGGCGGAGCTGCGGGCACAGGCTAGTATTTAAAAAAACAAACTCCCCATTTCGTTGGTCATAGTTAGACTTGTCAGTCGATGGCGTGGAGGGGTTGTTTTTTTGTAATCAATCTTTCTGTAATTACTTAACAGCTCTGATTGATGGATTTTCACTCCCCTCATCGGTTACCCTTCAAAGTTGTTTTTTGTTTAGATATAGATACCAATATAGCTGTTATCCGCGGCTTCACTAGCGTGAAATACTGATTTCGTACTCTCGACCCATAAGAAGCTTTTTTTTATACTACTTAGATCGCAGACAAGCACACGGCCCTCCTGATGGTAAGAGGTTACCGTGGCTTACAGGCGAGTGCAACACCAGGGGAGTCACGCTCGTGCTGCCGACCCTGTAAGAACAGATAGATTCTGTGCCGTCAGCGTAAAAGATAAGTAGGACAAAGCCTTTGGTTTTCGCACTGACAGCACAAAATCTCTCCAGTGAGCTCTGGCTACCCTACTCACCGTCGGAAACCCAACACGAAGTTGTTAAGCCACGGTCTTCTGTAGGGCGGAGGTACTTCCCCAGTCGGACTGCTCGATTGGGACGGAATACCGTCGTGTCCTACCTCCTACTCGTCATGAAGGCCAATTCTAGGAATAAAAGATGTTCGGAATTCAGTTTCGGTCTGAACTCAATCTTCCAATTGTCAAAAGGATATTCTCGTAACCCTTTTTTACATTTTTTAAGCTATTGCATAGCTTCTATCGCGGGCCTTGAGCGTGGAGACCGAATCCAGAAATTCCGTAACGAAAAAAGGTAACACCCCCAACTCCGAGCTCGCACGAATCTAGACGAGCTGCTCCGAAGTAGCTCCACTTCGGAGCAGCTTAACGTACCTAGTAATTATAATTGCATAAATTGTTAGTTTTCAAATTCAAATACAAATTCAAATTCAAATTCAAATTCAGACTCAGACTCAGACTCAGAACTCAGAACTCAGAACTCAGAACTCAGAACTCCAATTCAAATTCAAATTATTATTTATTATAATTGCACAAGTTCATAAAAAATGCTATGCAATAGCTTTACCGCGGCAGTCCCCGAGTGCCACACGTCTTTTTTTTCTTTGACTTCGTGATGTTAACCGTCCATGAGTGCCGTTTTTTTAACATGAGGATATCCCCTCGGATACATCTCGACCCGGCGGGGGTGATTACGTCACAATACTAATCGACTGAAACCGCACGCTGTCTCAGGATTTCAGATGATGGGGTATAAGATTCCCTAAAAGTCCTGAAACATATCCTTCGCACACCGGCTATGTCCATGATTATCTATTGAGCAAGTTGCCAAGTCAAATTTATGGGATTTGACGTACATGACAGGCGTCAACGAATGTCAAAAACGTCAAATCCTATATATTTTTTGTCATTCTATTCCATGATACGTCGAGCAACGAATAGCCACTTGTCTGAGGGGGCTGAATCTCCTACTACGGACGTTAAAATTACAGAGTGATCTTCCTGTTTTTCAAGATAGGATTTTTTCAAACGGTTATTAACAGATTGATACAGCAACAGCTGCTGCGAGCGTCCATAGATTACGGTAATCGCTTACCATCCATGGCCACCCATAACATTAATTAGATTATATATTAATAATATAACTAATCTCAGTGTTATAAAAATATCGTCGACAACTTTATGGACACAAGAACAACAAATCTCTGACGTTTCGAGGCAGCGTGTGCGTCATTACAATGTAAGGCTAAGGTCACACAGCGATGAATCACCGCTGCGATTTTTATCTGATTATTTTTGATTCGCGAATAAATAAGTTACTACTGCAGGCATAACATAACATACAGGGTAAGGGTGTTTTGTAGTATGGGATTTGACATTTATGACGTTACGATACGTTGGTGGCTATTATATACGTCAAATTCCATATATTCGTCATTCTATTCTCGAATACGCCGGCCAACACATTACCACTTGTCTAAGGGGGGGAGGGGGAGGAGGGGGGGCTGATTAAAAAAATTTTGTAAGGAAACAAAAAAGTTTGATGAAGTGGCAATGTAAAAGTTCTACCCATTGGCAAAGAATGGGGAATGTCACCTGGTCCATGATGGATAAAACGTAATGGGGGATGAGCCTATTGCCGTTTTTCGGGAGCTATTGTTGACTCGAGCCATGTATAGGCTGAGTCTGGACTGTATATAATATTTGTCTGATGTTAATCAGCCCTAGAGCCCATAATAGTGCACAGAATATTTTCGCGAAGTACCCCTGTAGGAACAAAGAGTTTCTGTGCCGTCAGTGCAGAAGATAAAGATGGACAAGCCTTTGGTCTTCCTCTCAATGGGAAGACCAAAGGCTTGTCCTGCTTTGTCTACCAGCAAAACTCTACCCTACTTACAGTAAAATATCGCAGTGTGATCTCGGCCTTAGAGCTCAAAAATGGACAGAGGTAATCAACCTGGCGAGTAGCTTTACGCCAGAGATCGCGTGACGATACCAAGCGTCAGTAGGTATGACGTCAAGGAACTTCCACGTCAAACTTACGTTAGCTAGCACATCTTTATGCGAATAGGATAAACATCTTTATTTAGATTGATAGCTCGCATGTGATTGGAACACCATCTCGCCACGTAGGCACTGTTTTTCTTTCATTCAAGATTTTTCCAAAAGACTTAACTGCGGATTCCTATACATGCCTTTACAGCACGAAAAGAGCGCTTTTAAAAAAATTTGAAGGTGAAATCCTTAGAGTATCTATCTTACCTGTAGAGCGCGTCTTAGCAAGTATGAACTGCTATCACAGGTGTGAACAGTGCCTAGAATTTTTGACAACTGCAATCAGTAGCAAAACAATATCTGCCAAAGTGATTTCGCAAATAACAGTTTATTTCATTTTGTGGTAATAATGGTGAACTGTGCATTGCCAGGCTCTCAAAACGATTCCCGAAAGAAAAATAAAAAGAATGATAACATTTCATATCACCCGTGAGTAGTATTATATGATTAATTTATTTGTTTTCATAAAATGTATACGGGTCTCCTAGGGGGATGCGAGAAACGCGGGGCGGGTTACAGCTGACGGCTGTCACCGGCCATTTATGCTTTTAAATGAATAGTGATGTAGCACATGCACTTTCGGTTACGATAATTTTCTTTTTGTAGTAGAATTTCATTGTAGGTTTATTTATATGTAGTATAGAGTATTTACTGCGTAAACAAATAAATCTGCTCATTTTACTTTTATATATTATGCACTATTATTTTTGTTAGGTTTACAAAAATATTAAGATGCATAATAATAGATGTATGAGTGAAAGCTAAAAGCTATAAAGAGGCCTGATTGGGAGCCGAATATTCGAAGTTTCATCTGTTCTATCTATTTTAAGCTTGATTTCAAATAAGTAACTAAGAAAGGGCTTTGCAAACTGAATGACGATGCAGTACCAGAACTTTACCTCCACGTAGGTAAATGCTTATGCAAAACTTTATATTTCAATTAACCACTGGCCTCTTCCAAAGTGCGTCAAAACTTTATATGCTTATCCATACTGATATTATATACGACTCTGTCTGTTGATATGTTAGATTTGTGGGATTTTAATTTCTATAATTCACATGATACTAATATATTTGTATCTTGGTTTTAATTTTATCCATTCATCCACGCATGCGTCACACTAAATTCACAACATAACCAACTATCGATAATTTTGGTAATATGTACATGAAACATCACTATAGGCGCTTTATACCACAGATAAAAAACTGCTTACACTCGGCACAATGGACCATAGTGTTAGACTTGCTCTATAGTAGGTACAATAGATACTCTAAGGTGAAATCGCTTAATTTGAATTTGGAATTAACATGTCGCTGAAAAAAAGTTCGTTTAGAAACAGTTTTTTTTTTCATACTCTATGGCAGCTGTTCTAAATATTTTCATAACTTTTTTCTTACTTATCATTTACTAGCTGTTGCTCGCGGCTCCGCCCGCGTGGAAATCCGATCCCGTTCATCATAGTGTGATCATATATTGCCTATGTTGGTACGTGGTAATGTAGCTTTCTAATGGCGAAAGAAATTTTGAAATCGGTCGAAGTTTTTGAGTTTTGGTAGAAATGAAAAGTTATAGGTTTCATACAAGAGATTTTTTAAAATTCATCGTTAATTTAAACCCCTATTCGGTGTACGACAAATTTTGGATTGGACAGATTCATGATTTGGCGCTATTACCCTGTTATGGTTATTTAACATTTTTTGCAGTTATTATTGAAATAGTTTACTTAACAACCCTAAGGTCAGAGAGTAAGAACTGCTTTACAAAAAAAAAGTTCGCACAATACCTACATAGGGAAGTATATAATTGGTAAATGGCAATCCCAAGGGGCTAATGGAAAAGTGGTAACATTGAATCGAACCAAATAAAACAGTGCGGTGCTCATTCAAGGGAGTTTATAGCCATCCAGCACTCGACCGGTTGTAATTTATTAAGGTAAATCCCCTGGAATTCTGGCTTTCTAGTCAATGTTTTCATACCAATACGTAAAAGTGGCTACTATGTCCGTCTATGCCTCACATTTTTACACAAATACTACGGACCGTTTTTCTTAAATTGAGCATAGAAATAGCTTATTAACGTGAAGGAGATACTTAATTAAATCGGAAAAAATAGGAATTTTCGGCGATGAAGGGGTTTGTTTAGCCATCTATATTATATGTGTTATATATAACATACAAATATAACACACACACGCACGCACACACACACGCACGCAAACACGCACTCACGCACGGATTCAGAATAATTGAGTTTTGATTTTGACTTTAAGAAAGAGAGAAAGAAAATGTTTGCTTGCACCTCTCTCACTTGCCCCTACAGTACCTCTTTAGATACGAAACGTAACTCTCTCTCTCTCCATGCCGTTGGCCTCACTCGATCACACTTTTCGTAACACTCTCGTCACGCGATAAGGAGCTTACTCCTCGAGTCAAGCGTGCGTAAAGTAGTGTTACTTCAATTTTAAACACTGACGGTCACCAAGAATTTTGATGATGACTGTATCAACCCTGTCGGACCACCATTTATAATGCTATTGGCCTTGAAGTCGCTAACTTGACGGCTTTGATAGATGCTTTTTCAAGCCCCTGGAAGGATCCGGGACTGTAGGAAAAGGAAAACACGTGCGCGGGCAGCGCATTCAAGATCTTTATCGCGCGGCAGAGGAAAGAAGGCCTCAAACTTCAATTTTAAACAGGTTGACGGTCACCAAATATTTGATGCTGACTGTACCAACCCTGTCGTGCTGACCTATCCATGCCAGGAGAAGCATGCCCTACCTTTATGTGTTGTAACATAAACCTGTCTGCCTTTATAGCATGGCCTTTTGTCCCCTGGAGCGAAAACACATAATATCGCCGCTCCCATCTACAGTTCTACACAGGTACCCAACAATAGTTACGACTGATGGGAAGTTCTATTCTCTGGTGTCCATATATTGGCGAAATAAAGGAAGATATCGATCTAGGAATGATGTGGTCACGTGTGAGATTGTTGTAAAAAGAAAGTTAGATATTCTAGGACAGATTACTCTTGAGGAGCCCGCATGCCTAGGTATGATCCCGAAGCTAACCGCATACGACAAGTGCCGACGCATACAGCAGTTAAAGCGTACCCAATACTTGTTAAACTCCTATATGGATGAAAGAGGATCACTGAGAAGCCGCAATGAATTACGTGCATCTGCTGCGCGCGTCGGCAGTTGTCGTATGCGGTCGGCTTGCGTCTAAAAACGAAATGATTGAATGTATTTGTACTCAATAATGGTAGCTATTGTCATCTAAATATTTTTCATGTCTCTTAGCTGGCAGACAAGCATACGGACCACCTGACGGAAAGTGGTTACTGTGGCCTACGGACATGTGCAACACCAGGGGATTCACACTCGTCGTGCTGCCAACCCTATTCTATAAGTAAATATTTTGTAGAATACTTATTGCTGAAAGAAGTCAAAATTACTGTTCTTAAAAGGTCGGCAGCACGAGTGTGACTCCCCTGGTGTTGCACTCGTCCATGGTAACCACTTTCCATCAGGTGGGCTGTCTGCAACCTAAAAAATTATAATGAACGAAAGTATTATTCAAGTATTAATAGTGCCAACCCACAAACCGTTTAATATATTAGTAGAAAAATTAGTCAAAATAATATAAATCAAAAACCTTTCCCGAACACATGACGACAGCGTGTACCTGAACAAAATATAGATTACATTCATAAAATATCAAAATAAAACATAAAAGGGAAATCAAATAAAAGATATCGGAAGTCGGTTGCAACAAAGACGACGGATAGAAGATTGAAAATATGTTTTTGATGTGAAAAAAAGATTAAATGGAGCGTAAAAAGCACCGAGAGTATAAAGTAAAAACATAATTCGGACAGCTTATGTTCTTGTCAGGTTCTTCCGACCCGGCACTCCCGTCCCGAGTCATTATGTTTGCTTGTAACGTAAGCGCGGTTTGAATTTAAATATAGGAACGTTACGCCATCTATCGAGTAATAGAAATAACTTATCAAAATTAATCATTAAGCATAACTGTTTATACTGAAGATTGATGGCACTTGGTGGAACTCCTTTAGTCGCATTATGTCCAATTCGCAAAATGTCCAACTGTCCAATTCTCAATAGGTCCAGTTCGCACTTGCTACACATATTGAATAAATCACTTGTACTTTTCCACAATTATTTATTTATTTGAACCTTACCGGTTTCACCTTACGGCATTATCATTACGGCATAGATTGTAAACCTTTGATAATGCCGTAAGGTGAAACCGGTAAGGGTCAAATAAATAAATAATTGTGGAAAAGTACAAGTGATTTATTCAATACATTAAGCATAATTTGTATTAAAAACATTCCTGTGAATTTGTTTAAAAGGGTAAATGTGTTTTTTTTTTAATTCAAATATTAATATTACAATATACATAATGAATACGAAACAAAATATCCAGTCCAAATTAACCCATTTTTTAAATATTTGTTTCACTGACATGGGCTCGCCCTCTGCTATACAGTACAGGGTTATAAAAATCGTATTTAAGAGGGAAAATGTTGTAGGTAAAGTTTAAAAAAATCCTGTAATTTGAAGCCTCAGCGTTTTAGACTATATCGATGTATCAAAATAAATAAAGACTGATCGAAAGCTCATGCTTTTCGCAACATTTTCGCTAGTAAGTACAACACAAAAAAATCATGGAAATCACTTTATACTTATATGACTTTTCACAACATTTTTTATGATGTTTGGCACTTTATAGAAAGAATACCTACTTTCTCTAAGGTGCTTGTTGTTAGATGTTTGGCACCTTAGAGAAAGTATTTTTACTCAATAGTTCCAAACATCATAATAATATGTGTGTTCCAAAAAGTGTCGTGAAAAACCATTATACTCGTAGATGTAGAGATTTTCATGTTTTGAAATAATTTTAAAGCATTTAGTATGCTAAGCCAGAGCATTCCCCCTGTAAGGGAAGGATCGCGGGTTCGAGTCCTGCCTGAGCTTGATTTCGCTTTTTCCAATCTATAATAATTTTCATGTTTTGTTGCAATGTTCTCGTGAAAATGTTGCGAAAAATGTGAATTGTGGCCGTAACTTAAATAATTAATCATATTATCTATCTACCTATAAGTTTCATTTATTATCGAATCTGTTATTTGAAAAAAGAAACATGAAAATTGTTCATGATTTTTCTTATAACTTTCAGTACCAATATATGAGGAGTACATATCATCGATAATTCTGTGCTATGAAGAGGATGAACACACCATTATGGATCGCTAAGCGCACCTTTAGCGGCACCGACTCGTCTGTTTGAAAAGGAATGAATAGCGCCCTGTTCACTTGATTTCCCGTATTCATTTCTCCTTTCAATATCTCCGTCGTCGGTCCTTTGATAAGAAATTACTCTAGTACTTGGTCTTTTGAAACCTGTTCTATACATTCTACTAATATTATAAACGTGAAAGTTTGTAAGTATGGAAAATGTATGTGAGGATGTTTGTTATTCTTTCACGTAAAAACTACTGAATGGATTTTAATGAAATTTTACAATAATATAGCTTATACATCAGAATAACACATAGGCTACGTTTAGTCGCGATAACTGACACGTGGGTGGACAAAACACAAAAAGAAAAAAATTTTTGTTCCTTTTTTTTTTCGTTATTTATATTTGTTCCAGGAATGAAATTTTAAATATTTGGCTTAAACCAACTATAAAATTTACCCCTCCCACTCCTGAAAAAACATACCAAGGGCATAAGTACCGTTTTTCGTGGAGAAATTCCCACAGACATTACCGGTTATGTGGGACTCAAACTGACTAAAACCGCACATCGGCTCGGGTCTTTAGATGTCGGGGTATGAGGTCTTTTAAGCCATTTTTCTCGCATTTCCCCACCTAAGCCGGTGACTTTGATACAACCAAAGATTAAACAAAAAACAGATAATGCTCTTTTTAAACGGATAAATAAAAAAAATCGTTGCAAAATAGACAAAACGTTCACACAGATTTTGAATCTCAATGCAGAGTTGTAAATAATCATCGACAGATGGCAGCACACACACACGATGCAGGATATTTACCAAACTCGGTTCCACAATCGGCTTACCCCGTACACTTTGATAGGATTAATAAATACGGGCTCAGGCATAACACCCCTGTTATTGGTACCTTTTGCAGGATTTCATGAAAAAAGGTTGATATAAAAATATGGTTGCGCGTTTATGTTGTAGATAAGCCCTTTTTACGCACAACCAAGGGCGCGGTATTGTGCAAAATAGACAAAAATATATCCTTAATAGAGACAGAGTATGGTGGGTTATTTGTACAGAATTGGAACAAATAGACAGTAGATACCATCGGTTTTGTAAAATTTGTATATAAAATAATCATTTTCAGGTGCTTTAAGTAAATGAAACTTTGATTATGTATTTGGGGAGAGCAAATTTTATAAAAATACCAGCGGCCACCCACGACTTCGTACGCGTGGGATTCGTTTTACAACCATAGGGGTGGGGTTTCGTTAAATCTGTCTTTAAAATGAGTTTTGAAACAGGAATGATTAAATAACTGAGTTTTTAAAAAGACACAAGACTATTTATGTTTGGTTAAGTAGGTAGCTAGGTACCTACCTACCTAACCGAGTGGAGTATAAGTATCATGTTGCTACAATAGTGAGTAGTATAAAGATTTTAAATCAATGAAATTAATTGCTAGGTTCTATATTAGTCAAATAATAACATCAATCTATGAATAGCTAATGAATGAATCTAAGTTTTAATAGGTCAATTATAATGTCAGGCATTACTTGAGTAATTAGTTTCTGTCATATAATTGTTTGAGCATGAATTGGATCCAGTATGAATGAAGATATTACCGAATTATTAAGCGTTTTGCCTCGGAGAGCACGCTATGCCGTCGGTCCCGGTTGTCATACGAACATGTATGGCAGTCGTTACGGGTAGTTGGAGCCCTAAAAAGTCCAACAACAACGGTCTAGCTTCAATGCTTCGATATCACCTAATGTCACCATTGGGTTGTGGAGGTCAGGTGGCAGTCGCTTCACGGGAAATATCGAGGTCTATCCAAATCCGCAGTTATGATTGGTAAATCGGACCCCAGACTCCGAGGTGAAAGCATCGGATGCGACTGGGAATTAACGCTATGATGAGAAAGATTAAGCGTTATGAATGTTATGATTGAAGATCAAATATTATGCATATTAAGCCCCCGCAAACTGCAGACTTTTTATCCGCCAATAGTTTATTCGGGCTGTAAATCAGTATGAACATGTATGAAAGTGCGCACACTACACTGATTTATGACTTGCATTTTAGTTGGTTCAAGTTCGACATAACCTCCTCCACCGGCTCCGGCGGAGGGGTACCCGTGAGGATTTTTCGCACGATAAAAAGAAAAAGGTATCGGCCAACAAATAAGTTGGATGGTCCTCACAACTACCTTCAAATTAAAGTATCGGCGAACAAACACAACCAACTCGATAGTTTTAATTAGGACAGTGTGCACACTAAGCCCAAACCGATCAAATTATTGGCAGATCAAAAAATCTGCAGTTTGCGGGGGCTCTATGGACGTGTCCGACCACAGTTGCTCATGTTTGGGTCCCTGTGACTCGAGCCATGCATCTGAGGCTGAGTCTGGGCTATATATATATCTGTCTGATGTTAAACAGCCCAATCCCTTAGTCAACTTGTTGTACGACACCGCATGGGAAGAGATGGGGTGGCCCAAATGATCAAAAAGTCTGCAGTTTGCGGGGGTCCCTGTGTCTCGACCCATGCATCTGAGGCTGAGTCTGGGCTGTAATATCTGTCTGATGTTAAACAGCCCTATCCCTTAGTCGCCTTGTACGACACCGCATGGGAAGAGATGGGGTGGCCGAAATTCTACTTTGCTGGAAACCACGCGGCAATCAGCCATAAAAAAAGAATAAGTATAACGGTAGATAAAACTTCACCGAACATACTGACACCAGATGGTTACAATATTTGTAGGACGCGATATTTCTCAACAAACAAGAAGATAATACGATATTTTAAGAATAACAACAATAATATACGTACAGTGTTTACGTTTTTCTTTGTTTACATATAAACTAGTACAACTAAGTTATTTTTAACGAATGCGGGGCAACTGTGCTCTTCGCGATACGAATTACGAATATACCTACCTTCGCATTATGTATGCCAAATGCCAAGAGATAGTTTTTAGTTTCAAGGTTAACTATCACACATTCATAGGATTTTTCATACACTTCAATTTGAATATGCGGAATCATTTCATTATTTACAAAAAAAGTATCTTAGTATGTTTATCCGCATTCTAGATTCCATAACTCATCCTCCTTTCTTTTTGCTTTATAATTATTTTAACCATTTCATTAAACAGCTAGCTGTTTAAAGACAAATAACTTGTTTCTGCATGGTTATAAAAGAAATAATCACGAAGGTTATTTCGTTATTTGTGGTTGTTTCGTTATTTCGTAGCCTTCTAACCTAACCTATCTAAGTCGGATTGCATAGCGTTTTTTAAGATTTATTGAGATAAATCTATCATTTCTGTCTTATTTTAGGCTGGTGATTTATGATACGAATGGTCTAAAAATTAGCCAACCAGTTTATTAAATGTTATAAAAAACGTTACGGCTGAATATCATAAGCTAGTTGGCTGCGACATATTATGTCGCATATGTGTATAATCGTATATTATACGTAACATGGAATGTATTAAGAGGATAGCTGGTATAAAGAAGAAATTGAAACAAGGTGCTTGAATGCCATCGCGCTGCGCAACCAGACCCCGTAGAGTGCGGTACCATTTTATTAATAAATAGCGTATAGGTACGGTGTCTGTCATTTTTTTTTTGTGAAAACTCCTTTTTAAATTTGTCTGGTAGTCTTCCAAACACGGCGGTCTTTGGAAGGTCATATTTTTTTGATTTATTGATTGCCGACAAAAATAAAATAACAGAGACATACGACAGATCTGCCATCTTGATTTTATGAAGACAAAAGAGATTATTCTAGAGGAATTTTTCAGGACGAAAACAGCGGAAAGAAAATCTATGGAAAAATGATTGCTAGGATTTCGTCTTAAACTAATACTGTTGGCGCTATGACTTTTGCTGAATTGGAAGCAGGACAGACCATGAAGATGGTGATAATTTGTATCACTTTCTGGGCACACGATTAACTAAATCGTTAGGAATGTTTAAAACGATGACAGTGACCAATCATGTAGTATGTTACGTGAGTGTTGAAACTGCTCTCGATGCACTTTGATCTCGTGCCAGCGAAAGTGTGCAGGCAAAGAGCGGTAGTCAAACTCAGAACTACCAGTAAGAATCAAGTCAAATGCATGTTATTGATTAAAATTAAAACTTGATATCTTATGTATGCTGGACAGGCTGACTCGTAATGGGAATATATAACAGTAGGAGATGATTGAGCTTTTCCCGTAAGATTTTCCAAAACAAAAGGTACCCTTGAGTAAGGATTGGAAGACCTCATTTAAATGGCCATATTTTTTAAAATTATTATTTTACTAATTTTTACAATTTTTTACAACTTCTACTAAATCTAGATACCATTTGTTTTTCGATTCACGATTCGATACACGCCCATTTTACATACAACTGTATACGTACAGTCGACAAAATTTACATAGGTACAACTTTATATGAATAAGTGCAACTGTATCTACTTTGTCGACTGTACCTACTATTTACTTGTCTCTATTGTAACTCTATTGGTGTAAAATGAAGAGTTATATATCTGAGACCCCGCAGCTTTAGGTTATGGAGTGACAGAAACTAAGGAAAGAATATAAGGCAGTCAAAATCAGTAAGTACATAGAAATAACATACTTGGTGGTAGCCTGTGGTAGCCGTTGTGGTACCTGTACGAGTCATATTATATCGTACAGGGCACGTTGAATGTGGCGCACACAGTACCGTAAAAAATCAGCTCAGTCTAATGTCTTAAGGAGAATTTTTATGAAACAACTATATCGCGCAGTGAAAATTTTCTCGATAGTTGAATGTTGTATTTATACAAGAATATAACTTCTTAACATCATACTAGGCAGTGGCTCGGCACACATGATTGCTTAGCTTAGTCTGAGGACGACACACAGCTCTGTTGTATATAGAAGAGAATATTTATCCGAGAACTTTAAATGCCATGACAGTTCAGTAAGAACATACATCGAATTTAGTATTATTGAACTTCTGCAACCATTTTGCACATTGTACTCTATCGACAGCGGGCGATGACGCGGTTACGGCGGGCCGACTATGAATGATCTAGCATTCTAGCGCGCTATTGCACCGTACAGGTCGAAAGCGCGTTGAAATACGGCTCGTTCAACGATAGAAATATACTAGCTGTTGCCCGCGGCTTCGTCCGCGTAGACGTAGAATTTTGATCCCGTTCCTAGACACACGAACATATTCCTGGTATAAAACATGTCTATCCCTGTACAGCTTTTAAAGCGTGATTGAATAACAAACATCCAAACATCTTCGATTAAAGGTATGATTCCGAAGCCGACCGCATATGACAACTGCCGACGCATGCAGCAGATACAGCGTACCCATTACTTGTCAAACTACGATACGAATAAAAAGGACCATTCAGAAGCCGCAATGAACTACGCGCATGTGCTGCGCGCGTCGGCAGTTGTCGTATGTGGTCGGCTACGGAATCATATCTTAAGATCGGAAAAAGTATAATGCTCAGACGGGACATACACCCGCGACGAGTCCCTTACAGGAGGAGAAGATGGTAATATAGGAGAATTTGGAATGCCCAAGGCGTGGCTCGGCAGTTCAGCTGTCAGAGCATTCCCCCCAGTAAGGGATTAGTCAAGTCACGTCTGAGCATTTCACTTTGTCCGATCTTAATTTAATCGATTTGAATAGTGACATATGGTTAGGTTTACATACAGTTAGCATACTAATTTTATAGATTTCATTAAATTCAAACATCTTCACTTGCTTTCACATTATTTTAGTACTCATCACAATATTATTGGGATTTAATTTAATTTTGAATCAGGATAGCGAAGTGGGCCAAAGTGAAAAGGTTGTTTGGAGTTTCAATAGTGGGAACGCGGGCGAGATTAGTCTCTAATAAAAGAAAAACCATCTATTTTTATAGCTCAATTTTCACAGGGCTTATCAAGTTTTTATTTAATCAGAGTTGCGTTATCCTGGTAGACAAAAATATCGAGTATTTTGTCTATAAGGATAATGCGGTACCTAATTCTCTTTGTGCGACTAGAAGGGCAAATATTCAGAGTTGGTTTACTAAAATATCACAAAACAAATTTTATCAACCATATCCATTATTCAAACTTCGACAGCTGCCAATTTAAATAATTAATTCGATGAAGTAATCCCGCTCGATATTAACGTGATCAAAGATAACAACAACACAAAGATTTGTCAGTTAGCCCGCCATTTTCCGCCATTTTGTAAATTAATAAAACTTTCTGGATATCTTCCATAGAGTTTAATATCAAAGTGTGCGGTTTATGAAACGTTCAATATAGTCTGTGAAGAAAATGGCCGTTGATGCTTTTCTTTTATTTATTTTATTTAAAAGTTCGTGGTTGAGGGAACGCCGCAATCAGTTCTAAATGAACACTCTGGAAGTATTTAATACTCTTTGAGACTTTGAGTTACTTTTTTAAATGACTTTTGCCTGAAGATACAATAGGTAGTAATTATTTAACTCTTTTTGTTTTTTAAATGGTTTCGGTTTGGTTTCATCAATCATTTTTCAGCCCGGGGAATTAACTAGTTCAGTGTTTCGTCCTATAGGGGTTCAGGGGTTTATTGTAAGTTAAAATAAATGATTTAACTGAGCTTATTTAAAATAAGAATGGTAAAAGAGCGGTAAAAGTTGCGTCTGTTATTTTTATCGCTTTTGTTTATTTTGAATCATCCACCCAATCATTAATAGTAATTTATTTGACAATAATGAAAGTATGACGTCATACTTTCTGACAGTCAAGTAGCTACCCAATTCTTTTTTTTTTATAAAACGACATTCAACAAAGCAATCGACAACATTACTTTTTTTAATCGGGTTGTTTTAATTACTCGACAACCCTTCCTCGAAAATTGCGTGTTAATATAATTTACAACACACCTGCTCATAACAGTAATATTATTTTACCGCAATTAAGCACGGAATGACACCTATTATAAATCTGTGACTTTTTCATTACTATTATTCACAAAAGTGAGTTATAGATTCTTTTTTGAATTTTATAGGAAGTATCTATAATTGTCTATGTTCTTAAAAAAGTTTTGATACAAAAAATAACGTGTTTAATAGTACGAATAAATTAATACGCCTATTGTATGGTCATTTGATGCATTTTCGTATTTAAATAAATAATGTCAACTTGTAATACTTGTGTAATAAACAAAATTTTCGCTCAAATTTAACTTTTTTTTTCTCTAAGTACAGAAAAAAAAACAGAGTAAAAAAAAGTTAAGTTCAAACCTCATTTTTTTTTAAATATGGTCGACCGCCATTGTTAAATGCGCGCGCATAGGAAAACGAATTAATTTGTAGTATTGTTTATTTAGTATTTGTAGTATTATTTTATTCGCAAGTGTGTTGTAAAACGTCGTATGGCACGTGTGAGCATGATGATTACCGTCCTCGGCTGTCTTAAGACCCTCGCCTGGCGGCTCGGGTCTCAATGGCGCCTCGGCGGTAATCACCAACGTTGCTCACTTGTACCATAATTTACTATTATGGAGAGAATTAACACGCTAGTGTTTTAGCGATAATAACTGGCATTGTTTCTAGAATTTTTACATAATATTTGTATGTATGTTATGTATGTATAATAAGCGTGCATATATT
This sequence comes from Eilema depressum, assembly GCA_914767945.1. Classification (NCBI taxonomy): domain Eukaryota; kingdom Metazoa; phylum Arthropoda; class Insecta; order Lepidoptera; family Erebidae; genus Eilema; species Eilema depressum. Next base: position 11,966,238 of record OU612035.1, read on the forward strand.
TCAGGAATGCGAATTCTTCAATTTTTGAAGACAAATGTAAAAAAGTTTTTGTTAAGCGATTTTATGTTAAAAATGGGCCTACGAAACACCTTTGCGACCTTTATTTTACGAGCCTTTGTTGCTTGTAAATAAAGAAATTCATTCATTCATTAATTAATTCATATAAGAAAAAAGAAAAACAAATTAAAACTAAACTGTATTATACCTACTAAGTATATATGTCTCAGATATTCTCACGTCCTACGAGTCCTACGACCCACAGACGGCGAACGTTTTAAGTCGGTTCGAGTCCTAACCACCCCCGCCGAGGATTTTGCGGACGATAAAAAAGTAATTATGCAGTAAAATATGTATTACATCGAGTAGGTAAGTACACTTTATATTCGCCTCTGAAGGAATAGGTTAGTAGATAGATTTTCATATTAAGTACTTACTACGTACTCGTATGTAGTAAGTACTTACCCTAGTTTAGCTTCCGGAGCTTCTAGCTTCAGAGGCAAAATAGGGCACGTGTCTTGTTCGATGATACACCTACTTAAGTTCGACTTATTCGTTAGCTCGCCACTTGAAAACTCGCCACTCTGTGGCGAGTTGCCCCGTCGGTTTACTTGTACTAGATATTATAATAAATCATGTATATAAGGGTGTGTAGAATCCATAGGACTCTACCAAGACTTGCTAAACAACGGATTAGGCTCTGGCTCTCCTCCCAAGTTTAAGAGTTCAGACGGCAGTCGAAAAGTCGACTAATTTGCGTGCAGACAAGCACATGGCTCAGCTCCCACCCCTCACCCTCTGCCTACCCTTCCGGAGATATATGGGGGTGAGTGTAAAACTCCCGTAACGAGTTTCCGCTACCTTCATTAAATAATGCAGGTTAATTGGTGCGCGTGCAATTACGGAATGAGTGTAATAATATTAGTAGCGTGATGCCTTCCATCCTAAAAGGGCCTGACGGGACGTCCCGTAACTACTTACTCGTATACGGAATGACGGATATGTTGTTAATTTAATTTAATTTTTTAATTTAGTTTAATTTAGTAATCTTACATAATAAATTAAGTTTAGTTGTATTTAGAAATTCTCTTGATAAATAAACCAATTACTTCACTTAAGAAAAAAAAAAAAAAAAAAAAAAAATAACTGTTTTTGATATCAAAAGTTGCATATAAATATAAGTAATAAATTTACGCACATTGAAATAAAACTACTTTGTAAACCGCCTTCTATGAGTGAAAAAGCATCTGGTGAGGCCGTCTAGCTGAGGGCCACCATTGTTACATTGTTGGTGTCTGTAATGGTGATCCTCTTTCCCGAAACTTTGCCTTCAGTTTACCATCAGGCGAGGTGGATTACCAAATGGACGTGTCCTATATAACAAAAAAGAAATAAAACTTTCGCCTACTTTCCAGCAGCCCTGGTCGCGGGACGACTAAAGATGGTGCTGAGTGTCACATCCTAGTTACAAAGGCGAAACGTCGTCGGGCTAAAAAGTAAATAATAACAAATAAATCGCGGTAGAATCCGTTAAAAAGTGGTTTCATTTCAATGAGTGATATTCGCGTAAAGTTCAGACAGTATAATATTTTGTAATAATCCATGTTCGTGAATTTGAGTTTGTCAACCGCCGTAGCATCCCCCATACTATCCTCCAAAGACACCCAAGAAAAGCGTACTGCGTATATAGAGCTCATTTTGAGCACATTTTAGTTCCAAGATAGTTGTCCCAAGGTATATACGCGCAGTACCTACACGTTTCTTGCGTGTCTTATGTGTACAGAACGGGGTGCCACGGTGGTGGACGAGCTCATATTCACCAAGCATACATTATGGTTTACCCTTGTTTAACCAAAAAAACGTATGACAAAACATCATTTGACAAACAACATTTAAAAACTAATCATTTGACAAACTTTCAATTCGCAAATATATTACTTTAAAAATAATCATTTGACATAATACACGTTTCGCACATGTATTACTTAGAAAACATTTCGATTGCTAAAATTTTATTTTAAAAATGTTCAATTGACTAAAAAGAGTTCTGCATGGTTATAAAGAAAAATAACCACGAAGGCTAATGCGGGAGTTTCGCTCCGCACCGCTCTCGCATTAGCCTTCTAACCTAATCTATCCAAGTCGGAATGAGCAGCTTTCTTAATAATCTATCACTAACTGTCTGTTTGTCAACTAACATGTTTTTAAAATAATCAATTTGTAAAATGATTGAAATGATTTATTCAATGATTTTTTTCCAAATAAATAGAATTTTGTCTAATGAGTAGTTTATTAAACAATACTTTGTCAAATGATACATTTATCAAGTACTAGCTGTCCCTGCGAACTTCGTACCGCCATATTTTTCCCGTTCCCGCTGTAACTATAAACCTTCCCTGGACACCCACGAATATTTCAAGACTAAAATGAGCCAAATCGGTTCAGCCGTTCTTGAGTTATAGCGTCAGGAAGGAAAACCCGACTTATTTTTATATAGTAGATAATTTTGTCAAACGTTGTTTGTCAAATGAAAATTTGTCATTCGTTTTTTGTCAAATGATAGGACAAGATCCGCGCGCGCCAGGACCTCGTTTGTCTCGCGACTTATGTCGAAGTCCAAGCTGCGTGTCCCTAGACATACTGTGAGTTATTTGCTACATAAGCAGTATATAAACAAACTTCAAAAGCAATTTAAAAGGCAAGCCAAATTGTTTTCGTTGCCGGTACGGTGCACAAACTCAATTGCAAACGTAACCCGGGGCAAATAATGATCGATTCGCTTCCACCGGTGATTTCCCCGGAGGAGGACCTACTAGTCAACATTACTGGAGTTATAGGCGGCAATATACAATACATATTTGCGCCAGTATATCCCTGTAGGGGTAAGCAGAAGTTTGTTTACACACCTCTGCTAATACATACATACGTAAAAACTAAAAACATACAGTTACGCCTGTTTCCCAATAGACAATGGCAGAGATCACAAGCTTTCAATTTGCTACGATCCTGGCATACATCTTTCGCTTCTTCTACTTTCATAATTGTTTTCATATATGCTCGCTGGTTTCGGGTACTTTTGATATCTCCTTTCTATAAAATGCCTACGATCTGATTGAGATACGTATGTATAGATCGACCCGTACCTACAGGGTTACTCTTTCACCCTCGCTTTGTAAATCAGTTCATTTGTCCATCCTCTTCACGTCATACCTCTGCCACAGAACAGATAATTAGTACTAGCGTACCTCGGCTAATATATCAACTAATGTAATATAAGAGCAAGCAGCAGTCTTCATACTCGAGTCATCCCAGAATAAGTCGATTAAGATTGGAAAAAGTGAAATGCTCAAACGGGATTTGAACCCGTGACGACTGAGGGAATGCTCTGACCTAAATTCTCTTATACAACCATATTGGGGCGACGCGACGGTGGGAGCCATCTCGTCCTTCAAACCAACGATGATGTTACAATCATTTTTAAACATTGTTTTTTTATTATTCCGCCCAAACAATTTAATGAAATTTTTGTCAGTATAAAAGCCAAAAATCCAAATATCTTCACAAACTTTCAAATCTATACTATTATAATAATTGTGCATTGGAAATGTTTGTTTACGATGGACGCAAAAACTACTGAACGGATTTTTAGATCTTGTTCAGACTTAAAATCTTTTTTGTTTGATTGCAATCGGTTAAGTAGAACCGGAGATAAGAGATCCACGCGGGCGGAAGGGAATATTAGGAGGATTATTTATGTTTACTGCTAGCCCGAAGTTTCGGACATAAGTATGGTAGCTCCCAACACACGCGTCGAAACAGCAAAGCCAGCCGTATCAAATCGGCATTGTAATTCAAAATGCTTCTCTCATGGCGTGCTCCGTCCGTGAGCTGGTGTGACCTAGTTGCTGTATGACGCACGCTGTGACGTCACTCGTTGTCTTTGCCCCTACAGTGTAGTTAACAGGCTAACAGCCGTACAATTGTTTGTATACGGCCTTAATAGCCGTAGGGTTAACAGGGCTAGACATATTTTGTGGGTAGTTCGACATTTTTCTGACATTTTGTAACGTCATTAATTACGTCATAGACGTGTATAAAGCTCTATTTTTTTAAAGGTATATAGCTTTGTGGAAGCCACACGGACATAGTTTTTTTTATACTATTTCGGTTGCAGACAAGCACACGGTCCACCTGATAAAAGTGGTTACCGTTGCCTATGAACGAGTGCAACACCAGGGGAGTTACACTCGTGCTGCCGAACCTGTAAGAACAGAGAGATTCTGTGCCGTCAGCGCAGAAGACAAGCAGGACAAGCCTTTGGTCTTTCCACTGACAGCTCAAAACGCCTCCGGTGAGCTTTTTTACAGGTAAAAAGCTTTGTAGTAAGCCTCACGGATATAGTTCCTGGTCCCGGCATGTCTTGACTCCAAGTTACGAGAGAAACGAGGGCATTCGCGGATTGGTTTGTAATAATCTATGATTGCGGTTCACAAAATACATCTACTTACCAAGTTTCAACAGCATAGGCCTTATAGTTTCGGAGAAAAGTAGCTGTGATATACAGACGGACAGACATGACGACCTATAAGGGTTCCGTTTTTTGCCATTTGGCTACGGAACGGAATCCTAAAAAATATATGATACTGAAGAAAAAAGAAAATTTGGATTTCTTGTCTATTTTTCTAGTTGTTCGTGATAGACGCAAAAACTATTGTACGAATTTAAATGCATTTTTTTTGTTTGTAAGGCTTAGTCAGAGGTCAAAATCTAACGTAGGTAGGTACGTTTGACTACGACCGGTAGAAGTAGAACCAGACATAACCAAAAATCACAATAACCGACATCAACGCGAGCGGACCCACCGGTAGCAGCTAGTTATTATTAAAATCACGAAATTCAACACTGACACAACCAATTGTTATTAAGCCGCGACACATTCAAAGTGTCTATTAAACAATAAAGTGGAACACACATCTCGTATTGAATCGTCTACGTAGTTTTGGCGCGAAGCCAGCTCTCGCGTAGATGCCGCCATTTTTTCCACGGCTTGTTTACACACGATAAGTATTCACGAACAGATGAACCACGCATCGTGAAAAATAGTTACGTATAAAATTCAATTTATAGCTTTCTGATTCTATTGTTTTTATTTACTTAGTTCCTGAAAACTTATGATTTTTATTATTTAAATTTTTTGCACTAAGTATGTGTTTTTACAAAAAGTGTAATGTACCTTTAAGTAAATACCTGAACGAATGTATATATAATCGTATTTTTGTTGAATTTACGTGTCGTAGAAGGCGTTCTCCATCCGACAATAAACATACAGCCCATGACAAAGTACTTGCTTGACGGCAATTAGGCTCACCCCCTATTACGTGGGACTAAATATCATAGCTGGTGAGATGTGGGTTTTAATACTCTTCTATTTATAGATGTTATTTTATCTGTTCCATTTCTAATTATTCTATGACACGTACTTAGTTGTTGACGTAAATTGGAACCTTCAGAGAGAATATTACCAGTATGTATTGAAACAATATCTCTATTGTTATATCACACTATCCCCTGTGGAAATAATATTATAATAAATACATAATCTATACTATTACCTATATAATTGTAAAGTGGTCGTGTCTATGTCTATACATTATTGGAGATTTAAAAAAAATTGGGTTATGTTATGTTAACGATACTGAACACGAAAATGTTTTTTTTTTAAATTTCCTATCTGTCTGCGATGGACGCAAAACTAATAGATAGATTTTGATGCGGTTTTTTTTGTTAGAAATGGCTTAGTCAGACTAAATCTTACGTTTGTTTAATCGCAATCGGTTGAGTAGAACCGGAGATATGAGCAAAGTCGCATGCACGCGGGCGGAAGACCAGTAATATATAATAACAACTAAAGTCTAATCTAATGGTTGATCGGGTCGCTAATGGAGTTTAACGGCCATTAAAGAAGAATGTATATGGGTGAATTTCAACAAATGCCATTTTTTTTATCATATCGGTGAACTTTTTCATTTATATGTTTTTTGTATATTTTTAAGGTTTTATGTAATCTTTGTGATAATCATGTATCCCCAAATTTAATATCATCAACGTATCATTTAAGATTATGGAGAAAATTCAGTTTTAATTTTGGTTTCCACCGACATGACAAACCCGCACCGATTATTTTTTCTGTACACCGATTTGATAAGTTTATCCACCGAAATTATATACATATCCACCATTATGATAAAATATTCACCGAAATGATAATGATCTATCCACCTTTGAACATCAAAAAGGAAATAGTAGGTGCCTTATTTTTACAAGAGTGACTTAAAACTGAATGCCTGACCTGAAGAAGATCATATCCGACGAGAATAGAGTTCTTGATGATCCAATGAAAATATTATATTTTTTGAAATTATATAGGTACCTATTTTATTATATTTACTTACTTTCTTCTATTCTTTTTTTATAATATATAATTAATTTAAAAAAGAACGTTTATGAGCTGGTAACACAAATCAATCAATTAGCCTATTGCAGTCCACTGCTGGTCATAGGCCTCTCCCAATATGCGCCACGTTTGTTGATCCTCCGCCTTCCGCATCCAGTCCTTCCCAGCCACCTTTCGTAGGTCGTCAGTCCACCTGGCCAGGGGGTGTCCCACCTTCCGTTTTACTCCTCGCCGTCTCCACTCTAGGACTCGTCTGCTCCAACGGCAATTAGTCCATCGGCAGATGTGGCCAGCCCACTGCCACTTCAGCTTGCTTATTCTGCGAGCTATGTCGGTAACTTTGGTTGTAATGTCGGATGACCTCGTTTCTAATTCTATCCATCAAAGAAACTCCAAGCATAGCTTGCTCCCATAGCCCGCTGTGCGATTTTTAGGTCACGGACTAACCCCACCTTCAGTGGCCACGTTTCGGCACCGTAAGTCATAACAGGCAGAACGCACTGGTCGGAAAACCTTTGTTTTAAGGCATTGCGGCAAGGGGGAGGAGAAGACCCGACGTAATTTGCCAAATGCTGCCCACCCCAGTTGGATTGTTCTGGCTTCTTCTTTCTTGAAGTTGTTTTTACCGAGCTGAATAATCTGCCCCAGATTTAGATATACCTATTTTTGAACAACTTCGAGTGTCGTTCCTTCGATGGCAATTGCTCTCGGTACAACATGTTCGTTTTGGATAAAACCAAGATTATGTATCTTGGTTTTATCCAAGTTTACACTGAGGCTGACTTGTCGAGAAGCTCCATTCAAGCTGTGCATCATTTTGCCCAGTTGTTCCAGCGACTCCGCAACTATTATGATGTCGTCGGCGAACCAAGGGTGCGAGATGTACTCACCGTTGATGTTGATACCCCGCCCAGTCCAGCCCAGAGTCTTAAAGACGTCCTCCAATGCGTTGGTAAATAGTTTGGGAGATATAACATCTCCCAGTCTCACTTCACGTTGGAGGCTAATGGGTTTTGTCTTCTTCTTCGACAGTGTAATACAAGCATCTCAGCACCTCGATGTGCAATCGAGGCGGCACCGCTGCAGCGCATCCAGCACTGCCCAGATTTCGATAGAGTCGAAGGCTTTTCCGTAGTCCACAAACGCCATACACAGCGGCTGGTTGTACTCCTGAGTCTTTTCTACAATCTGCCAAACAGTATATGGATGTGGTCCACGGTACTATGGTCTTTTCAAAACCTGACTTGCTCAGGTGGCTGGAACTCGTCGAGCTTACCTGCTAGGCGATTTGTGACGACTCTCGAGAACAACTTGTAGACATGACTCAGGAGTGAGATGGCCTGCGTTCTTCAGCAAGGTCTTGTCACCTTTTTTGAAGAACAGTACCACCGCACTCCCGCTCCATGCCCTAGGTGTTAGCCCTTGCGGGATGACGGAATTAAAGAGGCTTGCTAGCTCTTTCAGGATTGGAGCCCCACAATGCAATGGTTTGACCACTAGTCGGCCTTCCCGTCAATGCCTCCCTAGAGGTTTCCAGTATTGCGAACCTAGAGCTACTTGGAGCGGCGTAGGTGGGAGGGCTGACCTTATCATTCGGAATCTTGATATTTAGAGAGCCTCAGATAAGTCGGTAATCGCTTCCAGTATTAAATTTGTTGATCACACTTGTTGATCTCTGAATATGTGCTTAGTTACCATTATGAAAAAAGTCTATATCGTTCCTTATTATAGTCCACTGCTTGTGGGGTATTTTCTTAAAGAAACTATTCATTAAGAAGAGATGCCTGTGACTCGAGGAAGCTGACTAGCATTTGCCCCCTGCGATTTCTGCATACCACTCCTTATGATCAGATTTTCTTCTCGTCGCGTTCTTGTATTCCCACTTTGGCATTGAAGTCCCCCCTATGTATGTATATGTTCATATGTATGTTCTTGTATGTTCCATTTTTCCTTTGTATACTTAACGAAATCGCACGGGATCAACCGATATGATAAAACGACTCACCGAGATGAAAAAATATCTACCGATATGATAAAGCAATCCACCGATGTGACAAAACTGTGCATTGATCATGAATCAAAACACCGATATTAGGTGTAAGACACCGATTCGTCTTTTCTTATCATTTTCGGTGTAAATTATCATATCCGTGGTAATAAAGACCACCGATTACACCGATATGCGAACACCGACGTGAGAAATTTCACACTTTTTAGAATATTAGAAAAAATGCATAATATCTAGGTTAAATTCAATAACAATCAATGAAGCTAATTCACTTTCTACCTCTATTAGAACCAAAAAACAATAATAAAACTGCTTACTACACTAGAAAGATGCCACCACCGATAGTATAAAATAATTGTCCGGGAGCAACTAAAATGGCGTACTTATATTATTGGCGGGAATATGCAGTGATTTAACATACGTCCGTCCTGACTGCGCACTAGCAGGCACTAACGAGAGAAATAAAATTGAGGTGGGGACACTGTCGGACTCGTCGATATAAAGTTATGTGTAAATTACTTTTGGTCACCGATTTGAGAACATTTCGCAGGACAAGTACGTTTGTGCCTCTCAGTAATAATATTCGTTAATTATATAATAAAATATGACTTAAATTAATAATAAAACTAATATTCTATGAAATAGAATAATTTATTATACTTAATTTACTTATTTTTATTAGTATATAAGCTTTTTTGTTTGTAAAAAAAGTAGAGGGACAGCACCGATTTGAAGAAAATAGAGGTTTATGTATTTATTTCTACCTTTATATATAGTCCTAGCCTAAATATATTTTTGCCACAACTCATTAACAACCTATTGAATACTAAAAAAAATAATTCAGAACAATATTCCTTTTTTCAAATACTAATTTCACCGAAGACAAAAAAAAAAGCCATTTGGGAAATTCACCCATATCTATCTATACACGTTTGTAGCAACGAATTCCAATGTATTAAACAACTAGTTGTCGGTGTCGTTGTCGGTTATCGCGACCTAAACATACCCTTCCTAAGCTCTAATCTATCTTTAGGTTATCTTCGAAATGAGCGAATTTTCATACAAACTTTCATCCCCTATTTGAACATCTATAACCACCTTTTTCGTAATAAAAAGTAGCCTAAATCCTTTCGTATGATTTAGTCTATCTCGGTACCGAATTTCATCAAGATCGGGTCAGCGGTGTAGTCGTGAAAGCGTAACAAACAGATAGATGTATGAGAGTTACTTTCGCATTTATAAAAGTGGAGATGTTTTTATATCATTGTGGGTTCCCGTTGGAGTCTGCAAGTCTCTTCCTGTGGATGTCATAGAAGGCGACTAAGGTATAGAGCTGTTCTCCATCTGCATGGCAGTACAGACCAGGGATAAAGGCGTGATACCTAATATGTATGTATATACGCAAGTCAAGATCAATTTGATGCTGACTTTACAGTCATTGGTTTTAGTACTTTTTTACATTTACATTACTTTACATTTAGTTTAAACTTATAAAACATTGAATTTGATGGTACGAGTATCCTTGTAAATATTAGAATTCAAGCACATTTTGCAAAAGTTCCTTATTTAAGTAGCAACAATGTTAATCCCATGCCGACAATGAAACGAAAGGAACTTTTGGAACTAGGAAGGGTAAGCAATGTTGGCAAACTGTCGCCATAATCACATGTGCCCTCTGGCAATTCGTTTGTAGAATAAAATGATGCATGTATGGCATTTGACGTATATGACAGTCATCAACGTCATAGACGTCAAAAACGTGACATAATAAGTCAAATCCCATACATTCATCATTCTATTCTACAGGCCCCTTATTCTGAGTGACAAACCTTTTCGTAACTACGCGCGTTCATAAAAGCTAGTTGGTCTAGTCTTACTCCAGTTCTCTCTTCTATATTAACTAATTGTAATACACCGTCCTCTCACGTTACGACTCGTTAATACCTAGATGTCACTCAGAGTAATGCCCCTGATAGTGAAATGCAAGTACCTGGGTAAGTACTCACAATCTGTTCCCAAAGAAAATATTAAGAAATTAAAGTGCCCCCGACCCGCGAATTCGTCCGCGTGAATTTACCATCTGGGTTTTAATTTTTTGAGCGGAACCCTAGTTATTTATCTCAAATAGAAGTGGTTTATGTTACACCTTATAATATAAGCTATCTACCAGTGAAAGTCCCGTCAGAATCGGCCCAGCCGTTCCAGAGATAAACTAATTCAAATCGACGGACAGCCGATCAAAAGTTGAAAAAAAAAAACCGTTTTCCGTTGTAACTGTCGGGTAAAAAAAGATTTTATCGTTACAAATAGACACTTCAACTTATTTATTTATATAGATCTATGAAGAGACTATCAAACACTAATGGATAGCACGTGCTTCATATATTTCCATGACGTACTCATATTAATAACATAATTGGCGGGAATATTTTAAACATTATATTTTATTTTTATATCAGTACGCAGATACGGCCTTCGGCGAGCTCGTAAAGTACTCGTCACACGTTTCAATAGTGGCCATTGGTTAATTCATAGAATAATAAATGACATAATTATTTATTATTAGGACTTTTTGAGGTGATTTGGCGCGCGTGCGGTGCCTAATTGCTTTGAGGAATGCTAAGAGCGGACTTCTCCAATGATAGAAACAGTCAGTGAATTAACTACTCATATATTGTTAGCACATTTTAATCAATGAATACCTATCTATAAATATAAAATTGCTTGTCCCGACTGATTCATATTCATGCTCATATTCTTTATTGTACACACAAACATATTAATTTTCTAATATACAAAATTCTTCTGTCACGGGGTGCGTAATCGAACTCCTCCGAAACGGCTCGACCGATTTTGATGAAATTTTTTGTGCTTATCCGGTATCTATGAGAATCGGCCAACATCTATTTTTCATCCCCCTAAGTGATAAGGGTGCAGCAGGAACGGGATTTGAATACCACGCGGGCCGAAAATATGGCGGTACGAAGTTCGCCGGGGCAGCTTCTAATATATAAAATTCTCGTGTCACAGTTTTCGTTGCCATACTCCTCCGAAACGGCTTGACCGATTTTGATGAAATTTTTTGTGCTTATCCGGTAAGTATCTATGAGAATCGGCCAACATCTATTTTTCATCCCCCTAAATGGAAGTTGCAGCGGGAACGGGATTTGAATACCACGCGGGCCAAAAATATGGTGGTACCAAGTTCGCCGGGGCAGCTAGTAACAAATATAAAAGGATATTTCTGTATACCTTGGGACACGTATCTTGGTCTTAAATCGCAAGACAAACGAGACCCTGGCGCGCGTGGATTGCTTGGTGAATTTGAGCTCGTCCACCGAAGTAGCACCTCGTGCTATCCTCAAAAGACACCCAAGACACGTACTGCGCGTATAGAGTACATTTTGAACACATTTTAGTTCTCGAGCAATACAAAGGCGAGCTTAACTCAATGTCGACTTTTCTTCCAGCAAACCTTAGACTGATAGAGGAAAATAAAACATAGAGGGCAGAGCTAAGTGAACAGCAGAGTGGATATGAGCGTCTTTTGACAGGTGATGCCTCTTATGGTGCAAGTATCTACTAAGAAATATTTTTTGAGGTTTTCGCTACTAAAGGCGATCAACAAGTATTTGGAAATCTGTCATTTCTTAAATAAGAAGTATGAAATTTCATATAGCTGCTTTTGGTCCGACATAAATGTAAACCTATATCGCTGTTTCTCAATATTTCACTAACTAATCTCTCTTCATTCTAGCGTTAATCCCAGTCGCATCCGAGGCTTTCACCTCGGAGTCTGGGGTCGGCTTTCCATTCTAACTGTGATGCGGCGCCCCCGTCGGGTCCAGGTAAAAGGGGTAGGCCCAAGAAGTCCTGGCTTGACGTCGTGGAGGGTGACATGCGTGCAAATGGTCTCACTACTATGCTGTGCAATTCACTAACAAGCACAACGATGCGAGTCACAACGATGTGCGCGATAGACACTGTCATTGGTCGATTTCCAATGACGTGATACAATCTGACCAATGACAATCTACGTTGCGCCTCGCATCGTTGTCGCATCGTTGTGCTCGCTTAGTGAATTGCAGTGATGGACGCCCAAGATCGCGCGAAGTGGAGGAGGAAGAGCCGGAAGGCGGACCTTGAGCTCCGAGGTCATCTTGGCCACGGATGCAATCAGGATAATGCGTCTACATGAGGATGATGATGATGATGATGATGTGATGCGGCTCAACTTCGATATTTTCCGAGAATCGAAAACCACCTGACCTAAGAAACTTTTGTTTCTGACTGTACCCGACACAAAATGGTTGACGCCCCCCTAAACAAGTGGCAAGTCGTTGCTCGGTGTATTATGGAAAAGAATGACGAATGTATAGGATTTGACGTTTTTGACATTCGTTGACGCCTGTCATATACGTCAAATCCTATACATTTGGCATTCTATTCTACAAAACGCCGGTCGACAAATTGCCACTTGTCTAGAGGGGCAGTTTTGATGTGTGTATTTTGTAGTTGAGTCTATTGTGACGCTAAGACGGCACCGTTCAATTGTGACTTGATTGATATCGTAACGGATCTGCCACTCGACGGTATGGTAATTGGCTCAATTACTCAGTGTCACTGGCAATTTAACTGCGCATGATATAAGACTAGGAGATACTTAATAGTTCCGAAGAATACGCAAGAGAAAAGAGATGGAAGTAATCCTACCAGACTCAGAGGTTGATAATGATAGTCAGAGTGTGTATGTCAAGATCAAGTTAGCTCTATAAAGGAATGATTCCGAAGCCGACCACATACGACAACTTCTTACGCATGCAGTAGATACAGCGTACCCATTACTTGTTAAACTCTGATACGGATAAAGGGGACCATGGGAAAGCCGCAATACGCGTATGTGCTGCGTGCGTCGGCAGTTGTCGTATGCGGTCGGTTTCGGAATCATACCTTAACCCTATTTTGATGTATGTATGGATGTTTGTCTTAATCAACCGATCCGATAATGTTGAACGGTTGAACAGATCCGGATGAATTTGGTACATAGGTAGATTCAACCTGAGTTTCGAAGTAAAACAAATCCTTTTAACGTTTTCGTGGGGTTAATAAATAAAATAATAAAAAAAAATAATAATAATAAAATCACTCATAGTTTGTTGCGGCTACAAGCTTTAGATGCAGCCACCTCGGTTGAACCGAGACAAACGCTGTGATCCTGTGATATTTCCATATAAAATTCGTTTTTCAAATTAGAGTACGACCAATTTTGTCATTGACTGTACTTCAGCTATATTTTAGCGCGTTTTTTCAGTATTTATGCCGTCATGTTACACATTCCGCTGCCTCACGCGTGTGCATATGCATGAGTGCATGCATGCCGGCGCCTGTTTCGTGCAAAAATACATAATATGTTTTATGCGGGCGCCCACAGTCTATAGCACACGCTGTTAATTTGTTGTTCTATACTCTAGGCAATAAGCATTCATTTTGCACGTATGTACATTTATTTATATGTATGCATTCATTCACATAAAAATGTATCTAGCATGTCTATCGGCCATCTGGATCTCATAATATAAGCTAGTTAAGCTATGCTTACTTAGCCCTGGATAGCGCTGTGTACCTACATATAATAATCACGCCTCTATCCCCGGGGGTTTAGGCAGAGGTGAATTAACACCCACACTTCACCAATCATTGTATTCCGTCCCACGTAATAGGGAGTAAGCCTATTGCCGTATTCCGGGCACTATTTCTGACCCGAGCCATGCATCTGAGGCTGAGTCTGGGCTGTATATATCTGTCTGATGTTAAAAAGCCCTAAATTTTAAAAAAATGCCACAAAAGTGCTTTGATTACAATGATTACATCGGTCTGTCGCCAGTTACATATTAATTATTGTAATCGTCAGAACAAAACATACAAAACTCAGGACATAACCGTAACACAGAGCGTTACAAACTTGAAGCATTACAACTTTTAAGCGGCACCGCGCAAGTAGAATGAGTCCAGTAATCTCTTACAGTCTCAGTGAAAGTTGGATGACTTATGGCAAGCTAAATGAGTCTCTTGTCTCTGGTTCCTTTGTCACGTCAACGCGTCTTCCTGTGAACTTGATTTTTTTATACTACTTAGGTCGCAGACAAGCACACGGCCCACCTGACGGAAAGAGGTTACCGTGGCCTATGGACGAGTGCAACACCAGGGTAGTCACACTCGTGCTGCCGAACCTGTAAGAACAGAGAGATTCTGTACCGTCAGCGCAGAAGATAAGTAGGACAAGCCTTTGGTTTTCCCACTGACAGCACAAAAGGAAATACAGCACAAGGTTATATTTGGATATTTGTTATTCAGTCGCTCTAACGGCTGAACGGATCTGGCCGTTTGGTTCTCTGGTTTGGCTACATTATACTTTGGCTTTTTATCACAAGAATAGATTCCCGTGGATGACGAGAACGGGATCAACTTTACACGCGGGAGGAGCTGCGGACATCAGCTAGTAAGAGTAAGAAGAGAATACGAGATGATGAATTATTAGCGACATCCTGTGGCAAACGCAAAGCTTCGTGGGTAACAAATGCCTGGAAATGGCGCCCCCGCCGGAACCATATTGAAGAGGTAGGCCCAAGAAGTCCTGGCTTGATGTCGTGGAGAGTGACATGCTTGCAAGTGGTCTCACTACCATGGACGCTCAAGATCATGCGAAGCGGAGGAGGAAGAATCGGAAAGGCAGACTCTGAGCTCCGAGGTCATCCTCGGATGCAATAAGGAAAATACGGCTCCTTGAAGATGATGATGACAAGTGGTGTAATTTTAAAAATGTGGTTTTTATGCTTCATATTTGTTATGTAGGATGTTTTTTTTTTTAACTTTTTCCTCTAATAAAACTGAGCCCGCTAAGTTTTTAATTAAAATGGCCAACTTTGTCTTGTAATTTGAAATTGGAACAAAGCAACTCAGCGCACCAGCTTCTTCAAAGAGGAACCGTTTCAAATGTCACGCAAGTATTGTTTATTAATTTTTTAATTTGTAGTTAATATTTTTTTTTATTTCTTATAATAATATGTACCTAAATTAAAAGGATGTTATAAATTATCGATAACTTTTTGTACTTGATTTTGAAATTGTAGCTTACTGTACTTATACTGTACATACTTATATTTTATTTTTTTTGCATTTTTGGTAACTATTTAACCTTTTTTTGGTTTAAGGTTTTTGAATTTAGTAACCTATAATTTATTGTACAAGCAACGCACCCCATTTTCACAAGCGTGCATTTTGATTGCCTATTCTTCAAAAGCTTAATAGGTATGTGTTGTTATACAATGTGTAATTACTGTGAAAATACCCTTAAATTTGCCTCTTAAAAAAAGTACCAACATAAATCGAAACGACTTTTAGAGAAGTCGGTGAACCGAAAAGTACCTACAAGTAAAATTTTTGTATCTTTTTCTCTCTCGAATGGAAGTCACCCAGCGCACAACAAAATCACAGAACTCTATAACAGACAAAACATCATCCTCATTGCTTTTGTCTGTAATAAATTAAAAACCGCCTTATTTAGATAAGGTTCATTCCGAACAATGCCCTTTAACAATCTGGGCGATACGAAAATTACAACAATAGAAATAATTAAGTTAGAATCTCTTTCAATTTATTTGATCCGAAGCACAAACGTTTATAAGATAAACTCATTCATTATGTCCACAGTTAAGGAGTGAAACTCCCTCCCTTTTTTAATAGTGTGGAAAGAGCCTCGGATGTCCCCGCGTTCGAGCTGTCTGGGGCGGTTATGCCGGAGCCGGACCGACTAAAACCGCCTCGTGGGGGGTGAACACACGGAAACAAAGTTACTGTCGTGGTTAACGTGGCTCTGGTAGAAAATAGATTGAAAAACTTGACATTGGCGTTTCGCCATTAATAATTTTATGAACATTTACAATTTACTTGACATTGGCAAATTGCGGCGATTTGTTGCAGAAGCCATTGAGAAGAAGAAGACTGAAACAGCACGCCATCTTGGGTAATCTTTTTTTTTTATAATAATATTAGCAACCAAAATTACTAATATTCCCTCTTACCCCTCCAGCTAAGCTAAATTGCTTGTGTTAGGAGTGGGTCGGTAGTGTAATGGCCAGGATTCGAACCAGGGACCTTTCGATCGTAAGGCCGATTCCCTAACCATTAAGCTACCGACGCTCAGGGGAAGATTGCCTTTGGTATATTAGGTACGATTTCGTAGCCGACCGCAGACCGCAGCAGCAAATACAGCGTACTGTGATATAGGCTCAAACTCTTGAACTCGCTTGGTAAACATCGATACGAATATATGGCACCAGTGAGAAGTTGCAATGAATTAAAAAAATACACAATAGTCTATTATATGATATGATTTATCTGCTGCATGCGTCTGTTGCTGCGGCCTGCGGTCGGCTGTGTACCTTAAAAGTAATTAGAGTACGGGGTAAGTATACATGCTCGTATTTTACAACATGTAGGAACTTCAGTTATGGCGTCCTTTGTCACCAGTGACAACTTATCTTCATATTAATCTTTGAACGCAATTTCCTTTTGCTTATGGCGGTACAACCTCGCTATGTTACATATACGGTACACATTGTCAAATTAAACTAGCAAATAGGCCATATTTGTTGTAGTCCCTGAGATTATATCTGGGTAATAAACTTACACACAGATTGAGCAACCTAACCTCTAAAGGTACGATTCCGAAGCTGACCGCATACGACAACACTGCAGACCCATGCAGCAGGTACAGCGTATCCATTACTTGTTAAACTCCAATTCGTACCCGTATTGGAGTTTAGCAAGGGACCATTGAGAAACCGCAATGAATAACGCGTATCTGTTACGTGCGTCTTCAGCTGTCGTATGCGGTCACCTTTGGAATCATATCTTAAAGCTTAAAAGCTGACGTTAGGTATTCAGAAGGGTGACGGAGGTGTCCCATTGACATTCAGAAGGGAGAGGCTCCTAAGTGTAAACTTTGGATGTAACCGGGATTGACACTCGGATGAAGAAAACCCGCTGAAATGCCAAAAATGTCATCCTCTGAGCATTTTTCCCAACTCAATTGGGGTCAGCTTTCTGTGACTGCCGACTGCCATTTGACTTCCACAAGGTATTGGTTATATCGAAAACCGGAGGAGCAAATTGGAGTAAGTAGGTTGAAAAAAGAAAATAGTTGGCCAAAAGCGTTACTTTTTTGGAGAGCTGTATGCCAAGAGAGCCTGAAAGGTGACCTGTATTCAGCAGGTGGGCTTGTTTGATATTTTAGTGGCAAAAATATTTTTGAACTACATTTGTGTTGCCAGTAGGAAGCCGAAACACTATATTTGATCAATATTTATTTTGGAACTATTTTTGATTACTCTTTCTAGCTCTAAATACCGAATTTAATTGAAGCGGCCGTGTTTCTGGCCTCACATGAGGTGGCGGGTAAAATTCCATCCAGTAAAATGAACCCAGCCGTTATGTTCACGGAGAGGCTTTGATCATGACCGATGAAAGACAACAAAACGTCATATATTTTTCTTTTTCATCCCAGCGTTAATCCCAGCCGCATCCGAAGCTTTCACCTCGGGGTCTGGGGTCCGTTTATCAGTCTAACTGCGGATTTAGCTAAATTTCGTTATTTTCCGAGAAGCAACTGCCATCTGACCTCCACAAGCCAATGGCGATATCGAAGTATTGCAGCTAGACCAGTTGTTGGGCTTTTTAGGGCTCCAACTACCCATAACGACTGCCATAGATGTTCGTATGACGGCTTAACGTGCTCTCCGAGTCACGACCAGACTAATGCAACCTACCCATATTTATGCAAACAAATATTTGCACTGAGCGAGGATAGAACCCGCGCCTCCTGCGCTTGCCACTGAGGCTGTCAACATCTGTCAAAACGTCATGATTTATACTATTATTATTAAAAAGGGGTAAAGTTTGTGAGTTTGTGACGTTGTAGGGGATAATCTCAGGATCTACTGAACCGATTTTGAAAACTCTTTTACCAATAGAAAGCCACATTATTTGTGAGTGTCATAGTTTGTCAACAGCTAGAACTTAATAAAATAACACCAAATATATCACAATAGAATGCTCTAGAATAGGAATCATTAGGACAATATTTCATTATCTTCCTAATTGTTTTACACCAGGCAGTAGGCACAACAGTAAGAATTGTTCCACAATAGAGCACTAACAAGTGTGAAATCGTGTGAGCCGAAGTCGCCACACAGAGCTACACGTGTAGATTCGCTTCAGTTTCACCAGCTGAGTGCGGGAGCAAAGGCTTCTAAACGTATTGAAATAAAACCGCTTTATACCGGATTTAGTCTGCGTAAATAGTACTACCAACATTATTCAACCTACGACCAAGGCTATTGAATAGTAGCCGAAACATAGGGCGGCAATCACTGGTACGATACGGTCTACCTAAGGCCAAGATCGTTAGTCTGCTAGTCCTGTATTCAAGACAACTAGAGGCAATACTCTAACTTTTAACATTCAGTTTCAATTTTTAAAATGGAATCCATCAGTTCAATTAAGCTAAGTTTTCAGATTCTTTTCAACGCAATAAGAATAAAATGTGCTAACACATTTTAAATATTTTTTATATTGCGAAAATCCTTTCAGATAGCACCCCGTTGAAATTGGGGGGTGGATGTGGATATGTCGGAATCAAATCGACTTGGGTATTGGGTCATCAACTTCTGTGGGTGAAATTGCCTCTGGTATATCCCTCACAACCCAGGTGATCCAGGGCCATCGAAGGCCACTACATTTTAAATAGACCTAAACGCGCTTTATATTCAGTGTAATCAAACCTTATTTTGTGTTGAGGTACAGGACGAAATTAAAAGTTTCAACTGATATTTTTGGACGATGTTCCTTTTTTATATTTTTTTAAGATGGGATATTAGATTTCCCTTTTTTAGGCGGCGTTTATCGTCAATTAAAAGTAACAAGATGAAGGTTGTCCTGTTATCCCAACATTTTTTAACAGCGTTACTGAACTTTGCTAAAACAACTGGGTTCTTACCACCATCTCCAGCAGCATTAATTGAATCTGACTTTCATAGTGTGAATCGGACTGTCAGCGTCCATCAGGATACTCATGCCCGTTTTCACCAACGTCCCCTAAATTTTAGGGGCCACCTAAGGAAAGTTAGGTAAGGTTTCACCAAACCTTAGGGGACACCTAACTGCTTAGGTGTCACTTAAAATTTAGGGTCCACCTAACTAACCCCTAACAATTTGACAGAATAACTTTGCGCATATTTACGCACGTTTTCGTAGGTATATATTTCTAACTAACTATTACAATCAATTTAATAATATTTTGCAAAAAAAAATATATTTTGAAAACACGGAACGGTTTTCGCCAGCACTACAAAATAGGAGACCCTTTCTTAGGTGTCACTTAGGATGGTGAAAACGAATTTAGATAAGTAATATATTTAGGGGCTACCTACGTTAGGGGGCTCTTGGTTAGGAGATGATTTAAGTATAGTTGGTGAAAACAGGCATCAGGATACTATAGTCTGAGAGCTGGTACGATTTTTGAGTACGTTCTTGAGGCAAGCTGGCAACTTGTCAGACAACTCTCCTGTTATACCTCAATATGAAGGTGCAGACCTGGCTGGTGGGAACGAGGGCTAAATCAACCTCCAAAGTTTTAAACATATTAAAAAAAAATCAAAAATACATGTTTGAGGCAATATGAAATTTTTATAATGTAGTTTAATGTTTAAGGAATACATAAAAAAGACAGGCGATTTGGTGGGGGCTTTACCATTGCCAGGCGGGTTCAATATCTTCTTCTTCTTCTATTATATAAAAATGAATCCCTAAATGTGTTGCTAAGCGCAAATCTCGAGAACGACTGAACCGATTTCGCTAATTCTTTTTTTAGAATATTCCCTGAAGTACGAGGATGGTTCTTAAGGCGAGAAAAATAAAAAAAGGCGGTACGAAGTTCGCGGGGTCAGCTAGTATTCTATCAATATAATAAATTCAACAACCGTCAAAAAATATAGTTGTAACGTCTCTATTCTGTTGTGACGTCTAGCGGTCGGTTGGACTAACAGGACCCGGGAGCGGGAAGGGGTGGGGGGTAAGAAGATATAAATAGGAACTTGAAAACTTGTGCCTTATATGAACAGAGTTTGGGAATTAGACGTGGACATTGTTATATATAGTTTAGGCAATTCAGTGGCGTGTGTCTCGTTAGATTAACTTTTGGTAAGTCGATGTTCGCACTTCAGGGCTATTCATAGAATAGACTTATTATTATGTCTACTGTACAGAGACACATCAGCAAATTTCAAAACTGTATCGAAGTAACTTTTGATAGGTAACTCGTGTTGTAAAGTTGTGCGTATTCAGTCTGTTCGAGTACGACATGCTCATCTCATCATCGGCTCCGATCTTCAACTAAAGTCGGAGCGGACTTCCGCACGGGAAAAAAGAATATCTTTTGGCAGTATGGGGACAAGGGATACAGTCTACTGTACGGACTGTACCTAACAAGATCTGGGGCAGATTTAGTCTCGATGTTGGGAGATCGGACAGGCGTTGTGTGTGTTTGGATATGATTAGGGTATGAATTCGCACTTCTTGAATTTTACATAAATTCAAGAAAAACCATTAGGATACGAGTTCGCAGCCAACCAAAACGCACTACTGATTTCAAATATATCTATGAAATACCTTCCGTACCGTACCTTATAAACTACAGTAATTTATGGAATTGTGTGTCTGTTGAGTAGTTTTTTCCGTCATTAATTTCAAATTCCTCATAATAGTAATGAACGGTTAGCTTGTTAAAACAGATGTTGAACATAAATCGTCTCGATACAAAATACCGCAAACATCTCTACAGGATTACCCGATTTGATAGGGGATCGCTCTTGGACAGATTTGTTTAACGGCCAAGAATGTTCTGGGGCGTTCCTTAATTGATTTTGTTGAAGCTAAAAGATCTCTGTATTTTAATCCTTTTATGCTCAGATAGTTCTAAGAGAATAAAGTCCTCTTTGGTAACTTGATCGTAATGCAATACGCCACGACAGCAAAACATCCGCAATCGAAATGGTTCTTTGTTCCTAAATCTTAAGGTTCAGTTATCAATAAAAGGGTATATTAATGCGTAATTATACTAAACATCAACTCGAAGTTAATATTTATAGGATCATGAATCAATATTTATAAAAGCCTTATGATAGTTTCCTTTCTTGGATTGTCATTTAAAAGTCAACTTTTTTAATTTCCATTTTGATATTGGTGATTTGTTTTTCCTGAATCATTTTTTCAATGTTCCACAAAAAGTCACTTCTCACAGTCTTTGCGAATAGAATAAAGAATTTCAGATATTTCATTAAGTAGGTACGTAGATCATATTGTCATGCATCGTCTCATATATTCTCGAAAAGATCACTGAAAATCAAATTAATCCTCGAGAGTAATATTCCCTAAAGGTAGATGGGGATATAACTACGGAAGTGGAGCTATATTTTTCATTTCTGTCCTCTTCTTAACTTCCTGGCTGGAATATAATCTAATGCTAGTAATATTATATTCCAGACAGGCTTCAATACTCTCGGGGAAACGTCGGGATCGATGAACCCTCCTTCAACTTTCTAGCCTCTATTGCTCTATACCTAAGCCGCTTGAAGTAATAATGTTGTACGTGTACTAAATGTGACAAATTTGGCGCAGGGATATTAAGACTTTTCTGGATTATCGGGTATTAGTTGTACTAATGGATTATACTTCTTACACTGATATTGGGATGAAAAATAAGGAGAACTTTGATTCAGCAATTGCGTTTGATGAAGTTTTCCTCTTAGAGTTCGGTTTATATCTTTTATTGTTGATCTTTGGATATCACTTGATAAGTTTTTTTTTTACTTTTAGAGACCTATAACTCTACGAAAATCACTTTTCTAGAAGATTCTTTTGTGATGTATGATTTTGTGACGATCTTGAAGTCGTTCTTCAAAGTTCCAAAGCAATATCTTGAATGAAGATATCATATTGTGTAGGTTATAAACCAAAATCTGTGAGTGTTCGAAGTGTATCCTTGAAATTGATGAGGTGCAATTTTAATGAATGAAATGAACAACAATAGCTTTGTTTGTTTCTCTTGGCGTTTACGATGATGCGTAAGAGATGAAAATTCTATTCTCCAATCAATGAACAGAAATTGTATTTGGCTTGAATCGATTTATCGTTCTCGTAAACATTTTCATTCATACATTTACGTATGTGTATCTGGGTAACTGCTTTGGTTTAATATGATGAGCAGTTTATGTAATTCTCTTATTGTAATTCCTGTTTTATTCGCACTTTGATTCATCAGAAGGATCTTCTATCTTAACTAGTCCAGGCAACCTGTAGCAATCATTGTGGACGTATTGATTTATGTAGACGATTCCACAACATTGCGCTTATCTCAATAGCGCGGCTACCGCACAACAAATATTACATATTAGTATATTACACATAAATAAGTACGTTGTTTTCTTTCAACTCATTTAGCTAACGCTAGCATTGTACTCTCGGCCGACCTTCACGCTGCGTCAGTCCATAGTGTCACAGTATGTAGGTACTCACTCCTCAGAATGTTGTGACACATTATCCTTGTCCTTGTGTGCCTGCCCTGAGCTGCAAGAGTTGCCCATCTCGTCGCCGGCTCGGCCGCGCCGCCCTTAACTTGTCATCACCCGTGCCACCGTCACTTCAACCACTACACACAGTTGCAACACGTACACACGCGTCTAGACCGGCTAATATCTAATGTCGTGTAATAATTTAACATTTCCCGGCGTCGCGATCGTTTCGGGCGGTAAAAGCGAGCGTCAGTGCGCGCGTGCCGTCACGTCGCGCGCTCGCCGCCGAATAATCGATGCGCGCTGTGTCCCCCCCTCGCTCCCGCACCCCCCTCCCGCCGCCCGCCCGCGCACGCCTCTCGCGCGCGCGCTCATTATCTACGCTTTTCACGACACATGCCGCGATGAGAGCTTTTCCAGTACCGTAGAGGATTTTCCATCTTGTTTTCTAAATTGGCAATATTTTAACTGCATTACCTTCGATGACAAAATTAAAATGTTTTTTTTTTTATGGCGTAAACAATTCTTCTTCCGATCGATCAAGTCTAGTTCAATTTTTGCCGCCCAATCATCAATAAATTCGTGGATTCTTCGCTGAGTTGATGACATCTTGGCGGGAGATCAAAAGATTAGTCACATCGTATCACAAGCACTCTTATTTATTAAACATAATAAAAACAAAACGTAACGACACCCTTTAAAATAAATTAAGCTACACGAAATGCAAAAACTCTTTGGTAATATGATTTGTAATCATAGATTACTATAGAGGTTTTATTACAAAGAACTTGCGAAAATTTTAAAATATGTCACGACTGGCAGTCAATGGTCGTTATATTCGAATTGAGAATTCAAAAATAAAATAAAATGTCTGTTTCTGTCTTCCCATACAGCAAGTGCGCACAAGTACTATGAACTTCTAATATTTTGAATTATAATTTCAAGTAATTTGCGACATAATAAAATATTTTTCCGTTGCTGGCACCATGCCCAGGTGTTTTATAAACTCTGTACGGCGTCTAAAGAGGAGTTTCATACAAGAATTTGGAGAATTTTCGTTTGAAAGTGAGTCACTTTGTTGAGTATGAATAATTTGAGATATAATTGTGTACTGCGAATTATGTGAGTAGATTTCAGAACTGGATGGTAGAGCTTACCTGAATACATTATATTTTCAAGTTTCTGGTTTACTTTTCGTAAGTTTTATTCACTTTTTAACACATTTTGTAACATTTAGCTTTGAACTAAGTTGACAATGTCACAGTGTCAATGATATTTTTTCGACGTAAATGTTTAGTTGCCAATATTCGACAAAGGTTAATTTTCGTAGAGTAATAAGAAAATACAAAAACTAATTTAGATATTATTTAATGTTAGTTACTTTGGCAAACCTACTAGAAGTTTCTAGATGGCCTCAAGGCGTGGTATCATTGGTAAACTTTAATAATATAATCGTATAATACCTATTGACATAAGTACTAAGGTGGGTATAATAGGTAGGTATAAGCAGGGGTCGGACAGAACTCGTGAAGTGTGGTAAATGGTGGGCTGCTCTCGTATTGTCCATCCACAACATACAGCCCACGACAAAGTGCCGGCTTGATGG
The DNA here is from genome assembly GCA_914767945.1 of Eilema depressum. NCBI lineage: Eukaryota > Metazoa > Arthropoda > Insecta > Lepidoptera > Erebidae > Eilema > Eilema depressum. The sequence goes on from OU612035.1 coordinate 11,990,930, forward strand.
TAATAAGCTTGCTTTTGTGGGACCGAAAATAATAGTTGGCGAAATATGGGTGCAAATACACCTCTGCCTACCCCTTTTGGAATTTATAGGCGTGAATATAATAAATATAACTAGGTATTCTTGCATAAAAATATTTGCTTGCATAAAAATAACTGAGCGGGTATCGAACCCGGACTGATGTAATATTCAAATGTCACGTCACACACAGCACTTATTAAATAGCACCTATCTTCCTTACCTTCAAAGTACAAATAACATTTTTTAACAAAATTGATTTATTAATATTCTTTTCAAGTTCCATGACGCCTACGTCCAAACAAAAATGGCGCGCCCACACAAGAAATAAAATTACCTACTTATTAAAAAGAAACCTCTCAGTTTTTCCTTCAGAAAGAACCTTTGATTTCTTTTTTCACTTTACTAGACCCCTGTAACCTTCTCATACTAGCGTATTGGTCTGTCAGACCGACGACAATCGACAAAGGAGATACGGTGGCCTTAGAGTATACATTATAAATAGCAATGTATACTCTAAGTACGGTGGCACTTTTTCATATAAAGTTGTATGTAAAGGTGCAACCGTACCTAACTGCTTTGTCGACTGTACCTACGTTCGCTTAGTTTTTTATCTACAGGCAATTGGGGTTTTTTTTTACACCACTTAGGTCGCAGACGCACAGCCCACCTGCTGGAAAGTGGATACTATGGCCTATGGACGAGTGCAACACCAGGGGAGTCACACTCGTGCTGCCGACCCTGTAAGAACAGAAAGATTCTGTACCTTCAGGGTAGAAGACAAGAAGGACAAGCCTTTGGTCTTCCCACGGACAGCACAAAACCTCTCCAGTGAGCTCTGGCTACCTACTGGCTAGGTTTTATGACGATTTGGGCTTCAGATGTTTTGGTATTTAAAGACAATTTGAGTTTTAGGCGTATTGATGTGTCAGACATGTTAGGAATAGTTTGTAAACGTTCGGAGGGAATTCATTTATTTGCTACTTGATAATTGAAAATTTCGTGGCTGAATAGGATCACTCTAAGCATAGAAGTTAAGGATCCTGGTTAAGGTTGTAACTTATCCAGTAAAGCTAAATTGCTTATTTATGTTAGTAGCAGGCAGGCAGTTTTGCCAGAATTCGTACCCGGGAATCTAGTAGATTTTCTTTTATGTCTTTTGAATGCAGGGTTTCGTCTACGAGGCCTCAGTAAGACCTTTGGGGCCCAAACCGGCTGCCAGCTGTATAAACCAAATGAACAGGAAAGAAAGAGTAGGCCTCGAACTCCAAAGTGTACGCCTCAGATACATCGAGGAATAACTCTAAGATGATGATGAATGTAGTTCATAACAGAGTCTTAGCAGTGTGTTTACATCGGTGGGCTACACGAATGAATGGTCATTTCTATCACAGCTCATCCGGTCTCACAGACCATGCGCGGATATGTTGTGTTAAACTTGTAGACGTGGTTTTAGAAGGGTTAAAATATAGATACGATTTTATCTGCAATTTACTCAAAGAATCTTTCGCAATGAAACTACTTTGAGCGGATTATCATGATTTGTGTAGCGTAAAGTGGCGAGGGGTCACAATAACCCGATTCCTGCCGGCTTTCCAATAGAACGCATGAGTCATGCTCATGCATGACCAACTAGATCGTGGGAAGGTCTTTTTCCACCGTCTTCCTTTTGAAAATTTGCAGCCTTCGGCATTGGTAGCATAGTTGAGTATCCGATAGCAACGACGATGGTGGGTTCGATGCCCGTCCAAGTAGAGGTACTCGTAGCTAAGTGGTAACCGGGTAGGTTGACTTATTTTAAAGTTGACCTTATCAGGTCAGTATTCATAGCATTTTAACACAATAATACCTCTCCGTGCCTCGGAGAGCACAATAAGCCTCCGGTCCCGGTTGTTACATGAACATCGGTGGTAGTCGTTACTAAAAAGTCCGATAACTAGGCTATCTTTTATTCGTCTTTTCAGTTCACATACTTCATAGTTAGACCGATAGATAGAGCTGTATGTGACGCCTGAAATACAAGATTACCTAGTTCAGGCACAACTTAGATAATATCCCTAGGAGTAAAGAGCTATTTAAGATAGTTAACTGCGCAAATATATATTATACATACATTAGACTCATGCACAATGTAACAACGCACGATAGATTAAGAACCCATGTAAAATACTGTACAACGATTATGAAATAAATTTGATTTGATTTGAAAAGAAAAAGGCTCGAATATTTCCTATCCTTAAGCTAACTTATAATTTAAATTTAAACGATAATAATTACAGATGAAATGAGGCCTATACGAATACCGAAATTAAACGTGAAACGTCAAAAGAATCTATTGAAAACAGTCGAAACAATATACAACGACAAAGTACCCATCTCCACCCGATTCTACCTTCAATTGTTGAAAAAAAGTCAATTCTTACAACAATTCGTAGACACAGAGTCCTACGAATACGCTTCAGAAACTGAGAAACCAATAAAATCTCCAGAACTAACAAAAAATAAAAACATAACCAAAAAGGATTTATCAGATAAAACATACAACTTGAGGTCGTGCGAAGCTAAAACTAGACGGAAAACGTATGAGAAGCCACCGAGAAGAAAGCGCAATGGGATTGATAACGAAACGCATTCCATTTCCGAACTAATACAGGAAGTTAATCGGAAGCGGAAGGCGCGAAAGGAACCTTTGGCGCCCATTATAGAAGAAATTAAAAGCAGGGAACCGTTGAAGTTCAATAATAAAGGTAACATTGTGTGTATTGAGTAATATTTCTTTAGTTTCTACACATTTAGTAGTCTCAGAGTCAATATTATGATCCCGTGCCGTAGCTCGTAGTCTGTAGAACCATAGTTCAAATTCCCGTAGCTTCGTAGTGCATAGTCCCGTAGCCCGTAGTCATATAGTCTGTAGACCCATGGTTCAAACTCTCGTAGCTTCGTAGTCCGTAATCCCGTAGCTCATAGTCCGTAGTTCCGTAGCCCGTAGTCATGTAGTCTGTAGACCCGTAGTTAAAAGTCCTGTAGCTTCGTAGCCTATAGGTTCATAGTCCGTATTTCATAGTTCCGTAACCAGTTATTTCATAGTCCGTAGTCTCGTAGTCAAAAACAGTAGTACCAATTAAAAAAAAATCTATTAAATACTAGCCGACCCGGCAAACTTTGTACCGCCATATTTTTTTCCGCCTGCGTGGAATTCAGATCCTTTTTCCATATTTTCTCACCGTTTAAACCTTCCCTGGATATCCACGAATATTTCAACAAATGATTCAGCCGTTCTCAAGTTTTAGCGAGACTAATAGCAATTCATTTTTATTTGTATAGATTTTATCATTGAAATGCCTCAAAAGAGATATTTATTATTGTATAAAATGTAAAGAAGTCAACTCATGTGCATCGTGATGGACATTATGATTTTGTGATCAAAGAAATTAAACAATAGATCGATTGAATGTCCCCGGGGGATGCCACGCGGCTCCCGGCGATCTGGTATACAATAGGGATGGGGTGTTGTTCATCCGACCGATTGTGTAAACGTATGTACAAAAGCTGACCTTTTCACAAACCTACTGAATATCAACCTGAGTAAGATACTGGCGTAGTACAGTCAACGGCAGAGTACATTAACCTAACTAATTTTAATTTATTGACCATTTTGATCTTTTTATTAAACATATACAAATGAATAAAGTTGAAATGTCTGTAAGTAATGTTAAAAATTAAAATGCCTGTAACAAAAAACATGTTTTTTTTTTGTTTTTTTTTTCTGTATCTTCCGAAATAGTTTATGCTGATTTTGATAGGATTTTTGCAGTAGCTGTAGGGAGCTAGTTTTTTAAAGGTATTAATAGTGGCGAAGGGTAAAAATATTCAAAAGGGAAGCTGGTAGAAAAAAATCTGGCCAAGAACAACTTCAGATACATCCAGTTTTAAATAATGCATTATTTATATTATTTTTTACGGCATAAACTTAATCTCTACTACGGCTGCCGGCAGAAATCGTTTAATAGGGATTCTCGCCACCACTGGCATGCACCTATGGTTTTGTAAATATTTCAGTGTTAATCATCTTTCGTCGTTGACGTTACCTACCCATTTAAAATCTGACCTAATATGAGGCCGGCCTACTCTGCCTGATCATATAGCAGCATCTTTATAATATTAGCATCTGATGAGGCTGTCAAGCTGAGTGCCACCATTGTAACAAGGTACGTGTCTGTAATGGTGACCCTCTTTTCAGAGGCTTTGCCTTCAGCTTACTATCAGGCGAGGCGAAGCCAAATTGACGTGAACTATATAAAAAAAAAATAGATGGAAATAATCTTTTCCTTCTCAAGGTGGTTCAGAGATAGATAAGATAGCGGAGAAGCTGAAGAGTCTCGTGAAGGCGAGCGCCGACGACAAGCTGGACAAAGAACTGCTGACGTGTACCGAGTCGTTTGACAAGGACAGCGGCGATGGGGACAGAGAGGCAGATGGAAAAGAGAATGGTAAGAGAACACTATATTTCGTAGACATTATCTTCATGGTGAATTACCAATTGTAGCCACGTTTGTAGGTTTGATTTGAGAGGAAGAGATGATCGTGGGTCGGCCGGGGACGAGAGATGTCTCCGGCAACCTATGACCCACAGATGGCGTGCATTTTAGTTGGTTCGAGTCTGAAATACAAAAAAAAACGTGTGCGGGGTCCAAAATAAAATATACATATTTGATACTTTGTGAAGAACACGAATATCACTCATTGAAATATAACCACTTTTTAACGGATATTTTTTTTATTTTTTTCCCAAACTGTGACAACTACCATCTTTAGTCACCCCGCGACCATGGCTGCAAAACTATCCGAAAGGTCGGGCTAAAAGTAAAAAGAAAGTAAATAATCCATACTAATATTATAAATGCGAAAGTATCTCTGTCTGTGTGTCTATTACGCTTGACCGATTTTGATGAAATTTGGTAGAGACCTTGGATATAGGGCCTAAAAATAGCCTATGACATAGGTTATTTTTGGTCGCGATAACCGAAATCCACACGGGCGGAGCCGCGGGCAACAGCTAGTATTAAATAAATCGCGATAGAAGATAGAATCCCTTAAAAAGTGATTTTATTTCAATAAAATATATTTTTTTCTTATACGAGCGTTTTACACGAGCAGCCTGTGGGTTAATCATACCCGTCGGGCCGCCAGTGTCTTGCGAGTGCAATATAACAACATCTTTAGGATGCTGATGCGGCAGCCTCCATTCTGTAGCGCATCTTTAATGTTCGCTGAGGCACACACGGATGGTTTTCTCGCGATCATCCGTAAGAGAGTAGCGTCATTGTCGAGAAGAGTGAGAGACAGCGACAACGGCATCCTAAGGATGATTGCCTCCCGGTTCGACTGCCCGATACAACATAAATGGATGTGTATCATCACCGGTCAGGACTGATAAACGGTTGATACATTTATATTTGAACTATTTTTAATTTGTTTTTATGTAACTAATGTTTGTAATTTATTATTAATATGAAGATTGACGGACATTGTAATTTATTGACATTAAAAGGTATTTACATTGAAATTATAGACAGTGAAATTTATTGACATTGAAATTTATTGACATTGAAATTTATTGACATTGAAATGTATTGACACTGAAATTTATTGACACTGAAAGTTATTTACATTGGCACTTACCTACTTGTGAATATTGTAAATTATTGACATTGAAATGTAATGACAATTTATTTTATTGATATAGTTATGTGATTTGACAAAATAATGATAAATGAAAACGGGTTATTATATCTGTGTTATTTGGTGCCTATTTTATTTGGTTTTCATGTTTGTTTTTATGTGTAGATGATATATGTGAGAAATTGTATGAGAAATTATGACAACCACTGTAACTTTGACTGTAACTATGGAATTCTAATGTTCTGAAATAAACGTTCTATTATTATTATTATTATATTCCAGTAGAACTACCCGACACTCAGGACTGGGCTGAGCCGCGGCGTACCACCCGAGCCACCCACACGTGCTCGTACTGCGGGAAGGGCTTCGACCGACCCTGGGTGTTGAAGGGACACCTGCGCCTCCACACTGGGGAGAGACCCTTCCCCTGTCCTCATCCACATTGCGGCAGGACATTCGCTGATCGGTATGGATAAATATTCTAGCCTAGAACATATTACATAGCGCCACTTCTCTAACCAAACTGGAGAGGGTGTGCTGTCAGTGGGAATACTAAAGGCTTGTCTTGCTTGTCTTCTGCGCCGACGGCATAGAATCTCTCTGTAGGTACTTACAGAGTCGGCAGCACGAGTGTGACTCCCCTGGTGTTTCACTCGCCTATAGGCAACGGTAACCACTTTCCATCAGGTGGGTCGTGTGCTTGTCCGTAACCTAAGTGGTACAAAAAAAACTGGCTTGTCGTGTGGGATCTAAAACATGGTTAGGTACCTACTTTTTTGTAACTAAACACATATTACATAAATACTCGTAGGAACATGTAAACTGTGATGAAACACTGTATAGGCACACTTAAAAGTCAACATAAAGCTAATAATTATGAAAACGAGCAATGAGAAAGTTGACCCTAAGCTCCATAGAGTACCGAACGCCACTGGGATGGTGCTGGGAATGCTTGTGAACTCCTATAGATAGATAGATAGTTCTTTATTTATTGTACACCAATGTCAAGTAGGTAGCAAGTTTTATTTAATCCTATATTATTTAATCAACTCTTTTAACAATGTAATCTACTCATATAACTATTTAATCAACTCATTTTTTTATTTAATCTACTCATTTAACAATTTAATCTACTCATTTAACAATTTAATCAACTCATTTAACTATTTAATCAACTTATTTAACAATTTAATCAACTCATTTAACTATTTAACCAACTCATTGCTAGTTCGAACCTCCGCGCCCACCAGCGCACCCGCGGCCACCACTCGTGGCAGTGGCGCTGCGTGGCGTGCGACAAGGCGTTCAGCCAGCGGCGGTACCTCGAGCGGCACAGGGACGACGCGTGTAGGAAGTACAAGTAAGTATAGCAACAAAGCTTTCTTTCGAATAGTAGACATAACATTGCGGTAGTTATAATAATAATGATATTATGTGAAATAATGTATTTCGAGTTACAAAGACTCTTTGATAAAAACATTATAGATATATTATGATTTATGTCAATTTCTTACTACAATTAGCGATTCCACTGGCGTTTTCGCCAATAGAATGTCACTTTGTGTAGGGACCCAGGCGCAGGCGCGGATCCAGGCGCGGAATTAGGTTGTGGGCACAGGTACCCGAAAATGTGTGAAAAGTGCGAACTCATGTCAAGCATGTTAAATACGGCCGGGGGGGGGGGGGGGGGTCTTTGGCGGAGTTGGTCTCACATTGACCTGTTGAATTGAACGCGGCGAGACGAAAATCAAACCTTATGGAGTAGGGTGCAAATCGCAGGGGCAAATGCTAATCAGCTTCCTCGAGTCAAGGGCACAGGGCCTCTTTTTCATTAATAGTTCCTTTAAGAAAAACCCCAACAGGAAGTGGACTTGGCAACGCCGGGACTCTGCGATAAAGAACAAGATAAATTATTTAGAGATGTCTTTGTGATCAACAAGTTTCAAACTGAAAGCGATCACTGACTTATCCGATGCTCTCTAAATATCAACATCAAGGCTGAAAGATTCCGAATGATAAGGTCAACCGACCTACACCGCTCCAAGTAGCTCTAGGGTCCGAAAAGTTCCAATTGGAACTTCAAAATCGTTTCGCAATGCTGGAAACCTAGCGGCATTGACGAGAAGGCCGACATAGTGGTCAAAATATTGCAGGCAGTGTCTCGAAAGTTGTTTCCCGGAAAACGCATACAGCAAAAGTCCAAGCTCTCTTCTGAGACTCTCGAACTTATGAGGAAGAAGCGTGAACACTGAACAACCATACACACAGTCGTCTTCGTCAGATGGGAGAGCCTCAAACCAATAAATCAAAAAGCCGATACGACGCGACCTTAAACGCTCCAACACTCACTCCATCCAGGAGGCAATCGAGCGATATAGGGGGTCAAAAGCAGTTGGGAAGGCCCCATCTGACGAAACTTACAACTGAGCTATATGCAGCACGGATGAGTAAACCGACGGGACACAGCGACGAAGACCACAGATCCCCACTCACGCGCCATTACACCGAGGAGATACCAAATGTCGAGTAGTGCGAGGTAGAGGCGGCTCTCAGGCAACTGAAGAACAACAGATGCCCTGGTGATGATGGAAATTACTACTGAGGTGCTGAAAACAGGTGGCGCTCCAATCCTGAAAGAGCTAGCGAGTCTCTTTAATTCCATCATCCGGCAAGAGCTAACACCTAGGACACAGAGCGGGAGTGCGGTGGTACTGTTCTTCAAAAAAGGTGATAAGACTCTCTCACTCCTGAGCCATGTGTACAAGTTGTTCTCAAGAGTCGTCACAAATCACCTCGCGGATAAGCTCGACGAGTTTCAGCCACCTGAGCAAGCCGGGTTTCGAAAAGGCTATAGTACCGTGGCGTGGACCACATCTATACTGTTCGGCAGATTGTAGAAAAGTCGCAGGAGTACAATCAGCCGCTGTGTATGGCGATTGTGGACAACGAAAAAGCCTTCGACTCTATCGAAACTTGGGCAGTGCTGGATGCCCTGCAGCAGTGTCGTGTAGATTGGCGATAGATCAAGATGCTGAGATGTTTGTATGACACTGCCACAATGTCCATCTTGCTCCAAGACCAGAAGACGAAACCCATTAGCCTCCAGCGTGGAGTGAGATAGGGAGATGTTATATCTCCCAAACTATTCACCAACGCATTGGAGGACGTTTTCAAGACTCTGGATTGGACTTTGGCGGGGTACCAACATCCACGGTGAGTACATCTCGCATCTTCGGTTCGACGACGACTTCGTCATAGTTGCTTAGTAGTGACTTAGTAACTATGACGAAGTCGTCGTCGAACCTTATGAGACCTTATGGAGTAGGGTGCAGAAATCGCAGGAGCAAATGCTAGTCAGCTTCCTCGAGTCAGGGGCACAGGGCCTCTCAAGCTGTGCAGCATTTCGCCCAGTTGTTCCAGTGGGAACAACTGGGCGAAATGCTGCACAGCTTGAATGGAGCTTCTCGACAAGTTGGCCTGGGTGTAAACTTGGACAACACCATGATTATGTTCAACAAACATGTTGTATCGAGTCGATTTCCATCGAAGGGGTGACACTCAGAGTTGTTCAAAAATATATCTCCTGGGGCAGGTTATCCAGCTCGGTAAAAACAACTTCGAGAAAGAAATAGCCAGATCCAACTGGGGTGGGCAGCATTTGGCAAACTACGTCGGGCTTTCTCCTCCCCCCTACCACAATGCCTCAAAGGTTTTCAACCAGTGCGTCCTGCCTGCTATGACCTACGGTGCTGGATGGACTGGATGCGGAAGACGGAGGATCGGCAGACGTGGCGCATTTTCGGAGAAGCAGTGGACTGCAATATACTAACTGATTGATTGATTGACTGTACACCTCAGACCTGTGTGTGCTCCTTATAAAGGTGTACATAAAAGCCGCAATAATAGTGTGTAATTTCTGATATTGTAACAGTGTGAACAAATGCTGGTATATCGTCTATTGCACTATACACTGTGTTCCAAATCACGCGTGATTCATGATTAATTTTGGTTTTTTTTTTTCAATAAACCATAAAAAAGTGACGTCACTGGTCTATTAAGGTGGTGGGCATGCCCATATTGCCCACCCTAGTGGATCCGCGCCTGCCCAGGCGGGACTCGAACCCGCGAACTTTACCTTACAGGGGGAATGCTCTGACCACTGAGCCACCGAGCTTCGCCCGAAGCTGATCCAATTTTTTCTATACATACGTCTTGTCTTGGGGCGAAGATCGCGGGTTCGAGTCCCGCCTCAGCATTATTCGTTTTTTTTTTTTTCAAATTGAATCTAGGACTGGAACATCCTAAAAAGGGTTCACCTCATCCACGCTAGACGCTCACCAGTATCTATCCTTGCAAAATGAAATCTAGATAAAACGTCTATAACACTCAAAAATAGTATGCAACTATAGTTGCGGCATAATATGATGGCCGTTTTGATATATTACAATATGTGATGTCATCGTGAAAATAGATAACAATTTAAAAATGAACTTTTAATTAATGTAGGTGATGAAGCAATGACGCCAGTGAAAATAGCAGTATGGACGAATCAGATCACCATCATAGCGTGCCGAAACTATAGTGTCGCCAAATTCTCATATTCTACTAATATTATGTTTGGATGTTTTTATTCAATCACGCTTTAACGCATCAGCCGTTATAATGCTGGCTGAAATTTCGTACAGGATAAATCAGTCTCTTATCTAGGGAATAGATTTACATCTCAGCTTTACGCACGATTTAACCATTGCCGATCCTTTTGAAACAGTGGTACACCCAGTAGTACCTCTGGTGGTACCACAGTTATAAAAAATAACCGTAGTACCTCTGGTGGTACCACAGCTGTTATAAAATAGTTGCGAAAATGGGGTTTACATATCTTTCAAAGTGCTTTAATTAATATTGTCCAATTGTTGTATTTATCATTATCAATTTAAATTCTCGCTTATTTACAGACAACACACAAGAAACTCTACGAAATTCAACAACAATGTCAAAAGTGTACCCAAGAATGAGCTCACGGCTCCAGTGCCCATGTACGGGATCATTCGCCATAACGATACCAAGACGAACATAGAGACCACTGTGGAGTGCTGTGAGGGACCTATAGACCTGTCTATAGGGAAGAGAAGGGTGGAAGACGAGAGCTTAGGTTAAGATTAAGTTTTAAAATAAATATGGTGGACTGATTGGAAATTGATTTTTTATTTGTATACTAAAACGACCCACTGCACCACTGCTGCAAAAATGGTTTAGGTTAGATCTAACCTTATCAATTTTTGATTCGACTACTTATAACCACTAAGCCAGGGTGCTGGAACCTCCACGAAGTGCACCCTGGGTAAAGGAGACGGCAGCGCCTCTTTTCCGTAGGGTAAATTCCGGTCGTGGTGGAAGCGGCCCTTTAGAGGGCAGGCTGTTCGGAGCGTGCCACTGGTGGAACAAGTTGGTGGTACGACGAGGATAAAGGGGGTTTTTCCACATAAGACATGAGCAGAGCAGGCAAAGGGCAGGCTGGTTATCCGAGTGCGATGCTCGCCCCATTTCCGTGCTTTGATAGGGACATCGTGCTTCCAGGCCCAATGGCCCAAGGTCAAGGTCAAGGAACCTTGACCTTGGCAAGTGAGACTCAAAACAGCGTGCGGTTTTAGTCGGTTTGAGTCCAACATAAGAATCCCCGAGAAAGTTGGTACCCGTGGAGATGTCCGCACGAAAAAAAGATTTACTTGTAGGCCAATGAATTTATTTTTTTCCATTTAGCAAGTAAACATTATAGATCCGGGGCTCTAAAGTACAAGCTTTGGATGCAACCAGGATTTGCTATTAGGATTGTACTTATGTGTGAATAAAACAGATATGATTTTAGAAATAATTTATTATTACAATAAATAATGAAATAAATACAATTTTTACACCTTTGACACAAAATCAGAAATACATCAATGATACAAAGATCAATTAATACTGAGCTCAGATTAGAGACACGACTATCTTGATCAACGACCATTGGGTTGATCAACACCCACTACGTTGATCAAAGAACTGTTTTTCTACCATGCCTTCACAAGAAGCTCGAACCGGTCACAAAAGTGGATGAAAGCGCGCATCGCCACTTGTAGCCGGTGGTTGACACAAAAACAAAATAAAGTGAATATTTAAGAGGGCTTCCATACAACAAACTTTATTTTAAAGGTGTTTTAGATAACAGCCGTACCATTATCTAGCTCCCTTTAAAATCATTTTTTTAAATTTAAAAGTCAATTTATATTGTGCGTCGTAAAACAGTTGATTACATCAACCAGTTTGGCGGCATATTGTAGAAAAGAATGACAAATGTATGGGATTTGACGTTTATGACAAGCGTTGACGACTGTCATATACGTCAAATCCATTTGTCATGTTATTCTACAATACACCGGCCAACGAAACGAATTGCCTCTTGTCTGGGGGCAGTTCGTTGATCAATTCTTATGTGTGTCAAAAAACTGTCGTGTCTGAAATCTGCGCTCAGGCTAAGCGATGTATTCCTAACTAAAATACGAACAACATACATAAAATAACGTTAAACACATAATTATAACGAAGCGTTTGCAATATCTTAAGCTGAATAAAGTATTAAAAGAAGTGCTCATACAACAATTATACTTCGACGTTGCATCCTCGAGATTTATTATTCACTTGGTAGTCCACTTCTCATTCTACTAGGCATCGCACAATATTTTAGAGATCTAGAAAAAAAAGGTTTAGTACCCCCGCCTCCGGCTCAGCCGGCGGCGGCGCTACCGTCTTATGTCATTCGCTTTTCTTGTGCGGGCATCGCAACACCTATTAAATTAAATTAAATATTTTTCTGTGAATTCTTATATACTTTGCCAGTTTTTCGTGTGTATTAGGCAAAGTGAATAAGGGGAAACGTAAACAACGCAAAAGTAAACACGTTCGTAAGAAAATTAGGCGATTAGAAAATCAATTACGAAATTATTCTTCAGACACTCGGATGAGGGTAAGTCGTGAACTTTTTTACTACTTTTTTCCAAGTAATACGGTCGGGTTACACATGTAACTTTACTATGGTATATTATAAATTATAAATACGAGTCTATTAGACTCTTACAAACTAGCTTGTCATACCTACATGGTACAGCGCAATACATGGTACAGCGCAATACGATGATAAGAAAACCTAACGTTCTTCTCCGTTGCTCCATGTTATTTTGGGAATAAATAGGTACTTTTGTGTACATAACCTGGCAAGATCCTACTATCGGTGACGTAATCACAGTCGATAAATTATACTTACCCTTTACGGGTACCTAGTGAAGGTGGTCATACTGCGTGACGCGATCACAGCACACCCATATATTTATTTCAACTCAAGCGGTACATTACTCGCTATACTCCGTGACGTGAGCACGGCTGATAGTGATAAAAGTCTCGTGTCGTAACGTGAGTACGAACAATGACTCAAAAATATTTCCGCTTAAGCGGTACATTACTCGCTATACTCCGTGACGTGAGCACGGCTGATAGTGATAAATCCTCTTTATACTTATATATCCTCTAATAATTTATTGTACTCTCAATAATGCACCTACTGAGTTTTCTCTGCACCACCTTTGGTTGACTGGTAGAGAATGCCTGTGGCATTAAGTCCGCCTATGTACTTGTGCATGAAGTTTTATAAATAAATAAATAAAAGTCTCGTGTCGTAACGTGAGTACGAACAATGACTCAAAAATATTTCCGCTTAAGCGGTACATTACTCGCTATACTCCGTGACGTGAGCACGGCTGATAGTGATAAAAGTCTCGTGTCGTAACGTGAGTACGAACAATGACTCAAAAATACAAAAATGACCTAGATGTCATTAAAAATACACTACTACGAAAGTAGTAAGAGAGGTAACGCAATCGTTCCTGTTTTGTAGTAACAGAATTGCCTAACGTGGATAACACTCACATAAGTGACGCCGTGGGCCGACTCAGCCGCAACTATTCAAAGCTGGGAACTGCGCTCCGATTCTGACGGGAGCTTACCATCTTCACATGTCAGATCCCTAGTGTTTCCCGCTCCTACACAAAATGTAAATAAAGACAATCCAGGTCCTTGCCTGAGCTGGCCCTCCAATATCTTCTGACCCAACTCCTACGGAGCCAACACTATCGAGGTTCAACCCAATGGAAGAAGCCGCAAATTCTAGCTCCGACTTGGCTAATGCGACAGTTAGCTCCGACTTGGCTAATGCGACAGTACCACTTTCCAGTGATATCTTAGAGGCCCTTGGGATCCAAAGAGGAAAGATGAGGTCCTTGGTCCTGCTATTCCCGATGAAATCTCTAAAGGTTGGGGGCGTATCTTAACGGATGGCCTTACTAAAAAGCAAAACAGGACTGGAGATACCTGACAGGACCTTCATTCCAGACAACTCTCGCCTGGCTAAAGCCTCTTTATTAAATCCCGAAATCACACCAGCATTGGGTGATCCAATTAGAAATAGTGATAAACTTTCACAAAAAGCCCAAGACCATCTCGGATTAGGAATTGCAGGACTGACACACCTTACCTCAGACATTGGGTAAAAAAGGGTTGGTACTCCGGAAGAAAGTCTCTGAGGTTAGTCAAATCTTCTTAGATTTACAAAGACCAGGAGGAGACTAGTTATACCCTCCTCTATGATCGCGGGCGTTAAAAGAGACACATTTCTTTTCGGAGAACTTCTAAATGAGAAGATAAAGGCGCAAGCTATAGATCAGGTAATATCCCATGCAGGTCGTCTTCGCCACTTCCTACAGGAGTGGAAAAACATTACCGACGATCCTATGGTACTTACAGTAAATTCAGGGTATTCATATCCCGTTCAAAAATTCCGTGGTACAACATTATGTACCCGAAAACATTAACCTTTGCTTTGCCGAGAAACAAATAGTTCTAGAAATATCTAAATTATAGGTACTCGGGGCAATTATAAAGTGTGATTAATGTGATTATAAACCTGGTCAATTTTTATCAAAAAAATTCCTAACTATTAAAGGTGACGGTACATTTAGATTTATTCTTAATTTGAAAAACCTTTTGCGGAGGTAATATATAAACCACTGATGTTTATCTCTGTTTATTTACCGACCGTTGTTGATTGAAGTAATATCTAATTAATTAAATAACAGTTCTTGTATACTATTAGTTTCTACTGTATGTAGTACTATACAAAAAGTAACTTAATACCAAAACAGGCATAGATATTTTTAGGATTTGAATTAGATTCACGTGGTATGTGTTTGAAATTACCGAAAACGTACAAAATTAACGGATTACATCTAAAAGATTTCTAAACGACACTTTATGCCAATATTTAGGACTCTTGTGCTCCGCCTGTCCTGCAGTGTCGTACGGTTGGTCATATACCAAACGATCCGAACGCGGGAAATTCTTTAGCATTAAGAGAATGCAATGACGACTATGACCTCAATATGGCAATACCCCCTTATTTTTTTATTTAAAACTTTATACATTATTGATGATAACACACTGGTACTTTTTCCAAGATTTTTATTGTTAGCCTAACCGGTTTTGCCTCACGGCATTCTGAAAGGTTTACATTGACGATTATGAACATTTGGCTTATTAAAGACTACAATATAATAATATTTCATTTATGTAGGTAGTTTTTACTAATTATGTATACCAGTATCAACTTTTTTCCCCATAATTTGGGGAAATAATTTTTTAGTTCAGCCTTACATTATTTTTGTAAAAATTAACATATTAAACATAACACAATGTCAAAATTATGTCACAATTTACATTACAAATTTAAATTTCAGATACAAATGGACATGTCAAATAAAAGTAACAATGTCAAGTTGCCTGTAAGATATTGCTTTTAGCGATAAGGCCGCCATTTGTACATTACCTAATTATGTTTGCCATTTATTTTATGTATACTTTTCTTTTTGTTTGGTGTACAATAAAGTTTATTTCTATTCTATTCTATTCTAATATTATAAAAATAAATTAAATTTAGAAATAAAATAAATCAATTTTAACAGTAGCGCTAGATACCTACTCTATCATTCCAAAAAATAGTTGACACGTATGGCTGTCCTGAAATAGACCTCTTTGCAACTAAAAATAACGCCAAATGCTTAATATACACCTCATGGCATCGAGATCCCGAAGCTTATAATGTAGATGCATTTACTATAGACTGGAGGGGGGAATATTTCTTTTACGCCTTCCATTGATCTTGAAATGCTTACAGAAAATTGTTAATGATAATACCACGGGCTTAATCGTAGTTCCATACTGGCCAAGCCAGTTCTTTTCTTAAATTGTCCAAATTAAAGCCTGTACACTTTAAACCTAAGCCAGGTTTGCTATTGCCTCCTTCCAGGACCCGCCACCACCTTTAGAGGCGACTTACCCTGGTGTCATCTCTATTATCAGGGGAGCGTACGCAAGACAATCTTTGAGTGCCGAGACAATAGATATTATGATTGTATCATTGTCTACAAATTCGATTAAACAATACGATAGTGCTATTAAAAATGGTGGCAATTCTGCACTGATAGAAATTTGAACTATTATGTAATAGATATCCCTATAATATTAACGTCTGTAATATCACAGTTTGCAGCAGGTGCTAGCTATTCTACTTTAAATACTCTCCGATCGGCCTTGGCTCTGTTTTTAGACAAACAAGTAGGTAATGATGATGAAATAGATGGATTTTTAAGGGTATATTTGAGATTAGACCCAACTTTCTTAAATACAAGTCAACCTGGGACCCGAATTTAGTGCTGGACCTATTGGCCACATGGTACCCAAATGACGCATTGAGTAATAGACAAACTGTCTAAAAAATTGACGGCCTTTTCGCGCGTTGTCAACTGCACGACGAGTGCAGACGCTATCTTAGATTCGTTTGGCTAATGTCAATGTCACCACCGATAATAATTAACGACGTAATTAAAACATTTGCACCAGGCCGCGCAATGCCGACATTATTCATTCAATTTTTTCCTAATAAGCAACAAATATGTCCCGCGAGGACATTACTTTCCTACACCGAAGCTACTAAAGGTTACCGGGACCATCCACAAACCGATAGGTTAATACCAACCGTTAAAAGACCCGTCCATAACACAACCGCTTCAACTATCAGCCGTTGGATTGAAAATGTAACGACGGAAGGTGGAGTCAATACCACTGTTTTCTGGGCGCACAGCACGCGCCATGCTACCACCTCAGCAGCTGCTCGGAGGGGCATATCCGTCGATATTATAAAGAAAACCGCGGGATGGACCGGAAACTCCCTCGTAATTGCAAGGTTTTATAACAGACCTTTGGCCATGGAGGATGGTAATAGCTTCGCAACAATGGTATGTGATTCTGACTGAATATTTCATGTTAGTCCTTGTTAGTTACAACACTAATAGTGTAAGATTAAATCTATCTCCTTTGCACAAATTTTCTTTCGGTTTCCCACCTATTTCACGCCATCGCTAAACATCTACCAAGTGAATAATAAATCTCGAGGATGCAACGTCGAAGTATAATTGATGGTTAAACAAACTTACCTGTAAGTGAAGTTTGACCATAATTATGCGAGACGTTGCATCCGAAGAGATTTATTACCCGCCCAATCCCCGGCATGCTTATTACCAAAAGGCAAGCCTCCCGATTGCGTGAAATAGGAAATAGCTCTAAAATGAATGACATAAGACGGTAGCGCCGCCGCCGGCTGAGCCGGAGGCGGGGGTACTAAACCTTTTTTTTCTAGATCTCTAAAATATTGTGCGATGCCTAGTAGAATGAGAAGTGGACTACCAAGTGAATAATAAATCTCTTCGGATGCAACGTCTCGCATAATTATGGTCAAACTTCACTTACAGGTAAGTTTGTTTAACCATCAATTATTTTCATTAAAAATTACGTCTTGGCACGTATTCATAAGACAGTCGTGATTTTTTAAATATTTTTTTGAATCATATATTTTTTTTGTATATACAATAGAATAAGGACCATAATATTATAACATATTATATACGAGTATGTACACATTTTTGTTTTATTATATACATCATAGTGAACTGTTTTACAAAGTTTATTAGAGAAAGGTAATCCTTAAATTAAAAAAAGCTGTTGCCCGCGGCTCAACCCGCGTGAATTTCTAATCCCGTTCCCGATGCTAACCCTCCCCGATATCATGATTTCTATTGGTACAAGAATTTTTAAAATCGGTTCAGTAGATCCAAAAATTACCCTCTACAACGACACAAACTTTACCTCTTTATAATAATAGTTTAGAAGAATAGATTTAAAGTTATTGTGGTTGATCGCGAAATAAATATAATTATGATCTTTATTCTAATGTATTAATAAAAAAAACTTAACTTTTAGTAATGTTTATCAGTTAGATTGATTTTAAAAACAAAGCATAAATCTATGTGTATGTTAAACCTTTTTTGGACACTATAAGAAGACGATTGCAATAGAAAAAATATACATTATTAAGATGTTTTTTTTCAGTTATTCAATAAGTTTAATTACGTATCGGTAACATTGTCTATACATAATGTGTAGAGGTATAAAAATATCGCGTGTTACCCATGGACCCTCCGCAATGCCCCGCCGTTGGGTCCACGGGGTATATACCAAAGTTCAAAATTATTGTGCATTTTAATTTCAAATTGTGGTTTACAACTGTGTAAATTTTGAAAATATGGACCATATATTATACAAGAAAACGAACGACTTAAATAGGGTGAATAGGGATCATTAAGTTGAATAGAGGTATGAAATTAAAATATTTACAAGTCGCTTGTGCGACATCACAATTTTATTTACTTTGAAAGCAATTTTTTTCTTACTCAATACACGTGTTAGTAGCTGTGAGTAGGTCTAGAGAGTAGAGTCCAATTCGCCTTTACGTTGTTTATTTTAAAGGTTCGAATGTTTCCTCGCAAAGAACTGTGCAAACTCCTTTTAAATTTAACGTAGTTGGCAAAAAAGTCAATTCACTACTATTCAGTTTTCATTTTGCTAAATAATTGCGATATGAACTTTTACTAACTAGACTTTCAATAATCGGTTTAAAATATACAATTATTTACAAGATATGAGATGATATGATACATTATAAAATACATAAATAAATTAAACATGAAGTTTTTATTTTATTTTACAAAAGCATATATACATTAAACATCAAGATATGATAGCACTTAAATGGCACATCAAGATTGGCCATAATATAGACCGACCGTGACCATTGTACCGCGCCCTAGGTACGCGCGGCGTGGCGGGGGACGAGGTAAAGAAAGATAAAGTTAGAGCATGAGACGAGAGCAAGCGAGATACCGCCGTGAGCGTTGGCGGCGGACTGACCAAATCTGACGGTCGATTGGTCGATACTCCCCGGTCTCGCCGCGTACATACCTAAGGCGCGGTACAGCGGTTACGGTCGGTGTATAGTAAAAATTATATTAGAATTTAAAATATTATTCGAAGTATTTTATGAAGAATAGTACATTATGGTACAAGTGAGCAACGTTGGTGATTACCGCCGAGGCGCCATTGAGACCCGAGCCGCCAGGCGAGGGTCTTAAGACAGCCGAGGACGGTAATCATCATGCTCACACGTGCCATACGACGTTTTACAACACACCTGCGAATAAAATAATACTACAAATACTAAATAAACAATACTACAAATTAATTCGTTTTCCTATGCGCGCGCATTTAACAATGGCGGTCGACCATATTTAAAAAAAAATGAGGTTTGAACTTAACTTTTTTTTACTCTGTTTTTTTTTCTGTACTTAGAGAAAAAAAAAAGTTAAATTTGAGCGAAAATTTTGTTTTACACAAGTAAGTATTACAAGTTGAAATTATTTATTTAAATACGAAAATGCATCAAATGACCATACAATAGGCGTATTAATTTATTCGTACTATTAAACACGTTATTTTTTGTATCAAAACTTTTTTAAGAACATAGACAATTATAGACACTTCCTATAAAATTTAAAAAAGAATCTATAACTCACTTTTGTGAATAATAGTAATGAAAAAGTCACAGTTTTATAATAGGTGTCATTCCGTGCTTAATTGCGGTAAAATAATATCACTGTTATGAGCAGGTGTGTTGTAAAAGATATTTAAATTTCAACAAGCCATGGCTTGGTAATTTTTTATAGTCGCCACAAAATATACGGGCGTTAGAGTCAACTTGAGACCACTGCAAAGTCAGCCCGCTGGTTCAGTTGACCACTGTCAGTAATATTATTATTCGTTGACTCGAATACTCAGTAACTTAGTCGTCGGGCAACTCATCCCTGGGTTTGAATTGACCACCGACTGTTTTATTATTGGTTGACTCGATCTACTTAGTAACACAGTCGTCAGGCAACTCATTCCAGGGGTTCAGTTGACCACTGACAGCTTTACAATTGGTTAACACGACCCACTACTCAGTAACTCAGTCGTCGGGAACGTAGCCATGCGGTTCAGTTGACCAATAACAGTTTTATTACTGGTTGACTCGATCCAATCAGTAACAGTCGTCGAGCAACTCATCCCAGGGGTTCAGTTGACTACTGACCGTTTCATTAGTGGTTGACTCGACCCACTACTCAGTAGCTCAGTCGTCGAGAAACATTGCCCGCAGGCCCAGTTGACCACAACGCTAATATAAGGCATTGCCTTTTAATCAAAATAAACTTATTTTACCAGACAGAGAAGGGTCGTTGAAGGTAGTTAGTAAAGTGATCAATACCGAAACTTCTTAAACATTTTTTTTATGAACGTTAACTATTAATGCACAGTGGTTCCAAACATTTTCGACTTACATAATCATTTTGCACTCACAACTTGACTAGAAGTAGTAGACTATAAAATTTATTTATTTTATATTATTTTATTTTAATAAAATAAATAAATGCCTAAAGTCTGGATACTACACTGAGTCCCTTGGTAGCGTACCGTATTAGTTTTGTCCGTCTGTACAGCCGATAGGGATTAGTGTAAATAACGAGATTCTCGCTTTGCCAGATCAAAACTCGTTCACTATAAAATACTTATGCACAAGTGAACGATCATATTATTTGTTCATATAGCATTTCTAAGGGTGCTTATATAAAAAACAGGTTAGCGGTATCGGCTATCTACCCCGACAAGTTTCCATAGCAACAAAAATGATGATAGTACGTCGTTTACGTTCTAACACCACATATGGTAAAAAAACAATCGCAACGCATTCGCGCCATTATGCTTATAGACACAAGGGCGAGAATACTTTGTGATGTTTTTTTGACAAACGACGAATTGACAGGATAGCAACCGATTGCCAATGCCGCTAACTTGTTTCTTTATACAGGGTGATTTTGTAGTCGTTTCGGAGCGAAAGATTTAGGGCACAGTTTCGATAGCGAAAGCGTCTGGAAGTATTAATTTGGCGAAAAATAAACTTTTTTTTAATAATGTATGGGAATAATGTACAGGTGAAAGGCATAATGTATGGGGATTGTAAAAAAAAAAATTTTTTTTCGCCAAAGTATTACTTTCAGACGATTTTGCTAACGAAACTGTGCCCAAAATATTTCGTTCCGAAACGACTATAAAATCACCCAGTATAAGCAGCCTTACAAGGACAGAAGTCGACTGTTACGGGTTCTTCTGAAAATCTAGTGTAATTAGTAAGACCCGAGGAAGGTAGTTTGTACCTCATAGGAATCATTAAGCCATCTTAAGCTAAGTGATAATAAATATACAATTTAGAATGTTTTTTTATTAATTGATGTCTGCTACAATATTAATTTAGCAAAAGAAACTGGTTTGCGATAATACTTTCATACAGGTTATCTATCGATTATAACCAAGGCAACGATCGAGTAGTTTATATAAATCGATAGAATCCGATCGAATAAATAATACTACTAATGCCGATCAAACTGACTTTCAAATATTGATCGAATAGTTTACAAATATGGATCGAACAAGTTACAAATATAGATCGAATTCGCTTTCAGTTATAAGTGGCAGACAAGCACATGGCTTACCTGATAGAAAGTGATGAATGACTTTACGATAATAATAAAAAAATATTATGTAAAAAAATCACACCGCATAGTTCAGAGCGGTCATCGAGTTCGGTCTTAATTTACTTAGAATTTAATGCTAATTGGATTAAGACACATTACGCGATTTATTGTAGCCGATATTATTATAAACTTAAGCGCTATGCTAAGCAAACACATCACAAAGGCACCTCACTATCAATAAATGCACTTATCATAATAGGTTTTAATGACTATAACACTTTTTTATGGGCAAAGATTGAGCGTGCCACATTTGTATACATGAATTTGTCTATTTGCATTGGTCTACACCGAAGTTACGGGCTATTGGTAAAATGAAAAACATTTAACCCGCAATCAGGCCCAAAGACTGCACGTAAGACTGATATATGCCCATCCAGTAACACCCAAAGGAGTAACACTGTTACTCGTTGGAAAAAAAATTCCCAACGGGTCACAGGTGTTACTGGATGCAACAGTTTTTGTCCCAATGAGTCACAGGTGTTACTGGATGCAACAGTTTTTGTCCCAACGAGTCACAGGTGTTACTGGACGCAACAGTTTTTGTCCCAACGAGTAACAGGTGTCACTGGATGCAACAGTTTTTATCCCAACGAGTAATAGGTGTTACTAGATGCAACAGTTTTTGTCCCAACGAGTAATAGGTGTTACTGGATGCAACAGTTTTTGTCCCAACGAGTGACATGTGTTACTGAATGCACCATTACACTTCATTCGGCCTAAACCTTACCGAAAAATCTCGAAAAGACGCCACGCATTTCGCGTAAATTGGGTTTCGGAAGAATGTTTCATGGGAACGCCCCAGGGTAACAATATTGATATAGTGAACACAGCGGAAGTGTCACCGTTAACGTGACGGCCATGTGACACTGCCCAATGACACCACTGGTAGTGTCAAGTGTATTCTATCCCTATGAGACCACCGGTAGTGTCAAGGGTATTATTCTATCCTTTTGACACCACCGGTAGTGCTAGCTGTGCACTTTGAAAATACCCTTGATTTTCAAAGCGCACAGCTATATTTACGATACATTTACATTTATTTTTAAGTTTTGAGGTGACTGTTAATGATCCATAATTTGTTTTCCTAGTCAATAGATTCTTTAGCAGTTATTCTCAGCCAAAAACTTCATATCTGAATTTTGAGTAAAACCCACAGTGAGATTATTTTTCTCTACGGCGACTATGAGCATGATAATATAACGGCTGATTTTATACAATTTAAAAAAAAATCCATACATTATTCTGTTCACCTCAAAAATATTTCCATACACTATATTTTTCGTTATATATATTCTTCCAGGCTATTTTGCTATAGTAACTTTGCCCAAAATCTTTGGCTCCAAAATGACTATAAAAGCAGCCGGTATACATAAACGCAGACGGTCTATTTATACATATAATGGTATTTACTGGAGTAAGACAAAATTGCGTTTTTAGTTAGACGAAAAACAACATTTATTGCCTTTACTTCCTATTTTTACAAATAATCTCCAAAACTTATCAACTTATAATATCTTTTACAATCCGATAACAGTTTGTGACACTGACATCACACTCAAGCTCTATGAACAATAAAACCTTATAAGAGTATAGTAGTGACACTCTTTACATCTCCCACCCTCGGAAAGAACACATCAAAATGATTGTTCGATTAAGAGCTAACCAACACCGGGGATAATTTAGTAACATGGTAGAAGTTTGACTCCGCCTTCTTATGTCCAGCATCAACTTCATAGATTGAATTTGAAATCTTTCTTAGGATTTTGTATGGTCCAATCCTTAATTCATCCATTTTCTTCCTATTCAACCGGTTTCCGTTTTGTACATAAACTCTATCGCCCACTTCGAATTTGTATTCTTGTCTATAGAGATCATATATTTTTTTATTGTAGTTGTGAGATTTCATTGAATTTTCAAATGCTAGTTCTCTGTCTCTTTTGAGATCGTCTATTGTGCATCTTGATTTCAATTCCAGTGGCAAAATATCCATTTTCTCTCCTTCCAAAAGATATTTTGGGGTAAACTTAGTGACTGTATGTTCTGTTTCATTATATTTTTCTACACATTTTTGTGCAATAGTTGTCCATGCTGTTTTCTTTTCCCCTTCGTTTATTTTGCACCTTATCTTATTTACTAGAGTTTGGTTTAGCCTTTCATTAAGTCCATTTGAAAATGGTGCGTCCACAGCAGTGAATACCAACATTATATTTTTCTTTTTCAGGAAGTCCTTGAATTCTTTGGAATTTATACCAGGGTATTGGTCTGTTAATACCATATCAATATGATTGCTTTGTGTCACATTTTTTATCAACTTGATGAAATCATTGGAGTTTTGATTTTTTGATGTCAAAATATAAGCAAATCGTGTAAAATGATCAACCAGGAGGTGTAAGTATTTTTTTGTAGACCGTGATCCTCCGAAGCCTCCAATAGTATCAATTGAAATAATCTCAAATGGGCGTGTTGCTGGGCCTAAATGGGACATCAAACCAAATTTTGAATTCCTTCTTGATTTGTTTTTTATACAAATATCACATTCATCACAATGTTTTTTAATATTTGTAATGATATTCTTTGCTGTATAGAAAGGGGTTATTTTATTTATCATCTGGGTTCTGCCAATGTGACAGTAATTATTGTGGACATCTCTAATTAGTGTTTTACTAAATGCTTCCGATAGTATAATTTTATTTATTCTTTTATTTTTTTTGTAATAAATATTATTCTCCAGTATAAACTTTGATTTTCCATTTTGTAGATTTAGGTTTGTGTCTTGGTCCCTTTTTATATCTGCTATGTTTATTAAGTTTACAACTTTTAAAAAATCTTCAGTATTTTCATAAGGTTCTAAGACTGGATTTCTGCTTAAGCAGTCTGCTTCTTGATTTGATTGACCCGGGTTATATTTTATCTTAAAATTGTATTGGGATAAATAATAAGTTAAATCACCCAGTTCTTCATCAGTTCTAGACTTGATGTTCAGATTTTCCAATGGTTTATGATCTGAATATACTATAAATTCTTTATTCATAAGCCAGTGTTGCCAATATTGTACAGCTTCCTTAATTGCCAGGCATTCTAAATATATTGCCTTCTTTTTCTTTTGGGTGTCTGTCAATTTCTTTGAAAAATAAGCTACAGGTTTATTCACTCCGTTTTCATCTTCCTGTTTTAACACAGCTCCCACTCCCTTAATACTGGCATCAGTGTAAATTTTTATTGGTTGTTCTGGGTCAAATATTCTTAAAATTGGTTTTGAACATAGTAATTCCTTTATTTTATCAAATGATTTCTGGCATTCTTTGGTCCATATAAATTTTACATCTTTCCGTAATAAATTGTGTAATGGGTCTAGAATAATAGCAATGTGTGGTACAAATTTATGATAAAAGTTTACTTTCCCAAGGAACTGGCGTATGTTTTTCCTTGTTTCTGGGATGGGGAAGTTTCTGACAGCTGTTAAATAATCTTTAAGAGGTCTAACTGAATTATTTTCTATTATGTGTCCCAAATACTTAGCATGATTGTTTGCAAAAGTGCATTTCGAGAATTTCAATCTAAATCCTTCTGTTTGTATTGCCTCAAGTAGTTTTGATATATGTATTATGTGTTCCTCGAAATTTTTAGAAAAAACTAAGATATCGTCGATGAAATTCACTGCAAACTCTGATAGATTATATTTTCTTATTATGTTGCTCAATATTCTTTGGAAAATAGCCGGCGCGGTCTTTAAACCAAATGGAAGGCATGTCCACTGGAAATGGCCTTCTTGTGTAACGAATGCCGTCTTATATTTATCTTGAATTTTCAACGGAATAGACCAAAATGCTGAATTTATATCAAAAGTGGAATAATACTCACAGTTTACAGTCTTTACCATCAAGTCTTCAATCAAGGGGAATGGCTGTGATTGAGGGACGACCATTTTATTCAATTCCCGGAAATCTATGCACAGTCTTGATCTTTTCCCATCTTCCTTCTTATATGCCAAGGTAACCGGGGCAGCAAAAGGGCTATATGATTCCTCAATTAAGTTGTGCTTCAACAGTTGTGATATTTGATTTTCAATTTCTTTTCTATCATCAGCTGTACATCTGTATGGGCGTTTGGAGCAATATTTATCTACTATTAAGTCTATGTGAGCTTCATAACCTCGTACCGTACCAACGTCGTATTTGTCCTTAGCAAAGACTGATTTGTATTTTGTTAATAATTCATCAATTTCAGTTTGTTTACATAAATCTATGTGGTTTACTGAAATTTCAAATTTACTGAAGTTAATATGTTCATTGAAATTTACTTCACATCTGTTTAAATGGTCCATTTCTTGTTCCTGTACCTCAGAGAACAGCGTAACATCTTGTTCATTTTTGTCTTTCTCTTTTTGTGGATTAGTTTTACATTGTATGATATTCAACTCTTCATTTTGGGTTAATTTAAATTTTTTTATACAATCCAAACCAATGAGAAAATCATAATGAAAATTTTCATTATCTATCACAAAAATATTCATTTTTCTTTCAATGTCATATATTTTTATTTTCAATGTTACCATACCTTTTGTTTTCCTTTCACCATTAATAGTTTTCAAGTTTGCTGTTTCTTTATCAAGTGTGTCTTTTTCTTTTTCATGTATTTTCAATAATTTTGCATTAATTAACGACACATTTGAACCAGAATCATAAATAGCGGTAACTTTTAAAGTGTCATTTAATAATAACTTTACTTTTATTAATGGTGGCACTTCTAGTTTTTTGGATTCTCCTTATTCAGTTCAATTTCTAATTCGGAGTTATTGACACTTTTCACAACCGAATTTTTATTTTTCTCATTAAACCAGCATGTTTCCTCTGGATGAAAACGTTTCCCTTTGTTCTCAGTGAAACAAATTTGGCATGGTTTTTTTTCTTCATTTTTTTTTGTTTTTATGTCAGAGGTGAGGTTCTTTTTTTCATATTTGTTCCTCCCTACAAGATGTTCTAATTTTCCTATCTCGTTGTAGAGATCTTCCGTTTCTTGTAACGTCTCACGGTCAATTCTATCACTTACGTAATTAGGCAGGCCTGCGGCTATAAGGTCTATAAGAGTACCAGTATCAATCGTCCTTCTAACCTCTAATAACAATTTTTCTTTTTTTAATGCATACTCAAGCAATGAACCCGTTTGATATTTAAATCCAAGAGCATATCTGATCGGCGACCAACCCTTGTTTCCAAATGTTTCACAGAAGCTTTTTTCCCATTTAATCCACTCTGATTCTACTGTAAATTTCATTAACATACAACTGTACCAATTCACACTAGAATATTCTAAAAATTGTTTTAAAATTTCAATTTTTTTCCTGTCTTCATCAATGTGGAAACGTTCACATTCTTTGTTGAAATCCTTGATCCATTGGTGAGCATTAGCATTTCTACCAGTGAATTTTTCAATCACAAAATCTTTTGAAATTTTCCCTAAATTTTGAGTTTCAGATTTCTTTTGCTTTTCTTCAAGTAATTTCTCTAAAAGTTTCTCCAATGTTTCATTTGAGCCTTTAGTCAAAGATTTTTGATCATTTATGTTTTCCACAATCTCTTCAAGGTAATAGTCATTAAACTGTATATTTTGTTCACCGTCTAAATATGTTTTTGATATCTCATCAGTTAAAGTTATCCATATTTTCCTTGTCTGATGTCTTTTATTCAATGTTTTTCTTATCCTGGCATAGTTTGCTGTATTTATTATTAATTGATGTAAACTTGCAGGTTGATATTCGACCGGTATGCCAAAAGTTTGACCATCAGGAGTTCCTATTGATGTTATGCAAATAATGTTCGATTTTCCATCCGTCGTCGATTTTACACAAAAATCAAATCTTAATTTTTCCATAAGTACTTCTTGAAGTAATTTCTGAAAATGTTGTTTTATAATGGTATTTACTGGAGTAAGACAAAATTGCGTTTTTAGTTAGACGAAAAACAACATTTATTGCCTTTACTTCCTATTTTTACAAATAATCTCCAAAACTTATCAACTTATAATATCTTTTACAATCCGATAACAGTTTGTGACACTGACATCACACTCAAGCTCTATGAACAATAAAACCTTATAAGAGTATAGTAGTGACACTCTTTACATACATAGTATAGAATAAGACCGTGGATTAAATAATCATTTTGATGCCGGACTTTGCCCACTTTGCCCATAATAACATTACATTTAATAACTGAAGCATAAATAAAGGGGTCACAGACAACAATTATAATATGTAAATATTACACACAAAATATCTTACGACATATTTATAATATAGACTTTATAACAATGTAGTACAGTACAAAATTGTGCGACTCATTCGGTATTCATTATTTGGACGTATATTGAGGACAATAATTAAGGGTTGTTATTTATTATAACGAGGAACACACTACGCCGCTCTGTCGCGGACTTAATGTTATAACATGTATTGCATACGGACGCTGAGGTCAATATTGTCGGAAACGTAAAGACTAGACAATTATTGCTACATGTAAGATTTGTTGACAATGATATTAAAAAACTCTCGACTTCACACTATCTAGGTTTTTTCACAAACTTTGCTTTAAAAGATACGAAAAATCTTGTACATAATATCTATCTATACCTTAGTACATCTATCATTATATATGTATTTAAACAGAGGTCATACCGACTGATTTATAATGGTTTTGGAATGAAATATTTTGGGCACAATTTCGATAACAAAATCGCCTGGAAGTATTAATTTGGCGAAAAAAAAAATTTGTAAATCTCATACATTATTCCGTTCACCTCTACGTTATTCGGTTCACCTTTACATTATTCCGTTCACCTCTACATTATTCTGTTCACCTCTACGTTATTCGGTTCACCTCTAAATTATCCCGTTCACCTCTACAAAGTATTACACGATTTACTATCGAAACTGTGCCCAAAATATTTAATTCCAAAACGACTATAAAATAACCTGGTATAAAAATACAACAAAAATGTCCACCGAAATCCACTACTACACAAATAAAATATTTTCTTTTTAAATATTAATGACTTGAACAACAGCGACATTAACTTACTTCTAAAAAAATACATGATATTGTTTATGGAAGTTTACGAGTATATCACACATTGAAATGAAACTATTTTTTTGATATTCAAAAGTGAACATCCAAGACTTGAACACACTCAGTGCCTTAAAGGGAATACTTTGACCATCTGAGTTGACAAGTCAGCGTCAAAACGATCTTGACTGCAAAGTCTCAAAATGATCTTAATACCAAGATATTATTGAAAAAAATAATCAAATTTTAATGAAATTATTTTATTGAAAAATGTCCAACAACTGGTCTAGCTGCAATGCTCCCATATCGCTATTGGGTTGTGCAGGTCAGATGGCATTCGCTTCACGTAAAATTTCAAAGTTAGACTGGTAAAAGCGGACCCCTTACTCCAAGGTGAAAGCTTCGGATGCGACTGGGATTACCGCTAGGATGAAGATGAAAGTGTTTTACTGATTTAAATTGTATTATCGTCCGAACTAAAGGTGTGTATCAAATATCAGAACAATCAGTCAACAGGAAGCGAAAATACCAAGGGATTAGGATCATTGAGTACTTTGCTAGTCAATAACGATTTGCTGCTGACTGTACAATCGTCTTGGAGCGAATATTTTTAACTGAACGACAATAGGAAAGAAAGCTTTAAAAAAATGTCACAATATAAACTTTTAATACGGAAATCACACTCCGTCCATTGGTCGCGAGAATAGATACAATTTTTGACGCAGGTGAAGTCCCGGGTATAGACTACAGTATTGTTAAAATCTCGCTGCAGACTCGAGCAGCTATTTTGAAGTTTTTTTTTGTTGTAACTTAATTTTTTACTTGAGGCCACACCAACTCGATGAGATTGTACTGACAGTGGTGAGGCGGCAAGCGGATAACTTCATGACCATGCTCCAAAGCCATTTGATGAATGCCCGTGAGTGGCAATGAGAGCGAAACACTCGAATGAGTTATGACCGAGTCTGCAGCGAGATTTTAACTATACTATAGTAGTAGGTCTTGCAGTGATAACAATAATTAAATATAGAATAGTAGACGCCCATGATATACAAGGCGAGGACTCAGTTATGCGTTCTCGGAAATCTGTGGTTAAACTCAAAGGACGGGTAGTCACTTCAGTATCGAGATAGATCATACATTTGTACAAAACTTACGCTAACATATTTACAATGGCGGCGGTTCTCTGATGCCTTCACTGTGTCGGGTCCGGCCAGCCAGCTCCAGTATCGCTTTAGCTTCAGGGTTCGTATCCAGGACGCTCACGTCACGCTCATCCTGTGGGTACAAATATTATGTGTTATAGACCGACCGCCAGGCTACGTGGGTAGCAAATGCCTGGCCATTGCCACTGGTTTTGCTTTAGCAAAATCAAGGACCTGCTTAGACGACTGGATATTACACAATCGGTAGAACACAAGGAGACAAAAACCTCTCTAAAAGTTACATTATCCTGAAAGGAGGAAAAAAAAATCTTGAAACTACCATTATTTCAACAAAAATTACCAAAACTTGTCGTAAAACTACCATAATTTCTCCCTAAAGCTACTAAAATCTCTTTAATGGGATTTTTTTAACTTACAATATACCAACTACTACAAAACGATTACTAGAACATACTATTGAACAAGCTACAACCCGAAAAATAACACGTGTCCGAAAACTAACACTGTTCTATCATCAACCCTCTCTCAGTCCCTGAGTCCGACGCTGAGCTGTCCCTTGCCCGAGGCTATCCAACGAACTGAAGCTACCATTATTTCACTTAAAACTACTAAAACAACTCTACTATCAAAACTTGACGTAAATCTGCCAAATTTCGTCGTAAATCTACCAAAATTCGTCGTAAATCTACCAAAACTTGACGTAAAACTACCAAAACTACCATTATTTTACTTAAAGCAACTCCTAAAACCATCAAAACTTGACGTAAAACTAACAGTGTGCTGTCATCAGCCCTCTCTCAGTCCCTGAGGCCCATGCTGAGCTGCCCCTTGCCCGAGGCTATCCGCAGGAACTCGCGGTCAGACCGGTGCGTGTCAAGCACGCTGCTGTGGCTGCATACGGACTCCAGCTGCGATGGACGGTCAGGTTAGGACAGGGGTGGCGAACCTTTACGCACCAATGTGCCGTTATTTAAAAAAAAACTTTATTGAGGGCCTGTGACACATGTGTGTCACAAAATTATGTTTGTGAAAAATTGGTGTTAGATCATTTGGTATTTGGTATTGCATAATACACCCCTATATAATATGGTTTCGTAAAAATTGTCTGTCCGTTCGTTCACTTTCTAGCATCCAAAGTAAAGTATCATCAAGGGCGCATCTAGCAAACTACTTCGTATTAAAGTTTGGTTCGCCATCCCTAGGTTAGGATAAGGAAGGTTTCTGGATTATCAGCAACCGAGTTTGCCTGCAAGCGATCTACCGCATGCAGCCAGTGATTAAAATCGACTGTAAAACGAGCTGTCGCTGGCGACACAAACACTGGTGTGGGTGGTGTGGTGGTGGTGGTGTGGGTGGTGTGGTGGTGGTGGTGTGGGTGGTGTGGTGGTGGTACTCACCGACTCCTTGACGCTGAGCGGCTTGTCGCCGACGCCCCACACCTCGAGCGCGCGGATGTGGAAGGTGGGCTCCTTGGACAGGCGCTTGTAGCCGCGGTACGTGGAGCACGACTCGGCCGACGAGCCCTCGCCGAACGGGTCCGCGTTCACCCAGATACCACCGAAGTTGAACTGCCCACCCATGAGCTGGAATACACCACGGTTGAAGTTCATACGGAAGAATAATATAGGAAGGCATAGAACTAGCGAGTGAAGCCGCCTGAGTAGAAATAGAAAACCATTTCAGTCGTGCACACAAAGAATGCGAGCGAAAAACTTACTACTTTATTATTACTTTATATGAATCTGAAATAAAAATTATTCTATAAGGCTTTACTCGAGAAAAAAGAGTGCGAGGGAAATGGTACTTTCTACTTTTGGTACTTATTACTTTATGGGGCTTTACTCGTGCACAGAAAGAGTGTTACATTCAAGGACAGTAATTTCAATTAGTGTTCTATATAGTCATCAGTAAACTGCTTAATTAGCCTTTTTTTTTTTTCAAAAAATATATATCGTAAACAGTGTCTAACTAAACTGAAACTATGACTTTTCATAACTTTTAATTCCCATAAATAGGTCAAACTATATACAATTTAAATAAGGCAAAATTTATAACTGCTTAGATTCCTTATTATATTTCAAATAGATCTTATTACGCATTGTACATGTGTTACCGCAACGTGGACCGAGATGAATGCGATAATCTCTTGCATTCCATATATTTGCACTACGCCCTACTACGCTGTGACGTCACCATGTGCCACGATTTTGTATGGAGCGTTTTCGGGCCGTTCGAAAAATTGAATTATCATCCTCACATATTATCTATAAACCTATTTGTTCTAAGAATATTTCACTAACAGTACAATAAATTATAGTAAAATATGCAGCAATCCAATTCTGTAAGTGCAAAACAACGAGCACAACGTTGCAACAGCCTTGATATAGATTGTCATTGGTCGACCTCCAGTGACGTCACCCAGTCCGACCAATGACAATCTCTATCAACGTTGTCGCAACGTTGTGCTCATCGTTGTATGCTTACAGAATTTCATTGTAGTTTACGATTTTAAAAAAATTTAACACAATGCTATTATATCTGGACATACTCACCAGCCCATTCGGTAGCGTCTTAGTATTGCTGTTCATATATTGATAATGGTTATTATAGCTGGTGGCCGGGTATATCCTCATTTTAGGCGCCACGGTGAAGAGGAAAGACGCGTCGGTCCCGTAGAAGTTGGCGCCAAAAGCCCAAGGCTCGTTGGCGTACCCACCGAATATGTAGCCCGAGTTGTCTTGGATTATAATCACGGAAGCACCTTGCTCTATTATACGTCCTGTAACGATAAGTTTGTCTGTGTTGTCGCTCATTTGCATACAAACAAAAAATATATAGATAAACAATGAAGGATTATTATATAGACATGAGATGCAGGAATATGGTGGCATTAAGTATTAAAAAAAAATACTTAATAACTTACTTAAAGACCTAGGATTGCCAAGAGCTTCAGTAAGCTCTTTACTAAATCGAATATCAAAAGCGGCATTGATAGGATCTCACCAAATTTGGATAGGTAGGGGGGGGGGGGGGGAACACTACTGACGGTGGTGGTGAGCGCTGATGCATCACGCGGTGGCCACCCTAAACCTACATCTGGGTCGCGCGTCCCAGTCGCCGTCACGGTGTTCCTCTCTGTATCACGCTATGGACCCGGCGACCGCACGCACCATCCATGAAATGCTGGGAATCGGATCTCTTACTTACCCGCGAAGAAAACTTAAGAAAAATAATTTCTTAATTAAAAAAATACCTATTACGTGGTACCGAAAATTATAGTTCGCGAAATCAATCAAAGAATCAAAGAATCAATTTCGTTTATTCAATTTAGGCACATATAGAGCACACATTTTTTTCTATTGCATTAACGTTGCCATGCAGACGTGCATTTTGTTAATTATATAATAATAAATAGCTGAAATTAATTACTACAGTAAAATTAAATAGCAGTGTAAGGTGTGAGGTGTCGTAACCGCAGTGTTGACAATTTTTGGTGTTGTGCAAAAATGAACTAATTACAAACAAAGTTTGTCATTTATATTAAATAACTATGGCTAACTCAAACTCCCCGTTTAGCCGTAGCCAAATGATGCACCGAAGTCCTCCGCCGACGCCTACGCAACGGGGACCTCCTAATCCTGTAGACCCAACAAATAGTCTCGAAAATAATCTGCCGAATGAAGTTGTTGCAACGGAAGAAATCCAGAGGTGGATGCGAACCATAGATGACGTTTTAAATGAAGTCTGCACAATAGTTGGGGAGGGAAAAATGAACTCGGATCAAAAGCTCCGAGTAAACAATCTGTGTCGAAATGTATCTAATGGGACATCCCAGATGGCAGTCATGTACCAGTCCCTTAAGCAGAAAATGATTCAGGCCCGTGATAGAATACAGTACTTACAGGCCCAACAGAGTCACACCAAGGCAATAGATGAACTTAAGCAGACCGTGGAGACGAAAATGCAGCCAGCCGAACTGACCTCTTATGCGCACATCGTCAAAAAAGGAGCTGATAATCTCGTCCGTCCAGCAAACCTGAGCGCCATTGCCATCTACCCTAGTGACAAAACCAAGACCAGTGACGAGACCAAGGCACTTGTGCAAAAAATTATTTCACCAGAGGCCTTTAAGTTGCAGGTCCGTGGTATAAAGAAGGTCAGAAATGGAGGTGTACTAATAAGTACAGAAAATAAAGGTGACATAGATAAACTGAGGGGTTCAAATAAATTAGCTTCCTCTGGCCTAACAATCGAAGAACCATCCAAACGCCGACCAAGGATCATAATTATTGGTGTCCCACTATCCCTGTGTGAAAAAGAGGTACTAGATTGTATCTATGAGCAGAATCTTTCAGATAAAGTGCCGAATTACACACGAGAATCATTTGCGGAGACGGTTAAAATTAGCCATAAATCGGGTAAGAAAAATCCTGCTTTCTGTAACTACATTATTGAACTCCCCCCGACCATCAGAAAGGTTTTAGTAAACCAGGGCCGCATTTTCATTAATTGGACATCATGCCCTGTAAGGGATTTCACCATTGTGACAAGGTGTTATAATTGTCAACTGTTCGGACACGCAGCAAAGTTTTGCCGGGAGAGTACCCCCACCTGCAATCACTGTGGAGAGAATGGTCATTCCCACAAGGAATGTACAAAAAAATCTACTCCCCCAGTATGCGCGACGTGTAAACGCTTCAAAAGGAAATGTGACCATCAAACAGGTGACGAGAGTTGCCCAGCACGCAAATATGCCGAAGCTAGTTATATTAATTCTATAGACTATGAAGGCGCCTAAGAGCGTCACCAATCAACCTTCTATTCTAGCACACTCAGAGTAAATTTATTTGTTTTTGCACTAATTAATATTATTATGACATGTAATCAGCTATTAGATGATCTAGACAATTTTTCCGTGTCAGAAACACATATCTGCTTTGCTATGGATTGTAAGAAAATTCTATCTTCTGGTAACAAGCTAACTTTACTAACCCAAAATATTCGTAGCATTAACCAAAATATGAACGCACTGGAAGTATTATTGCACGATATTAATATAAGCTGTGATATAATTGTACTAACTGAATGCTGGCTCCCGAATTACGCTCATGATATGCCCTCCTTACCTGGATACGTGTCACATACCTCGACCAACTACATCAACCAGAATGATGGTCTTGCAGTTTATATTAAACGCAATCTTACCTGTACCATTGAGGAACCACTATTAGATGGCAGTAACTGCCTGATAGTTAAACCTCAACCTGATATGGCAATTCTTGCGATATATCGCCCTCCTTCACAAAGTATAGAATCTTTTTTAGATGCTTTAAATAGGATACTAGAACATCTATCCTCAACCAAAAATATTATTATCATAGGGGACATAAACATAGATATCGTTCCTGAGCACGCAGACCAAAATGCGCACCGATACCTCAACATATGTTCAGCCCACGGCCTATTACCTACTCATACTTTCATGACATTCCAAACCGGTTCATGCATGGACCATATCCTTATAAAGTCTAAACTATCGACTAAGACCTTAATAACTAACTCCTGGCTAACTGACCATAGAGCTATATTGATGGCGATGCAAACGTGTTTACCTAGGCAAAAATGCACACATAACATAACAACAGTAAACATCTCTAACCTCGAATGTGACCTACGTAAGGTTAATTTTGCCCCAGTTTTTAACTCTAACAACCCGAATACTTCACTAACCTACTTTATTCATTCTCTGCAAACAGCCATACAACAAAATACACAAACAAAAACAGTATCTAGGAAATATAAGAACATTAAACCATGGATTACACCTGGGCTTGTTCGCTGCATAAGACATAGGGATAGCTTGCATCTTAAGTTAAAACTAACGCCTAATAACGAAATGCTTGCTGTTACTTATAAAAGATATAGAAACTTTTGCAACAACCTTCTTAAAAAGTTGAAACATCAGTTTGAGAGAGGGGAGCTACAAAAAGCAGGCAATAATAGTAAGCTTATCTGGAAATTCTTAAAAACAAATACATTTAGAACGAAACAACCTGACCAACCACTCGAGCTGCTATATCCAGACGTAAATTCACCCAACACCATAGACCATATCAATGAATTCTTTATAAACGTTGGTAAAAACTTAGCTGAAAACTCACTAAAATCATGCAAACGGTCCACTAATACAAAATACCGACCTATCAACACTCCAGTGAATTCTTTCGTTTTGTGGGATACTGACACTCAGGAAATAATAAGAATCATTACAGGAATAAAAGATACTTGTGCCACCGGATCGGACAACATACCTAATCATATACTTAAAGCATTCAAGCTGCTTCTTGCCCCTCCTCTGACCCACATATTTCAATTATGCCTAACTCAAGGAATATTCCCGGATGAACTGAAAAGAGCGGTTGTCACACCAGTGTTTAAATCTGGTGATAAGACTTGTGTTAATAACTATAGACCTATTTCTGTCTTAACCGGGTTATCAAAGATTCTGGAGAAACTTATTAATAGCAGATTAGTAAACTATCTAGAGAAAAATAACCTCCTATCGGACTGTCAGTATGGTTTTAGGCCAGCACGATCCACCAACCAGGCAGTTCAAAAATTAACAGCATATGTTACTAACAATCTAGATAAGGGCATGCATGCCATGGGTATTTTTCTCGACCTTGCCAAGGCCTTTGACAGTATTTCATGCACTATTCTACTACGGAAGCTTGAACTTATAGGAATAAGAGGAAATCAACTTCAATTATTCGCCGACTATCTAAGTAATCGCAAGCAATCGGTAAAAATTGGGGATCGCACTAGCAATGTGATGTCTAACAGTAACTTTGGCGTCCCACAGGGAAGTGTATTAGGAAGTACTTTATTTTTGATATATATTAATGACCTCTGCGCCACCCCATTACATAACGGTATGATAATATCATATGCTGATGACACAGTTCTATTATTCGCCGCAAAAACACGTTTAGATTTGTATAGTCACGCTCAATGTGGTTTCAATTTTGTGACAAATTGGCTAAATGAAAACATACTCACATTAAATGCAGATAAGACAAAATATGTATTATTCACAATGCGTAACAATTATAAAACAACGAACAACCTAAACATACTCGCGCATAGGTGTAGAACTGCTGACGCACCATGTCTGTGTCCCACTCTTGACAAAACCGATGATATAAAATATCTCGGCGTCACGATTGACAAAAACCTAAATTTTCGTAAGCAAACAAGTTTGCTATGTACAAGAGTACGCAAACTAATATACATTTTTAAGAACCTACGTGCTATAGCCAATTACAAGCTAATAAAACAAGTATATTTGGCTTTGTGTCAATCCATTATCACGTACTGCATAACGTCCTGGGGTGGTGCAGCGGGTTCAATCCTACTCCCGCTGGAACGCTCCCAAAGAGCCCTCCTTAAGGTCGCAACATTTCGGCCCCGCAGATTTCCCACCCATCAACTGTATACGAAATGCGATGTACTCTCAGTGCGAAAATTATTTATATTAAGTGTCATATTATACCAGCATACCAAACTCACGCCACCTGAACAGAATGGGGTGGGACGACGGAGGAATCGGGTTTGCACCATTCCACTCTTCCAACATGCTTATGTAAATAAATTTCATATATTTTTAGGACCTTATTTGTACAACAAGTTAAATAACAAACTAACCATCAGTAACTTAAATTATAGAGACTGCAAGGCTTTGGTGACAGATTACCTAAGAAAACTAGATTACGAGCACACGGAAGAGTTGTTGGAGATTGTAAAGTAAAATTTTGAATGTGAGCTTACTACATCTAGCCTAGACTAATTGTATTGTATTATATTAATTAACATTCATTAGTACTATGATACATAAAATGAGAACTGAGAAGGTCTGAAACACAGGTTTGACATAAACCTAGATCAGGCTGGTCCCAGTTTAATCAAATTGATCTACATCTAACCTCATTGTATAAATCTGATTAAATTGCTAATGTTAAAATGTAAAATAGTCGTTAAGTTACATTGTAAATTAAATTAGGTATAATGATGTATATCTGGCAGCTAATAATTTTGTACTCTACGCAATGTAATGTAACTGAACTGAATGAAAAATAAAGATTTATTATTATTATTATTATTATATTATTATTATATGAACGTCAAAATATTACAATTGTGTCAAGAAGTATGTGAACAAAAAATAAAATATTAAATAAATTAAAGTAAACCATTTGAAAATGATTCTTTCGCTGGTTCGGTAGTTGGTTCTACTGAGAAGATACCGGCAAGAAACTCAGAGAACTCAATTATCCTTTTTATTTATTTATTTATCTTTTAATACGGTTTTTATACAATTTACAATGTGCGGGCAAGAAAGTGATTAGGTTGACCATGTATTTTTATCATTAAGATATTCTTCTACTTTATAATAAGCTTTTTCCATTAGACTTTTTTTCACGTTTATTTTAAAAATATTAAGTGGCATGTCAACCAAATCCTGAGGAATTTTATTGAATATTTTTATACTGTTGCCTACAAATGAATTACCAACCTTATGAAGCCTGAGTATTGGCACTGCTAGTTTATCTTTATTTCTCGTATTATAATCATGTGTGTCCGAGTTTTTTTTTAAAAGATTTAAGTTCTTCCGTATGTATAAAATATTATCGTAAATATATTGACAAGCAACCGTTAATATATTAATTTCTTTAAATGTTTCTCTCAGCGAGTCACGGGGTCTGAGGCCGTAGATTGCTCGTATCGCGCGTTTCTGTAATATGAAAACAGTCTCAATATCGGCAGCTGAGCCCCACAGCAACAGACCATATGACATAACGCTATGAAAGTAGCTAAAATAAACTAATCGTGCCGTTTCCTCATCAGTTAGTGACCTTATCTTTCTAACCGCATAGGCAGCTGAGCTAAGTTTTCCTGCCAAGGCTGTGATATGAGAACCCCATTGCAGTTTACTATCTAGAGTTACTATGTGTAAATGTGGGTGTTACTACACCTCTGCCTACCCCTACGAGGTAGTAATGAAATAAAACCAACCTGCCATCGTAGAGAAAGACTCTCCATGTATATGTGAGGAGAACAAGAACCGCCACTTGTGCTGGTGTTTCTTCGGCAGGTGCGCGTTTAACCACACGATGTGCGACAGGTCGATGAATGCTGGGTAGTCGGGCATCGCCTCCAGACCTGGAAGCCACACGTGGTAGTTATAGGGCTGTACTAACTGGAATGCAAAAGACTTGACCGTAACAGCTATACCGCGCCTTGGGTATGTGCGAGGCGAGACGGGGGGAGTATCGGCCAATCGACCGTCAGTGGTCAGTCCGCCGCCAATTACTAACTAGGGCGCTGTACAGCGGTCGCAGTCAGTGTATAGGCATGTGTTATAGGAAGACGGACCATTTATACTACATATATCTATATTTATAGGAAGAACATCTTTTCCTTCTTTCTGCCCCAGCAGGAGAGAAGTAGATAAGTCGGTTTTAAATCGGCTAAAGAAAGAATCATCAATCAGTCAGTCAGATCAGAGTAAAAAAGTAGCCCGATGAAATCGCCTAGGGCAGCGCTCATTGAGGATGAAGATCATTCTGAACTTTTCTGTGTGTGTGTGTATGTGTGCAAATCCCCACAGATACCCCCGTGATTATGTCGCACTCGAACCGATCAAAACCGCACGCCGTCTTTGATCATTTGTTGCTGAAGGTGAGATACTGGCATATCTCTCGCACACGCGCTGAGTGCTGACCAAGGATTCTTCTGGATTGAACTCTAAAAACGTTAAGGTACTGCCACCTACCTTCAGGGACGGGTAACAAAGAAGGCACTGCCACCATTGCGGTGCTATCTTCTGCTCTCTTCGAAGCTCCGTACAAGTTGACGTACACCATTTCAGTCATATGCCTCAGTAATATGTTTGTGTTCAACCTAGAATACATTAGATATACAATTGACATTTCAATTAAATTGTTTCATCAGGAAGGATGAACAGAATCCACGACATAACTGGTTTTCTGGCATTTTCTGCTTCACTTCGAACTGTATTGGACATCCTTGGTAATAAGACTATTGGCACGCATGTAGTCTTCTACGAGGTCAAGCCAGTGACTCTCGAATCTACGCCTCCTAAAGAGACCCGGCGGCGCGCGGCGGAGCGGAGGCGGCATTTACAGGCTTTTGTTACCCATGAAGTCGGTTCTCACAAAACGTAGCCGCACCAGCGAAGGCGACTCTCCAGTCTCCAGTATATTATGTGCGATGTCACGGGAATGACGACTATCGCGTATGCAGGAGTTTCAATTCAAAGTGTTTAAGGTACGACAAAGAAAAGAGGCGCCAAACCGCTTGGTATTATTAGCTATAGGCTAGTTTATTAAGAAGTTAACATACCATCTATAAAGCTGGTCTGAATTAAAGTTAGTAGAGGGTGTCTCCACGTCACCCCCCACAGAGGCGGCCACGGCCTCCCCCAGCGCCTGCACATGGGACGCCTTCCCCCTGAAGCCTTTGTTGATCCACTTGTGAGCGCGTTTCGACGTTGAACTCTTCAGAACTTTGATGTATGTTGAGGATAAGGCTTCGCAGTACTGTTAGCATGAATGTTCAAAAGTTTGGATGGATATTTATTAAGTACCTACTTTAGTATGACAGAGACTGCTGTACCGCGCCCTAGGAAAGTGCGGCGTGGCGGGGGATCGGGTAAACAAGTCGAGAGAGAGCGTGATACCACCGTGAGCGTTGGCGGCGGACTGACCAAATCTGATGGTCAATTGGTCGATACTCCCCATCTCGCCGCGCTCATACCCAAGGCGAAGTACAACGGTTACCTATGCCCACGGTTCCGCGCGTGTGGATGTAGATTTTCGCGAGTTATTTAAAGTCTGGCCAAGATATTTCTAGCAAAAAAATACATGAAAATCCGTTTGTGCGTTCATTGCTAAAAAAAATCCAAAAAAAAAATTTTGTTTGGTACGGTTAAGACGGAAGTATTATTTTGGGGAAAAAAACATTTTTTTACAACCCCCATACAGTATACCAGGAGAAAAATTTTTTTTTTTTTTTTTCGCAAAATTAATATGTACTTCCAGACGCTTTCGCTATCGAAACTGTGCCCAAAATCTTTCACTCCGAAACGACCACAAAATCACATAACCCAATTTTTTGTAAACTTGTGTTTATGTCCATATTTCTTTTTTTTTGTAATACCTAATGTAAAAAAAACTACCAGTTTCCAATTGTATAATGATAGATTGTTTAGACAATAACTGATTGACCTTCAATCAGTCACTATATAGTTTAAGTTAACAATATATATTCAAGCGCCGATAAGCGTAAATGAATAAAAAAAGCTCGTCTAATACCTACCTCTCTAAGTAGTTGATAGGGCAACTCGATGCTACTGTTGTAATCCATGCCTAGGCTGTTATATATCGTAGTCACGCGTTCATCTGGGGTACCTTTAAAAAAATACAGGTATAAATAAAACTGAAAAAAAAACGACTAAAATTTTTTTTTTTTTCATCTTTTTAAAGTTTAAAAAATTTCCTATACATGATATCGGAAAACAGGACATGAAGTATACGAGAAATCCTTTTCCAATGTCCAGGACGTATCCAGGTACCTAACTCAGTTGGTCATAATATTCACCCTAGATAGGTTCCGGTTCATGTCCTAGGTTTCCACTTTTTTAATCTAAAGGTATAACTCTAAAGCCGACCACATACGACAACTGCCGACACACGCAGCACATGCGCATAATACAAGGGGTCATCTCAAGGGGTCCATTGAGGAAGCCACAATAATTCATTGTGGCTTCTCAATGGACCCCTTTATCCGTATCGCAGATTAACAAGTAGGTAATTGGTACCCTGTACCTGCTGCATGCATCTGTCGTTGTCGTATGCGGCCGACTTCGGAATCAGATTGTTTTTATACTCATAACACTGTCTTAAGTTTACGCGAATATTACTCATTGAAATAAAACCACTTTTTAACGGATTCTATAGCGATTTATCGTTTCGGCAACTTTTTAGAAACTATGAGACAACTACCATCTTTAGTAACCCCGCGACCATGGCTGCTGAAAAGTAAGCGAATAAATCTCGATAGAATCCGTTAAAAAGTGGTTTTATACTCATAGTCAGGTGTAAATTATCGACAATCTTACCTCGTATGTTGTACACGTACAACTCCGCGAACCTTTGGAAGTCGCACGACGCGGCCTTGTTGGACCCATAGCCGAACAGGAAATTGGACAAGAACTGCGCTAACCGAGGATCTATAAGAGGCCCCCAGTATCTCTGCAATCATACGAATTGACAATTAGAAAAGAACCGCGGTTGCAGCAGTGCTGCAGTTAAAGTACAAGGGTATCCTATCGTAGCTGAGTAAGCCATGACCCTATTTTAATAACTGCTTATGGTTCTAATAGACTTCAACATTCACTTGTAACAGAACTTAGAGTTATTGCCGTTTTTAAATCTGTCGAACTAAACAACGAACCGAGCCAAGCATAGAACCAAACATCGCTACGTACATTTTCATGATCTTTCTAGCGAGCGCTCTAGTCGATGCAAATTAACCTTTCGCAAGAATGCTCGTCAGAAAGCTCGATATAATCGCTAGCTAAAACGCGCTTGTTTATTTTTTTTTCAAGTGAATGCTCAGGTTTATTAACACCTTTAGGGACATCGCACACACACAGTAGGTAATATTGAGTATATTGACAATAAAATACATACTGCTAATAACACAGTGAGCAGCGTATTATTAAGTGTTATGCCTACACACAATATTTTAGACAGTAGGTATTTATTTTATTGTCAATATTGTGAGTGTATGCTAACCTTGCAAAGTAAAAATTCTACCGTTAGGCTGCTTTGCCACGAGATAGTTTCGTCGGAACAAACCCAGCCAACTTAAAACCACTCTTTTCTCTGCTATACCTCTTGATCGACATTACAGGCGGGGATACAGATTTTTTATACCACTTAAGTGACAGAGAAGCACCTCATGGGTAGTGGTCAATGTGGCATATAGACGTGTGCAACACCAAGAGCGTCACACTCGCGCTGCCGACCCTGTAAGTACCTTCTCATACCCTTCTTGAAGAACCCCATATTGTAGTCGCTTGAGAAAACCACAGTTGTTTTTATGGATGATCTGCTATCTAGTCCGTGTACAGACGACAAAATAGACACGGTTACACTTTTTGTTAACAAAGAGGATCTACTTCTACTATCTAGCCCGTGCACAGTCGGACAAAAGAGATACGATTGCACTTTTCTTATACAGCTGTTGTATGTTAAGGTGCAACCTTATCTCCTTTGTAGACTGTACATAATATAATATACC
The DNA here is from genome assembly GCA_914767945.1 of Eilema depressum. NCBI lineage: Eukaryota > Metazoa > Arthropoda > Insecta > Lepidoptera > Erebidae > Eilema > Eilema depressum. The sequence continues at coordinate 12,034,340 of OU612035.1, forward strand.
AACGTTTTATAAGAAAAAGTTCTGGCAAAGCGTGATCATTTTACATTTGCCTCAAACTAAATTAAAGGAACAAATCGCTAAATGCTCTATTTGGAGTATTTTTTATTATGATAATGAATGTGAAAGAAAATAAACAAGCGTTATACTATATAAGCAGTCTTTCTAACTACTGGACATATATACATATTTACTTAAAATAATTACATAATAATATTTTTCTTGGTAGCCATATTCTTATTTCTTTTGTTGTTGTTGCACTAACCAAAAATATGGCAGCCTCGAGATAATAAAGAATTCTTAGAAATCTGTTTCGAAGCATTTTATGACTGAAATATAAGCTAGTTTCTATCCTAAAGTCATAAAGCCAAGCGCTCAAGCCCACACTGCGGTTAGTTCTAATAAAATAGTTTTAGAAATCTACCCACTGCAGTGGAAAAATCGATGTGACGTAAAATATTCTTATGAAAAGGTGGTTGGCACACTGTCCCGCCGGCATCATGCAGTATAGCGTGCGAGGGCGGGGCTGTTTTTTCGATGGAAAAAGCTGCACCTGAATGCATCTTATGTGTTTCAATCTTAGAGTATACATTGCTATAGAGCGCGCCTTACAAGTATGAAATGCTATCACGGGTATGAACAGTACCGAGGCTCCTGGCTCAACCTCAATCAGTAGCAAAACAATACCCGTCAAAATGGCTTCGCAAATAATATTTAATTCGATATGTTAAATCAACATTTCATACAACATCGTATATTTGTAGTAATAATGACGCAAAAATACCGCAAAATGACACCATTTTTTTGTATTTTGGCTTTAATTTTATCCATGCATATCAAATCGAACAAATAACTTCATAACAACAAACTACATTAATAAGTGCATATATTGATACTTTCGGTAATGCATGAAACGTCACTATAGGTGCGCTATACCATCGCAAAGAATCTGCTAACACTTGGCGCCAAATACCTGAGTGATAGGCGCGCTCTATATTTTATAATGTATACTCTAAGGTTTCAATACAAATAGAGCTACTTAGATGTGACATAAGACTACGCACTCCTGCACTACGCTGCGTGATGCAGGGTAGTGTGCCATTCGCTTTACCGTTTCTTTTGCCTATGCACCCGCACGCAAATCGTATGGATTTTTCACGATAAAAAGTCCGCTAATGGGTTGTAGAGATCAGGTGGCTGTCGCTTCACGAAAAATGTCGAACATCAGCCGCGTCGTATTAGACTGAAAAAGACCCCATCTCTGAGGTGACGGCTTTTAATCCAATCGGGATTAATGCTAGGATGAAGATTGAAGGTTTGTCTATCTCTTCAAATCGATTAAGAAAGGGGCAAGAGAATCGACCTTGGGCGGGACTCGAACTCGCGATCTTTCCTTTACATGGAGAATGCTCTGAGCACTAAGCCACCGAGACCCGCACGAAGCCAATCCAAATTCCTCTATACATCGTCACCCCAAAGACGGATGTATAGAGGAATCTCTTTTCTCTTTCATAACCGATTTGAATAGTTAGCATAATAAATGCTTCAAAATTTCATTCATTCAGTTTGTCTATCTGTTACTTCCACCGGCCGTGTTCTGTTTTCCCCGAAAAAACAATTACCCAGATCCAAATTCCCTCGGGCGAAGTCGCGGTTACAGGTAGCTCAAAATATTGTTGTGGTAACAAAATCGCCAACATCGAAACATTAGCACCACTCCATCTTTAAACATTTGGTCCAGCTAATTAACTGTAACTGCAAGCTATTTCTGTCAGCAATGCCATGTTTACAGCTCGTATTACCACTTGCATCGGTAAACTATTGTGGCAATACGTAATGATTTTGGATGTTAAAATTCAAATATGTGTCATTTGTAATGAATATGTACGACGTACACAGTGTAGGTACCTACTATGCCACAGTCATTATCATTAAAACCAGTCAATAATCGCAGCTTCGTCCCACACTGTTTAAAAACGCCTGTAATCGGACATCCTCTTTTTTTTATGAATCGTTATTTTCTTTTATATCAAATACGAGAGTAAACTTCCAATGTGATTTAAGAGACATGAAAAATGGCAGGGCAGGTCAGAAGAACTCGAAACCGTCAGGCATGGATGAAAGGATTATTGACAATAGAGGAAGCTCGTGATGTAAGGATAGAGTCAAAAGTCGTTTTTGGCACTAAAAGAAGGGTAAATATAGGGTGTGTTTTCTTAGCACTAGTTTAATACCAATGAACCGCATGGTGCGTGTGCATGACAAACTAGATCCGGCTAAAAAAAATCCACCTTCCTTGTTGAAAATTTACACTCTTCGCCTCTAATCCATACTTAATTAATATTATAAATGCGAAAGTAGCTCTGTCTCTCTGTCTGTCTGTCTGTCTGTTACGCTTTGACGCCTAAACCACTGAACCGATTTTGATGAAATTTGGTATAAGGCTAGATTAGACCTTGAGAACGGACATAGGCTATGTTTGGTCGCGTCGCGATAACCGACAACCACGCAGGCGGAGCCGCGGGCAAAAGCTAGTAGTTAATAATCTAAGGTACCTTAATATCTAAGGTATATTTGGACCGGTTACTACCATAGATCACCGTATGTATGATATGTATGATATTAGCGGATCGGTCGACGGATCCGGTCGCGCCAGACGCTGATAGCAACGTACGTCACGACTTTGTTTATATTGTCTAATGGAAGGAATGCTTTGTGTAAGCTCAGGGCCACGAAGCTAGCGGTTAGGTACTGTAGTGCGCAATGTGTAGCCTCCTTACAGCGGGGACACACGATGCGTTGCGGCGCCGCACCGCAGAAATTTCGCCGCATTGGCGGGCACACGAGCGGTGCACCGGCGCACCGACCGATGCAGCGGCGCCGCGTGCGCCGCAGCAGCGTTGGACAGTCTGTTGAGTTCCTTGTGACGCATAAACAACTGAGAGCGGTGCCGCTCCGGCGTCGCAACGCATTCGCCCCTCCCCGCCTCGTCTCGGTGGTTGCAAATCCGGTGCGGCGACGCAGTGCATCGTGTGCCCCCGCTCTTAGGGAGCAGCAGCTCGGACTGGGTGTGACAGCCATCACACCCGAAAGGACTAGGTCTACTTTTAGATGGCGAATCGAACAGGTTGGAAGTCGTCAAATATAAGAGTGACGGTTGCCGTTTGCTGTGCGACCATTTATGACAGTATTGTGAATAATATTAAGACACAGAAAAACTCCATTAGGTGTTTTGTGAAAAGGTATATATGGCTTATATTTCAAGAGCTTCGAATAATTCTGGTATTCACATTTTCAGTAACTTGTAAATGGAAATTCTTATAGAGAAGTGACTGAAAATTTAATTCTACAGTCTTACAAAAATATAAGTTCAAGTTACGAGTACTTGAAGTTAGCTATAAGTATTTGTTAGACTGTGGAGTTTAGGGGTTATTCCCGTGCCTCCAAAAAGTATCCCCATTGCCTCCAGAAGGTTAATATAATACCAATTTAAATAATAATTTCATTCTCATTGCCTCCAAAAACGAATAAATAACTGGAATGAATGGGAATAACCCGAATTTATATAAGTACTAGCTGAACCCGCGAACTTCGTACCGCCTTTTTTTTTAATTTTTCTTGCCGTAAGAACCATCCCCGTACTTCAGGGAATATTCTAAAAAAAGAATTAGCGAAATCGGTTCAGCCGTTCTCGAGATTTGCGCTTAGCACACATTTAGGGATTCATTTTTATATTATAGCTAGAGAATAGCGTTTAACAAATAAACGCTATATCTGTTGGTATCGATAACGCCCAAAAATCTGCTAGTTTCGTGGCCCAACAAAACAATGGTAGTCGCTATCGAAGACTGAGATTGAAGTAAACCATCCACCCACCGCAAATATAGAATGCTGACCTTAAATATTATGAGAATTTTTTTAATAAAAATATACAACCAAGCCAAATAATTGGATGAATCTGAGTTGTGATATCCAATTTGGTTTGTTCGATGATACATAGGTCGAATTGTATTTCATATTTAGTTCCACAGTACAAAAGTCCGACTAGTCTAACTGCAGAACGGTTGTGGAGGTCACATGGCAGTCGCTTCACGGAAAATATTGAAGTTTACCCGCATCGCATCACAGTGAGACTGGAAAGTCAACTAAGTTGGAAAAAGGCTCAGAGAATCAATGATGTATTACATTTATAGATACGTCATACAAGAAGATGGCGGCTTTCAAAAATGGCGCAAACACTAAGTTTAAAAACAGTTTAGTTACTTATTAAAAATACGTCAATGTTATTAATTTATATGAATTGTATTAGTATTTATATTAATAATATTTTATTATTACGAATTTATTATTATAATAGTTTTTTTTGGTCGCGAATCTGATTGGTGCATAAAATGATGACCAAAAGTCATCCTTTTTTTGTCGCCATTTTAGAGTGTGGACAACATATCTATAGTTTATAATATATCATTGCAGAGAATGATGATGATTTAGTTCCACAACTATTTCGTTCGAAAGTTCCTCGAATTACTTTCTTTCGAGAAACGTTCGAAACATTTTATTTCGACACACGGTCTATAGAAAACTTCAGGGTGGCTCATCTATATAAAAAAAAAGAAATGGCAATTCTGTTAGTCTCGCCAAAACTCGAGAACAGCTGAACCGATTTGGCTAATAGAATAAAATATAAATAGAATAACACATAGGCTTATACAGGGTGTAATCGTTAAGTGTGTCCAGGCGATTATTCCGTAACTATTACAGATATCAAAAAACTTTAAACTGATATCGAAAGTACGTTACATAATTAGTAAAATGACATCAATAAATTTTTAAAACTCAAACGAGAGGTATCTAACATTTTGACATTAAACACTCCCATACATTTAGTATGAGATTAGTAGAAAGGTTTCTTCCTATGGGGATTTATCAAAGACAAAGTGTACGCTGAGAGAATGCACAGCCTAGAAGAGTTACAGAGTCGTGTACGTCGTGCAATTGCTTTAATTACTCAATAGGCGTGAGTTTATGTTATGTTATGTTATTACTCCGTAAATGTTAAGGAAAGTTAATTTAGAAACTGTAACTAGAGCTCGTCATTGTATCGCACAACAAGGACGTCACTTCGAACATCTGCTTTGAATACAAAATTTTGTACATACTCGTATTAAGAAATAAATATTATACAATTAAAATATAGTTTTATTATTCTGTTAGGTTAATAAACAGTTTCCTTTAATATCAGTACTAAGCTAAAATATTCTTTTAAAATAAGGACACTAAAACCTTTCTATTAATCTCATACTAAATGTATGGGAGTGTTTCATGTCAAAATGATAGATACCTCTCGTTTGATTTTTAAAAAGTTATTGATGTCATTTTACTGATTAGGTAACGTACTTTCGATATCAGTTTAAAGTTTTTTGATATCTGTAATAGTTACGGAATAATTGCCTGGACACACTTAACGATTACACCCTGTATATCAGCGATGAACGGGATCAGAATTCCACGCGGGCTAGTTTTGAATAGTTTAGATTGTATGGTATGTATTGAAAATCTGTGTTTTTGTTACAAATTGAAACGATTTATTTTACAAATGTTCAGTGTTCTCAGAAGTAGAATAAATATTGTGCCTACTATGTACGATACATTGTAGACCGTGGCTCTCCAAACATAAAATATATTCGTAAACTATTATTTTCGCTTTTAGCACCAATAAAATACGCATAAAGTCTTGCAACGATACGATTACTCTTCGAGCAACTGGTATATTTTTTATATTTACGCAGCATCGATGCGTTAAAAAGCAATTTATTCTATCGATGAATATATGCAATAAATCAGGAGGCCTACCATGAAATCTATGTCCGAAGTTTCGCACCGAAATTTCGGGCAATTTGTACCAACCTATTCACCACGCAATCAGGGCTGCCCCCCTAGACAATGAATGTCGAATATATGAGATTTGACGTCTATGACATGCGTAGACGACTGTCATATACGTCAAATCCCATATATTTATCATTCTATTCTACAATACGCCAGCCAACAAATTTCCACTTGTCTAGGGGGACAGAAGATAGATAGACATTTGGGTCTGCCTAAACTTTGTCGAAATTAATCTTTGTCCGAAGTAACTCCATGGTAGCTACGAGTAAATGCTACGTTTTTAGTTCGTGTTTCGTAGAAGTCCGAAGATTCGGATGTACGCTTCATGGTAGCCGCCAAACTGGAATATATACGATAATTGCGTGCCGCCAACACTTCACGATGTTTAACTTTCAGTCTCCTACTTAACGTAAAAAGTTACATGAAAAATAAAATGACCATGATAGATTTGAATCTATACTAACGGTAGGTAGTCTGTATGTTTTAACACACTAATCTCAGGAAATACAAATCTTCCTCTTAGCGTTAATTCCCAGTCGCATCCGAAGCTTTTTCAGCTAGGAGTCTGGGGTCCGCTTTACCAGTTTTAACTACAGATTTGGCTAGACCTCGATATTTTTAGATTTAGAAGAAGATTTAGAATCTCAGGAAATACAAATGTTATGCCAAAAATTCAATTGCTTTTTAATAACCCAGATTTTAGGGAAGGTTATAGGCTATATAATATCACGCTGCGACCCATAGGAGCCGAGCAATAAGAAAAATATGAAAAGAAAAAGGCGGATAGTGAATGACGGCGGGCCAATAGGTCGTATTGTGCCTGACGAAGGAGGTCGTGGCCAGTTTGGTTTTCCACTTTTTTTTATCGGGCGCTATATCCCCACGGATACCCCACCTCATGCCGCAGAGGCAGGGGAGTTTAAGACTGACTTGAACCAACTAAAACGCACGCGTTCTGTGGACCATTGGTTACCGGAGGTAAGATTGTCTGAGTCATATCGCTCCACTGGCTTCCCTCTTGAAAATTTTCATTCCCTCACTGCTAGTGTTATAATAATTATTGGATCGTTTCAGTGACGTAAATTTTGTGTCCCTCGATGTCCTTTTCCATTTCAACGAGCACATTAATAAACAGTTATGGGAATATTCGAGAAGCGAAAATCCCAAAACACGAAACACCCCTAAGATACTCATCGTAACTGGGTCAACTTGAGGCCCCATTTTCTTTGAAGATTTTTGTTAATGTTCCGTTAGTTGAACCCGCAGGACGACGCTAATAGATTTAAGGCATGATTCCGAAGCTGACCGCATACGTCAACTGCATACGCATGCAGCAGACCCATTACTTGTTAAACTCTGATACGGATAAAGGGGACCATTGAGAAACCGCAATGAATAACTAGTAGCTGCTACGTGCGTCTGCAGTTGTCATATGCGGTCGAGCTTCGGAATCATATCTTTAGTTACCCCAATAAACATGAAACGCATGAAAGTTTTAAGTATTCAGTCGCCTGAATACCAAGTTCAATTGGTCAGAGTTCCGATTTATCGATCGATCGATACTGACTGATACAATGCATTAGTTAATTGTGTCAGTAAACTTTACGACTTTATTCAATCATCAGTTTGCGGTAATTAGATTAATAATACGTCCCACCCATATTTACACAGGCTACATTGTATTGTTACGTTTTTACACACCAGGGTGCCGCACTCGGAGGTCACTCAAATTGACCTTCATCCCCCATGGAACAACCTCCGCCCTCCATGAACGCCGGTCTAAAAAGGGCATTGAGCGTTTCCGCTAAAAACGAATAACTTTATGAACTCCCAGTAGATCTCAATAGATTCCTATAAAATTCTTATAATGGTCACTCTTATGAGCAGAATCACAATAATTCATTTATTATGCATTCTAATTTCGTGTAAATATAGCCGCATGACAAAATATTATCCTAATAGGAATCCAATAAAGTGGCCTTTTTAGACGTGCTGGTCTGGGGGTAGCAGGTAGAGCCGCCTGTCATCCTAGCAGAGGCAGGCCAGGATAGGCGATGGCGCGATGCTCACTTCTCCCTATCCAGGGAAATCGTTGTTCCCATACCCGAGGGGGCCATTTCGAAACTGGAGGCGGCCCTAGGTCAGCGAGAGTTCGTGAGATATGCCCTTGGCAATCTCACCTCCGGCTTCTGAAGACCCAAGACAGCGTGTAGTTTCAGTCAGGTCGAGTTCGACATAACCGCCCCCGCTGGGCGACGGCAGGGCTCCGTAACGCAAATCAAGAAGATTCAGCGATTCAAAGACGTAAACAAAATGAGTTTTAACGTTTTAGCGTACAACTCAATCGCAGACGTTATGCGACCTAATTACTCGAAAATCTGTGATTTTGAGAACATAAACTGTTCATAAAAGCAACATTAGCTGGAGCTGCCAATGTTTGGAAACTCATAAACTGGAACATTTCTGTAACTTTTTTAGCATTGGCCGCCGCATACGATGTGGTATGCGGTTGACTAGCGCTTGCTCGGTGTAATTTACACTAATATTATAAAGAGGAAAGATTTGTTTTTTTGTTTGTTTGTTTGTAACGAATAGGCTCCGAAACTACTGGATCGATTTCAATAATTCTTTCACCTATAGAAAGCTACAATATCTAGGAGTAATATAGGCTATATAACATCACGCTACTACAAAAGGGAGCGGAGCAGTGAGCATAAATGTCAATAAATCGGGCAGATTTCCATACATCTTTACTAATATTATAAAGAGGAGAGATTTGTATTTTTGTATTCGAGTAAACTCAAGAACTACTGAACCGATTTCAAAAGTCTTTTACCTTTAGAAAGCTACACTATCACTGACTATTATAGGTTATATTACATTTTCAAAAAAAATAGGGATCCTTACTAAAAATTCAATAATGTAACCCAAGGTGTAAAAAAATGACGTAAAAACATTCCTTACATCGCGTACGCTGCGAAAACTATTGAATATATAACAAAATAATGTACTGTGGAAATATACAGGGCGTCCCACGGCGATGCCACATGGAGGGCAAGTACCTTAAATCCTTAAGTTGGCGCATTTTACTTAAAAGAGACATCATTTTATTTTTAAAAAGAAACAAAACTGCATTCAAAGATTTAAAAAAATTCCCTTGCCACACCCGGTAATCGAACCGACTAAAATCCGAAAAAGTAACATCCTGTATTTTTATGGCATCAATCGATAGTGTCAATCAAAAGGATCAAATCTCTCTAAGAAACATGGTAAATTAAATGAAAGGAAGTCCTTGAAACCTAAACTTATAAATTCAATTTGGCAAAATAAAACACTTTAACTCAAAGTTCATCCATCCATCTGATACCATATTAACAATGAAATTCCATATTTAAATCACTTTTCTTTTTTTATCGTGTGGAGACCGCTGCATCAATCGATAGTGTCAATCAAAAGGATCAAATCTCTCTAAAAAACATGGTAAATTAAATGAAAGGAAGTTCACAAAATCTTAAGTTATAATTTCAATGCAAACAGACACAGCACTTTTACTCCAGGAACCATCAGATAAGGTATCTTATAAGGTCAACACTAGAGATATCTTTGATGAAATTTATTTAGTAAATTATGTACATACTGAATGAATGAACCACGTTACCTGTTTTAACTTTATTGGGTAACTGCATGAGGTTATGTAGGTAGGGTAGGTATTTTTGATTAGAAACCTGCACGCGGTTTACCCTGGGCAACGAAGATGGCGAGTGAATTGCCCTATTAGATCAACTTATAACCTGTCAATTGAGACGGCGCGGCGTGCGATTTTAGTCGGTTCGAGTTCGAGATACCTAAATACTACTGCTGACCAGCTGCAGCGGTCTCCACACGATAAAAAAAGAAAAGTGATTTAAATATGGAATTTCATTGTTAATATGGTATCAGATGGATGGATATTTTGCCAAATTGAATTTATAAGTTTAGGTTTCAAGGACTTCCTTTCATTTAATTTACCAAGTTTCTAAGAGAGATTTGATCCTTTTGATTGACACTATCGATTGATGCCATAAAAATACAAGGTGTTACTTTTTCGGATTTTAGTCGGTTCGATTACCGGGTGTGGCAAGCGAATTTTTAAAAATCTTTGAATGCAGTTTTGTTTCTTTTTAAAAATAAAATGATGTCTCCTTTAAGTAAAATGAGCCAACTTAAGGATTTAAGGTACTTGCCCTCCATGTGGCATCGCCGTGGGACGCCCTGTATAACTTAAAAAGGTCTATATAAAAGTCCGCGATAGCATATGTCTATAGATCTAATAAGGGTAGCCCACAGTAACCATTTTTATCTTTTACAAATTACAACAAAAACATGTGTAGACTACTGGCCCGTGTAGAAAAATGATGGGTCATTTGAACCACCAGGTGACCTTTATAGAACGATATAAGAGCATAAAATAATAAGATTCAGCACTATGCCGTCACTTGTAAGCTGTCCAACTGAGTGCAGGTGAAGAAGAGGGGGTTGTAACCCACGATTACTTCACCATGTCGCATGATTTTTGTACGGCGTTGCGGAATAATGGATTAGAAGCAGTATTGAAATATTATGAAACTGATGCCGTACAAAATCAAATGACCAAATTTACCCTGGTAATGTCGGGAAATAAAATAAAAATTCCGACTTTGTGGCTCACCATTTTTTGTACAGCACTACGCGTTTGCTTGTTATTTTTCATGGATCTATCGATGGTAAGAATGCCGTACAAAAATATATGACCAAAATGTACTCACTCTACCTGTACTTTGTACCTGTACTCACCTGCACTCAGTTGGACAGCTTACAAGTGACGGCATAGTGCTGAATCTTATTATTTTATGTTCTTATATCGTTCTATATAGGTCACCTGGTGGTTCAAATGACCCATCATTTTTGTACACGGGCCAGTAGTCTAGTGTCATTTTCGAAGCTATTCTTAACAATACAGTGTTATTCCTTATCCAATTAAATACGTTAGATACGTTGTGCATTTAATGTAGATCAAAACTGCCATTTATACTATATAATTACAATGAATAGTTTAAGAGTTATCGCAATATTAAAAAATATTAAGGCGAAATAAATTCAAGCAGAAATACCGATCAAATTCATACCACGGAATCTATACCTTTGTATTGATTCTTATTTATATAAATTGTTTAGGATTAAAGATTGTTTCAATACCTGTTGATTACTTTTTGAATTATTGAAATCGGACGTTCTATTCAAAAGATATTACAAAATTATGAATGTGAATAAATCCGTTAGATTCCAATACATTATTTGATGACCAGGGCTTCATATAACGTTAAAAAAAAATAACGTTAGCAGCTCTGGACTGCTGCTAACGTTAATAGAAAATAAACGTTAGTAAAATTAACGTTTTTTTATTTACGAGCTAACGGTAGCCTTTACTGACGTTAATGGCAAACTAACGTTAGTAAAAAGGTACTTTGGTATCGTTAGTTTGAAAAAGTGTACCTATGATGTAGTGAGTGAGAGTCCAGTCATTGTAGTGGATAATATAGATAGTTACCCCGTACTAATATTATTACAAATGACCGTCTGTCTGTCTGTGAGGATTAGAGGTGTGGCTGCCTGTCACCCCTTCACACCCGCCTCCCCCCTTTCCCCGATTCTATAGGGACACCGTGCTTTCCACTCCTAAGGGGGCCATCTTAAAGTTGTAGATGGCCCAGGGGGACCATGCAATATGCCCTAGGCAATCACCCCAGCAACATCCGCGACGGCATGTGTGTTTAGTGACTCCAAGTCCGACATAATCACCCTGATGGACGACGGGACGGGGGTGCTAAAGTTCCCTCGGATTGGTATCCGAGGGAACTTTAGCACGAAAATAAAGTTGGAACGAAATCCGAATTCCACGCGGGCGAAGCCGCGGGCAACAGCTAGTCACATATAATTCGAGTACACGAATTAAGAGTGCTAAGTCAAGAAAACGAAATCTTACTTTTGAATGATTAATGGTGGTTCTAAGTATTTTGGGTCATATACGATATGGATACGACATATGTGCAAATACTGAAACCGCGAAGCATCCTGGTCCGTAGGAATAGAACCAAATTAAATTTAAACTTAAATTCCCTGATTTATAAAATCCGAAATTTTCTAACAAAATAATTATTAAAATAAATGTAGAAAATGCAACCACTTGTATAAGTCATTAAATAGTTTCATCCATTGCTTTAAAGTCATTGACTGTGTCATAAGTCATTAATAAATACGCACACACCTTCACACACACACACAACAACTTCACACACACACACAACAATAGGCATAGTAGGTAACTTACTTGAACAGCTACGCGGCAACATGCGATTCTACAGAGTGCTCAAAGTTGTTCAAATTCTATAAAATTAAAACTCTAGTTTCTGGCCTTAATACTGGACCAATTTTGTTCAAACTTTTCCTGCTTGAAGCTTAGGGGGTACCAAGTATATGGTTTCAATTATTGCCTATATGTCGTATCCTTATTGTATATCTGTTTACTCAATGATGTATAATTTTTATCGGCATAGGTATTAAATTGTAATCTGAATAAAATAGTCAAGTAGGCATTTTGTATATTGACATCATTTATTTACGTTTGTTTTAATTTTTCTATTGATAAAACTGTACCTAATCAGCTATACAATTAGGTCAATGGGTCATGTAGTGATGATTCTAGGAGGTAGTTTGTAAAAAAAAATCCTTCAATTTTTAACGAAAATAGGGAGGTTCTCAGTTCATCGTAATATGTAGGTATGTATTGTCTTTTCATGTAAGTTTTCCGATATTACATAAAGACGGCTTGAGATATTTTTTTTAAAATATTTTCTGTTTTTGAATGAAACTATTTGAACGATGGAATGAAGTGAACAGATTGCTACTAGGCAAGTGTGTTCCACTGTCGGCCACATTATCACTAACCAACAGGTGAAATAGTGGTGAAACGACATTCTATTGTTAATGAAAAAATACATAGAAGTCAATGGCCGCAACAATACAAGAAGTAATACTATACAATTATTATTCATATTTATTTATTTTATGAAACATTGAATATGAACCAAGTTGGTACTATGGTTATGGTACTACCAACAGATGATACAAGGCCATTGTACATTTTGTACGAGCGACATTCTGCCAAAGAGCATAACTATATTGAATTTAAATGACATCATTATAATAAAAAAAAATACGACTACATGCAGAAAGATCACTGTTTTAGGACAAAACAAAAATTGTCGCAGGTCCTAGGTTTAGGCGGGAATGAATTTTGGATTTCGAACAGGACGTACAAACTAGATCAATAAGATAGTTTGACACCTATCTGTACACGGATAAAGCACGCCTTTTCGTGACGTCATCTGTATGACCGTTACAAAAAGTTCGTGGTCTAGTCAGGAGGTCTCAAATCGATACCTGCTCTGTCTTTTAGACACAGAACTTAACTAAACAAGTAAAATATGCTAGCACAATGATATGCGTAAGTTAATCCCAAGCGAATTTATTTCATTCTACTAGCGTATCAAGGTATAATTATCTACTGTACCGAGTGTCCGGCGTGGGAGACGCCGAGACGGGAACTGATGGCGACCCTGGGAGTGAGAGTTCTCACGCTCCCCACTTTGCTCGCATCGAAGGTTCGTTGCGCGGATGCGTGGGCGGCGGAGCGGGAGCGAAGGAGAATCGCAGACCTTGCGGCCCGCGAGGAGCGAAGGAGAATCGCAAACCACGTGGCCCGCGAAGAGCGGTGGCAACTCGGGCGTCGGAGGTCGCAGAACGACTTCCGTCCCCCATGAGCGCGGGCCTGGGGGTGACGGGTGGAGCCGCCTGTCACCCTAGCAGAAGCAGGCCGCGGCGGCAGCGCGCATTGCGTGCCTCCCCACACCCGGGGGCGAGTTGGAGACTCTATGGTCCCCACACCGGAAGAGGGCCAGATTGTGAGATAAGGCCCTGGGTCGGCCGGGCCAGGCCGGTGTATGTTTCTTGAATGAGAAAAAGTCGGTAGTTATCTCGCCAGCGGTGGTAGACACACGATAAAAAAAATAATATCTACTGTATGTTTCTTGAATGCGAAAAAGTCGGTAGTTATCTCACCAGCGGCAGCGGTGGTAGAATAAATGCCTCTACACGCTGTTTCCTTTGTTCCTATCTAATCGCTGTCATTTACGTTATATCTTCTTAAATACTTGTGCTACATAACTTAATAAATCACAGCGACGCGCGACGCCATAAAAATATATTATATTTCTTCAAATACCATACACACACAAGTTTTACAAAATTCTTTACTTATAAAAACTATTACATTTTCCACATGTTCGAAATACAAACCAAAGTATATAAGCTATTATGATTGCATGATGATTGAAAAGTATTAGAACGTCATCGAAATAACAATGTTACGGTTACCTTTTCTGCTCATACTGGCCAAGATGGCGGTCGCCGTGGACCCGGAGATCCATGAAAAATATCTGACATTACCTCACCAGGAGTTCATAGAATACTTCAATAGCAGAAATTTCTCATGGACCATCAAGCAGTACGACCGTACTTTTTACTTTGGTTCTATTTTTTCTGATAATCTGAGCGAATACCATGAACAGTGCGATAGATTAGATTTGGTTGATATACCAAAGAACTTTGATTCAAGAGAACAATGGCCGAAATGTGAAACTATCAAAGAGATTAACGATCAAGGTGACTGTGGATCTTGTTGGACCTTTGGAACAGCCAATACAGCTTCAGACAGAACTTGCATCCACAAGGATATACACGTTCATTTGGCTGAACAAGACTTTGAATGTCAAACATTTAATGCGTGTATGGGAGGGCTTCCAGCTGAAGCATTTGAATTTTGGAGAGAAAAAGGTTTAGTCTCAAACAAATGCAAACCATACAATATTTCCAAATTGGATGAGGCCAAATGCAGCCTCGAGTGTGTCGACGGAAATATGTCTTACGATCAAGACAAACATTTTGGAGAAGTAGTTTACAAAGTATGTAGTGAGTCAGATGCTATTAAATCAGAATTAGTTAAGTATGGTCCCATCCAAGCTACCTTTGTCGTATATGTGGACTTTAGAGACTACAAAGGGGGTATATACGAACACAAATATGGTGATTACCTTGGTAGACACAGCGTTCGTGTTATAGGGTTTGGAGTAGAGGATGATGTGGAATACTGGCTGGTTGCCAACAGTTGGGGGGCAGGATGGGGTGAAATGGGAACCTTTAAAATCAAAACTTACCAGAAAGAATTAGATTTTGAAGGGTATATGTTTTCAGGCCTACCGAAGAATTAGTTCTTTGGCCGTGTAATTATTAATAATATCGACCCTTTTGTCATTTGTCTCGTCGGGGGACCGCCGTCTGACCGACAGGGGGGTATAGAGCATACCAAGGTACCTACTTAGCGGTCCCCCGACGAGACAAATGACAAAAGGGTCAATACTTTGGGTAGGTCATAATGTAATAGTTATTATTTTACTTTTTATAGGTTCTATTTGGGTCGAGGGTTTTTTAAATTTTTACATTCTATCCGCGATTAATCATATCCTGGGATATAATCAGCATAATATGTGTGTGAATAAAAAATATAGTTCTGAATTGTGTGCTTTATTTTTATTTTATTTATTTTTTATTGTACACAAAATTAACATGGTATATAGTATAGTGGTAAATCATGTACAAACGCGAGCTTAAATCAAAGTTAAGTTCGTTTATTCCGAACCAGGGCTTCATATAACGTTAAAAAGAAATAACGTTAGCAGCTCTGGACTGCTGCTAACGTTAATAGAAAATAAACGTTAGTAAAATTAACGTTTTTTTATTTACGAGCTAACGGTAGCCTTTACTGACGTTAATGGCAAACTAACGTTAGTAAAAAGGTACTTTGGTATCGTTAGTTTGAAAAAGTGTACCTATGATGTAGTGAGTGAGAGTCCAGTCATTGTAGTGGATAATATAGATAGTTACCCCGTACTAATATTATTACAAATGACCGTCTGTCTGTCTGTCTATTAATCCGTCTGTCTGTTACGCGCCACGCCTAAAGTGCTGAACCGATCTTGATGAAATTTCGTACATAGAGGCATTTGAGCTTGGGAACGGAGATAGGCTATCTTTTCTTACAAAAAAAGGGGTTAAGGGGAGGGGGGGGGGGATCGAAATATAGTCTAACGAACATTTTCATACAGTCGATCGCCGGAGACGTCTAGAATGTGGTGGAATCTAAATTTTCAGTAAAATTTATATTGGTATAGTTTTTGAGGTTTACGAACTTGCTAATTACGAATATATCATGCATTTCGCGATCAAAGATGGCGGACTCGACATTTTCAATAAAGTCAATATGGGTAACGTTTTCGAGGTTATCAGGGCTGCTAATTACGAAGGTTTCATCCATTTAACGATCAAAGATGGCGGACTCGAAATTTTCAATAAAGTCAATATGGGTATCGTTTTCGAGGTTATCAGGGCTGTTAATTACGATTATATCATCCATTTAGCGATCAAAGATGGTGGACTCGAAATTTTCAATAAACTCAATATGGGTATCGTTTTCGAGGTTATCAGGGCTGCTAATTACGAAGATATCATCCATTTAACGATCAAAGATGGCGGACTCGAAATTTTCAATAAAGTCAATATGGGTATCGTTTTCGAGGTTATCAGGGCTGCTAATTACGAAGATATCATCCATTTAGCGATTAAAGATGGGGAACCTCAAAATGTTTCAATAAAGTCAATATTTAACCGTTAAATGGATAATACATTTGTAATTCGCAGCCCTGATAACCTCAAAAACGATACCCATATTGACTTTATTGAAAATGTTGAGTCCACCATCAATGATCGCTAAATGGATGATATATTCGTAATTAGCAGCCCCGATAACCTCGAAAACGATACCCATATTGACTTTATTGAAAATTTCGAGTCCGCCATCTTTGATCGCGAAATGCATGATATATTCGTAATTAGCAGCCCTGATTACCTCGAAAACGATACCCATATTGACTTTATTGAAAAGGGGGTTGGGTAATGTTGGCGTCGTGTCGGAATTGAGCGGCCATCAATGAAATTGGTATAATATGAAAGTACAGTATAAAGTGATCAAAAGTTACTATGGACAAACTTCTCTAAACTATATCGGGACTTAGCTATACAGGGTGGTATTTTTCAACTTTACTTAGATGGAAGTACTCTAAATACTGAAGATAGCGAATTCCACTGAAAAGAAACATTCCCTTATTTTTAAAAAGAATCAAAACTGCATTCATAGTTTTCTGAAAATGCCACACCCGGTAGTCGAACCGACTAAAATCTTCCTATAACCTTCTATTTCATAGATTTCCTTTTACTTAAATTACCAAGTTTGTTAGAGAGATTTGAACCTTATGATCGACCCTATAGATTGATGTAATAAAAATACAGGGTGTTATTTTTTCGAATTGTAGTCGGTTCGATTATAAGGCGTGGTAAACGAGTTTGCAGCATTCCTTAAATGCAGTTCTGTTTCTTTTTTAAAAACATACTAAACTGTATGCAAAGTTTTCTGAAAATGCCACACCCGGTAGTCGAACCGACTAAAATCTTCCTAAATCTTCTTAAATCGTCTATTTCATGGATTTCCTTTTATTTAATTTACCAAGTTTGTTAGAGAGAATTGATCCTTATGATCGACCCTATCGATTGATGCAATAAAAATATAGGGTGTTATTTTTTCGAATTGTTCGATTATAGGGCGGGGCAAACGATTTTTCAGCATTCCTTAAATGCAGTTCTATTTCTTTTTTAAAAACATACTAAACTGTATTCAAAGTTTTCCGAAAATGCCACACCCGATAGTCGAACCGACTAAAATCTTTCTAAATCTTCTATTTCATGGATTTCCTTTTATTTAATTTACCAAGTTTGTTAAAGAGATTTAATCCTTATAATTGACCCTATCGATTGATGCAATAAAAATACAGGGTGTTATTTTTTCAAATTGTAGTCGGTTCGATTATGAGGCGTGGCAAATGATTTTTCAGCATTCCTTCAATGCAGGGCTGTTTCTTTTTCAAAAACACACTAAACTGTATTCAAAGTTTTCTGAAAATGCCACACCTAGTAGTCGAACCGAATAAAATCTTTCTAAATCTTCTATTTCATGGATTTCCTTTCATTTAATTCACCATGTTTGTTAGAGAGATTAGATCCTTATGATCAACCCTATCGATTGATGCAATAAAAATATAGGGTGTTATTTTTTAGAATTTTAGTCGGTTCGATTACAGGGCGTGGCAAGCGATCTTTCGAAATTCCTTAAATGCAGCTTTGTATTCTTTTTTAAATAAGAGAGTGTTTCCTTTGAATGAAATTAACTATCTCCGGTAGTAAGAGTAGAGTAGGTACTCGTACCCGGTTCGACTATCGGGTTGGCATTTTCGAAAAACTTTGAATACAGTTTAGTGTGTTTTTGAAAAAGAAACAGCCCTGCATTGAAGGAATGCTGAAAAATCATTTGCCACGCCTCATAATCGAACCGACTACAATTTGAAAAAATAACACCCTGTATTTTTATTGCATCAATCGATAGGGTCAATTATAAGGATTAAATCTCTTTAACAAACTTGGTAAATTAAATAAAAGGAAATCCATGAAATAGAAGATTTAGGAAGATTTCAGTCGGTTCGACTACCGTGTGTGGCATTTTCAGAAAACTTTGAATACAGTTTAGTGTGTTTTTAAAAAAGAAACAGCACTGCATTTAAGGAATGCTGAAAAATCGTTTGCCACGCCTTATAATCGAACCGACTACAATTCGAAAAAATAACACCCTGTATTTTTATACATCAATCGATAGGGTCGATCATAGGGATCAAATCTCTCTAACAAACTTGGTAAATTAAATAAAAGGAAGTCCATGAAAAAGAAGGTTTTGTAAAATATTAGTCGGTTCGACTACCGGGTCTGGCATTTTCAAAAGTCTTTGAATGCAGTTTTGTTTCTTTTAAAAAATAAGGTAAAGTTTCCTTTAAGTAAAATTCGCTATCTTTAGTATGAGGGTACTTTCCTTCAAGGTAAAGTCGAAATGTTCCACCCTGTATATCGCAGCTCCGATATTACTTACAATGAAAATAATGACATTTGTACGTGTGTTTAACACAGTACAATGAAGTGGTATCAAAATTAATTATGGCCGCTGAAAAAATTAAGAACGCCACTGTCCATACTAGATTACCCAATCCCCTTTCGAGTCCACCATCTTTGATCGCAAAATGAATGATATATTCGTAATTAGCAACCTTGATAATTTCGAAAGGGATACCCATATTGACTTTATTGAAAACGTCGAGTCCGCCATCTTTGATCGCTAAATGGATGATATATTCGTAATTAGCAGCCCTGATAACCTCGAAAACGATACCCATATCGACTTTATTTAAAATTTTAAGTCCGTCATCTTTGATCGCTAAATGGATGATATATTCGTAATAAGCAACCTTGATAACCTCGAAAACGATACCCGTATTGACTCTATTGGAAAATTTCGAGTCCGCCATCGTTGATCGCCAAACGAATAATGTTATGTATATTCGTAATTATATACCCCGACCAAAACCCTCGAAAACGATAATCGTATTGATTTTTTTATATTAATTGAATCATGAAAAATAATTATTATAATTGATATTTACATTATAATCCATTATGTACTTTTATATACTAGGTATATACAATTACATTATATTTATTAACAATAAATAAATTAATAATAAACAAGATTTTAAATCAAAATATTTTCTTCTTTATTCTCCGGTTCTCCGAATTCCGCACCGGTGCAAAGCAAACCTCTAATACGCAGTTGTGGTAGTCGCAGGTGGACGGAATGGCAACAGCCAATTTACCTAAAGGCGCGAGCGCGCTCCATACATAACATGGTACGCGGAATAGCAACATCGCCCCTACCGTTAAAATTCACAATTCAACTAACGTTAGTTACCTAACGTTAAAATTATAAACGTTAGCTGGTAATGTTATATATTGGTAAACGTTAGCTGGGTATCCATTTAAATTTAACGTTAATTAACGGTTAATTTTATGTTAACTGCTAACGTTAGGAAGCCCTGTTCCGAACCTGACCCGAGAACCCTGACCCGGTGGCGGGTTAGGTTAGAAACTTGAAAAAAAAACGTAATATTTGTTCCGAACGTAACCCTCTTCTTAACTTGACCCGACGTGTCGTTCCCATCATAACCCGAATTGCGTTTTTGGTAAACATTATATAAAAAAAAAATAACCACGAAGGCTAATTGCGGGAGCGGAGCGCATTCTAACCTAATCTATCCAAGTCTAATTGCGCGAAAGATTTACCAAAAACGCAATTCGGGTTATGATAGGAACGACACATCCGGGTCAAGTTAGGAAGAGGGTTACGTTCGGGAGAAATTCTTCAAGTTTCTAACCTAACCCGTGACCGGGTCAAGTTTACGGGTCAGATTCGGAATAAGGGGTTAAGTTCTCTTCCAGTAAACCCGGGAGTACACTGAGGAATTTCAATGCAATGAGAGGCAAAGTCTAGTATACACCATGGAGATTATATTTCTTCTTATCTTCTAATATATAAAAATCAATGCCACTTTTCGGTGTTAGTTTATAACTCAAGAACGGCTGAACCGATTTGGCTAATTTTAGTCTTGAAATGTTCGTGGATGTCCAGGGAAGGTTTAAACGGTGAGAAAATAGGTGCAGCTGGAACGGGAAAAATATGGCGGTACGAAGTTCGCCGGGACAGCTAGTGTGCAATAAAATCGATAAAATACTCAAGTAATAGAAACTTAAGTAGGAATGAGGGTATCATGGTGACATTTAGTCACAGTCAGGGTCGAACTGGACCCCGATTGTGCTAATGAGGATCATTCACGTTTTTATCTGAGTATGCAGATTTATAATGATTAAAAAAACAATAAACACTGTGAAAAAATTATTTCAATCCGATCAAAAATGACGAAGATACAGCATTTTTAATGCAGTAATCTCAAAAACGCTGCCGCCGCGCCAAAATACTGTGTGACGTCATCTGTTATGACAGCGCGCGCCGCCGCTATGGAGAGTATGAAGACTTAGGGCTCTTTTGGGTTAAGACTCCATAGCTGTTTTATTTCGTAACGTATAATTTTGAAATTTTGTACGGATTTTAAGTAATTTACAAAGCTTCTAATAATATAGTTTTTGTGCTATTTACTTCAATATTTTTTTTAATAAAAATAACTATATCTATACCTACTTATAATATTATGAAACTGAAGAGTTTGTTTGTTTGAACGCGCTAATCTCAGGAACCACCGGTTCGAATTGAAAAGCTCTTTCTCTGTTGAATAGTCCATTTATCGATGAAGGTTATAGGCTATATAACATCACGCTACTACAAAAGGGAGCGGAGCAGTGTTCATAAATGTCAACAAATCCGGCAGACTTCCATACATCTATGTTAACATAGTAATAAATAGGGAAGATTTATATTTTTGTATTCGATTAAACTCAAAAACTACTAGACCGATTTCGAAAATTCTTTTACCATTAGAAAGCTGCATTATCACTGACTAACATAGACTTTATTTTATTCTCAAACAAATTAAGAATCCTTACTAAAACTTCTATAATGAAATCCAAGATGTAAAAAAATTACTTAAAATATTTCTTACATCGCGTGCGCTGCGAAAACTATTGATGATAGAATAAGATAATGTACTGCGGAAATATATAACTTAAAAAGGTCTACATAAAAGTCCGCGATAGCATATGTCTATCTCCTAAGAAAAACACACAGCAATCATTTTTATCTTTTAAAAATTACAAAATAATAATGTGTCATTATCGAAGCTATTTTTAACAATACAGTATCATTCCTTATCCAATTAAATACGTTCAATATATTGTGCATTTAATGTAGATTAAAATTGCTATTCAAACTATTTGATTACAATGAAGAACTTCAGCGTTATTTCTTACATCGCGTGCGCTGCGAAAACTATTGATGATAGAATAAGATAATGTACTGCGGAAATATATAACTTAAAAAGGTCTACATAAAAGTCCGCGATAGCATATGTCTATCTCCTAAGAAAAACACACAGCAATCATTTTTATCTTTTAAAAATTACAAAATAATAATGTGTCATTATCGAAGCTATTTTTAACAATACAGTATCATTCCTTATCCAATTAAATACGTTCAATATATTGTGCATTTAATGTAGATTAAAATTGCTATTCAAACTATTTGATTACAATGAAGAACTTCAGCGTTAGGTAAGCGTAAGAGCGGGAAACGTGCGGTGCGGTGTGATGCGAGCGCTCAGGCGGGCGTTCGGCGTTCGGCAGCCCTCTGCCAGTTTGTGTCGTCGACGACTCACCGAGCGGTAGGTCCGTAGGTGTATAGCGCGCGCGCGGCCTTGAGCGAGTGACGGAGGCCTGACGCAACGCAGTCCACTGTAGTGTATAGACTGGAACGTTTGTTATTGTTTCGGTGGTAATAATGCCCCCATACAAATATTGTATTGTGCCAAAATGCAAGAATACAAGTGTTACTACGCCTAATAAACTATTAAGATAAGAAAAAATTGGGTTAAAGTAATGAGAAGAGATGATAAAACTGTTTTACATTGTTGCGAAGATCATTTTGACGTAAGTAGGTATCGTGTACCTATTACTATTAGAACTATCGAGATATTTACCATGTATTGTTTGGAGCTTCCAATAATAGTAATGTGAAAGGCCATGAAAGTTTGAATACCTATATTGCGTACCTACCTATGTCTATACATGATAACAAAATTCAGTCTAGAGATTATCCTGCAGGCGTATACTAAGTATATACCTACCTATTCTATCATTTTTTAAAGTTACAGACTTGCACCACTACGAATAAGTCTCCTAAATACTTTTGAAGTGGTCATGAACTCATGACGGCATCGGCAATACCTACTTATGTACTTCATTTTATTATAAAACTTAATACCTTTTCCTCAGACTAAAAGAATAGTATAGACGGAACGCTTCGAATAAACACTTGAAGCCAAAAATTTTCAATGTGTGCGTGTGTGACTCGGATTTCCGTGTACCGATACCACTAACGGTGTGTGCGTAATGTTGCCGGCAAATGAAAAAGTCTCCCAGAAATATCTATGTACCTATAGGTACATATGGAATATTTATTTGTTATAATAAATGTTATTGTTCTATATCATTTAGACTAATTATTATTAGAATGGCGAGCTGATGTCTCTGCCTACCGCGGAAGGAAATAGGCATGTGAATGAACACTGAGTAGGTAAAGACACTTTAGATTCTAAAGGATAAACAACAGTATCACAACACACAACAACAGTGTTGAAGTGCTCGTGGCCAAGTGCGCTCACTTTTAACTAAACGATCAGTGGGTTAAGCTACATAGACGCGATTGTAATTTGGATGGGTGACCTAAGTTGTATTTCATCTGAGCGCTTCAATGCCTCGGACGGCACGTAAAACGTCAGTCAAGACTGAGGCCTATGTTGGTAACCTGAATATCTCTGTCAGTGGTTGGCCACTAATCAGAACTCAAGCTGGGAGGTCAGATTGCAGTCCCTCCCAAGATTGCCGAAAAAACCAAGCCACATATTAAGTAGATTGCAGATACAGATGTGCTCGGGAGTTCGGGACTAAGGCAAGAATGATGTTGATGATGATGATGATGATGATTAGAAACATCAAGCTTGTCAACATTCATGATACTGTTTTTTTTTACTCAGTACTTTATAAATTCCCACAAATACTGCAAAATATTTTATGGAAATGATAAAAAAATTATGGCAACACTGTAGAATATGGCGGAGGTTTTGTGTTCCTAGTTTGTGCAGCTAAATTATTTAGAAAAATGTTATGAAATCTATTATGAAATAGTTATCTACTTATGAAACGATAATCCAGTATTATTTCTATGAATTGTTGATGTGTTTTTACACCTTTTCAATACACAATAGGTACGTCATATTTATAATATTTTGTTCAGCAGTGATCGGACGTGCGCATTCGTTCGCTGCTCACAAGGAGTGGCGAGCGAAGCGATACCCCATTGCTTTATAGTACTGCTTTTGGCGGCTTCACCGGCTGGCTCTAAGCGTTCCGTCTATACTATTCTTTTAGTCTGAGACCTTTTCCTTTTCTGAACCTGTATTATACTAGGTTCAGTTATTTCACGTCATTTCTAACGTGGTTTATTACTCGCTTGACAACACAGTAGGTACAACTTTCGACAGAACATCATAAGGTAGGTAAATAAGTACAAGCGTTAGGACGAACTAAGACGTATATTATAAAGTCTTTTAAAAACAAACTGTATTTGAATAATCACCAAAGAACTTAAAACACAAATAAAGTACTAAGAAAAACCAATAAAACGCAAGCACTACTAGTCGATCCACGAAAGAATTTGTACTGACTGACTGGCGACTGCGCTAGTCGGGACGCGTTCATAACAGATGACGTCATCGTCTAAATCGCAGTGTAAGCGGGCGTTTTTAAGTACTCGTTAAGAAATCCCTAATAGCTTCGTCATTTCTTGACGGATTTTGATTATTTAAAAAATAGGATACTCAGAAAGGTATAGCGCACCTGGTATACTGATTAAAAATACAATATTCCATTATGTGATTCATCCTCGGAAAAGAGTTCAAGACTGTCTCTGTGGAGTCTGTGGCGTAGCGGTAGCGCTACGCAGGAGGCGCGGGTTCGATCCCCGCTCAGTGCAAATATTTGTGTGCATGAATATGAATATTTGCACTATTCTGGGTATTTCTATGTATAGTATGTATGTATTTACGAAAAAAAATGTATCTAAGTATGTTTATCCGCATTGTAGAATCCATAACACAAGCTATTTAGGCTATGCCTACTTTGGGTCTAGATAGCGTTGTGTAGAATGTCCTACAATATTTATATTTATTTATTTATTTACATTTTTTATTCAGTCTACAAGATGGCATTTAATTCTTCAATTACTTATGTGATCATCCTCCTGCCCTTAACCAAGTATAATTGGGGTCGGCGCAAACTGTGTGCCTAGTTGCATTCATCCCAACATTCACTACCTTCTTAACCATATCATCTTTCCCACAGTCCATCCACCTTTTTTTAAGTCTTCCTCTCACCTTGTAGCCATCCACTTTCATAGTTAATGCCTTTCTTACGACATTACCTTCATCCCTAGCATTACGATTTAAGAGTAAAGTCTATATTTGAGACTCTAAAATTAAATGGCATTTTTTGCAGTGTCGGTGTTATGACAGTGGTTAGCAGAAAGGATCCAGAAGCCAAAAGCAAAAGGCTCATAAAAGTTAACCCTTTTTTATACCACTTAGGTGGCACACAGCCCACCTGTTTTTTTTTTTTTATATTGGACACGTCAATTTGACTTCGCCTCGCCTGATGGTAAGCTGAAGGCAAAGTCTCTGAAAAGAGCGTCACCATTACAGACACGTATCATGTTACAATGGTGGCACTCAGCTTGACGGCCTCATCAGATGCTTTTTCACGCCCCGCTTAAAGGACCCAGGACTGTAGGAGGAGGGAAACACGTGAACTGGTAAAGAATTCCAAGACTTAATGGTGCGGCAGAAGAAGGAGTCGCCGAACCGCTTGGTTCTTGATGGAATATTCTGCACCGTATGCGGGTGGCATCTAAGCCCTGCACGTGTTGTCCTATATAGGAAAGGAGAGGGTGGGATTAATTGGAAGAGCTCATCAGAACATTCACCATGGTAGAGACGGTAAAATACCGCCAAAGTTGCCACATCTCTACGCAACTGCAAAGGCTCGAGGGTTTTGGTGATCTCAGGATTCCCAATAATGCGGACTGCACGTCGCTGCAACCTGTTAACAACGTGGTTACCGTGGCCCATGGATTATGCAACACCAAGGGCGTCACACTCGTGCTGCCGACCCTGAAGAAACCTTCTAATGCCCTTCTTGAAGAACCCCATATTGTAGGCGCTTGGGAAAACCACCGCAGGGAGTTCAACCCTTCTTGGCAGTCGGTACGGTAAAAATATAAATAACAATTCCTTTCTTGCTTGTAAATTGTACCACAATGTTTAAACCGCCGTATAGCGCTGATATTAAATATTCTATTTCTGCGCGCACAAAGTTTATACCAAGCCGTCTGTTTAGCAAGTAGTAAATCATTACGAACAGCCCCGATTGGCTGGTTAACTATAAATTATTGAGAGTCTGTGGCACGGCTTTTAACAGGTAAAATATGAAACGGAAAACACGAGAGCTTTGTGTACAATAGAAAACTCATCATCACTTGCGTTACTCCCGGTGGCATCCGAAGCATTACAAGTTGGTAGACGACTACATGCAGCAGCAGCAGACGACTTACGACAGTAGTGTCGCTGCGACACGTCGTCCGCTGCTGCCTCATGTCGTCCGCTACCAACTCGTACCTTTAGGACGCCGAGTTCGGACTGAGCTTCGGTATTTTCCGTGAAGCTACTACCATAAAACCTCCATAACCCATTGACGATATGAAGTATTGCAGTAAGACCAGTTGTTGGACGTTTTAGGGCTCAAAACTACCCGTAAAGACCGACATAGGTGTTCTTATGATAAAGGGAAATTTAGTTTCCTTCAAGACATTGGATCAACTGTAATTTAGCCACTTTTCAGCCGAATGGAAATTACTCATTTTTTCACCACAAATACTTCAAGAACGTAGTAGAAATTAACAACAAAAGCCTTACATCCACATTTCACCAATTATTGTACTCGGTCCCACGTAATAGGGAGTGAGCCTATTGCCGTATTCCGGGCACTATTGTTGACTCGAGCCATGCCTGTATATATCTGTCTGATATTAAACAGCCCTATCCCTTAGTCGCCTTGTACGACACCGCATGGGAATAGATAGGCCCAAATTTTCCTCTGCCGGGAACCACACGGCTATGAAATGAACAACAAAAGCCTAAATAAAACACCAACAGTAACCAACATCCTGGAAATGGAAATAGCGCTTATTAATCACAAAAAGTCAAAACACAGACATTATTTCCGAAGCGTTTGAATGGTTTACATTTGCTTACGGCTTCATAGTGCAATATCAAATACGTATCAAGATCAAAGCTTGCAAGCAACGGTTTACAGAACACATTTGATATATCTGTTAATTTAAACGTCAATAGTTTGTAATGTTTACTGGTATTTAATACAATACGATTTCATGGATAAGATCAAGGGAATATATGAAGATAATAATATGGATATTGTTATTATTAGTAAGTATTGGTACAAGTGCGAGTATCTTGAAATAACGGTAGGACACGACCTTAGAATATACATTAATATACAGAGCGCGCCTATCACTCAGGTCTTCGGCGCCGAGTGTTAGCAGATACTTTGCGACGGTATAGTGCACCTATAGTGACGTTTCATGCATTACCGAAAATATCAATAAATGCACTTATTAATGTAGTTTGTTGTTATGAAGTATTTTTTCGATTTAATATGCATTGATAAAATTAAAGCCAAAATACAAAAAAATGGCTTCATTTTGCGTTATTTTTGCGTCATCATTACTACAAATATACGATGTTGTACAAAATCTTGATTTAACATATCGAATTAAATGTAATTTGCGAAGTCATTTTGACGGGTATTGTTTTGCTACTGATTGAGGTTGAGCCAGGAGCCTCGGTGCTGTTCATACCCATGATAGCAGTTCGTACCTGTAAGACGCGCTCTATAGCAATGTATACTCTAAGGACACGACCGTATTTCAATTCACTTCACAATTCCGTCCCAATTGTGTAGTCCGACTGGGGAAGCAACTCCACCCTACAGAATACCGTAGCTTAGGTAGGAACAACTTCGTGTTGTGTTCCCGGCGGTAAGTAGGGCAGCCAGAGCTCACTGGAGAGTTTTTATGCTGTCAGTGAGAAGACCAAAAGCTTTTCCTGCTTTGTCTTCTGCACTGATAGCACAGAATCTCTCTGTTCTTACAGGGTCGGCAGCACGAGTGTGACTCCCCTGGTGTTGCACACGTCCATGTAACCACTTTTCATCAGGTGGGCCGTGTCTGCCACCTAAGTGTACAAAAAATACCCTCAGCAAAAATGAGAATAAGATAGAATGACATATTAAACCCACATCAAAGAGCTGCTATTGCTATGCTATTAAAGAATGGATTGTGCAACTCCTAAATAACGGATTAGTAACCGTGCACCATTTGCGCTATAAATTGCACATAGTCTTACATATTTACCAAATAATCGGGACTTGTATATTGACGACACAAGCCATCTGTAGCCTAGAAGTATGTATTGTAGGATAAAAGGGGCTAGTGACTAAGTGGTAACCGAGGTTAGATATTACTATCCAGGTCAGTCTTAGGCCATATTCTAGAATGCCACTCAGCTGCATCTGCGCCGACTCCGAAGAAACCTTTTAATGCCCTTCTTGATGAACCCAATATTGTAGTCGCTTGGGAAAATCACCGCAGGCAGTTCATTCCACAGCTTGAACCTGTGTGGGATGAAGTTCCTTTCATACCGCACAGTGCGCACCGTTTCCGGTCGCAATGTGTGAGGATGAATTTTACCGTCTATTACCTATCACCCCGCCTTACACAGTATACAATTACTTTTTATTCTATAGTACTTAGCTAGACTGAAAGTCGACTCCAACTGAGTTGGGAAAGGGCTCTCAAGGAGTTGGATATCGATTTATATCTATCGATATAAGATTTATCATCAACTATTGTTGTTCGCGGCCCCTATTGCCTTTATTCTATAATAGGGGACGAGCCTATCGTCGTCTGCTGGACACATTTCACGAATTCCATACTCTTATTAAGAATTTTCTAAAGGAAACCATGATGTTTATCTGAAGTCACATCCTAATACATATATAAAAATCAAATTGTAATTTAATAACTTAAAAACGGGCTCACCTATCCAAACCAAATGTTTAGGCTTTGTTCGGACTATTGGTAGTGGTTTATGAGAAGTTTGCACAAAATCGGTCGAGCGGTTCTACATTTATCACATTTTGACTGTTAGGCGGTACGAAGTTCGCGGGGTCAGCTAGTTGTCTATAAAGTATGTAGTAAGTCCATAATTTTCCATAATTAGCCTATTGCAGTCCACTACTGGACATAGGCCTCGCCCAATATGCGCCACGTTAGCCGTTTAGTTCACAATATCCTATATTATTTTAAATCAGACATTTTTAATTATGACTTTTAAGCAATGAAAATGTATCTTCAAAGGTTTGTCAGGGCAATGTTTTTATGATGCCGTAAAACATTCGACAATATACAGGGCCTTCTGGCTTTCCTTCATTTATTCCTTTAGGCGACTTAAGTCTATCAGGAAAAATTACTAGGTATAAAAATGACTAGAAAGTGATATTGGCAAGATGGAAAATTGGAGAAATGGATTATTAACTAAGTATAAAAATGTCGATATCAAAAAATAGTCGAAGGTGATTATTACCTAAGTATAAAAATGCCAACATTTAAAAAAGTCTAAGATAATTTATTACCTTAGTATAAAAATAACGATATATAAATATCACTGTACTTCAGTCATGATGGGTACGGTAAACTCATCAGTAACTGGCCGCTTAAACGCATCGCTCAATTTAAACTTTGCTATGTCAAAGTACATCAAGATATTGGCACTGAAATATTACCATTGGTTAGTAAGTACATGTATCTGTTTATTCGTTTATGACAAGAAAATAATAAAACTAATTTGACTTATTTAGAATTTTTGAATTGAACGAAAAAGTTATCAATTTTAGCAGTTACTGGCCATAATTTTTAGAAAGTGGCCACCATAATATTAGTTTTTACCCATATCAAAATAATAATCAAAATCAATCAAAAAGTAGATAAAAATATATTAGAAACACAAAAAAAATCTTAAGAAACATAATAAGATAAATTCTAACAATATTGTAGGTAGGTAGGCCTTATGAGTAAGCTCAAAGTAGCCCAACGAGCTATGGAGAGGGCTATGCTCGGAGTCTCTCTGCGAGATCAAATCAGAAACGAGGAGATCCGTAGAAGAACCAAGATTACCGACATAGCCCAGAGGATCAGCAACTTGAAATGGCAGTGGGCAGGGCACATAGCTCGGAGGACTGATGACCGATGGGGTCGAAAAGTTCTCGAGTGGAGGCCACGTATCGGCAAACGCAGCGTAGGACATCCACCCACAAGATGGACAGACGACCTTATCAACGCGCTGGATGCGAGCCGCTTCCAACCGGTCTTATTGGAGATCTATAGGGGAGGCCTATGTCCAGCAGTGGACTTCCTATGGCTGAAATGATGATGAATGATGAGGCCTAATTAACCTTGGCTAAAATGAGATCAATATACCACAGTTTTATTTTATTATTTTAAAGAAAGCAGGAACTTAGAACTATTAATCTTCTTCATCCTAGCGTTAATTCCTATCATCATCTTCATATGACGTATTACCCTGATCGCATCCATGGCCACGTTGACCTCGGAGCTCAGGGTCCGCCATCTGGCTCTTCCTCCTCCACTTCGCACGATCTTGGGCGTCCATAGTAGTGAGACCATTTGCACGCATGTCACCCTGCACGACGTGAAGCCAGGACTTCTTGGGCCTACCCCTTCTACCTGGACCCGGCGGGGGCGCCATTGCCAGATATTTGCCACCCACGTAGCCTGGCGGTTGCCGCAAGACGTGGCCGCACCAGCGAAGGCGGCTCTCTTGCATTTCATCTGCGATGTCACGGACATGAAGGCTACCGCGGATGCGAGAGTTTCTCACGCGATCTATACGCATGACGCCGCACATCCACCGCAGCATTTTCATCTCCATGACACGCAGCTCTTGCTTGCGTCGCTCCAGCAGCGGCCACGCCTCACAACCGTGCAAGAGGACATCTTCATATTTAGTTGGATCATCATCTTGCGAAAGTAATATGTTGATATTTTTAAATGTTGTCATTTCTATACTTTTGCTTTATGGGTTATAGACATTTTTACATATTGTCATTTCTATACTTTCACTTTTTGGGTTACAGACATTTTTACATATTGACATTTGTAAATATCGACATTTTTATATCACGACATAAAATAACCTTCGACAATTTAATTTTATAATTTCGTCATTTTTATACCTAGTAATTTTTCCTGATAGACTTAAGTCGCCAAAAGGCATTTATTCATTAAGCTAATTTTACCGAAACAATAAGCATAATACTGCCGGTACCCTTTATTTTGGAGACAGAGATGGACTGGAATGGACTGGAATGGAATGGAATGGAAAGAGGACTCTTTTATCCACACTTAGTCTCTTTTTTTGGGCCATTGCGCCGTTATGTCGGACTCGAACCCACTAATACCGCACGCCACATTAGGTCTTTTGTTGCTAGAAGTGAGATAGCCACTGGCATAGCCCTCGCACCTCGGCTGATACACTGGGAAAACCTCAAGGGGATACAAAATATAGTAAATCTATATCTAGATGCTGTAATATTTATTTCTTTGCATTGCATTTTTAACCTTAGCGCCTAGAAGGTCGACCAGTATTTGGTTGAGCTAGCTGTTAGCCTCTGCTCATACCTTTTGCGTGATCGGTGTAGATCTCTTTTCCGTATTTATAAATACTAATTTTCCTCATGATCGCAGAGAAACTGCTAAAATTCAATTTCTATCTCAAAAAACCAAAACAACTTCAGCCCCCTTAGACAAGTGGCAGTTCGATGGCCGGCGTATTGTAGAATATAGTGATGAATGTATGGGCTTTGACGTATATGACAGTCGTAAACGTCAAAATAATGTCATAACGCCATACATCGCAATTGTCTAGCTAGAGGGCCGGAAGAAGCGAGAATAAAATAGATAAGCGCAAATATTTAAATATGCCATGAGACCAATGATTTATGAAAGGTGCGTACAGATCATGTAACATGTTGTATAACTTGTGTTATATAACACGTCCACATTATCTAACATTGTTTTATAACTTTGCAACATTGTACTAACTTCAGTGTCTACATTACTGAAACATGTTATATAACATGTTATGCTATATAATTTGTACGCACCTTAAGATTGATGTTATTGTTGTATTCACAGGTTTTTTTTTATTAAAACTTTTTACACAGATACAAAGTAATTGAATGCCATAGGCA
Source organism: Eilema depressum (assembly GCA_914767945.1). Lineage (NCBI taxonomy): Eukaryota > Metazoa > Arthropoda > Insecta > Lepidoptera > Erebidae > Eilema > Eilema depressum. The sequence goes on from OU612035.1 coordinate 12,066,473, forward strand.
TTTTCTGCCAGTCAACCTTGTGTCCTTAACACGTTGGCCAACACATTGGCGATCGTGTTGGCCAATACACCCTCCCGACGACGATCCCCCTCACACATCAAGAATGGCACAAACCCCCGTTCTACATGTTCACCAACAAGTGTTGGTCACCGCGTTCGCCACTGTGTTCTCCTACGTGTAGAGCGGTCATTAAGGTGATGCCGAGACAGTATGTTATAGTATAAATAGGATAATGTGAAGGTAGGTGCATTTTTATCTGACTTTATTAGCTACATATAATCTGCTATTATCGATACGAGACGACTTCAAGACTGTCATCTCTTGCGGGTTATTAGACTCGCTTATCAACGTACCTATAGCAAATAACGATTGATGAAAAACATGATTCATCTCGACAACAAACAATGAGGATGAATCACATAATGGAATATTGTATTTTTAATCAGTATACCAGGTGCGCTATACCTTTCTGAGTATCCTATTTTTTAAATAATCAAAATCCGTCAAGAAATGACGAAGCTATTAGGGATTTCTTAACGAGTACTTAAAAACGCCCGCTTACACTGCGATTTAGACGATGACGTCATCTGTTATGAACGCGTCCCGACTAGCGCAGTCGCCAGTCAGTCAGTACAAATTCTTTCGTGGATCGACTAGTAGTGCTTGCGTTTTATTGGTTTTTCTTAGTACTTTATTTGTGTTTTAAGTTCTTTGGTGATTATTCAATACAGTTTGTTTTTACCCGACTGCGCCAGCGAGAGGGTAATGTGTTTCGCGCGTATGTATGTATGTATGTAGTTTTCTTTGTTCCCCTCTACAGGCCTAACGCCTGGACGGATTTTGATGAATAGGGTCTCAAATGAAAGGTATTCATCTCCCGAGTGTCATAGAGTACATAAAATTCCAACAAAAACTATACGGTAGATTTTTGATGCTAAAATATGTGTTGGCAAATTTTTTTTTTTTTTTCATTCAAATTTATCGAGTAGGGTATCAAAATGAAGAGAATTAAAAGGAGATTACAAAAATATACAGATGTAATATCCTAACTAAAAAGGTTAAAATAAAATAATTTAAGTAGATACCTATTAAAAAATAAAAAAAACCCGACTGCTGTCTAAAAGATTGAAACAAGCTTGATAGCAGGCGGTACCCATTAAATTTCTTTCGGTTTATGATTGGCAAATGGGTACCGCCTGGTTTTATTTTTTAATAATTAATTTTTAAAATCCTACTAATATTATAAATGTGAAAGTTTGTGAGAATGGATGTGTGGATGTTTGTTACTCTTTCACGCATAAACGGCTGGACCGATTTGGTTGAAATTTGGTATGTATATAGGTTATACCCTGGATTAACATATAGGCTATATATCAGCGATGAACGGGATCAGAATTCCACGCGGGCGGAGCCGCGGGCAACAGCTAGTACTTTATAATATACGTAGTTCGTCCTAACGCTTGTACTTATTTACCTACCTTATGATGTTCTGTCGAAAGTTGTACCTACTGTGTTGTCAAGCGAGTAATAAACCACGTTAGAAATGACGTGAAATAACTGAAGCTAGTATAATACAGGTTCAGAAAAGGAAAAGGTATAACCCGCGCCACGTATAATGGACCTAAAATGTGCTCAAAACGTGCCCTATACGCGCAGTACACATTTCTTGGGAGTCTTTTGAGGATAGCACAGGAAGCTACTGCGGTAGACGAACTCAAATTCACCGAGCATAGACTATTACAAAGCAATCCGCGGGCACCAGAGCCTCGTATGAGGTCCAAGATACGTGGCGCGGGTTATATTAAGTTTTATAATAAAATGAAGTACTTAAGTAGGTACTGCCGTCATGACCACTTCAAAAGTATTTAGGAGACTTATTCGTAGTGGTGCAAGTCTGTAACTTTTAAAAATGATAGAATAGGTAGGTATATAGTATACGCCTGCAGGATAATCTCTAGACTGAATTTTGTTATCATGTATAGACATAGGTAGGTACGCAATAGGTATAGGTATTTAAACTTTCATGGCCTTTCACATTACTATTAAGGTCCAACCCCACCAAACGGACGGCATCGGAACGGATTTTACAATCTTTATACAAAATAAGTCTTATATCACAGCTTTTAAAGTTTATATTACCAAGTCACGCATGACAGCTTGACGTGCGTCATGCTGCCGCACGTCGCTGTCAAGCTGTTGTGCGTGACTTGGTAATATAAACTTCAAACACTGTGATAATAAGATTTAATTTTGTTTAAAGATTGTAAAATCCGGGCCGATGCCGTCCGTTTGGTGGGGTTGGACCTTATTGGAAGCTCCAAACAATACATGGTAAATATCTCGATAGTTCTAATAGTAATAGGTATACAATACCTACTTACGTCAAAATGATCTTCGCAACAATGTAAAACACTTTCGCTTGAAAGAGGAGTTTTATCATCTCTTCTCATTACTTTAACCCATTTTTTTCTTATCTTTGCATCTCTCGGAACATAAAAAAACAGTTTATTAGGCGTAGTAACACTTGTATTCTTGCATTTTGGCACAATACAATATTTGTATGGGGACATTATTACCACCGAAACAATAACAAACGTTCCAGTCTATACACTACAGTGGACTGCGTTGCGTCAGGCCTCCGTCACTCGCTCAAGGCCGCGCGCTATACACCTACCACTCGGTGAGTCGTCGACGACACAAACTGGCAGAGGGCTGCCTGATCGCCCGCCTGAGCGCTGCGCTCGCATCACACCGCTCCGCACGTTTCCCGCTCTTACGCTTACCTTGCTGAAGTTCTTCATTGTAATCAAATAGTTTGAATAGCAATTTTAAACTACATTAAATGCACAATATATTGAACGTATTTAATTGGATAAGGAATGATACCGTATTGTTAAAAATAGCTTCGATAATGACACATTATTATTCTGTAATTTTTAAAAGATAAAAATGATTGCTGTGGGTTTTTCTTAGGAGATAGACATATGCTATCGCGGACTTTTATGTAGACCTTTTTAAGTTATATATTTCCGCAGTACATTATCTTATTCTATCATCAATAGTTTTCGCAGCGCACGCGATGTAAGAAATATTTTAAGTAATTTTTTTACATCTTGGATTTCATTATTGAAGTTTTAGTAAGGATTCCTAATTTGTTTGAAAATAAAATAAAGTCTATGTTAGTCAGTGATAATGCAGCTTTCTAATGGTAAAAGAATTTTCGAAATCGGTCTAGTAGTTTTTGAGTTTAATCGAATACGAAAATACAAATCTTCCCTCTTTATTACTATGTTAACATAGATGTATGGAAGTCTGCCGGATTTGTTGACATTTATGAACACTGCTCCGCTCCCTTTTGTAGTAGCGTGATGTTATATAGCCTATAACCTTCATCGATAAATGGACTATTCAACAGAAAAAGAGCTTTTCAATTCGAACCGGTGGTTCCTGAGATTAGCGCGTTCAAACAAACAAACTCTTCAGTTTCATAATATTATAAGTATGTATAGATATAGTTATTTTTATTAAAAAAAGTATTGAAGTAAATAGCACAAAAACTATATTATTAGAAGCTTTGTAAATTACTTAAAATCCGTACAAAATTTCAAAATTATACGTTACGAAATAAAACAGCTATGGAGTCTTAACCCAAAAGAGCCCTAAGTCTTCATACTCTCCATAGCGGCGGCGCGCGCTGTCATAACAGATGACGTCACACAGTATTTTGGCGCGGCGGCGAGCGTTTTTGAGATTACTGCATTAAAATTGCTGTATCTTCGTCATTTTTGATCGGATTGAAATAATTTTTTCACAGTGTTTATTGTTTTTTTACTCATTATAAATCTGCATACTCAGCTAAAAACGTGAATGATCCTCATTGTGCATGATTTGAAAAAATATAGGAGGTGTGATAATCTCAAGAATACACATAATAATATTCTGTTTCTAAGATTGTGTTTTCCGGACGGAGAGTGATAAGTAAATTCAGTGGGAAACGTGAGTGGCTGCCTTTCCACCGATGTGTTACGTTGCTATGGATGCGTTTTATATCCACCAATCATATTCATTGGTTCACATAGAATAGCACTGGTGGAAAGGGTTTCAGCTAAGCTAAGTTTTTAATTTTCACATTTTTTTATATATAGGACACGTCAATTTGACTTCGCCTCGCCTGATGGTAAGCTGAAGGCAAAGTCTCTGAAAAGAGCGTCACCATTACAAACACGTATCATGTTACAATGGTGGCACTCAGCTTGACCACAGAATAAATACACAGAATAAATATACATACAGTAACTTGTCTTCATATAAACGGACGAAACGCGTCCTATACCTACGCGCCTCGATCTCGGCATGCGCTCGGCAAGCAACCGGTCGGAACCGGCCAGGAATGTCCCGCAGCGACGATGTCGTTTTTAAACAGTTATTGCGCAATTTTTTTTACTAGAAATATAATAAATATATTATGAATGTTTGTGTATTCATACAAACATTCATAATATATTTATATCAGAATACGGAATAAACGGTTTATTCCGTATTCTGAGGTGTGAAAATAATAAATATAATATAAATATTACAGGTAGGTAAATAAAATGATTTTACTTATGTACTAGTGGGTAGGTACCTACGTAATTTGTGTCTTTGATGGAATTCTTTTTCTCTTCCCGAATAAAAGGCCTGGATTAATAAATAAATTGAGTAAAGTGTTTGACACAAGTAAACTACCTATACTCCATTCGGTTAGGTACTTAACCAAAGGTAAACAATATATTGTAGCCACTTTTTATAAAATCACATAGGTAATATATGTATTAAACATTAAACAAAAAAACTAGGCTAACTAACTTACTGACTAACTAGTACCTACCTAGTTCGATTTCGGATTTCAGTCTCTTAGTCTAAACAGAATAGTCTTCTTCATCCTAGCGTTAATTCCCAGTCGCATTTCCACCGTCGAAGTCGCTTTACCAGTCTTAACTGCGGATTCGGCTGGACCTCGATATTTTCCGTGAAGACACTGTCATCTGACCTCCACAACCCAATGGTGACATTAGGCGATATCGAAGCATTGCAGCTAGACGGTCGTTGTTGGCCGTTTTAGGGCTATTAATGTTGTTTACGTTTTGTTAAGTAGGTAGGTACTTAACCGAATGGAGTATAGGTAGATGGGAAGATCATGATACAGTAGGTAGGTACCTACACTTGTCTTTAAAACCTCGGGATCACCTATGACCTTATAAACCTACCTAATAGAAACGTTAAGAGGGGGTATAAAGCTAAATTGCCGATCGTAGATTTGATGTTTATACCCGAAAGTAAGCCACAAATGAGCTGGGTTTTTTTTAATAGAAAATACGTTATATTTGTAAGGGACTGCTCATGGTGAAAACATAAAATAATAATATTTTTTCGATAGAATAAAATCACAAAGTTATGCCTTATTTACAACTAAAATCAATTTATTTCCAATATTATGCACACAACTGAGTCAATATTTGAATACAAAGTGTAAAATTATGTAACCCAGTGACTCTATTTTCACTTTGAAAAAATTGTGTGGATTTTACGAGTAATTAAAAAAAATGAATTTGGCGCTTACGACGGTCTTATTCCGTGCATAACGCTCTCTTTCTATCGCACCTGACCCGAGGTGTCGGCCATCTGTTGTTTCATCATTTAGTCGGGCTCGCCCCGTTGAGACGGGAGGACTGTATTTCTGTTTTCCGTGTCAAGAAAGTTCGTTAAAAATGAGCCAATTAAAAAAATATAAAAGAAACACTCTAAAAGAGAATATAAGAAACTAAGAATTCAACTCATGGCTAATTTTCGAAGGTAATGTATCTATATTATTTTACTTTCTTTAGTTTGTTACCAAATATCCACCGTTGCTAGGTAACTCTGGAGTAACGTCGGCTCGGGTATAGTATATGCAAATCAAATAGATGTTTTTGACTACTCGCGTGTTTTTTGTATAATATTATTTATATAGCACTAATATAATTATTAAATATATTGCGAAAGTATTTATACATTGTATTATCAATTTTAATGTATTTCAGAGTTGCTTCAGCTCGTAATATCACACAAGCTGATGAATCCGATCCGGTCGAATCGCTTAATAAAAAACTTTCGTCAACTTTGTAAGCTTATTGCAATTGATTTTTCTCACATTCAGAAAACATTTCAGTAAAATATGCAAATTAATATGAACATGAACAAGTAGAATGATATGACTTGAGATTAACATGGTCATTCACATTAGTACCGAATGTTCACACATTCAAACGGCATGGTAAATACGAGTATCCCGGTGATTTTAATAAAAAAAATTGACCACACGGAAAGCGGATGACTGCCCGTGGAAGGATAGCTCAGAGTAAGAGCGCTGGAACGCCAAGGTTCGCGACCCTGGCATTCAAATCCTATTGTGGGTTTGATTTTTTCCATTATGTACTTATTTAGCATTTATATCAAATTATCTACAAGTAGATTAAAATAGCAATGCTATGCTTATGTGATTGATTTGTCATTAATTTGCAATTATTTTTACAGATCTCCCATTAAACATTTAGAGAAAGTTGAAGTTTTGAGAGAACTAGATCCAAATTGTGATGGAAATTTTGCACCAGAGTGGAATGAGCGGTATATTTTAGCCAGCCTTGATTCAATATGTCAGGGCCCTAGCTTCTTATACGTAATGATAAAATAGGGCAACCATATTATACACAATGTTCATCAGTAATATTGAACCACTATTTGGACTATTTGGATGACCCGACTCAGGATTAGTATTAAATTAATAGAATTCGCAAAAAAAAAAATATTTGGGTAATTTATCACATATAGTTAGACGAACATCGCTAGATGTTAAATTAAAGTAAAAGCATTGTTTTTCCCAAATCGTCAAATCGTCGGTGCGCCTGCCAAAGTCGTTATGTGCATTTTTTCTATATTTTTTTTATTCGCTAGATGGCCTTAAAAAATGCGCATCAACTGAAAAAACAACCAAGTGTTAATTCCTTCTAGAAATAGATTTGACAAAATATACATGTGCAATTCTGACACTGCAAAATTGGTTATGTGTTCACATCAAGAGTTTTTCATCCTCATGTTGCACATGTCAGAATTGGTTTGCACATAGACAATTTGACAGCTTGTTTTTCTTCGGTTTGTTGGTTGTAAAATTGGTGTTCTACCTTTGTAACAACGTAAATAATCTTATAATAGTAAACAAAACGAGACAGATGATTAAATCGAAACAGCCTCACGTAAGGTCGAAGTCCTGAATAAAGTGAGACATTTTTACACCATTTGTGTGAGAGTGAATTCACTGTCTATGGCAAGCGGAGCGGCGATATAAAGTAAAAATATTCTAGGCATTATATCAAACAATTCTTCTGAATACAAACCATCATACAGGCGGTAAAACAACCACAGCAAGTACCTTCTGAGGTTGAGAGGGACTACTACCCCGCCTGTGAGTATGGGATGGTCGACGATCCTCAGCGCCCGTCTTTGCACCAAGTCGAAGAGGTCTAGCTAGCCCAGGCAAAACTGTGACAGCAGTACTCCATGTGGGGCAGAACGGGAGCGTTTTAAAGAAGGAGTATTTGCCCCGCAGTGATGTACTACCTTGTTTCTTTGATACCAGCTTGACTTAGTCTTCCAAGTGACTACGGCGGTGATCGTCGCTGACGATAGCGATAGCTCCCTATACTCGAAAAGATGTTAAACGGTGTGTCTAGAAACTTGCGGCGCTATGCTATGCAGACGATAGCACCTTACACGGAGGCTATCACGGACATCCTGCGGCCAAGCAGTCTGATATCGCGGAAAAAAGAAGACCGGACCCTGAGCCACGTTTCTCAATGGGGCTCGGAAAACCTGGTCGAGTTCAACGCCAGGAAGACGCAGGCATGCGCGTTCACAGCAAAGGTATCTTCTTTCCTTCCCCTTCCAACTCGTCAGAGCACGCCACTGCCACTACAGGACAATCTCAATATCCTAGGTATGGATGTTCGCTGCAAATTCAGTTTTCAGCGAACAACAAAAACTACATTGAGAGTATCATCAAAACAGCCTCGCGTAAACTCGGTGTCCTGAACAGACTGAGATGTTTTTTCACGCCGGAGCAGCGGTGCCTTCTCTATAAGACACAAATTCGCTCTTGCGTGGAATACTGCTCTCATCTCTGGGATGGCTCCGCAAAGTACTTACTAGATGCTCTCGACAGGCTGCAGCGACGTGCGGTCCATATTATTGGGAATCCTGAGGTCACCAACACCCTCGAGCCCTTGCAGTTGCGTAGAGATATGGCATCTTTGGCGGTATTTTACCGTCTCTACCATGGTGAATGTTCTGATGAGCTCTTCCAACTAATCCCACCCTCTCCTTTCCTATATAGGACAACACGTGCAGGACTTAGACGCCTCCCGCATACGGTGCAGAATATTCCATCAAGAACCAAGCGGTTCGGCGACTCCTTCTTCTGCCGCACTATTAAGTCTTGGAATTCCTTACCAGTTCACGTGTTTCCCTCTTCCTACAGTCACGGGTCCTTCAAGCGGGGCGTGAAAAAGCATATTCTGATGAGGCCGTCAAGCTGAGTGCCATCATTGTAACATGGTACATGTCTGTAATGGTGACCCTCTTTGCAGAGACTTTGCTCACCATCAGGCGAGGCGAAGTCAATTTGACGTGTCCTATATTAAAAAAAAGACTGGAAAAGCGCACCCCGGACGCCGAGGGGAAGGGCTCAGATGCAACTAAAGTTTATAACTAATTGGCAGCATAATGTGCACCTCGGAACTCGGAGATTTGCTCTTCTTTTCTGATTATCGTATTATCGGCTATTCCAGGAACGATCAGCAATTAGTTCCCAACTCCGAGAGGAAAATCGGCACCAGAACCTCGTCCGTTGTTTAACATGTGCACCGACTAGCAAGTGAGGTTGGCTTGGGTCTCAAAGGTGTTAGTAGGACCCTGTACACGGAACAGTTGTACTACTTTTATTTTTTTTACTTGTATGCCTTAATAAAGTTTATAGTGGGTATTTATTTACTTCGTATGTTATCTACCTTGCCATCTGTCAGTATTTATCCCTTATATAAATCCTATTGAGGTCCATAACAAATCTGATATGTATATATTTTTCACTTGTAAGAAATGGCGCTAGGAAGATAATTCTGATATGTGTATCAAAATGGAAAAAAAAAATATTGTGGATGGATAGTACCGTTTATAATTTTCACTTATATCTCAGTTCATGCAAAATATTTTTTGGCATCATACTACATTTTTAGTTTTTTGATACGCTCATCAATTATGTAATAAAACAGTTTAATGTCTCTCCTGAAAACTTGACCAAAAACACATAGAGGTTTTGGCAAGCGCAACGACGACATATTCCTTTACTTACTTACTTACCTTTTCATTTTATCAGAAATATTTTTTTTTACCAAAAAGAAATTTATTGTGTTTCCAAAGTAGATAGTTAATGATGCAACTCGTATTTTGACAATTTTATCTGAGTATTTTGGGTATACTGTGCGCCTTCAAACTATACATGGCGGGTCGCTGCCACACAAAATAGGTGGCGGACTTGCCGGAGCGACGACAGGCGAGAGCGGGACGTGCGAGGGGTGCGGGTGAAATCTGATTTTTTTCTAGCTTTATGCGCACTCTTAATAAACTATTCTATTCACAAAGTATTTAATTTGTTTAAATAAAAAATAATAAATATGTAGGTACCTACATATTTACAATCACATTATGCATTTTTATTGAACACTTACTATTCCATTCACAAAGTATTTGATTTGTTTAATTAAAAAAATAATAGGTACATATTTATAATCACAAAACTATCTTATATATTATAATATAAGTATTTGATAGAAAGTTAAAGTCGGCAGTTGAAATCAATTTGCTGTGGGTGGGCAGCCCTATCGCATGTGTACGTACCGCGCGGCTCTAGGCACTTATCTCTAAAATACGGCTGAGTTACAATACTGTATGGATAGTATTACCGTGGCTTGACGGCCTCATCAGATGCTTTTTCACGCCCCGCTTAAAGGACCCGGGACTGTAGGAGGAGGGAAACACGTGAACTGGTAAGGAATTGCAAGACTTAATGGTGCGGCAGAAGGAATCGCCGAACCGCTTGGTTCTCGATGGAATATTCTGCACCGTATACGAGTGACATCTAAGCCCTGCACGTGTTGTCCTATATAGGAAAGGAGAGGGTGGGATTAATTGGAAGAGCTCATCAGAACATTCACCATGGTACAGACGGTAAAATACCGCCAAAGATGCCACATCTCTACGCAACTGCGAAGGCTCGAGGGTTTTGGTGATCTCAGGATTCCCATAGAAAAGATGCGTGCTATGAATGTGTGATATTGATGGAGAATAGATTCGAATTTTGAACATTTGTAGGAAGCTTCATAGCACATCTTACACGCTACGCTACATAGTTTAGCAGTAGGAAGCGGTCACATAGTTTCACAGCTTAGCTCAGCATAGCACATCTGTGGTGGAAAGGCAGCCTAAGGGTCAGTGCACATTATCAGAATCGGCAAGAATTTGGATTTTTTTCTCCCATATAGGGATGTATACTTGGCTCCATCCTTCGCCAACATAGGGTGCATCCTACTAATATTATAAATGTGAAAGTTTGTGAGAATGGATGTGTGGATGTGTGGATGTTTGTTACTCTTTCACGCATAAACGGCTGGACCGATTTGGTTGAAATTTGGTATGTATATAGGTTATACCCTGGATTAACATATAGGTTATATATCAGCGATGAACGGGATCAGAATTCCACGCGGGCGGAGCCGCGGGCAACAGCTAGTACCTACCTAATATCCATTCTTCCTTTAGATATTCAATGTATTTAAAAAATACTTTCACTATAATAATTTTATCATTATCCTCCATAATTTCTTTTCCTTTCAACGTTTATGTAACTTAAATTACAACATTATGCAAAGAAAATAAAGTACTCCCAGTAGAATATTGAATATGATGTGTAGGATGTACTCCCACTAGAAAATTACCCAGAGCAATACTCCCACCGTACTGTGCGTAGGTTTTCAGTCTATAAACAGGATAATACTTAATTAAGTTTTGACAGCTCGCCAGCACTCGGGCGAGACTATAACGAACTAATGGGGTATGGTACTGAATTAGCTACGAGGTCACATTGAATAATTCGATACAAATCTCACTGAAACTTCACCCTTTAAGATATGACTCTGAAGGTGACTGCATACGACAACTGCAAACGCACGTAGCATATACACGTAATACATTGTGGCTTTTCAATGGACCTCTTTATCCGTCATCATTATATTCATGGAGACACATTTTCCTGATTGATCCGTGGCCAAAATAACCTCGGAACTCAGGATCCGAGCCTTCCGGCTCCTCCTCCTCCACTTCGCCCGATCTTAGGCGTCCATGGTAGTGAGACCATTTGCACGTATGTCACCCTCCACGACGTCAAGCCAGGACTTCTTGGGCCTACCCCTTCTACCTTTTTATCCATATCGGAGTTTAACAAGTAATGGGTACGCTGTATGCTGCATGCGTCTGCAGTTTTCATATTAAGGGGGTGAAATCGGGACGAAGAAATTAATAACGAATTTAGTATACGCAGCCGGAAGAACCACTCGCTTAGCGCCATCTCCTTTTTTGAAGTCGGTTTATGATATAAAAACCAACAACTGCCCAATGGTTAATCAGATTAGCTTAATCCATTGTAACACCGCGTGATAAGGGCTATTAATCGCGGGCTAGCACGAAAATAGATATGGTTCGCACTCATACCATTCTATAAATAAAATATTTGAGGGCAATACAAACGAAAAACTTTGAAATATTATGATTTATCCAACGTCTATAGGCCCATTCTTCTAATAAATAGATGTCCAAAATTCAAACAGTATTCAAATTACAATCTACTCTCAATGTCAAAAATAATCACGGAGTTCAGATGGCAGTCATATCGAAAAATATCGAAGTGCAGCCAAACCCGCAGTTACATAGCAAAAAGCGGACCCCAGACTCCGAGGTGAAAGCTTCGGATGAGACTGGGATTATCTCTTACTAAAAAGATGTTCAAAATTCAATCAATGTTCAAAGTTCAATCTCATAAATGTCAAAAATAATCACGATTTCAATGGTGTTCGATGTCAATGGCTTTTGCAGTGCAATGTCAAGTAAATTGTAAATGTTTATAAAATTATTAATCCGTTCAAGATCAAGACTTTCAAGAAATTCTACCAGAGCTACGTTAGCCCTACAGTTAATTCGTTTCCGTGTGTGTCATAGTTTCGGAATTGGCCGCCCATGACAATCTAGATTGTCGAATGTATGTTTTCGTTTTGCTACAAAGACGATTTGCGAGTTGGACGTATTGCTATTTGGACCTTTAGGGTAGTTGGACATTTTGCATCTTAGACCTATTAATCGTAACGTAAAGCATTTGTAGTAAGACGCAAAAGAGAATAGTTCAAAGTAATAGTGCTCATTTCTCTTCTACACTAGTTAAACTTATGATGAAGGCACAATCGCAAACAATAATGCTATATAACGACTAGCATTGGATGTGACTGCGAATATCTAAACAGCTGGAAATAAAATTGCTTACTAATAGGCTCATAAAATAACTGAAAAGAACATGCCAAATGAACGTGACGATACCTAAAAGGTTGACAGAAATATAGCTTCACAAACATTACCTGTAGTGCCAACAACTGTAGGAAAAGATGCAAAAATACAATTCAAAGTGCATTAAATAAATCACACTGAGACATTCAAATTGCATGTAGAAAAATATAATATCAACGTGAAACACGTCACTGGTCCTGGTTCAAGTCAACTCCTGGGCGTTATTTCTCCTAAAGCAAAACCATTGTCACACCACAGAGACTGCAAAAAATGACATCAAATTTTAGACTTTATTACTATAGACTCAAAGTCCGAAATTAAACGAAAAGAGTTTCATTACACTCTCTCATTCACTCTACAAAAAGCCATTTAATTTTAAACTTTAACTACATTACTTTAAAGGCATTAATTATTTAACTACATTAATTTCTTGCAGTGTCGTGACAGTAGTTTTGCTTAAGCAAAATCGAAGGCCTGGTTCCATACTGTCTAGAAGACCCAGCTCCCCTACACAAGTGGCAATTCCTTGACCGACGTATTGTAGAATAGAATCACGAATGTATGGGATTTGACGTTTATGACATACGTTGACAACTGTCATATACGTCAAATCCCTATATTGCCACTTGTCTTTCTTTGCAGTTATAAAGAGCATTTCTTTTTTACTAAGAACAAGTCAGTTTTTGAATGACGATTTTTTATACAAATTACAGGGAGGATAATTTTCTAACTTACAAACATGTCAGACAAATACTTCATTATGTATAATTTTTTTTTAAGACAGTATGCAACGAAACTGGTCCTAAAATTTAAGCTACAAATACACAGAATACGGACTCTTGCGGTGTAAAATGTTTGCGTTATTAAATATCGGCGATAGAGATAGCATTCAATATCGCAATAGTTGTCCACTGTGTATGTACAGCTTTATACTGGTATCAGGTGCAAACCAATAACAGAGAGTAATCAGTGTCAACGGCCAGGGTCAAATCGTTATTGAGTTACCAACACGGAACATAAAGTCAAGAGAAGTTCAACGCAACCCTATCGTTAAAATGTGAAGATAATTCTTCAACGTATTTCGCAGGGCGATTGACTACTAATTGACATTTACTTTTAAGTTTTGTTTTGTTAAAATTTATGACCAATCTTGTTCCTTTCATAAGGCGTCATTTAGACAGGGAGAGTTTCTTGCACATTTCGGTCCGAAAAATCGTACGCGACTACCATTTATCGTATCAGTGTTTACACACAGGCAAACATTAAATTCTCGCCTATGATTATATCACACGAGATTTGCAAGGGACATACCGCCTATGTCAAAATACGATTATTGCTTGAAAATTTTGTTTTATAGTCGGACACTAGCGGGAATTGTTTCTCGCAGAAATGTTTAGACGAAGCAAGTTTTTTCTGTTCTTTCGATAAATCGTATCGTGCTGACGAGAAACTCTCCTAGTCTAAATGAGCCTTAATGTGTTTGATTTCATTTGTTTATACTAATGAGGTTTAAGAACACTTTGATTTTATACTCCGTGTCTAGCAAAGTCAATCAATCATGGCAGATATCGTTCAACAGGGTACACGTATAATATAAACCATTGGGTGTTTAGACAGTTACGATGATAGATATAACACGTTCACTTCAAACCACCACCTACATAGATAGTAAAAGCTTCGAAATTGGGACCAGACAGAAACAAATCAAAAACGGGACGGATTATAACTAAAATAAATTAAGTTTACTACATACAAGTTACTTTTAAATGATATTATATTACTTTTACAGTTTAATTTTACTTTTACGTTACTTTATAATTTTACTTAGTGACTTCTAATGTACTCAGAAAATCTTCGTATCGAAAGATGCAAACTGCGTATTTTAAATTTTTTTATTCAGACATCGCTTTTATCAAAAACTCTAATAGATAACATTAACACTCATTCTAATGAAATTTTTCTCCGAAAATCTAGGTATTTTCATCTCGAAATTCATGAAAAGAAATCTTTAAGCATTTTTATGCGGTATGTTGGAAGAGCACAAATGAACCTCGTATGTATCGTAACTTTGTTAAATTGTACACGAGATATTAGATTTAGCATTTCTTATATCTCTCGGCAACTCTGCCATAATTGAAATTATGCTCTCCACATTCCCTTCATATGTAACTCTTAAATTTTGATGTGCTGCACATCGTATCTGTATATTAGTGGTATATCGGTCTATCGGTATTTTTTTCGATTGATTTTGTCTTACTTTCAACGACATCATTATGACGGCAGACGGCATTTTAGATGATCCCTCTGATGTTCTTCATAATAGCAACAAATTTTGCTTTCGCATCTTAGACGTTTCCATGAGTACATTAGGTTTCGTACAAAAATACATGTAACTACTTAATAAATACACATTACATGTGAATATAAAAATTACTGACCTTGTATGTAATCAGTAGTTTGATTGGTGATAAGATTGGCAGTGAAAGCTGAGAGCATTCTAATCAAATGAAAATATTATTGTCTAGTAGTTACTGTGAATAATAGTAATCGGAAATGTGGGGCTAAAGTGGGGCTATTATTGACCAGTCGCAAGTATCCTGTGGTTGCGGGGTCCAATGATTGGACCCCGCAACGTTGAAAACGCAAGTTGACAAAAGAGCAAATGCTATATTATCGATATTGCATTTGCTCTCTTGTCTACTGTACGCCTCCACATGCACTATCGAGGTCTTAAGGCCAACGGAAAACGCCATGGGTGTTGCCAAGTTCTGGGCCGATACAATCTAGGAAATCACTCGAAGTAGACGGAAAGGTAAGTTCCGTTCCTAAAACTGTACTCTGTGAATGGATGTCGGGACTTAACAGTGATTAGTAAATATGAACGCAGTGTTCTGCCAAAACATTAGGCAAGTTCGGTAGGCTAGCAGATATGAGCGCAGTTCTCTGCCTAAACATTAGGAAAGTTAATTAGGATTGTGGATATGAGCGCAGTGCTCTGCCTAAACATAAGGCAAGTTCGGTAGGCTAGCAGATATGAGCGCAGTGCTCTGCCTAAACATTTCAAAAATTCGTTGGGTCCAAGATCCATTAACGAAGGTTATGTATTCAAATAAAGGACAGAGTTTAAATTTAGAGCCACCTGACTTGACTCTAAAGTTAGACGATACTGAAAAGCCCGGTTGAAGTTAACTAGCATAATATCGACGACTAGTTTTAAGATCTTCTAAGTCTTATTGTGTGTAATAGTCAAAGCGGCAACTTCACGGGATAAGGCAAGGCCAAAGAGAAAAGAGTAATGTTAACTATTGGATGTCCAGGCAAATTAACGAAACATTTCTTGGTCAGTTAGACTTTTCAAAATGTCTAAATTCAGCCACATCCGCTGTTAGACTGGTAAAGCGGACCCCAGACTCCGAGGTGAAAGCTTCGGATGTGACTGGGTTTAACGCTAGGATGATGAAGAAGAATGCAAAGACAACTCAGATGCGAAATCGATTCTGATAGTTCAAGACCTTCCAAAACTTAGACTATTTCGGTTTTTAGAAAGAAATATGAACAAAACTTAGACTATTTCGGTTTTTAGAAATAAATATGAACAAATCGAAGTTCAAAGACAGTGAAGGAGTGGGAAGAGTGGGAGATAATTTATGATATAAAGTATTTTTATCAACCTCACTTGGCTTCATAAGGGAAATTTAAAAGAAGATTGGACTAGCTTCTTATCACCAATCAAACCGGCTAAACTAAAATCAAAAAATAAAATGAACGAACTTCTAACAACACTGCGTCTACTGAGCCACTCACGATGAGGTCATCCTCACGAATTTTGTCCGAATTCTTGCTGGCGGCTCGAAACGTCGCCGCAACGTACTTCTGCTCCTCTTTGTCCAGAAGCGTGCATTTTGCAGCCAACTTCTTGCTTGTGTTGCCCATTCTGAAAGAAAGTAAATGTTTCATTGGATGCCTATTTTGAACCCTCGATAAAAAAGAGGGTTTACAAGTTTGAAAGGTGATGAGTTCAAGATGGTTCTTGGCTACAAATTAAAAATATTTGTTCAGTAATTTGAGGTTAAAAAGTTCATATCAGATATTATATCAAATTTATGTACAATAACAGGTTTGTTATTGAACAAAGTTCCTAATAATACAATCACATAATTATGAAGTCAATGTTAAAAATAAATGGCCCTAGTATACTACCCAGTGGGACTCCATAATTAATAAGGCTATATGATGCATATTTAACGGACTTGAAGTATTATTTAGAGATTATTTATATGTGTTTGCAACTTCATACATTACTTCAAAGTTCATAAATGTTTAATCTCTAAAATAGTACCATTCTTATTCTTATACTTCACACGGTCAAATGCTTTCAGTATATCCGATATATCATTATATCCAATAAGATATTGACATTTGCAATAGAAATAGCCATATTTAAAGTGGAAGTGGAACACAGCCACATCATCTTTTATTATATATTTGCCCCCTTTTGTTGGCCACAAAGCATTTTTTTTTTATAAAACTTATCTGGCAAATAAGCACACAGCCCACCTGATGGAAATGGAAATGGTTACCATGGCCTATGCACATGCGCAATACCAAAGGAGTCACAGTCAACAAACATAAATCATGAAACAGAGATTAATAGTGAAGAAATGAGACTTAACAAGTAGTTTCTATTAAAAGTGCATATGTTATTATTTTTGTGTGTCCTGCCCTTTTAAGGGATAGGATCAACATTAAGCCAACAATATGCCAGGTATCACAAACATTCACAAAGCAAGGTAACTGCATCCTACTTATTAGTCACAAATCGTGTCCCACCCTTAGGGACTTTTAGTATATTCATCCTTAGGGAGTAACTATACCAAATTTCAAAACTATATGAATTATTTGGTCTGATCGTCAATTAAATAAGTTAATTTTCCCGTACTTACTAAAATAATATTTATGGTATTTGTATTTCTTACTGTGTCTTAATGACATTTAGTGAAAGAACATAATACTGAACCTGAACTTTTGACTATTGAATTAAATTACTATTGGATCATCATAATAGAAATAAATAAATATTCTAGGACATGCTCCTTTCTTGCTAATAAATCAATATTAAGTAAATGTTTTCTCTGATGTGTAATGTAGTAATAGTAAGTAAATACTGAGCTATTTTCCTCATTTAACTTTTTACTTTTACCTCGTTTACTTTGCCAATAACAGGCATGATTTGTAAGTTTTTGAGTGATTAATAGAAACTTGAGTTTGTCAACTTGAGATAAGTTAGGTACTTAGTGTAACAAAGGTTATAATTATTTTATTTTAGTTATTATGGTACCAAGCATTTATCACTTATGCAACCTTGTTCATAACAAAACAAACAAAAAAAACCTTGTTACGATTTCGAATCACATGATAGAAAATTTTCCTCCACTGTAAAATACTCAGTAATTTAATTTAACTACTTTAATATTCCTATAAACGTAATTAGTTTGGCAACTTGGTAACAATAGCGAGAAGAATTTATTTAAAAGTTCAAATAATTTGTGACGTAAACATAAAATATAAATATAAACATTACCTGTAGCAGGAAAAACAATATGAAAAATGTATTCACAAATTCACTACACACTAAATTCAAACAGCTACAAACTTTTTGTACACATAATCTCGACTCTCCTCACATTATTTTAAAAAGCCGTAATAATACGTAGAGTTATTTGAAACGCACAAATCAATATTTTTTGACAAAATTACCAATTTCAAAATAAGGTTACCTGTCAACGTCAATGTCAAATTGTCAACTTATATTTTTTTTTAGTTTCCCCAGACAGATTAGTTTGAAACACGTCCTTGCTGCGTGAAACGGACGACTATATTGTTCGTTGTCGCGTAAAACTACTCAAAGTGTAAAACTGAATACGGAATTACGGACTCTGCTGGTGACTGCCAGCCGATGCAAGGCAAGTAGTTATACTGAGCAAACAGCTTAGAGTATCCATTAAACAGCTACTGACTTATTTCAAACTCTCAAAATATTTTACTATAAAAAACAAATACCTATATGAAATCCTTTACACCTACCTACTTCATCCTGAAATTTTGTTGATCCTATAGTATTTCGAGTGTTGATTTGGATTTGTATTTGTACCTAAGTAAAAGGAGTTAAATAGTGCTCCAAAAAGACTAAAATGCATTTCAATAACCATTAATAATATATTTTCTGTTAGAAATCTTTCAGTAACAGCTAAATCAGAAACTTTACGTTTTATGCAAAGGCACCCATGTTAGTTATGTTATGTTATGTCCCATAAACATTATTCGTAGTATGTACTTACCTATGTAATAAGTTCGCCCCAATGATAAAAATAGACTTTTGTCTACATCTTTGGAGATTTAAACCCGTGATTTTATGAAAATGAATTACCAAGAGAAATTACTATACTCATCTTTGACTATACTGATGGCGATAGAGCGTTTGACTGCGCTGCCTAGCGTAGGTCAGAAGTTGCGGGTTCGATTCCCACTGAGTGTTTATAATGTCAGTAGGTATGCTTGCTTTTTACACGTCTATTTATAATGTTCTGAGTAAATATTTGTATATTATGTATCTACAATATTTAGAAAAGTGGTAATAGTAAGTAGTTAGGTAGGTAGGTACCTACTTAAGTTTCTAAAACCCATCTTATATGTTCTAGAATATTAATTTATCATTACAATATCATAGGTATAGCGGGTAAGAAGAAGGGCTAAATATATTAAAACAATAAGAGTGAAAAGCAAAATGTTAAAGACAATATTATTTATTTGAACAGAAACGATCAGATTATATCAGATGCTTACAGAGACCAGAGGCAGCACAGGCCTGTTATTTTAAACTTAATCAGTCATTTCTAGTTTTAGCTTGTTTCTAATGATCTCAACTAGTCTCGCCCAGCTCCGTTAAGTTCCTGCAGTCTGGCTTCACATGCCTGTAGTCTTCTCAGGTTTTTCATACGACGATCTAATCGGTAAAGCCTGAAATATTCGACATTTTCTCAAAAGACTATTCTCTAATTCTATTTTTAAGCTACCAAAGGTTTTCATTTTCTTCCAATAAGCTATTTTAATAAAAACCATGTGGTCTCTCACCATATTAACGAGAAAATAGTCCACACTATTGATACCAATGTCATCGCCGTATATACTTGAACAGACTTCGTTATTGTATCATTATTTATACGTCTGGATACTTGCCGATGCAATAAAAACAACATATGCAATTGAGGCGGTATGCTCAAAGCTGTAGAGACCAATTTGGCTTTCGGGAACAAAGCTCCTGGCATTAGACTTCCAATTACTATAACACCGAAGACACTAGCAGTCATAACTATACTTCCTGCTAAGTTTTGCGGGTAAAAGGCACATCCAATCAAATAACTCCAATGTGCTAAAGTGGCTATGCGTACCAGCCACAACAGCTTAAAAAAGAACGTACTCAGCACTAAAAGGATTAGAGCTGTTAAAACAACCATTGCTGTATTCATTGCTTCTAAATAAGGCAAGTGCATATTTTATTGGTAATTCATTATGAGGGTCACGGAAGACGACTTTTTTGAGGAGAACTCCCTCATATTATTACAAATGTATTTACATCACTGTATAATTTTGATAAACTTTGTAGAAAATTGTTTTCTTGATTGAATAAAATGACAAGTAAGATGTAAAAAGTCAAGAAGATAAAATTATCATGTCAAAAAGTGACTATGGTCAATTTATAGAAAAGAATTACTATGACTATACTATGACAAGCGTGTGTGCACTATCACAGACAGCCCCATTTCACGGTGCATCTATAAAGACCGCGAAACCGTGCATGCGTCCATTATATCGCGGACCGTGGAAAGGCGACTTGAGACTTCAATACGAACCTTCTGATGCAGCTATACCACAGTGTAGCACTTTAGCCTGCGCAGGCCAGTTCGCACACAGGACACCGTGCGTATGGTTTGTGAAAATGATACAGTTACGCACGGTGTACCTTCCAGTGGCTAGAGGTCCCTATAGCCCGATTCCTGACGGCTTACTCGGCAAAGATTTATATAGAAGAATTTGGTCGTAAGATTTTTCCACCGGCTTCCCTTCCCTCACTCTTCGTCACTAGTATACTCAGGCTACAGTGTTACAGTGGCGGAACTTGTCCGTGTGATAGGCCTATGAGAATACGAGTGCCTTACCTCTCTTCCTTTCTTCTTTCTTGCTTCTTTTTTACCACGCCATGAGACTTAAGGTAAACGTTCACAGATTACGTTATTCACCTACTATCAGGTGAGCCGTGAACTTATTTACTACCTTAGTGTTTATTAAATCAGCTAAGTAAATTGATGTTATGAAAAGTCAATACTGTTACACCATCAAAATTTCTGGGGGCACGGCAGTGCCACCGCCAAGTCGAGCAAAAAAGAGCGGCACGGGCCGCAACACTATTTTCTCGAATATATCTCTCTTCTAACGATCTCGGATTCTTGCGGAGCTTGAAAAAGCATCTATCAAGCAATACCACTTTGGGATTCTGGAGTCAGCTCAAGACTCAGAAGCGGTGGTCCTTAACACCTGGACTATACCCAAACTTCTTACCATCCAGCGGGGTGTAATCGATTGACAGGCTTTTATAAAAAAACACTATAATCGCAATCTGAGATATGAGAGAGTAGAGAATATTTTCCGTCTATGATTTCTGGTTTAAGAGTAGGTATCTTCAGGTATCTTCTATCAAGATTACACTCATAGATTTAATGATTGATCTCTGTTTACTTTTCAGCTAATTTATTTGCGATTGTTTGTTTAACGCGCTTCATGTGCCTAATGTGTGGACGTTGTATCTATAGGCTTTTTGTATAGTGGCTATTTCCGAGTAAACTATGACGAATGTGGAAATTTTGCAATGAGTTTGTCATTATTTTAAAAAGTAACTAATAAAGACCTCTAATTATAGTTATATTATACCTATTTAGTCTTGGTGTACCTACCTATGTTAACCAACCTACCTACTTTAAAACTTTAAACAAACCATATTTAAGTTAGAATTAAAGGAACAAAATAATCAATGAATAATAAAATAAATATTAGGATTAACTGAAGATTAGAGGAATGTTGTAATTTTAATTCACAAGCAAAGGATGGGTTAAGCAAGTGAAGAGTGCCACTTCTCAAGAGTAAATATGGGACTTCCGTGAAGAAAAAACAAAAGAGAAGAAAAAAAATGTACCCTTTAAATCGTCATCTTATAATCTTTAATCATTGAGATTTTATATTATTACCATTTACCATATTATAAACTTGTTTTTGATGAGTAAGATTTTATTTTCTGAACGTAACGCATCGTAGTCTCAGTGTAGCAACCCTAAAAAATGTTCAGATGATTAGTAGTACTTTAGTAGTTTCTAGTAATGTTTACAAATTGCAGGATTTTGATTTTCATAAAATATATAAATGACGACGTTCTTAGTTATAGAATTATTATATCAAAATTTACATTTTAAAAAAAACATTCATCAACTTTAGTAAAGTCCGACCAATAAAATAAAAAACCCGTACTGGGGGCGCCAAAAACATCTATGATTATGACAACACCAAGTATAGTGATACACATGTAAAATGCCAATATTTTTCAACACACTTGCTTATGAACAGGCTTTTATTTCCCCGCAATTAAGCACGGAATGACACCTAATATAAAACTGTGACTTTTTCATTGCTTCTTCTTCCTCCTAGCGTTATTCCCAGTCGCATCCGAAGCTTTCAGCTTGGAGTCTGGGGTCCGCTTTTACCAGTCATAGCTACAGATTTGGCTAGACCTCGATATTTTCCGTGAAGCGATTGCCACCTGACCTCCACGACCCAATGTTAACATTAGGCGATATCGAAGCTTTGCAGCTAGACCGTTGTTTTTGGACTTTTTAGGGCACCAACTACCCGTAACGACTGCCATAGATGTCCTTATGGCAACCGGGACCGACGGCTTAACGTGCTCTCCGAGGCACGACCAGACCAATGCAAATACCCATATTTAATGCACACAAATATTTGCACTGAGCGGGGATCGAACCCGCGCCTCCTGCGTAGCGGCCGCGTTCACTACCGCTACGCCACGGAGGCTGTCATGTTTTTCATTGCTATTATTCACAAAAGTGAGTTATAGACTTCTTTTTTTTAATTTCATTAAGTTGCTTTGTTCTTAAGTTTCGATACAAAAAAGATCGTGTCCAATATTACAAACGAATTAATATAGAAAGAAAAGAAAAAGAAAGAACTTGTAGTACGTGTTTAATATACAAAACTTTCACTAAAATGTATTTTTTTTTCTCTGTTAAAAAGTTAAGTTTTTCTCTGTTAAGTTTTCTGGTTAAAATAGAAAAATAGACGCGGCGTGTTATACTGGTTACAAGGACTGGGCACAAATCACAACACAGTAGTATCCGTATAATAGTTTACTGCGTGGAATGGTAAATACAAGTTAGACATACAGTTACACCATATATATAGAACAGGGACCACGCGATATTGTTTTTCGGACTGCATAAAATTCTTGTATTTTATGCCTAACAGCACAGAGATCAAAATAATCGAGCATGATTTTCTTTTTTGCGTTAGGCTTATTTTTCTTAGGCGTAGAAAATACATTTGACGTTTGACCTTCTCTTCGTATTTTTATTACAGAAGATCGGGATATACCTAAAAATGTGAATAATAATTAGTCACAGTAAAATCAGTAGATTAGGCCAATTTCAGTGGCACGTACTCTATGATGTCCTACCCGTCATGTTGACAACAAGGTCCGTGATGTTATTTAGAGGAACAGAGTCCAATCCTTCCTACTTTTTATCCGACAAATACATTGTTATATTATAAATTACTTTTCATAACTGGCTTTTAATAGTTTTCGGCATATTACTATAGTTTTGTAGTTTTGTAGCGCTCTCAAACTCAACAACACGCACAATTGACACCACACTGACAGATGACCATAATGACATTGTATAGATTGTTACCATATGAAGAAATTAGTTCCAATAGTTTACCGCAATATGGCGAGGTTTTTTATTTTACTGGTCGGGCTTTACAGAGACATTATGGTTCATTTAAACACGTTTGGAACTGACAGCTGTAATTAAGTGATAAATGGTAGATTTTTTAATTTAGATTGTCACACGTCACCGTGACTCGAGAAAATATTACAAGCGGCTTGTAGAATCACATTCTTGTTGGAGACAAATTCAGATTTTATTTGTGTTATAACAGTCTATCGTTATTGAATGTGGTCTAAATAAAACACCAACATGACTCTAACCAAAATGGAGGTGGATTCGGGCAAGGGTGAAGGGTTTCGTCCGTACTACATAACAAAGATCGAGGAGCTCCAATTGATTGTTGCCGAGAAATCTCAAAATCTTCGTCGTCTTCAAGCCCAACGTAATGAACTCAATGCTAAAGTGCGTATGCTCCGTGAAGAGTTACAGCTTCTGCAGGAACAAGGCTCATACGTCGGCGAAGTGGTCAAACCGATGGACAAGAAGAAAGTATTAGTCAAAGTGCATCCCGAAGGTAAATTCGTTGTTGATTTAGACAAGAACGTAGATATCAACGATGTGACTGCTAACTGCCGCGTCGCTCTTCGCAACGAGAGCTATACCTTACACAAAATACTTCCTAACAAAGTAGATCCTTTGGTGTCCCTTATGATGGTAGAAAAAGTGCCTGACTCAACTTACGAAATGGTAGGAGGTTTGGATAAACAGATCAAAGAAATCAAGGAGGTTATTGAGTTGCCAGTGAAGCATCCTGAGCTATTTGATGCTCTTGGTATTGCTCAACCTAAAGGAGTCTTACTGTATGGCCCCCCGGGAACCGGTAAGACACTTTTAGCTCGTGCTGTAGCCCACCATACCGAATGTACTTTCATAAGAGTGTCAGGCTCGGAGCTGGTACAAAAATTCATTGGTGAGGGCAGTCGCATGGTTCGAGAGCTCTTTGTCATGGCTCGTGAACATGCTCCATCAATTATTTTCATGGATGAAATTGACTCTATTGGATCTTCTCGTATTGAATCCGGCAGTGGTGGAGATTCAGAGGTGCAGAGAACTATGTTGGAGCTGCTGAACCAGTTAGATGGTTTTGAGGCAACTAAAAATATCAAAGTCATTATGGCTACCAATAGGATTGATATCCTTGATCCTGCATTGTTAAGACCTGGCCGTATTGACAGGAAAATTGAATTCCCTCCACCAAATGAGGAGGCTCGTCTTGACATCTTAAAGATCCACTCAAGGAAAATGAATCTTACTAGAGGAATAAATCTACGTAAAATTGCCGAGTTGATGCCTGGAGCATCTGGTGCTGAGGTTAAGGGTGTGTGTACCGAGGCTGGTATGTACGCCCTCCGTGAACGCCGAGTCCATGTGACACAAGAAGACTTTGAAATGGCTGTAGCTAAAGTCATGCAGAAGGACTCAGAAAAGAACATGTCTATTAAGAAATTGTGGAAGTAATTCTTTAATTCTAATTGTATTTTATGTATTAGGAAATTAATAAGTTTTTATTGTAAAACTTGTTTTAATTAACACAATATTTTTTACTATCACCATGGCCCCTCATACAAATAAGCTAAGAAAACTAAAATCTCCATCTTTTTGCAAGTCTTGGTTCGATAAGCCTGCTTCTATGTTTAAAAACAGAACCTTAGTTGAATCAATTATGTAATGTAATAATAAATAAATATACAAAAGCATATAATATTTTTATTCATAAATTACACAATACAATTGTTTCATTTCATATCAAATATAATAATCATAATTCACATAAAAGATCATTACATCATTGCAAATAAAAGACAAAATTTATACAAAGTTTAAATTTTACTTTACATAAACAGAATTAAAAGTCCAAAATTTAAATAAATTTTTCATTCACTTCACTCACCATTATTTTAAACTTTAATAGCCTAGAAGTAAAGTCTAAAGTTAAAATGGTATTTTTTGCTGTATGACAGGAATCAGGGTCCTGGGTTTTTTTGGTTCGGTAGGAATAACTTTGGTCATAGAGTCATTACAAAGACTCAGCTAGTATGATAGTACTTTTAGTACCTAGCTATTTTAATGACGTCACATTGCGTCTAAAGTCACTATTCGTAACTGGAGTATTATTCTGAGTGATATCGCGTTCCAAACGCAGTCGTAATGAGATTAGACGGTGGAGTACAATTGGTTAACATGGAAGGAACAACTGGCGTAAAACTAAACCAACTTAAACGGTTTTTACGAACGCGCGCAATTACAAAACGGTTTGTCACCCAGAATAAGGGGCCTGAACCGTTACGTGAACATGCACATTTGTGCATATTATACAGGGCGTCCCACGGCGATGCCACATGGAGGGAAAGTACCTTAAATCCTTAAGTTAGCTCATTTTGTTTAAAGGAGACTTCATTTTATTTTTAAAAAGAAACAAAACTGCATTCAAAGATTTTTAAAAATTCGCTTGCCACACCCGGTAATCGAACCGACTAAAAGCCGAAAAAGTAACATCCTGTATTTTTATGGCATCAATCGATAGTGTCAATCATAAGGATCAAATCTCTCTAAGAAACATGGTAAATTAAACGAAAGGAAGTCCTTGAAATCTAAAATTATAAATTCAATTTGGCAAAATAAAACACTTTAACTCAAAGTTCATCCGTCCATCTGATACCATATTAACAATAAAATTCCATATTTAAACTTCTTTTCTTTTTTTATCGTGCTGAAACCGCTGCTGGCCAGCAGTAGTATTTAGGTATGTCGAACTCAAACCGACTAAAACCGCACGCCATCTAAATTAACAGGTTATAAGTTGATCCATAGGGCAATTCTCTTGCCATTTTCGTTGCACAGGGTACACCGCGTGCAGGTTTCTAATCAAATCAAAGATATCTCTAGTGTTGATACCTTGTAAGAATTTCTTACAAGGTATCAACACATCAAAGATATCTCTAGTGTTGATACCTTGTAAGAATTTCTCACAAGGTATCAACACTAGAGATATCTTTGATGAAATTTTTTTAGTAAAATGAGTACTAAATGAATGAACTTTGTTACCTGTTTAGAATGTAACTTTATTGGGTAACTGCATGAGGTATGTGTAGGTACGGTAGGTAGTTATTTTTGGGTGCTTGATTAGAAACCTGCACGCGGTGTACCCTGTGCAACGAAAATGGCAAGAGAATTGCCCTATGGATCAACTTATAACCTGTTAATTTAGACAGCGTGCGGTTTTAGTCGGTTTGAGTTCGACATACCTAAATACTACTGCTGACCAGCAGCGGTGTCAGCACGATAAAAAAAGAAAAGTAGTTTAAATATGGAATTTTATTGTTAATATGGTATCAGATGGATGGATGAACTTTGAGTTAAAGTGATTTATTTTGCCAAATTGAATTTATAATTTTAGATTTCAAGGACTTCCTTTCATTTAATTTACCATGTTTCTTAGAGAGATTTGATCCTTATGATTGACACTATCGATTGATGCCATAAAAATACAGGGTGTTACTTTTTCGGATTTTAGTCGGTTCGATTACCGGGTGTGGCAAGCGAATTTTTAAAAATCTTTGAATGCAGTTTTGTTTCTTTTTAAAAATAAAATGATGTCTCCTTTAAGTAAAATGCGCCAACTTAAGGATTTAAGGTACTTGCCATCCATGTGGCATCGCCGTGGGACGCCCTGTATAATGACTTCTGTGTTTACTATTTATACCCCACTAGTCTGTTCAGAAAAAAGCAGTGTCGCTGGCCGCGGTTCCTGGATGATGCGGGAATTACTTTCTTTGGAACAGTACGCAGAAACTAGATACTTACAGTAAAACCAACATTCCGTGAAATGGCGAAAATAGAAACTACTACGGTTATCACTGTCAAATGTATAGGTAGGTACTGCACTGCACTTCAAAGACAATTTAGCACGATCCAACATTCTTGAAAGGAATGTGGCGGCTTCCTTCAGTTCAAGGGAATTTTGGTTTGACTATAAATATGTTAATGAATTTTGACACCCTGTATTAGTACCCGACTGCCAAGAAAGGGTTATATTTTGTGTTATGTCATCTTTATGACAGCAACTAAAAAAGTGGCGCATTATTCGAAGTTCACTCGTAGACATTCGCTAAGTATGTAAATTTATTTTTCTATCAGTACAGTAGAGTATTATGAAAGTAATTGGACCTATGGCCTGCTGTCCAGCAGTGGACAGCCGCTTAAGCTGCTTGATAAGTTAACACTAGATAGCACCTGCAACCTAAATTTAATTGGTTTAATACGGATACATGTATCTGAAGAGTTAGGCTTCCAGTGGTCAATGAAATTAAACATGTTATGATCTCAAAATTTGGGCTTCTTCTCTCATATCCAAGTCGGATTCGGTGTCCGACGGGTCGTTTTGCTCGGTAGAGCCCGACATATCAACTTCTGCGTGTTGAATGATCTGAAAATATTAAATTAATATTTAAAAAAAACTAGCTGCTCGGGTCCCAGCTTGGCCTGAGAATAGATTTGTAAAATAATCCTATATGAAAGGCATAAAAATATAGCTGCTATAAACCATCTCTGAAGCAAGTTATTGTGTCGAGCGTAATTTTATTGATTCAGAACTTTTTGAGTTTTTGAAGTGAACACAAACAAACTTGGTCATCATTTTGGGTCCATATTGGCTTACATAAACTTTTAAATCCTATTCTTTGTCTTACTACCGATTTGTGCTCATAATAATCACTCTTCATAATTTTCTTTTTCATATATTTTTTATTCATACATTTCTATTCCTAACAACGGAGTTCATAACCGTTAGTGATCATATTTTTTTTATTCATAACTTTTTTCTTCATAACATTCAATTATCATAATTTTTGTATTAAAGGGTATTACCAAGAAAATATTTTAACTCATAATATCATTTTTCTAGAGTGACAAATTTTGTTTTAAAGGACAACATTCACTCTCCATACAAATCTGGGCTAGTTTTGAAAGTGCCGGCCAAAGGAAAAAAATACGATATTCCGTTAGAACTCGTTCTTACTAACATTTTTTATTATGGCGTCAAAGTTGAGAGACCACTTCCAACGGTTTTATTAGAGTTTAAAAATCTTAAAATATACACTTTTTATGATACGAACTATTGAAAATAAATGAAAAATATTGCTATACATTGGAAGAATAGTTAATAAAAGCAATAAAAATAAACCCTGTACTTTATATTGTTGTTTTTCGTCCATTTATTGAGATCCAAAGTTGAAAGTGCCGGTCAGAGAAAACAAATATGATATTCCGCTAGAGCTTGTCCTTATTAGCACTTTTTATTACTATGTCAAAGCTGAGAGACCACTGCCCTCAGTTTTATTGGTGTTCAAAAATCTTAGAAACATATAATTTTTATGATATTATATATTGAAAATGAATGAAAAATATTGTTCTATATTGGAAGAATAGTTGTTTAACGCAATAAAAAATAAATCCCATACTGCATATCGCTGTTTTTCGTTAGTTAGGTCCAAAAATTGAAAGTGAAGCCAAAGAAAAATAATATGATATTCCGTTAGAGCTTGTCTTCATTGACATTTTTACTATAGCATCATAGCTGAGGGAATACTGCTCTCGGTTTTATTTGAGTTCAAAAATCTCGGAAACGTATATTTTAAATAAAATAAATAATAGAAAAGGAATAATAAATTATGTTGTATTATATTGGAAGAATAGTTGATAAAAGCAATAAAGCAATAAAAATAAGCAATTAAAAATAAAATACACGAGCAATAACACTGTTTCATTGCACTCAACCCTGTTTGTTTTATCTATGATAATGTATATATAATGTTGACGAACCTGGACATGACGTGATTGCTATCGTCCACGAATCTACCTTATGGCATTGCCATTAGTGCCTTGTAACTGTGGAATATGATCAACACATTTACTAAGTTCAATAATTGGAAATGCACCTTTAACCAATATAAATCAATATTTCTCATTCATTTTCAATAATACGTTTAAAAAAATGTATTATATCCAAGATTTTTGAACTCAAAAAAAAAAAACCAAGGGAAGTTGTCCTTCAGCTTTGACACCATAATAAAAATGCAAACGCGTACAAGCTCTAGCGGAATATCACATTTGTTTTCTTTGACTGGCACTTTCAATTTTTAACCTAGATAAATGGATGAAAAACAACGATATGTAATATGCGGTTTATTTTTTATTACTTATATGAACTACTCTTCCAATATAGAACAATATTTTTAATTCATTTTCAATAGTTCGTATCATAAAAAATGTATGTTTTCAAGATTTTCGAATATAAATAAAACTGAGGGAAGTGGTCCCTCAGCTTTGACGCCATAATAAAAAATGCTAATAAGGAAAAATTCTAGCGGATTTTATTTTCTTTAATCGACACTTTTAATTTTAGCCGTAAATAAATGGACGAAAAACAACAATATGCAGTATGGGGTTTATTTTTTATTGCTTTTATTAACTATTCTTCCAATGTATAACAATATTTTTCATTTATTTTGAATAGTTCGTATCATAAAAAGTGTATATTTTTAAGATTTTTAAACTCTAATAAAACCATTGGAAGTGGTCCCTCAACTTCGACGCACTAATAAAAAATGTTAGTAAGAACGAGTTCTAACGGAATATCGTATTTTTTTCCTTTGGCCGGCACTTTCAAAACTAGCCCAGATTTGTATGGAGAGTGAATGTTGTCCTTTAAAACAAAATTTGTCACTCTAGAAAAATGATATTATGAGTTAAAATATTTTCTTGGTAATACCCTTTAATACAAAAATTATGATAATTGAATGTTATGAAGAAAAAAGTTATGAATAAAAAAAATATGATCACTAACGGTTATGAACTCCGTTGTTAGGAATAGAAATGTATGAATAAAAAATATATGAAAAAGAAAATTATGAAGAGTGATTATTATGAGCACAAATCGGTAGTAAGACAAAGAATAGGATTTAAAAGTTTATGTAAGCCAATATGGACCCAAAATGATGACCAAGTTTGTTTGTGTTCACTTCAAAAACTCAAAAAGTTCTGAATCAATAAAATTACGCTCGACACAATAACTTGCTTCAGAGATGGTTTATAGCAAGTGGTCCCTCAGCTTTGACGCCATAATAAAAAATGCTAATAAGGAAAAATTCTAGCGGATTTTATTTTCTTTAATCGACACTTTTAATTTTAGCCGTAAATAAATGGACGAAAAACAACAATATGCAGTATGGGGTTTATTTTTTATTGCTTTTATTAACTATTCTTCCAATGTATAACAATATTTTTCATTTATTTTGAATAGTTCGTATCATAAAAAGTGTATATTTTTAAGATTTTTAAACTCTAATAAAACCATTGGAAGTGGTCCCTCAACTTCGACGCACTAATAAAAAATGTTAGTAAGAACAAGCTCTAACCGAATATTGTATTTTTTTTCTTTGGCCGGCAAAATAAAAATTAGCCCAATCTGAATGATGTCCTTTGTTATTGGATTAAATATAGTTCTGCATGGTTATAAAAAGAAATAACCACGATGGTGTGGTGATCCACCAAAATCGTCGGCACCCTTTTTGTGTGCAGGAAAAATACACCTTCCGCACACGGCTCGGCTCAGGGATGCCAAATCAAATTAAATTCATCAAATGCCTCACGGGTATGTGGGTCTCTCACCACAATAAAACAACCTGCCGTGTGCCCGACACCGCGGTTAAGCGAGTGAACCGTCGGAAACATTACGCTCTCGTCGACGGATCATCTTTGGCCAATGCGTTGGCCCTCAAAGTTGCGGTACGGTGCGGGCCTGTCTTCTGATTCCACACCGTCGTTGGCACCAAAACTGTACACTTCCTGACTATAACGGACTAAAGGGACAGGCTTTCGTCTCGAAGATATAGTTCAAACAGCAATCACTGCGTTCACTGCTGTAAGTCAATTCAACCAGACCGAATTATGGGAGGGAGGAATAGTGTTGACTAGGATATGCTGCAAATTATGTACCAGTGTACCACATAGCTACAAATGAGAAGGAACCTCCTGTGGAGTCGTGCGTCACTTACCACTGGATTAGTGTGTCTAGTGTAGGAAGGATTCCACATGTTCCGCATCAACTGCAGCGGGTTCACGAATTCGTTGCCCTCGGACGCCTCCCTGGATCTTTCGAACCTCGTCCTGAAGAAATGATTTTGATATATTGCTTCAGGTGGTATTTTTATACATTGGGTCTGTCTGATTCAAACTTGCAATTATAATTTGATTAGATAAAACATACATTATAATCACGCCTTTATCCTCGGAGAATTAGGCAGAGGTGAATTAACAGTATTAACACCCACATTTCACCAATCATTGTGTTGGGTTCCAATCCCAAGTAACTATAGGCTGACCACTTAACTCAGTCCTCGCCTGCGGGGTGTGCGGGCGGGGAGGTAGGAAAGCAGTTATAACCCCGGACACGTATCTTGGACCTAAAATGTGCTCAAAATGTGCCCTATACGCGCAATACACTTATTATTGGGTGTCTTTTGAGGATAGCACGGGGTGCTACTGCAGTGGACGAACTCAAATTCACCAAGCATAGATTATTACGAAGCGCGGGCGCCAGCGCCTCGGTTGTCTTACAATTTAGGTCCAAGATACGTGTCCGGAGTTATACCGCGCGCGGGACTTCTGTAGCGTATGGTATGGGTACAGATTACCAGGTATGGGTGGTATGGGCATAGTGTGGTATGGGCACTGAACAGATATAAAGAAAAGACTTACCTTCCTGGAGTTATTTCTACTTCAAATTCATCAGAAGAGGATTGATTTTCATTGTGTTGGAATCGCACTCTGTAGCAGATGAAGAGTATGTTAATATCACTTTTCAATAAATACGGACCTCGAGTCTGTTAATTACTAACCACTGTCATACCACTGCCACTGCAAAAAATGCCATTAAAGTTTGGACTTTATGGCTATAGCAGGGGCGTATTTAAAGATTTGGCGCCCCGGGCCACTTAGGTTTGCCGCCCCCTATGCAGGCGCGGTCTGAGGGGGAGGGAGGGGGGGTCACAGGGGACATGACCCCTCCCTGAAACCATGCGCGTCACATTGAAAAGTCCCAGTATGAGGGGAGGGGAGGGGGGATTAAATTTCATAAGGAATTCCCCCCCCCCCAAACTTCAAGCAGCGACCGCGCCTGGGGCCTTACTCCGAAAATCGAAAACTATCGTGTTCGTTGACGTTTCGGCCATTTAGCTACCCCGAAAGTGTTTCGTATCCGTCTTCGATCGTTTGACATTGAGGTTGTCGATCGTGGTCGGTGCACCTACTCCCAAAATACATTTGACGTTTTCGTTGTCGTTGTTTGACAAGAGTAATCTTGCGGATTATTACTTGAAATTCAACGAAAGCTATATACCTTTCGTAAGGCTTTCGGAGCTGAATTTTTATCTAAGAAAATGGCGAGATTTTTATTGTTGGACGAAATGATGAGGGAAGAAGCGGCTGAGCGAAGCCAAAATCGTCACCGGCTTCGTGAAAAAAAATTTTTGAGGCAAATTCCGGACATGGAATTTGTCTCTAATTATAGATTGACGAGGGTACTTTTTGAGGAGCTATGCGAGGAAATCATTCCTCTACTTCCTCAAAAAAACAACATTTTGGCAAAGGGGCATTGAACCAAACCAACAACTATTATCCATTACGGAAGTATTTGATGACCCCAGTAGATGGCGCTACACACATACGGACACCATGACGGACACTGATCTCTATTAACTTAATAGAGATAGTGCATACGGGTATCAAAGTTTCAAATTTGAAATTGTCTAACTGTCAAAGTACGTATTAAAAACATAGAACAATATTATGGCACGAGGGTTTTTAAGATCGTTCACATTAAATATACGTAAATTCTTGAAAAATTACATTTCAGTGATCTAACAGTACCTTTGTAATAAAAATCTCATATATTTTTTAATTTGACGCTCTTTTCATGAGAATACAACTATATTTGTTGATTTTTATTTGTTAACGGTTTTTAGATGTTAATAATATATCGGTCCACACTATTCATCTAGACTCGATCGTTAGTCTATGATTCCGAAGACGGCGGCATCCGTCAGTCGTCACCGAAAGGTTTTCAGAGTAACTTTAATGGTCCGTGTTCGGCGACCGTTCGTTTCGATCCGAAACGTTCATGTTCGTTTTTGGGAGTAAGGCCCCTGCCCCTATGTGACGTTCGCGTTCACCGTTAGCCTGCGCCCAAATATAGGGGTCCGTCAGAAATTGCTGGAGATTTCCAAGCCTGATTCGTACGTGAGATCTCTATCTTATGGTGCGAGGGAAGTGACTTCCATCGATCTCTCCACTAACCCAGGCTCCCAACCAGAATCCCTTCAAGGGGAAATATTTGCATTCCATTCCATTAAAGCGCCCTACGTAGAAGATGATATCGCAACCAAAAATCACTTGAGTACAGCAATAGCTTGTGAAGAATGATGTTTTATGGCTCAAAAGCACCGCTTTGGGACCTGGCAGCACTCCAGGCTTAGATATTTCCCTCGCAACCCGGCTGACCTTTTAAGATAGCTCCTACGGGTGTGGGTCCACCGCCGCGTTACCGCTCTGAATATATTGGAGTAACAGGCGACCGCACCTGTCGCCCCCAGGTCTCGGGGAACCAGCTGCCCCTTAGCTGCTCTTATCTGTGCTCTCCGCTAGTCATAAGGATACGTGGAAACCCTATGAGTAGCCATTTACAGCGCCGCTACCACCTCGGCCGGAATTAACCGTAGGCGGTAGCGTCTCCCTGCGAGAGAAAGGCGCTGCCGTCTTCGGCGCCCAAGCTGCTTGGCCCCAGTTACATCGTACTTGAACCCAAATGTTATTTAGAGTTTTCTAATTTGAATGCAATTAAAATAATGAGTGACATAGTCATATTGTAACTAAGTAAGTTTCGAAAAAAAAAAAAAATGTACGTAATATTTACTCTAATAGGCGCCTTTTAGAGTCAAGATTAAGGCGCCCAGAGATATAGACATTCGGGGCGGCAAATTGCAAGGGGCGGTGGAACCGCCCCGAGCGTCTATCTCTGGGCGCCTTTTAGAGCAAGATTAAGGCGCCCAGAGATAGACGTTCGGGGCGGCAGTTTGCGAGGGGCGGCGGAACCGCCCCGAGCATCTATCTCCGGGCGCCTTTTAGAGCAAGATTAAGGCGCCCAGAGATAGACGTTCGGGGCGGCAGGTTGCGAGGGGCGGCGGAACCGCCGCAAGCGTCTATCTCTGGGCGCATTTCAGAGCAAGATTAAGGCGCCCAGAGACAGACGTTCGGGGCGGCAGGTTGCGAGGGGCGGCGGAACCGTCCCGAACGTCTATCTCTGGGCACCTTTTAAAGTCAAGATTAAGGCGCCCAGAGATAGACGTTCGGGGCGGCACGTTGCGAGGGGCGGCGATACCGCCCCAAGCGTCTATCTCTGGGCGCCTTTTAGAGTCAAGATTAAAGCGCCCAGATCAGATCTTCAGGGTCGGCAGCACGAGTGTGACGCCCCTGGTGTTGCATACGTCCAAAGGCCACGGTAACCACTTTCCATCAGGTGGGCCGCACCGTTTGCTTGTCTGCAACCTAAGTGGTATAAAAAAAAAATTAGACGCTCGGGGCGGCTCCGCCGCCCCTCGCAACCTGCCGCCCCGGGCCATGGCCCCCTTGGCCCTAGGGTAAATACGCCCCTGGGCTATAGATTTAAAGTTCAAAATGATTATGAAAAGAGTTCATTCCATTTAGCAGTGTCTGTCTGTAGCTTTGAGTATCTATCTTACTATAGAGCAAGTCTAACACTATGGTCCATTGTGCCGAGTGCTTAGAGTATTAAAGAGTAGCAACAACTACGATTTCATTCATAAAATCGACTGAAGTTTGACGCCAAATCGCCATCTTTTGTTCCAAGCTTAGAGTATATAGTATACTCTAAGGTTCCAAGCAACAAGTACATAGTTACGTCATTCGAGGCTTGTTTACCATTGTTTACTACGATTATCTAGCAAATAAACGTGTAATCCAGTGATTTTGGTGTGTTAATCATGTTAAGTGTGAAAAAATACGTGTGACAAAGATGCCTACCTGCTCAATTGTTGGATGTGGATCATATTATGCAAGGAATAAGCCAGAAATAACATTACATAAGTACGTATTCTTCTCATCGAGATATCATTGTTATTTGTTGACCTACGACATCAATAGTTCGTTTTGTCTTTCTGTAAAGCAAACGAGCTTGTAAAACTCACAATTTAAATCAATAATTACGTCGTATTTTTCTAAAATTCAATAAAACATCTTTGTATGGAAAACGCTAGTGTTGCGGTGATACGATTTTGATTATCGATATTTTTTTTTGTAATTTTAATTTATATATTCATAAATTAATATCCACTCCGTATTGTTATTCGACTGGCCCACGAGGCAAATTTTCTACACGCGTATATATATGTATGTACTTTTTTTTTTGTATGTATTAATTTATTTATTAATAGATAGGTACATAATATTCACAAAATTTTCTTCACCAAACTGCTACAGCAGTTTGTAGGCATTCGCTCATGCAGTTATTATAGTTATATCTACACTAAATCTACCCATCTTTCCAGCAGCAGTCGGGTATTTTATTTTATTACCTGCATAACTCGGTGGTACAAAATGTATTAATATTTTTAGATTGCCGGCGGCTGTTAAAATAAGAAATGCTTGGTTAGAAAGTATAGGGGTGGAAAATTTAAAGTCACACAAAACTATGTTTGTTCTCTGCATTTTGAAGATTCATGTTTCAATCGCACTTTGAATTATGTGAAGCTGCATGATAATGTTCTACCTTCACGACGATTAACCGTAAGTCATATAATAGTACATTATGGTATAAGGGAGTAAAGTTGGTCTCACGCGTGGCATACGACTTTTTACAACACACTTGCGAATAAAATAATATTACACATACTAAATAAACAATACTACAAATTAATTAGTTTTCCTATGCGCGCGCATCTAACAATGGCGATCGGTCATATTTAAAAGAGTGAGGTTTGAATTTAACTTTTTTTACTGCTTTTTTTTCTGTACTTAGAGACAAAAAAAGTTGAATTTGAGTGAAAATTTTGTTTATTATACAAGTCTTATTACAAGTTGAAATTATTTATTTAAATACGAAAATGCATCAAATGACCATACAATAGGCATATTAATTTATTCGTACTATTAAACACGTTCTTTTTTGTATCGAAACTTTTTGAAGAACATAGAAACTTAAGCCATAAAATTTAAAAAAGAATCTGTAACTCACTTGCAAATAATAGCAATGAAAAAGTCACAGTTTGATAATAGGTGTCATTACGTGCCTAATTGCGGTAAAATAATATCAAATTATAATAAATTGGAAAAAGCGAAATCAATTCTCGGGCGGGACTCGAACCCGCGATCTTTCCCTTACAGGGGGAACGCTCTGACCACTGAGCCACCGAGCTTCGCACGAGAGTGATCCAATTTTTCCAATACATCCATCTTACGGCGATATTTGTTTAGTTTAGCAAACTAATTGCTTTAAAATTATCTCAAAATAATATCAATTTTATGAGCAGGTGTGTTGTAAAAGTATATTATACAATTACAAAGATGTTGTCGTTTACATAGGACAAGCAATATTATTGTAATCTGATACAATTAACAATGTATCAACGTGATGCATTATGTTATATGATAAATATCAAGATAGATAACTCTTTATTGTACTCAAATATCATGTTAGTGTATAAGAAAGTAACATCCATCGATCACAATACTTTAAGTCACATGTACAATGTTCTTTTTTGCAGAGATGTGCCGGTATTATAAATACCCAAAAAGTACTAAGTGAGAGAAATGCAGGTCCTTGTATGGCACTGTCTCAAGCTGATGCTCATAGTATGGTAAATATCAGTAGTCTATAATTCTATTAGTATTATAAAACGGTTCCCCCCCGTTTCACCGAAATTTTTATGTCATAATTTTGTTTCGCATAACAACGCATAGCATAAACTTCATTTCGCAGAAAAAGGTTTGGTATACAGTCATTCGTCATACTTTCATAACGCATAATTTTGTAAGTCAGAATCATCTTTTGGCATAACTTTTAAAGCATAATAATCAAAAAGTAGAACCGTCATGTCGCAGAAAATTTACACGCAGAATCGTCACTTGGCATGCATTTCACATGCATAATCTTCAAACAAATTGGCATACAAATCCTATTATAAAAAAAGCTAACATAATCCATGCATGCAAACAAGTAAGCATAAACCCTGCATGTAGTAGGCATGCAGCAAGCATCAGGCATGCAGCATGCAGCAAGCATCAGGCATTTAGCATGCATCAGGTATGCAGCATGCAGCATGCATCAGGTATGCAGCATGCAGCAAGCATCTGGCATTTATCATGCAGCAAGCATCAGGCATGCAGCAAGCATCAACAAGCACCCTAATGAAATTAACAATCTATCTACCTCAGTGCTGTGCAAGGTATTCAAGCACATAATCGTTAACACATAGCTCATGCATCACCTAGAGTACTACTCTTTAATTAACGACCCGCAATATGGTTTCAGGCCGAAACAGTCAACTGGTGATCTTCTGGCGTACGTTACCCATCTTTAGGGTGAGGCTATGGAGAAGTAAGGCGAGTTACTGGCAATTAGTCTTGATATTGCCAAAGGTTTCGATAGAGTCTGGCACATCGCTCCTTTATATATTTGACGCGAGACAAATGTACATACGTTCATATTTAGTCTTAAGAAACCACATTTTGTAAACTGACGTCTTAAAAATGCCGCAGTGGAGTTTGTTGCACCATTTCGTCTCCACTAGCGCCTAGGAAGCGGTGGTAAACTTAGTTTTAAGCAGAATTTGACGTCAAAAAGCTGTAACAGTGTTGCACTATTTTGAAAAATAAAGAATTTGAATTTAAAAAATACCTACAACGTATGTGATGGAATTATGTGTTCTGAATGAAATATAATGCATGTGCTAAGTATCATGGATTCTATTTCGTGATGGTGTCGGCGACTTGAATATTGAAACGTTATCAAAGTTTTTTATAGGTTCCTCGATTATGATACGCATATCATACCATAATGTACTATTTTTAAATTTATTTTGATACTCTGTGCATAAAGATCATAATTATCCTTCATTAAAGTTTTATTTTTAATTTTTAATTGTGTACATTTCAGTATGATATTAAATGATGAAGCTACATTATGAGTGTGTTGAAAAATTTGTTGTAAAAATAAGCTTTACATTTGCCATTTAATATATTACTGAATGTTACATTTATTATTTGACTGCCTCTGTGGCGTAGCGGTAGTGAACGCGGCCGCTACGCAGGAGGCGCGGGTTCGATCCCCGCTCAGTGCAAATATTTGTGTGCATGAAATATGAATATTTGCATTGGTCTGGGTGTTTTCATGTATAAATGTATGTATTTACAAAAAAAAAAATGTATCTAAGTATGTTTATCCGCATTCTAGAACCCATAACACAAGCTAGTTAAACTATGCTTACTTTGGGTCTAGATAGCGTTGTGTAGAATGTCCTACAATATTTATTTATTTATTTATTATTATAACAGTAATAATTATTTTTAGACAGTATTAATAACCATGCACTGAAAAATATGTATTTAAACATACAATAATTATCATTTTAACGAAATAATAAAATTGTGATTTATGTAAAAAGTTTTACAATATTATGTAACGAACTGCCCGTTCTTCTTTGTAATATAGAGGACATATTGAATAAAAGCACTTGCACTCTTCCACAATTATTTAATTTTTTGTTGCCTAACCGGTTTCGCCTTACGGCATTCTCATAGGTTTACAATGGTTCAAACTATTATATTTAGCAAATATATGCTAAATACTAGCCTTTCGCCCGCGTGGATCTCTTATCTTCGGTTCTACTCAACCTAATGCAGTAAAACAGACGTAAGATTTTAAATCCAAACAAGACCTTTCTAACAAAAAAAAACTGCATCAAAATCCATTTTAGTAGTTTTTACGTCCATCGCGGACAAACATTTTCCATTTACAATTATATAATAGTATAGAGTATAGATAGATAGATAATAGTTTAAACCCTTGCTTACATTTTTAGTCTGTGCTTCTTTTATATCGATAAGTAGTTATCGACAGTTTACTGGGCTTCTCTATTATAGACGCCATTTAATGTTCCAATCCACGTTTAGGTATACAGTTTTTTTTCGTAGGTATGCCACCTCTTATATACTCTAAGGCCGAGTGTAAGCAGTTTTTTATCTGTGGTATAAAGCGCCTATAGTGATGTTTCATGTACATATTACCAAAATTATCGATAGTTGGTTATGTTGTGAATTTAGTGTGACGCATGCGTGGATGGATGAACTTGAGAAAGGACATAGGATAGTTTTTATTACAAAAAATAAAATAAAAAATAAAATTTATTTCGGACATACAGCGCCATCTATTGGTCAAGAGTCGGCATCAATTCAGTACTGAGTATAAGGGTAGATTGAACCTCGAGAAAGGACATAGGCTATGTTTGGTCGCGATAACCGACATCCACGCGGGCGGAGCCGCGGGCAACAGCTAGTTGAAATATAAAGTTTTGCATAAGCATTTACCTACGTGGAGGTAAAGTCTGGTACTGCATCGTCATTCAGTTTGCAAAGCCCTCTCTTAGTTACTTATTTGAAATCAAGCTTAAAATAGATAGATGAAACTTCGAATATTCGGCTCCTAATCAGGCCTCTTTATAGCTTTTAGCTTTCACTCATGCATCTATTATTATGCATCTTAATATTTTTGTAAACCTAACAAAAATAATAGTGCTTAGGTAATATATAAAAGTAAAATGAGCAGATTTATTTGTTTACGCAGTAAATACTCTATACTATAAAAGAAAATAAACCTACAATAAAATTCTACTGCAAAAAGAAAATTATCGTAACCGAAAGTGCATGTGCTACATCACTATTCATTTATAAGCAAAAATGGCCGGTGACAGCCGTCAGCTGTAACCCGCCCCGCGTTTCTCGCATCCCCCTAGGAGACCCGTATAAATTTTATGAAAACAAATAAATTAGTCATATAATACTACTCACGGGTGATATGAAATGGTAACATTCTTTTTATTTTTCTTTCGGGAATCGTTTTGAGAGCCTGGCAATGCACAGTTTACCATTATTACCACAAAATGAAATAAACTGTTATTTGCGAAATCACTTTGGCAGATATTGTTTTGCTACTGATTGCAGTTGTCAAAAATTCTAGGCACTGTTCACACCCGTGATAGCAGTTCATACTTGCTAAGACGCGCTCTACAGGTGATAGATACTCTAAGGTCTGTAGTATGACAGAGGTTGACATTTAGCAGAATCGGTGTTCTAATTTTAATATAGATTATGGCCTGAGACCTATAGATATTAAACTTAGTAAAAAAAAAGATAGTAAACTCCTACTATGGGCTCTATAACACTGATATACTTAAATATGCTTGCTATACCTACTTACTTAGCTTTTTTATAAGTAGGTACATACAATAGAAAAAGTATTCAAGTACGGAATTGCGGGTAGTATGTATATTGCCACCCTGTATACTCAGCTGGTCTTGGTTTGACCCAAACCTATATAAGGCGATTGGCACATTGCCCCGCATCACGCAGCGTAGTGGGGGAGTCCGTGGTCTTATGTCACTTCTATATCGAATTAGACCGACCGCAACCGCTATACTGTGCCCTAGGTGCGTCCGTCATGGTGTGGGACAAGGGTAAGAGTCGACAGAGAGCGAGATACCGCTGTGAGCGTTGGCGTCGGACTGACCAAATCCGCTGTGCAATTCTCTGAGCATACAGAGTCGAGCACAGCGCTGCGAGTTGATAGAGATTGTCATTGGTCGATCTCCAGTGACGTCACCCAGTCCGACCAATGACAATCTCTATCAAGGATATAGCAGCGCTGTGTTCGACAATGTATGCTTAGAAAATTGCACAGCTGACGTTCGATTGGTCGATACTCCCTCCGTCACGCCGCGCACAATACCTATCCAAGGCGTAATCAAAATATAGCTCTTTTTGTATTGAAAAGCCGCGTAGTACAACATTACAAGATGCATTCACGTACAGTTTTTTCCATTGTAAAAACACGCACTCCCGCACTATGCTGCGTGATGCAAGGCACTCAAGGCAGTGTGCCAACCGCCTTAGCAATGAATTCTGTGTAGGAATACCTACTACTATGGTCTATACTCTGGTTGTTCAGAGCACTAAAATTAGTCCCTACCTATAGAAATATTGCAAATAGCTAGGCCGTCTACTGCCTCATATATGTCAGGTATGCGGGCGCCTTCATGTCGTGTAAATTGTATGTATTTTTGCACGACTTGTGCAAACTATTCGCACGAAATTCTCTGCATATCGAACGAAACAGGTACCCACAAGCGTGCACACGTACGACATCTTAAAATATTCCAAAGAGCATACTCACTCTGCGTAAGACTCGTCTTCGCGAAGCCTCGGTTTGACAATAAAGCGGTAGTACAGGAAGATGACGAAGTATCCCATCCCTATGCCCAGGAGCGCGCTAAAGATTTTGAAGACCATGCTGGGATGCGGCGGCAGCTGCAGTTTCTTTGTTTGGCCATCGAATTGTGGAAGCTGAAGGGTAATAATGTACTATCATCTTTATATCAGATTTTTAGCATGTGTTGTGTGGAGTTTCCAATATTTCGGCGCTGTTGCAAAGGCAAAACTTTTGCATCGTATACCGCCAATAATCCAGTTCACCGCAAGCACCATGATCAGTGCTTGCAACAGCGCCGAAATATCCGAAACTCCAAACAATACATGGCAAAAATCCCAATAGTTCTAATAATAATGTGAGTGACCATGATAAATTTAAATACCTATTTACCTATGTCCGATGCCAGAAAGGCATTGCGTCGCGTCGTCGCGTCGTGACGAAACAGTTGGTTTTAGTCGGCTGAGCTGAGTCCGACATATCTACCTCTAAGGTGAGGTGGTATCTATCTACAATAATGGATTTTGGGGGCAAACAAAAGGGGCTTTTCCAGCCGTAGCATAGCACACAGTAGGTACCTACAGAGAACTGAGATATCCTATTAGGAAATTTATACCCGCATCTCTGTTTTGACTATAATAACGACCACATCAGTTCCTCAGCTCCAATGAGTCGGTTGACGTATTGAACTCTATATTATAGTATTTCGACAAAAACTATTCTCACCTGATCTGGCACCATGTCCGGACACTTCCCGTTCTTCTCAAACGTACCATCACCACAGATGCACCTCGGTCCACGTTCATCAAACGCACAAATATTGGCGCAAGTCACTCCCTCACATCCATTATCCAAATCATCTCTCTGGATGCTCTCGTGGCGGATGACAAAAGCACTGGCATTGTGTATTCGGTAGCTGTAGTTCTCACAATGTTTAGGACCGAATATACGGCAACGGCCCAAGCGGAGGGCGTTGGTGATTCGGTAATAGATGTGGTCTTCGAAAATTGCGAGGCCTTCAGGATCTTGCAGTTCGGGATGGTCGGCTAAGATCTTTTTACTGAAAAAGAGAATGAGAAGGGCTATTAGCAGCTCCGACCAATGTTAAGTGAGATGTTCTGCGCCTTCGCTACACCACGCTACATCTAAGGACCTGGGCGTGGTTACCACTTGATTTACTCTTTTTTGACGCGTTTTTTTTAAATTCTGGTAACCTAGTAGGTATAATGAACCCATGACGACCAGTCTTTTACAGAGGGAATGCTATGACTTGGGCATTCACCCTGTAAGGTCCCCTGGTCTAAGAAAGGGGTCTGAGTACGGAAATATTCGATATCGTCTGTCGCTTCACAGAAAATATCAAAATTCGACCGAACTGATTTAGGAAAATGATGGAATGCTGATGGAATTACTTACTGACTACCGCCTTCATAATCCA
The DNA here is from genome assembly GCA_914767945.1 of Eilema depressum. NCBI lineage: Eukaryota > Metazoa > Arthropoda > Insecta > Lepidoptera > Erebidae > Eilema > Eilema depressum. The sequence goes on from OU612035.1 coordinate 12,110,208, forward strand.
TTCGTGTTATATACGCAGGGCCGGTCTCAGCAACGTACAGTTTCTTGGTGAATGGGTCCACGGCCAGGCCGGTGCAGTTGTGTACGGTCGTCAGGTCAGCTACGTGAGTCCCAGTTAGACTCGCGGTCCAGACCACGGATTCGTGACCGCGGTGCACGCAGTAGAACATGCGATGGGAACTTGGGTCTACGATGAGGGCTGTTACCTGATGAAAGAAAATTGATGTAAGTAGGTAGCTAAGACATGCAGCTGACATGCTGAATTGGATAGAATTGCCAGAATCTTATACAAAAAATCTTCTTACAGACCCGGGTACTACAAACGGGGCGTGAAAAAGCATCAATCGTAGTCGTTAAGAATAGCATAGAAGGGAAGTTAAAAGGAAAGAAAGGAAGAGATTGGCCAAAAATGACGTAGGTATATGGAACAGATAAAGGAAAAGATGAAGTCATATCGTATCAGGAGGTCATAAAATTGTCGGAGGATCAAGAAGAGTTACGATTACTCCACCGAGAAGATCTCGGCTCTTGAGTTCAAAAAGAGAAATAAGTATTCGTAGAAGTAGGACCTAGGTACAAGGTACTCTATTATCAATTTGTATGGAAGTACCTTCTATGGAGACCCTTTCCATTGTTACACACTATCATTATACCACGATATAATTGATTTAACTATTATTATGCGAATGTTGTTTGCATCATATCAACAGTAAGCTCTAATTAATTTGTTCAATATCAAACAATGCCAATACTATCTACGTTCAGTTAAAATAACTATTTGAAACGATTTGCATTTATTTATCAGAGTATTTTCCGTACTTAAACTGCGAAAAGGTCATTTCATGTGGACGAAATTTTAGTATTGTTTGAAATCCTTGTGAGGAATCATAGTGGAACAGAAAGTTCTTTTTGATCACATAGAAATACTGAAGTAGAAGATCTTAGTAAAACACAAGAAAATGGATAATGAAGAAATATTCTATATCACAGGATGTGCGTTATCAACGATGTGCGTGATAGCAATAGTGACAACATGGTGTTTATTGCCGAAATGGCGAAGTTTACAGAACTACATAAGCTGCAATCAGATCATAATCGGAACAATACATTTACACTGCGTAACATTCACCAATTATTACATGTTGGAAGAGATTTTTGAAAGGGACACGCTCGACCATCTAGCTATCTTTGCAGGTTATTTGTTCACCACAATGATATGCTGGTCTCTTTGCTCTTCAATGATTGCTTATATAAGACTTGTGTTAATATACTCAGGCAAAATAAGCTCTGAAAAACGGCTTGTAACTATAGTCACGTATGTAGACGTATTTTTAATCAAGGGATTGTATGAATTTATCATCCCGCATGTTTTAAATTTACGCTTGGACAGTGAAACATTGATCGTTGTAAAATTATGGACGTTAATTATTATAATGACTATAAATTTAATATTATTTATCAGGATTGTGATATCTGTCATGGCGTGCTGTAGAAAGAGAGTGTCTAGGAGAAAACTTAACCATGTTTTGGCGTTGATAGGAGTAGCATTGCTATGTGATTCGGCGCTTATAACGCAAGTGTTCCTTTTGCTTTATTTTAAGGGCATCTGGTATTATCAAGGGGCGGTTTTTTTCTTCACTCATCGCTTGGTGTTCCAATCTTGTTCTATATTGTTCAAGAGATCATCCAGGTTGCTTTGGAAGAATTATTTCAGGAAAAGGCGAAATCGTGCTTTACACGATATTAGACTTAATTAGTAAATTCTAAAGCTTTAAATGCAACCGGGATTGGTAGTCTGACGAAGAAGGAGAATTTCTATTATGATACCTAATTGAAACTATTGAAAGTGGTTGTGTTGAACATTTACCTACTTGTAGTACCTAACAAAACTAAAAAAAAAACAGGAACAATTTTTGTTTACAAATTATAAAATGCAGGCTTAATTTAGTCATAACTATTACAGGATACTTCAATTTGTGTAAATAATAAATATATTATAATAAATCACATGTTTTGATTATAAAATGAATGTAGCAGCGCTGAAGTGTGAAGATTTTGTCTTCCTAAAACGACAACCTAACTATGTAGGTATTCGGTTATAACTTATACCTAAGTAATAGAGGGCATGTCTAATACTTTTTCTGGCTCTGTCACAATATAAAATAAAAGTACCTACTACGGAGTCACTGGTCAAGGTCAAGAATTTCCTAAATATGGCATTTACTTTGAGCATTAGGTTCTAACAGACATGTCTGTCGTAACATACCTTAGCATCAGACGGTAACTTCTGCAGCGCAGCGCATCGCTTCTTCTTCATGTGACACAAGCGGATACGCGACGCTGACGGCGTATTGTCCGCGAAGTATACATTACCTGTAACCCAGTCCAGGGCTACCTGGAATAGATATACAAAATTACATGAGAACATTAAAGGAGCCAGCACGTGCCCACATGTATACCGGATGATTTTATAGTCGTTTCGGAGCGAAACATTTTGAGCACAGTTTCGTTAGTAAAATCGTCTGGAAGTATTATTTTAGCGGAAAAAGAACTTTTTTTTTTTTACAACCCCCATACAATATGCCATTCACCTGTACATTATTCCCATACATTATAAAATAAAATCGGCCAAGTGCGAGTCGGACTCGCCCATGAAGGGTTCCGTAGTAGCAAAGGCGAAAATTGCGGTTTATGACGTACCTATTAAAAAAAAACTACTGCTGTGCAATTCACTAAGCAAGCACAACGATGCGAGTCGCAACGATGTGCGCGATAGACACTGTCATTAATAATAATAATAAGAGATTTATTTCAGATAAAATCATCCATAATTAGTTAGTATGTTGGCCTATAAACTATGTTAGTATTTAATATTATAAAATGATGTTAACAATTTTTTAAAATCATGTGGGTATATAGGCGCCGATGTCATGTCTACAAATAAAACAATTGAGCATAAATAATATGAAATAAATAATATATTGTATGAGAACTATAGGTTGATTAAGTAATAATAAATAATATACAAATGAATTCAATTAATTAAATAAATTAAAATAAAAATAGTTGATAAATAAATGTCCTATTTGCACCTGACTACCGACTCGTTAGTCAGTGCATGAACCATACATAAGTGGTTCATATACTGACAGTCAAACCTATTTGCAAATACACTTAGTATGCTATTAGTGCTACCCCGTATCCTACGGTAAAGGGACGTGCACCGTTTGCGTATAGTCGTGTAAAAACAGTCTACACGCAACTCAGCGAACATCCCCGAAGCACTGCAGTATCGGGGCAGACCCAACAGCACCCTAAGTGCATTATTGTACTGTATGCGAAGGGCGTTAAATTGTTTCTGCGTGTATGAGACCCACAGGCCGCCAGTGTAAAGCGATGTACAGTATGCTCTAAAGAGCGTCAATTTGACGCTTTCCGAGCAACGAGCAAACCGGCGGGCAATCATGTTGGCCCTTACAGATAACGCCCTTCGCTCCCGCGCTATGTCTGCATCATCTCTCAGGTCAGAGGTCACCAGGTGCCCAAGGTATTTGAACTCTTTCACTCTGTTTAATTCTGTTCCATTTAATTTAACAGGTGGAACTGTGTCTGGGCCCTTCCGGCCTCCGCCCTGAAAGACCATGCACACACTCTTCTGTACATTATATAAAAGACCATGGCTGTGTGCATTGGTCGATTTCCAATGACGTGATACAATCTGGCCAATGACAATCTACGTTGCGCCTCGCATCGTTGTGCTCGCTTAGTGAATTGCAGTGCTGACTGGATCTCGTTCGGACCAATTTTTAGTGGTAGTTTGCATGGCAATTTACATCATATATTTTTTTCAGATTTATCATTCTCTTATTTTAGAAGTTAGAGGGGGGGGCAGACATTTTTCCTCTTTGGAAGTGTCTCTCGCGCAAACTATTGAGTTTAGAAAAAATTGATGTTAGAAACCTCAATAGCATTTTTAAAGACTATAGATAGTATAGATACCCCACACGTATGGGTTTATGAAAAAAAAAATTTTGAGTTTCAGTTCTAAGTATGGGGACCTCCAAAATTTTGTGCATTTTTTTATTTTTGTGTGAAATTCTTAATGCGGTTCACAGAATACATCTTCTCACCAAGTTTCAACAGCATAGGCCTTATAGTTTCGGAGAAAAGTGGCTGTGACATACGGACGGACAGACAGACAGACAGACAGACGGACGGACAGACATGACGAATCTATAAGGGTTCTGTTTTTTGCCATTTGGCCACGAAACCCTAAAAAAGCCGCCTAGTTAATACCTACTTCCAGACGCTTTCGCTATCGAAACTGTGCCCAAAATTCGCTCCGAAACGACTACAAAATCACCTTGAATAGCGCAGTCAATGATAATGAACTCCTACTAATAAGCTGCCCTAATTGAGTTACATAGAATGGATAGTCTCTCCTTCTTTAAAATCCTTATCCCTTTGAAGAAGAAGTCGGAAGAGGTCGGCAGCACGAGTGTAACGCGCCTGGTGTTGCATACGTCCATAGGCCATGGTGACCACTTCCCGTCAGTTAGGCCGTGTGCTTTTCTGCCACCTAAGTGGTATAGAAAAAGATAGTTATTCCTCAACCAGAATTATGAAGGTTTTTCAGCAATTGAGCAGTCCGACTAGGGAAATATATCTACACCCTACAGAATACCGCGGCTGTAGGTAATAACCTCGTGTTGTGTTCCCGGCGCTGAGTATGGCAGCCAGAGCTCACTGGAGAGGTTTTGTGCTGTCAGTGGGAAAACCAAAGGCTTGTCCTACTTATCTTCTGCGCTGACGGCACAGAATCTCTCTGTTCTTACAGGGTCGTCAGCACGAGTGTAACTCCCCAGGTGTTGCATACGTCCATAGGCCACCTGGTAAACCTGCTAAATAATGTATTAACTACCTACTCACCTTTGTTGGTTTCCCAATATTGGTGACAGTTTTAACTCTGTGTTCTTCTCGGTCATTCACTTCTTGTAATTTATTGCGCCGTGCTGAAGTCACGTAAAACTTGTTTTCTCTACAATATAAACCTTACATTAGTCGATTTGACTTAATTCTTCTTCTTAATGGCTTCTCCAGAAAATCGCCGCAATTTGCCAATGTCAAGTAAATTATAAATGTTTATAAAACTATATTAATAGCAATGTCAAGTTTTTCAACATATTTTCTACCAGAGCCACGTTAGCCACGACAGTAACTTTGTTTCCGTGTGTCCACCCCCCACGAGATTCAGGTGGTCGATCAGGACGTCATCATCATCATCTTCATGACCTCGGAGCTCAGGGTCCGCCTTCCGGCTCTTCGTCCTCCACTTCGCACGATCTTGGGCTTCCATAGTAGTAAGGCCATTTGCACGCATGTCGCCCTCCACGACATCAAGCCAGGTCTTCTTGGTCGATCAGGACATGTGGTTGGATTTTAGGGAGCATTTGACTTAATTATACTGCTTATGTGCTGCCTGAGGCTTTGAAGTTACTGCCTGACCTCCACACCGATCAGTCAGTCAGTCTGTACCTTGCAGGTTAGGTTGGACATCAAACATCTTAGTAAAAATGATAGAGAAAACTTATTCTAAAGAATATAAGCAACAGGAATCACTAATATTTCCTCTAACCCCTCCAGCTAAGCTTGTGTCAGGAATGGGTTCACGTCAGTAGTGTAATGGTCAGGATTCAAACCCGGGACCTTTCAATCGTAATGCCGACTTCTTAACCACTAAGATATCGGTGCTACAAGCTAAAAAATATCATCATCATCATTTCAGCCATAGGAAGTCCACTGTTGGACATAAGCCTCCCCTATAGATCTCCAATAAGACCGGTTGGAAGCGCTACAAGCTAAAAAATAAAAATAAATATATTGTAAGAAAATCAACAAAGTTAAGCCTACCTACCAGTGTATGTGAAAAAAGGGGTTTCTCATTCTTCTTTCTTTCAACCCTCACCAGTGAAGGGTACTGAACTAAATAAGTATTACTATAGGAAGCAAGGTAAAGATACAATACCTGACATTCATGTCCATGTCAGTGATGTCAGTCACCTGCGGATCCGTGAAGTCAATGGAAAGACTCCCATCAGTTGAAAGGGAACGGATAGTGTTACCTTGCACGTAGACTATTGACATGCCTCCTTTTATTGCTTTGCAGGAACGACGGTCTACCCTGCAAAAGAGTAGAATTTTATTTTATTATTCTTACCATTCACAATTTTGCATTATAGTGCACATGTCGCCGCCAACTAGCTTAATCAGTCGTTCAATTAACCACCTAGGCTGTTAGCTAAACGTACAACATTTAACAAACTGGCTGACTATTGCTTAGGCCCTTAGGCCATTCGCACGATAGGCACCACCCCGAAATAAGATACAAAGTTAGTGATAGGTTTTTTCAGTATTTTCAGTATTTTATTCATGAACAACTTTTACATTGTGTTTGAACATTTTTACAATATACAAATAAAATAATAATCGTAGCTTTATTGAGAAAGCTGCGTAATCCGACTTGGATAGATTAGGTTAGAAGGCTAATGCGCTTTAGCCTTCGTGGTTATTTTTTTTTTATAGTCATGCAGAAACAAGTCATTTGCCTAGCCAGTTTGTTAAATGTTGTACGTTTAGTTAAAAGCCTAGGCAGTTAATTAAACGGCTGATTAAGCTAGTTGACTGCGACATACAAGAAAAATATGCAATATGCAAACAATATCACTACGACAGAAGGAAAACTATCTGTTCAGGGAGAAAACAGTAAGTCACAGCCTCCCAAGATTGGAAGAGGTCTAATTCCAGCAGGATGGGCTAATTGAATTTGAACTGGAAATTCTCCAAATTCTTTACCAGCACACGTTTTTCTCTCTTCCAACAATCCTAGGTTCTTTAAGGGGCGTAAAATAGAATCTAATGCATCACACATCAATATTGCCTACCTACCACAAATACCTTCTTCTGCCGCACCATTAAGACTTGGAATTCCTTACCAGTTCACGTGTTTCCCTCTTCCTACAGTCCCGGGTCCTTTAAGCGGGGCGTGAAAAATAATCTGATGAGGCCGTCACACTGACTGCCACCATTGTAACATGGTACGTGTCTGTAATGGTGAACCTCTTTTCAGAGACTTTGCCTTCAGCTTTCCACCAGGCGAGGCGAAGTCAAATTGACGTGTCCTTTATAAAAAACAAGAAAAATAAGCAATTTTACGTACCTGGGCGCATAACCATAATGGCAGGCACAGCGGTAAGTGCCAGGCTTGTTGATACAGATCTGGGAACACACTTCGTCCTGGCATTCGTCGATATCTTTACATGTGTACTGGTTGTCGTCCAACTCGTACCCGTATGGGCACAAGCATCGGGGGCCGATGGGCGTGGGCTTGCACTTGTAGGAGCATTTGGCATGCTTGCAGGATGTGACTGCAGATTAATTGGATAAAGTTTTACATGTATTTTTTGTCTAATAATGACATAATTGATTGGCATAATTGAATGGCCTAATTGAATGACATAATTAAATGGCATAATTGAATGGCATAATTGAATGGCCTAATTGAATGGCATAAGTGAATGCCATAATTGAATGCTATAATTGAATGACATAATTGAATGGCATAATTGAATGGCCTAATTGAATGGCATAAGTGAATGCCATAATTGAATGCTATAATTGAATGACATAATTGAATGGCATAATTGAATGGCCTAATTGAATGGCATAAGTGAATGCCATAATTGAATGCTATAATTGAATGACATAATTGAATGGCATAATTGAAGAGCTCACTGGAGAGGTTTGTCTAATAATGGTATAAATCAATCAATCAATTAGCCTACTGCAGTCCACTGCTGGACATAGGCCTCTCCCAATACGCGCCACGTATAAATACCTACTATTATTTACCTCTTATATATTCTGTGATGGTGGTTCTCTATAATATGATGCCCTAAACTAACGGTAAAGCCACCTAATGGTTTACGGTATCCATCATCCAAAACTTTGGACCTCAGGATCCGCTCTACTGCTCCTTCATAATGTGGAGAACTCTAATCACGAGAGTATTTTGAAGGAGGTAGAACACAGCAGACCGACTGAGGAAGTAGTTACCTCCTCCATACAGAATACCGCGACCATACCTAATAATACCTCGTGTTATGTTCCCGGCGGTGAGTAGAGTAGCCAGTGCTCACTGAAAAGGTTTTGTTCTGTCTGTAGGAAAATCAAAGGCTTGCCTGCTTGTCTTCTGCACTGGCGGTACAGAATCTCTCTGTTCTTACAGGGTCGGCAGGACGAGTGTGACTCCTCTTATGCTGCACTCGTTCTCGACCAATGCAAATACCCATATTTATGTATACAAATATTTGCACTGAGCGGGGATCGAACCCGCACCTCCTATCGGTGGTGGCTGAATCGAACCCGCACCTCCTAGCGGTGGTGGCTGTCGCCAATAATACTAGCAGAGTATTATATAGACCTAATACTTACGGCACTGTCCATCCTCGTCCGACTTATCAAAGCAATCGGGTCGCGTGTCGCACACCTGGCGCCACTCGATGCACTGCCCGTCTTTGCACGTGAACCCTTCAGTACATTCGCTGACTGTATGCTTTGGGAACAGTTGCGAAGTTTTGTTCACTGCCAAAAGAGAAGGTAGAGGTGTACCATAATCTTATGGCAGCTTGGAAAATAAAAATTTGTAAAGTGCAATACTGGGGAAATGGGATTAAACCATCTTGATATTTTTTTATTTTAATTTGTTATTCATACATAGCAGTAGACATATTTAGGTACCTATTATTTATTGGATTCTAATTATCTACATGTGTGAGCCGATTATTCCAACAATGTCATCAGATTAAGAAGAATAGTAAAGAACCATTTTTAAATCGGGTAGAGCCTGAGTCCTAACTCAGGCTCTACCCGATTTAAAATGGTTCTTTAATAAGTAATCTAGCATTAATAATAATGCATTCTAATGCATACATAGTAAAAATAATAGGTGACGGTAAGTACGGGCGGGCCAGTAGGTACGCGTAAACCTATCCGTATTGCCATAATGTCAATTCATCATTAAAATTTGTCAAAAAATCGCAAAGTATTTTTTTTCGCAAATGCGTTGCGATTGTTTTTTGACATAATAAATAATGGTGTTAGAACGTAAACGAGGAATTATTTATTTATTTATTATATACTTTACTGTACACCATTAAAATATATAATTTATAGTATCTTAAACTACGGAACCAGTACAATGGGCGGCCTTATCGCTTTAAGCGATTTCTACCAGGCAACCTTTGGATGGTAATTAATTAGGCCCTAATCAAAAACATACTAAGAGAAAAAAAAAATCGGGGACCTCAAAAAAACTCAGTCCATAATGGGTTAAGATTGTACGATTGAGTGGTAGTTGTTTGGCGTACATTTACAATACATAATACCTACATTAAGTACATAGTACACATATACCTAATACACACATAAACATATCAATATACCCTATATGTAGATAAATCAATATATAATATATATGTTACGGGCAATGCTAGAAGATGGAGTAAACCTAGGTTTAGGTACCCGGGTTGACTCATCTTTATTTTAGTTGCTATGGAAACTTGTCGGTGCATGTATCGTCAATGCATGTCGTAAATAGTGATGTACAAGCCTCGAGGCGTCGAGTCTTATTTCTGAAGCCTCGAGGCGGAATGGCAAGACTCAGTGAGCTCGGTAAGCTCGGAGCCCCGAGCCTAGCCGAGCCGCGAGTTTTTTGAGCCATGCCTCGAGGCTTCAAAAGAGTTCGAGCCTTCAAAAGAGCTTGAACCTATCAAAAGAGCTCGACCCTTCAAAAGAGCTCCAGCCTTCAAAAGAGCTCGAGCCTTTAAAAGAGCTCGAGCCTTCAAAGAAATCGAGTCTTCATAAGAGCCGTAAAACAAGCTCGCGTCTTAAAATATCCATACTAATATTATATATGCGAAAGTAACGCTGTCTGTCTGTGGGGGGTTAAAGGGGTGAAATAGGGGATGAAAGTTTGTATGAAAGTTGGTCACATCGTATACATATTATAAGAAAATTCAAGCACCCTTACACCCCCTTCGCTCTCACACCCACACATGCGCACACATTAGTTCAACTCGTAACAATAATCTGAAATAAGACAGGCCTCCCCGCTTATTTTAGGAGACAGGGTTCACAACAGTGAACAGCTGGGCAGAAAAAGACTAATGCGCTTAAGAGAATGCTTCGAGATCGATGGAGCGCTCAAAAGGGCTCGTGCCTTCAAAAAGGGCTCGAGCCTTCAAAAGAACTTGAACCTTCAAAAGAGCTCGAGCCTTCAAAAATGGCTTGAGCCTTCAAAAAGAACTCGAGACTTCAAAAAAGCTCGAGCTCTGAAAAAGACTCCCGAGTCGTCGGGCGCCATACAAACGAGGTGAGCCTTGTAAATGACACCGAGCTCAAGATAAAGAGACTCGGACGCCTCGAGGCTTGTACATCACTAGTCGTAAACGTCAAACCCCATAGGTACATTCATCATTCTATTCCACAATACGCCGGCCAACCAATTGCCACTTGTCTAGGGGGCATTAAACTGGCAGTAATGTCTTACCTAGGTCACAAGCGTCAGGCGCCTCGTCAGACCCGTCGCCGCAGTCCCAATGGCCGTCGCACACTTTCCGCAACGCCACGCAGAACACTTCGTGAGCGCACGTAAACAATCTACGGGTGTTGCAGCGAGGCTTGCAGCCGTATTCGTCACTCCCTCCAGGGCACTCGACCCTTCCATTGCAGCTATTCAATAGTATAATAACAATTATTTAGCAACGGGAACAAAAATAAATCCAATAATTACTATAACCCGCGCCACGTATCTTGGACCTAAATCGTAAGACATAAGAAGCTCTGGCACCCGTGGATTGCTTTGTAGTAATCTATGCTCGGTGAATTTGAGTTCGTCTACCGCAGTAGCATCCTGTGCTATCCTCAAAAGACACCCAAGAAATGTGTACTGCGCGTATAGGGCATGCTATGAGCACATTTTAGGTCCATGATACGTGGCGCGGGTTATACTAACAGACTTGACCAGTTAGTACTTTTTATAGACTTGTCCAATTAGAACTCATACATGCTTGACGAAATGAAACTTATTAAATTAAAAAATATAAACATCCGAATTGTGAACCTCTTCCTTTTTTTAGAAGTCGGGTAAAAACTACTTTTTGACGGATTCTATCGCGATAATAATATAATATCTGTACATGTGTTTTATTATTTACTTTTAGCCCGACGTTTCGGCTACTTTTCACTATACTTAGGTAAGTACTAGCTACTGTAAAAACGGCTCATATCCTCTAACCTATCATCCAAACCTTTCTCAATGAAACCCTCATCCAATCAACCAGCCTCACCTAGAATAATATTAGAATAATAGATACAATAATAAAAGACGTTGCATACCACGATGATTTTCTTCTGGATTTCATACATCGATGGTACCTATTTCTGGATCGATACATAGGTTTTTTTGACACACAGGTTTCTAGGCTCTGTACTGGGTGTAAAGAGCCTAGACCCAAATATTGGGTGAGTATAGCTTAACTACCTTGTAGTATCGGTTCTAGAATACATACTTAGACATTTTTTTTTGTAAATATATAGGGTTGTATGTCATACATAGAACACCGAACACGACCCACATCAATCTTCTTAAAGCCTTGACAAGTGGCACAATCGTTAGTAGTAGGTATAGAATAAAATCAATGTAAGGGATTGACATTATGTTTACGACATGTCAATCCCATACATTGATTATTTTATTCTATTCTATTCTTATAACGTTTGTGAGCTCCCCAGGATCCCGACGATACTACACTTATCCCCAATCCCAACCATTAACAGCGGAGACCGACAAACATACAAAAATTTCATGCTATAAAAAGTAAACCGCCACCATTGTACCATAGCATCAACTCAGGAGGTAAGCAGAAGTGTCAAACCGGGCAGTGTGGGGTAAGCAGATACTGGTGTTATGTTCGCACGTGTACTCCCACACTTGGCAGCGATGTACGAACTCGTGCGGTTTCGCCTGTCAAACTCCTCTTTAATATACATACATACATACATATTATGCATTCAAATCCCCGAAAGGAGTAGTTAGAGGTATTAACACCCTCATTTCGTCAACTATCGTTTTCGGTCCCACTTAGAAGACGAACCTTTCGCCGTCATGCGAGCCCTGTATCATGAGGTTGTAGGTTTACACTTTACTGTCGAATGGAGAACACCCCAATCCCTAAAGGTCTCTGCATACGTAACGGGTTTTTTCACGGACGGGACGGGACGTGAAGCAAAATGTTTGCGGCCCATCCCGTCCCGTCCCGTCCGTGGCCCCGTGACATATGCATTGCCGCATACATTTTGTATGAAACGATATTTCCAAAACTTCACGTCCCCGTCCCGTCCGTGAAAAAACCCGTTACGTATGCAGAGACCTTAAGTCACCTACTACGTCACGAGTGGGTGATGTAGAAGTCAGCCCGGTCCACTGTGGGGAGCCAAGACGGTAAAATATATAAAAACGCTCAATATTTATAAAAAGTCAGTTCAGTACAGACAGACAGAATACTGCTAAGGGCTCGGTTCTCTCGTGGCTTGATATTCCTTTTTTTATCGTGCGAAAAATCTTCACGGAGCCAGTGGAGAAGGTTTTGTCGGACTCGAACCGACTAAAACGCACGCCGTCTGTGTGCCATCATCGGTAGCCGGATGTGAGATTGTCGTAGACATACCTACGCCTCACACCCCGGCCTGCTTGATATACCTACCTTACCTATGCTCATACCGGTAACTATACTAAGTGTTATGGTTAACGCTGTCCTTCTGCTAATCTGGGATTTTGCTATTTCGGGATTTTGCGTAATCTGTCCTTCTGCTGCAGAGGGTGGGATACTTAATATGTGTACTTTTGAGTGTCCTCTGTCATAGCGTTGCGACCTACCTTGACAGAGGTTGTCATTGGTCGGTCTGGGTGACGTCATAGATCGACCAATGACAATCTCTATCAACTCGCAGCGCTGTGCTCGACTCTGTATGCTCAGATAATTGCACAGCTGTTACAAGTGAATGCTCTACTCTATCAGTACTATGAGTGTTCATACGAATGTTAGTGACTACATACTTAGTGATAATAATAGTTTAAAAATACTTACAACGCTTGCGGTGTACGGTGACTCGTAGCAGTCCTCCTCATCAGAGAAATCGAAGCAGTCCTGTTGGCCGTCACACCTTCTCGTTATTTCAATGCAATCTTTGTTTTTGCACTGGAAGTTTCCTGGCGGACATGTCACTTTCGCTGCAAGATATAATAATCGATGATATTATGTGTGGAGTAAGAAGCTGGCGGTGGATCGGGACTAATGGCGCACATTGGGGAGACCTAAGTCCAGTAGGAGACTGCAATAGGCTTATTGATTGACTGTTTGGTGAGGCTGGCTGATTGAAAGAGAAATAGCGATGCGATGAGGAACATGAATATAATGAGGAACCTCTTTGTAAATGATTGAAAAAATCCACTTAGTTTCTTGCCAGAATCTTCTCAGGTCTGGGCATGTTTTGAACCGGTGAGGTCCATTTGATAAACCAGTCCGTATAATTTTTCATTTTTGACGTTTTATAACCTTGAGAAATACGAGAATAGTGTGGCCTGAAAGAGAACTAGATATGCTAAGGTAGTTCGGGCACGTAAAATACGTAGAGTACATGCGAATGAGTACCTTCTGAGCGAATAAATCATACATAAGTACTCCGTGGATCTTTCAGACATTTCGAGATTAAAGAGACAAGTTAGAACTCACCGCAATTGAGTTCGTCGGAACCATCCGGGCAGTCTTCCTCGCCGTCACACGTGAAACTCTTCAATATGCACGAGCCTGACGCACACCTGCATGTAATCGTAATTAAAAGTGCATTAGCACCGTAATGTTTATAATGGCTTGTCCGATTAAACGCGTATCTATGTGTATGTAATGTTTAACGCATACATTTATACGTCACACAGTATCGATATGAGAAAATATAAATGTGTGTGATGCGAAACAAAGAAAACGTTATGCTCGCCTTTTCATACTATTATGTTCGAAGCATGCATCTATATAAAGTAATGCAAAAATTCGTGATTCTACGTAAGGCAGTGCGTAGCCTGGTCGGTAACAAGGCTGCTAAGGATAGTGTTGAAATCGGATGTTGTGGGTTCGGATCTTAGTTTTTCCACTTTTTGTTGTTTTGTTTTCATGAAATTTTAGGAACAAGTTAACAGAATTAGAAATAATTTATTTGCAAATAGAAAAATATTATACTTAATTTACAATAGATTATAAATAAAACAATAGTTTAAAAAAAAAAGTTTATTAAAAGAATTATCCAATGTTAATTTGTGGTTATAATTTCATCCAAAAAATATACTTTTATAATAAAATTATATTGCATATTGAGGTTATAGCTTAATTATTCATTTTCTCGAAAGTTTTTTTTCGGAAAAGAGGATTGAAACTTAACCTCAACCATACAGTCTTATTTATACTAATTACAGGCCAGCACGTCCCTTGATTGGCTCAGTAGTCTCAATAGGCTCAACTGAAATTAAATAACAAAAATATTTAAACAGAATAGCTTAGCACGAGTACGGCGATAACAATATCACGAGAGCTTTCACTTTAAATTGAGCCTAACTATTTTATATAAAATATAATATATAATAACAATAACTTTTATCTCTCTTTGCACCATTAAACCCCATATATTCTCAATCGGGTTCAAATCAGGGGATCGTGCTGGCCAAGGAAATTCAGTGGCGAGGAGTACTCATAACACGATTCCTGCCGGCTTGCTCTGCAAAGGGAAGTCATGGTAGAGACGCTTAAGTTTAATGCATTATTACATGTATTACACCTAAAATTCAGTACCTATTTAAAATTTGAGAGAATTGCATACAAAATTGCCATGGTTGTTCTTTGGGATTTGCCACCGGCTTCCCTTTTGAACATTTTCACCCTTCGCCAGAGCAAGGAATAACTTTACGTTCACTAAACAATTCGCGAAGTATGGTGGCTCAATGGATGGGACAATTATCGTGCACATTTTTTATACCACTTAGGTGGGAGACAAGCACACGGCCCACCTGATAGAAAGTGATTACCGTGGCCTTTGGACGTATGCAACACCAGGGGCGTCACACTCATGCTGCCGACCCTAAAGAAACCTTCTAATGCCCTTAAACCTTCATTTATATCTGGATAGACATTTCGCACTGTGGGCAACATTATATCTTCTAACACTTCCACATAATTTGCACTATTTGCACGCGTAGATATTGGTTCTAATTCACCCGGCCCTTGCGCACTAATCCACCCCCACATAATTTACACTTAGATTCAGTGTTCGGTACTATGTTGTTTTCACACCACCGTGTGTTATCCTTATGCCATAAAAATATAATCTTCCTTTTTGAGATGATTTAAACGTTTTTTAATCAGAAAATATTGTTGATTCCCAGTTAAAGTAAATACTCTTTGTTATTCGTTTCATATTCTACTACCATATAACACCACTTCAGCAGGTCTTCCACTTCTCCTCCAACTCTGCAACTCTTCTTCCTCAAATTGTTTCACGCAACGACTCACAGTATTTCTCTAAAAAATAACAACCATATTACACAATTGCAACCAATGAACAAAATTGCACTACAACAATATTAATTAATTAATTAACTTACAGATAAGCCCGTCTCATTAGAAACTTGAGATATATTCAGACCATTCGAATATGGCCACAATATTAGCTTTTGCTTCAATACTTATATTTGACATATTTATTTATTAAAAAAGAAATGTAATCGCTCGAACAGTAATTAACACAAACAGTCGTAACCATAGATGATATAATATATAAATAGGGTAGTCGTAACTGACTTCACCAACCAACAACTTCACTCATAGCCAATGAATCCATTTTATTTCAAATGCACCCTCAAATAATTATTTTTCTCGCTAAGTTTAAAATTCTACCTAAGAAACATTTTTATATTCGTATCAACATTTATATATCATAACTTTTAAATATAAAACACAAAAAGTTATATTAGTTCCGGTAGGTTCGAACCATCACCGACAGGTTTCATACTATTCGTCAAGCCGCACATTAAACCACTCAGCTACGGGGCGGCTTACGTATGATATTGAAATTAACAATATCAATCAACGAGTGAACAATATTAATGTGTGTGTATGTGTGTGTGTGAATTATCTTCAAAGTTTAGTAAGAGTACTGTACGACTAGGTTGACGTGTATGTGTGTGTGAATTGTCTTCAAAGAATAAGGTCATAAGTACGACTAATGTTGCCGCGCTATAGTTGCGTCAGATTGGTACTGCACTTATGATCGTGATAGTACGTGGAGAATGATAACTAAGTATCTTTACAATATGGTAGTATCATAATAGTGGCTTATCAATCTGCACGCAAACTTCAAAACTTTGATATCGCCAATAATTAATTGTTGCGGTCAAATGGCAGTCGCTTAACTGAAAATATCGAAGTTCACCGGCCTCACAGTTAGATTGGAAAGCCGAACCCAACTGAGTTGCAGAAAGGCTCAGAGCTTGATAATGATAGCTTATTGATAAAAAAACTGCCTGCCCCTACGGAAGGCCCATAAGGGCAGGCATCATTTCCAGGCTATGTCGTAAAATTAATAAGCTGGCTAAGGTTAAGCCCGGGCTTCCACTGTGCACGGAAAGGACTACGTATTGATACTACTACTACTCAGTTCACATCCATTAAACTCGAATGAGTTTAGCTCATTTATCACATTGCGTTCATCATCATTTTCATGAAGACGTAATTTCCTGATTGCATCTGAGGCCGAGGTGACCTAGGAGCTCAGGGTCCGCCTTCCGGCTATTCCTCCTCCACTTCCTACAATCTTGGGCGTCCATGGTAATGCACGTATGCTGCCCTTCACGACGTCAAACCAGGACTTCTTGGGCCAACCCCTTCTACCTGGACCCGGCTCGGGGCGCCATATCCAGGCATTTGTAATCCACGGAGCCTGGCGATTGCTGCAGGACGTGACCGAATTGCGTCAAACTGACAGGTCATGACATTGGCCCTCATTTAGTCACACTGGAGGCGTTGTTTGGGAGCTAATTTGAAATAGGAAGTGTCCAAACGAACTGTCCCGAAATAAATACTCACATGAACTCCGAAGTGTAGCAAGAGAATGTGTCACACTCTGCGGACTTCTCATCATCGCCATCGGGACAGTCGACACTACCGTCGCAGAGCTCCAAGCGCGATATGCACACGGAGCTGTTGGCGCATTGGTACTCTGTGGCACTACAGGAACCCTTGGGGTCTTCTGCCGAAGAAATACAAATGTGTAACTTGATATACATGTTTGTAAGTTTACATAATATAACTGGCGAAGGGTGAAATTATTCGAAAGGGAAACCGATGGAAAAAAATTAATGAAAATAGCAGTTTTGTATGGAATTCTGGGCGTTCAGATTTCATATACGGAACTTCATTTATGTATCGAATTTCAATTAAGTACAAACAAATACTGAATTTCAGATTCCGTATATTATTTAAAAATCTACCAGGTGCCAGGAAGTAAAAGCTGTGCAATTCTCTAAGCATACAGCGCCGAACACAGCGCTGCGCTGCGACAGCCTTAATAGAGTTTGTCATTGGTCGATCTCCAGTGACGTAACCCAGTCCGACCAATGACAGTCTCTATCAAGGCTGTCTCAGCGCTGTGCTCAATGCTGTATACTCAGGAATGCCAGTGCCAGCCGCTAGGAAGTAAATATAATTAAACTAAATTTTACTCACTCGCATCAATTGGCACACCATTACACATCGACGTTTTCTTTCTATTCAAGCACACGCCTCTACAGAAAAACTCGTCTGCTGTGCATATGTCGTTTTGATCCACTGAAAAGGTTAAAATATTTTAAGACATGGATTATGCTGAAAAGATGAACTTAAGGCGAACACAAGACGATCCAAGGCGTAAAGCGAGGAGACCGTACGGTGAGCCAGTATACTGGCTGACTCTGATATTGTAGCATGTCTTTGAAGCGCCTCTAGCGCATCTCTAGCACGTCTCTTACACGTCGCCCAAGTCTCACCTGCTAGAGCGACCAAGAGACATGCCTCCGCTACGGCGTTTCTGTGGAATTTCGTTGGCAAGTACTTAAGATGAAACCAGAGGGGCCTCCGCTGCTCATAAAAAGGCTGAATAATAAACGTTTATACTGTTGATTGATGACACTTGGTGGAAGTTATTGTTACACATATTGATAACACACTTGTACTGTTCTAATGTAAACCTTTGAGAATGCCGTAAAGCGAAACCGGTCAGTTTCAATAATAAAAAATATCTTAGAAAAGTCAATCAATCAATAAATTTTATTAGCCTATCGCAGTCCACTGCTGGACATAGGCCTCTTTCAATGATGGGAGGGTTTGGCCTACTGTTTCCACGCTAGCCAGAAGAGTTGGTACAGTACGATTAAAATCAGTTGAACATTCGGTCAACCTCGGTAATTGTCGTGAATCCCTCGTCTTTCACATAGAGTTATCAATTTACAGATATGACCTTTCATTATATTACCCGTTGTCTTATTGAATACAATACAAGCACGATATGAGCAACAAAACCTCCTTTGTAGCTCAAAACTAACACAAAAATATTATTTTGACGATTATTATGATATATTTTATGTTTATGAACGCTAATTTCATTCGTGAAAATATTCGATTCTATCAAATTTTATCAAAATTAACTTACAGTAGTTATGTATGGCTTCAACAAATTTAAAGCGTGGTAATAGTTATTTGTTATACAAGAGTGCAAAGTTGCTTTTTAACCGCGTGCTCAGTTTTGATGACCGAGCAAGCGAAAGATTCTAAATTTATATTAATAAATTAGAATCTTGAGCGTTAGCGAGGGAATCAAAAGAGCACAAGGTGTAAAATCTTTGCACTCGAGTGCAACACGTAACTTTTCATCCCACCTCAGCGAGGAAATAATGAAATGCTTCTTCTTCCTAGCGTTAATTCCCAGTCGCATCCGAAGCTTTCACCTCGGAGTTCGGGGTCCGCTTTACCAGTCTTAACTGCGGATTTGGCTGGACCTCGATATTTTCCGTAAAGCGACTGCCATGTGACCTCCACAACCCAATGGTGACATTAGGCGATATCGAAGCATTGCAGCTAGACCGTTGTTGTTGAACTTTTTATGCATACAAATATTTGCACTGAGCGGGGATCGGACCCGCGCCTCCTGCGTTGCGGCCACGTTCACTACCACTACGCCACGGAGGCTGTATAATAATTATGTGTAATAATACTAATAATAAAATATCAACAAATAAAATTCAACAACAATGTTCAACCATAGGACGTGAAAAAAAAATTATGCGCGCAAAGCAAATTTAAAAAAAAAAAGTAGGTACACCAAGGAGGTTCCGAGTTGAGTTTTTCATAAATTAAAAAAAAGTTGTATGATAAATCGGCACCATAGAGGTAGAAGTAAATAGGTTTAATGATGTTTTGAGTTCACAAACCTAGTACACACGATGTTCTAAATTCAAATTTACTTTACCACTCTAGAGGATAAAAGCGACTTTTACACTCAGATATCGAAGAAAACAAGTACTCTTTCCGAGATGGTGGGATGAAATAGTTATTTGTTATACAAGAGTGCAAAGTTGCTTTTTAACCGCGTGCTCAGTTTTGATGACCGAGCAAGCGAAAGATTCTAAATTTGAATCACGAGCATAGCGAGTGATTCATAAATTAGAATCTTGAGCGTTAGCGAGGGAATCAAAAGAGCACAAGGTGTAAAATCTTTGCACTCGAGTGCAACACGTAACTTTTCATCCCACCTCAGCGAGGAAATAATGAAATGCTTCTTCTTCCTAGCGTTAATTCCCAGTCGCATCCGAAGCTCTCACCTCGGAGTTCGGGGTCCGCTATACCAGTCTTAACTGCGGATTTGGCTGGACCTCGATATTTTTCGTAAAGCGACTGCCATGTGACCTCCACAACCCAATGGTGACATTAGGCGATATCGAAGCATTGCAGCTAGACCGTTGTTGTTGAACTTTTTATGCATACAAATATTTGCACTGAGCGGGGATCGGACCCGCGCCTCCTGCGTTGCGGCCACGTTCACTACCACTACGCCACGGAGGCTGTATAATAATTATGTGTAATAATACTAATAATAAAATATCAACAAATAAAATTCAACAACAATGTTCAACCATAGGACGTGAAAAAAAAAATTATGCGCGCAAAGCAAATTTAAAAAAAAAAGTAGGTACACCAAGGAGGTTCCGAGTTGAGTTTTTCATAAATTAAAAAAAAGTTGTATGATAAATCGGCACCATAGAGGTAGAAGTAAATAGGTTTAATGATGTTTTGAGTTCACAAACCTAGTACACACGATGTTCTAAATTCAAATTTACTTTCCACTCTAGAGGATAAAAGCGACTTTTACACTCAGATATCGAAGAAAAAAAGTACTCTTTCCGAGATGGTGGGATGAAAAATAATTGTTGCTCAATCTCGTGAAATTGTAAATAATGTATGTAATGATTTTTAAAAGAATATAATTTATTTATAAAAGAAGAAAATTTACTTTCTTCTTTTTTATTGATAAATTATTATCAACAAAAATCGGTAAGTAGAAGTCGGTTTCTAAAATTTTTAATTTGGTGATTATTATCAATTATTATTAATCCGATGTAATATCGTACTGTTACTTATGTATCAAACAGTAAAATATTGACTTAAATCTATGTATTTTTTTATTTAATGTATACAAGTATAGCTTCAATAAATAATGAATTTTCATATTCATGTCGCTTCTGCATAATTTTCTTAGGTCTACGGTTAGTAATGTCATCTTGGCAGATGCTATACATTGCGTTTATGATACTTCAAATTAAATGCTACTTACAAGAAATCGCGGTAATGTATGTCGTGTCATTTCCGTCTCCGGATTTAGGCGATGATACCCGAAAAAAGCCGAATGTTCAACTGATTTTAATTGTACTGTACAGGGTTTTATTTCGAGTTTTCCTTCTCTCGCAGTGATATCGTCTGCGTATTTTTCCGTTAGTCGCCTCTTACGATACCCTTCGGATAAAATGGGGTGGTAATACCTGTATTCTTTCTTCATCACCACAAGGATAAGAAAGTGGAAAAGTACAAGTGTGTTATTAAAACGTGGTGACACTAAGCAAAATATATTACCAGGTGTACATCCTTCTTCATCTTCCCCATGTTGGCAATCCCGAAATCCATCACACTTCTTATCTTTCGACACACACATGTTACTCTTGTGGCAAATCAGTTGCTCATCGTCACAGTTCACGACTCTTTCACATTTGTGGTCCTGTAGGAAGTACCCGGGAGCACAGAGACACTTGAAGTCCACACGGTAGTTGGGAGAAGTGGGCAGCTCGTGTGCTACTTGGACGCAGACATCGGTGCAAACGTGTTTTAGACAGGGGTGGTCCAGAAGTGGGTCTTTGTGACCAGGAGGGGATGAAGTCGCTTGGAGTAGCAGGTTGGTCTTATTCTGGAACAGAGCTGAAAAGAGGAACATTTTTATTCAAGTCTATAATTGTCCATGCCCGCTTGACGGCAATAGGCTCCCACGTATGATGTTGGATCTTAATTCATAGTGTGGTTGTTAATATACAATTCACATCCTCTCCGGGATTTAAAGGTGTATATGTACTTGTACAAATACCCGCTCTCTCGATAAGTCTACATTACGAATGCGAATGTTTTTTGGCTTCTGACGGCAGTCGTTCTACCACCTATTGGAGTTATCAGATAGCGTCTCGCACCCTGGGCTCCAAAGAGCAGAATTAACACTTGGTAGCCCAATCAAATTAGAATTTCACAAAGAAGTAGTTAGTATCTATTTTCTTCCGGAATTCGTTGAGGTTACCTTGGTACCATTGACACAGTGGTACCACGGTTAACAATAAATGATGTTTGCCATGGTACCATCGACCTAATGGTACCACGGCAAATCAAAATTGCCATCGTACCATCAATGGTACTGTCTAATGGTACCACGGTAAACAAACGTACTGGAAGTCTTAAATTTCCTTTTGCGTGGTATTCGGTTTGTTGCGTTCTCTGCCATCTTGAATAATTTAAAAGGCTACTTTTAAATTATGCACACTGGCCACAGCCTACAACCACAAAACACCGCCACCGGAATATTTCCTGTCGTACGCATACATTTTATATGGACTCGACGCACACAAATCATCACTGCTATATGTAAAACTAGCTTTTGCCCGCGGCTCCGCCCGCGTGGATGTCGGTTATCGCGACCAAACATAGCCTATGTCCTTTCTCAAGGTCTAATCTACCTCTATACCAAATTTCATCGTAAAAGTGAGACAGACAGACAGACAGACAGACAGACAGACCGACAGACAGACAGACAGAGTTACTTTTGCATTTATAATATTAGTAGGGATTACAGAAAATAATAATTAGTGGCAGCGTTTTACTCTTGAGGCCGGTGGCCCGTCTGTGGCGACCCTAAGGGTGAATTTTTGTTTACGGAAGAGGAAGAATGATTGATCTTTACCTAAGTCGATTCTGCGTATTTTCTGGCTACTCTCGTGTATGTCGGACCAGAACAGCCTGGAGGTTCGTCTGTCTGTCCAGAACACGTAGTTTTCGGCCACAGCCATACTGGTGATCGTTGTCGTCAGCTCACGGTAGCATTCTCTGCCTTTGCCTGAGATATATTTTAGATAGATAAATTCTTTATTGTAAGTACAACGTTCAGTAGATTTACAGTTGAGACAAGTATGTACGAGGAGCATGGATACAGTTTAATTTACAATGGGTAGCCTTACAAGCTTGGGTCTATCCTAAGTAGTATCTATAGCAATGTGACAAAAACAAAAGATCCATACTAATAAGGATCATTAGTTAATAGATCCGGATGGAAACCGCCAGGCTACGTGGGTAACAAAGGCCTGGCAATGGCGCCCCCGCCGGGTCCAGGTAGAAGGGGTAGGTCCAAAAAGTCCTGACTTGACATCGCTCGTCACTCTACGAGCGATGTCAAGTACACGCGTACCAATGGTCTCACCACCATGGCCGCTCAGAATGGTGCGAAGTGGAGGAGGAAGAGCCGTAAGACGGATCCCGAGTTCCAAGGTCACCTTGGCTTCTGATGCAATCAGGAAAATAAGTATCAATGAGGATGATAAAGACCAAAATTCTGAAGTTCATAATTAACTAGATTGAAGGACGACCTGTAAATTAGTTTGGAAAATGCACGGAGAATGATGATGCTGCAATATTTGTAATGAACTCACCATCCGGGTGCATGTAGTCGATAGCACCGTTGCTTTCATCCGATATAAACACGTTATCCAACTCCTGGACGTAACGGAGGCGAATGTGAGGGCCTGTAAACCGTAAATAGGTATAACCATTGACTCTGCGTTACTACAAGAAAAATTGTTTAGAAAGAAAATATTATCATGGCGTGTAGTGAGAATGAATTTAGAATTTTCTAATAAATCTTTCCAACAACCGGGTCTGCTAATATAAGTTTTAATTAATGAAATAAGGTACATACATGAATACTTAGGTACATTCAAGATGTACGTCGTGTAATAAGAGTTAACCTAGGCACGCGGCATCGTGTCCAGCTATGCAATTCTCTAAGCAACACAGCGCTGCGACAGCCTTGATACTGATTGTCATTGGTCGATCTCCAGTGACGTCACCCAGCCCGACCAATGACTATCACTATAAAGGCTGTCGCAGCGCTGTGCTCGACGAAGTTCGCTTAGAGAATTGCACAGCAGCCAAGTTAAAGAAAAAGGAACTGGTGGCACAGCAGGAACTGGTATTACACGAACCATAAAATATACTAACCCCTTAAGTTGTTCATAACAATATGCTTTCTCTCCTGTCCATCGAGTCCAATGCTGTCGATGTGTATAACGTCATGGTGTTCACTTTCGACCACGGCTACCATCATTCTCCTGTAAGTACAATGGAATATTTTATTTTTCTTACCCATAAGTAATATAAAGCAAAATAAATAATGAATAGACAAGATCACAAACACTTGCACAAACGCATTGCTTAGAATTACCAATGAATGGGATTAACTTGAAATTCGATCCACCTAATAGAACTTCAATCTCGTAGGCAAGCCGTCTTTAGAATCAATCAGTACGATTGCAACGCCACAAGTCTACAAAAACTTAAAAACAATAAATTTGAAGACTGCGTACCTACTGCGAGACTACAATTCAGCTTACTTCTCAACATGTAAACTCAGTAACTACCTAGAACTCATAATATCATGGCCATAATCGCAGAACTGAAATTTATATTTCATATTGGTTTAAAAATACCAGATATACCTGATGGCTTCCAGTTTCTTTTTTCCAACTAAGTACTTGGGAGGTTTTCAGTTGTGCGTTCGTCCTGCCTCTTTCAAGACTTGCCATATCTTTTTCCTTATCTTTGTACACTAGGGCTATGCTTTGTTTGACTTCATCTTCTTGAATCCTTGTTACTCTTGAGGCTTTATTCATTCTATATGTAGGCTTTTCGTACTATAATATAATCTTTTGTATCTCTTAATGCGGTGTCGCCGCCTGGACCGCCACCCAAACGGCTCTCCTTGTATTCTTTATCAATATCTTGAATTCTAGCCTCTACAGTTGACATGATTAGTCTCTGTTCTAACTTGGATGCTTTATTCTTTCTGTTACCTTCAGCACTTCTTCACTTACTTAAAGGGCAACCGTAAGCAAATTGCCCACATTTAGGTTCCCCAAGCTAGATACGCTTATGAATACCAGAAGCAAGTCACCTTTCTTATTATGTGCTACCCCATACAATTTGGTGGGCATTGACGGCACAACCTAACAATATCAGGAATATTCTTACCTTGGCATTTTCTTATCAATTCTTTCATTGCTCTGGTGGCTCAAAATCACTTTCGCGTGTTCGATACGCGACGATCTGAACCACTCTTATTACTTTTCCTTACTTACCTGTACTTTACTTACTGTAATTACTTTGTAACCTTCAAACTAATAAAGTCGATGTAACAAACATCAGGCCTGCCCTTGGGGTTGACTCACCATCTTTATGGTAGATGTCTTCCCTCAAGGAGCCGAGTCCTGTTACAGGTTCCTTCACAACTCTTACATCATCACAATGTCTTGTCTCATCCACTACACATCCGCTATGCTCAATGGCTTCGCAGCAGTAGGAGAGGTCTTATTCAACTTTTTTATAGCTTGTATTTGTTTTGTAGTGTGTTACTGTGTGTTTATTTTTTAATATCTGCGTATGTATGTGTGTCAGTGCTTTTTGTTCCCTCCCTATTTGATCTATGCTTTGACAATCGATTCTGTATATCAATATGGTTGCAATATCATTGGTATATTTTAGAGAATTTTAGGTGCGTATTCGCAAAAATCAGTTAGACATTAAGTATAAGTAGGTACTTAGTTTGTAACACACATAATCAAAAGCATCTAGAAGCGCTGGATATGCACCCGTCTCCAATCAAATTAGAAGACAAACAGGCTTCAAAATGTTCTGCTTGCCCTATAAGGCCACCCGAAGTAAACTTTGTAAGTATTTAGGTACTCCTTTAGAATAAATAAAGATCATAAAAAATAGGGCTTATTCTGATCTCCTAGTAGTTCGATGATCGAACTGTTTGGACAAAAGTTTTGCAAAATGTTTGACTCGAATGGTCGAACGCAGTTTGTCGTATCAATACTTTATATACGATTTGACTGACTCGATAGAATTCCTTTGCGTCTAGGGAGGGGGTGTGTTGTGTTGTGCTATTGTGTCTTCGACTTCGGATATGCCTGTCAGCAGGGTCTCCGGCTTTGAGTCTTAACCTCCTTTGAGGTTCCTGACTGCAATCGCCTCCCTCGCCTTCGGGCACCCTAGTCTGTGTCTTGTGTGTGTTGTGTAATGATTGTGTGTAATATAATCAATGACGTATTATAATATAGACACGCTATGCAACAACACGGCGGCTTTCAAAAATTGAGCAAAAAGCGCAAAAAATAATTATAGCTACATAATCGCGTGAAGAAATACTTAGTAGGTACGTCATTATTATTAATTTATAAGAATTGGAAATTACATTTATTTATAAATATCAATACTATCATTATAACGCATTCTTATAATTAATGACGTATTTTTTTTTTTGAGTGGCGCACTGTCGCGTATCTTATTAGTGCTTAAAAATGAGGACAATTTTCCTAATTTTTTGTTGCTATTTTAAAGTGCAAAGGACTTGTTTGTTGCTATCTATTATTTATAAGATATCATTGAGCGCAATATAATTATTATCTAAGTCCAACTTACCCATAGTCAGGCATCACACATAAGCTGATAGGTACCTCGTCCTTTTCGAACCTGTATACCAGAGCTCGCTTGTGTGTCCTCAGAGATAATACTTCGACCGAACGACGACCCGCGTCTAATATGTAGATACTGTCTGTCGCGTATTCTGGAATACCATTGTGTTTTTAAGTACAGTCAGCAATAACAGTTGTTGTGGACTTACAACTGATCTTTACATTGAAGTATATATATGTATCATCATTTTAACAGTACTCCCGGTGGTATCCGAGGCTTTCAAGAAAGTGTAATGGTTCGAGTCCTGCCCGAGTCTTGATTTTGCTTTTTCCAATTTAAAATAATTTGTTTAGTTTAGCATACGGGGAACGTTTATTTGCAAGGAAAATAACAAGTAAGTACTAAATTAAATTAACACTACGAACTATTATTACTAAAATAAACTAAATTAAATAAATAAAATATTTACATGCAATGCGTCGTGAAATTCCTCCACATCGTCACCGACCGGTAACGTTCCCAGAAGGCTGGCAGCATTGCCACGTTGAATGGCAATGCTTATTCTCTGTGCAAGATAATAACCAGCCTTTCTGGTCACGCGTAGCGTCGATCAGCCGCTTTGTCAAATCTTTGTATACAAAGCGGGCACTTGGGCCCCATGTCCCATGTTTAGCATACTAAATGCTTTAAAAATTATCTCAATTGGTTGGGCGGAGTTATGAGATGTATTGGAAAATTTGGATCAATCTCGGGTGAAGCTCGGCTCAGTGGTCAGAGCATTCCCCCTGTAAGGGAAAGATCGCGGGTTCGAGTCCTGCCCGAGTATTGATTTCGCTTTTTCCAATTTGTGATTCCAATAGATGTGACAGCCTTGGATGCAACGTGGAACAATGCTAAAATAATTTATGAATGGAAGCTAAAACCTCAGAACCGACGCAAAACCCTCTATACCATGAAAGACATCTCAAATATGTCTACTTACATACCGGAAATATCGCTAATTTCATCATTTATCTAATGGATTCATGTTGAATAATAAGCACTTAGGTACTTTTCCAATGTTATTATTTCTTAATATTACTAGTTTCGCCCCACGGCATTTTTACTAAAATTCCCTCTAACCCCTCACGCTAAGCTAAATCGCTTATATTAGGAGTGGGTTCACGTCGGTAGTATAATGGTCAGGATTCGAACCCGGGGCTTTCGATCGTATGGCCTACTCATTAACCACTAAGCTACAGACGCTTCTTCTCAAAGGCTAAGTATAATGAGCACAGTTTAGAACTATCCATTTTTAAAACACATTATATTTCACATGTAGGTAGTTCCAAAAGTATGTAAATCTAATGGATTACTTAGAAGAATGTAACTCACCATAATCCATATCGACGACATTTTCCAGCCCATCTTGTAAGATCGGATGAGTGACGCCTAGCGTAAAGTCCTTCATGCTTATGTAGCTGATTTGTTTCATGAGCACATCGTAGATGTAGATCGTATCTGCAATTCATTTTATTTATATTCAAACCTGGAGAAGGTAAACGGAAGGTGGAATGCCACCAGCCACATGGACTGCTGACTTGAGGTGACTGGGACAGGCTGGATGCGGAGGGCGGAGGATTAGGAGCAATAGCGTACATTGGGAGAAGGACGCAAAGAGATCATTTGAATCAATCAATTAGCCTACTGCAGGCCACTGCTGGACATAGTGTAGGCCTGTCCCAATGTGCATCATAGCACCCGATCCTCCGCCTTCTCTTTTTATTCCTCGCTTAAAGAACCCGGGACTGTATGAAGAGAGAAGCACGTGTGCCGGTAAAGAGTTCCAAGACTTTAAGGTGCGGCAAAGAATTGAGTCGCTGAACCGCTAGGTTCGTAAGGGAATATTCTACACCGTATGCGGGTGACATAGAATCTAAGCCCTGCATGTGTTGGTGTATAGGAAAGGAGAGGGTGGAACTTAATGTGCACAAAATTGCCGCGGACACCAAATCCAAGAGCCGGTGTGAATGATTGTGTCGGACTCGAACCCACTAAAACGCACACCGTCTTTTGGTCTTCGATTGTCGGAGGTGAGATAGCCGGAAACATATCTCTCACACCGGCTGACCCACGAGATGGCCCCCTTCGGGTATGGGGACCACGGTGTCTCCATCTAGCCCCCAGGTATGGTCGGGGTAGGTTGTTCTGCGACCTCCGACGCTGGAGTCACTTCGCGGGCTATGGGAGCCGAGATTTTCCTCCGCCGGAAGGTCGTACTGGAAATGTACCTAATCTTCTTCATCCTAGCGTCAATCTTAGCCGCATCCGAAGCTTTCACCTCCGAGTCAGTGGTCCGCTTTACCAGTCTACCTGGGAATTTGGCTGGACTTCGATATTATACGTGAAGCGAGTAATCTGATCTCCACAACCCAATCCATCTCCAATCTGATCTCCAAAACACGTACCTCGAACACTATCGTATGCCATGGCCTGCACTCGACCGATGTCGAAGTGTGTGGCGTGGCTCTCCGGGTTACCCAGCTCGTTGTATTGTATCCTGGTGAAGAAGTTGCCGACGCCTACCACTAGATACTTAGTTCGATAGTCACCAGTACCTGGTCAGAAAGTTGATTTGTTATTCTCGTTAAGTAGTATCATGTTTAAAAGTATCAATATATCCATATAATATGCGAAAGTACCTAACTATGTCTGTCTACTTAAGCGTTGCTTACAAAAATCGTCACCGAGCACCTCACGTTCAACAATTAAATAAATTATCTTTTGTATTAAATACATACATACATACAATCACGCCTTTATCCCCGGAGGGTTAGGCAGAGATGAATTTAACACCCATATTTCACCAATCATTGTATTAGGTCCAACGTAATAGGGGATGACCTCATTGCCTTATTCTGGGCATTATTGTTGACTCGAGTCATGCATCTGAAGTTGACTCTAGGCTGTATTATCTGTCTGATGTTAAACAGCCCTATCCCTTAGTCGCCTTACGAGTCGTAGGCTACGACACCGCATGGGAAGAGATGGGGTGATCCCAATTATCGGCAGAGAACTGCCGGGAACCACGCGGCTTAAATAAAGATAATGAACACGAATAAAGTAGCAGGAGTTTCAGACTTACGAACACACTCATTGTCTCTTATCTCCATGCCGTCTGGACAACCGCAGACGTGACTCACATTGGAGATGACGAAGCAAAAGTGAGAGCAGTTGTTGTTCCTACAAGGGTTGATGGTGGTGTTCATTAGCACTGGGTGATACATGTGCACACCTGGTGAAGGAAAGGAAACACGATTTAATCAAGGTATACCTGCCTGAAAGAAATCTCTTCTAGCGATAAGGCCGCCCATTATACTTTGAACTGTAGCATGCTACCTACTTGTATTACTGTAAATCTATTGGTGTAAAATAAAGAATTATCTATCTAGGTATCTATCTATATCCTCGTACACGTATCTTGCACCGAATTTGCGAGACAAACAAGGCCCTGGCACGCGCAGATTGCTTTGTAATAATCTATGCTTGGTGAATTTGAGCTCGTCCACCGCAGTAGCACCCCGTGCTATCCTCAAAAGACACCCAAGAAACGTATACTGCGCGGAGCACATTTTGTGCACATTTTAGGTTCAAGATATATGTTCGAGCAATACTAGTTAATATTCTTTTTCCTTGCGTTAATCCCGGTCGCATTCAAAGCTTTCACCTCAAGGTTCAATTTTTCCAGTCCAACTACTTGTTTGGCTTAATTTTGACATTTTCCGAGAAGCAACTGCCATCTGACTGCCCCAACCCGTTGGCGATATCGATGTATTGCAGTTATACAAGTAACTAGTTGGGAGTATTTAGGGATCCAACTACCCGTAACTACTGCCATATATGTTCGTATGGCAACCGACGGACGGAGTAACGTGCTCTCCGAGGTTCGATAATACTCAGACAGACCAATGCCAGTAGGAATATCCTAGGAAGCTTCTTTAATAAGTACCTAGTTACGGTTTTCATCTACTTAGTTATATTTGACACTTTCACTTTGTTATTCTCTGCACCACCTATAAGGTTGACTGGTAGAGAATGCCTATGGCATTAAGTCCACCTGTGTGCATGAAGTGCTAATAGTTTTTTTATACCTACACAGCAAACAACGATCCAATTGATGGGAACACCACAGACCAGATAATGCCCTTCCTTCTTCCAATGCCCTTCTTGTAGAACCTCATACCTACCCCTCATACTGTAGTCGTTTGCGAAAATCACAATAAGGAGATTATTCTACCGCCTGACCGTGCGCGGAATAAAGTTTGACTCATTCGGTGAGCATCTTGCAATGCTCAATGCGTGTGTCTAAGAACCGCTTTCCACGATCCACGATTTACAGACGCATGTGCGATTTCGCGGACTACGCACTATGGAAAGAGACTCATCCGTGATACTGAAGACACTTTTATATACAATATGGATACGACATATAGGCAATAATTGAAACCATATACTTGGTACCCCCTAAGCTTCAAGCAGGAAAAGTTTGAACAAAATTGGTCCAGTATTAAGGGCAGAAACTAGAGTTTTAATTTTATAGAATTTGAACAACTTTGAGCACTCTGTAGAATCGCATGTTGCCGCTTAGCTGTTCAAGTAAGTTACCTACTATGCCTATTGTTGTGTGTGTGTGTGAAGTTGTTGTGTGTGTGTGTGTGAAGGTGTGTGTGTATTTATTAATGACTTATGACACAGTCAATGACTTTAAGCAAAGGATGAAACTATTTAATGACTTATACAAGTGGTTGCATTTTCTACATTTATTTTATTAATTATTTTGTTAGAAAATTTCGGATTTTATAAATCAGGGAATTTAAGTTTAAATTTAATTTGGTTCTATTCCTACGGACCAGGATGCTTCGCGGTTTCAGTATTTGCACATATGTCGTATCCATATCGTATAGTAAATTAATCCGTGTCTACGTCCGCGTCCGTGAAACCTCACACCCCGAGAACATTGTGGAGGAACGAGGTGTGATGTCCCTCCAACACCGTTTCAGAGACTGGAACTTGCAAAACTTCAGGAATCTGACCCTGAACTGCAATGTTTACTTCGCAATGGTTTCAGCCTGCATTTAGAGAAAGTTATCACGTCGGGGTCACCACTGTGGAGGAACGAGGTGTGATGTCCCTCCAACACAAAGGTAGGATCCTCCGACCATGCAAGGTGATCACGCCTGGTGGGCCGCGGCCCAACGATTGTCGTTGGGATGTTGTATATAGCTTGTACCAACGCTGGAACTTCACTTTCGTGATGCAGGATTCGTAGTGACGTAGTAGTTCGGTTTGCTGTCGCTAGATGGCGCTGTGTACATGTGGTATCGCCACATCACAACATACCTATGATGGCTGTATCCAGACTAACTATGACATTTCTCAGCTGAGCAGAGCCGTGGATTTTGTCCGTCGTCTGTATTGTGTTGGAGGCCCAGTCACTCCAGTACACCACGTGCTCAAACACGGAGATGGAGTACGGATGGTGGAAGGGCTCATCGATGAGCGCCTGGAAAAGATAAATACTGGATTATTCCACTTGTTTCATTAACAATATTTAGAGGAAATTGTACATGTAGAATGGATGATCACCTGATGGCCGTCGGAGTACGGAAGTATTAGGATGGGAAGTAGTAACATCGACAACATTTCCATTCTATTCTACGAAACGCCGCCGACCGACGAATTGCCACTTGTCTAGGGGGGCTGGTCTGTATAAGGATCCGGCTCGAAGGACCAAAACATGTAAGGGCAATGTGCGGCCTTACATGTGATACCCGTGTTCAGGTATATTGTTAGGTATAGATATGTTGTGTTGGTGAGCACTAATAAAACGTGTGGCTATTGAATGAAATTTTGAAGCATTTATTATGCTAACTATGCAAATCGATTTAGAAAGAGAAAAGGGAATCGACCTCGGGCGGGACTCGAACCCGCGATCTTTCCCTTACAGGGGGAATGCTCTGACCACTAAGCCACCGAGACCGCACGAAGCCAATCCAAATTCCTCTATACTTCCGACTTTGGGGTGACAGTGACGCCATCTACCGACAATCGTACGAGCTATCGGAACCAATGAATGATGTTACAATCATTTTTGAAAATTTAAGATTTTTACTCACGTATTGCAGCCTACTATCAAGTTTGACGAGTTTTATCGTCTGATCGACGAAATACAGTCGTCCACTGGGTGAGTCGATGGCCAGGCCGGTGGCGAACGACTGCAGGTTGTCCACCAGCACTTCAGACAGGCTGCCGTCCATGCGAGCCGTCATTATCACGCCCTGGTCGTGCCAGTCCGCCCAGTACATTCGTCTGTTGGATGGCAGAGGGATATCATGAGGTATGGTACTAAAGGGCAGAAGCATAATGTAAGGCTGTTGGTTCTGGCTACCCTGGAGAGATTCACCCTTAATATAACAACACATGGCTAAGGAAATAGATATAGGTACACCTTTACGTGTGAAGGTGCATGAAAACGTATAATTCATCATCATTTGCATTTATAGACGTATTCTCCCGATTGCATCCGTGGCCAAGATGCCCTCGTAGCTCAGGGTCCGCCTTCCGGCTCTTACTCCTCCACTTCGCACGATCTTGGGCATCCAAGGTAGTGAGACCATCTGCACGCATGTCACCCTCCACGACGTCAAGCCATGAAAACGTATAATTATCTCAATGTAAATATATATAGAGCTCACTGGAGAGGCTTTATGCTGTCAGTGAGAAGACCAAAGGCTTGTCTTGCTTGGCTCTGCACTCACGGCACAGAAACGCTCTGTTCTTACAGGGTTGGCTGAACGAATGTTGCACAAGTCCATAGGCCCCGGTAACCACTTTCCAGCTGATGAGCCGCGAACTTGTCTACCACCTAAAAAACGACTAATCTCGTTTGTTTAACGAGTCCTATACACTAGATTGATCTTATGCTTTCAGTTTGTTAAACTACAATTATTATTTTCAATGCTGCTTAATCAGAATTTAGTTTCGATGGAGCCACTTAAGTTTAATGAAGTCGTACTGCTACAGTAGTCAGCAGTGGCGAGGGTCCCTATAACCCGACCCCTGCCGGCTTTCCAATGGGTTGGAAGGTGCATGACCAACTAGATCGACGTAACTATTTCCACAGGCCTTCCTTTCGAAAATTTTCACCCTTCGCCGCTGGTAATCAGTGTAATCACATACTCACCCGTATTTGGGATCTAAAGTAACAAATTTGGGGTGTCTTGTCCGCGCTTTGATGGTGGTACAAAAAGAGCCGTCAGTTTTGCACGCAGAGATGAGACCTCGTTCCGAATCACTGAAGTAAATGCTGCCTCCTAGATAGTCCACAGCTATATCACCTGGCTCCTCTAGACCGAGACCTACCAGTATCTGTACATGATAAACAATTTACATCTTCCTTTTTTTGAACAACTTGACTACACCTCGCCTGAAGGCAAAGTCTCGAAAAAGAGGGTCACCATTATAGACACGTGCCATGTTACAATGGTGGCATTCAGCTTGACGGCCTCATCAGATGCTTTTTCACGCCCCGCTTAAAAGAACCGGGACTTTAGAGGAAAACACGTGAGCTGATAAAGAATTCCAGGTTTTAATGGTGCGACAGAAGTCCTTCCCGTCATCTCTATTTTTTTATAAGAGTCCATCGGATAGCCGTCGGTCCCGGTTGCCATACGAACATCTATGGCAGTTGTTCCGGGTAGTTGGAGCCTTTAAAAGTCCAACAACTGGTCTAACTGCAACACTTCGATATTGCTAATGGGTTGTTAAGAGGTCAGATGGTATTCATTTCACGGAAAATGTCGAAGTTCAGCCAAACATGCATCCCGCTGGAAGTCTAGCAGATTCAGGTCATTATATCCTAGAATGGGTATGTATATTTGCTAGATGGTAATTAAAAAACTGAGGTGCAGTCTTAGGTTCAACCCCATCAAACGGACGGCATCGGAACGGATTAATTTTACAATCTTTAAACAAAATAAATCTTATATCACAGCATTTAAAGTTTATATTACCAAGTCACGCATGCATGACAGCTTGACGTGCGTCATGCCGCCGCACGTCGCTGTCAAGCTGTTGTGCGTGACTTAGCAATATAAACTTCAAACACTGTGATAATAAGATTTAATTTTGTTTAAAGATTGTAAAATCCGGGACGATGCCGTCCGTTTGGTGGGGTTGGACTTATAATACAAAAATAAAACTGAGGACTCACCTGCTTAGTTCCTTCGACGTCTTCGAGCTGAGCCTTAAATATACACTGGTGTCCTTGTGCTGTCTCCACCCAGTAAACATAATTGCCGTCGTACACAACTCCGTGAGCCTTTTGAAACAACACATGACATGAGGTACAAATATTAATTTAAATTCGAAAGTTAATCCAGGATGGATTTTAATTTAAACCCACGATAGGGCCGCGCAGTGTGAGACTCTACAACGATACGTGATTTCTTTAAAGTCTCATTTATACTGGGTGATCTTGTATTCGTTTCGGAGCGAAAGATTTTGGACACAGTTTCGATAGCAAAAGCCACGCCGAACCACCTGTACCATTAGTCAGTACCATTGATGGTACAAGATTTATCTCACTAGTACAATTGATTGTACAAATGATACCAAAATATTCCGAATACGTCTGGAAGTAATAATTTGGCGAAAAAAAAAACTTTTATGGGTTATCCGTAGGTCCCGTGAGGATTTGGAGCACGTTAACAAAAGAAAGATCGGCTCAATGTGGAAACCTCGAATAGAACTCTTATCTATCTTATTTTATCTTACCAACCTGCTTTAAACCAGTAGCGACAGTAACCATCTGTTTCGATTTAATCTTGATATATCTGATGTCGTTCCGTGTGCTGAAGAATAACATTCCTTCGGGTCCTGAAATATTGAAGAACTTTTAAATAAAATTATATTAATTGGATTCTATCGCGATTTATTTTGTGTTATTTAATTAGACACACCGATCTAGAGAAAAAACATCATGGATGGCAAAACGTGGGTGT
The DNA here is from genome assembly GCA_914767945.1 of Eilema depressum. Taxonomy (NCBI): domain Eukaryota; kingdom Metazoa; phylum Arthropoda; class Insecta; order Lepidoptera; family Erebidae; genus Eilema; species Eilema depressum. The sequence goes on from OU612035.1 coordinate 12,145,716, forward strand.
TGTGGTAACACACTAGGTGGGCCCACGAGCACCAGCCTATATCGTCACACAAGTGTGTCGTGTAGTTGTACTCGCAGGGCCACACCTCGAGGGAGACACTTGCAGACAAGTACGTGCCGTGACCAAATTAGGTTATGTCCTTTCCCAAGGTCTACTTACTTTAACTAAACTACTTCTGTATCAAATTTCATTAACATCGGTTCAATGGTTTAGGCGTAGGTCAAAAGTGTAACATACAGAAAGACAGACAGACAACAATAATATGGCTGGATTAAATATAAAACCAAAAGAAAGTTACCCTCAGTAAAACACAAATACGATATCCAATCCTTTTTGTAACCGGGGTCACAATAGCATCTGAAGTTCCCCGGGCCGTTAACACACTTGTGGGAGCACTCCGGGTGGGCCCACGAGCACTCGTCGATGTCGTCACACAAGTGTGTCGTGTAGTTGTACTCGTAGGCCACACCTCGAGGGAGACACTTGCATACAGGTCCGTGACGGTCGGGCACGCATTCCGTTTGGTTACCGTGGCATTCCAGTTTGTCGCACATCGTTGTCCCTGGAAGTATTTTTATGTTTAGAAACTCTAATTGTTTTTTAGGGTTCCGTAGCCAATTGGCAAAAAACGGAACCCTTATAGATTCGTCATGTCTGTCCGTCCGTCTGTCTGTCCGTCCGTATGTCACAGCCACTTTTTTTATTAACTAGATCACCATATTATGAAAATCAGGAGAAGCGCGCACTTATACACGCACAATAAAACCACTTTATAACACTGATTCTAATGATTCTATCGTGATTTATTTTGTACTAGCATTCGGTTATCGCGACCAAACATAGCCTACGTCCTTTCCCAAGGTCTAATCTATCTCTGTACTAAATTTCATTAAAATCGGTTCAGCTGTTTAGGCGTGAAACTGTAACAGACAGACAGAGTTACTTTTGCATTTATAATATTAGTATGGAGTATGGATACGGATACAGGCGCGGATCCACTAGGGTGGGCAGTATGGGCATGCCCACAACCTTAATAGACCTGTGACGTCATTTTTTTATGTTTATTGAAAAAAAAAAAACGAAAATGAATCAAGAATCACGCGTGATTTGGAACACAGCGTATAGTGCAATAGACGATATACCAGCATTTGTTCACACTGTTACAATATCAGAAATTACACACTATTATTGCGGCTTTTTTGTACGCCTTTTTAAGGAGCATGGGTCTGAGGTGTATATTCAATCAATCAATCAGTTATTATATTGCAGTCCACTGCTGGATATAGGCCTCCCCGAATATGCGGCACGTCTGCCGATCCTCCGTCTTCCGCATCCAGTCTGTCCCAGCCACCTTTATCAGGTCGTCAGTCCATCTGCCTAAGGGGCATGGCACCTTTCTTTTTCCTTATCGCGGTCTCCACCCTACGACTCGTCTGCTCCAACGGCCAACAGTCCTTCGACAGATGTGGCCAGCCCACTGCCACTTTAGCCTGCTTATTCTGCAAGCTATGTCGGTAACTTTGGTTCTATTTCGGATGACCTCGTTGCGAATTCTATCCTTCAAAGAGACTCCAAGGATAGCATGGCCCGCTGCGCTAATTCTAGATCATGGACTAACCCCACCTTCAGTGGCCACGTTTAGGCTCCGTAGGTCATAGCAGGCAGGACGCACTGGTCGAAAACCTTTGTTTTGAGGCATTGCGGTAGGGGGGAGGAGAAGACCCGACGTAGTTTGCCAAATGCTGCCCACCCCAATTGGATCCATCTGGCTATTTCTTTCTCGAAGTTGTTTTTACCGAGCTGAATAACCTGCCCAGGAGATATATTTTTGAACAACTCTGAGTGTCACCCCTTCGATTGCAATCGATTTGTTACAACATGTTCGTTGAATATAATCATGGTGTTGTCCAAGTTTACACCCAGGCCAACTTGTCGAGAAGCTCCATTCAAGCTGTGCAGCATTTCGCCCAGTTGTTCCAGCGACTAAGCAACTATGACGATGTCGTCGTCGAACCGAAGATGCGAGATGTATTCACCGTGGATGTTGGTACCCCGCCAAAGTCCAATCCAGAGTCTTGAAGACGTCCTCCAATACGTTGGTGAATAGTTTGGGAGATATAACATCTCCCTGTCTCACTCCACGCTGGAGGCTAATGGGTTTCGTCTTCTGGTCTTGGAGTAAGATGGACATTGTGGCAGTGTCATACAAACATCGCAGCATCTCGATGTATCGCCAATCTACACGACACTGCTGCAGGGCATCCAGCACTGCCCAGGTTTCGATTGAGTCGAAACGCCATACACAGCGGCTGATTGTACTCCTGCGTTTTTTCTACAATCTGCCGAACAGTATAGATGTGGTCCACGGCACTATAGCCTTTTCGAAACCCGGCTTGCTCAGGTGGCTGGAACTCGTCGAGCATATCCGCGAGGTGATTTGTGACGACTCTTGAGAACAACTTATAGACATGGCTCGGGAGTGAGAGAGTCTTATCACCTTTTTTGAATAACAGTACCACCGCACTCCCGCTCTGCCCTAGGTATTAGCTCTTGCCGGATGATGGAATTAAAGAGACTCGCTAGCTCTTTCAGGATTGGTGCGCCACCTGCTTTCAGCACCTCAGTAGTAATTTCCGTCATTACCAGGGCATCTATTGTTCTTCAGTTGCCTGAGAGCCGCCTCTACCTTGCACTATTCGACATCTGGTATCTCCTCGGTGTAATGGCGCGTGAGTGGGGCTCTGTGGTCTTCGTCGCTGTGTCCCCTCGGTTTACTCATTCGTGCTGCATATAGCTCAGTTGTAAGTTTCGTCAGATGGGGCCTTCCCAATTGCTGAGCGAACACTTTTGACCCCCTATATCGCTTGATTGCCTCCTGGATGGAGCGAGTGTTGGAGCGTTCAAGGTCGCGTCGTATCGGCTTTTTGATTTAAAGTTCGGAAGTCTCAGGAGAGAGCCTGGACTCTTGCTGTTTGCGTTTTCCGGGTAACAATTTTCGAGACACTTCCTGCAATGTTTTGACCACTATGTCGGCTCGGCCTTCTCGTCAATGCCGCTAGGTTTCCAGCATTGCGAAACGATTTTGAAGTTCCAGTTGCAACTTTTCGGACCCTAGAGCTACTTGGAGCGGCGTAGGTAAGTTGACCGTATCATTCAGAATCTTTCAGCCTTTATGTTGATATTTAGAGAGCATCGGATAAGTTGGTGATCGCTTCCAGTTTGAAACTTGTTGATCACAAAGACATCTCTAAATATGTGCGTACTGTCCATTATGAAAAAGTCTGTCTTGTTCCTTATCGCAGAGTCCCGGCGTTACCAAGTCCACTTCCTGTTGGGGTTTTTCTTAAAGGAACTATTAATGAAAGCTGCTCGAGGAAGCTGACTAGCATTTGCCCCTGCGATTTCTGCACCCCACTCCATAAGGTTCGATTTCCGTCTCGCCGCGTTCAATTCAACAGGTCAAAGTGAGACCAACACCGCCAAAGCAACCCTCCCCCCCCCCCCCCCCCCCCCCTACGTGCGTATTTAACATGCTTGACATGAGTTCGCACTACGACTCGCACTTGACCGATCTTCAGGTACCTGTGCCCACAACCTAGTTCCGCGTCTGGATCCGCGCCTGTACGGATATGGATATTTAATGGATTAATATGGATTAGCGATGATCGCGATAAAATCCGTTAAAATGTCGTTTTATTTCAATCAGGAGACGCAATTAATGCTTGGTTCGTAAGGCAAATTAATGTTAACCTATTAATATTAAAACTAGTGGCTAGTGGCTAAGCGCTAGCTGTTCGGTAAACGATCAATGTTACGATCAAGGGACCTTATAACCCGATTCCTGTCGTCTTGCTCTCCAAAGGGCAGTCGTGGTTGAGATGTTTATATTATACACTCTGATAAATAACATAGGTACATAATGCATTATCTAAAACTGAATGTATCTTAAATTCTATATCTAAAATTGAGAGAATTCCTTAAAAAATTGCTAGGGTCGTTCTATAAACAGGTCATCGATTAACAAGTAATATATTTTTTCCACTGGCTTCCCTTTTGAAAAGTTTCACCCTTCGTCACTGCTGGGTACTGCCTGTCCATTTAAACACATAATATAATAAGGTACTTACAATGGTCACAGAATGGGCCCTCGTCACTCCCATCCCGGCAGTCGATCACGCCATCACACATCTTGGGGGCTGGCAGACAGTACGAGTAGTCCAGACAAGTGTACATCCGTGTCGGGGTGAGTATTGGTATTGAAAGGCACAGGTCGCCCTTTGCCATCACATGCCTGTTATGGGCGTAATTTGTGTGTTCTAAAAAATAAATAAGCATTTGAGATAATTTTAAAGCAATTAGTTTGCTAAACTAAACAAATTATAATAAATTGGAAAAAGCGAAATCAATTCTCGGGCGGGACTCGAACCCGCGATCTTTCCCTTACAGGGGGAACGCTCTGACCACTGAGCCACCGAGCCTCGCCCAAGAGTGATCCAATTTTTCCAATACATCCATCTTACGGCGATGGTGGGAGTCGAATATCGGTAGATTACTCCCACCATCGCCGTAAGATAGGGAAAGAAGATAGGTAAGGGAAAGATCGCGGATTCGAGTCCCGCCCGAGAATTGATTTCGCTTTTTCCAATTTATTATAATAAATAAGCATCTTACATATCAATAGGGTAGTTGACTCATATAAAATTCTTCTTCATTTTAGCGGTTTTTTATAACACTTAAGTGGCAGAAAAGCACACGGCCTGATGGAAAGTGGTTACCGTGGCCTATGGACGTATGCAACACCAGGGGCGTTACACTCGTGCTGCCGACCCTGAAGAAACCTTCTAATGCCCTTCTTGAAGAACCCCATAATGTAGTCGCTAGTTAATCCCAGTCACATCCGAAACTTTCCTTTTTCCTCGGAATCTAGGGTCCGCTTTACCAGTTTATCTGCGGTTTTGGCTGGACTACAATATTTTCCGTGAAATGCCATCTGACCTCCACAATCCAATGGCAATATTTGGCGATATTGAAGCATTGCGGCTAAACCATTTGTTGAACTTTTTAGGGCTCCAACTACCCGTAACTGGGTGGGACTGAATAGATGGTCGTATTGCAACCGGGACCGACGGCTTAACGTGCTTTCCGTGGCACGACCAGACGAATGCAAATACGCATATTCGTGTATACAAATATTTGCACCGAGCGGGGATCGAACCCGCGCCTCCTGCGTAGCGGCCGCGTTCACTACCGCTACCTACGCCACGGAGGCTGTCAAGTACGTGTAGGTCGAAATATTTCCAATGTAGCCAAAAACCCCAAAACAAATCATAATTTAGCCCAGACTTCGAGGTGAAGGCCTAGGATCCGCCTGGGAGGGCCGGGACTAACTCAAGGGTGATGATGACTTACTGCACAACTCCACGTTCATCTCGTCCTCCATATCAGAGCAGTCGTAGACTCCATCGCAGACCCACAACTCAGAGATACATTTGCCGTCGCTGCATTTGAATCCTTTACATGTTCCCTGAGAAATAAAGTTCTCAGTATTTTGAATCGGAAAAATTTCGGCTTTTCTTGCCGTGTCCAGTGTCCAGGTAGGTCAATTGGTCAGAGCAATTCCCCTTAGAAAAGGACTGGTCCGAGTTTCAAATCTCATTCTGGATGTTGATCCTGGCTATTACACTACCGACATGAGCCCATTCGTTTCACAAGCTATTTAGTTTAGGTAGAGGGACCCCCTCGGACCGCGCCTGTGGGTACGGAACTCATAAAAGAAGAAATAAAGTACTTACATTATTAGGAACAATTGGCAGCACAGTACAGTTGACCTCATCGCTGCCGTCCTCGCAGTCTTTGTGGTTGTTACAAACCCAGGAGTGAGGGATACAGCCGTTGCCGTCGACGCAAGTAAACTGATGCGTTATGTTGCAGACCTCTGGATCGAGCTTCTTTGCTGCTGGGAGAAGAGTCTTGTGAATAGTGTATCAGCGTTTGAAGGATTCCTACTTCTTTCTTCTTCATCCTAGCGCTAATCCCAGTTACATCCGAAGCTTCCGCCTCAGAGTCTGGGGTTCGCTTTTACCAGTCTAACTGCGAATTTGGCTGGATTTCGATATTTACGTGAAGCGTTTACCATCTGACTTCCACAACCCAATAGCAATATTGGGCGATATCGAAGCATTGTAGCTAGACCAGTTGTTGGGCTTTTAGGGCTCCACTACCCGTAACGACTACTTAACGTGCTCTCCAAGGCACGACCAAACCAATACAAATACCCATATTCATGTATACAAATATTAACAGTGAGCGGGGATCGAACCCGCGCTTGCTGCTACTCCTACTTCCTAGTAATATTAAAAATGTGGAAATTCGGCGAAACGGATCTGGACATTATTCCGAGTGACATCTAGTTTCTAACGCAATCGTAACGTGAGAAGACAGTAGATTACAATAAAATTAATTGACAATGGAACGATGCGCGGATGCGTGGGCTGCCGCCGCCTCCTTCTGCGAGCAAGTAACACTCGAGAAGAAGACGGCGGAGAGGGAACGAAGGAAACTCACAGAACGCGCGACTCGCGACGGGCGGCGGCTACTCGGGCGTCTGAGTTGGCAGAATGACCTTCGTCTCCATTGAGCGCGGGCCTGGAGGTGACGAGTGGAGCCACCTGTCACCCTAGCAAAAGCAGGCGGCGCGCGGCCCGGTGCGTTTTAGTATGTTCAAGTCCGATTTAAACGCCCCTGCCGGCCCGTTAGGGGGGAAGGGGAAAGGGGGGGAGGTATCTGTGGAGATTTTACGCACGATAAAAAAATATATAATTTGGTTGACTTAGGCGAGAGAACTGGTGTAAAACTAGATTATCTTAAACTAAGACACTCAGAATAAATGGCCTGTTAGGAGGTCCGACTGCAGTCGCTCCCGGAAATTAGTGATAGGTATATTATGGATATAAACAAAACTAACGGCAGAAGTTCTCGTCAGTGGCATCATCACAGTCTATATGGCCGTCACACAGCTGCGACTGGTGGAAGCAGCCCCCACTCGCACACGGCACCGTGTCTTCATCTATACAGGTATTCTCGTAGTGGTGGTCCAGCTCGTCGGAGAATTGTGAGGTGTAGGTAAAGCATGATAACAGGATTATGATTAACAATTTTATGCTGTGAACAAAATAGTTATATTATCTTTGTTGCCCATCCTCATCCCATCCTCTGAACCTTTTCCCAACCCAGTTGGGTCTTTCAGTCTGCGAAGCGACAGTACCTATTTTGACGTTTCGCGTGAAGCGATTGCCATATCTGACCTCCACAACCCTCGAAGTCGAATCGAAGTCTATAGTTAGACCAGTTGTCAAACTTTTTAAGAATCCAACTACACATTACGAAAGCCTTTGAGGCTCCTATGTGTCTCGGAGAAGCACGTTAAGCCGTCGGTCACGGTTGCCATACGAACATATGAACATCAATGGCAGTCGTTACGTCATTCGTTGGAGCCACAAAATCTCCGACAACTGTGCCTCCGTCACGAAAAATATTCGAATTATAAACGTAGGTATCAAGAGAACGGAGCGCTGCGATTGGTAGGCTTCACACATACACAGGTTCACAGTAGGCAGGCGGGCAATCGAAATGCTCCGTTCTCTCGATATCGCCAATGGGTTGTGGATGTCAGATAGCAGTTCACGGAAAATATCGACTGGAAAATGTGGGCCTTGGGCTCTGAGGTGAGCTCGGATAAGATCGGGACAAACGTAAGGAAGATGATGATGATAGGTATTTACGGGGCGGTCCGTTCTCAAATTCCATGCTAAACGTAAAATTTTGAGGAAGCTGTTTCTCGTAGTACCTACCTACGATGTTTCAAAATCGTTAGGAAAGCGTGAGTCATAGTGATTTTGCCACTCATCGCCTATCGCTGTAATGAAGCATTACCATTATCTAATGTAATGATTATGGTGTTCATCGATAAGATTATACTACACGTAGGCGTTAAAATGAACTAATAGACGCTTCACCTAGGTAGGTAGGTATCTACCTACTCACAAAAAAGTTAAATTCGGCAATCTAACATTATTCAGTACAACAAAAATAAGCGAATGCACTTACTTGATCATTTTAATTTCCTCTTCATTACAAATAAGATCAATGCAAGGAGTAATATTATAACGATTCGGTGAATCGTTTACCTATCAGCAAATCAGAAGGCCGAAAAGAACGCAAATTGTGCGGAAACTATTGAAATCGGCAAAATTTCAAACTACCTCCTACAATAAGCATAAAAAATCATAACAAAACGCAATATTATAAACTAAAGTTAATATTAGAAGTCTGTTGGCCTTTCCAGCATACATTACTCTACAGATGATAGCACTCTCTATTTACGTTGTAGTAATAAATAAGTAGGTACAAGATAGGAAAAATGGAAACTGCGATAGACTAACGATAGCTATATAACGATAAAATGGAAGGCAGGGAATCTGTGCTACTATTATAACAGTGCTATGACGTATATTTTTCTTCTTCTGTCGAATCGAAGGCACTTCTACTCTCAAATTCTATATCCCAGTAGTGTGCTCATAGATTAATATATAAGTGTGCTGCTACCCTGGATTGCGTTCTCGGATGCGCTCATAAGGTCCTCCGGAGTACCAGTAAATGGCCATGCAGCATACGTTAGCCGGTGTACATTTAGATAGACCCATGTTCAACAGCAAACTATAATAGACTGATTGACTGAATTATTTGAAATATCTACGTAGTTTAAAATATATTTGTTTATTTGATTTGATAAAGAAATATTTGAAAAGTATCAAAATCAAACAGAAATAGTCAACTAAACGTGACAAAAGACAGATGAAGTGCAAAGTTGCTACATGTAATTAACCGGTCTTGTATTAGCATGAGACTGCGCGGAGATTTCAAGACTTAACCTAGATTTATTTGTAATATTTGCAACTGAATACCTTCAATGTATTTATTTTATATTGTTAGCAAATTTTCACGAAGGAATTAACAAACATAACAAAATAATAACATGTATTTGGGCTAGTAATCTGGTAACCCTTTTGTTGAATTTTTTTATACTCTGTCTGTGGGTGACAGGTCAGAGTCCAACTTTCTTCGAAGTTTATTTTAAGTTTTATTTAGTATTTATTAAAGATATAATCTTTATTATTTGTTTTAGCAGTATCCGTCGTGTCCATTAATAATTGTCATTAGTTTCCCGGCAGCCATGGCATCACAAATATCAAAATCCTTATTTAAAGTGTCCCACGTTAGCTCTACTTTGAAATTCGGTAGGTTTAATATAAATTTTACTTTTTTACAGTTTCTGGCAACAGATGTTCAATGTTTTTGAAGTAATTATTCAACATTTAACCAAGAAATGTATATAATTAATACATTTAATGTGTTTATATATGGTTTTTATTTTGAACAGTAAACTTTGGACTTGCCTAAATTGGCATAGCTACAATAAGTTCCCGTCAATTATGTGCCAAAATTTGAGTGCAAAGTTCATCCTATAGTAAATACTGAAAGGGCTACATACATACATTCACGCCTGTAAGCCCATAATGGGTAGGCAGTGAAGTATAACACCCAAATTACCCCAACTATGATTTATAGTCCACATAAGCTCGTCTCCTGCAAGCTTATTTGTTTTATTATGAGATATTATGAACATTCTGAAAAATACAATACTAAAATTGCTTTGAAGAACAAGCTATGTTCATTTTATAATTACTTATTACTTTTAGACACAGCAAGACGGGCTCTCAGTGTAGGAGCAGCCCTCCAACAAAAGAAAACTTTGCCTGACCGCACCGGCAAGAATGTGGTACTGGTTGATGGAGTCCGAACACCATTCTTGGTGTCCTTCACTGACTATGCCAAGATGATGCCGCATGAACTTGCCAGACATTCTTTGCTGTAAGTTTAAATAAGCTTAACAATAAAAAGTTTAATAAACAACTAAACAACTAACTGCAAATCAAATAAACATTTATTTTAAATTACTAGCTGACTCAGCTAATGGCATACTGCGTTAAATTTTTTTTAACGAGAAATGAGGTTGTGTTGATACTTACTTATTTTATCTTTCATATTATGCAATATGTTCTAACATTTTGCATTAATTATGTATACTAAATTACATAATGAACCTACCCATATGTAATGATAATTCGCATGAAAGAATGTTATGAAATTAACTAAGATATCATCAGTGAAAGTGAGTTAAGCCTCATCCAGGGCTCATGTTTTTCGCAACATTTTCACTAAAAACATGCAACAAAACATTTACAAATTTACAACATTTTGTATGATATTTGTCACTTCAGTTTAGAGAATATTTTTTTCTCTAATCTAAAGTATATTATAGTATTCTTTCTCTAAAGTATAAATACGGGATCCTGCCTTTTCGCCGAAAATTGTTTGGCCGATTATCACTTGCCAACCAACGTTTCGCCTATTTTTCACTTTGACGACTAACGATTGTCAAATTTTTGTATGACAACGTTTCATTTGGTAGAATTATTGTTAAGCTGATTATTGTAATGACAAAAAACGTTTGGGGGATTTATCTTTTGTGAAATTATTTATTAGGCCAGACAACTTTTAAACGAATCGACTATAGCGCGCCCCGACTTGGATAGGTTAGGTTAGAAGGCTAACGCGGGAGCGAAGCGGAGCGGAGCTCCCGCTTTAGCCTTCGTGGTAATTTTTTTATAACCATCCATAAATAGTGGCTTACTTAGTATTTTTGTACGCCACATTCAGTAATTTTGACAACAACTACATGAATATTACGCTAACTAAAACATTTGCTACTTGAAAGTTGGCATTTTGAAAAGTGTCATTCTAAAAGGAAGACCAAACGTAAAATTGGCAACTGTGAGGTTGGGTAATAAAAACAAAATATCACAAGTTGGCAAATGATTATTCTGCGAAATAAAATTCTGCGAAACGTTAGTTGGCAAGTGATAATCGGCCAAACAATTTTCGGCGAAAAGGCAGAGATCCTATAAATACATATAATATATTATATTTGTCACTTTAAAAAAGGTATAGGTAGAACACATAGGCTATGGAAAAACATGTTTCTAGAATAGAATAGATTGATCAATATGTATTACTTTACTCTATGTGATCAATGCATGGGATTGACATCTGTTGACAACTGTCATACATTCATTATTCTATTCTACAATTAATGCTGGCCAAAGAATTGCCATTTGTCTAAGAGGCTGGTCAGAATGCATTATGGTTGTTTTTTCATACATATAAAGGTAAAAAATAACTCCTGGGTCTAGAATGTTATGTCACAATGTTACAGAGTCTGTTTAACTATGATCTCATCATTCTCTCTCACAGGGGTCTCCTCCAAAAAACTGGAATCTCGAAGGATGTGATCGACTACATAGTTTACGGCACCGTCATCCAGGAGGTCAAGACATCCAATGTTGGTCGTGAGGCAGCCCTCGCAGCTGGTTTCAGTGACCGAACTCCATCCCACACTGTCACCATGGCCTGCATATCCTCTAACCAGGCCATAACTACTGGTTAGTACAAAGACTACTACCCTATCTAATATATTTTTTTACGAGTATTTATTTATTTCATTTATTTAGGAGCTTCGACATAGGTACTGGGCGGCGAACGTAGTGTCCGTACAAATCTTTGTGGTTTTTGTGACACTACTTTGAATTGTGTAAATTGTATATTTTTGTATTGAAATAAAAAAAAAATAAAAAAAACATTGTATGGGGGTTGTAAAAATAAAAGTTTTTTTTTTTTCGCCAAAATAATACTTCCAGATGATTTTGCTAACGAAACTGCAGTGGCCAAAATCTTTCGCTCCGAAACAACTATAAAATCACCCAGTATAAATATACAGATAAAATAAAATATATACAAAACTAAGCTATACATAATACTAAAAATAAAAATAAAAGAAGGCTCTCAAACGGCGCAAATATACCAATTTAACTGGTAATTATATTTTGGAGCCTGGGTCTGTGCGGTCCAAACGCGCGTGCGCTATTCTAAGAAATAGGGAAGGGGAAGCAACTAATCGACGCTTCCCGTGACCATAAGGCTGGCCTTTATCTCGCTCAAAGAACTGGTATCGCCATTCAGCGTGGTAAAGTTGCCAGTCTTCTGGGCTCGGTCCCAGTAGAGATTGATGGCGAGGAATCATTCGATGCCTAAAGTTGCAGTCTCTCCCTCTTTTTTTATCCCAATAATTATATTGAATTGCAGCCTAATACATTATTCAATTCTCAATGTATAGTAAAGATGTTGTTCAAAATTTTGTTTTGTGCAAAATGTTTAACACAGTATTGTCGTGACAGGTGTGGGCATGATCGCCGCTGGAGCATATGACGTCATTGTAGCCGGGGGGGTCGAGTTCATGTCGGACGTGCCCATCCGCCACTCGCGCAAGATGCGCTCGCTGCTATTGCGCCTCAACCGCGCCAAGACTCCTGCCCAGCGGCTATCGCTCGTCGCCTCCATCAGACCGGACTTCTTCGTGCCTGAGGTAGGATATTGTAGGGATACAGTGCAGGTAACGCAGTACTGTAACGTGAAATGGAACGCCACTTCAGATGCTCGAGGGGAATAGAGAAAAGGCGCGAGGCGTGAGGTATAATCAAAGATGTTTTACTCTGTGATCTGAGATTAGGAAGTGATTCTAGTGGCTAAGGTGTCAGTATGCCAAGGAGTTCAATTCTAACTGAGCCAGAATTTGTTACAAATTTTTTTTCCAATTAATTTGTCCAGCCTTGCACAAATAAATTTGTCTTCAAACAAATATAAACTTTTACTCCCGTAGATAAGATTCGAAATTGTTTGTATTATTGTACCTCAAAATATCTGGTGCCGGCACCTAAATGCGTTAATAGCGTCATCATCATCATCATCATGGAAACCTAATTTCCTGATAACATCCGAGGCCAAGTTGTACTTGGAGCTCAGGGTCTGCACCATCCAGCTTTTCCTCCTCCACGATCTTGGGCGGTAGCTTCATACCTGCAAAAAACAAAAACTACTTGCGGACTCTATAGTTGAAATGTGTGTTTGTGCCAGTTGCCGGCCGTGGCCGAGTTCTCGTCGGGCGAGACGATGGGACACAGCGCGGACCGGTTAGCGGCCGCCTTCGGAGCCTCGCGCCAGGAACAGGATGACTACGCCATGCGCTCGCACAAGCTGGCGCACGAGGCGCAGCAGAAGGGATACTTCACTGATCTCATACCCGTCAAAGGTGAGGAGGATCTCTTGGGATTTTTGATAATATGTATTTTTTTTTATGCCATACAGGCGTCAGACAAGCACACAATAATTCTACTTCAAGAGTCTTATGGCTTAGGGATAAAGCACTTTTTTCCTTAAATGTTTTTTTCATTAAAATTAAATGTAGTAAAATAATAATTAATTGGTAATCTTTTTTCGTGCTCAAATCCGCTCGAATAACCCCAATCGGCCATCGGGGGCTATATCGGATTTGGACTGCACGCGTGTAAGATTGCCTAGAGCATAGCTCCTCAGTGGAAAGCACGGTATTCCCATCGAACCCGTGAAATGGAATGAAAAGGGGTAACTGGCGGAATTAATTAGTAACCTTAAAGTAAAAGTAAGAAAACATGGCAGACCATCTGGGTTGGGACAATGAAATCAAGATGTAATAGACCTCAAACTGGTACACTAGCAGTTTTATAATCATTTCCATTGTGGTACAGTCGACGGCAAGGACGGCGTGGTGGAGAAAGACAACGGTATCCGCGTGTCCACCCCGGAGCAGCTCGCCAAGCTCAAGCCTGCCTTCATCAAGCCTCACGGCACCGTCACTGCTGCCAACGCATCCTTCTTGGTTCGTATGAATTAAAAAAACATTGAAATTGTCAAGTTTAATGGTTTGTTAGCACCTCTCTGGACTGACTGTTCTCCGAGGCAAATTATCTATTCTTAACCTTTTGTTCAGTGTTTGAAAGGAACAGATTGCAAAGGGAATACAAAAAAACTAGTAGGTTATCGCAGGGTAGATCTAAAAAAATGCAGGATGGAAATCATATCATAACCCTCCTTTGGCTTTGTCGTAGTCGGGTAAAAAGATGACATGCATGCAAATTGTCTTACTATGAGGGATGCCGTACTAGATATGAAAGTAAACTTTTAGCAGTCAGATCTTTCAATCTTAGATTGAAAGATGAGTACTAAAGATTTCAATGTTGATAATAAACATGAATTTATTATTTTAATAGAAATGAGACGAGACAACTCATTCTGAAGTCTGCTTGCCTAGACTCTAAAATGGAAGAATTTGCTCTCCTCGTACTAGACTTCTACCTTAGATATCCTCTCCGCAATAGTTCTAAAATGTGAAATCTTGTGATCTTTACAAATTTCCTAAAAGCACTTCATCGTACCCCGAAAGATTTCGTACCTGTCAAGATTTTTTGTAAACTTTGAAAATATCAAGCGCTTTCTATGCAGACTGACGGCGCTTCAGCGTGTGTGATCATGTCGGAGGCGAAGGCCAAGGAGCTCGGCCTCAAGCCCAAGGCGTATCTGAGGGACTTCACGTACGTGGCACAGGTTAGTGAGATACATTGATCAACTTCTAATAGAGGTTACCTACTACTAACACCTACCACCCACCATTGAGAATACCGTAAGGCGAAACGGTTAGGTTCAATAATAAATATCGCAGAAAAGTACAAGTATGTTATCAATATGTGTAACAACAAGTTGTACCAAGTGCCGTCAATCATCAGTTAGTCTTCTAAAAGTGGTTTTATAATTACATTTTTTCTTATGTATTAATTCTTATGTACGGAATCCAATTTCTTTCAGATGATTAAGAATGGAAAAAGGGAATCGCCCAGTTGGGACTCGAACCCGCGATCAGACTCTTACCCATAAGGGGTGTACAAAGGTATGATACCAAAGCCGACCGCATACGACAAATGCCGATACAGCGTACCCATTACTTGTTAAACTCCGACACGGATAAAGGGGACCGTTGTGAAGGCGCAATGAATTTTGCGTATCTGCTGCGTGCGTCTCCAGTTGTCGTATGCGGTCACCATCGGAATCATACCTTACGGGACTGGTCTAATAATGTAAGGGACTGGGGCCCTAGACAAAGTGACATTCTATTGGCGAAAACGCCAGTGGAATCGCTAATTGTAGTATGAAATTGACATAAATAATTAATATAACTATTATTTTTTAATGAAATTTATGTCTTTGTAACTCGAAATCCATTATTTCACATATCATTATTACTATAATCACCGCAATGTCGCGTAATAGACTATTAAAAATTAAAAACGGTTCGCTTCAGCGCGATTCCATCAATAGAATGTCACTTTGTCTAGGGCCCCTGGTCTGTCAATCTGGGCGATTCACCTTTTCCAGTGTTAATCAATTTGAATAATCAAGCTTAATTATTGCTTTAAAATTTCTTTCTATTATTTGTGTTGAAAGTATTCAATGATTACTCTAAACTAAAACATTACCAGGACCCCGTTGACCAGCTGCTCCTCGGACCCGCGTACGGCATCCCCAAGATCTTGGACAAAGCTGGACTGAAAGTGGCCGACATCGACACCTGGGAGATTCACGAGGCTTTCGCTGTAAGTTATTTGTAGAAGGACGTAAAAGATTACCATTTTCCAAAATATAATTTTATCTCTATCTCATTTTCAACAAGATCGGTTCAGTTATCTAGGCTTGAAAAGGTAACAGTACAGACATAGTTAGTTTCTCATATAATATTACTAGCTGACCCGGCGAACTTCGTACCGCCATATTTTCAGATCCCGTTCCCGCTGCATATCTCTAAATTTATCAGTGTTTCTCTACAATATTATGCATGTATTATACATATAAACCGGAAGATCGGAAGGAAGAGAAGAGAGAAGAAAAAAACCGCTTCAAAATCCGTTGCGTAGTTTTGAAGATTTAAGCATACATAGGGACGGACAGACAGCGACAGCGACTTTGTTTTATATGTAGTGATGATGATGATAGTGATAGTGATGGTGTGTTTTAATTTTTAAACTTAAGAAATCCATAAGAAAAAAGGTTTTTGCTATAAAGCACAAACCTTTTTTCTTATGGCACTAATGTCACTAATCCCACCCTCATTCCCGGTACTGTACCTCCTGTGCACCAGGATAAACAATAGTGATTGACGAACACACCGAGTTAAGACACTCAGAAAGTCCCAGGGATAGTTAAACCGGAGGAGGGAGGGCCATCTCGAACCTACAGATGGCCCTGGGTCGGCCCGGGCGCGAGAGATATGTGGCTATCTCACCTCTGGTAACTGAATTCCCAAAGACAGTGTGTGGCTTCGGTCCGTGGGATTCCGCACTATAAAAAATAGTAAAGTTAAACGGTCTTGGAACATGCATCGAAATTATTCAAAAGTGAATTGGAGGAGTTAGAATTTTTTTTTTTTTAATATGACACGTCAATTAGACTTCGCCTCGCCTGAGATGGTAAGCTGAAGGCAAAATCTCTGAAAAGAGGTTCACCATTACAGACACGTACCATGTTATAATGGTGGCACTCAGCTTGACGGCCTCATCAGATGCTTTTTCACGCCCCGCTTAAAGGACCCGGGACCGTAGAAGGAGGGAAATTATGCAACTTGACTTATTTCAGGGTCAAATCCTATCGAACCTGAAAGCTCTAGACTCCGACTGGTTCGGACAGACGTACCTCGGCCGCCAGGGCAAGGTGGGCACTCCCGATCTGGACAAGTGGAACAAGTGGGGCGGCTCGCTCTCTATTGGACACCCCTTCGCCGCCACTGGGGTAAGTATACCTTCAACTTGCAGTCTATCTCATAATCGTCCTCATAGAGATTTTCCAGTTGCGTTTACAAGTTTCGTCCGTTTATTAGCAAGGGGCTACCATGAAACGTCTGAAATTTTGAGCTCGCACGAAAAACGAATGAAAAACATAGCATTTAAACATATAGATATCATGAAGTCACTTCAGTTTTCTTACAGAAGGGTTAAAACTGAACTGAAGTGCGGCTGATTTCGGGATAAATATGTTCAATAGAGGCAATTGCTAACATCTATTGAAACTTCGATCTGCAACTGCGGATGTTTCATGGTGGACCTACAGGTGTGGTTGACTTGGACCCCAAAAGTCTTAGTGGACCTTAAATATCTGATAATTTACTTCATACTAGCTGTTGCCCGTAACTCCTATGTTCTTATACAGCAAATTTCAGCCGTGAAACCGTGTAATCATAAAATGTACCAAAATAATTATAATTCTCAGGTCCGTCTAGCGATGCACACAGCCAACCGTCTAGTTCGCGAAGACGGCCAGTTCGGTCTGATCTCAGCATGCGCGGCGGGTGGACAAGGCGTCGCCATGCTCCTGGAGAGGCACCCTGACGCCACACCCAACTAAATACCCCTAAACACCACCCTCGGTCTTCTCATACTAACGACGTTACTGTGAAACTTGAAGGTCTCTGACTTCCTTGATAAAATTTCATAATACTACTTGGAGAGATAGGGCATCGAATTTGGAGCATCTATACCTATAACCAAAGGGGTACCCTTGTCCTACCGTCTAGGTCAAAAGACAGTTTCCCGTGGCGCCCACCATGGGACTCATTGGTCACGCCAATGAGTCCCATGGTGGGCGCCATTTGTCACGAGGTCCAAATAGTTCCTGAATACAGCGGTAAAGTATTATATACACTGCCGTGTAGTAATAAAATTATCAATGATAAATTACTATATGGCCCCTAAAACGGATCCATGCCTAGTATGGACCTCATACATCGCCGTTACCTTTTTGGTCGACCTCATAAAAAAAATTCATACTTTTTAAATCCAGGTTACCATTCGCTCACCATGTGGTCGTTTCGCGTTACTCAGTAAGTTGTTAGTATGGTAAAGTAATCAATCAAGAGATTCATAAAAAATATTGACTGTAAGATATATTTTATTGGAAATCTGTACGGCCAAATATTATAATGGCATACCACGAAGTTAATCTTACTGTCTCCAATTTTTACGTAGAATAAAAAAAGCATAAGAATTACTTCAAGACAAGGTTCCAGTTTTACGGTCCAATATTATTGTAATTTAGGATCATTTATTTCGACTAATTCGAGTCGATGTTTCACAAGTGAGAGTTCTTGAGTCGTATGTCGTGTGGAGTTCTTTTTTTGTAGATTCTAAGCACAACCATTTATATTATTGCTAGAAAGTGAGATATCATTCAAGAAATTTAGTGTTCAGAAAATCTAAAAATCCGGATACATAATCGAACTGTTTTCATTTATCAAGAACCAAAATATCTTCTACGAGCACATCGCAAAGAACATAATTATGTGAACGAACTAACAGTTTGGTTAAACAGTCATTCGGTCAATCGGTTGACCGATCGTTCGGTGAAAAATAAGACAAGAAATGGTGTTCAAAACTTCGAAACTATACATAATATTGATATTTTTATACAATATCTAATATGATTAGTCACTTATATCGTCTGTCTCGTAATCTATTAGTGTGTTAGGAATAAATGTGCGTAAGAGAGTCTTCCTAATATTTATTTCATATTCACTAGTTTTAAGATTATGTATCGGCTGAATATTATTATTAATAAAATAATATTTATATGTTAAAGATCTTTTTTATTTCCCAACTTACTTAATCTCTTAGAAATAGTATAAAAAGCGGCGGTGACATTATAGCCTATAGACATGTGCAACACCAAAGGCATCAAGGGGGTGATGAAAAATTATGTAATCTCGAATCTCGATATATTGTTTTGTTATTTAGGCGATTCCAACGATTTTTTACTTCAGAGGACCAGTATGATAACTCCATACCATAAGTAGGGCATTAGAAGGTTTCTTCAGGGTCGGCAGCACGAGTGTGACGCCCCTGGTGTTGCATACGTCCATAGGCCACGGTAACCACTTTCCATCAGGTGGGCCGTGTGCTTGTCTGCCACCTAAGTGGTATAAAAAAAAAAAAAAAAAAAAAACAACTAAATCGAAGCACTTTTAACTCTACGAGGCTACAATTTTCATAAAACCGTGTGCCTAGTGTCCAAAGAAGCCTTAAAACTATAATATAGTTTGTTATGTAATCTCTTATAGGCATGGAGCGTGTCAATAGAGATACTACAAAAAAAAAACTACCTGTTGAGCCTACCACAGGTGAGGTGATCTACTACATTTTTATATGCATTGATTCATCATTTCGTTTTTGGTTTCGTTAGTCGTAGTTAATAAATGGAATTCAATGTTTCCCAAAACTCAGCGACATTGACCACTTCCTCATTTGCTCTGATCAGTTACAGTTGTCCAACTGTACCTACACAGTTGGCACGGTTGAGGTACAACGGGCACGACATTATAATGCACCGCACTCACCGCCCGATGTATCCAGCTAGCTAGCCCCATTTTACCGGGTTCGCCATGCAGATGTGGAAGCCTACTGAAGACCTTAATCTGTTATGGGACTTTGACCGTCGTAGAAAGTTCTTTCGGCTCCTAAGATGTGAGTCAGGGCCTATTATACTGTCACCTATACCGACAAGACATGCTATTGTCGGCTTGTAGGTGACATGTAATTAATCAGTTTTCTGTAAGTATGAAAATTAAATTAACAGAAAATCTTCAACTGATATCTTAAGTAAGCATAAGACGTATTATCCTGATTGCATCCGTGCCCAAGATGACCTCGGAGCTCAGGGTTCGCCTCCGGCTCTTCCTCCTCCACTTCGCACGATCTTGGGCGTCCATGGTAGTGAGACCATTTGCACGCATGTCACCCTCAACAACTAAGTAAGCATACAACAAGATGCAAGATATTTTTTGTTAGTAAAGGTAAAATATACGAATTATTTTGAAACCATAGACTAGTACATTAGTAAACTAAACTATCATAAATATAGATAATTTCTAGAGGAGTGAGTGAACTACTGAGACTAATTAGTTCAAAAAACATAGACAACTTCTGTGGCGTCGTCCTAGCGGATGTTGTTTATGATCGACATTTTCTAATCTTTTAGAAATTAGTCCTGGAAACGTAAATTATACCAAAATTACGTTTATTTTGTTGATATTCCACAAAAAATTGATTTGTTTTGATGCAGATGCAAATACCTCGAGCCGAGGCCTCATAAAGTGACGCATGAACGTTATGTGTACGATAATAAGGCTAAAGTTTTTTTCGCGACCATTATAGCGGGAAATCTACGTTGTGACGCGCACAAATCGTGATTATTCGTAGCGAACTCTGGCGGAGTGTCGTAACAGCCTTGTTATGTGGCCATATATATTTTGACAGTGGATTTGTGATACATTTCGTTATAATTGACAATGTCGGAGGAAATGGCGGTGTCTGATAACACAACTGGGGAGGAAACTAACGCGAGCAACGAACAGACGGCAGCTGCGACGATCACTGAGTCTGAAGAAGCAGCGCCGAAGCTGCCGGAGGAACCCGTAGCTCCAGCACTTGAAGAATCTCCCTCTTCATTGGCAGGTAACAAAAACTTTCACATAACCTAAGTGCCAACATCACGACATACTTTATCGTCTCTTTGTATATCTTTTTACTTTTTAACAACTTGCACAGCATCGGCGAGGTCCAAGCAGTTAATTTAGGTCAAATTTCACGGTTTTCTTTCATTTCAAATATTCAGTACACTGTATTGTACTGAAATTGCTATTACTTGAATATTTGACTATCTAACTCTTGTAATATGCATAAAAAATGCATATATTTGTTGTTATTAGACAGTAATTGTGAATTGGTGGCAGAAGCATGCTGCAGCGAGCTCATTTGTATGATAATTTCTTGAACCCGATGATTGTAGTTTGTTGTCCGATTATGGCATCGGTAGCGATGACACCATACTACTATGCTGAGTTAAGAGGCACTTGAGGATCTTTTGATTTTAATATAGCCAGCATATCATTGTATATACATAAAACATTTTAATAAACTATAAGAACCTCTAATACAAAATAAGTATTTGTAGCCTGATATTGCGGAAACTTTAATAAATAGTGTCTGGTTTGTCTATTTATAATCTTTTGTGCCCTCGCATTGCTCACAACCTTAATAAGTCCAGTTCTCTAATTTGTTATTAAATGTGACATCATTAAAATAACATTAATTATATTTTGACTAGTTTTATGAATTTAAAACATAAATGTTTTTGGTATTCAAACCTAATCTATATTTTGTTTCTTATTAGGTTCATTTATTTTATATTGCATGATCTAGTAGGTAAAGGAAATTCAAAATCAATAATTGTAGAACTCACTGTATGTCAAATAGCATTATAACACTATAATTGTCAAGATTGACGAGTACGGGATTGATACTGGCTAGTGAATATGATGATTCCACTGCAGTCCTATTCAGGTTGATTTACATCAGATGAGCAAATGCTCATTCTATTCCCGCTCTGTCAATTCTATTAGTATAAACAGTGAAAGAACATTCCTCTAACATTCCGGAACATTCTTTCTTATGAAAATACTGAAAGTAAGGTTTCATTCTCACTAAAATATTAAGATAGAATTCTCTTGTTTAGCTCTGTTTATTTGATCTAAATCCACTTTTATAAATATGCAATTTTGGTGGATGAACATTTGTTACTCAATTACACCATAACAGGATCTTAATGTAATTTGATGCAATGAGTATGGAATAGCACATAGGCTATTTCTCATGTGAGAAATATTTTCAAATAGTGCACAGAGGATCAGTTTGCCATGTAGTCATAGCCTTAACTCCTGGTTACAATATTAACATTTACTTCCAGCTTGCTCTGAACTTTGGGTTCCCTCTGCCTCTGGTGCTATGATAGCATCACAATGATAAAAATAAATGGCATTTAGAGTGAACACAAGTAGCTATGCAAACTGTTTACAATTTGAACAGACGAGCAATATGTCTATGGGTTGCATGGTACATGACAGATTAGATCAAGGTAATCACACAAAAACCATGCCTTGACTTGGAGTTGTGGATATCAGCCCGTGATACCATAGGTCAACATAAAGATCTTTCCCAACGGGTTCCTTTTTGAAAATATGTACCCTTTGCCACTGTTAAATACCAATCTAATACTAATTTACACATTAATGTTTGTTGACAAACAGTAATACACATTAGCATTGTTTACTTATCAATCTTAGCAATCAAATATTCAAAGAAATGATTGCCGATTGTCAATATATTGACTTGGCAAAGGATTTAACTTTTAAACTATTGCATTCCATCATATATGTTAAAACATTTACATTGATTAAAATGTCCATGTTATAAATATGTGCATACTTAGGTACTCCCTGTCTCCGCCTGTGTAGCATGGGCTGTTATTAGCACTACCTTTCCTTACCAGTTCACATGTTTCCCTCCTCCTACAGTCCCGGGTCCTTTAAGCGGGGCGTGAAAAAGCATCTGATGAGGCCGTCAAGCTGAGTGCCACCATTGTAACATGGTACATGTCTGTAATGGTGACCCTCTTTTCAGAGACTTTGCTTTCAGCTTACCATCAGGCGAGGCGAAGTCAAATCAAAAGAGGGCAGTTGACGTGCCCTATATAAAAAAAAAAAAAAACTATCTATACAATAGATAGTAAATCTGCACCTTGAAGAGCTTGAGAGCCTGTTCAGTAAGAAGTTTAGGAGGATATTATCAAAAGAATAGTATTTTTTTTACATACAATCAGGAAAATGCATTTCCATGAGTATAATGAATAATTTTTTTTAATTAACACTGGCACCATTCCAGATGCTGTTGATCCATATATTTTGGACATAAAAAAAGAAAAAAAAAGGATGACGTTTTTGTCAAACTGTTTTTTAAAAACGTTAAATTATTTGTTTTAATAGCTAACCAATTAAGTAACTTGTTATGAAACAACCTTAATTAAAACTCTTAATGCAGCTATTATTGGCAATTCGCAATTATGGTCATTATTTAATTGCCTTAAGATGCTTAATGTACCAATGAATCATTTTAGGGTTACTACCTACTAAACTTTAGCACAGGGTCTAGTGTACACTTCCCTGTCAGGATTGGGAGTTCAGCTGACACCTTGCTCCCGGATAATCCAACATATCAATCAAAGCCTATGATGAAATGTTGGTCTCCAAAGTATAAACTGGGTGATTTCGGTGAGGATAAAGATGACACGGTTGCCATAGTTTCAAACAGGTGTATCAGTAAAGAGTTTGTATGGCCATAGAAAATCAAATTATGTTGTGTGATGGTTAGGGTCGACATCCGCTGTGGCGTGGTGGTAGTAGTATTGAAACTAGGATATTGAGTAATTAATAATGATTGAGTTGTTAATTTTTTCCTTATAAACTCTACTAGCTTTTGCCCGCGGCTCCGCTCGCGTGGATGTCGGTTATCGCGACCAAACATAGCCTATGTCCTTTCTCGAGGTCTAATCTACCCCTATACCAAATTTCATCAAAATCGGTTCAGTGGTTTGGGCGTGAAAGCGAGACAGACAGACAGAGTTACTTTCACATTTATAATATTAGTAGGGATATGGGTACCTGGGCCTTTATGCGGCTTGATCAACCGTAACCTTAACTTTGCGCATTCGTATTATCCGACGCATTAAAGTTGGTTTAATTTTACGCCAGTACTGCCTTTTATGTTAACTAATTGAACTTCACCATCTAGTCTAGTGTTGCCGAAAAATCGATTGTTTTACTGTCAATTGTTTTCATCTGAATAACGGCATCATATCGATAGACCTGTAGGAACTGTAGGAAGAGGGTTTCCCTCTTACCTTTACACGAAATGTAAGTTTTTTCAGTAGTGGACTAAAAATAACATAGGTACTTACTTTACTTGTCCTTTTTATAAACATTAATTACACATAAAAACAAGATAATACTTCTTATTCAATTTTGCTTTTTCTAAAAATTTTTGCACATTGCACAAGATAATCCCTACTAATATTATAAATGTGAAAGTAACTCTGTCTCTCTGTCTGTCTGTCTGTCTGTCTGGCTTTCACGCCCAAACCACTGAACCGATTTTGATGAAATTTGGTATAGGGGTAGATTAGACCTCGAGAAAGGACATAGGCTATGTTTAGTCGCGATAACCGACATCCACGCGGGCGGAGCCGCGGGCAAAAGCTAGTTATTCTTATTTAATACATTAACTGCCATTAAGAAACTTACAATTTATTCCTAAGAAACTAAGAAAGAACTTACAAACTATTTTACTAAAATTAAAAAGAAATTAAGCGCATCTTCTGGACTGCACCTCAGCTTTTTACCATCTATCGAAGTCAATAGACAGACTAATAATATAAAAAAGATGTTTCTTAGGACACAATGTATTCATTTATATTTTGTTAAGGGGCTATTGGTTATTGGGGCATATCAACAATTATCACACTATATGTGACCCTCCTAGGTTGATACCTAAAAAGGCAGGCACTATTGTAGCACTGGTACTTAAAGTCAATAGAATGCTTTTTCTTGTTTGAGAATTCTTCTTCCTCCTAGCGTTAATTCCCAGTCGGGTCCATATTGGCTTACATAAACTTTTAAATCCTATTCTTTGTCTTACTACCGATTTGTGCTCATAATAATCACTCTTCATAATTTTCTTTTTCATATATTTTTTATTCATACATTTCTATTCCTAACCTCTCCTAACGAGGCTTCCGTCGACTGGGACCACAATTAACTCGGACCGCGGTCCCAGTTGCCGGATTCATTTAAATTTAATATTTTTCTTCCATCGACTGGGACCACCTATAAATGTATCAAAAAATCTATTGTTCTAGCCAAAACAGTACAGTCAAACAAAAAACGGTTAGTTTTAATTTAAAGAAAATACTCTTTGATTGAAAAATGTCATCTATCGTATATGTCACTCATCAACTCCTCCTAAACGGCTGGATCGATTTGAATGAATTTTTTTGTATACGATTTGGTGGCACCCTGGATGGTATTCTAAGTTATCACCTCTGTTACTTAAAATATCATAGTGATAGTCAACATTCACTATTAGTTTAAAATTAGCGCCATAGTTAGTCGCTTCACGGTAAGTATTAAAGTTCGATCATAACTGAGTTGGATAAAGGCTCAGGGAATGGATCAATGGTAGGTATTAGAAACATATTCGGGCTTCCCTTAAAATAACTTAAAAGTTATGCGAAAAAACGCGGACCCTACATTGACACTAGAGTATCAATTTGTTCCTAGACAGTGTTGGTTTGCGGTGGATAGGGCGAACGGATGGAGAACAGCCTATCCCGTAGTCGCCTTCGACTACAGGAACTCCATCTGTCATGTCTGGGCTGTTCATCATCCGTCAGTAAATATACCTACCTACAGCCTAAGACACAGTGCCCACTTGACGGCTATAGGCTCGCCCCCTGAGACTGGTTACACGGGACCGAAAACATAGTGAAATATGGGCTTTCAGGCGTGAATGTTTTTTTTTTTTTTTTTTTTACATAGGACACGTCAATTTGACTTCGCCTTGCCTGATGGTAAGCTGAAGGCAAAGTCTCTGAAAAGAGCGTCACCATTACAGACACGTATCATGTTACAATGGTGGCACTCAGCTTGACGGCCTCATCAGATGCTTTTTCACGCCCCGCTTAAAGGACCCGGGACTGTAGGAGGAGGGAAACACGTGAACTGGTAAAGAAGAAGTAATAGTCATGAAGGTATGTGTAGGTGTGTCCAACCCCCCCTCCCCCCCATATAAGGATAGCCACAGCTCAGACCGATTTCAACACAATTTTTTTGCTAAAATCGAAGTTTCGTAAAACTGAGCCCATTGAAATATTTTTGACACCGTTTTATTAAGAAATGGCGTATCCCGGTACCTATCTGTCATTTCTTTTTCAAATTTGTCTGGTAGTAGTAGAGGCATTCTTCAGAACGAAAACACGGGTAAGAAAATCTATGGAAAAGTGACTGCTAGGAAAATCGATCTTTTTGGAATTGCAGGCAATAAACTCATGCCTAGAATAAGTAATCTTTCTGCGCATGTGGCATTGGTGCTTTTGTGCATGTGCTTTGCCCTCCCTAAGCTGACGTACCTGCTGCGGACCGCGCTAACTTGGGTTTGTCCGGCAGACGTCGCGGCTTTCGATGACATCCTCAAGTCCACAGTTGAGTCGATCCTCAATGTATGGCTCAACGAAAACCAATGGGTACAGGCGACTCTCCCCAACCGTCACGGGGGTATTGGGTGAAACGCGCGCGGGATGTGGGTTTGCTGGCTATGCTGGCATCGGCACATGGGGCTGCGGACCTTGTTACTGCCATCCTCCATAATAATGGTGGCAGAGTAACCGTGCCCTTTGCAGCGGATGCCGAGACAGTGTGGCTTGCCCGCAGTTCGGCAGCGTCAGGCCCTGTCACGCCTCATGTCCAGCGCGCTTGGGACGATGGCACTGCTGGAAGGCTTAGGAGGGACTGGTGGAGATGCCACGGGGGCCGAATCCGATCTGGCGAGACTTCGGGCGGTGTCGCAGCCGGAATCGGGAGCATGGCTGCACGCGCTGCCTTCACCTCACCTGGGCACTTTATTGGACGACAATTCATTGCGGGTGGCAGTGGCCCTCCACCTGGGCTGCAAGGTTTGTGAACCCCATAAATGCACCTGCGGCTCCATGGAGTTGTCGAAGAAGCGCGGGTAGGTTTCCGCTTCACCATGCTCTCAACGACATACTCCGGAGAGCCTTTGTATCGACTGATACCCCAACTACGTGTGCCGCACCGTTCTGTCTCCGGTAACCGCTGCAAGAAAACCGGTGACATTCGCTTCGCCTCGTACCTGGGGCAGAGGTTGGCCGTTGCTATACAGCGGGGCAATGCCGCTAGCGTCATGCTTTGCCCCTGTTACGGTGACAGGCGGCGGGGCGAGTTAGTTGATTAATTTTGCCATGATGTTCGAATTTAGTATTTAAGGTGACATATTACTGTAGTTTTAATTTGTTTTATTGGTGTACATTAAAGAAATTACTAAAGCCAATGATATTTTTGAATTGATCAGATTTTGCTTTAATTATTACTTGAAATGTCTTTTTGTTTGACTGTACTGTTTTTAGTTTTAACTATATTTTTTTTTTGTTCTTTTTTATGGGTGGTCCCAGTCGCCGGAAGAAAAATATTAAACTTAAAAATTAATTTAATTGCGGTCCCAGTCGCCGGAAGCCTCTTCCTAACAACGGAGTTCAGTTCATAACCCTTAGTGATCATATTTTTTTTATTCATAACTTTTTTCTTCTTATCATTCAATTATCATAATTTTTGTATTAATAAAGGGTATTACCAAGAAAATATTTTAACTCATATTATCATTTTTCTAGAGTGACAAATTTTGTTTTAAATTTGTTTTTGGATTAAATATAGTTCTGCATGGTTATAAAAAAAAATAACCACGAAGGTTAATGCGGGAGCTTCGCTCCGCTCCGCTCCCGCATTAGCCTTCTAACCTAATCTATCCAAGTCGGATACGGAAAATACGGATAAAAACACTTATGATTAAGAAATATTAAAACGAATATTAGAATAAAACACCTTTATGAACTGTGGAATGAACTCCCTGCGGTGGTTTTCCCAAGCGACTACAATATGGGGTTCTTCAAGAAGGGCATTAGAAGGTTTCTTCAGGGTCGGCAGCACGAGTGTGACGTCCCTGGTGTTGCATACGTCCATAGGCCACGGTAACCACTTTCCATCAGGCGGGCCGTGTGCTTGTCTGCCACCTAAGTGGTATAAAAAAAAAAAGTTATTTATTGAAATGATTATGAGTTTCGATTATTAGTATAAACAAATATATGAAAACAAATATTAGTAACAACAAATTTATGATAAGTGATATTATGAATTTCAATGATTATATATTTCAATATTTATTTGTAAAATTTTTATGAAGAATGATCATTATGACTTTAAATGGTATGAGAAAAATTTTCGGAAATCCGATGATAGGAGTTGAAAAGTTATGTAAGAAAATGCGCACCCTTCCCAGTCGCATCCGAAGCTTTCAGCTCGGAGTCTGGGGTCCACTTTACCAGTCTTAACTACGGATTTGGCTAGACCTCGATATTTACCGTGAAGCGATTGCCATCTGACCTCCACAACCCAATGTTAACATTAGGCGATATCAAAGCTTTGCAGCTAGACTGTTGTTTTTGGACTTTTTAGGGCTCCAACTACCCGTAACGACTGCCATAGATGTTCTTATGGCAACCAGGACCGACGCGCGACGGCTTAACGTGCTCTCTGAGGCACGACCAGGCCAGTGCAAATATTTCATGCACACGAATATTTGCACTGAGCCGGGATCGAACCCGCGCCTCCTGTGTAGCGGCCGCGTTCACTACCGCTACGCCACGGAGGCTGGCTTGTTCGAGTATTAAAAGCACAATATTGTTCACAGATTCTCCACCACCTGAAGTAGACCCTGAGGAACAAGGGGAACCTGCAGCACCTATCCTTGTGAAACAAGAACTACAATCTGATGAACTGGACATACCCGCAGAAATTATCAAAGAAGAAGCAGACCCCGACATTAAAACAGAAGAAGATGACTTACCTAATGACACAGAGGCATATGAAGAGAATGGAGAAGAGAATGACGATAAGAAAGGAATTAAAAGGAGAGCATCAGCAGCATTTAGCGATATTGCTGATGAAGAGTTCAAAGGTTTTATGGATATCAAAGAGGAGATTAAGGCGGGAGATTATACCCGGGTTTTGGGTAAGTCTGTTAAACCTACTAGTATTGTTTATGTGACTGTTTGAATATTTGGATGAAAGTTTTACACAAAGCAAAGATTAGATCTGGATGAAATTTGGCATAGGATCATAATCTGGAGCAGCACATAGGCTGCTTTTTATC
This sequence comes from Eilema depressum, assembly GCA_914767945.1. Lineage (NCBI taxonomy): Eukaryota > Metazoa > Arthropoda > Insecta > Lepidoptera > Erebidae > Eilema > Eilema depressum. The sequence goes on from OU612035.1 coordinate 12,174,632, forward strand.
TTGGGTATATGTGCCTATGGAGGTAGATGCCGCGTACTGCTCTCCACTACTGCAGTAGTGGAGAGCAGTACCCACAGTACTTGATGTACAGACCAGGGTTCAACCAATGATCCACAGTATCCCAAGCACGAAAAATGATCGAATTCGTAACGAAGGGTATCGAAAGAGCGGAGCATTGCGATTAGCCGGCTTCACACACGCACAGGTTCACAGCAGGCAGGCTGCCTATCGCAATGATCCACTCTCTCAATATCTTCGTACCTCAGGGTATAGAACACCGAGTGTAAGGCTGCCATTCAGCCAGAGATGTGCTATGCAGCTATGCTTTAAAGATGTAAAAGCTAAGCTATAAAACTGTGTCCTTTCCACTGTGCTATGCTATGTAGTTTAGCGAGTAAGGTGCTATGAACCTTGCCACAAGCATTCAAAATTCGAATCTATTCTCCATACATAGCACACATCTTTCTATAAAAGAACATAGTTTAGCCCCTATCGTCCAGTGCTATGTGGACCAATGAATATGATTGATTGGTGGATCTCAAACGCATCCATAGCACATCTTTTTTTTTTTTTATATAGTACACGTCAATTTGACTTTGCCTCGCCTGATGGTAAGCTGAAGGCAAAGTCTCTGAAAAGAGAAAGAAAGGCAGCTTTACACTGGGAATATTACCAAGCATGAAAGTAGAACTTGTTTATATTCAATCCAACTTGAATATGAAATGAAATGTTGCTGAACTGTTTTCTTTTTGCACATCCAGAACGCTTGGAGGCAGAGGTGACAGCAGCCGCAAAGGCCTACACACCGCTGAGGACTGTGATGGCTACGCCACCTGCTCCAACTAGAGCTTCCAAACGAGCGCGCAAAGATACTGGTGAGTCATTATTAGTATGGTAATATATATTAGAAAAATTCAACACAGAATTACGATTAATAGACATACCCATACGATTTTAAAGTTTGGACCTCATCTATAATGGCCGCTCTAGACTCTCCACGAGGGGATGCGAGTGCGAGAGTGAGAATGCTCGTGTTCCATCGCCTCGCCTCACTGTCGCTTCGGTTCGTATCGGCTTTTCGGGCGCAAGTCAAAGGGCGTAGTAGACGTAGCGAGCAGCTGAATAAATCAATGAGTGTGGATGGTACTCCTGCCGCCTCCACTCGCTTAGATTCGTGCCGAAAGCCTCCAAGAGGAGCCTCGCGAGAGTCTAAAGCTGCCATAAGACGCCTCTTAAAACGAGGTCATAGGGGTGAGTTTGTGATAAGGTCCAAATTAGGAGGTCGTAAGGGTTCATAGTAGTTCTTTACTTTTGAGAGGTTCGGTTGAGTTACTATTCGGTTGACCGACGTTCGGATAGTTATGTAGTTTCCTATAGGTCTTCTAAATCTCAATGAAGAATATTACGAAGCAACAATTGGTAAATATTCTGTTATTATCGTATCGTTTTTATTAATTTACATACCAAACCGATATTTTTTTAACAATACCACTGAATGACGTCACACCTTGCTATTACATAATTACATTCAAGAGGTTCCATAAAAAAACTCATTTGAATTGATAGTCAACAAATCTATTGTTATTTTATATCAGTAACCTTGACACGACAATAATAATAAATATTAAACAATGTATAGTTTTATTCGGTGTTGCCACACACCTTACTATGACATAATTTCATTCATGGCTTGCCATTAAAAAAAAGACTCATATGAATTGACAGTTAACAAGCCTATTGTCATTTTAAATCAGTAACCTTGACACGAAAATAATAATAAATATCGATTAAATTGTTTTTTTTTTTTTAAAGATTTTTGGCATGGTTACCTTTATCTTTTCGTTGTGTCATTCTTCGCGTTGGCGCCAAAACTCCGAATTTAATGTACAGTTTCATTCAGTGTTGCCAGTAATATTATAGCTAACAGTATTAAGGCCGCACAGGTAGTCGCAGCAACGGTGGCCCCGCTGCCGGACGTCGGACCGGGAAGTCGCGCTAGCTATAAGCATTTTATATCTTGGCAGGGGACGACATTACCAAGAAAACATTTTTAATATTGTTGTAATAAAATATATATAATAAACGTTTTTAGTAAAATCATATCGTTTTTATTCACACTTTACCTGAACGATCTCAAAATTATACTCTATAAAAAATGGAATCTTTTTGATTGTTGATATTCGATTAACAATAAAACTAAAAATAAAAGAACAAATTTAAAAATTAAAATTAGAACGCGTCGTGGAATTCCTCCGCATCGCATGCCTCTTGTTGTAACGTTCCCAGAAGACTGGCAACATTGCCACGCAATGATATTTAAATATTTAGGATATCTAAATAAAGTTAAACTGAATTATAAATGAGCGCCTGAAAATTTATTCATTGCAATTTGTAGGTTCTAGAGAGTTACGGATTTCGGCGGTCGTGTATAGATAAAAAAATATTTGTTTCTTTTGCTGTAAACTTGAGATTATAATTTGAGCTTCTTATTCTAGTTAACGCCAAAGCTTCGTAGTTTTAAGTTTGATCATCAGCTTGATATTTAAGAATCCCTCAAACAACCCGCGGGCGTAACCGACTTTTAGTTTCTGGAGGGTCTAAGAAATCAAAACAACAAAAATATGCATAACAAAAGACTTGCTTGAAATTCTTGGGGTTATTACCCTCCAACATCCCCTATTTCGTGAAGTAACTTTCTGACCTGGTACCCTTATTGAGACGGTCTCAGACAGAATACGGTATTGCTCTGAACATATATCTTGGACCTAAAATGTGGTCAAAATGTGAGAACACATTCAAGAAACTGCGCGTGTATAAACACGCGCAGTATACGTTTCTTGGGGTGTCTTTTGAGGATAGCACGGGGTGCTACTGCAGTGGACGAGCTCAAACTCACCAAGCATAGTTTATTACAAAACAATCCACGCGCGCCAGGGACTCGTTTGTCTCGCAATTTAGGTCCCGAAGTATATCTAGAGTTTGAAACATTCATCCTCCAACTCGGGACACGTATCTTGGACCTTAATGCTATCATCAAAATACACCCAAGTAAAGGTGTACTGCGTGTATAGAGCATTTTAGTACATTTTAGGTCCAAGATTATCTGTCCCGATCAATATTATATATAGCGGTAGTGAACGCGGCTGCTACGCAGGAGGCGCGGGTTCGATCCCCGCTCAGTGCAAATATTTGTATGCATGATTATAAATATTTGCATTGGTCTGGGTGTTTCTATGTATAATATGTATGTACTTACAAAAAAAAAAAAAGTATCTAAGTATGTAATATCCGCATTCTAGATTCCATAACACAAGCTAATTAAGCTTACCATGGGTCTAGATAGCGTTGTGTAGAATGTTGTAGAATAGAATAGAATTTATCTGTCAAATTCTGTAGTTACTGTGGTTCACTTATGTAGTGTTCATTTTACTATATCAATTATACTTTTATTACAGATGGTTCAAGACCTTCGTCCGCGTTGTCCACGAAATCTGACGGCGATGGCTCCACTGATGTAAGTACTTTCACATATACACACATAGTGTGCCTTAAAAGAGACAGTAGCAACGAGAGTCGAAAAATGTATACTGATAAAATGGAACGAATGACGGACCAAGTACATAAAGCATCCCATACACCTACAATAATATTGCACAAAAATATTCATACTTGCACAATAATATTAAATGTGTTAATTTTACATCGCCATTTATTTACCTATGGTTTTATTTGTCATAGCCGCCAGGAATTCCAATATTAAATCACAGAGTAAGTCTAAATTTACTTTGTATTTAATTTACTTACTTAGTAGTTTAACTCCAAAAGTCAGACTAGTCTAACTACAGAACTTCGATATCGCCAATTAGTTGTGGAGATCAGTGGGGTGAGCACGAACAACTATCGTAATCGTATCGTGAACGTAACGAGAGCACGGAGCATTGCGATTCGCCGGCTGCCTGAAGCCTGCCAATCGCAATGCTCCGTGCTCTCGTTACGTTCACGATACGATTACGATAGTTGTTCGTGCTCACCCCACAGTGGGGTGAGCACGAACAACTATCGTAATCGTATCGTAAATGTAACGAGAGCAAGAAGCATTGCGATGCCTGCCGCCTACTGTGAGCGTGTGTGCGGGTGAAGCCTGCCAATTGCAATACTCCGTGCTCTCGTTACGTATACGATACGATTACGATAGTTTTTCGTGCTAACTAAAGGTACAGTGGCAGTGGCTTCACGGAAAAAATCAAAGTTCACCCGCATCACAGTTAGACTGAAAAACTGACCCCAACTGAGTTGGAAAAAGGTTAAAAGAATGATGATTTACTCATAATTTAACTGAAAGCAATAAATAAATATGAAAGGAGTAAATGGACATCTTGAGCATTCAAAATTCTCCTATACAACCTTCTTGAGGCGACGGTGGGACGTGACTTAGTAGCTCAATGGTCAGCAGTGGCGAAGGGGGAAAATGTTCAAAAGAGAAGCCAATCTTACCTCGATCTAGTTTATCATGCACCATGTGACCCATTGGAAAGTCGGTAGGAATTGGGTTATAGGGACCCCTTGCCACTGGTGGTCAGTGCATACCCTCTGTACAGGGTCCTCTACACGTAGACAGATTTATCTGCGAATGCGTCCGTAGACATGTGGACGGAGTGATTTGCTCGTCTGTGCTAGGTATTTGACGTTAAATATCCACCACACACAAGCAAGTCGCTCATCCGCCGATGACATCTGTGAACGAATCTTTCTACGTGTAGAGGAGCCATAAAAAACTGGTCGCGGTTACAGTCCTGTCTGAGCATTCACTTTTTCGAATCTAAATAGACATTATCACGAAGTTTGCCGGTCACTATATCCGTCGTTTGTCCATAGCCGGGTCCGGGCCAGTCGCCAGCGGCGCGCGGCCGACGCGCCACGACGGAGATGTCGTCACCTGCGTTACGCGTACCGCTGGAGCGCGGCTGGAAGCGCGAACTAGTATACCGTGCCGCGCTCGACGCGCACTCACGCCGGAATGCGGACATCTACTACTACACGCCGCAGGGCAAGAAGCTGCGGTCCACTAGAGAGGTACGTATCTACCACACCCGATGAAGCTATCCGGTGATGGCCCTGGGTCAACCGGAGTGCGAGAAAAATGACATATGGACCATCTTAGACCCGGCCTCTGAGGACTTGAAATGGGGTGCGGTTTTAGTCGGTTTGAGTCCGATAATTATATCCCCCCCCTGCCGTCTGGCGAGGGTGATTCCACCCTCGCCAGACGGCAGGGGTATAACGATAAAAAAATACAGTCCGCTGCGAACAATCATTTGAAAGGCGTCGCGCCGAACGCAACATATGAATGTATGTATGGAACTGTACGACGTACAATTGGCCAATCGTACCCTCTAAGACCCAAGATGGCATGCGGTTTTTGTCGGTTCGAGTCCGACATAATTCCCCCCCGTCGGGGTTGGGGGTATTCCAAACTATAAAAAAAGGTATATAAGTGAGGGTGAAGATTATAGTTAGACACAGATTTTTTACACATTGCTTAGTACGAGAAAAATAACCATACATCTTGTAGCTAGCACATCTAAATAGAAACCATTGGTTGCAGGTTGGAGAACATCTCGCTGGTACAGGGCTGACGTTAGAAAATTTTTCCTTTTTCAAAGAACCTTTAGGAGTCGATGATCCGGAGAAAGAAATTATTAGGTAAGAAGTTTTTTTAAACCCTTTTGAAGCCTAAGTTAGGTCCTGTTCACGTGGGATTGTCACATAGTCAGTGGAACTTACACGACGTTAGTACTGTAAAAATTCGTACATATTTTAAAAGCCACTGGAATTATCAAACAAATCTTCACCTGTTAACGTAATTTGAATTAACTTTACTGTGGCTATTAGTTTTTACACGAATGAAACATTGTGTGAATACCCGACTCATTGCCCGTTAAAAAGAACGTGTAGGACAATATCGTGTGAACGGAGACTTACGCCCTGTTTCTGAAAGGCTGATCAATGTTAAATTAACTAATCGGCTGTTAATTTTTTTTTTTTCAAGTAGCAATTGGGTTGCTAAAAGCATGGTTAAATAGTAATCGTAAGTTGATCGTTGATCAGCCTTTCGGAAACTGGGCTATTGTTCCATTTCAATATTTGCAACAAGAGTTCATAAAATGTGACAAAAAATTGATAAAAAATTACTTCTTCTACCAGGGATGCAAAACTAATTCGTCGTATAGACTCCCCAATAGCGGCCACGACGCCGGCGACGCCGGTTGAGGGCAAGCGGACACCTAAACCCAAGGCGCCTAAAGGAGCCAGCCCCGAACCACAGCCCGTCGTCACGCCCGCCGCCACTACCGTCAAATCACCGCCTGCTAAGATTAAGGTCTGTATTTTATTATTTAACGTGCTCTCCGAAATTCGGAGGGGTTTCAATGTTTCTAAGGCCCGTATGTATACTACTCTTCTCTCTCTCTCTCTCTCTCTCTCTCTCTCTCTCTCTCTCTCTCTCTCTCTCTCTTTCTGTCTCCGTCTACCCTCTCTGTCGTCTTTCTCTCTCCCCATCTGTCTTCTCTCTCTCTCCCTTCACTCACACACAGTCCGAATCTCGATTTATCTGAAGACAGCAGCGTTAGTATGGCGGACTAATACAAAATCGAGTCATCTTTTTGACCAATGAAATCGCTGAAAAAAGATGTCACGTGATCAAGACGTCATCATGTACATATCTCATCAACTTGCTTGATCGAAGAGATATGTCTACACCGCCTTCTAAGGCTGATTTGACAGATTGTAACAATCTATCCTCAGATAAATCAAAATCAGAACCGAGTACCATTCTAGAATACGGGCCTAGCTAGTATTGCTTGACCCCTTAACAATCTCTATTTGAATATAAAACTATCATCAATTTCCTTTCTAAAGCAGGTAAAGTCCGTGGGATCGCGCCTAACCGCGAGCACCGGAACACCCACAGCCGCGGCGCCGAAGGCCACACCCACGAGGAAGGGGCCCGCCACCCCCGCCGCGCCGCCCACCCCCGCCGCCGCGGTCCCCGCCACACCCGCCGCCCCCGCCACGCCCGCTGCCCCCCAAACCCCCGACAACAACAACAGCGCCGCGTGGAAGAAACCGAGGTACCGCATTCTGTACAATTACACAGACCTCCAACAGATACTCTCGCTTGGGTTCGACTAACGACCACCACGCGACCGCTGATTACGGGTATACATTTAAAAAACGAATAGTTCCATAAATTCAAAACACGGCTGCGTGAAAAAAAAAACAAAACAGCAAGGAGTTACAATAAGTCCTATACAAATATGTCACGCAGTCGGAGGCCGGCTCACTTTTTTTTTTATTCGCAACTCGTTTTTGTAGACCTCCGACTGCCTGACATGTTTGTAAGGACTTATTGTAACTCCTTGCTTTTATATAGTTTTTTTTTTTCAGGCAGTTCTGTTTTCAATTTATCGAATAATTTGTTTGACATTCACAACGACGTGCCTTTTATTTTAGTTGTAATCGATTTATTTTTTATCGATTACGTCGCTCAATATCGATCAGACGCTAGTCTTGAATGGTCATGCGGAAGTAAAGTACATAATATTGTGTACATTATAATTTTTGAACTATGAATAAATTGTCTGGAGATCGAATTTAGGAAAAAGTTGTGCAATTTTGGTGCATTACTTGTTTAGGTTTTTTTAAATTGACTAAATTTATGCGCTCCTCTATGGTATAGTAAAAGATTGGTTTAAACACCAAAAAATCTATAGTATCAATTTGTATTGTTTTTTCTAACACCCAGTCTTAACATATTGTTGGAAAGCTAATCAATACGAAATGAAATTCAAGTGTGTATCAGAAAGATGAAATAATATTATATAAGTGTATGATTGCCAGTGTTTGTGTGTCTTCGTGTCTCCTGGAAATTAATTTTAATTAAAAAGAAAAAAAAAATTGTCTAGTCACTTAGCGCGATTCTAAGTTCAAACCTAAGAAACCAAAATTTATCTGCTCGTTAATGTTTCTCCTAGGTTTGTTTGGGCCCGAAGATCTTAGTGGCCTCCATAGTCATCAAAAGGGTTGAATCACTATACCCAAATCTATAATTAGGTTGTGAAGATCGAACGTGCGAAATTTCCTTAAAATGTGTTCATTTCCTCATTGATCGCTAGACGAACAATGAACGCGCGTGCAGATCCAGTGTTACCCCAGTGCTGCTAGAAATCTAAAATAAAATTGATTTATTTATTTCACCTTTCTGATGTAAACATAAGTAGGTACTACTATAAGATACTATCTTTCGCCCGCGGCTCCGCCCGCGTGGATGTCGGTTATCGCGACCAAACATAGCCTATATCCTTTCTCAAGGTCTCATCTACCCCTATACCAATTTTTTTCGAAATCGGTTCAGTGGTTTAGGCGTGAAAGCGTAACAGACAGACAGAGTTACTTTTATTACCTTTTTTATGGATTCTACACAACATCTAGACCCAAAGTAAGCTAAGTTTAACTAGCCTGTAGTATGGGTTTCTAGAATGCGATTAAACATAATTATATAGATACATGAAAATATATTAGTAGGTACTAGCTGTTGCCCGCGGCTCCGCCCGCGTGGATGTCGGTTATCGCGACTAAACATAGCCTATGTCCTTTCCCAAGGTCTAATCTATCTCTGAACGAAATTTCATCAAAATCGTTTTAGTACTTTCTTTCTTTCTTTCTTTCTTTCTTTCTTTCTTTCTTTCTTACTTTAAGCGTAACAGACTGATAGAGTCAATTTCGTAATTATTATATTAGTATGAATGGACGAACGCAATAAGTTCTGAATTACGCAGTGAATATATCTAAAGGGGAGCGCATATCTTTAGTTTCTCTAGTAATTTCTGTGGGAATATGTTATTTTCATAGAGAACCTATGTTATTTTAATACACCATGTATTCTGAAAGTCTTATGTTTTAGATAGGTTTCGTCTTTTGAAATTGTTAGTGTATAATAAAAACGAGATACCCAGTCCTATCCCATAACTACGACACTTCTAACTAGAAGTAGGTATTTGAGTGTGTGGCGGTAGTGATCGCGACGGTTACACAGGTGGCCCGGGTTCGATCCTCGCTCAGTCCAAATATTTGTATGCATGAATATGACTATTTCCATTGAAGAGCACGTTAAGCCGTCGGTCCCGGTTGTCATACGAACATCTATGGTAGTTGGAGCCCTAAAAAGTCCAACAACTGGTCTAACTGCAATGTTTCGATATTGCCAATGGTTGTGGAGGTCAGATGACAGTCGCTTCACGGAAAATATCGAAGTTCAGCGAAATCTGCAGCTAGACAGGTAAAGCGGACCTCAGACTCCGAGGTGAAAGCTTCGGATGCGACTGGGATTAACGCTAGGATGAAGAAGTGTAGGAATAGAATAGTGATTCATAGCTCAACAAGCTATTATTCCTAGAGATTCTAGGCTAGTGGCTACTTAAATATAGTTTTAGGATATTTTTTTTTTAATTTTTGTCATAACAATAAATTGCAAGTCACTATGCATGAGAAATAATGTACTTATAACGGAAGAATAAATCTTTGTTCCTATTTGCGCGCATGTTTTGTGACTTGAATGTAGCAATACTCCATTTGGTTGAAAAAAATTAAACAAGGTTGATGTGACTTTTAATATTTGTTATTCAAAAAGTCCGTATATTAATCTTTTATTGTTTACTAGCTGTTGCCCGCGGCACCGCCCGCGTGGATGTCGGTTTTCGTCACCAAACATAGGTTATGTACGGACAGGGGACGGCCCCAAGGTCTAATCTATCTCTGAACGAAATTTCATCAAAATTGGTTCAGTGGTTTGGGCGTGAAAGCGTGACGGACAGACAGAATTACTTTCGCTTTTATAATATTAGTTTGGATTCATTTATTTTGTTTATTAAACTTCACACACAAGTACATAGGCGGACTTAATGCCACAGGCACTCTCTACCAGTCAACCAAAGTTGGTGCAGAGAGAAACTCAGTAGATGCATTATTGAGAATAACATTATAGAGAGTTTCATAAAAATAAAACTCGACTTAAACCTAAATACAACCATTAATACAAGCATACATACATACAATGTCGCCTTTTTCCGCTTTATTCGACTGCCTCTGTGGCGTAGCGGTAGTGAACGCGGCTGCTACGCAGGAGGCGCGGGTTCGATCCCCGCTCAGTGCAAATATTTGTATGCATGAATATGTATATTTGCATTGGTCTGGGTGTTTTCTATGTATAATATGTATGTATTTAAAAAAAAAAATGTATCTAAGTATGTTTATCCGCATTCTGGAACCCATAACACAAGCTAGTTAAGCTATGCTTACTTTGGGTCTAGATAGCGTTGTGTAGAATGTCCTACAATATTTATTTATTTATTTATCCCCGGAGAGTTAGGCAGAGGTGAATTAACACCCACATTTCACCAATCATGTATTAGGTCCCACATAATAGGGGCTGTGCCTATAGCCGTATGCCGGGTACTACTGTTGACTCGAGCCATGGACCTGAGGCTGAGTCTGGGCCGTATATGTCGTCTTATACGACACCGCATGGTAAGAAGAAGAAGTTCGTTTAATATGTGTGTTTGTGTTAGTAAAATAAACACATCAAGATTGTTTAGAACCAAATGGAGTATTATTTTTACTATAGACTTTTTACATGAAAAGCCCCAGCTATTTGCATACTAATCACTCAAGGATTGGGTATCTCAGTTTTAAATTAGATAAGAATACATAAAAAATATGTAAAATTACTTTTTAACGGATACTATCGCGACATATTCGTTATTATTTACCCAATGGCCATGGTCGGGGTTCAATGAGTGAGATTCGTATAAACTTCAGACAGTATCAGAAGTATGTATTTTTAATCTGGCTTTTTAGACCGGATGAAGTAGCTAGTATGCAATAAATTAGTATTCCTATTAAATTAATTACGCTTTAAAACTTGTCAGAATGTTAGTTTTCTGTTGTTCAATTAATAAGTCTGATGTTCAGGATAGGCTAAGTTTAGTTATAATAAATTGCATTGTTCCTTTCAATACAGTGTTTTCTTTTTCAATACTAATGTTGATTTTAATGTACATTTTCACTAAACTAAACTAAACTATCAAAATTTTTGTTGACCTTAAAGCCAATATAGTTGCTTTGTTTAAAAAATTGTATCGTATTGTGCAGTAATGATCCAACCTACAAATTAAAATACCCAATATTAGCTATTAATTTATGGGTTAGATCATTTCTGCACAACACCAACATATTGGCAAAACGGGTCAGTCATAACAATATTGAAGTATTTAAAAAAAATGTTCTAAAATTAGCAATACGAGATAAAAACGAAATTACATACATTCACGCCTGTTATTTCCCGAAGGTGTAGGCTGTGATGTATTAACACCCACACTTCGACAACTATAATTTTCGGCCGCACGTAATGTACAACAAAATTGATAACAATACCTAGATTGAATTAAATCTTATACGTATAAGCTACATCTAGGTCACCTATTACGATATAATATTGAACGGCGTCTTAGCTTTCGACCACTTTATTATACAAGGCAATACATCAAGCTCCTCTTAGTTTATATCCGTAATCAGCAGTCATGAAATATCATAAAAAAATGTTCTGTCCAGGTCTGTGTTCCAAACATGCAATATAAACTCAAGAAGAAAATGTCCTCAGCTTTCTGCTATAAAGATGCTTTAATTCATAACGCGATTGGCTGTACACATGGCAAAGGAGAGAAGTATACACCTTTTCATATAACATTGCATGTTTAGGTGTATATTAATCTTCTGTGCAAATGACAATTATAACCTATCGCATCACTGTTTTCTGCGATGTGATTCTTCGTAATATGTTAGCATTTAACGATATGAGTTCCCATACTAAGGAGGTTTGAAGGCAATTCTTCTGGATTTTATATTCTTTGATTTGATTTTCTATAGACTACTCGACGTCATCTTATTTGTGCAATAAAATCTTCGAAGGAAAAAATATTCAAACCACTTCCAAAATAAATGTTACTTATTTTTGGAGTGGTTGAATATAAAAAAAAAAACACAAGAATTGGATAAGCGTCGTTGTTTATATGTACTATTGTTGTATAATGGTACTTGTATAATTGTACTATCGTTGTATAATTGTACTATATTTGTATATTTTTGTAGGACAAGTAAAATCTAAACGAAGATTACAGTTATTTTTATAATAATATTATAACTATCCAGTTCTTGTGAAAAAATCTATGTACATAAAAAAAATATTAACGTTAAATTTATTTAATTTACTCCACGGTTTGCGTTTGATACATTCCAACAACGTGTTATAGGGTTTTTAAATGGTTATTTTCATTTAATTTTAATGTGTTATAAATTGTGTAATACACACAATACAACTGTGTAATTACACAGTTATATTGCGTGTGTGTGCGTGAAAACTTATTTAAATATGTGATAACACTTTGTTATCACATTTTTAAATTAATTTTCAAAGTTTTAATTAATATGGTATAATACAGTACTTTTCAAGTGGTTATTATCATTAGAACTGTGTCTTTTATGGTTGCTCAAATTAAAACGATACATTTTTTTTTTCGTATAGCCATCTAGTACTACAACATAGATGTCATTGGATTGAGACTGTACTATAGACCTAAGTTTTAAATTGAGTCTGGGGACGCTACACCAGTCTTAACTACAGATTTGGCTAGACCTCGATATTCTTTTGTACATGTATCCAATCTTAACGAGTAACTTCTATACACAAACCACATCTGTTCTCAAACCACATTTATACACCAACCATATTTATACACAAACCACATCTATACACCAACCACATTTATACACAAACCACATTTATACACAAACCACATTTATATACAAACCACATGTATACACAAACCACATATGTACACGAGCGCTGTATTATACCATATACGTGTAAGTACGCCGCACGTAAGTGGAGGGTTAATTGTGAACGCAATTAGCCCTCTGTGCGGGTACTGAGTAGACGCGAGTGTAGTGCGTGTGGCGCCAGGCCGCCGCAGCCGCCGCCGCCGCTCGTGTCGCGCCCGCCCGACCGCGAGACGCATCCGCAGGACGCACAGGTGAGTCACAACCCTAGACTGCTATATACTTTCCGTAGAATCCTCTTTGGAGAACTTCTGAAACCTCTCAGATCGTCGGATCGTAGCGACTGGCACCTTTATATCACTTGACTGCTATTCGTACAATGTTTAGTCTCTGACAATGTTTAGTCTCTAACAACGTCCAATATGCTAGAATCCAGGACCAAGCACGAAAAACTATCGTAACGTAAACATATCGAGAGAACGAAGCGTTGCTATTGACTGGCTTCACACGCACACAGGTTCTCACTAGGCAGGCGGCCACACACAATACTCAGTGGGGTGAGCACGAACAACTATCGTATTCGTATCGTGAACGTAACGAGAGCACGGAGCATTGCGATTGGCCGCCTGCCAGAAGCCTGCCAATCGCAATGCTCCGTGCTATCGTTACGTTCACGATACGAATACGATAGTTGTTCATGCTCACCCCACTGTTCTCTCAATAAGGTTATGTTAAGATTACGATAGTTTTTCGTGCTCGGAGCACTGGATCCCTATTAGGCTTGGCTAGCCGCAACGTAACCGTACGTCCACATTAGCCAACACCATACGAATCAACCAAGAAAATTTAGCTAAACAATTTTGTTTTATACTTTTGGTGGCGAACTATTAGAAGTTTCCTATGCTAATGATGCCTGTAATACTCACATGACTAGTACTTTATTTCGCCAACTCTGTAGAAACCCAACATTATTTGAAATAGGGTAAATTAAATTCTGCAAAGTGATGAAGAAAAACAGTTCTATCTCATGTATTTCATTATTATTGAAAATATTTATGAGTACCATCAATGGTACTGTCTAATGGTACCACGGCAAACAAACGATGTAATGTACTGTTAGAGTTAAGGTGCGTACAGATCATGTATTGTAACATGTTGTATAACTTGTGTTATATAACACGTCCACATTATCTAACATTGTTTTATAACTTTGCAACATTGTACTAAATTCAGTGTCCACATTACTGAAACATGTTATATAACATGTTATGCTATATGATTTGTACGCACCTTTACATGTACGCTATTGCCATTCGGGGATTTCGACTCACACTAAATAGAGATAAGAGATATTATTTTGTAGACAGTCACTTACGGAGAACTAAAATTGGAAATCGTCCCTTAGCTTACAACACCACTCAAGTAGTAGCAGTTTTCACATTTTGATGGCATTGGATAGAGCTGCTCTTTCCGCCTCTAACCACTGGTGACATGATATAGATTTCAACCAATTAGAAGTCGTAATTCGCAAAATAGTGACGGCGCGTAAATCGACTCCTGTAAAATTAGAAAAAATGAGTTGTGTCGTGTTGTAAGCTAAGGGACGAATTGATTTCGTGCCTAGTTCCACATGTCCTAGGCGTTAGGCTTAGGTAGAACACTGTTATATAACATTCTAGAAGGTCGGAGACGTTGGGGCTGGCACGGCCGCGGGCCGCTTCGGGCCGCTGTCCCCTCGCCGGCAACTGGTCCAGCCGTGTTCAATGACGTGCGGGCGCGGCATACCTTCCCTGGCTTGTGCCGCCTGTCTGTGTTTGTACCACGCCGCCTGTGCCGGGTACGCGAATGCTGCTCACCCGCCGCCAGATCCTTTCCTTTGTAAGGTACGTCACATTGGTGTTGTTGTAACTTTGGAATAATTGTTATTGATGAGTGTGAAGTTCTTGAAATTTAGCCACCAGAACCATTTCAGGCCCAGTTACTTTTTGAAAAATTGACATTGATTTTAGTTCTATGAATTTAACCACCAACTTTTTTTTTGTTTAGCCTCAGTTACTTTTGAAAAAATTGTCATTGATGTCAATTCTATGAATTTAGCCACCAAAATTGAAAAAATGTCATTGATGTCAGTTCTATGAATTAGCCACCAAAATGTTTTTAGCCCCAGTTCATTTAGGATAATTTTTTTCATATTTTTATAATTTTTACGCATTTCTGTATTTCATAATATTTAGGTCATTGCGAAATTTAAAAAAAAAGAAACAAGAAAGCCTTTATTAAAAAATAGGTAGGTAAGGTATTTTTTATTTAATACTTTTTTCCCATACAGAATTGCCGCAAATCCACATCACCGCCTCTCGAACCGCCTCCATTGACACACAAATCCGGCGCAACCGTACCGGTGCCCGTGCCGGTGCCGGTACCTGTACCTGTACCCGTGCCAATCGTGACGCCAGTGCCGCGCCGAGTGCCCATACCCGTCCCCGTACCTGTGCCAGCCAAAGTGCCGAGGGACAAACGTGTACTGCTTAGAATGAAGGTACATAATATTCATACTATAGCAGAGCAACGTTGGCATAAATTAGTAAACCAACGTGAATCCACAATCACAAATAATTTAACTTATACTCTGTCCAAGCAATAAATTAACTTTTGACGTTCCATGTAGTTATGTCCTTATAAGTGACCTGTACGATTTTATACATTTTGAACACATTTTAGGTCCAAGCAATACAATTTTATATACATTTAAACTTTTAGTTACAAGTAGTACATTTTTGAACCAGGTTGCAGGCGGAACTCCCGACGGCGAGCGCGTATGGGCGGTATCGGACCAATCACAACCGCAGCCTCCGCCCCAGGCACTACCAAAACCAGTCCAGGCCATACAACCACAGCCCGTGCTCGCGCCGCAGTCGGCCCAGGCATTAGGCCGGGCGAGAGGCCCCAGGCCCGCCCTCCCGCAGTCCCTCGCCGTCATCAACGGGAGGAGGTTCATCGTCGTGCCTCGGCCTATGGTGCAACCACAGCCACAGTCAGTTGTATCGAATTGTTCAATTAGAGAGACTAAGTTAGTTCTGAATGTTAAGGTATGAGTTCGTGGCCGACCGCAGGCAACGGCAGCAGACGGCGTGTCGCCGCGACACTACTGGTTTCTATGTATTTCTGTGAAATTACCTTCTGTAGTTAGTGACGTCGTCGATCAGTATTTTATAGAAATACATAGAAATTAGTGTAGCGATAGCACGTCGCAACGACACGTCGTTTGCTGGTGCTGTATGCGGTCGGCTAGTGAGTGTTTTGGGTTCGATCCCTAACCCGTATTTGGTTTAATGCTTAATAGATATTAATCAAATATCTGTAAAGTATAGCTGAAGTTCAGCTGAGTTGGAGTAGCACTCCACAAGCTAGCTAACTTTTTAAATTTTGTGTTTAAAGTGTTGCAAGGTAAAATAAATAAAATATTCTATCTGTTTCTAAGCTCACTTGCAGAGCAAAATGATGAAACATGTACTCAAAGCTAGCTCTTCTTTTCTATCTAGAAATCAGAATCTTTCAGAAAGATACACAGAACAGCGTGCCGCCTCTACGGTCCTCACTTAATATAATGAATTATTTGATCCTTTGGCTTTAGTTTATCTAAAATTCTAAATTATATGTAGGAGATGAGCCTGGACTTCTAGCTTGGTAAGATGCAGTTAATTGTCTGACAGAATATACAGGATGTATTATTGAAACGGGTTATTAAGGGCAGGTACCTCAACTATAATGGTTACATCAAAAAGTTCTTAGGAGACTATCCCTAACTTTTTGAGATTTTCTGAAATGCATTCGCAGATTTTGATAAAATCGTAAAGTCAGCAAGAATATTGATTTTTTCTGTACCAGTCGATCCTAACTCATATGAGGATCAAAATACTCTATGAGACCACTATGGTACGATTTTGCCAAAATCTGTGAACGCAGAATATCTTGTATAATTTTTTTTTTTATCAAAAATATAAACATAGCTTTACCGGGAATGCCACGAGAAGTGATAACTTGAATAATTTATATTTGTATAAATATACGTACATACAGAGGTGTCGGTAACGGTAACAGTGTCGCGAATTCAATTGTTTTTTCCATTCCAAAACATTACTAACTGAAAAAATTACAATTTATGAAGTGAAAACTAATTTGGACGCAAGGAAGTTTTCATTCAAAAATTGTTAAATTTTTTTATTGTCAGTCTATAACGCCCTAAATTCTTTTCACAGATAAGGCGAGTCAGAATCTGGTCGGAATGAAGACAGAACGAGTCAAAACTATATAATCACAATTATCTATAGTGGACAGTATATTATCCTTAGTTTTAATTCTATATCACAAATCACCAAATAGAACTCATTGGCCGACAAAACTACGAAGTTAAACTCCATTGGTTAGGTACTTAACTAGAAGTTAACAATCTTGATGTGTATTTAAATATTTTTTTATTTAAAAACTCAGTTTGTTCATTTTTCCGAAAACTGATTTTGCTAACTACACCATAATCTTTTGTTTTTGTCACATTACTATCCGTCCCAAGGTGGCTTGGAAGAAATCGCTTCCAGCGATAAGGCCGCCCATTGTACATTAATGTATAATTGTTACCTGTTTGTCCTATTGTAAATCTATAGGTGTACAATAAAGAATTATCTATCTATAGGTGTACAATAAAGAATTATCTATCTATAAAACGTGACCTAGATAAAGCAGTAATTTATTTTGTAATAAGTGTTTGTAAGACAGGGTGTAAGACACATCAAGATACCTTTAGGTAAGTGCCTAACCAAATGGAATATAATCTGTACCACAGAATACAATGACAAGGGGAAGGCCATTAAAAGTGCCTTAAACCTTGTATTTTTTTAGTTTCGGATGAAAACTAGTGTAACGCCAAAATAAATATTCTAAGAAATTCTACACAGCGCTATCTAGACCCGAAGTAAGAATAGTTTATCTTGTTTTATGGGTTCTAGAATGCGGATAAATATAGTTTTTTTTAAATGGGGATTCTCCAAGAAGGGCATTAGAATGTTCTTCAGGGTCGGCAGCGCAGGTCTAACACCCCTGGTATTGCACACGTCTGTAGGTAGCCACTTTCCATCAGGTGGCACGTATCGGGAAGACGACATTTTTTTTATTATCGGAAAATGTATATTTTATAATAATATAATGAACTGCTACAGTGAAATATTCCTGTGAAAAATAATTTAAAGATATTTCAATTTCTTCAGCCGCCAAAACGTTCCATATAAAATAGTGCTTAGCAGTGACGTCACGAGCAGGTAGTGCGTAGTGCAAATGTATGAAGTGCAAGAGAAAATCGCATTTATCTCAGTCTGCATTGCGTTTACACCATGGATAGTATATAGGTAATGAAATTAACTTAAAATTTAATAAGAGTTTAAAATGTTATGAGTATAACTTTCCTTTGATTTTAAACTTGTCAATTTTAAAGTAATTCAAATATTATTAAAACCTATCGTAATAAGCTATATTATGCTTTGGATGCTTATCCCAAAGAAAGATACGCAACCTAGCAAGATGGACGAAAGACCAGAAAAAGGTTACTTGATATTAAAGTTCATTTATTTCATGATTAATATGAATAAAATACCAATTAAAAACATGACAATATCGTGAATGTAGGATTAGGCCAAGAATATTAATTTTATAAATAACAGATATGACCAAAAAATGGTTAAACGATTCGTAACCACCCTCATTTTTACAATTTTTCCATGACGCATATGTGCGTCATCGGTCTGGGTGAGGATTTTCATGACGCATTGTCGGAAGAACTTCATTAGCTTGATACAACAAAGTATTAGTATTTCAATGCAAAGCAAAATTGCTACATGAGTGATCAGTGCAAGATGGCCCTTGAAGAATTGTTGACAATCTACAATCTCCGAATAATTTTTCATAGAAATAATAAATCTGCCTCCTTATGCAGTACACCATTTGTATAATGATTTTATTCTCAGAAGGGCTGTGTTGCTGCCTTAGTAGATGCAGTCTTTATAAAATGGAATATACCATAAAATGTTATGATTAAACTATGCGACTAGTTTAAACAGAATATGAATGTAAAATGTTAATTTTAACCACCAAAATTTTTACCACCATTATACCTTTTTTATTACTATTAGTTCTGAAATACCACTATTATGCCTATGTAATTTTAGTTCGAACACTCAACTATTATGAAATCAGATTACTTTAATAAAGTAAATTTTAATGACAAAATTAAGAACAGTTATGCTATGACGATCCTGAAATCAGTTGAATCAGTCCATCTTAAAACGTAGAATTGGCAGCTCATAAAATGGAGGTCAATTATCCAATAATATCGGATGAGCCGTTAGTAATTCTTCCTGCTCCGCAACCAGAATATAGCGACAGTTAGTTCCTTTTTGTAGTGAGATGATACATACTTGTTTTAACTATTTCAATAAAATACATTCATCGATTTGTTATTATCATGTCTTTTCAGCTTATGTTCATATAACCGCAAATGATTGACGTGTACTAGTTATAATTCGTTGGCTTACCTAAAGGCCCAGTGTATCTTTTTTACTTTATAAATTCTTTTGTAATTGTAAATTTAAATCCAATAGAATCTAAACTTGTTATAGTACAGCCATTATCATTTGAATCGTATGGTCGAAACCACTATCCGTCTCGCTCGCTCTAGATATTCGTCCGTGGCCAAACGACTCAAATGCGAACGGCTGCACTATAGTAATTTATGTTTAAGTCAAAGTTTGTAACGTTAAAACTTTTTAAACAATATGTTTAGTGTAGAGTTGGTAGTATATTTATATTGTCCTTCGCTGTTTTTGTTATTCAGTGACGTTTTTTTATATTGTACCCATTAATTAAAATATATTATTGTGTAGTCTGTAATATTTTTTTATTAACTTTTACGTCTTTCTGCCGCAAAATTCTGTAAAAATACGAGCCGCTTTTTACTATTATCTAATATGATAGTTTGAAAATATATAATAGTCTTCTTCTTATAATATATAATAGTGGCATAGTATGTATGCCAATTCATATTCATGTGAAACAAATTCAAAGTGTACAGAAAATCTAAAAGTTAATCACTGTCGACCCAACAGAGCCGTGTGGTAAATATGAATCTTTTTTAATTAATCATCTTTATTTCAGCGTTATTTCTACTCTTTCTAATTTATAAGGGAATGTATCAAACGTAAACAGTGCGAAATAAATATTTTTTAATCGTTTCTAAGTTTTAACATTTACTGTTCCAATTACATCATAAAGAGGTATGTAGTTTTTGCAAACTTCTTCAACTAATATGTTAACGTCAATGACTCCTACGTATATTGACTAGATAAGCTGTTTAGAACAAAAAATTGTGTCGCGGCTCTGGCGGCTCAGATTAGAAAATCGTACCTGGAAAGTTGTAGCGTGCTTTTTTGTACTGTCATTTGTATGATAGTTTAGTTTTTCACGATACTAATTCATTGTTCCGTACAGCTAGTCTGGCAGTATACTTGGTAGTTATTGGTTTAACCCTTAAGCTATAGGTGGGATGTTGTTCCGTAGTGAGCTGACGAGGCGCGGGCGAGTAGCGAACGGCGCGTCCCCGCCGCCCGCACTCGCGGCCGCCATGTCGCCTAGACGGCGCGGGCGGCCAAAGGCCGACGAGGTGGACCACTTCACTGCCTTCTACAACAAGGCGCAGGAGAGCAACGAGTGCTACAACGTGGTGGTGCAGGTTCGTGTCACTAACTATTAAGTTAAATTAATTAAGTGACAAAAGTTTAATAATGAATTGGTTTGTTCTAGATATTCCAGTACTTAGGCATGCGAGACTTAGCACACTGCGCACGAGTTTGTCGACTCTGGAAACAATTGGCCGCCACGCCTGCGCTCTGGAGACACGTGAGGATGAAGAATTCACACGTACGTTACTCTCTCTCTCTCTCTCTCTCTCTCTCTCTCTCTCTCTCTCTCTCTCTCTCTCTCTCTCTCTCTCTCTATAATACTAAACTTTTTCGATAAATAACCGTGTGGATGGTGGTGCAGGTGAGCGACTGGGGCGGGCTGTGCGCGGCGCTAAAGCGGCACGGCACCAAGCGGCTGGACCTGCGCAAGATGCTGCTGCCGCAGAACGACACGGTGTTCTGGGAGCAGTTCGCGACGCACATCGGCGACGTGGAGTCGCTGGAGCGCGTGGAGATGTGCCGCTGCCCGGCGCGCGCCGTGGAGGCGCTGTGCCGCGCGCTGCCCGGCCTGCGCGCGCTGTCGGCGCTGGCCATCCGCGACGCGTGGCTCGACCCGGCGCCGCTGGGCGCGCTGCCGCTGCTGCACGAGCTGCGCCTCAAGTCCATGGCGGGGCTGTCGCTGACGCGCGACCTGCGCGGGCTGGCGGCGCTGACGCGCCTGCAGCACCTGTCGCTGACGTCCATCAAGGAGCTGGGCTGGTGCCTGTGCGACGTGCTGGGCTCGCTGCCGGCGCTGGAGTCGCTGGAGCTGGGCGAGTGCACGTTCCGCGCCGAGTTCGCGGGCGTGCTGGCGCGGCTCGCGCGCCTGCGCCGCCTGCGCCTGGAGCGCGGCACGCCGCACTGCGCCGCGCCCGACATCCTGCGCGCGCTGTCCGCGCTGCCGCTGCTCACGCGCCTGGAGCTCGTCAACATCGACGTGAAGCCGGGCTTCGACGACGCGCTGGCCGCCTGCACCAACGTGCAGCGCCTGCTCATCATCCCCACGTACGTGTCGCAGTCGGCCACCACCAACCGCCAGGTGCTGTCGGGCGTGCTGCGGCTCAAGGACTCGCTGACGCACCTCATGTGGGGCGTGACCATCGAGCTGCTGCGCGTGACGGAGCTGTTCATCGACCAGTGCGAGCAGGCGGGCGAGGCCAAGCGGCGCGACGTGGGCGAGTGCATCCCGGTGCTGAAGCCGGTGCCGGGCTGCCGCCTGCCGGACGAGGCGGCGCACGTGGCGGGCCCGCCGCAGGTGGAGATCCTGCCGCTGCCGACGCTGCAGCGCCTGCTGTCGGCGCAGCTGCCCGCCACCAAGCTCAAGCTGCTGCGCATCCCCTTCCACGCCACGTGGCGCCAGTCGCTCGCCGACTTCCAGTAGCCCGCGCCCGCGCCGCCCGCCGCCCCCGCCTCTGCCCGCGCCCGCCCCAGGCTCGTCGTGTGGCTGCCGCGCGACTGGCGCCACATCGAGCCGTTTCTGGAAGCGCTGTAAGAACTCTTGTGAAATCATACGTAGTGACACGAAGCAATAGATCGCCTTCTGATTTTACTTCAACGTAGTCGTCTCGAAATACCTACAGAAACTTTTTGTGTCCTGAAACCATGTATCTACTGCTACCGATATAAAAACTAAAACGCATTTTCATGATTTGATATTTATTTTGCATTTCATATTGTTACATTGCATACCGTTAACTAATTTAGTTATTAATATGAATATCAAGAATGTATGTTTTAAATATTTGTATACCCTAATATCACGTCTAATCAGTTACATATCGCACCACAAACTTTAGATACACGGTTTGACGACCCCAAGTCTTACTCTTTTTCTATCCTAAAATGCATGTAATATTTAAACTACGATTAATTTGATCAGAGTTAGCGGGTATTCTAGAAACAGTGAATACCACAAGCAAATATACAATGATGTACATATAGGTGTAGGGGCCCTCGGCGCGCGTGTGTAGCTATAGTCTACACTGTTCAATACATATGATATATTATATATATTTTGTTCTAATGCAGTGTAAGCTTTATATCGTGTTGTTCCTTGAAATTAACGACTATGTATCTAGAATGCTCCTGTGGGGATTATTTTTACTAAAAGTTCGCGAACTTCGACGACTTCTTATAAATTTATGACTCAATTGTTTACCGTTTCATAATTGTTACGTTATGTATTACTAACGGTTACGTTATTCACGTTATTCGTTGATTGAATGTTGATTGTTACGATAACGTTATTCATTCATGCTTCGAATGTTATTGGCACAAATCTAATTACAAAGCTGGGTTTCCACTGCAAGCGGAACAGAGGACTCCCTACGCCCTAGCGCACATTTTGTGTATCCTATTTGTATAGTACATTACTTTGTATGTACATTTTTGTACATATTCAATGAGAAACAGGCGTATTTCTAAAGCAATACTATATACATATCGTAAAATTTATTATTAATGTCTTTCGTTGTTGTATCGTTGCATCACATGAGAAATCTTGCGAAGAAGCGATTGCCACCTTCATTTTTATAAATTACAAAGTTTGTTTGATGACGCACATGTGCGTCATGAGCCATTAAACGGTTAAGCCAAATTTTTTTTTTCAATGAGAATATATATTTGGCATACCATATTGTATCATTAATATTTGTGGTTTTTAAACTTGTTTTTATATATTTGACTTTTATTTTATATGAAAACCAATTGATCCAACTGGCAACCCTAAAAGTGTATCATCATCGGGTATAGTAGGCTTGATCTTGATCGACCGGCTATTGACAGTTGGGACTGACTTTTAACCCACTCTTCGGAGCACGTAAGCGCTCAGATGGAATACCACTAAGCGATCACCCATCCAAATGGTAACCGCGCCTAAGTGGCTTAACCCACTGATCGTTTACCGAACTGTGAGTGTACCTGTTTTTATCGTGCTCAAAATCCCCACGGTTCTCGCCCAGTGCAAATATTTGTATGCATGATTACATAATCATAAAAATGTATGTATGTTTGCATTAGTCTGGGTATGTCCGGGTTATCAAGAATATCTATTGCAGTCGTTATATAGGGGAAATGGGTGAAATGGTCCACACAGAAGTGCTGATCACTCGTTTGGTCAACAATTTCTCCACTAGAAGTAATTATAGAGTTTGTTGTAATCTATGTACATATGTGAAGGATACCTAGTATATAATCCGTCTATAATCTCGCCACAGGACATACTAGTAATACATTCACTTTGAAGGTACTACACGATTATAAAACTCACTCTGTGAACAAGAGTAAAGCCGACATATTCTGTATAATTACAAGATTATTAGTATTTATTTCAACGTTGAATGTTGACGGAGTCGGCTCACTGTTGTGAGCGGTACTGACCGTACACATAGATGTTTAACTAGGTTTGATAATGTTTAAGATGACTAGCTTACAAAATGTTTACTTAGGGAGGTCGTACACCAAACCGGCAAGCACAAATGCATCTATATTGGCCTATATTTACACCGCAAATGCTTCTCAACACAATAAAAGGTTGATGTAAATGGCATGTTGTGTAAAAGGGGATGAAAAAGTAAGAATAGGAAATGTTTTATCAAGTTGATACCAAAATCCTGCAATGTATAGATTAAATTGACCAAAATAGGGTAATTACCCTATTTAGGTCAATTTAGACTATACTTTGTCTGTTTGTATATCCTGAGTCAACGAATTCTTATCAATACTACTCAATGTCTTAATTTTTTCTCAAAAAATATGCATAGAAATTTCAAGTTTTCATTATTTAAAATTCCCAAAATAGGTCAAAATATAAACAATTGATATGAGGCAACATTTATAACAATTTACATTCCTTATTAAATTCCAAATCAATCTTATTATACACTGTACAGTGTACATGTGTAAACGCAACGTGGACTGAGATAAGTGCTATATTCTCTTGCACTCCATACATTTGCACTACGCGCTAACACATTGTGACGTCACCACGTGCCACGATTTTGTATGATGCGTTTTCAGGCGGCAAGAGAAAACGAATTTCAAAAATCAAATATCTTTAAAACTATTTGTCATAAGAATATTTCACTTTGACAGTTCTTTATATTATTGTAAAATGTACAGTTTGCTAATTAAAATAATGGAACACAATCCTATTGCCATGAAAGAACGAACACTAATAAATTATAACTGCGGCCGGTGGAGATGGCTTACCCACACCGCGGGTTCCACGCTTCCCGTCAGTCACAGGCAGCCACTTGGAAGAATTTACGGCAAAAATATAGATGCATTAGCTTTCTGTTTGCTGCCTCCTGCTTTGGTGTGTAGCCCCCCTTACATTTAATTGCCAAATACAATTGTTTAGTAGATGCAATTGACAAATGGCTCACCACTTGAACGCGCCTTAAGATGCAATAACATGAAAAGTAACGTATAATATATATGTGTGTCGCTGTATCGTCTGATGTTTTGTATAGGTTTTTGGTACAGATTAAATATATTTTTATAATAACAAGAGTGTGGCAGTAATTCAGCTCCGAAGTAACGCCATTGGACAGTCGGTGATGTGTATATTGAATTCAATGAAGTACTAAATATATATTATCATTCGAGTTATTAGTTTTATTATAAACAGATTTATTATAATAAAAAAAAAATGTTTTAAATTTAAGGACTTGTAAATATTTTATAAGATAGATTAGTTATATCAGTGCCTATGATTATTGATTTCTGTTTGTGATCTACCGGAGACGTGGTTGTCGACAACAGTTATTGCCTCAAGACTAAAAGAATAACATAGACGGAACGCAGAGAACTAACGATCAAAACCACCTAAAGTAATACTTAAGTGGTACCATTTTGCTCGCACTCATGCGTGCACACATAGAGTGCGAGCGAGGCTACTAACTACTTTAGTATTACTTTATGCCGCTTCACACGCTAGTTCCATGCGTTCCGTCTATGTTATTTTCTTAGTGTGAGGTTATTGCATGTATTTCTTAGTAGTAAACACGATGATCGCGCATCTAATACTGCCCAAAGCGAACATTTTAAATTATTGCACATTCATATAGAAAAGGACAAAAATTGGTTTAAAAACAAAATTTATTATACTCAATAAAGTAATCTAAAGTGAATGTGGAATGAGTGAAATATATTGTGAATCTATTAAGAATAAAGACTGAATCAGAAATAAGGCTATGTTTAAGAATTATTGTAAATTATTATAAATGGCAAGAATAAAAAAGGGAATTTATTATCAGTCTTGTTCTTTACCGGGGCAGTGTTATATGTGCTTACATCTTGACACTGTTTGAGCGAGACGATATTGTAACACTTACAAAAAGTGTTACAATTTCATCTTCTTACCTCTCGTTTTCATCAAGAGTTGTAAACTTGTTTGATACAAAACTCGTCGAAGACTTGTAGAAGACCTTGTTGAAGATTTGTCAAAACATAATAACTTGTTATGATACATGTTTTGAGATTATACAACAATGTTAACGGGAAACGGGAATTAACGCGATCATGGTATAGGTACATACATACCTTTGATTTGCCTGACTGAATTCCCGTTAACATTATTGTATATCATGAAAATCGAGAGTTTAAAAGTATGTATTGAGACTGACTCAAACACTTTTTCGACAAGTTGTTGACAAGTTTAAAACACTGTTCACACTGAAGCCTGTGACATTACAACTTGTAAAATACATATTTGAAACTTAGGTGTAAACGAGGGGTTACAAACCGTTGGTTTTTTCTTTATTATAAATATATACTTACTAAATAATTAGTAGTAAAATTATGTGGCAATGTATGATTATATTTTTTTTTTAACTTGTACAGATAAGTACAAGTGTTGTTGTGTGTCGCCTCGGTCGGACTGTCGTGAGCAGGGTGATACTAATGCTGTTTATAAGTAGACCACAAGACATGAAAATGTACCAATCGGCACACATTCTCGCCCCTTCTATTAAGGTACTTTTTGTGTAGTATTGTTTTTTTCTGGGGATATAAATATAAATTATTGTACATGTATCTGGTTTTCATTTTAGTTTAGGGTGAGTTGGCTGTTATCGAAGGCATAGAAATGATAAATGAGTATAGAATCTCCTTTGGTATCCACTCCCGGCCTATTACTTCCCGCCGTCGCTCTAAGGACACTTATCAGAAACTAGCTTTTGCCCGCGGCTTCGCCCGCGTGGATGTCGGTTATCGCGACCAAACATAACCTATGTCCTTTCCCAAGGTCTAATCTATCTCTGTACCAAATTTCATCAAAATCGGTTCAGTGGTTTAGGCGTGAAAGCGTAACAGACAGACAGAGTTACTTTCGCATTTATAATATTATTATGGGTACCTCTTATTTAATGAAATTTTGAAGCAATTATTATGCTAACTATTCAACGAGATGGAAAAAGTAAGGCGAGTCCCGTCTGAGTAGTTTCACTTTTTCCAATCTTAATTAATACCTCCTATATTTTGAATATAAGCAGATTTACATACTTATACTTTTACGTCTGTGAATCCCTGAAGGGGTAAGCATAGGTGTAATAATTAATTGAATTTGAGCTGGGGAAAAACTATTGAACTCTTGACATCGTTACCGAAGTATATCAAGTTTTGAATGCAGATTGATTAATTTTTAAAAATAAAGGAATGCTTCCTTTGAGTGCAATTTGCTCTGGGGTTAAGAGTACTTTCCATTTAGGTAGGACGCAAAAATCTGCCCTGTGAATGAGGATATCAGCCATCTAGCTCAGATCCAGGAGACTCAGTTGGCACCTTCCTGTCAGAAAGGGACTGTCGTGGGTTCGAATCCCGTCCCGGATATTGACTTATTGCAATAAAGGATAAACAAACAAACAAACGTCCCTTGTTTATTATTATATAGTTAAACTATAGCTTAGATGCGGCCTTGTATTTTAATCTTATACCAGAGGTTTCCCCTGGGCCTCAATCTGCTAAAGCAAAACCAATCATACCACGAACACTGTAAAAAATCCATTTAATTTTAGTCTTTAACTAGCCTTCCGCCCGCGTGCATCTCGGTTGACGCGACCTTGGCTCATATCTTCGGTTCTACTCCACCGATTACGATCAAACAAACGTAAGATTTTTAAGTCTGAGCAAGCCCTTTCTAACAAAAAAAACCGCATCAAATTCCGTCCAGTAGTTTTTGCGTCCATCGCGGACAAACAGACAGGAAATTTAAAAAAAATATTTTCGTGTTCAGTATCGTTAACATAACATAACCCAAGTATTTTTTTTTTAAATATATCCAATGTACAGACACGACCACTTTACAATTATATAATAGTATAGAAGTAATGCAATCAACGTCTAAAATTCAATGGTTCATTGCAGAGTGAATGAAAGAGTGTAATTAAACTTTTTTCATTTAATTCTGACTTTAAGACTATAGCAATAAAGTCTGAAATTTAATGCAATATTTTGCAGTATCTGTAGTGAGTGTGACAGTGGTTTTGCTTTAACATTGAGGGCCTGGTGTGTAGATAAGAACAGAACGGTCAATGAAGGAGAGTACGCACAAGTACTTGTGGTCGACAGCAAAAGAAATACGGTTGTACCTTTACATATATAACTTTATGAAAAAGTATAATATACTTATTAAGTAGTAGCTGTTGCCCGCGGCTCCGCCTGTGTGGACTATAACACAAATAATATGGCTTCTAAATACATAAAACTATTTTAACCGATTACATACATACTGACCTATTTAAAATGTGTAGGCAAGCTATGAGCAGTTTTCCAGTAGGTATAATAATCAGTTGGTTTTTAAGTCATCAGGAGATGGCGCTAGCATAGCTTTTGGTAATTTTAATGTACTCTGTGGTTTGTTAGTGGTATTTTCATTGTATCAGAAAAAATGACAGAATATTTAAGTAAAGTAAATCATTACAAAACCGAAGAACATTTTTTCCATAAATTACACTACTAGATGTGACACCACACTCTTCTTACCAAAAATGCCGGCTACGCCATCTAGCGCGTCTTTAGGAACCCTTTAAATACCTACTGGAAAACTGCTCATTGTTCTCAAGGCTGTGGGGATATTGTTCGTGTGTGATAATTTGCGGCAAGACTATAATTGAGACAACACCACTCTCTCAGTACAAAACAAATCTTAAGTTCTGGGGAGCTTCAGAGTATTTCTTTGTGTTCCTAAAATTTCTATATATCTACCTACTTATATACTACTAGACTCAGGTCTGCTTACTTCTTATTTTTTCACCTAGCCAAGAATATACCGTAACAAACGTGATCTACATACTTTTGAATATAAATATAGTTTAATATTACAAACTTATGTGATAGAGAATGTGAATAAGTAAAAAGAAGCGACATAATTGGGTAACACTATATTGAAACTTTATACAAATTAGGATATGTGAGGTGTAATCTTGTTTATGAGAAGTGTGTGTTCTCCAAACTATCAGTAGTCATTTTCTTCCATTATTTAAAATTTTATATATTAATAACCATTATATAGATATTTAATTATACCTACATATATACCTTCAACAAAACCTCCTTCTGTTACAGTCGGGTAAATAGCGAAGCTAGAAGTTTAGCCTTTGCGGGCCAGCCAGATTTATTACTGACATGAACCAATTCCTAACACAAGGTGTACCTATACCCCAGCGGTGAATAGGGTAGCCAGAGCTCACTGGAGAGTTCTTATGCTGTCAGTGGGAAGACCAAAGGCTTGTCCTGCTGGTCTTCTGCACTGACGGTGCAGAAACATTTTCTACAGGGCCAGCAGCATGAGTGTGTCCATAGGTACGGGAACCACAAGTGAGCCGTGTGCTTTGTCTGCCACTTGGTTGTATAAAAAAAGCTATTTAGCTTACCTGTATGGAAGAATACTACTAATTGCAGTTACTAGTAGGCTGCCTACATTTTTTAATCTAGCAAACTCAGTGGTGAATATCTATCAGCTTCCCAGTTTAGATTTTCTGGTAAACGAAAAAAGTGAAATGAGCTTCTTTTCCTAGGCATCTGAAACAACTAGCCTATCGGAATCTACTGTTGGACATAGGCTGCTCCCAATGTAGGTACGCCATAGCACTTATCCCGATCCTTTGCCTTCCGCATCCAGACTTTACTGACTTTAGATATTACTGTCATGCCATTAAAGTCTTGAAAAGACTTGTGAGTGTACGAGCATATGTCCGGGCCAAGCACAGTTTTTCACACTAGGTATATAATTAAATTAATTGGGAAAGTTACATATTATGACATTGTTAATTGTGTAGAGAATTGAAAATAAATAATATACCTATATTGGACTATATTTACATTTCATTAAATATATTTTGTATTATAAACGTAGCCAAATTGTTTTAGACCTAAGTGTGCGCATCTGTTGTTTATTTTCGACGTTTTTTGTGTATTGTGAATGTATTTACATACTAACATTTAACACTAAATCCCTAAAATAATACCACATAATATTCGTTAGACATTAATTTTACTAAATATCATTAGTTATCAGCAACAGGTGTCCAATTCCTTTTCCGTTTACATTATAAGAAAGTGTATTTCAACTGCATTTTGTTGCTCCTTTTTATTCCAGTCTTCCCTTCAGCTGTGTCCACGCAATAGGAAATAGTAGGCATTATATTTATATTTTATAAGAAATGGATAAGCTAAATATTCCTCATCATCAGTGTGGTACGATATAGGTACGAACTCAGACTAAAGAATGAACACCGAACGTATAGAACTAGAGAGTGAAGCCGCATGTAACACTAAAGTAGTACAATTACCTACGCTCGCACTCGTTCGTGCACGCAAAGAGTGTATTGCTGATAATATTCATACAACATAGTATATGTAACTAACTACTTATTACTTATCGAGTCCGTGCATTCTGGCGTGAACATACCCCTAACACTTAGCAGCTCTCAGCCACTGGGACCAGCTGTGCAATTCCCCTCCGGACACTAGGATCCCATGATGCCGCTCCCATAGGATCCACAAATAATTTTTTCGCCTCTTAACTCCCATGGGATCCTAAAATGATATTTTAATCCTCTTGCTTACATAGACTTCAATGATATGAAGATGATAAAAGAATTGTGGCAATATGTGCCGTTTTACCACTGGTCCCAAAAGATTTTTTAGACAGTGTCTCTAAGCATAGGCAGAGCGTCGACCACAGCGCTGTGACCTGCGTGGTGCGGTCGCAGCTTGAAATATTGGATAGGGTCCCTTTTTTTTAAGTGCGGAAATTCCTTCAGAAAATACCTTTTTAGAAAACTTCAATTAGTCGTGCACGGTTTTGGGGGGTCAATCCCCTATGACCATCCTCGGCCCACGCATGGCGACAGCCTTGATGGACATTTTCATTGGTCGGACTGGGTGACGTCAATGGAGATCGATCAATGACAATTTATATAAAGGCTGTCGCAGCGCTGTGCTTGACGCTGTTTGCTTAGAAAGTTACACAGCTATAGATGTGGACTACCACCAATTCCAGAAGGCTGCATACTCAGACTAAAAGAATAATATAGACGGAACGTATAGAACCAGCGTGTGAAGCCACATAAAGTGATACTAAAGTAGCACCATTTCGCTCGCACTCGTGCGTGCACACAAAGAGTGCGAGTGAGATGGTGCTACTTTAGTATCACTTTATGTGGCTTCACACGCTGGTTCTATACGTTCCGTCTATATTATTCTTTTAGTCTGAGGCTGCATATTGTTCAAAGAGTTAACATTAGCTCCGACCGAGTTGTTGTTGTGTGATGATTGTACAGTCAGCCCCATGACTCTTGTCTTGTTATAAAGCAAAGCTTTTTTAGTATAATTTTGTAACGTATTGTGAAGTTCATTATCCTGACATTTGAATGTATAAATTGTACATTATTTACACTTTGGTTACAAATGTTGATGCATGCGTGCAGTACATTTGATAGCTGTCGTGTATCTCGATGGAGCGAGAGTGACTAACGATCTATTGTATAATTAGGTTAATATAGTAAAAAATGGGCCACTTGTGAATAAATTGTTGCCGATAAGAAGTACTGTTTTATTTATAACTCCCAAGTTCCTTATCATTCTCCCTTTTTTTTTCAGTTGGGGTCGGTGTCCCAGATTAAGGCACGTATTCTAGAAAGACACTCAGTCCTGAATTTCAATTTATTTAACAAACATTGTATAGACCGATTATCTATCCAACTGTCTATAAATATATCGATATTTGGCCTAACTGTGATGCGACTGAATTTAGATATTTTCCGTGAAGCGACTGACAAACATTAACTCGTTATGACTATATACTACACGAATGTATACTTTTCCAAACATTTCGACTACTTTATAGCATAGTCACAGGTAAACAAAAGATGGTGGTCGTCTCATGTACTAGACATTATTAAGCGTCAGTATCACGAATTTCACGATGTCTAAATGTAATAAAAGATAAATAAAAATCCTCACACACATAATAAAGGCACATTTATTTATTTTTCCTCCTCGCACCACTCTGCTTCCCCGCCTGAGGCTGGCCAAACGCTTTTCCTTGCTTTCCTTTCCCCGGTTTCCCTCCCATACTTTTGCCCGGCTTTCCCCCGAAACTTTTACCCGGTTTTCCCCCGACATTTTTGCCCGGTTTTCCCCCAAAACTTTTACCCTGTCTGCCCGATTTTTGCCCGGGTTTTTCGCCCATTCCTTTCTCCTTCTGTGCTTTGTTCGCATCGTATCTGAGTCTCTTGGTAGCCAATCGCGACGTGTCCGTGAGGTCGTTAGCGAAGTTACTTTGTTTTTTCTTCTTAGATTTGTTTTGTTTGTTGGCGTTGAACCGAGGTCTGTCGTCGTCGTCTTCCACTGCGCGGATCCTGCGTTGCTTCTTCGTACGTTTAGCCATACGGGATTGTAGCAGGGCCACCTGGGGAATGTTGAATATTTTTTAAATCTATACTATTACTACCTGACCCGGCGAACTTCGTGTCGCCATATTTTTTCAACCCGCGTGAATTTTTGATCCCGTTCGCGCTGTACCTATTTTCTCATCTTTAAACCTGCTCTGGACATCCACGAATATTTCAAGACTAAAATTAGCCAAATCGGTTCAGCCGTTCTTGAGTTATAAACTAACAACGAAAAGTGGCATTGATTTTTATATATGTAGATAAAGTTGTACAGTAGGTAGTCGTTTAACTGTATGTTGGAGATATTATTAACCGACTTCAAAAAAGGAGAACTTATACAAATATACTTGGGTTGTGTACATAAAATTACCGACCACTTTAGTTCTAGGCTGTGTTATAGGTATTTATTTTCAAATTCTTGTTAAATTCTTACGTATATTTGAGCGCAATCGGAGATAAGACCAAATAAGCGATAACTGACATCCACGCAGGCGGAGTCACCGGCATAAGCTAGTACTCATATTAAACAACTCTTCTTTTAGTTTTGTAACATAAGGCCGCCCATTGTTTTGTGCGGGAAATCTTCTACCCAAAATCGTGCAAAAATACTTACAATTTGCACAATGTGTGGGCACCTGCATGCATAAAGGCGGCCACTCACTAACAGTCCGCCTGCAGTTTCTGTTCGTATCGGGCGGCCTGCTGCTAATATTAGCCGTCAGTCCAAAATCGTATACGAAACTGTGTGTGGGCTATTGCGATGAACTGACAGACTGATATCATCCGGTTGTCGTTCGATAAACTGTTAGTGGGTGGCCGCCTTAACACGCAAGAGGGAGAGAACTATAAAGAACCAATCGAGAAGATAGGTATAATAAGATTGTAAGAAGTAAGTAATGCCTACCTTCTCCATCTCTCGGTTGACTCTCTCCTCGGGTGTGTCCTTAGGTTTGTGTTTGTTGGGCTTCTTCTTTTTCTTGCTCTTCTCATCTCCGGAGTCATCATCTTCATGCTTACGCTTTTTGCCTTTACCAGCTTGCTTTTTCCCTGTCGACAAAGTACTTTAATTTAGACAACTTGACTAGTAAAACTCCATGTTTTGCTGAGTCAGAGGCACCCTTTCCAAGCCTGACCTGTAGGCACATGCTGTAAGAACATTTCGAACGATCGAACGAACTCGAAAGCTGAATCTGCAGTGATATTTCAATATCGCATGCTGTTTTGGTGATGTCACGTTGTCGAACACGTAAACATATACATCACCCTCATGCTCAAGAACGTGACGATACATAATTTACAGCAAGCAAAATGGAAATATCGCCGCGGATTGAGCTGTCGAGTTCGTTCGATCGTTCAAAATGTTCTTACAGCATGTGCCTACTGGCTCTTACGGCTTAACTTTGCAATATGTTATTCTACTTGGCGGTACACGCACAATGGCCCAAAAAGAGGCTAAGTCCGGACAAAAGAGTCCTCCTCCCAGATTTTTAACTCGGTTATCGCTTAGCCTGAGCCCATCGGTAGAAAGATTTAGCTAGCAAGGGAGGGATTGCACATAACAGCTTAGACAAACAATTCAATTGTAAGGATGGTCTCTCACCTTTATCCGGGTGTAAATCCAGCGCCAGCCTCTCCTTCTCCTCTCTCTTCTCCTTGGGCGTCTGGAACCAGTCCCTCTGTCTCTGCAGCTGTATCTTCGGCCCCTGCTGTGGTCCATCCTCTTCTTGCTTGATGGCTCCCTCAAGCTTCGCCGTCTGCCTCTCCATCTTATTCATCTGCTTCTCCGCGTATTCCTCATCGAGGATTGCGGCTGGGTAAAGGATTTAATAAGTTAGAAATGTCTAGAGATGCTTAAGAGAATCACGCTTAGAAGAATGAAATAAATTACGGATCACTAGTTCTAGGACGTGTCAATCGATAAATTTCCAAGTAAATATTGATATTTTACTTGGAAATTAAAAAAAGTATTAGTAAACAAAATAACTACATGATATATACATACTAGCTGACCCAGCGAACTTTGTACCGCTATATTTTCCGCCCGCGTGGTATTATCTCTAAATTTATCAGTGTTTCTTTACAATATTATGCATGCAAGTGGAAGGTTTATATGTATAATATAAACCTTCCACTTGAATCACTCTATCTATTAAAAAAACCGCTTCAAAATTCGTTGCGTAGTTTTGAAGATTTAAGCATACATAGGGACGGACAGACAGCGACAGCGACTTTGTTTTATAATATGTAGTGAAGTGATAGAGTTTTACTACAATGTATATCTACTTTGCAAACTAGAAAACTGTAGTTGCAAAAAGCAAGTTAAAATATGCCTACTGCACGCGAATGTACAGGTGATGAATGAAGTGGTCAATATACCTTAGTAGTAATTTTGCGATGAAGTTATTTTGATATAAGGACAATCAAAGACCTAGGCAAAATGATATCTAGCAGTCTTTCAGCTAATTAGGCATTCTGATATGTAGACAACATAGGACCAAAGTCATTATGCTATCTTGACAACCTAAGACCCACCCTTCGCCTGTAAATCCCCAAAGGGGTAGGCAAAGGTGACTTAACACACACATTTCGCCAACTATGATTTTTGGTCACGAGTAATAGGAGGCGAGCCTATTGCCGTTTAGCGGGCACTTAGTCATGAGCTGTATGTTTACTATCGGATGGAGAACAGTCCTATCCCTTAGTCGCCTTTTACGACACCCACAAGGAGAGATGGGGTGGCCCTATTTTACTCCACCGGGAACCAACACGGCCATTACTTATTTCAAACATAACATAAACTCACGCCTATATCCCCAAAGGGGTAGGCAGAGGTGCTAGCACCCACATTTCGCCGTTTATGTTTAGATCCCAATGTAATAAGTGGCGAGCCTATTGCTATTAACCGGGCACTTATAAACCTGCGATAAATACACACAGAACTTCGAAAAGCATCGAAAAGTCTATGGTGTGTGCCATGGTACAACTTGGGATCGAACCCGAGACCTCGTCTCAGCAGTCCATTACCCATA
Organism: Eilema depressum; assembly: GCA_914767945.1. Taxonomy (NCBI): domain Eukaryota; kingdom Metazoa; phylum Arthropoda; class Insecta; order Lepidoptera; family Erebidae; genus Eilema; species Eilema depressum. The sequence goes on from OU612035.1 coordinate 12,210,212, forward strand.
CCACTAGGCTACCTTACTTATTAGTGAATGGTAATCACAAAAGCTATGAGTTTACACCGCGGTAGATGAAAAAAGATACGTACCTATCTCGGGCTCGAGGCGCGCCAGCCTGGCCTGGTACTTGGCCACGATGTCGGGCGGCACCTGGCGGCTCTTGACGGCTCTCTTGGCGCGCTTGACGATGGCCTTCACCAGGCCGCGCTCCGCCTCGCCCGCCAGAGACACTGATACTCCCGCTCGACCCGCGCGAGCTGTACGACCCACCTACGTACGGACAGACAGCATTGTACAGTGGGGTTATGTATAAATATAGTAGTTTATGAAACTGCTGCATTATTTGCAGGTTGAGATACTACTTTATCTATTAATTAGCTTTTGTTCGCGACTCGTGTGGATGTCGGTTATCGCGACCAAACATAGCCTATGTCCTTTCTCAAGGTCTAAACTACCCCTATACCAAATTTCATCAAAATTGGTTCACCTGTTTAGCCGTGAAAGCGTAACAGACAGACAGAGTTACTTTCGCATTTATTATATTAGTATGGAGTATGGACATGGATGTGGATATGGATATAACTTGCGAAAAATTACAAAGCTTGAGCGTCAAACCATTTGCTGATCGCAAATGCGTGTTGCGCCGCGTCCGCGTTATTTACAGAAAAAATGAATTGGAACCTTCTTGTATACAGCTAAAGTTGTATCGTAATGGAAAAAAGTTACATTATAACGATACAGTTGGCCATAGAAGAGCTGTATCTATACAGTACTAGCTGTCCCGGCGAACTTCGTACCGCCATATTTTTCCCGTTCCCGCTGCACCTATTTTCTCATCCTTTAAACCTTCCCTGGACACCCACGAATATTTCAAGATTAAAATTAGCCAAATCGGGTCAGCCGTTCTTGAGTTATAAACTAACAACGAAAAGTGGCATTGATTTTTATATATTAGAAGATGGTCTAAGCAAATAGTATACGTACCCGATGGATGTAGTGCTCGAGCGTGGCCGGCAGCGTGAAGTTGAGCACGGTGTTGACGCCGGGGATGTCCAGGCCACGCGCGGCCACGTCCGTGGCCACTAACACGTCCACTTGCTCCTCCTTGAAACGCTTCAGAGAATCCAACCGCTGCGGCTGGTTCAGCGCACCGTGCAGTTCTGCCACCTACAGCACGAGTTTGTTTTATTTAGTTATATTGCAAATGTAAGAAGACGGGTAAGACTAGGATTATTATTTGATTGCATGTTATTACAACAACCTCGGGAAAATCTTGAAGCTAAGGGTGCTGATATAATAGTAGATTACCCAACAAGTGAAAAAAAGGTGAATTCTTTTCGAGGCACCAAGTTGTATCCAGAGAGGAGCGAAGGTTTCTCCGGTAGAATCCCGAGCGTAACGAGGGGTTCTAGATAGAAACCTGAGTGGATCGAGGGATACAAGAGCCGAGATGAATTCTTTTTTCACGTGTTAGGTACTCAACTTTTCACCATTGACTACGAGAAAACGATTACTCTGTGATTATGAATTACATTTTGTTATGGATAGTATACAAAAGAAACAGCAAATTATTATCAGTAATAAAAGAGACTATCAGTAATAAAAGACTCAGGAGTCTTTTCGCGTTCGAGAATATGAGTTTTATTTTCATCACTAGAAGGAAAAAGATTTCATCACTAGATAGAAAAGTTTCTGTTGAACTTTTACAAGGAAAATTACACAGAAAATGGCGGCATTTTCTTTTTCTTAATTCCAACTAAGCCACATTGCATCCAGCCAGTTATTAAATTTAGGTGACTTTTAGTACGTTTTTATAGTGAGAGTGTGCAACCTCTTTGCATGTTTCACTAGAATCCGTACATTCGCGCATGTTCCTAATTCAACTTTTTGAGCACATTTTAAGTCCAGTCCAATCTATGTCCCCAGTAATTCAAACAATTTGCATTCGATTTCTATTCAACACGAGTAACACACGAGTTTCAAACTCAAATCATTGTTCCGCCCGCTAAAAAGCTCTAAACAGAAAAGAGCTATTTTGCTCCCACTTATAGAGGAACAAAGTGACACTTTTCGAATAGAAGGGATGAAGAGAGCTATTTTGCTGACGTGATATCCACAAAGCTCCAGTAGGCTACGTACCTTGACGCCGAGCAGGCCTAGCGCGACGTGCAGGCGGTGCGCCTGCTTCTTGGTCTGCACGAACACCACGGCGCGGTCGCGGAACGTGCGGCACACCAGCGCCGCTAGGATCGCCTCGCGGTCGCACTCGCGCTCGCGACGGATCCTACAGGAAGCATTGATATAACGTAAACTATTGTAGCATCATTAAGGTAGGTCTACGCTAGGCGAGCCGAGCACGAGCGGAGCACGAGCCTATGCTAGCATTGTATCGGAATTGCAGTTTTAGATTGCAGTTTTAGTCAAAAAAATGTGATGTTGAGGCAGTAGATAGCTGCTTCAGGTACCTCGCTGCCTCAGCTGCCTCGTTGGAGGTTCGTACGTCGGTCCACACTACACGAATTTTGACTCGGCTCGTGCTCCGCTTGTGCTCGGCTCGTCTAGCATATACCCACCTTTAGAATACTATACTGGCGCCCCCGCCGGGTCCAGATAAAAGGGGTAGGCCCAAGAAGTCCTGGCTTGACGTCGTGGAGGGTGACATGCGTGCAAATGATCTCACTACTATGGAAGCCCAAGATCGTGCGAAGTGGAGGAGGAAGAGCCGGAAGGCGGATCCTGAGCTCCGAGGTCATCTTGACCACGGGTGCAATCAGGAAAATGCGTCTCCATGAAGATGATAAAATGTTTTGTCCTAAAATGTTTTGGCATAATTACCTATACTTGGGATAATTTTACTATGTAATTATGCCAAAAGATCATTAGTCTAATTTACCATTGCCAAAATAGGTTATGGTTATTTTTTTTATGCAAATGGATAGTGAACCAATGAAAATATGTTGTTTAAAGTCTATATGAATAGTTTAAAATTTAATGCAATTTTTAGCAGTGTCAGTAATATTACAGTGGCTAACAATTAGCATCGGGGTCATAGTGTCCCTCAGTCCTGAGACCTTTAGTTTATCATAATTATGTATATTACTATTTTCTGTCTCTCTTTCTCTCATAGCCAGTTATCACGAAGCTAATGAAACTTTTCTTCAGTCGTGTGGTCTAAAAGACACTAGTTTTGAACTATTATTTATTTATTTATATCTCCTCCAAAATCGACTTCAAAGATTCTGTAACATACAGAGTGTATTAAAAAGCACTACTCATTGTACCTACCTCACAAACTCCTGCCTAAGATTGAAGGCGACATCCTTATTCGAGTCTACGAACAGCTTGACAGGTTTCTTCAGCGACACAGCCGCCAGGTCCTTGACCTCCTCGCTCATGGTGGCCGAGAACAACATGGTTTGGCGTTTATGGGAGCACTGGCGGATGATCTCCTTCATCTGTTCTGCGAAGTACTCGTCTAACATCCTGGGGAGGAGGAACTGGTTAGATGGCATGGACATTTTTCACGTATGGAAACGGGTATCAAATTGCCGGGGCCAGGGGTGGAAAATAGTAAAGATTTTTTTTTTATACAACTTAGGTCGCAGACAAGCACACGGCTCTCCTGATGGTAAGACCAAGGCGAGTGCAGCACCAGGGGAGTCAAATTCGTGCTTTCGTACCTGTAAGAACAGAGAGATTCTGTGCCGTCAGCGCAAAAGATAAGTAGGTCAAAGCTGCAAACGCCAGTGGTTGTCTTATTGAACTTAAACAGAACACCGTCTCGGGTAATTCTATGCCAGGGTACAAGGTACCCCAATAAGGACATTTTCTCACACCCTGGCTGACCCTTAGCCATTTACGGCTTTTAATTAGACCCTATTTTTTTTCGTGCGGAAACCTTCTGAGGGGGCCTTCACCCTGTCCTCCGACAGGGGAGGTTATATCGAACTCGAACCGACTAAAACCGCAACTCAACCTTGGGTCTTCAGGGGTATGAGATTTCATAAATATCTCTCGCACACCAACTGATCCAAGGCCAACTCAGATTTCGAAATGACCCCCTCAGGTGTGGAAACCACGATGGCCCAAAAAAGACAAAAAAAAAAACACATTTCGCTAATTAAATTATTTTTTAATAAATAGAGTATCCGTCTTACCTGTCAGCCTCGTCGAGTACCAAAACCTCGATGGAGTGCAGGCCAAAAGAGGGCGTGTTCCTAATGTGGTCGATCAGACGGCCCGGCGTCGCTATCACGATATCCGGGTTACGTCGGAGGACTGTTTCCTATACAAAACGAGTGGGCAGAGGTGTAATAACATTCATATTTTGCAACTTTTTTATTTATTTTGTGAATAAATAAAAAAGTTCTGTTTATAAAGTAGGCGGGACCCTGACTCCGAGCTGAAGGCCTCGGATGCGTCGGGGCTAACGGAAAGATGGTGATGATACTGATGAGAAGGTTAGCGTAAATTGTCAACTTTTTTCAAACTCCAAAGTGTCATTTAAGGTCCTTCGAGCCCATGTACGTATACCTTCCTTTAACAACCTCCATTTCGGTTCAGTAAGAATGGCATTAGAAGGTCAGCAGCACGAGTAGCGCCCCTGATGTTATTCACATCCAAAGGCCTCGGTAACGACTTTTCATCAGATGGGTCGTGTGCCTGTCTGCTATTTAATTGGTATAAAAAAGGATCACTTACTTGATATTTGACGTCCAATCCACCGACGGACAGGCCAACTGTGACAGATGTGAATTGTGATAGCTGTCTTGTTACTGCATGCACCTGTCAATGCACAATAAAAAAAATAAAAAACTGTACTAATGACTTCTTGTAGTCATAAAAAGTAATTTTTATGACTACAAGAAGTCATTAGTACAGTTTCTATAACAAACAAATCTTTGTCTTAAGATAATCTAATAGGAAACATTGCATTCGAACTAGGTACATTCTAAAAATCATATTGGATTAGATTACGCTCGAAGGGTATTAAGTTGGTGGTTTCGTCTCTTCGACCTCCCTCCGATATATTTAACAAAATAAACAAAAACAATAAACACTATATGTAAACTTTGTAAACAAGATTGTTGAAATATATAATTAGCTATTGATTCATTTCGTTGTGATAAAAATTAACAAAAGGATATATGTAGTTACCTGAGCGCCCAGTTCCCTCGTGGGCACCAACACCAGTACCCTGGTGACTCTATCGCCCCCGGCCGACTTGTACAGCAGCCGCTCCAGGATGGGCAGCATGTAGGCCGCAGTCTTGCCCGTACCTGTCGCGGCGCACGCACACACGTCCTTACCTACAATTATATGTATGGTTTACGGTCCACATGGTGTTGCGGTAGTGCCTTTTTTTCGACAGCCCGCCTAGAAAACGGCTGCCCACGTAGTACTAGAATGTGAGGCAGTAGCCCCCCAACGTTCTCAAATCCTCGGCACAGTGAGGTCGCTCCGCGAAGCCCGTGAAGCCCCAAGTAAGCTTCTGCGCTTCTGGGCGGAGTTAGGCTGGCTGCTATAGCCAGCACTCTCCACGCACAATGGCCCAGAAACGAGGCTAAGTGCGGACAAAAGAGTCCCCTTTCCATTCCACCCGTCCAGTTTACGGCATCCCCTGCTAGTAGTTCTATTTTATTTAAATTAATACCACCCTCGGCTTGCGGAGGTGGCCTGGCCTCCGGAGATCGTCACAGCCCCAAGAATACCCTAAAATTCTAAAGTTAGTACAATAACATACCCAATAATGCCACAGGTATTGTGGCAGCTTGAATAGGTGTGGGATGTACGAAGTTTAAAGCTCCAATGGCCTTCAAGATAGGCCGGGAGAGATTCATCATGTAGAAGGACGCATTCTCGTCGTACGGAGGTGGCTCTTCAAAGAAATCTGAATCATATTCAATTCTCGCGCCCTGCTCACCTTCTCCATTTTCTAATTCCTAAAGCAATAATTGGAATTGTTAGTAGATTTATAGAAAAAGTTTGTTATAGTTAGGGAATTAATAACATTAAATCTAAACTAAATATAATTAATGATGTGCTGGATAATCAGTATTCGCAGATACCCGAGGAAGAAGAGAGATTCGTATCTTCCGTTATCTTATATACGAAACGGCTCGACCGATTTTGATGAAATTTTTTGTGCTTATCCGGTATCTATGAGAATCGGCCAACATCTATTTTTCATCCCCCTAAGTGATAAGGGTGCAGCGGTAACGGGATTTGAATACCACGCGGGCCGAAAATATGGCGCTACGAAGTTCGCCGGGGCAGCTAGTTTTTTTATATTAAGCACGAAATTTTTCAAAATTCACTACTAAAGGTATGATTCCGAAACCGCCGTATACGACAACTGCCGACGCACGCAGCAGATGCACGTAGTTCATTGCGGCTTCTACATGGTACCCTTTATTCGTATCGGAGTTTAACAAGTAATGGGTACGCTGTATCAGCTGCATGCATCGGCACTCGGCAGTCGTCGTATGCGGTCGGCTACGGAATCATACCTTAAGGAACTAAAAATTGAGTAATCAAGTTAGATATGCGTCTATGGAATTCGACACTATCCATATTCATATAGCAGTCATCACTCATCATCATTCTCCTACCCTTATCCCAAGTTTATTTGGGGTCGACGCAACATGTGTGCTTTTTCCATTCGTCTCTGTTTGCAGTCATCTCAACATTCACTCCTTTCATAACCATATCGTCATTCACACAGTCCATCCACTTTATTCATATAGCAGTATGATTAACAATTACCTCTTTTAGTTTCTGTTTCTTAGTGAGCTTTTTCTCTTTGGTCTTGATCTCATCCTTCTTGAGTTCATCGTCTGATATCTCTAGTTCGTCAACATCATTGTCTGCAAAATTTTAAAACATTGAAGCATTCACTTATATTATTTGAAGGGTCCCATCACCATCTTTAAGGCTGGGCGTACACAAGCCAACCTTCATACTAGTTGGTGCACCTGCTAGCTGCAAAGACAAAGCTCTACAGCAGGCTTTCTTCTCTGGCTTGGGAGCTCAGGGGGCAGTCCCTTTGAAATTCCTATGGATATCCTACGAGAGCCAGCAGAGGTCAGGCTACAATGTGAATTGTTATAAAGATGACGGCATACAGGGTGTATTTTTGAAACGAGGCAGTAAGGGCAAGTACCGTTGTAGTTACAGCAAAACGTTCTTAGGAGACCTTCCCTAACTTTTTGAGATATTTTGACCTACATTCACAGATTTTGTAAAAATCTTACAGTTAGCAAAAAAATGCAAAAAGTCCAAAAGTTTTTTTTTTTTATGCCAATTGATTCTATTTCATGTGGGGATCAAAAGACTCTATGGGACCATTTTAGCTTTGAGTACTAGGAAAGACAGAAATCGCCTAAAATTTATCCCATACATTTCGTGCGGAAATACGGTTACAAAGTTAAAAACAACCTGTGTATTATTGAAAAGCTGTGCTGCACAGTTTAGGGTTTTGTAGGTGGTGTGAAGAACCCCTGGCGTACATAGATGTAAGAATTAAAGATGTTATTTTTCTTTATACCACTTTTGGACATATGCAACACCAGGGGGGTTACACTTGTGGTGCAGACCCTAAAGAAACCTTCTAATACCTTTCTTTAAGAACCCCATATTGTAGTCTTTTGGGAAAAAGTCTTACCTTTCTCATCTACATCAGAGTCAGTGTCCACATCTTCAGGGTTGCCGTTTACCTTCACTTGAGCTCTTCGCCTCTCTATCTTCTCATCAATAGTTCGCTTTACGTTACGTCTCACATACTTTTGGAGATCATCCCATGTGTTCTGTAAATTTGACGCTCATTAGATATCATAAATATGAAGATACTAGCAACTATTAGATAGTATTAAATACTGGATACTGGTGATACTAGGGTATAAGACTTTTGTATAAAATAAATAACATGTAATGTGAAATAGTAGTACTATTTGTCTTTAACCACTTAGGTGGCAGACAAGCACACGGCCCACCTGATGGAAAGTGGTTACCATGGCCTATGGACATGTGTATAACCAGTGCTGACAGTAAGAACTGACAGTTTCTGTGTCAGTGCAAAAGTTACAGCAGGGAAAGCCTTTGGTCTTCCCATTAACAGCACAAAAACTCTCCAGTGAGTTCTGGCTACTCACCACAGGGAACACAATGTTTAAAGAGTACTAATAACTAAAATTAGTAGCATTCACACTAACCTGTCCAACAGAAAATGGTTTTTGTTAGGAGTGGGTTCACATTGGTAGTATAATGGCCAGGATTCGAACCTGAGACCTCTCAATAGTCAGGCTGATTCCTTAACCACAAAGCTATCTACTAAGTATTGGAGGTTTCTGTATTGATTTTTTAATAGCAGCACAGTCTGTTTATGGATACCTAAAGAAGATTCAAATTCAAAAGAAATATTGAAAATGCTTACCTTATTGTATTCATCAACTGATCCGACAAAACTAAACTTTGGATTGAAATCGGATTTCCGTTTAATTTTTTGTTTTGATGGTTGATACTGAAATTAAATAAAATTATCTTAAAGTAATGTAGGAACTTAGAGGTACCAAGGGAAAATATAAACATGGAATGAAGGCAAACAATATTTCCGGCACACAATTACATTCATCACAACTTCAGCATCAGTTATATCTTGATAAATTATAAGATGATATTGTGTTCAAAAATTAGAGATTGTATTGTAAGTATGTTTATAAATAGTGTAACTCACTTCAATTTCTTCGTCCGATTCCTCAGAAAAGTTTTCGACTTCTTCACCATCATGAATAGTTTTAATAAACTCGGGTATTTTTGTAGTTGTCGTCATTATTTTAATTATAACTATTTACATGTGCATGATATTTTTGTAAATAAATGGTGTTTTAAGGTTATCCTTCAAAATCGCATGTTACTTGTACATTCCGTTTCACTTTTGCACACTTTTGTAAGAGTAGGATCACTTTTTTTTAAATAAAAGTAAATTTCCTGTGTAAAGAAATGTATATTATGTCCAAAATGTATTCTTTTTATGGAATCTTGAAAAGCAAAGGCTTAGAAGAAAATAATTCCACATTGTACTTAAGTAAATCAACTTTTAACTTTTACTAACCTCTTCCTAGTCGATTTTTTGACATAATTTGTCAATTTTTTTATATTTTACACTGTGGCACAACGTAATCTACGTTGTGTCAGATTGTCATGTCATGTCATGTCATGTCATGTCTTGTCATATAATGTCAAATGTTGCGAGTACGAGGTGAAAAATTGTAATAAAATTTGCCGGAAAAATAATTAACAATGGCAGATCAACAGTTAATTCACGATGATATTAAACTGTAAGTTGAACAACGCAAGTTGCATTATATATTAGAATGCACCAGACCGTATATAGGTCTTGCTACACTCGCTAAGAAATCCAGCCTTGTTTTCATGTTTTCTTTGAAGCCATAGTAAATTATAGCTAATGGACTGCATCATCACCTCTATAAACAGCCTGAAAACGTGTCAACAATAATTAGAATGAGTAATTACCTATCTAACTTTGTCAAAACTATGAAAATGCTGACACCTATTAAGATATGATTAGCAATAGTTTTGATCAATAATCAGTAAATGAACAGTAAATTACGTCACTAAAAATAAATCCATTGGCTTCACATCACACCATAGCTTATCATTTAATTTAAGTAATGTGATTGAGCACTGTTCTACTAAAGTTGTAACCATAATGTTTACTCTTACATTAGATAAGAAGTCTTATTTGATTCTCAATAATTTATACTTTGGACTCTACAAAGATTACGTTCAATTACTTTAAAACACAGCAAAAAAAGACAAGCACAAAATGTACTTCTTGGGTATTACAGAGTTTTTTTTTTTAAATACTATGTGAAGTAAACACAATTTAAATGGTTATCTAAACCATTTAAATTATGCATATAATGTGTTTCTTTTTACGCATTTATTCTTTACTATATTCTGTTTGGTTAGGTTGTTAAAGGTAAACTATCTTTGTCTTTTTATCTAAAAGCTCAGTTTATAAATATATTTTGTTTGGTAACTGAGTTTAAAAATAAAATGAAACCTGACCATAAACTGAAATCAGACCACTAGTTTAAGCAGTAGCTTGTTTATTTCTGTACATAAAAACTGGTATTGAAAGAATGCTGCTATATTATTTCAAACATTAATGCCTTAAAATAATAAATTGAATGTTAATATTTACTGCTTTGACATTTATGGTAAGACTAGCTTTTGCCCGCGGCTCCGCCCGCGTGGATGTCGGTTATCGCGACCAAACATAGCCTATGTCCTTTCTCAAGGTCTAACCTACCTCTATACCAAATTTCATCAAAATCGGTTCAGCTGTTTAGTCGTAAAAGTGAGACAGACAGACAGACAGAGTAACTTTCGCATTTATAATAATAAATAATAATAAATATTGTACGACAATCTACACAACGCTATCTAGACCCAAAGTAAGCATAGCTTAACTAGCTTGTGTTATGGATTCTAGAATGCGGATAAACATACTTAGATACATTTTTGTTTTGTAAATACATACATATTATACATAGAAAACACCCAGACCAATGCAAATATTCATATGGTTCCCCCCCGTTTCACCGAAATTTTTATGTCATAATTTTGTTTCGTATAACAACGCATAGCATAAACTTCATTTCGCAGAAAAAGGTTTGGCATACACTCATTCGTCATACTTTCATAATGCATAATTTTGTAAGTCAGAATCATCTTTTGGCATAAACTTTTAAAGCATAATAATCAAAAAGTAAAACCGTGCATGCAGCAATCATCAGACATGCAGCATGCAGCAAGCATCAGGCATGCAGCATGCAGCAAGCATCAAGCATGCAGCATGCAGCAAGCATCAGGCATGCAGCATGCATGCAGCAAGTATCATGCAGCAAGCATCATGCAGCAAGCATCATGCAGCAAGCATCAGGCAGTAAACATGCAGCAAGCATCGTTTCTGTCACAGCTCCGGCGCTGCGGGGCTCCGGCGGCCCCACACGAGCTTACCGTCGCAGATGGTTGTAACTCCCACCACCGCAGCTTCGGCATGCTGGCCGGCTGCGCCGGCCAGCCTCAGCCGCGGCGGTGGCCATTAAAACCACCTGCTCCTCAGCTCGTGGGCCGCCTCGCCCCTCCGCGCCTACGCGGGCTTAAATAACACTCTAGGGGTAGGGCAGACAAGACTACGTGAAGTCGGATTTGCAGCAATTCATTTCTGTCACTAACTTTTTTGTAACAAATTTTAACTTTTCTGCCAACTGAAGAGTATGCCATTGCTAATTCGGATATATGACCATTCTGCCAAAATATGATTCTATTAAATAAATCGTTATGCCTTGAAAATGTTCGATTAAATAAAATTATGCCAAATGAGTTATGCCAAATGAATTTCGGAGTATTAAGTTTCTGCCAGATGGAGGGAACCCTATTCATATTCATGCATACAAATATTTGCACTGAGCGGGGATCGAACCCGCGCCTCCTGCGTAGCAGCCGCGTTCACTACCGCTACGCCACAGAGGCAGTCAAATAATATTAGTAGGGATTTACTGGCAAAGTAACAGGAAGATCCAGTGAGCAATCACTGCTAATAAAAACTCATGGCCACTCTTTTTACTTGACACTAATTATAATGAATGATATGCAAAACACTGCAATAAGTTGTTTAATGCAGTGGTAGTACATTTTATATAATATAGAGAATAAATAGTAAAGATTTAATAAGTTAGAAAAAAAATACTTTTACTTTTTTTTACTAAAATGTTAGAGTTTTATTGAAGTAATAATAAAAACAAACTCATTCAAAATAATACTAAATTAAATTAACACTACAAACTATTATTACTAAAATAAACTAAAATAAATAAATAAAATATACCTTTTTTGGACTTACTTGGAAACAATTTTAGTATACCTCAACATGAATTTTTTTTTTCTCTATTCTCTTCTGCAATCAGTAGATAGCTGTTTGATATTATTGGGTCAAGTGCATCCTCCAAGAAGACAGCTACTCGTTAATATGTAGTTAGGTTTCTCTAAGTATTTTAAGACACTTATGAAAGTTTAAGGAGTGAAGGGTAATTGTCTGGAGAACTAAATTTCCTTTCTCACAGTATTTTTTTTAATTTTGATGAATCTATTGACATGTCTGATAGACATACAGGTCCAAGATGAGCCTCATTGCTTGTTTTTTTTTTTCAGATATACAACTTCAGATAAGTTCTATCTGGAGCCTACGATCAATCCCACTGAGATTATGGTCATTGACCGAGTCACAGGGGAAGCTACAGTCAAAGGTACAGTCAGATTCATACTGCTCTTTCTTAAGTTGACAGCTTTAACAGTGTATAAACATCAACAATAGATGGCGTGTAATGCCACTTCTTTAGTATTGTGCAAGCACTTTTGGAGCCCACTGTACAATATCTAGGATCTGCAAATCCATTAAAATTTGTTTTGATTAAATAGAACTTATAGTTTTTTCATATTATTTTTGAACGATATTTTTTTATTTTTACTTTTACTTACTTACTACTACTACTAACTGAATAGATTATATGATTTTGATGATAGTCAGCCTATGGAATGAAAACTGTTGGTGATATGAGGATGTCACATTACATTTATTTACTTGTTAATGTAATTAATATAATATGAAAAACATAAATCTTTAATACAGTTTTTTTTTTCAGCATTCAACGATGTTAAAATTCCAATACCAGCGAACGCTTACAGACCAGTATGTGGCTTTCTAGGCAGCATCAAACTTATATCTGGATCATACTTAGTTGTAGCAAAATATAGGATATTGGTAAGGTTTTTTTAATACTATAGGATATACATGTTTACATCCATACATCAATCAATCAATTAGCCTATTGCAGTCCACTGCTGGACATAGGCCTCCCCCCATATGTGCCACATTTCTCGCATCCTCCGCCGATGTATAAATTAATGTAATTTTGGCAATTTCAGATTGGCAAGCTAAATGGCCACGACATTTATCAGCTGGCGGGGACAGATATCATACCTTATTCAAGGTCTAACACACATCTCACGAATAAACAGGTTTGTGGGAGTGCTATTACTCTACCAAGAAAGAGATTACAACAGTCAACTCAGTTTGCAGTAGACACTAGAGTGCCTAGTGCGAGATTTTTCTTACATTTAAATCTGGTATCACATACTTATTGATAACACACTTGTACTTTTCCAAGATATTTCTTATTGAACCTAACCAGTTTCGCCTTACGGCATTCTCAAGGTTTACATTGACAGGTATGAAGTAAAAAACCATATTACATATGAAAGTACAAGTGTGTTATCAATATGTGTAACAGCAAGTTCCACCAAGTGCCATCAATCAACAGTATAAATAGGTAACTGGTATGACATTGAATTACCACCACTGGCGTCAGACTAGTGAAACTTTTCTTGCACATATTATTATAAATCACCGTTTATTTGTCACTAGTTAATGTGAGAAAAAGCTCTCACTAAAGTGGTTAAGGAGTCAGCCTTACGATCGAGAGGTCCCGGGTTCGAATCCTGGCCACTACCGACGTGAACCCACTCCTAACACAAGTAATTTAGCTTAGTTGGAGGGGTTAACGGGAATATTAGTAAATTCGGGTGCTAACGTTCTTAAAAAAAAAAAAAATTTGGCGTTCTTTGACATTTGGGAGTATGAGGTGGAATCGAAACTGAATTTTAACTCTATTATAATCATCACTTGCAGATAGAAGACAACGCGACGTACGAGCGTATGATACGCCTGGCACTAGACACGCCCGGTATTTACTTCTCGTACGGATACGACCTCACGCACACACTGCAACGGCTGCACTCTATCACACCCTCCTTCCACAAGGTAAACCCTTCCGCTTGTGGTTGATCTGACTCGACTAGTCTTTACTAATATTATAAAGAGGAAAGTTTGTTTGTATGTAATCGAAACTGACTCTAAAGGGTCCTCTACAGGTAGATTCATCGGCGAACGCATCCGCCGTTGACATTTGCGGATGAATCTGTCTACGTGTAGAGCAGCCATAAGGCTCGTATTCAAGAACGATACTCAATCCTAAATCTCGATTTTCATTGACAGATAGCTGGACTTCTGTAGTTCACAGTAACTATTTCTATAAAATTGATGTCCAATCGTGAATTTCGAAATCCTATCCTATCCTATAATATTATAAATGTGAAAGTTTGTGAGAATGGATGTGTGGATGTTTGTTACTCTTTCACGCATAAACGGCTGGACCGATTTGGTTGAAATTTGGTATGTATATAGGTTATACCCTGGATTAACATATAGGCTACTTTTTATCAACACACCACGCGGGCGAAGCCGCGGGCGGAAGCTAGTCAATTATATTATTGATTGCGTTTCAGATGTCGCTAGCGAACCGTGCAGACGCTCGGTTCGTGTGGAACGGCTTCTTATTGCGAGACTACTCAGCTGAAGAATATGGTCGATTTACACTGCCTCTCGTACAAGGATGTATCCTTTAGATAAATACTCTTTATTGCGCACCAATCATCTTTATGACAGAATAATTTCCATAACTAGTGTACAGTTGTGTCGATAAACAATGTAACTGTGAACGGTCACCAGTTGAAGTGGTCGTTAGTGTCCAGACGTTGCGTAGACAGGGCCGGGACCCGGCTGTTCATGAGAGGCGTCGACGCACAGGTTAGTATGTGCTACCACTAGTGTATTGCTCGGCACATACTGGGTGACTTTATAGTCGTTTCGGAGCGAAAGATTTGGGCACAGTTTCGTTAGCAAAATCGTCTGGAAGTATTATTTTGGCGAAAAAAAATTTTTTTTTTACTACCCCCATACAGTATGCCTTTCACCTGTACATTATTCCCATACATTATAAAAAAATAAAAATAAAAATTCGCCAAATTAATACTTCCAGACGCTTTTGCTATCGAAACTGTGCCCAAAATCTTTCGCTCCGAAATGTCTACAAAAAATCACCTTGTATATCTTGGACCTAAAATGTGCTCAAAATGTACGCGAAGTACACGTTTCTTGGGTGTCTTTTGAGGATAGCACGGGGTGCTACTGCGGTGCACGAGCCCAAATTCACCAAAATAGATTATTACAAAACAATCCGCGCGCGTCAGGGCCTTGTTTGTCTCGCGATTTAGGTCCAAGATTCGTGTCCCGAGGTATAAAAGATTGTGTATGATTGTTTGTTACTTCTTCACGCTGAAACGGTTGGACGGAATGTAGTGAAATTCTCTTACTGAATTCCATCAAGCCATTTTAAAAAACCGAAGAAAGCCGACCTTAGGCGGAATCTCACTCTTCTTTCCGATATGTGCCAAATAAAGCACCGGGTACTTCTACTTCCATTTACAGTACTCAATACATTCGAATATGCTTCGCCATTACAGCATGAAGAAGTGACAAACATATAAATCTCTTCATTTATAATGTCTATATGATAATTTTACGTCTAAACACGAAGAAAAATAATATTACATCTAAACTATACAGGGCAACGTGGCAAACTTCGTCGAAACCGAACAAATTATCGAAAGAGGGGGTGAAAAGTCCTCATTCGTGCAGACGAGGGGTTCCATTCCCCTATTCTGGAACCAGTACCCGGACATCAAGTACAAACCCGTGGTGACCATGGAGCATGAAGACCACGTGGCAGCTTATACGAAGCACTTGAGGGACCAGCAGCAGAGATATGGGAATCAGGTGCTAGTGAGTCTGGTAAGTGAGAAAGTTGGATATAATAGCTAAAATGGGGTGAATAGGGATCTAAAATTCAGGGGGTGAATGAGGATAAAATTGACATCAGAATTTTTCAAATATTTATTTTACAAGATGGCAAGTGTCTTTTCAGATATTCGATGATTATGTTCATTTTAAAATAAAATAACTGCAAAAATGATTAGACCATTTTATTCCTGTCTCTTCAGCTGTCGCGCCAATAAATCAATTATTATTGATGACTCCCGCATACAAAGGGCTCTCGTTATTCGTTGATCAGAATTGTCAGTTCTTTTATGGTCGCTTGTCCTTATAGTGCCTTATGTGTGCGAAATTCCTGATATATGCTCAAGATGTTTGCACTTACTGTTCTTTAAATGTTTCATCAGCATCAGTCAAGATCGGGTACTATTATCACTTACTGCCAGCAGGAATACCGTTGACCGGACGCGTGATCCGCCCTTCAGTGTGGGCCATTTCACCCATTGGTGGGTGCTATATCATACGTTAGGCCTATATCCAGGTTACCGGCATATATCTTGACCTCAATCACGTCACAAAATCACAACATGCGCAGTGCGCGTTTTTGGGTCTCTTGAGAATAGCACGGGGTGCTACGGCGGCAGAGGAGCTCAAATCCACCAGTCGTAGATTATATCAAAACAATCCTCGGCCCCAGTCTCGTTTTTCTTGTGCCTTGAGGTCAAGATATATGCCGGTGACTTTAACATTCTAACTGAGTTATGTGGTGATTATGTGGTGACAGATCGACCACCATGGCCGTGAAGAGGCCCTGGAGCGCGGCTACCGCGCGGCCGTGGCGGCGGCGGCGCTGCCGGGCGTGCGCCTGGAGCCGTTCGACTTCCACACGGAGTGCCGCGGCATGCGCTACTACCGCCTGTCCGTGCTCACCGACAGGATCGCGCACGAACAGGTACGTCACGCGCAAATCCTTCAAAAAATGCCCTTTTAGAAGATATTTTCATTTGATGTACACGATTTGGTGAAACACCCCCTTACACCCCCCCCCTCCCCCCCCACTTGTCCCCTGTGACCCTTCCCCGTCGGACCTTGCCTGGTATAGTTGGCTGCATTTAACTTGGCAACAAACACGTCACAAACTGTACTCTTTATGCCCAGTATGCGCGTATTGAGTGTCTTTTGAGATAGCTTGAGGTGCCGCGACGGCGGAGGACCTCAAATCCACCAATCATAGATTATATTATACCATTCCGCGCGCACCAGAGGCTTGTTTGTCTCGCGACTTGTTGCCAAGTTAAATGCCGGGAACTATAAAGCTACCCTTTTTATTTAAATGAAGTCTACTCCACTTTCTTACTAGTTATAAAGACCTCAGCCTCCTCCAACAGAAAGAGTTCGGCTACTTCCTGTCCCGCGGCGGCACGGTCCTCCTCCGCCAGAGCGGCGTGTTCCGCACCAACTGCGTGGACTGCCTCGACCGCACCAACGTCGTGCAGAGCCTGCTGGCGCGACTGCAGCTCAACGCCGTGCTGCGGCTGCTGATCGTCACCAGCAGCGACGACGAGAAGCACCCGCATCTTGATCATCTGTTTAATAATGTGAGTATTCTCTAGTATAAAGCGGAGTTTGTGGATCGATGACAGGGTGCAGAAGATACAAAAAATCGGAATGTGGACCTTAGATTTTGGGGTGAAAGTCTTGGATGCAACCAGCACTTACTCCGATGGATTGGAGCGTTACTCCGATGATATTGATATAGACAGATTATAAAGTTTTGATGCATTTTTTTATGGAAAAAATAAACCAAAATGTATGAGGGTACAATAATTCGCACCCAACAGAAAGTTGCCAGGATTGTTCAAAACACCATTATAAAAATGTAATCTAGAAAGCCCTCATCAATCCGATACCTGGATTTTTTTTGATTCGAGGTCGAAGGCTCAAAAATTGTTATTTCGCAATTTTCAGCAAAACGGTGAGTTATATTATAAAATTGTTTGAGACAAATTGAAAGATCATACACTTATCTATAAAAATCCGGTCAAGTGCAAGTTGGTCTCGCGCGTTAAGAGTTCCTTACGAAACTGAATTATGCTCCCCTCGGGGAGTGACTCCTTGACTTTGACGCGATCTCCAGAGCTTTGTATCCTAGTCTTTAATTTTTAAATACTAATTGGGCAGGTATGGGCAGACCACGCCGACCTGATATCCACGCAGTACTCCGGGACAGGCGCGCTGAAGACTGACTATACGCGCACTGGCAAGAGGACGCACCTGGGCCTCATGAGGGACGGCGTCAACTCACTCACCAGGTACTACAAGAACAACTTCAGCGATGGGTTCAGACAGGTGAGGAGCCATTACTTGTTATGTATGATTGTTCTGTTCAGTACAAAGGGAGTGTTTAAGTAAACGGGTTTGTTTCAGGATTCCATCGATCTGTTTTTGGGTAAATATGTGGTAACTGAGGGAGAGGGCAACACTGCAGTTTGTCCCCTAAGGAGAGACAGAGACTGGAAGTATATTACTGTAAGTTTGAAATTTCTTTATGCTCGTATTCTAACGGTCTAAAGCGATAAAAAAAAAGATACATTTATTTCGGATTTGAGCCCATAATGTACGTAATGAATAAATATGATTTTTTACCCCATGACTCGGGTTAATGAAAAATATCATCGATACTACTCATTTCTAGAAATCTCACGCATGACCAAGAAATTAAGCGCGTCAAAATTGTTTACACAAAAAAAAGTTGGCCGAAGAAAAAAAAAATAGCACTTACAAAACGTCGAAAATTCTAAATTCTTTATTTTTCAAAATAGCGCAACACTGTTACAGCTTTTTGGCGACAAGTTGTGCTAAAAACTAAGTTTACCACCGCTTCCTAGGCGCTGGTGGAGAATGAAATTAAAAGTGGTTCCTACGGCTGCCTTTCCACCGGCCGGAGATGTGCTATGCTACGGGGATTTATAGTATAGTTAAAATCTCGCTGCAGACTCGGTCATAAATCATTCGAGTGTTTCGCTCTTTTACAGTAGCATAAAACCTTATAAACGTGCTTTATTGTAAATCGACAAGTGAGCATTCTACCACTGAACCACAGATGCCGTCGATCAACATCCCTACGCCGATTATGATTTATGACCGAGTCTGCAGCGAGTTTTTAACTATACTATAGAAGCTAATATATGATGTGATGTGCGCAGTTCCCGTCCGTGCTGCTGGTGGCGGTGTCGATGTTCTGCGCGAGCGCCACGCTGCCGGCGCGCTACACGAGCGAGGTGCTCATGTACCTCATGTTCTGGGGCGCCGCCGTCACCGCCACGCTCAGCTTCATCTTCAGGTAACACATATCAGTCACACCTGTAAATGACCTGCCTCTCTAGACAAGTGGCAATTCTTTGCTCGGCGTATGATGGAATAGAATGCCAAATGTATGGGATTTGACGTATATGACAGGCGTCAACGAATGTCAACAACGTCAAATCCTATACATTTGTCATTCTATTCCATCATACGCCCAGCAACGAATTGCCACTTGTCAAGGAGGGCTGTTAGACAGGAACGTATAGTAAAACCAACGATTCTGTGAAACGGCTAAAATCGGAACATCGGTTGTCACTGTCAAATACGGTTTTATTGCACACGAAGACAATTTAGCAGGCTATGAAAATATTGAAGGGTCGGTGGTGTCTCCCTTCAGTACACGGAATTGTTGGTTGTAGAAGACCGAGCCCAAATAGTTGGAACAAGGTCAGGTATAGTACGCGCCAGTTAGTGTGGCAATACGAGTCATTTACATTCCCCCATACAGTGGTGTAGGTATACGAAATTTACAAAAACGACAGTTTCAATGTTAAAAGATAATGTAATAATTCTTAATATTTTTGATTTACCTTTCTTGTTACTTCGTATACGTAAGACTTTGTTCCACTCGTATTGCCACACTAACTGGCACGTACTATAGATGATGACATACATACAATATTTGTTGCAGACACGGCAAGGAGTTCGTAGACTGGCCGCGTCTAGACGCGGGTGGTCTGGTCGCGGCGCGCGCCCTGCCGCCGCCGTCGTCGTTATGATCGCCGACCTGCCGCTCGTAGTCGTCGTGTAGCCACCCCCACCCCCACCCTACCCTTACTACCCCCTAGTGCTCCGTAGGCGTGTGGTTGCCGAGTCTGTGTAGGCGTAGGAAACTTGTACAGTCAGCGTCAGATCAATCTTGACGAACAAAGTACTCAAAATGATCTTAATACATTGGTGCCCCCCCCCCCCCCTCCCTTTCCTGTTGACTGATTGTTCTGATATTTGGTATACACCTTTAGTTCGGTCATACAATTTAAATCAATAAAAACAATTTGATTTGCTCTTAATATTAAAAGCATTTTGAACGCAGTCGAGATCGTTCTAAGGCTGATTGTACGTGTTGGAATAATACGTCTTGTATTATTCAGTATTATATAATATATGGTTTGTTTAAACTGAAATTTTGTGGGAAATTCACTTCATCTGTGTAAAATGTCGATTGTCTCGTGAACGATAACATGTATCTGAACATTGCGGTCGACTAGTCGCATGATAAATCCGAGAACGCGTGTGTATGAATAATATATCGCATCTGGCACAACTACTTGACCAATCAATCCGAAAACAATTTGTAATCGATTTGCTTGCTGTATGTAGTATACACGTGCAAGCTAATTTGAGACTAATTACAAAACCTGAGAGTCGTTATTACATTGATAATGGCCTGTACTCACGAGATGACGTTTGAAATTGACCATAACATAGCTTGAATACTGAGTATTAGTACAAAACACTAATTCGGCAACCATACGTAACTATTTTTACCATAAATTTTCTGGTTTGAAACACCTATCTACCACAGTTAAAATTGTACCTTAAAGCGTTCGTTATAAAGTCCATTTTCATTGTTGAAAAATATCAAGTGTCCAATTGTACAAATATGAAAACATATTAGACAATTCTACGGTATATTGAATATGAATGTTAAACACAGAATCGGTGATGGAGTGATAAACAAAAAATGCATTTATTTTACCCGACTGCCGAAGAAAGGAGGGTAATTCATTACAATATTTATGTTATACATAAAATTAGATAGCTTAAAGTTAAGCGTCCATCAGCATCGTACGAATCACACATCTGCTCATCCGTAATGCTGACGCCGTTGCTCAGAGAGGCAACTTTTGCGATGCGTGCCGATGACGTCATTCATAATACCGGTCTGGTGGACGCGCCTTTCCCCATCGCTGAAACATTTCGTACGTACGGTACTACGCAAATCCGGATGAAGTGGCTTCGGCAATCCGATTGCTGGTAGTCGCGGCGGCAAATGCGATCGGAGCCGATCAGGTGGACGCATTGTGAAAAATTCATTCGTTTGATGCGTTGCGTCCGATGCGTCCTATGCGTTACCGAAAGGTGGACGTTTAGCTTAAGCCGCCTTTCCACGGCCCGCAGTTTCGCGGACGTCAGCACGGTCTACGCACCGTGAAATGGTTCTCGTCTGTGATGTGTGTAAATGCGTCCGTGTCTGCGTCTACAACCGTGAATCCTCGTACCGTGGAAAGCCACTGTTATATAGTTTGTTGCAATATTCATATTATTATATTGTAGGTGCCTAAAGCTTTTTAAATTCTCACTTCAAATTTTGCCTGTCACTTACACCAATTCTGATTCTGAATTAGGCGATTGGCACACTGCCACGCATCACACATCGTAAAGCGGGAGTACGTGATTTACTATGAAAAATAAATGCACGTGAATGCATCATGTAGCCTATGGGCGAATGCAAACACCAGGGGAGTCACACCTTTTAAGAACAGAGAGATTCTGTGCCGTCAGCGCAGAAGACAAACATGACAAGCCTTTGGTCTTCCCACTGTCAGCACAAAACCTCTCCTGTGTTTTGTATTACGTGTGTTTTCAATACAAAGACAGCTACTTACGAGCGAAGTAAGACCACGAGTTCCCGCACTACGCTGCGTGATGCAAGGCAGTGTGCCATCCGCCTTAACCAATACTGTTCGTTAGACCAATGACTTGTTGCTATTTTCTTAGTGTACCTACGAGATAAATATATTTATATTCTATGAATATCTTTATTAGCATTCCATAGTTCAAGTACGCGGGCTATTATGTCGATTGATAGAATTCAAAAAGGCTGTACGGACTTGCTCTTCCCCCTAAGTTCTACACGGCGGGGAGGGACCCCGTCTAGGGGGTCGCTTCGGTTCACCAGCAGGTCGATGGAGCAGACCTCAATCTTTAGTTTTATAAAAGCTTCGTGTAACCCTAGAGTATATTTCAGTTTTCGCCCGTAGCTTACTTCGAAACCACGTATTTTTAAAAAGGTATGGGAATCAGCCGGATTATTTGACATTTATGATTACTGCTCCGTTCCCTTGAGTAGTAGTAGTAGCGTATATTTAGCTCTTATAAAAGTTCTTCCAATCTGAATCCGCCCACATAGCCCGCGTACAATGGCCGCGCACACCGACACACACGACCGAACAAATCTGTAGACAAGTCGGTAGATAAGTCGGATGGTGCGCGGGTAGTGCTTCCTTTATATTCGTGATGGTTTGTGCTGTGGTCCAATTCTTATGTTCCTGGTGATGGAATTGATAGTGTGGGGTGTATGAGTGTTTTGGATTATAAGTTGTTAGTTACCCCATAAATATTTGCGACTGTGAGGTAATTGTACACCTCGTCATTTGCCATTGTGAGGTGGGGTAATTTTATAATTCTGAAAAAATCCGTCTTCGCGTCCATTGCGGCCAAACAGACAAGAATTCCATATTCATCCAATTCCAATATTTCCAATGACGATGATCCAAAACACGATCACTTTACAGTATAGAGTTGAAAATATATCCCGATAAATTCGATTTATATTGCATGGCAGCAGATCTACTATTTTGCTGACAAACTATTTATTTACCCCATTTATAAAATCTAAAATTCTTGACCAATTTATTAGTAGTTTAAATCTTTTAGGCGCGATTGTTCAAAATAATATGCAATTCGCGATAGGCCCAATTCGCTATTGGTTCAATTCCCGATTGGTCCAATTCCCGATTGGTCTAATTTGCGATTGGTCTAATTCTCGATTAGTCCAATTCGTCATATCTAATATTATCTAACTTATAATCTGAAACACTCATGCGCCCTAACTGGTTTCTTGTTCAGATAGCTTACGACGACACGAGACGGCTGGCTTTGCTCTTTTGGAATAACACTGAGGAATAACTTTATCGTATATATTCCATTTAGTTAGTGATGGCATATTATTTATTCGAGAAATCGACTCCGATTATTCGAAAAAAGGTCCTTAGCGATCATTTTATATTATCCTATGTTACTTTTTATTGTAACCTTTAAATGTATTTATACCAAAATTATATTATAATTTTGTTTGTATATATTTCTGTAAATAATTTGCGTGTCGTTTTATATAGCGATAATTAATGTGTTTCATACCTTTTTTACTAGCTTTTATGGAGAACAAATGTATTAAATGGTTTTTCTTCTTTTTAGAGTGATTAATTACTCTATCAGTTCTATCTCGGAATAGAACAAGCTTATTGAAGATCAAAAGCTTATCAAAAGACTTAGATTTACGTCCAAAGTCGAGGTATTAAGCGCTGTAGTAACTCACGACTTCCTCTTGCATCGTGAGGTATGAATGAAGAAGTCATAAATGAAGACTTCATCCATGGCAAATATATACTCTGACTAAAAAAATAAACATAGACGGAACGCATAGAACTAGCGTGTCAAGTGGCGTAAATTAATACTAAAGTAGTACCATTTCGCTCGCACTCGTGCGTGCACACAAAGAGTGCGAGCGAAATGGCTTATTTATATAATCTTGACTTCTGGTAACTATTTCCGCTGGGCGGGTATTGCCAGAGGGAGAAACGAGAGAAAAAAAATACACGATCGTTTTGTAAGGTCCGTTGTTTTTGTAGTTTCATTATTCTTCAGTGTTATTTCAAACGGCATGTTATTATAGTATTTGTTATATTTTGTCATCTTATGTAATTTAATAATTTTAATCTTGTAATTTTTATGAAGATATTTCAATAAACAATGAATCAAATGTGTTTGTTTTATTTTTGATTTGCAGACTTGTTCGTTTATTGGGCTACTTATATTGGAATAAAACCCACTAAAACAAGCTATTTGGTGCGTACAGGCACTTGTATTAAGAGGCTTGAGACCTTTGCTTAGCCTTGTGAAATCTTCGGGTCACCCGACCCACCAAATATATCAACTAGCTCATAGAGTATAGTACTATCACGCTCAAAGAGATGCTCTTACGATAAGTTGCAGGTTGCACGTACAATATTACGTAAAAAAATATGACGAAACGTCGGGGCAACCGTTGCACTGCCGCGTCAGTGCAAAGGCTAACCCGAGGCTTCTTGATATTTTTTTTATCCTTATAGGTACTCAGTTTTTTTGTAACAAGCAAATAAAAAAGTGAATTTGACGAAAGAAGAACGTCAAGGTCAAGAACATTTTACGAAGTGAAAGATCACCGTTTACTTATACTTATACGGCTACGATGGAAATAGGTAAGATTGTGTAGGTATTATGCTACTTATGTCCTGGAGTACCGGGTACAGTCCCTGGCCTTTAACTTGGCACCATAGATTCGTCCTCAACACAGAAGTACAGGCCCGAGAATCAATCCTTGCGGAACACCTACTTTAAAACCGATTTAAAAGTTCTGAAAATGTTTACGTTTCTACTTTTCCTCTTGATTTGGTTTATCTAGGCGTTTGCGAGAACAACAGAACTGCCGTCTGAACTCCTGCCCCAAGAGGAAAGTCTGCGCCTCATCCGTTAATCAGCAGGCTAGAGGTTGACTTGAGTTCTAAAGCTCTTCACACAGTCTCACCTTCAACCTAGCATACGTGCTGATGGACGGACGGCTTTCCTCTCGGGGTAAAGGGTTATACCGCAGTGGTTCCGAAAAACTCTAAATAAACCAATAGTGGAGGAGACAGTGAACGGGCTCCAAAAAGTAAACTTTGGATGCAACCGGGATTGTAACTCGAATGATGATAGAAATAATAACTTCGTAATCTGTTAATAATTATAGAATTTTTATTCAAACGTATTTATGTTAATTATGTCACAATCACACAATATTGAACGATTTATGATTGAACGCAGTCATATCGATTCCTGTCACTCCACCAAATCTGTCACCACTCTGTCTACGGCTATTCTGAAACCTCATTCAAGTTAAAAAAAATCCAACAATTTTACATAAAAGTATGAGCAATTTACATTTTTATTTATTTTATAATAATTAAGTAAGTAATTTATATCCAATAATTTATGATTATAAAGTTTTAAACTTATAATTAACGCTATAATAAAGAATTCATTAACATAAATATTTCATGTTCTGAACTTTTGACAACGTCCGTCACAGTTTATATCTGTGCTAGTTTCAGAACGCTGTCGTCGTCGGTAAGCGAAATACGCGTACGGCTGCTTCCAATTTTTATCGAAATACGTTGTCGTACGTCTGTAATTAACTTGAATTTAATTTTAAATATGTTTTAATTTTATTACCGGAAACTCCTTCCGTCGTAAGTGACGCGTGTGTGTATTTTGTGGGAGACTGGTGGAGAAAATGTGTTTAGTTGTGTGATCTATTCCTCTGTTTTGCTTCGTGCGACTGTAGGCGCCAGAATGTCTGACGAGCTAGAAGCTAGAATGTGGGATGACGGGGGCTCTAGGTACGAGTCCCGGTCTCGTGGGCCTTACTTTGAGTCTGCCTTTGCGTCCTCCGAGCATTTGGACAGAGCTCCTTTGTTATCTGAGGTAAGAAATTATTATTTTTTATTGGTAATAAAAATGTATTGTGCCGTATAAATATGTAAATAGATTTATATTTTTATTTACGCAATTTAATATCTTATTCTAAAAATATTCAGTATTTGTTTATTCTGTAAAACATATTTAGACAATATAATCGAATCATTATTCAATCAGTCATAAACAATATAAATTCTATTATTATTTTTGATGATAAAATACAATATGCGATGTACAAAGTCAATGAAATAAATATCAATTTAATATTCATTACATGACTATCATCATCATCAATGCTTTAATCACTTCCATAATACAATAACATCTTATCAATAGAGGTTTTTATGAAGTTTATGATGGTAGTCATAACTCGAGCACCTATGTTATTTTACTCTATTGTTTTTGAATAGCTGCTGTATATTTTTTTTTATGCTACTAGGGTGGCCGACAAGCACACAGCTCTCTTGATGGAAAGTTGAATAATAATTTACAATTTTACTAAAAATAATATTTATTTTCCATAAGATTTTAAATCTGTCAATAATCAATTGCATAATTTATAAAAATTATATAAAATACTATAAAAACATAAATCCAACAACAATCAATTAAAACTAAAACTAAACCTAAATAGTTTAATAATTATGTTATTGTATGATATATTAACACAAAATAAAGTTAAAAATAAAATTTCTCTTTGTCGCTAAAGTTTCTGATGGTCATGATATCAATGCAAATTGTTTTAAATTTACATTGATATCAAAATTATAATAAATTAATTTAAATATATGTATACTACTGACATCATCTGACTTCAGCTGTTTTTCTTTGTGGCCTATACATTAATCCCATACAAACAAATTATCTCTTTGAATCTGGGAAGATGTATGAAATGGGACTTATGGTCATGAACATAGTGACCATAAATTAGTCCTGTTCTTTTCTACTGGGGTAGAAGGAAAAAATAAACTGTCTATATTTCAAAAATTTCACAGCAATTTGTTCAATGTTTCAGTATACAGGGGCAATCACATAGAATCATATTTAAAAAAATACTTAACCAAAATAAGTAGTAAGTCTTCCGATTTTATTTGCCCAGCTGAAGTGCATTGCTTGTGTCAGATATGTCACATTGGTGGTCAATAAACTGATATCTTAGTCCTTTGGCTCATATGTGACATGGATACTGTGTGAACTTTAGTTTCTAGCTGCTATAATTTGGTACAGATATGTAATATTGACATACAGTTACGGGATATGTTTGAGCATCAACAAAAAAGTACTTATTGTTTTGACACAGCATCACCCTAAGCCAAACACACTCACACTCCCTTACCGCCCAATCTGTCATCAGTCGAAGTCTCGCCTCAACATGTGCGAAAAAGTCTTTGACGAGACTGTCAAAGGACTTCAGGGTTCTTAACATCTGGAATGATGGTCCTTATCACCTGGACTTCACTAATGCTTAGAAAGCATCCTAAAACAACTACACCTGGTCAATTAACAAGCTGTATTAAAAAAAAATCGGAATGAATACTGAGTGATATTTACATATCAGCAAGGTGATGTCTTCCATTAGACTCTAATAATTAAGCCATAATGTTCACCAAACAATTTATGGCATTATTATTTCTATAGTTTTGTAGGTCCATTCTATTTTATAATGCTGATAACAATCGGATAAGATATCACAATTGTATGTTTTTCACTTGTACTAACATACTACACCTAATTTTAGGCCCATTGCTGTCAAATGAATACTTCCTCTACTCTGAACTAGTACTTATCAGTTCCTCTTGACAGGTACATAGTTGACAGGACAGGTAGGAAAAACATACACCAAAGAATTGTTACCCTTTACCAACACCCTTTATCAAGCCAAACTGTTGAAAACGTCAGATATTATTAATATCTAAAACTTTGCTCGCCACCTTGTGCCTACTTTAAATTCATTAGCACCTAAAATATATGTCCTTTATACGGTAGTGATTTCGGATAATGTACCTACTTAGTATTCAGAGAACATAGCGCGCATATTTAGTATAGGTAGGTAGTAAACCAAATTGTTTTTCAATGAAGCTAACTTTGAGGTTTATCTATTGGCGTTATGGCACAGTTGGGAATAGGTACCATCACTTCTAAGTAGGTATACCTATTACCTATAGCCCACTTCAGTCCGAGGGGGGGGGGAGGGTCACAGGGGACATGACCCCCCCCCCAAAACCATGCACGTCATATTGAAAAGTCCCAGTACGAGGGGAGGGGGGGTTAAATTTCTTAAGAAACTTCCGAAGTGACCCCCCCCCCCAAAACTTCAAGCTGCGACCGCGCCTGCCACTTGATATGGATCTTGGACCCCAGTATTGTCACAAAATATTGTCATATATATACTTAGGCCCTATACTATACATGCAGAAGGTGTTTTTTGAGTGTCCCAAGCACGTGTACTCCGGAGCAACCTATGAGTGCCTCTGAGAACACTATCGGAGTGGCTACATACTGGGCAAAATAACTCGATATGCTATCGACTCGATAGAAGAAGAACAGCGTACCCACCCACTGACAATGCAGTATATTTATTTATTTATTTCTTAAACAAGTACAACCACATTATAATGTATTACACAATTCACACTAAATTCAAAGTATAGTAGTAGTAGTAATGATCGCTACAAAAAGTTACGCGTGGTTGATGGGATGGCCCTTCGCGTCATATTCTTTTGTTCCACGCAGTCTATCATTGTGGAAATACGAAATCTGAATATTTACTGAAATAATGGCTACTATTAGCATTAGTAGCGTTAGGTTAGGAGTAGAGTAGAGGACTTGGCGTTTACGAGCTCTATCTAGTTAATTATGAGTCATTTAGAGAGATAACTTATCCCTATTTATATTATCAGTCAAGTAGATAGGTTTTTTGTGGCAACGATATATCTCCCATTAATGCTTTATGAAATTATTTTTTCATGGAATATCTTCATCATCATCATCTTCTTAACGTTGTTCCCAGACTTCCCAGTTACATTCGAAGCTTACAATTCAGAGTCCGAGGACCGCCTACTCTTTTTTTATACTTACCACTTAGTTTCCTTCTCCTGGTTTGGTTTATAAAACTTTTGTGGGATCGACTGCCATTAGTGACTTGAGCACGACAAATATTAGTATTCGTAACGTAAATATATCGAGAGAACGGAATATTGCGATTGGCCGCCTGCGTACAAATCGCAATGATCTATTTCCTCGATACGTACCCATTGCTTGTTAAACTCCGATACGGATAAAGGGGACCATTGAGAAGCGGCAATGAACTATGCGCACGTGCTGCGTGCGTCGGCAGGCATGCGGTCGGCTACGGAATCATATCTAAACGTATCGAGAAAAATATTCGTAATCGTAACTTACGATTACGAATATTTTTCGTGCTCGAGACACTGACCTCCCAACTTCAAGAGGAAAACCTGCGTCTATGCCTCGTCCATCAAATTAGCAGGTGTACTGATTAGCAGGTGTGCCTTGTGTCCCGAAGATCTTTGTGCGCCTCAAACACCCGTTAAATATATCAGAACGAGTATATTTCGTATAAAAATGCCGACTATGCTAATATAGATTTTATCAGCGACTTTTATTAGGTTACAGCGTCCGGTAACTCGTGATAGCAGCTGCTGGCTACAGACGCATTTGACTCACGCACGACTCATGGTGCCCGAAAATGTGTCCAATGATGCTTCTGTATGTCTGTCGTAGCGCAGCCATCTAGTTATATCTGTTCGGCATCCAACCCAATGGCTCACAAATGGGGGGGCTATGGGTTATGCCCCCTTTGGTTTTGCCGTAGTCGGGCAAAAATTGCTGAAATTGTGCGGAAATTACCCCCGATAATGCCCCACCTCAGACTAATAGAATAGTATTCTTTTAGTCTGAGTGCCCCATGTCCGGCAGGCGCGGTTATGTGGGACTCGATTCGACTAAATCCGCATGCCGCCGTCTGGTCCTCAGATGTAGGGTCTAAAGCGCTTCCCGCTTACCCCAGCGACCCCAGGGCCATCTCCGGTTTCGAGATGGCCCCCTCGGGTGTGGGAAATGGGGGAACCATGGTGTCCTCACTTGCCCCGGGGAATGAGGGGCGCACATCGTGCCGCGCTGTCCGCCCCGGTGGCTGAAAAAAAGAGGCAAGTTTTTGATAGCCATCAATATTTTTAATTTTGAAATATGCGTTTATTACAAAATATCAAGTATGTAGGAAATTACGTCACTATTTTGTTGTGCTTTACCTATGTACTTACCTATTTACCCTTTAAATAGGCAGATACACTGGTGAATATTATAGATCCTTGACATCTATAGACTACGTTTTAAATACATTTCATTGCTTATTTTAATTACCTATTTCAATAATTAAAAATTGAATTATGTAGTAAAAATAAAAAAACCTAAAGTTTTTAAAGTGTGGCAATTCCTTCAGGAAATGCCAATAATACAAAATACAATAGGTGTTACGGTCTCAATTCCTTTTGTATTCATAACTGTGATATATTCACATGCTTTCCTTCTTAATAAAGATATCCGTTATCATTACAAAAGATGACAAGCGTGATAAATCGCGTGTGGCGCTGCGGACCGTCCGCATGCTGCTTGAAACACAATATTGTGTTGTATATCGTTGATAATACATTATTTACTTATCTTGATTATATTTTATTAGGCATACAAGATTAGATAACAGTTTCATAGATAAAATTTGGGCAAACTTGTATGTAGGTCCCAGTTGAATGAAAATGTCTAATCAGCCTAGATGTATTATCTAACATAGCCCTGAGTGCCCATGGTATATTTTGTGACCCTGTATCACCCATATGAGCTCGTAATTTTTAGTCTTCAAGTAATGTATGGAAATCGGTACGGCAACTACTTTCCATTAGGTGGGCCGTGTGCTGTGCATGTCTGCGACCTAAGTACTATAAAAAAAATCTGCTGGAACTGTTGACATTTATAATTACTGCTCCTCTCCTTTGAGTAGTAGCCTTAACCTTCGTCAATAAATGGACTATTCGACACATAATAAATTTTCAATTCAAAATCAGCAGTTCCTGAGATTAGCGTTTTAAACAAACTGTAGCAGTTTTGGCGCATTTTTGAAAAGTACCGCAGTCGTTATTTATTTCTTCATCCTAGCGTTAATTCCCAGTCGCATCCGAAGTTTTCACCTCGGAGTCTGGGGTCCGCTTTACCCCTCTTAACTGCGGATTTGGCTGGACCTCGATGTTTTTATTAACTTTCAATCAATCAATCAATTACCCTACTGCAGTCCACTGCTGGACATAGGCCCACAGTATAATAGGCCTGTCCCCTCTAACTTTTATTACCGCAGTCGTTATTTAATTATTGTAATAATTACTTGTGAATGGAGTAATAATGACGAATGAATGTTGACTCTTTCTAATTTAAATTTCTAAGTAAAAGTTGGCATAGCGAATTTCTACAAAATTTCTTCTACTGACAGTTGTAGTCGGAGACAAAAACAATTTTTATATGAAATTATTGCAATATCGGGAGTCTTTCTTAATAGGGAACCTATAATTTCACGTCGATGTCCTGTTCTACGTAGCTCTTTAAAAAGAATGAATAAACTATTATAAAAAATTTCAAGAAGAAAAGAAATCAAAATTATGGATTAAAAAAAACGTGTAAGTATCAAAAGTCTAAAAATGTTTTTGAGCAAATTGATAACACACTTGTAAGTATTTTTCCACAATATTTATTATTGTACCTGACCGGTTTTGCCTTACGGCTTACATTGACAGTTATCCGTGTCACCAACTGCCATCAATCAACAGTATATTATAAAAAGTCTTTAAAATGTTTTTTGCGAGTTTTTTTTTTAAATTTTATAGGCACTGCCACTTAGACAAGTGGAAATTGATTGGCAGGCGTATTGTAAAATGGAATGAGAAATGTATGGGATTTGACGTAGGTAGGTACGAGTATATGACAGTCATCAACGTACCTATGTCATTAATGTCAAATCCCATACATTCGTCATTCTATTCTACAATACGCTGGCCAACGAATTGCCACTTTTTGTCTAGGGGGCAGTGCCTTTCTTTCATAGTAATAGCCACAGTAAAAAGTATTTCATGCGCGATTTATGTATCAAATATTAAAAATGGTACAAATTTGTATGGTGTTAAAGCCGTGACGTACTAACATCTTATTTTAATCAAAGTCCAAATTGATTCGTTTTGATTTAGGCAGGTATTTATTATTCATTCTAAGTGTAATCTGACATAAAATCCTTGACTGAGGTCGAGACGGTTGTGGTACCCTTTTTACCCAATGACGTAGGCATTATTATACTGGGTGATTTTATAATCGTTTGGGATAAAAATATTTTGGGCACTGTTTCGTTAGCAAAATCGTCTGGAAGTATTATTTTGGCGAAAAAAAAGTATAATTTTTTTTAGCTAATTACTTGCGTGAAGAGATGGGGAAATGAGCAGTTTTCCAGTAGGTATAATAATCAGTTGGTTTTTAAATCATCAGGAGATGGCGCTAGCATAGCTCTGTGGTTTGTTTGGGTTTGTTTTGTAGTATTTTTTCATGACATTTGCGATGTTGCCAAAGTTTAATTTCATTTACCCATATTATAATAGATAAAATATAATAAAATGCATAATTCTTTTCGCGACACTGTCTGTAATTTAAAATACATAATAATATTATATTTAAAATAATTGTATTAGAAAAAATTACAAAATATTTATGTAAAGTAAATCATTACAAAACCGAAGAACATTTTTTCCATAAATTAGGGAACACTAGATGTGACACCACACTCTTCTTACCAAAAGTGCCGGCTGCGCCATCTAGCGCGTCTTTAGGAACCCTATAAATACCTACTAGAAAACTGCTCATTAGTGATGTGTACTGTCGACAAAGAAGATACGGTTGCACTTTTTCATAAATAAAGCTGTATGTAAATTGTTTGTCGTTGTCGTTGTCGTTGTAACCGTTTGTCGACTGTACCTACCTTTAATACCATCGTCTAAACCCCTGTATTATTATATTAGTAGTTAAAGCTGAAAATTATTCAAATTAAAGCGGCTACCTGCCAAAGCTATTTTGACAAGGCTCCTGGGAGGCGGTACGTAGTAGGCATTAACATATTATAAACGACAGGCCGACAAGGCCACTGGCTATGCGAAGTTAATGGGAGAAAACACTTTCGGCTTGGTAGATAACTTCTTCCTCCTAGCGTTAATTCTCAGTCGCATCCGAAGCTTTTTCAGCTCGGAGTCTGGGGTCCGCTTTGCCAGTTTTAGCTACGGATTTGGCTAGACCTCGATATTTTCTGTGAAGCGATTGCCATCTGACCTCCACATCCCAATGGTAACATTAGGCGATATTGAAGCTTTGCAGCTAGACTGTTGTTTTTTTGGATTTTTTAGGGCGCCAACTACCCGTAACGACTGCACTAGATGTTCTTATGGCACCCGGGACCGACAGCTTAACGTGCTCTCCGAGGCACGACCAGACCAATGCAAATACCCATATTTTATGAACACAAATATTTGCACTGAGCGGGGATCGAACCCGCGCCTCCTGCGCAGCGGCCGCGTTCACTACCGCTACGCCACGGAGGCTGGTAGATAACTGTGACTGCAATATACGTTCAGATAATTACACTTTTTTTATTTTATTTAACTTGATGCACAAAGTACAATGGCGGACTGACCGTAGGCATTATCTACCAGTCAACCATAGGGTGGTGCAGAGTTATAACGAGATAAGCAGAAAAGAAGACTATATTTAAAGGTATGATTTCGAATTTCGAAGCCGACCGCATACGTCATCTGCCGACGCATGCAGCATATGACCGTAATTCATTGCGGCTTCTCAACGGTCCCCTTTTTCCGTATCGGAGTTTAACAAATAATGAGTACGCTGTATGTGCTGCATGCGTCGGCAGTTGTCCTATGCAGTCGGCTTCGGAATCATACCTTAATGATCAAATGATATAAAAATTAATTACAATCATTATAAATCATAATAATGTATGTCATAAGTACAAAATGTACTTACGATTAAATGATCAAATAGGCAGTTTCACACAGTTTGATCGAATTCTATTTCTTCAAACCATTTGTTGGTTTTTTTACATTCAATTTTAGGTTTGTTCAAATTTTACCACACACACTCAATTTGATCATTCTATTTGAAACTACCAGTTTCATCAAATTATCTGAACGTATATTGCAGTTTTATCGATTTAGATTGAAAAAAGCACAAAGAGCATTGTCCGGTGTCCCCACGGAATTGGAGGTGACTCTTCAATTCTGTGAAGGTCCCTGTTTAGGACGATGCACCAACTAGCTCAGGTCAACCTCACCTGGAATTGGACCCCTATAGTGTTGGTAGGACAATGACACCTCTTTTACGCCTTAGCAGATTTGAGTGTAATTTGAAATTGAGATATGTAGTTATTTTTTAAAGAATATTAATTACTTGCCGAAATAAAAGTAACTAATATTTACATTTAGTAAATAAAAATATCGGCAGTCCAGTCAAATGTGCAGTATACTGGTAAAGCGGACCTCAGACTCCGAGGTGAAAGCTTCAGGTGCGACTGGTATTAACGCTAGGATGAATAAGCCTACTGCCTACCCTATTAGCAAAATAACTGTATGCTCGTACTACTAGATAAAGTCTCAGATGTTATGAACTTTCCTATTAGTTTGAAAGCATCGACGTAGTCTAAACTTGATGTGCTAAACTTTTGCTGCTGACAGTACATTAGCTTATACGGATTAAGAAGGCATCGACTCTAAAATATTCATTAATTCCAAGAGCTCATTTCAGTAATGATGTGCCCACCTTAGTAAACGAAGTAATAGTTATGGTAATATAAGTAATATTTTCTTTTATGCAAAGTTGTATAAAACAGCTAATATTATTCTAGGAAATACACATCGCTTTGGGTAAAGTAAGCACAGTTTGACTAGCTTCTAAAAAGGGTTAAATGCTGATAATAATCATGTTTTTAGCCTCGTAATGTAAAGAACGGTTACCCATCCTAAATCTGTCCCAGCCTGACTAATAGCTAAGCTCAAAGTATTGGATTGGAAATAGGCTCAAAGAATGGACTCCTTAACACCATCTGGCGTAACAACTGGCCTAATTGGTGCCCTTACTATGATATACCCCTATTCTAAGCCAATCCTTCCTTCCTTCATCCTACGGTTAATCCCAGTCGTATCCAAAGCTTTCACCTTGGAGTCTGGAGTCCGCTTTTTCCAGTCTAAATTGGTTTAACTTCGATTTTTCCATGAAGCGATTGCTTTGACCTCCACAACCTAACCCAATATGTTTGTCTTCAACAGTCTGTCTGTAGTTCATCGAACTCCTAACAGACTAGACTAAAAATAAACCATTGTTGTCTGTGTCAGTTGTTTTGAATATGTAGGAACATACATAATACCTACTTACTTACTTTACCTACAAGATCAACATTATCATACGATAACAGCAGTGCCGAAATGCGGAGCCCCAAACACGTCCGTACGCAGTGAAGAGTCTCGTCGAGTGCAGCGCGAAACACGGTCTTCGTATATTTATAGCTGGCGCACCTCTGCGCACCCAGTTTATATTTATAGCGAAAGATAAGCGCCCCACGCGGCGTATTTGTGCACTGTATTGTATATAATAGATTTAAGATTCCTTATGTAAATAGAATACTAAACTGTGATTGGTGTAGATAGTTTGTAAGCTCGCTTAATTGTATGGATATAGAAAGACGAATTATTGTATATTAGTAGCCCTTTTTGCTCAATAAAATAATCAGTTCCATACTCTGGCTTTTACTTTGGCTACGGTTCCCCTTCCGGTCCAAACAGACAGAGCTCTCTAGCAACGGACAGGGTTCACTTCTTGAACCCAGCCGGTCTAGAGGCATCAGCCAGCTGGCATAGCTAACTACTAGGGCAGTACCTACCTCACGGGTCAGTGACCCCTCAGCTGATCCCTACCTTACGGGTCAGCTGATCAGTACCTATCTCTCGGGTCAGTGACCCCTCAGCTGATCACCAATCAGCTCCTACTCACATTCGGTCTACAATCAGCTGATCGCCGAGTCTGGTTAGGCGAAGGCCATAGACCGACTTGGCGTCAGCTGATCATCAGGTCTGGTTAGGCGAAGGCCATAGACCGACATTGGTGACCCCCGACGACCCAAACAGCTGATACCTACGTACCTACGGTATCACAGCGCACTACTGCACGCACAGCTGATTGCCGTACCTAGTGTACCTACCTAGTGTACCTACCTACAGACATCATGTCTACAGAAGGCGGCACAGCACCACCATCGCTACCATCAGGTAGTGATATCAAACCAGCCAGCGATGTCGCCATGATATCTCTTCCCGCACGACTACCACCTTTCTGGCGTCAGAATCCTAGATTATGGTTCGCTCAGTTCGAAGCGGCCATCGCGGCAAGCAAAATAGGTGAAGAACAAAAATTCAACCTAGTCATGCCACTGCTAGGTTGCAATGATCTAGAACAAGTAGCAGATATCATCCTCAACCCACCCGCTAATGGCAAATACACCAAATTGAAGGACAGACTCATATCGACATACCAAGAATCAGATCATCGTCAGCTTCAAAAGCTACTTAGTGGCCTAGAACTTGGCGATTCTAAACCTAGTCAGCTGTTACGAAAAATGAGAGAATTAAGTGGGAAGCTACTAACCGACGAAGCACTCCGAGTCATATGGTTGAATCATTTACCTACTCAAATACGTGGCATACTAGCAATAAATACAGAGTCATCACTAGAAACCCTATCTGCTATGGCTGACAAGATGATAGAGCACTTCGAACCCGCTACAGCCGCCGCTATCACTACTTCGATTCCCGTATCAAATCCATCTCAGAACGAAGCTACCACAACTACTACATCTACTGCAGTCGAAAAACTACAACTCGACTTAATTACCAAACAAATAGAGAAACTATCCCTCGAAGTAGCAGAATTACGTTCGAACCAATTTCGACCGACGCAAAACCAGCATCGCCAACCACGTAGCAACGAGCGCTTTGACGATAGGCGCAACATAAGGGCGCGTTCACACTCGCGTTCAACACGTCGACAGCCAGGCGATCCGGATTGGTTATGCTATTACCACCTCAAGTTCGGTAATAATGCTCGTAAATGCGATGAACCATGTGCTAAAAGAAATACGAATACAAATACAAACACTAATACGAAGCAACAGGAAAACTAAGCAATACATCGACTGTGGCGGGCGTCGATGTTAACCAAGGCCACCGCCTATGTATAATAGACAGAAACAATAAAGAAAAATTCCTTATTGACACTGGAGCCGATATTTCAGTGTTAGCCGCAAGAAACAAGAAATATTCACAACCTACAGAAGACAATTATAAATTATTTGCTGCAAACGGTACACAAATACGAACCTATGGAGAGCGTACATTAGAACTCAACTTAGGTTTACGTAGAAGTTACAAATGGACATTCATAGTTGCCGATGTGAAGACTTCAATATTAGGCGCAGATTTCCTAGTAAAACACAAATTACTAGTCGACTTGCATCAAAAGAAACTCATCGATAGTGTCACAGACCTCACCGTGAACACTATTAAGGTACAGAACACAGAAGAATCAGTCTATATTATCGACCAAAATCACGCATATCACGACATCTTGAAGCAATTCCCAGACATATTACGTCCGATGGCAATCAAGTCAACTGCAAAACATAGCGTCACTCACCGAATAGAAACTAAAGGTTCACCTATATACTCCCGACCGCGACCATTACCACCAGACAAGTACAAAGCTGCCAAATTAGAATTCGAAAAGTTAATGGAAATGGGCATATGCGAACCCGCCAACAGTCCATGGGCCAGTCCACTGCACGTGGTAAAGAAAAAAGATGGTTCTTTACGTGTATGTGGCGACTATAGAAGATTAAATGCTGTCACAATCCCCGACAGATACTCAATACCTAGAATACAAGATTTCACCTACCAACTGCACGGAAAAGTATTATTCTCGAAGCTCGACATGAAAATGGCATATTACAGTATACCTATCGAAAAAGAAGACATCCCTAAGACAGCTATAACCACCCCATTCGGAAGCTTTACCTTCAAAGTTATGACCTTCGGTTTAGTAAACAGTAGTGCTTCATTTCAAAGATTCATGCACGAAGTACTACGCGGCCTCGATGACATATGCTACTGCTACATAGACGACCTACTCATATACTCAGACAACAACGAAGAAGAACACAAACGCAATGTAAAAAGAGTGCTCGAGCGCTTAAATCAATATGGCGTCACACTCAACATCGATAAGTGCGAATTCAGCAAGAAAAAAGTCCAATTCCTCGGTTACGAAGTTTCATCAGACGGAATCAAACCCACAGACGAACGCATTCAAGTCATACTCCAATATCCCAAACCAACTACAGTACAAGAGTTAAGAAGATTTCTGGGTATGATCAACTTCTATCGAAGCTGCCTACCCCATCAAGCTAACCATCAGCACCTACTCAATAAATACCTACACAATGCCAAGAAGAACGATAAATCACCCATACAATGGACACCCGAAGCCGAAAAATCATTTCAATTATGTCAACAAAGTATTCTCGATGCAACCTCATTAACCCATCCGATACCTAACGCACCGCTATGCCTACTCACCGACGCTTCAGACACAGGCATCGGCGCGGTACTACAACAAAAAGTCGACGGAATATGGAAACCACTCGCATTCTTCTCCAAAAACATGAGTGACACACAACGAAGGTACAGCGTATACGATCGCGAATTACTAGCTATGTATACCGCTGTGAAAAGCTTACGACGACTGATAGAGGGTAATGAACTCACAATATATACCGATCACAAACCTCTAACCTTTGCACTCACGAGATCAGCCAACAACAGTGACACTCCAAGAAGAGAAAGACAACTTCATTTCATTAGTCAATTCTGCACAAGTATCAAATTCATTCAAGGCGAGTACAACACAGCTGCTGACGCCTTATCACGAATCACGGAGATCGAAATATTAAACAACACAATCGACTACACCAAATTAGCTACAGATCAACAAAATGACACCGAATTAGAAGCCTGCAAACAACAATCAAACCTCACATTCGCTCTCGTAAATCTCCCGGGAGGTCAACAACCGATATCCATATGGTGTGAAGTATCAACAACAAACATTCGACCATACCTACCAGTGACTTTTCGTGAAATAGCATTCAAAGCACAACACGAACTAAGTCATCCGGGCGTTCGCGCAACTAGAAAACTTATCACATCCAAATTCTTCTGGCCTTCTATGAATAAAGATGTAACCACCTGGGCAAAATCATGCATTGGTTGTCAACGCTCGAAGGTTCAAAGACACGTTAGCAGTCCCCTTGGTGAGTTTGAAGAATCATCGCGTTTCGAACACGTACACCTAGACATCGTCGGACCTTTATGCATATCAAACGAATATCGGTACATAGTCACAATGATAGATCGATGCACGAAATGGATTGAAGCTATACCTACTCGTGACATTACCGCTGAAACAATAACGAAGGCAGTATACGACGGATGGATCTCACGATTCGGTTGTCCCCTACGAATCACAACTGATCAAGGCAGACAGTTCGAATCGTCATTATTTCGCACACTAATGCAACGACTAGGTATTAATCGTATACGCACAACTCCATTCCACCCACAAGCAAACGGATTCCTAGAAAGAAGACACAGATGTTTGAAAGCTTCGCTGGTGGCCAGATCAGCAGGTACCAACTGGAGTGAGGAATTACCTACAGTACTGCTAGGACTACGCACAGCACTATGTCAAGACACATCTGTAAGTCCCGCACTAATGACTTATGGGTCTACAATTCGAATTCCGTCGGATTTCTTTGTGCCTACCAAGCCAAACATTGATGACGCAGAATTCGTTCGCCAACTCACTGAAACGATGACGTCACTAGCACCGAAGCAAATATCACACTCATCTAAGCAACCCTTCATATACAAAGAACTCGAAACTTGTACTCATGTGTTCCTGAGAAATGATACAGTACGACGACCGTTGATCCCACCATATGACGGCCCATACAAAGTTATCAAACGAAGTCAAAACGGCAAGTTATTCACAATTCAACTACCAAATCGTCAAACATGCGTATCCATAGACAGACTGAAACCAGCATACATATTACATAATAATGAAACGCCTGCAACCAACGTACCGCAATCCCCGTGTACGAGGCCTGCAAAAATTATACTTCAGGAACCTACGACATCGAGTGCATCCAATTCCAAGAACTCGGCGACTGCAAATTCCGAAAAATCTACAAATGTGAGTAACAATCAGCAAGACCCCTATATGACTCGTACAGGAAGATTAGTAAGACCAAACGTACGTTTTTCTTAGAGGGGGGTAATGTAGGAACATACATAATACCTACTTACTTACTTTACCTACAAGATCAACATTATCATACGATAACAGCAGTGCCGAAATGCGGAGCCCCAAACACGTCCGTACGCAGTGAAGAGTCTCGTCGAGTGCAGCGCGAAACACGGTCTTCGTATATTTATAGCTGGCGCACCTCTGCGCACCCAGTTTATATTTATAGCGAAAGATAAGCGCCCCACGCGGCGTATTTGTGCACTGTATTGTATATAATAGATTTAAGATTCCTTATGTAAATAGAATACTAAACTGTGATTGGTGTAGATAGTTTGTAAGCTCGCTTAATTGTATGGATATAGAAAGACGAATTATTGTATATTAGTAGCCCTTTTTGCTCAATAAAATAATCAGTTCCATGCTCTGGCTTTTACTTTGGCTACGGTTCCCCTTCCGGTCCAAACAGACAGAGCTCTCTAGCAACGGACAGGGTTCACTTCTTGAACCCAGCCGGTCTAGAGGCATCAGCCAGCTGGCATAGCTAACTACTAGGGCAGTACCTACCTCACGGGTCAGTGACCCCTCAGCTGATCCCTACCTTACGGGTCAGCTGATCAGTACCTACCTCTCGGGTCAGTGACCCCTCAGCTGATCACCAATCAGCTGCTACTCACGTTCGGTCTACAATCAGCTGATCGCCGAGTCTGGTTAGGCGAAGGCCATAGACCGACTTGGCGTCAGCTGATCATCAGGTCTGGTTAGGCGAAGGCCATAGACCGACAAAGGTCCTTCGAGGTCCTCGTCGGTCCTTAACACCATCTGGCGTAACAACTGGCCTAATTGGTGCCCTTACTATGATATACCCCTATTCTAAGCCAATCCTTCCTTCCTTCATCCTACGGTTAATCCCAGTCGTATCCAAAGCTTTCACCTTGGAGTCTGGAGTCCGCTTTTTCCAGTCTAAATTGGTTTAACTTCGATTTTTCCATGAAGCGATTGCTTTGACCTCCACAACCTAACCCAATATGTTTGTCTTCAACAGTCTGTCTGTAGTTCATCGAACTCCTAACAGACTAGACTAAAAATAAACCATTGTTGTCTGTGTCAGTTGTTTTGAATACAAATCGATCGATTGAGGCTCACCTCCCTCAGGCCCCGGTAGGAGGCGGTGATCCAAGAAGTGCTGGTTTGACTGTCAAGGCCTCACTGCCCAGGATGCCGAACACCGGGCGAAGTGAAGGAGGAAAGGTGGAAAAACGTCAAGCCACTCCGGAGGTTACCCAGAACAAACAGATAAAAAGACATTTTTGTCGTGTTGGGTCCCGTCCCGGTACAGTAGAATTTTCTATTCCGTGGGCCGCCTTATCTCTTTCCGTGGGTGTCGTAGAAGGCGACTAAGGGATAAGGCTGTTCTCCATCCGACAGTAAACATACAGCCCATGAAAAAGTGCCCGCTTGTTGGCAAAAGGATCACCGTACGTGTTATCGAAATAAATCATAGGCGAAATGTATTTACAGGCGTGAA
The DNA here is from genome assembly GCA_914767945.1 of Eilema depressum. Taxonomy (NCBI): domain Eukaryota; kingdom Metazoa; phylum Arthropoda; class Insecta; order Lepidoptera; family Erebidae; genus Eilema; species Eilema depressum. The sequence goes on from OU612035.1 coordinate 12,251,821, forward strand.
TATTATATGTGGCGAAGGGTCCCTTTAAACCGATTCCTGCCGGCTTCCTCAGCAAAGGGAAGCCTTGGTAGAGATGTGAAATTTTGTAATATGGTCGTTTTAGTCGTTTTATAGATTAGAGGTAAGATTTTTTTCCACCGGATTCCCCTTTGAAAATTTTCGCTCTTCGCCTCATAATTTTATTTATAACATCCATTGTATTCATTAAAAATCTGTTCCTTTAATACTACAAGTGTTATTTGTTTGTCATAGAAGATATTTTGTATAGATTCTGTGGTTAAGATTACTTCTGTGTGTACCCATTGCTCGACAGATTTAGAAAGTAGTCTAGTCAAGTGGCGATTGAACCACATTTTATATATTGTATCATTTTACGAGTACTGCAACTTACATTACATAAGTATACTCACACCTATACCCGGAGGGGTAAGTAGAAATGTACCTACACATCTCAAAATTCGCTTTGTTAATTACTACCAGGTATATTTGTATTGTGAGCATGGTTCTATAATAATAATAGATATTTGCCCACATCATACTTAGTAATTACCCAATTACCTGCAAATCAACAGTTCTGATATTAGTCTAGTTATGTAAATAGGCCATTGAAATGTGTAATCTTGACATACATACATGCATTGTACAGATTGTAGTAACTGTTGGCTGTTATCACTATGCCTCTGAATAAAATTTCATGATAATATCATTACTCTCAACACTAATCACACCACAGATTCAGAGTAACCTAAACCAAAGTCATTTTTATTGGCTGGCAACACTCGTAACTCGGTATACAGTTTTAGGTAGACCATTAAAAAGGCACTTACAAAACGTCTAAAACGAAAACAATCAGGAACACGGTCGGGACAGAATAGATTAATGATTAATAGTACATTAGTTGTTTGTAGTACAAAGCTTGACGATAAAGTAGGAACACGGCAAAGTTTGTTTATTGAACCAATTTGATGACACTCGGATATCTTGCAAAGTCTAATCATCTTCATGGAGAAGTATTTTCCTGATTGTATCCGAGGCCAAGGTGAAGGGAACCTTCCGGCTCTTCGTCTTATCATCTTCATCCGTGGCCAAGGTGAATTCGGAGTTCAGAGTCCACCTTCCGGCTCTTACTCCCCCACTTCGCATGCTCTTGGGCGTCCATGGTAGTGAGACCATTATCACCCATGTCACCCAGGACAAGCGAGGACTTTTTGAGCTTCTATCTGAACCCGGCGGACGCGCCATTGCCAGGGATTTGTTACTGATTTAGCCTGGTGGTTTCCGCAAGATGTGACCGCACCAGTGAAGGCGGCTATCATGCATTTTATTTGCGATGTCTCGGACATGAAGGCTGCCGCGGATGTGAGAGTTCCTCACGCTATCTTTACGTGTGACTCCGCATATCCACATTTCACATGGACTGGACATCTTGCAATATCTAGCCCTCTCTAAAACTGGATTTCATCGATGAATATGAATTAATTTAATCTTTTAAATGCAATTTCACCTTTATTTCTATTTTAATTTGGAATAGCATGCACAACACGTGAAAACTCAGTTTTCTCAACGGATGTTCACTGGGAAAATTCAGCGTAAGTCTGAGTAGAAAACTATGGTCGTCATTATGAGTAAGCTCTAAGCTCGTATTAGAGGATTAAGTGGAGAGGTAATGCTTAATACGTATCATACGTACCTATACGTCCTCAGTAAGTACCTACGTATGCGTATGTATGAGTGTATGACGTTTGTAACCTTTGCCTGCCTTTGCTTACTATAAAACAAGTGAGGTCATCGCACATGAGCTGTGTGCACTGTGTGCAGGTTGACATTGACCCGAGCGCATGGTGATGAAATCATCGCACTTCCCTTCACCTGTCGGTTAATTCACACCTCCCATAGTGCCTCCCATAGGTTAGTATCGTAGACTGAGAATGTAAGAATACTTTATAGCTCCTCTACACGGAGACAGATTCAGACGCAGGGCGACTTGCTCATCAACTGTGTGTGGTAGATATTTATCGTTAAATACCTACCACAGACGAGATCATGCTGTCCACACGTCGCGTCGGTCGGCGGACGCGTCCTACGCTAACATCCGCAGATAAATCTGTCTACGTGTAGAGGACCCTTTTGAATGGTTCAATAGTAAATACAGTAAAATTTATTAAACGTGATAGGCAAGTAGTTTAAAGAAATGGAAGTGATATTCGCATGGGCTGTGGAAATATTACAGGCATAAAAGTAGCCTTGTCTTAGTCCAGACTTAACTATTTCTGTATCGAATTTCCGCCAGTTAATAAATGTATTTTTTTGTTAAGAAATATAACATCTTACTTATTGTGTTTGATTGATAGTACTGACGTAGGTAGTTAATTTATAGGTATAGTAGGTAGATAAGATACCTAAATGACAATGAATGACAAGTAAATTAAGAAAACCGGTCCTAATCAAATAATAATTAAGGAATATATTATCTTATCCAACAATCATTAGCCATGATTAGTTTACTCACAAATCACAACACAATATTGATTAATTTGCACTCATCAAACAAAAATGTAGGTATGGAAAAAGACGTCTCGCGAAATATCTGACGAGAAAAGGGTGACTGCTCCGTGGCACTACCCAATGAGCAGCACTACTGGTAGTGTCAAGCAAGGGTACACAACACACAGAGGTATTGAGGGTGGGTGCTTGGTCGGGAACCTTCACGTGGTGTTCCCTGGGCAACGGAGACGACAGCGCCTCTCTTTCGTAGCGGAGATGCTACAGCCTACTGCTGATTCCTTCCTGGGAGCGACCCTGTAGAGGGCTACGCGGAGATTTTCCACGTGACCGTCAGTACCAAAAACTCTAACAGTCATTTCATGTGTGTTTCACTAAAACTTTTTGAAGATGGCTCAATAACAGCGGCTGCCTAATGTGAAGAACTTTGATCAATGATGTTGAAACCATCAATCAATCTATTCGATCTTCGCCATCTTTGCTCCATGACAACGCAATAACTTCACCGCTTGAATAGTTTTATCGATATCTTACTAAAAACCTTGAGTTTTTTTTTCTATTCAACCTTCTTCTTTTCCTTAACGTAAATACGGTAAATTCTACATAAATAACTGCTATTTGATTAAATTGGTTTTTATTAAATAGCAGTTTCGAAGAATAATAAGTCTTCTTCCTCTTTATCCTAGCATTAATTCCCAGTCGCATCAGAAGCTTTCAGATCAGAGTCTGGGGTCCGCTTTACCAGTCTTAACTACGAATTTGGCTAGACCTCGATATGTGTCCTACTTATAAATTACTAGCCTTCCGCCCGCGGCTCCGCCCGCGTGCATCTCGGTTAACGCGACCTTTGCTCATATCTTCGGTTCTACTCAACCGATTGCGATCAAACAAACGTAAGATTTTAAGTCTGAGCAAGCCCTTTCTAACAAAAAAAACCGCATCAAAATCCGTCCAGTAGTTTTTGCGTCCATCGCGGACAAACAGACAAACAGACAGGAAATTCAAAAAAAATATTTTCGTGTTCAGTATCTTTAACATAACATAAATATTGTAGGATATATAATAGTATAGATAGATGTGAACGTAATCAAAGCTTTACTTGGGTCCTTGGGTCTTGTCTTGTCTATACATCGTTGTATAGAATGTCCTAGAAAAATTGTTATTTCAATCCAATAGCTGCACATACGCAATAGTGTGCGTATCATTCAATCCTGAGATGGGTCCTATTGACATGATTAATGATTGTACTTATATCATCATAGCATAGACATACCTTGTGACTGTTGTGACTTTGTGAGTATCATAAATAAAATATTTTTCTTTGTTTCTTCTTTTGCTGAGCCGAGAAGAATAGGTACTGAAATAGTCGTTAAGTTTCATGAAATTTGTCAATTTTTGACGTACTTATATTTAATTTTTTTTTCTTTCTGTAAAAACCTTCTACAAAGTACTTACTTTTTGTGACCTCAGACTAAAAGTATGTCATTCTTTTAGTCTCAAAGTGAAGGTAAGATTATTTAAAGGGATAAATGAAATCGACAAGGTTCTCCCAGGTTATAGCGTGACTATACCTAAATCAAGAGCCAAGCGGTTCGGCGACTCCTTCTACCGCACCATTAAGTCCTGGAATTCCTTACCAGTTTACGTGTTTCCCTCCTCCTACAGTCCTGAAGCCGTCAAGCGGAGTGACACCATTGTAGCATGGTGCGTATCTATAATGGTGAGCCTCTTTGCCGAGACTTTGCTTTCAGCTTACCATCAGGCGAGGTGAAGTCAAAGTAACGTGTCCTCCTATATTAAAAAAAATGTCCCGTAAAAATCACATCAAAGACCCTTTGCCACGAAAGACCTATGAATCTATATGTTTTCCACATAATTAATACCATATTTGTAATAAGCTATCAGTGCCATGACTGCCTTGCCAAGTTGCCATAAGTAATCCATCATCTTTAAATAGCGCTTGCACACACCGTCTATGTGGGGCAGTTACGGCCGACTGCTTCGACAAACAGACCGTCTAATTAATTATCTGCTTGTTTGTTAACACACCGTTGGTTTTTTTACCATAACGGTGATTATGGTTAATTTTTATTTTAAAATTTCTAGAAGTTTTTGTCCGTATGGGCTTGACGTCTAAATAAATGTGTTAGCCTTAATTCCCCTGATGTTTTTTTTGTTTAAAAATAGCATTTTATCACGCTATTATAAGGCAATACATTTCAGGGGAGTATTGAAAAACGGGGAGTATCAAGACTAATTTAAATAAATAATTATTGTATTATTATTAGAACTATCGGGATATTTACCATGTATTGTTTGGAGTTTCCGATAGTTCCTCCGTGATCATGGTGCTTGCAACAGCGCCGAAATATCGGAAACTCCAAACAATACATGGTAAATATCCCGATAGTTCTAATAATAATGTGAACGACCATGAAAGTTTAAATAATTATTGTATTATAATTATTTTCAAAGCGTACTCCCCAAACCTAACAAAACGAAAATATTTCCAATAAGTAATAAATAATATACCTATTATAGCAAAAACTACCTACATAGGTATATTACTACCTGCGTAATCTAATCTACGGACAGTCGGGTATATTCACCAACTAGACCGATAACCGAACAATTTATCTTATTTCTATTCAGAAGAGATTATCATAAAAGATGGATGACCGACGAACCTAAACTTATTCAAAGAGATAACTGCGACCTACCCGCATATTTCAACTGTGTTATAAAGCTTAGCATTCACTAGATTAGGCGAGGCGACAGGCCATATCGATTGTCTTTTGTTATCGTGTGAAATACTAGCATACGTGGGATTTCTATATAAATGGGGAATATCTTGAGCAATACTTGTTAAAAACATTGTATCGAGAAAAACTACCGAGATTTATAAGTTTATACATATGTATTATGTATTATTTAATTTCTTTGTACAGTTGATTAAGGAGATACGGTTGCATCTTTACATACAACTTTATACGTAACTAGCTTTTGCCCGCGGCTCCGCCCGCGTGGATGTCGGTTATCGCGACCAAACATAGCCTATGTCCTTTCTCAAGGTCTCATCTACCCCTATAGTAAAATCGGTTCAGTGGTTTAGGCGTGAAAGCGTAACAGACAGACAGACAGAGTTACTTTCGCATTTATTATATTAGTATGGAATGGAATGGATATGAATGGAAGTATTGGGATGGAGGTATTGGATGTATGGATATGGATATGGATGGATATGGATATGGATGGATATGGATATTGGTTATGGATGATTACATTGGTTACTAAAGATGCAACCGTATCTTCTTTATCAATTGTACATACATTATACGTCACGTGAAAAACACCTTTTCATGCTCTTTTACAGACAACATACATATATTGACGCCTGTAAATACTCGAAGAGATAAGTAGAGGTGTATTAAATTGACACCCACATTTCGCCAGCTATAATTTTCCTAGGTACTGCGGGACAATCCAATTGTTGTTAACCGGGTACATTTTCAGATGAAGCATCTTATCTTTTTATATTGGTACCATATTAAAATGTGTCTTTTTGAAAATCAAATCGAATTGGCTGTATGTTTAGTAGTTCTCCAGTAAATTGCAAAACGCCACGTTTTTCGAGCTATACATAATATATTTTGAAAGCCTATAAGTAGGTAATTTCAGTAATCTAGAACGATTTTTGAAACGGTTTTATATTATTTCCTCTTTATTATCTTTAAAATATTATTTACGAGTATTATTATAATTCTGAACGACGACCTTATTAAGGCCGCGGGAACGCACTGGATGCGAGCCGCTTCCAACCGGTCTTATTGGAGATCTATAGGGGAGGCCTATGTCCAGCAGTGGACTTCCTATGGCTGAAATGATGATGATGATGATAATTCTGAAGAGCTGATCTACAGTATATTGTCGATATCATAGGCCAATCGCAAATATTAAAAAGTTAAATGAAAAAACTAACATCTTACGGGGAGTTTCAGGTTTTTTAAGAGGTTCTTTGATGATAATTCTTATACTCTCTATATTTAATTGTTGCCACTCTCAAAAATATTTTGAACCCTGAATCTCTCATCACAACAATTCACAATATCGATTGCTCATCAGTAGATGCATATTAATTACAAATAAATAATTCATTTTGCTAACAAATATTCATTTGTACCTAATTCACAAGTAACAAGATCTTATTTACATAGGACAAAAAACTCATTGTGTTTATTTATGACAATGAAAAAAAAACAGCCTTCATCTGTCGCAACTCTTGACACAAAAACGGAACGTCAATGGCCTGCTTTACATTCTACCCACATTGTGATTAAAAACATTGGAAAAATCTAATACATATTATTCACCGTTGAGGTTGTATTATTTTAATTTCGTTTAATGTGAATTGTGGTTCAATGAGGCTCTACTGAAATGCAAGCAATGGATGTAAGTAGTTTCCTTTGTTCATCATCATCATGTCGTATGGCTTTTTGCTCGAGTCCTCCTATATGTCGACGTCCAGTTATGTTACCGAAGCCAGTCTATTGCTACCGGTGTGAGGTCATGTAGCTCACGCATTCCTCCAGGAAAACAACGGAGTGGACACTCCTCTGCTATATGCATCGTTGTCTGCTTTGGAAGTCCACAATCACAGTCCGGCGCTTCTTTATGTCCCAGTTGTAAAGATGGTAGTTGCATCTCCCATTTCCAATTCTGAACCGGTTGACCCTTGACCGGGCGGCTTAGTGGACGGTGGGGTCAGGTACCAGGTCCTTCAAGGGATTGTGCTGAAACGCCTCCCACGTTTGAGGACGCGTTCCCTTTGTTAACACAGTTAGATGCTATCTTTTTGATTTATGCTGGCTGCTACCCGCAGTTCCACTTTATGGATGACTGAAATCTGGATGAATTGAAAATTATTATTATCCATCCATATCCATACTTCCATACTTCCATACTAATATTATAAATGCGAAAGTAACTCTGTCTGCCTGTCTGTCTGTCTGTTACGCTTACGCTTTCACGCTCAAACCGCTGAACCGATTTTGATGAAATTTGGTACAGGGGTAGATTAGACCTTGAGAAAGGACATAGGCTATGTTTGGTCGCGATAACCGACATTCACGCGGGCGGACCCGCGGGCAAAAGCTAGTACGAAATAAAAACAAGTTTAGAAAACTAAAAGGCGCTTTTATAGAACCCAAACTAAAAGTAAAATTAATTATTGATGGAGAAAGAAAAACGAAAACCCGCAGAGAGCCCGCAAAACGAAAAAAAAACGCCCTTTTCAAAATTTGATGATTCAGCGGTGAAGAGCGCGTGAAAAGGCTAATTTACCCTTTATGATGTTCGTGCCGTGACGGAGAAAGATAACATATAAGTATCATCACCCCATTTCATCCGAAGGGTGTCGTTAGAGGCAACTTACGTAACAATACGTAGACGATATCACCGCGAGAAGGTAAACTCGAAATAAACCAACACGTCTGGTCAAAGCCTCCCAACAGCCCTACATTGGGGAAGGCCTATGTCCAGCATTGGACTGCGATAGGCTAATTGATTGATTGATCATATTAGCACCGTCTAACGAACTCTTGTTATATTGGCTTGGTATAGCATTATATTGGTGCATGTATCTATCTTGAAGATTAAATCAAATATCCATAATAACCAGCCATCAATCTAGTACTCAGTTTCATATTTTCGATACAAGGTCCTTTCACATTTTGTAAACAATATTCGCGTTATTTGAATTGTAAATCGAAAATGTTGTATTCAGATTGTATCACATCGTAGATTGATTTTGACTGTATAAAAAATATAATTTGGTATGAAAGTTATAATCTCTGATATTATTCGATTGCACTGTCGTGAATATCAATTATACCGATGTTGGAATTTACAGGCTGTTATGTGACACTACGAGAAATACTTAGTTACGATCGCACTGTGTCATTCAAACTGCATTGTCTATTAAAAACTGTAGGTACTACATCTGTACAGTTTTTCAAGCGTGGTTTTTTTTAAGCGAGAATCTGAGACTTCAGCTCTAGCAGAAAATAAATATTCAGAAGTCGTGGATTATATCGATTCTTGCTCATTACAAATATCTATTCTATTCATGAATGTCTGGGTGATTCAATGCACAATATGGTATGCTTTTCAAAAAAGAAACGTAACTAAGAAATAACTAATGTAATGTATATGCGCATTTTAGATAAAACCCATAACACAAGCTAGTTATCGTATGCTTACGAGGGACTTTGGGGTCTAGATTCAATTTTCCTGTAATGGGACCATAACCTGTTCGTAAACAGCTAATTCTGCTTGCAAATCCTCTCGGCCTCAACGCTAACCAATAAATCCAATGTATTCATTGATTATACATTGTCGTGTCGAGTTGCTTACCTCAATAAAACAGACCGAATGGAAACCATTAACCGAACGGAATCAAGTGTCCTCCCGTGGGTGTCGTATAGAGCAAGAAGGGCTGTTTCTATTACCTATTGTAGGATGGTTAGCCAGCCAGCAAGAAAGAAACCATAAAATATATTTTCTTTCTTTCTTTCTCCTTTACATAATATCCCAAGAAAAAGAGGTTACGAAGTGTATGAACCCACTGGCCCCCTAAATCTCATAATTATTATCCTGCGTCCACTCGCGTCCTCATGTGATTAAAGGCTGAGACTCCCACTCGTCCCCCGGTCTGTTATTTACTTTAAACTCATTAGGTATCTGGGAGCACGGTAGTGCCCCTGCCAAGACGAGACAATGGAAGCGCAGCGCTCTGCCTATTGATCAGTTTTCGAAATTGTGGAAAACGAGGAAACTGGTACACTTCCGAAAGGTGGGGTGTTCTGCGGATTCGCCGTCCGCCTACCGGTCCATAGTGTTTTTTTTAAGTTCAGAAATCCTCATGGATACGTCCCCACTCTAGTTATGTCGGACTCAAACCGACTAAAACCGCATGCCGTCTTGGCACAAGGTGTTGCTCGATGAGGTTTGCAAATTCTTTGAAAGGATATTCGGTGGCAAAAATCTCGCCAGAGACCGAAATGCAGCGAAATGTTTCTGTCAATACCTTTGCCTATCCCTTCCAGAATATTCAGGCGTGAGTAAAATATAACACATGTGATGTAATCTTAAATATTCACTACTACTACGAACTAAGTGAAGTGGCTGAAGCATTTGCTTAAAACGATTCAGTGATTACCCAGACGTAGGTCCACCTGCGGTCACCGCCGCACGGTCACCTGCCGTTTGAGGATCACCTCTAATCCAACATTTTGTTATTTATACTAAGTACTATTAAACTGTAGAAGGTTTATCTGAGGGATTTAGGGCTTGACGCTTAAGCGAGCGTGCTTAAATTATGGGCTTACCTGAACTTTAAAATAATTTTCTGCTTGAACGGTGCGCGTCGAGCGGCGGCGTGGAAAGACATTTTATTTTTATAATTTACTGGGTGTTCGTGCTTGAGGCGTAAAGTTTCTTTCTCATAAACTTTGCTCTAACAAATTACGAACATAACAAAAAATACGTCACAATCGGAGTAGCCATTCTCCGTTTAATTAAATTTTAAAGTAACGGTATGAATAGTAGATGGTTTCACCGTCAACCGTCACCCAAGCCGAAAGTATGGAAGAATTTTGAATATCCACGACGACGTGTTGTAGTAATTGATCCGTGCATGCTCTCTGTAAGGGACTGGTCGGGATCCCGTCATGGATGGTTCACTTTATCGATCAAAATCTATAAAAAAGCCACACACAGTTTTGAATTTAGTAACTACTGTACGCGACATCGTGGTCATATCGTAAAATTGATATTTTCATGAAATAGCATACTAAAACATAATTTTATTATATCGTTTAAACTTTTACGTTGGTTGATTATGTCAGACCACGTTTGGCCATATCATTATTGTAGGGTATCCATGATATTGGCTGGTTGCTACACGTAGCTCCTATTTCTGTATCCACAAGCTCCCTTCGTTTGCCCCCGCGCCGCGTAGCATGACATGATGCAGCTATTAGCGCCTGACTGTGCACAATGTAACTATTTCATATGGTCACAAATTTTTGGCTCATATCGTCAAATGCTAATTAAATTCATTGATTTAAATAGATCATAATAATATTTTATCATGATGTGGCCAACGGAAATTGACCATTTCATGAAATGGCTGACTATTTTATTCATTTTGGTCCTATGAAGAACATTGTAGTGAATTTATCAGAACATTCCTCAATTCTTGTTCAAGAGTAAGTAAACATCTGGGTGGATACATTGTACCGTAATCGATTTTCTAAGTAAGTACTAATGTAGTCAGGGTCTCACGTCACGTTTTCGCTTCATAATATATATCTATATCACAGAGGCTTGAGTTGATTTAGAGTAAGTTCAGGTATTTTTAGGGCCCTGCCATCCTTCAGTCCCAAACCTGCTGAATGACGGTCATGACGGATGAGACTGGCGAATGTTTTCATTTCGGGGTTTTCAGACGAGACGTTTCCATAAAACTCGTAAAGAGTAACTTGATTTTGTGGTCCCTCGCATCACAATTCGTTGTCTAGTGTGACTTCAGCCGCGGCCTCATAAACATTCAAATTGACGTCCCGAAAATTTGTAATGTTGAATTTAAAAGCTATGAAAATAAGGGTAAGCTTTAAAACGAAAAACGTGGGGTGAATAGATTAAAACGCATTTTTGTTGATACATAGCTACTTAATTTATTCTGTGTCAAAAAGCCACACTTCACTTTATAAATAGTGAACAGCAATTTGCAAGGGTGCCTTTTACGAGGGGGTGTAAAGTGGTGAATAACTAAATACTCGTCTAGCCTCCAATTAACTATTAAATTTACTTCGGTTGACCTCTATTAGTAGGTACTAAGAGTGTAAACAGCCAAAGTGAAAATTGATCGAGTCCCTTCGCTCTAGCGATTGTTCAGCGTAGGCGTCCGGTAAACCCTTGCAACGTAATAGCGCAGTATTTAGTTAACTAGAAAATGCCAGACAACGTTACGCACGAGTCGCGTGGACCCTTCACACTGGGAGACCGCTAGTGTGAAGGGTCTCTACAACCATCCGCCATTATTTATCCACGATATTTTGCTTGTAAAAATATGCTGACATAATTTTTTATACTGTTGTTACAGGAAACATATACAGACGTCCCGATGACAACCACAGACTCCGAGCACTGCCATTGGAAGCCACAGGCCGAGCCCCCCAGCGCGATACCTCAGCTCCTCACCGCGCTAGTACTATGTGGGATATTCATGGTGAGTAGAGCTGAAGTTCCTATGATGGAGGAGAAGGGAGGACCCAGGGTGTCGATGTCAATTAGGCTAATGCAGTCCATTGCTGGACATAAGCCTCTCCCAATGCTACTGTTTCTACGCTGGCCAGATGAGTTGGCACAGGGTTTTATTCCGAGTTTTCCTTCTCTCGCAGTGATACCGTCTGCGTATTTTTCCGTTAGTCGCCTAGTTATGATACCCTTCGGATGAGATGGGGGTGGGGGAGGGGAGGGATATGGGTTTTCTTTCTCCGTCACCACCACATCGGATAGGTAACGATGATCAAATAAGAATCTCACGTCATTGTTACTATGTGACCATTTCGTTTAAGATGGTAATAAAAATAAATATGCCTTCCACATTCGCTTCTGTATGGAGCATGGAAGCTTTACTGATCAACTATCCATTATACTAAACTACTCACGTTTCCTCCTTATATACGTAGTATAATTACCAGGACCCGAACCTTCCTATAGCACGAGCCCTTCACCATTCAGCTACTTGAGAAGGAAACTTTAACCAACGAAGCTTTAAATCTTTTGTCCAGGTTTGCGAACTCATTGGAGGCTACCTCGCGGGCAGTTTGTCAGTGATGAGCGACGCGGCACACATGTTGAGCGACTGCGGGGGCTTCGCGCTGGCTCTCCTTGCCTTCCACTGCGCCAAACGGAACCCTGACGTCTCCATGTCGTACGGCTACAAGCGAGCTGGTAAGTTGCAAATGTTTTTGGGAATGAGGCTACTAGGGTACTCGGGCTGTTCAAAAAGCAGTCTCGATCTGTAGAATTGAAATGGAATTTCAAAAACGATCACGATTTTAAAGAGGGCCAACTGAGCTAGTCATTAAAAAAAAAAAGAGGGCCAATTCTCGTAACAAGATTTTTTTCAAATTAAGCCTCAATCTAATGCAAAAAACTATCACTATGTCAATGTTGAAAATTGTATGCTCAGAAAATTGTGTCAATCTTGATCTTGATCTTGAATTGTGTCAATTGTGACTTGAATGTTACGATCGATCGAAAGATTGAGACTGAATTTTGAATAGATTTTAAGGTCCATGTTTGATTATCTCCTTTCACATGATGACTATGGTGAGAATGCACAGAGGTGTTGGCAGGGCCCTCTGCACCCAATACTATCCATAAACCATTTTCTTTTGTCCAGCATGTCTTATGCTAACAACACTAGGTTTCTTGACATCGTGGGACATTTAGGTCCACTTCCGATCGCCTAAACTACCGCGATTTGTTTTTGCATTCTTCTATTCGATGTTACGACGATATATGATGTTTTTGTAAATGTTTACACTACTTTGTAACCGATTTAGACTTGATACCATGTATAAAAGTCGTTTCCTGGGGTAGGGCACGTCAGACGGATCTACTGGACGAGTACATTTCAATTCCCTTTTGTAATTCGGACTCAGAGGAAATAGTAATCAAAATAATCTCATGTTGTGGTACGGTAAACAATCTCCAGATCCCTTAGGAAGCATAGCATATTTGGCACAAGTAGATATGTACTATAACGGCCACAGTTTCTGTAGAAAATATATTTTCACGTGCAGTTTCTGACAGCATCTCGATTAATTTCATGGGAACTATAGTGTAGGTCACGGCCGGTCGTAGGCCGCATCACTTGCCGTACCGATACAGTTATGATTCGTGTCGACGCCGTTGAAGTAACGTTTCGATCAAAACATCACATTTAACTTTAGAGACTGCAAACGCCAAAATCGCGAGACGGTATCGCTATGTCGGCATTTGTCTGCTGTGGGTGGGTGACAGCTTGTAAATTTTGCATTGATCAACGTGTAGTTTTACTTATGTTCAACAAAGAGGCCCACACATCAAAGCAGCAATTTTACCCAAAGAAGCATTTGCAGCGTAAATAAAGCAGCAAATGCTTCTTGACATCTATTATCAAGAAGCATTTTTATACTTGTCGAACTCTAATGAAATCAACTATTATCTCATTCCTATGTGATAATCGCGGAGAAAATCCTGAGCTGTCTGACCATGCGATGAAAGCCATGCAGGCTTTCATCGCATGGTCAGACAGCTCAGGATTTAACTAATAAAATTAAACATACCAAAATATTTACAAGAAAAAGAAAAGAGATAAAAGTAGGGTTTAAAATAAATGGTAATATCCAGAGCAACTCTCCAAATTTGTGATCCAGAGAATTGTATATTTAAAGCGGTAATATTTCCAAATAATATTCTCTTCCCCACAAAAATAACAGCTAGTGAGACAGTAATGGATTACTTTTATTTACTCAGAAGATAAAGGTTCTGAAGTGCTAATCAATTGTGACATGACTGATATGGTTTCTTTTATTGGCACATTTGTCTGTGACTAGGGTTGCCAACTCTTTTTTCGAGAAAAAAAGTATATTTAGGTCTGAGAAGAAAATTGAACAGTATTCTAGAAAATAGAACAGTATTTTACAATTACATAAATTAATTTTAACAAAAAAGTTTAACCGACTTCAAGAAACGAAAAAGAGGCACTAAAAAGCGAAAAATAACTGCGGTGCCTAGCCCGAGAGGCTTTTAATTTATTTTTCTCTTTTTAGTGAGTTATAATCGATCCATCGTCCATCCTTTGCTTAGGTTCGTATCATCAGCCTGCAGCTTAAAATCACGAGCAGATAATTTTTAAATGCAAATACTGAAATTAAATTATGTTAAAACAGCAGAAACAGTGTCTTGCCACCATTTTGAGGATTTCCCTAGATCCTGTTTTCCAATCCTGACTCCCTTGATCATGTCATCCGATTCTGGCTCCCTGAACCAACTTTCTCTCTTCAACAAAACAAAGATCATAAAAATCCGTTTCACAAAATACGGTTTTACATACACCGTTTCGTCACCTATTTTGCCCCCTTAGGTCTGTCTGTCTTAAAAGAAAGCATGGTTTCGTAAACATCTAAAATGGTAATATGGTTCCCATCAATTTTTTTATCGATAAATTAAACATAACATAACATAAACTCACGCCTATATCCCCGAAGTAGGCAGAGGTGCTAGCACCCACATTTCGCCGTTTATGTTTAGGTCCCAATGTAATGGTGGCGAGCCTATTGCCATTAACCGGGCACTTATAAACCTGCGATAAATACACACATAACTTCGAAAAGCATCGAAAAGTCATTGGTGTGTGCCACCGGTGGATAAATTAAAAGATTTAATATATGGCTGGCAAATAGAAGATAGCTGTGAACTGTATTATTTTCTATATTATGATTTATCATTAATAAATTTTGGATTATCATGGGACAATCAACACCTAAACTTAAAAAATAATTGCAAATTGGTGCCCAATTAATTAAAATTGTATCAATTGCTGCACATTTTTGTAGTGTTATGCATTTTGATGCTGAAAACAGTATTTTGGATACTGTTTTTTTGTTGAACAGTAAACAGTATAATTGGGTGTAAAACAGTATAATACTGTTTTAAACAGTATGGTTGGCAACCCTATCTGTGACGTCACATCAAGCCTCGCTATTACTTCCTCGCTTATTTATTTTGTTCTAGTGTCTCTTGGGGTGGGCGAATTCAAACAATAGTGAGGCTCTTTTATCAGGGAGTTTAACCTAAATACATTATTTTTCACTTTGTCTTAAGGTGGATTTAGACCAAACGAACATAGAGCTAGCACAAGAACATTCTTTCTTAATATTTTAGTGTAAACGAAACCTTGTTTTCAGCGTTAACATAAGATAGAACAACGAACGAATGTTCTGTCACTGTTTACACTAATAGAATTTGATGTAGAGGGAAACTATTACCTTATTATCTAATAGAGTTTGATTGGGCATTCGCTCGTTTTATGTAAATCAACCTTCTTCTATCGTGGCGATGGCGCCTATTCTCTCAAATGGTGTTCTCCCAGTGTGCTGCTACCTGGATAGCGTTCTCGGAGGCGCACATTAGGTCCTCCGGAGTACATGTGTGTGGGCATGTAGCACACGTCAGCAGGTGGGCCATTGTCTGTGGTGTAACTCCGCATTCACATCTCAGATCTGCCCCACCTGAGAACCCCCACCTAGCCCGGTATTCTTTGCTTCGGCCGACCCGTGTCCGGAGTCTGTTCAGAGACTTCCATCTGATCCAGGGCAGATCATGTCCAGGTGGCAGACTCTCCGATAGCGGGACGAAGGAGGATCAACCTTTATAAGTAGGTACGTGAGTGGCTAGTTACGGGTGTTCACGTTGAATCCCCTTTTTCAATCAAATTTGACATTGGCAGTATGATAGCAAATGTGTATATGGGTGTGTGTGTGTGTGTCAGACGCGTGGTAGTGTGTGTGATTTTTTTTTTAAATAATAATGTGCTTACGTAGCGTACTACGTAAGCACATTATTATTATTGTCATCAGCTGCCAATTTATTCCTATTAATAAATCCATCCAAACATAGCCTGGCAGAGATCACTCTTACCGATAAGACGTCATTGTAATTTATGACCGTTTTAATTATAATTACAACATACTGAATTTCAGTCAGTCTAACATACCATAGTACCGTAGAACCTTCCTAGGTTATAAGTTTATAACCCTAGATAACTAATTTGTAAAATAAGAAATGGCGTACAATCCATTTTCTATATTAATATTATAAATGCGAAAATAACTCTGTCTGTCTGTTACGCTTTCACGCCTAAATCTCTGAACCGATCTTGATGAAATTTGGTACATAGATAGATTAGAGCTTGGGAAAGGACATAATGCTATGTTTGGCCGCGATATCCGACATCCATGCGGGCGGAGTTACAGGCATCAGCTCGTAAAGATTATATTCTTGAAAACTACTTTACCCGCTCCTCTTCTCGAGATAAAAAGTAGCCTATGTGTTTATATTCATATTATTATTTATTCCTGTGTCAAATATGATCCTGATCCGTTTAGTTTCAAATTAATACTTCCAAATCAAATCAAATTTTATTTCCAGATGAATCGAAACTGTGCCCGAATTCTTTCGCTCTAAATGACTATAAATATAAAATCAGCCGGTATTATTAGTAGGACTATTCACGCCTGCAATGACTAGAGGAGGAACCCGGCTCAAAAGACCAATGTTTCGAGCTGGAGTAATCAAGTTAGGACATTATCTAGGGCATTATCCTCAATAGCATACTGTTGTTGTCCTCAGAGGTCCTGGGCGCGATGCTGTCAGTCCTCCTCATCTGGATCCTGACAGGCATCTTCATCTACGTGGCGATATGTCGGCTGCACTCGGGCGAGTACAACATCGAGCCGGACATGATGATGATCGTGTCGGGCTGCGGCGTCGGCTTCAACGTCATACTGGCGTTGGTGCTGCACGGATGTGCCTCGGATATTGGTGAGGATTGCGGAGTTTGTATACTATACGCGCAGTACATGTTTCTTGGGTGTATTTTGAGGATAACACGGGGTGCTACGGTGGTGGTCGAGCTCAAATTCACCAAGCATAGATTATTACAAAACAATCCTCGTTTGTAATTATGATTTAGGTTCAAGATACGTGTCCCGAGGTATATTGTATGTCTTTTGACTAGATGCATAATGTTTAGACAAAACATTATGCATCTAGTCAAAAGACATACTTTGTAACACATCCGTCCTTTATCACAATGTTCTAGCAATGAAAGATGTATTCTATTTTTGTGACCTACATAAGGTGTATCTACATTGTACAAGGCCCGCTAACAATGGAAGAGGCTCTGGCATAAGTTTTTTTATACCACTTAGGTGGCAGACAAGCACATGGCCCACTTGATGGAAAGTGGTTACCGTGGCCTATGTACGTGTGCAACACCAGGGGAGTCACACTTTTGCTGCCGACACCGACCCTGTAAGAACAGAGAGTTTATGTGCCGTCAGCCGTCAGCGCAGAAGAAAAAGCAGGAAAAGCTTTGGTCTTCCCACTGACAGCACAAAAACTCTTATAAAGCAATTTTTACTTTAGAATAACCCTACTGAGTATACCGCGGGGCATAGATCAAAGTGGATCAAAAATGTGCTCAAAATGTGCCATAATACTTCTTGTGTCTTGAGGATAGCACGCGGTGCCACTGCGGTGGACGAGCTCAAATTCATCAATCATAGGTTATTAAAAACAATTTGCGCACGCCAGGGCCTCGTTTGTCTCGCGATTTAGGTCCAAGACTTGTCCCGGAGTTATACAACATTATGTCTTGTAGCCCACCACCACACACACGGCGGCGCGGCGTGTTCTCACGCTCACTCACACAACGGCGGTGGTGAATCCCGCGGTTGGCGCCTGTTCAAGGGTCGCGAGCACAAGAACTCCACCAACGGCGCGCTCGTCAACGGAGACTACACTATGAAGGACCTGGCGGGGTTAGAGGCTAACGTCGTGGGCAGTCAAGCGAGGTACGTGCGACGAAAATTGTATACAGGGTGGAAGATTTTAACCTTACCTGGAGGGAAAGTTCTCCAAATACTGGATTGCGAATTTCACTCAAAGATAAGAAGTTATGAACTTCCTCTCATTTAATTTACCATGTTTGTTCGAGAGATTTGATCCTCATAATTGACACTATCGATTGATGGTATAAAAATACAGGATGCTATTTTTTCGGATTTTTGTCGGTTCGATTACCGGGCATGGCAAACGAATTTTCAAAAACCTATGAATGCAGTTTTGTTTCTTTAAAAAAATAAAGGAATGTTTCTTTTAAGTGGAATTAGCTATCTCCAGTATTTAAAGTACTTTCCCTCCAGGTAAGGTTAAAATCTTCCACCCTGTATAGGGATGCTTAGATGGTTCGGACACGTGGAGAGGATGGACGAAAAAAGACTGACGTATCGCAACAGATTTATAAGGCGAGGGTGAATGGGCAACCCGGTAGGGGTCGACCTGGACATACGTATGTCAGTCAGATCGAAGACATTTTTAAGAAAGGACATGTCAAGAGTACCCGTAACCGGCGAGCATGTATGAAAGCAATTATGAACGTAGAAGAAGCGAAAGATGTATGCCATGATCGTAGCAAGTGGAAAACTGGGGTGTCTGCCTACCCCACTGGGAAAGAGGCGTGACTGTATGTATTCCAGTGTATGTTTCCCAGTGGGGTAGATAGAGACCAAAAGATGTATGCCAGGATCGTAGCAGATGGAAAGCTGTGGTTTTTGCCTGCCCCAGTGGAAAATTGTACACAAATCAATAAACAGCCATTTTATTTCCATCCAATAAGTTAAAGGAACAGCTCCTATGGCGCGGCGGTAATAAACACGACTGTTACGTAGGGGATGCGGGTTCGATTCCCGTTTAGTGCAAATATTTGTAAGCATGAATATGTCTATTTAACACTGGTATTGGTGCCTCAGAGAGCACGTTAAGCCGTCGGTCCCAGTTGTCATACGAATATCTATGGCAGTCATTACGGGTAGTTGGAGCCTTAAAAAGTCCAACAACTGGTCTACGTCGTCCAATGTGACGTGACCACCGAGTGATTTTATTGGATTCGAGTTCAACATTACATAACTTAGCGACACGGGCATACCTTATCGTTGGCTCCGTTGAGGGGAATCCCCGAGGAGGCTTCCGCACGCAAATAAAAGGGTAGAATACTTGTACATTTCTTAAAATGTAAGATTGTATTGTTACAGGAATATAAACTTACGCGCGGCGCTGATACACGTGATAGGAGACCTCATACAGAGCTGCGGGGTGTTGCTTGCCTCTATACTTATTAAGTTCTATGTAAGTAAATTAACTAGATACAGCTTTTTTTTGTCTGTTTACCATAATCTTGTTCAAGGTTACATCGGAAGCGTTGGAGCACGCAATCCGTTTACTTCTCATTTCATGGGGAGCGAATGCCTGGGGGTGACAGGTACCCGGTGTAAGTTGGCCCCATATCCAAGAGGGATGGCCCTGGGTCAGCCAGAGTGCAAAGAGCGCGAGGGGGGGGGGGGGGGGAAGGCACACTATAAAAAACAAATAAGGGAGTGTTGGTGCAGGATATGTGCTACGTACATTTATAGTGCATCTTATGTTGTAATGCCCTAGAACAAAATAACTTTTTGTTTTATATATCTACCGTCACACAATCTACATTTGCCTGTGTTCCAGCCGGAAGCCAAGATAGTGGACCCAATCTGCACGTTCGTGTTCAGTTTCCTGGTGCTGCTGACGTCGGCGCGGGTGGTCCGGGATGCTATCGGGATGCTCATGCAAGCGGTGCCCAAGCACTTCAGGTATGAAGGAGATATTTTCAATAAGTCAATCATTTTGTCATATGGGACTCGTAGTGGTGACATTAGCACATTGTGCATTAGTGCGTTGTGCTTCCCAATAAACAATATAGATATTTAAACTATTATGGTCATTCACATTATAGTTATCATATCATAGTTCCTACGTGATCATGATGCTTGCAACAGCGTCGAAATATCGGAATCGGCTGGTATATATCTCAATAGCACTAATATTAATCCCAAAAAACAAGTTGTCTTTCTTTCTTGTACGAAACTAGCAAGGTGTAATTACTTATACCAGTTGATTTTAGTGTAGTTTTCGAATGAGCCATTCGATTTCGAATAGAAAAATCGTCTTGTCAATTATTTTTTTTACAAATACCATACAATATTCCGAACAACTAAACCATGTTATACGGAATAATTTATGATCTTTATTTTTTTTTCTTCAGATAAATACTTCCAGATGATTTTGCTATCAGAACTGTGTCCAAAATATTTTGTTCCAAAACGACTATAAAACCACCTGTATAGCATAATAATACCCACGTTTGTCCACCACAGGTACAGGGAGTGTGTATCGGCGCTGTCTTCGTTGAACGGCGTGCGGCACGTCCACTCAGTCCACGCGTGGGCTCTGTCCACGCACCACATTGTGATGACGGCACACGTTGCTATTGGTAAGTAGTCTATTATTTTTATTGGGACTTTGCCCACACACGCGGGTTGAACGACATTGGTCAAATCTGATATTCGTCAAATCGGCATAACTAGGATCCACAGCAGGGATCCGAGAAAATGCTCAATATTCTTGGAAAGTTCAGTGGCGAATATATTGTGGTAGGCTGTCGATGAAATTCGAGAAGTAATTATTTACAGTCGATGAAATTCGAGAAGTGATTATTTGCAGTCGATGAAATTCGAGTAGTGATTATTTATAGTCGATGACATTCGAGAAGTGATTACTTGCGGTAGATGAAATTCGAGAAGTGATTATTTACAGGCGATGAAATTCGAGAAGATTATTTACAGTCGATGAAATTAGAGAAGTTATTATTTACAGGCGATGAAATTCGAGGAATGATTTATTACAGTCGACGAAATTCGAGACGTGATTACTTGCAGACAACAAAATTCGAGAAGTGAAATCGGATTATTTTTCATCTGCAATCACTGTCAGGCATCCACGATAGTTTCCGCTGTCGTATATCGGATTATGAAACTGTCCACATTGTTTCAGACGAGTTGACGGACCCTGAAGTGGTCCTTCATGCGTGCCAGCAGCTGGCGCGTACCGAGTGGGGCGTGCAGTCCGCCACGTTCCAGGTGGAGCGCTACGGCGCGCGCATGGCGGCCTGCGCCACGTGTCGCTCCCAGCCCGCGCACGTGCCCTGACACCTCACCACGCTCTCGCACTAGCGGCGCAGGTACCCTATAGCGCTCACGTACTCGTGACTCCTTGTCGTGTTGGAACCCCTTGTTGAATTGGAACTCTTTGTCAAGTTGTTTGAACTCCTTGCAAAGTTGGAACTTCTTGTAAAGTTGGAACTCCTTGTAAAGTTGGAACTCCTCGTCAAGTTCGCACTCCTTGTCAAGTTGGAACTCCATGTCTTGTCTATCAACAACACTCTTTCCTGAAAACATATTTATTTGCATAGTAGGCAAATAAAGATATTTTTAGACTTAGATTATCGAGTTAGAATCCCTTTTCAAGTTGGAACTCTTTGTCAAATTAGAACCCTTTGTCTAGCTCTAGTTGGAACTCCTTGTAAAGTTGGAACTCATTGTCAAGTTCTCACTACTTGTCAACTTAGAACTCCTTGCCTTGTCTATCAACAACACTCTTTCCTTAAAATATCTATATTTACCTACTACATATAACATTTCAAATAACATTATATTTTAATATTTTTTTTTAATAATCTACAGAATATAACGACGAGAGGCACAAACGTACATTGCTCGATATAAACGAACATTGAGGGGCCAGCAGATACATTGCAGGACAGTGATATAGTGTTGTCGTCAATGAACGAATGTGATTGAACGATTGATAAATATTATAGATAGTGATTGAAAATGTTTGTACCGATTGTTAATGTGATTGATAGTTGATATTCTAGTGATGGTTGGATTGATAAGGTCTTGATGTTACAATATGATCTCGATGACAAGTCATAATATTTTTTGTACTAACGTGTTGAATTTTTGGTGATGTGATAAACTGTGAAGAAATAATATCGATATATAGTTTAGGCTTGTACTACATAATGTGGGGTTTATTTTTATAACATACTAGCGACCTGCTCCGGATTCATACGAAAAAATTTGTCAAAAGTTAAATTACGAAAATTTCCTGTTACATTACAAAAAAGGTCTCGTTAAATGACTAACAAATCCCGTTATATTACTTTAGATACAAATGTAAAGTACTTGCCATTTTGGACTTTAATTATATATCTATAAAGTTTAAAATTAAATGGCATTTATTACGGTGTCTGTGGTATGAGTCTTGGTGAGTACTTGAGGTGAATTATGTTCTACATATTCATCTCATTCACCTTCAACGAGATATATTTTAAATAAATTTGAATATATCGATATGATTGTTTTTCACGGTTTATCATGACGCCTATACAAATAAATAACCGCAGTAATTATAAAATTAAAATAAATATAATATAACAAAAATATAAATTTGACGCAGTATTTAACTTTAAAACAATTTGTAACTATTGTGTGAATATTTAACGTTGCTATTATTATTAAAAAAAGAAATAAATAGTATTAAATTAGTGCCAAGTTTTGAAAAAAATATTTTGAATCCATAAATCGTTGACCCGAAATTAAATTAAAATTAAATTATATAATAATAAAAATGTGTTTAGTTATAAGCGAATTAAAAATCAATTACTATTTATTGTATAGAACTAGTAATAAAATATATAGATCCGATAGACAATACATGTTCGCATAAACCCTGATGTGAAAATTATACCTTCCTATATTGTAATAAGTTCTATTTTTCTCTGATGCTGAGGACACAATAACAAGAAGTAGATATGTATATCGGCATCAAATGTGTACAGTCAGCGTCAAACCGATCTTCACTACCAAAGTCTCAAAATGATCTTAATATCAAGAGCAAATCAAACTGTTTAATTTTTGTATTTACCGTCCGAAATAAAGGTGTGTACCATAATATCAATCAATCAATTAGCCTAGCAGTCCACTGCTGGACATAGGCCTCTCCCAATATGCGCCACATCTGGCGGATCTCCGCCTTCCGCATCCAGTCCGTCCCAGCCACCTTTATCAGGTCGTCAGTCCTACTGGTTAGGCGGCGTCCCGCCTTCCGTTTTCCTTCTCGCGGTCTCCACTCTAGGACTCGTCTGCTTGGCCATCAGTTCCTTCGACAGATGTGGCCAGCCCACTGCCTCTTCAGCTTGCTTATCCTGCGAGTATCCTGTCGGTAACTTTGGTTCTATGTCGGATGACCTCCAATACCAAATATTACTAAACAATCAACAGGAAGGGGGCCTACCAAGGTGTTAAGATCATTTTGAGTATTTTACTAGTCAAGATCGATGTTATGCTGACTGTACAATGAATTCCAAAGTAATGTTAGTCATTAATTTATTTTAACAAGACGCTATGTATGATACAGGGTTATGTTTGTATGTTGATGAGCGTTCGTCTCAGAAACTTAAAAAAAAATCAGTTTTTCGTTAATATCTGTGTAGTCGGAAATACTGTGTATTAAAAAAATATATACCGATTCACTGACATTAACGAATCTTCTCACAGATTTGAGTTTTCGAATTAGTTTTAAACATCAACATTTAGATAGTAAATTATTTAAACAAACGTTCTGTTACAAATTCTAAGTTTAGTTTATTATTTTTTAAGTTATTTGTTGTTGAGTTTGTGGCTGCGTGGACTTTTAATATTACATCTCAGTCCACGAAGCACTGTGGCTGCAATTTACAATGTTTTCTTGGCTATGAAATTTTAATTTAATGGCGATTATAACGCATGTGGTGGACTCTCTGCCATTAATGCATAAACAGCTGAGGAATGTCTAAATCTAAACCCTTTCAACTATCATCTTCAAGTAAGATATCTGTTAAACTGTAAAAAGGCGTATCCGGGGGGTAAGTGGGGCGCTTGTCCCACCCACCAAGAGCAGACTCTTGCCCCCATCCCCCTCCTCCCAACCTCCCGAATCCGATTTGGCTTTTGCCCCATCCCTTGTAAAAAGCTGGGTACGCCCAAGTTTAAGCTACGAAGATGACTCTTGTACGACTTAAGAATTATAAAAGAATAGAAAACGAAAAGAAATAATATAAAAGATGTTTTTATACCAATGCTGCATAGATATGGGCACTTGCGAGCAAGTTCCTCAACTGTTGTTACGGCGTAATTATCACCTTTTATTAATTTGCCGTATATATTATGGTCACAATATATTAGGGACTTTAATAAAATAATTGCTTTTGTGAGGCTATCAAGTCGCAGACGCACCAATATGTACTTAAATTATATTCGATTTTATTTTTTGTGCTCAAATAGTGAATATTATTGTGATAGGTGTATTGTAAAATTGATGTATATAAATGTTGTTCAGCATTCCAATTATTGTAAATTGTAGGTTTAAGATTATTATAGTTGGACAGGGTACGCGCGATAGGGCGACAAACTTAGTTGGTTCGAATTTATGATAGTACGAAATTAGAAAGCTTGA
The DNA here is from genome assembly GCA_914767945.1 of Eilema depressum. Classification (NCBI taxonomy): domain Eukaryota; kingdom Metazoa; phylum Arthropoda; class Insecta; order Lepidoptera; family Erebidae; genus Eilema; species Eilema depressum. The sequence goes on from OU612035.1 coordinate 12,276,589, forward strand.
TTTTCAAATTTTATTGTTTTTACATTTTTGTTAAAATTTCTTAGGGTCTGCACAACCTTATGCGTGTAAACGCATTTGGGCGTAACTCGTGCAAATAATACGCTAATACGTGCAGATAATTTGCGTGCAAAAAATGGAATTTACAAAACATCAAAAAAGAAAAAAATAACAAACAAAAAGAATTAGAGTATTTTTTTTTGTTAAACTGACTACCAGTCTAGATTGTGATCCAGATTTTTTTAACTGACAGAAATAAAAAGCCTTCCAAGATTTTTTTCTTTTCTCATTGCAATTTAGACCGTTTTTTTTATTACTAAGTTTGTTACCCTAAGCGCGCCTAAAGAAATATTTATGAATACGTAGTTGTAAGCAAACAGTCGAAGATTAATTCTTAATATGTTAACCAAATATAAAAGATGTAGCTGTATCTAAGGTATTTAAAATAAAAAAATATTCGCTCGATTTCATAATTATTGTATTTATTTGAGCGAAATAAGAAATGATATTGATATAGGATCTATTTCTGCTAAAATATATAGGTGTGTATAATGCACTGATAAATGATCTATATGGCATAGTGGTAAAGCGTTCAACTGCTTAGTTCGAGCATTCGATTCCCGCCCTGTGCAAATATTTGTATGCATGAATATGTATACTTGTTCTTCAAAAGTAAATAAATAAAATAAATAAAAATAAAATAAATACATAGTATTGGTACAAAAAATAATGCATCTAAAAACATGATTATTCGCATTCTAGAACACATTACAATATAATGAATTTTTTTAAAGCAATTAGTGTTCTAATCGATTAAAATGTAAAAAGTGGAATACTCAGATGAAACTGTCCCCTGACCAGTCCTTAACAGGGGGAATGCTCTGACCTTGAGCTTGAGTACATATTACAAGCTACTTGAGCTATACTTGCTTTTTGTCGTAAATTGCTGTTAAAATATTAATCGATTTAAAAAAACTAATAACTCCACCGTTGGGCGAAGTGCCAGCAATCTTCCAATTTTGTTGCTGAGGTCACTTGAAAGAGTTTGGAACTTGGATGTCTTCCAAATAACACTTAAAGCCAAATTCACTAATACTAGGCTAAAAACAGCATACTTAGTTTATTTTAATGCCTTGTTCACACGTACCGGGCACTTGACCGAGTGCACTGGCCACTACATCCAGTGCGAGTGAACAAGGCATTAGGCGATGGGGTAGGCAGACCCCGTAACCCGTGACACCGCATTCCGACTCTTAAGTATAGAAAAAAAAAAATAACAGGATCTGTATTATACCTATGTGTTTTAGCAGAAATAGATCCATAGTTTTAGCGCCAAAATGTAACCAAAAAGAAATATTTTTATAAATAATTTGTGTGTAATTTGATGTCCTATGTTATCGAGTGTTTGTTTGTCGTTGTCTGTTACTTCCGTCCTGTTCGCGTTCGGTTCTGTTGAATATAAACATTGTACTGATTAAAGTCATTATTAAATATGTTACTGCATTTTATTATTTACTCCTGATACATCATCTTAGCGATGTTGTAGGTAACCGAGGTCCAGCTTATACTTAAGTATTGTTCAGGACATATCTAGGTCCTAAAATGTGCTCTATACGCGCAGAACACGTTTCTTGGTTGACTTTTGAAGATAGCACGGGGTGCTACTGCGATGGACGAACTCAAATTCACCAACCATAGATTATTACAAAAGAATTTGCGCGCGCCAATGCCTCATTTGTCTCGCGATTTAGGTCAAAGCTTGGTCAAAGATACATCTCCCTGTGTTCTGCATTCACAACTCGCCAACAAAATGCATCGCAAAAAACAGCTTGAAAACCTTGTTTAGTGAGTAAGCTAATGTCAATTGTTCTTTAAACTGTCAATATACACAATTTAAATCCCTAGACAGTTTCCTTTAATTATTTACCATATTTGATAGGGAGATTTGATGCTTACGATTGACATTATCATGCCAAAAAAATGCCGGTGTTTGTTCAGATTTTAGTCAGTATAGCATGCAATTTTTCTAAAATCCCCGAATGCTGATTTTTTTTTTTTAAATAAAGGAATATTTTCTTGAGTGAAATTCGCTATCCCCAGTATTTAGAGGTAAAATAGGGTGAATAGGGATAAAATGGTTGTTAGATTTTTTTATTTATTTTCTCTTTTTGCCCGAATTCCAAGTATCTAACCAGATATTATAACTCTGCTCATTATTACATTGAACTAATCCATAATTTCACTAAAATAACTACAGAATTCAGCTGACCATTTTATGCCTATTCACCCATTGATCCCTATTCACCCCATAGTACCGGTACTTTCCCTCCAGGTAAGGTCGAAATCTTCCAACCTCTATATCAGAGTCGTTGAATCTCAGTAGCTACACTTACATACTTCAATAGATAAAGAATAGGGTATCAAATAAAATATCCAATATTACTTATTATTATTATTTTATTTATTTATAATAATCTGAAGGCAAGTCATCTAGGTATGTACACAAGTGGTACTACCCGCTAACGTTTGTACACTTATATATATCACAACAGCCAACACAACGGTTTAAAGCTAGCACTGCGCTTGACAAAACACAAGTTACATACATTTAATACATTCAGACTATGATATTAGATTCAGATATTGTGAAATTAGTTTCAGTTCATTTTGATATCAGATTCAGATATTTGTGATACTGGTGTCAGATCATTCGATATTAGAATGAAGTTTCAGATATTTGAATAGCGAACATGATATTAAATATCCGTAACTTCTGACATTTGTCAAGCTGCATGTAAATATGCTATATTAATTTACAATTGCACGCACTTTGAATTACACAAATAGTTTATTTAAATACTAAATGCAGTGATCGTGTTCACAACGTTCCATTACGATAAGAAACGATTCACTAATACAGTCAACGATCGAATCGTGCGAGTATAGTAATTGTGGATTATTATTAGTTAGTGTATGTCGTTCCTCTCGTTCCTGGTGCGAAGGCTGGGCATCGCAATCCAGCATGGAGCGCGGCGAATGTGATGGGAACTTTTCCACCGAGAACGGTCAGGGACAGGCTGTTTAACTAGTTTAGACGTAAATATGTATTACATATTTTATTTATATATTGCAACTTTTTGTATGTTGTGACTGAATAAATGCTGTTTGTGAAATCAGATGTCCCTTTTTGATATTCATAATCTATCATATTTATGAACTTAATAACATTGGATTTTGTAAGAAACTAGTAGATTTCTTAACACAAGTCTACAGTATTTATTATTGGAAAATAGTTCACCGCTTCAGTAAATTCGAGATCTAAGCAAACAGTGTCATAATAGCTGCTTTGGCTCCACAATTCACGATAGGTAGGTATGTACTTTTTAAAAATAATATAAAAATGGCTGCTATAAATTATAATTTCCACGAATAGGTATTTTTATATTTACAGTGGCAAAGCTTGCATTTTTGTGCTTCATATAAAATTATGCGTCTCAATAGCTACTACTACTACTACTGCAACTCCGGCCGTCTGTCTGTACCGATGCTCGATATTACTGACTATAAATAGTCGTATCGATATTACACACTATGAATAGTCATATCGATATTACGCACTATGAAGTCATATCAGTATTACACACTATGTCATATCGATATTACGCACTATGAATAGTCATATCGATATCATACACTATGAATAGTCATATCGATATGGGAGCTGTTTATTTGAGCTCATATTCCTGTTTTTAAGGTACTTTTAGTAACACGAATCTCACATTACTAGTACTATTTTTAATCTCTCCAACTAAATCATCATTAGTTCTAGGCTAGATTCGAACCCGCAACATAGCAGTCGTAAGTCTCATACCTTACATCTACCGCTTTCAAGTATAATTTAATTGACCATATTTACGTGCTTGATATAAGTAACAATCAAGTTATTTTCATTAAAATACCACCGGTGCAGAAATTCTGTACAAAAAAAAACTAAGACTTGATTAAATTATGCGTTATGAATTATTCATAACAAATTAAGATTATGAAACCTCATTATATTACGCAATATTATGAGTTTTTACTACGATTACATTCGACCAGAGCCGCGCACTACAAATTACGGCCATTGCAACGACATTATACTAAATAACAATTATATATATTGTAATATATATTGTTTAGTCTAAGATCACATTATGAAATATATGATATATATTGCTCAATGGGATCTCCTACTAAATGTACAGTACCCGGGTTTTAATTTGGCTCGACGGGAAAAAGAAGCGAGTCTGTTTATTATCGGTTTCGGTTTTGTAGAACGTTTTCTCTACCGCAGAAACAGGTTCTAAGGGTGCTTACTAGAGAAACATATTACCGGTACGGGCGGGCCGTTAAGGTTTTTTTTTTTTGGAATGATTTTGGCTTGGTTTCAAAGACCTTTGAGCCATGTCTTCATTTTTTGATATTTATTATCATTATTTGGATGAGGATGATGTTGATGATGATGGTGAACTCACTGCCTCACTTGCTGCCTCAGTAAAGTGGTGTAAACTTTACTAAAGGCTTCTACGGAGATTTGAAAACAACACGAGAAGTCACAATCCACTGTAATATTTCAATTTCCTACTCTTGTGCGCGTTTTCCAAGACGTTATGTCTAAAATTTCACCATATTTACACATAAAAACTCGAACTCACACGAATTTCGGAAAATAAAATAACACCGTGATGCGTCTCCTAGAATTGCCGCCAAAAACTCCGGCCGGTAAGGGTAAACCTTTCCGTGTTGCCATCATGTCAATCCGTCGTTCGGCAAAAAAATCTAAAAGTATTCGCGCCCATATGTTTTTAAACAATTGCAATAGGCGCGATACGTTGCGATTGCTTTTAGACATGTGTGGTGTTAGAACGTATATGACGAACTATCATCATTTTTGTTGCTATCGAAACTTGTCAGGGCAGGTACCCTGACTCTCTATATAAGCACCCTAAAGGTTACCTAAAGTAAAGTAAAGGACCTTAGAAACTGTTTTAGTTTCTAAGGTCCTAGCCGGGCCGGTTGACCGCATGTCTATTTTTATATGAAACCGTATGAACGCAGTCTGGCTGTATGCGGCGCGGCGTGTCGTACGGCTTTATGTAAAACAGATGTACAGTCAGCCAAGAGCATTATAGCTAGCCGCAAGTGCATTGTGGCTCTAATATTTTATAAACACAAACGGTTTTAACAGCTCTATGAAGGTATCAAACTGTCAAAACGTGCGATAGAGAGAACACTCTACAAAACCGAAGGACGCCGATCTTACCCGAATTCTTACTTTTCTTTCCTCAGTGCCTAATCAAGATCCGACTACTGTGCTAACGGGTATCCATCATTCTTCAGTTCTATTTCGTGTTAAATATCTCTCATTCAACAATATTTACAGTTGTAGCTAATGAACATAATGGATGTTCTCACTGGTTATATGTAACCCATAAAACATATCTGAATTCAGGAATAAGAGGAATGATAAAGAATTTTGTAATAAAAAAAAACATGATTGATAAAAAATATATTACAGTTTTACCACCTCCGCATGCGGTCGCCCCATTCTGTGTAATTATTTGCACGATTTTGTGCAAATTATTGGCACGACTTGGTGCAAATTATTTGTACGATTTTGTGTAATTATTTGCACGATTTTGTGCAAATTATTTACACGAAATTAGCGCAGTATTATTTGCACGATACAGGCGTCCGCATGCGTGAGCGCACAGCCTTAGAGTATATACTGAGAGCACGATTTTAGTGCAAAATTTTACCTCACTCCAACATATTGTACTTTTGTTGTGACAAGTCAACATTATTTGGAAGACTGTTGTATTATTTATGCGAATCATAGAACACTGATACTGCGATCTACCGAGGTACTATGTAAACGAATTATTATATAAAAATAAATTTATAACCGCTTTCAAATAAATGAGGTTCTCAATAATTCATCAGGATATTTTTTTGTGTGCAATAAATTTATTTATCATCCGAGGGTCAATCTCTCCCAAGACTTGCATCTTGGTTCTTACAGAAACGACGGCCGTCTGACTTCCTAACCCCGAGGTAAGCCTGTACCAGATCTAGACTTACAAGTGACGAACGAGGCTTTAGCGCAGGATTTCCTCCCAAGGTACCCCTACTTTGGGAGGAAATCCTGCGCGAAATTATGCTTATATACTGCGGTATTAGAAGGTAATCGCTTCCGCAAGAAGCATACCAAACCAAATATTTATAGGAGAGCAGACCTAGGGTTCCAAAGTGCAAGCAATAGATGAGACTCGGATGATGAAACAAAAATATACAGGGGATGTAGAAAGTAATGTGTTCTTTGAGCATAAAAAGAAAATTCCGACACAAAAGAATGAAGTTATTTCACTAAGGTACTTTATTGCACGATATGGCATAAAGTACATAGTAAGTCGCACGGGTAACACTCTCAGGTCGGGACGGAGGTTCGACTCTAGTGAGGTTGCGGGTTCGATCCCCACCTAGTACACTACCGATTTGAACACAAGCAATTCCGCTTAGCTGGTTAGGTAACGAGAATTCTGTAAAAATAAACGGCCCTTGATCAGCAGGGGTGTGAGAAATGACCCGAGAAGGCGTGCGGTTTTAGTCGGTTCGAGTTCTACATAACCGCCTCCCACCCTCCCCCGCTGTAGGGGGCATTCGAAAAAAAAAAGGTAACGAGCATTTTGCAAGAGATAATTCGCATAAATAAGCCAAAGAGAAGATTCTAGAACGTCTTGTAGGAACAATATTTTTATATACACATATATATATATATTAATTTTATTTTCACATAAAAAGAAAAAAAAAATACAAAAAACAATACAAAACTTTTGTCATGTTCACAGAGTATTATTATTATTATTATACAATTATTTAATATCACTTGATATGCTAACTAAATAAAATTGGCGGGCAATTGTACAATGTATATGGCTACCATTAAGAAAAAAAAGAATTCGAAATTTGAAATAATATCAAGAATTAATTTATTGTGAAATCAGTTCTAAATTTGAACAAAAATCATAAACATTTAATTCAAAGTACTTATTTCAGTTCTGTATAAATACAGATTCAAAATAAGCTAACAGCCAAAGTATAAAACTTATATAAATAAGATTTATATATTTTAAATTATTCTAATATTCACCGGCAAGATATACCAAAACGTATTTTCGACAAAGGTTTACACAGACGACACGGATCACGCTATTCCAGACAAGTCTTACATTGGGATCCTCATTATTTGTCAAATTTCATCCTGATTCGTTCAGCCGTTTTTGGGTGAAAAAGTTACAAATTTCATCCATATTCACAAACTTATAGAAGGCTAATTCATCTAATAAACAAATATTCAAAAATCAGTCCATTCAAAATTCAGTCTCAGGTCCGTACCTGAGACTGAATTTTCAGAACATCTTTTTATTAGGAGAATGGGCCTTCAGGTTTATAATATTAATAATATTAATGTTAAGTCATTTCTGCGGCGAACTTTTATCGAAATACGTCCTAGCTTTTACGGTAGCACAGCCGTAAGACACACAGTCATATACACCTCTCATTGTGACTACAACGCTCCTCTTGTACTACTTACACACTATAGTAGGCAAGTTAGGCAGAGCTATGCTAACAATAAACGTTATATTATCTGTAATTATTGCGTTTTTACTATTAACCTAGGGCGCTGAGGAGAGACAGACCTTGTGACAATTGATATAATATTAAAAAACCGGCTAAGTGCGGGTCGGACTCGTGCAAGGATTCCGTACCGTTTTTAGTATCTGTTGTTTTAGCAGAAATACACTATATGTGAAAATTTCAACTGCCTGGCTATGAGGATTCATGAGATACAGGCCGGTGATAGGCAGACGGACAGAAAAGTCTTAATAATAAGGTCCTGCTTATACCCTTTGAGTACGGAACTCATAAATCAGGTTCAAATATGTGTGACAAATCTAATAGCCCATAACTTAAACAATGAAAATATTTTAAAAGGAATTTTTGTTATAGTACTTTAGCCAAAATATAACATAAAACACCGGTGTCCGTCAAAACCGGTAAGTATCCGGCAACCGGACACTACCCGATCAGGATCAAACTATTAAAAGATTGTACCAGAAAGTACAAGTAAGAAAGAAGGTCACAATATATTCTATTCGACTAGTCACTTATTATGCTGCAACATAATGTCCCACAGCCTCGGCATGACAACATAAACATATTTCTTCGATCAACGAAATAGATAAATAAGATGTCACATGACCAAAACGTATCTTCATATCTCTTCGGATTCGTTAGAGAAGCGAAGAGATATGTCTATGCCGCCATGCAAGTCTGCTGGTGTATCAATAAAAAAGAAAACTAAAAAAATATCATCCATCACAAAAGTTACGTATCTTCTCCTCAAGGCAAAATCACAAACACGTTTACCAGTAACATTTAGGTAAATATAACTACTTTGTCCTTTTTAAACCGATAATAAATTAAAACCACTGATATGTGTGCTAATCGACTTAGAAGCATTATTCTATATGCTTTCTTGTATGTAATCGATTTGATAATGGAGTATTTAGTTATGAATCCGTAGTCGACCGCATACGACAATTGCCGACGCACGCAGCACATGCGCGTAATTCATTGCGGCTTCTCAATGATCTCCTTTATCCTTGTCGGAGTTTAACAAGTAATGGGTACGCTGTATGCTCTGTCGTTTTCGTATGCAGTCGGCCTCGGAATCATGCCTTTAACTTAATTTATATCGTCAAATGCTGTCTTAAACGTTAGACTGTGTAGACTATGGTTACAAATTGTGCATATTGAATTGTACGAGTGAACTCACATAGAAGTACGCCAAGGATTAAGATGGCTGACAACAATTCCTATGTACTGTTTCTTTATAAAACGATTTATAATTAAATTTGGAACTGATGGATATTTTAAAATTACAAAATGTCCATGTTACAATATAAAAAACAATGTTACAAATATTACACAGATTTATTTAGGCATTTAATTATAGACTAGTTCATTTGTGATTGAGTTTCTATTGTTGTATCATAGATTATTAGTTCACTTTTTCATCAAGGCATATATCATCCATAAATGTCGGATATCCGGAGGATTTTTAATATGTCCACGCCTCTAAAAAATTACAATCGTTACAATTTTCATAGAGAGCTGTATTCTAGTATCTGACTTATTTGTTAGCTTGTAATATAATCAATATTACTTCATCTTGAGAGCACACAATTTGAGATCAACTGTCACTAGATACAAATATTACCAATCAATTAAATTGTTCTATCCATAGAAATACTACAGATAGATTAGGATAGTCATACGAAAATGTACTTTTTAAATAAATAAACTATGGAATTATTTCTCAGACCTTTTGTCATCTATGTATGATTAAGACACATCACATTCCTGCTCAATTTCGCAGTCTCTATGGCTCTGTCACGTATACCAGTGGCAGGAATATATGTGTACTTAGTCCCTTTTATTATGAAACTATTTGGAATGCATTTATTTATGTACTGTCGGTTTCAACCTAAACGTGTGACCTCTGCACTGTGATATATGACGACATTGATTTGTCGCCTATCTGAAATTGAAAAGAAAAAGTTATTACCTATATCTTGCTATCATTACCTTTCAGTCTTTTGGTCTTTTCGGTCTTCTCAGTCTTTTGGTCTATTCAGCCTTTTTATCGCGCGCTTTAGAAGACGAAATAAATACCAACAACGGGTACTTTCTCACGAGCACTACATTGACAATCGGACACAGAACAGCCCTCTATCAGACTAGTAAAAGTTCACGGTTATGGTCTTTTCGGTCTTCTTAGTCTTTTGGTCTTTCAGACTTTTTGTCACGCGCTTTAGAAGACGAAATAAATACAACGGGTACTTTCTCACGAGCACTACATTGACCAATCGGGCACAGAACAGTAGTTCACGGTTAGGGTATTTTCGGTCTTCTCAGTCTTTTGGTCTTTCCAGTCTTTTCTGTTTTTTTTTGTCAGACGCTTTAGAAGACGAGCTATATACAAACAACTTTCTCACGAGCTCTACATTAACAGTCGGACATAGAACAGCCCTATATCAGACTAGTACGAAGTCCACGGCTAGGGATGTGGTGACTAGTATTCTACTATGATACTTACCTGTGTTCTAAGTGTGTCGAGTAGTCTCAGTACCTCCGCTCGGGCGAATGCGTGTCGCGCGCTCGACCGACGCCGGCTAACCTCTCGCACACTGCTTCTAGTTGCGCGTCTAACATCAGAGACGCTATCTGATCGTCTGTTAGCATCTCCACGCTGGAAGGAAGATGATGTAGAGTTAATATATTGTTATACTGCTGTAGTATGTAGGTATCACAAGCTAGTTTATGTGAAATATATTTTTAGTCAAGAATTTTGTCAACAAATGTTGGTACTAAAAATGGGAAATCTGCCGACAAATGTATCAGTTATTATCCACAGGATATGACAGTGCGCGGCCCGACACATCTTTGGTTTTTTTGTGATAATGCACGAAGATATAGGGGCCCCGTTGCCGTAGCTTGAGACTATATTTTGGCAGAAGTATAGGAACATCATAGTACTATTAACGAGACAGTCAGTATTGGAATATCGTCACGGTATATCTCGGTACACGTATTTTGGACCTAAGTCGCCAGACAAACGAGGCTCTGGCGCGCGCGGATTGTTCTGTAATAATCTATGCTTGGTGAATTTGAGCTCGCCCACCGCAGCAGCACCCCGTGCTATCCTCAAAAGACACCCAAGAAACGTGTACTGCGCGTATAGAGCACATTTTAGATCCAAGATATATCTTCTTCATCCTAGTGTTAATTCCCAGTTACATCCAATCACTTCACTGCACTATTCACCTCGGAGTTTGGAGTCCGCTTTACCAGTCTTAGCTGCGGATTTGGCTGGACCTTGATATTTTCCGTGAAGCGATTGCCATCTGACCTCTACAACCCAATGGAGACATTAGGCGATATCGAAGCATTGCAGTAAGACCGTTGTTGTTGGATTTTTTAGGGCTTCAACTACCCGTAACGACTGCCAGAGATGTTCGTATGGCAACCGGGACCGACGGCTTAACGTACTCTCCGAGGCACGTCCGATATTCATGCATACAAATATTTGCACTGAGCGGAGATCGAACCCGCAGATCCAAAATAATATGCCCTCGCAATACTTACCTAGCGAGACTATCGGTGTCGGAGTACCGCTCGTCGCTAGCGGACGAGTGCGCGCGCGGCGAGGCGGCGCGGCGCGGCGTGCGCGGCGCCGACGACGAGCCGCGCCGCTCGCCGAACAGCGATAGGCCTGCGGCAAACGTACACATCAATTATTTGTATCAATACAAGCATTAATTAGTAACCTTTCAGCTATGAACTATAAAACTTAGTAAGGAACAGCAGTTTTAACGGACACAAATAAAAATATTGTCTTTCTTTTACGTACATTTCTAACTATACTACAATACATACATTGCACTTGACCTTGACCTTTTCCCCAGTGTCTTGCCGTAGTGCGTCGAGGCTCTGTGACTACATCTCCGTGAAACGAAGAGGCTATACATCATTGACTATAACGCACCTATGGAACTGATCTTGGAACATCTCCTTGACCTTTTCTCCAGTGTCGCGTAGTAGTGCGTCGAGGATCTGTGACTACATCACCGTGGAACGAAAAGGCTACACATCGTTGACTATAACGCACCTATGGAACTGACCTTGGAACATCTCCTTGACCTTCGCTCGGAATGCCACCGACACATTATGTGACTACACGGTGTTTGGCCACTTCTCCGGTAGTAACCATACAAAAAACAAAACATCTCCTTGGCCGTCAATTGGAGTGCCCCCAACACGTGGGATTCCACGATGAACGAATACGCTACACATTTCTAACCACAAAACACTTATGGCACTGACCTTGGAACATGTCCTTGACCTTTACGCGGGACGCGACCACGTTATTCTACGACACTGACCTTGAAACATGCAATTATATGGTATAAGCTACACATGTTGACACTTACGGAACTGACCTTGGAACATCTCCTTGACCTTCTCGCCGGTGTCGTGCAGCAGCGCGTCGAGGCTCTGGCGGCGCGCGTGGTCGGGCGGCGGCAGCGGGCGCGGCAGCGGGCGGCGCGGCGCCGTGATGATGCGGCGCGGGGACGCCGCCGACGCGCGCGACTCCACGGGGCTGGGCGGGGACCACTTCTCGGGCGTCGAGCGCGCGCGTAGAGAGCACTTCTCGAAGCTCACCTGCAGGCACAGGGTTGGTTATCCCCACGGGTATATCTCAGGACACGTATCTTGGACGTAAATCGCAAGATAAACGAGGCCGTGGCGCGCGGCGGATTGTTTTGTAATAATCTATGCTTGGTGAACATTAGCAGTAAAGTAGTTTCAACGTAAGAGGCCCACTATGACATTTGTCATTTGGACGTAACTAGGGATGTAACCACACCACTCGGTACACGATACTCAAGATAAATCGATTCAAGTTTGTATGCGTATTTGATCGATTAGAATATGTATTGTATTGTAGTGTAAAGTTCATTGGCTTAAAGTTCTAATTAGAAAATTTAATCTAAGCTTTGATATTGTAGGTATTTTTAAACAATACAATACTGCAAAAAGTCAATTTTCAGTCCACCATTGAGTGATTCGCGTTCAAAGTATTCGGTTAATTTCACAACCAATTCGCGTGCCTGGCTATTCATGGTACGTCCTCTTTTTGACATGTTGAAACAGAGTACGTACGATAAAACAACAAACACCAAAATCGAGACCAAATCACAAAGTTGAAATCAATGTCCAAAATAGAAAAGCCGAGGTCAACGTGATAGCAAACAGAAATAGTCCAAAAGCAAAGCCGAGTCGAGGAAAAATATCAAATATGTATACTTAAAGGAGCGCACAGTGAACTTCAGAAGCTGAAAGACTGCGCAGAGACAAGCCATTCTACAGAAATCAGCGTTTTTCAGCAAAACGGTAAGGTTTATCAAGAAAATGTTTGAGACAAAGTTTAACAGCTTCTATGGCGTGGCGGTAGTGAACGCGACTGCTACTCATGAGGCGTGGGTCGATCCCCGCTCAGTGTAATTATTTGTATGCCTGAATATGGGTATTTGCTTTGGTCAGGTCGTGCCTTAGAGAGCATGTTACGGGTAGTTGGAACGGGTGTGCGTTGTTTTATAGCTAATTGTTTTATAGAATTTCGTTTCACATAAAATTTTTCTCAGATTTTCGTTTCATAGAATAATCAATACACAGAATACTTGCTTTGAAGATTTTTAAATCATTGATTTTTGTTTCACATAAAGTTTAATGTTAGAATAACCATATCATAGAATAACAAATCAAATATTCTTTATTATCATAACATACATTAAATATAAAATCGTTTGGCATACCACTCAAAAGATATAAAACTTATTTGCGCTAAGATAATTCGACGGAGCCCCGCTCCGCGGGGCTCCTATTTCTGGGTGGTTTTAATAAAAATAACCACGAAGGCTAAGGCGGGAGCTCCGCTCCGCTTCGCTCCCGCCTTAGCCTTCTAACCTAACCTATCCAAGTCGGGGTACTCTGAGTCGAGGTGTAAACTATAATGACGTGTTCTAAATTATTAAACGTTAGACCAAATTATTTTCGATTATGGTGGTGGTTTAATATACCTTAAAAATAATTCTACTGTTTGATAAGTTTACTAAACAAAAAAATGTAAATAAAAATTCATTAAATGGTTTTTCTGTGAAATATGTTTCATTCTGGTAAATTGTCTTTGAAACAATAATATTCGAAATAAAAATATAAGTACCAAATATTATGTGAAACATTTTCTGGGAAACGAAATTCTATGAAATTTCTGTCTGCGAAACAAGGGGCTCCCAGTTGGAACCCTATAAGTACAATCTAGTCTAGCTGCAGTGCTTCGATATCGCCCAATATCGCCATTGGGTTGTGGAGATCATTAGATGGATGTCGCTTCCGTGAAGAATATATATATATTCGAAGATATATATCACGGATTTTCAAACGCTTCCTTTTATTTGTGCTCTATGACCTTACTTCGTCTCACATTTCAGGATTCTCGCTCAACGAGGAGTACCCTAAAATCAAACTTCTAATTCAACGCAATCAAAGTATTGCCGGTCTTGTAGTATATTGCCGGCCATGTAGCATATTGCCAGTACTGTAGCATATTGCCGGTCATGTAGCATATTGCCGGTCATGTAGCATTAGTTCGCACCACAATTCAGTTTCGTGAGGAATCTTTAATGCGCAAACACGAGTCGTGTTTGCGCATTAACACACGTTTTGCACTTGACCGGATTTTTACAGATAAGTGTACGATCTTTAACTTTGTCTTAGACATTTTTATGATAAAATTAAAGAAAATATCTTAATCGATTTATTTTTACCATAACCAATTTATTAATAGTCTGTGGAGAGTATAAAAAACTCGTTATGGACAGCACTGAGCGGAGTGGGCGGTACCCATCAATGAAAAATGTCATTCTACGTTTGAAAAATATCATTGTTTTACGTTCTCAAAATTGAGAACTTCATGGACTTGAAATGTCCAAACGGGCTTTTTACATAGCGATTACTTTAGCACCTCGTGAGAAAGGCGGCGGTACCTTAAGAGCTCGTGCCCCTGCTTCTGCATCTCCTTTCGGTACCGATATAGCGCCAAAAGGGCTATCGCTTCCAGAATTTACGGTGGCGATCCGGCGAGGATATTCACCGCCTCAAAGGATATCAAGCGGTACCCCCTGATGACCCTGGTGGCCATCTTCTATTGCGATTAACGCAACTAGCTCATGTGCCTGGCCTATAGGATATCCACCCATACGGAATCTTGGCTCTCTTGATATTGGCGGCCTAAGTCTGTGTTTCAGGAAAGCTATAGCCTAAGAACCTTCAAATCTTCAGTGATTAGGTTTCGCAACCAAATGTAACAAGCCGAAGCCTTCACTCCACTCACCTCTTCCGGGCTGGAGTAGTCCAGGTCGATCTCGGTCCAGGTGTCCGACCCGTCCGGCAAGCCCCGGGGCCGCTGCGCGTCGGCCGCCCTCCGCAGCCACTCCCGAACGCTCGCCTCGGTACTGTTCTCACACAACTCCTCAAGCTTGTCGCTGTTGGTAGTGTTTGTGTCGCTCGCCGTGTCCGTTATAGTTGACTGATCTATGTCTGTGGATAGGACAATAATTTAACGTAAAAAAAGATTCAGTACCTAAACTAATAGTAATGTGAACGTATCGAGAGAAAGGAACATTGTGATTGGCCGCCTGCCTACTGTGAACCTTCGTGTGTGTGAAGCCTGCCAATCGCAATGTTCCGTTTTCGAGATACGTTTACTTCAATATTTATGATAATATTTTGCATGGATCCTATGTAGACTTTCGAGCGTCGAAAAAACTAGTAGTAAAGAAAGTAATAGACTCTCCAGGTATGATACTCGACATCCGTCTTCCATGAGCGATGGCCTGGGGGTGTCGGGTGGTGTCGCCTGTCGCCCTAGCAGAAACAGGCCGCAGCGGTGGTCCAAAGCGCGTCTCTCTAACCAGGGGCCAGATAGGAACACCGTGGCCCCACACCCGAAAGGAGCTATTTCTCTCGAGATAGCCGGGGTGTGACAGATGTTTCCGGCTATCTCACCTTCGGCAACCGAAGACCCAAAGACAGCGTGCGTTTTAGTCGGTTCGAGTACGACATAACGCCGACTCTGGTGAGGGGGGTGTTCTGTATCCGCGAGGATTTTACGCACTTGGACAAAGTATGGCTGAAAAATTAGTCTAATGATATCCATAGGAATCGCCACATGTGATAGTCGAGATTCCCTGCGGAATAACGTTACCGACGTGAAACATCTCGAAGCACTTTAGCTTCTGCTGAAGGAATTAGCATACTAGTACCTAGTACTGTTAAAAAAAGTGTGGACGGAAATCAGTCTACAACTATCGAGAGAAAAATTACATGTTCAAAATAATAATTATAGTCTTACCATTTCTAGCGGACTGTCTCCGAGACCGATGCTTGTGTATTTCATCCGAGATACGCTCCAGATTCCTCAGCGCTGATGAGTACTGTTGTTTAGCATCTGACACCTGCTCTTCCAACGTTTGGATCCTAGCCTTTTGACCCTCTAGTGCCGTGTTGATGCGGGCTTTCTCTTCGAAGTAAGGTCTGAAATGAGGGGTTAGGGTCTATCTGGGATTAAACATGAGTGTTTTGATGTTTAATCTTTTGAATTCACTTGAATATGTACTTATGAAAAACTGTACTGACGTTGCATATAAATTCAGCCTCTCATACACACATAATTATACTCGCGCTTTGTTCTATCTTGGGTAAGCAGATACAGTAGCCAACCATCTGCTTCTGTCCTACACACTTCAAGAGCTTATTTTACTGTCATTACACCTTTCTTGCAAGCCTGCCAGTTTCTGCGTTTTACTTTTTTAAAACGGGAACAGATTCATAACGCAAATAACGTCACCTCATTTGCAAAAGCAAATATAGGAATACAGGTGTACCGTGTTTCAAAACGCACTTGAATAATTTCTTTAAAAAAAAAGCACGTGGAATATAAGGCTTCCTCCTTTTTCGGAAGTCGGTTAAAAATAAGCCCAAGGCGCAAAAATAAGTGCAAGAATAGCATACTTTGCAAATATCGCGACACATACCCTTTTGTAAAAGCTGTTTGCAAAATTTTGATAAATAGTGCTCAAAGCAAGCCGTTGCAAAATTTATTGTCGTTTTATTGATCATTGCATTTTGTGAATCTTATGACATTTGTGAATTTCCACGTAATAAGGGTACTGTTGTCTACCGGGTACATTTAAATGCCCTGTGCTATCAATGGGAATTTCTTATGGGGACTAGCGTATTCATTTAACTTATAAACTGAATTGAATGAAATTTTGAAGCCCAAAGGCGGAAGTATAGAGGAATTTGAGTTGGCTTCGTGCGGTCTCAGTGACTTAGTGGTTAGCATTCCCCCTGTAAGGGAAACATCGCGGGTTCGAGTCCCACCCGAGGTCGATTCTCTTTTCTCTTTCTAAATCGGTTACAAGCTGAATTTCTAGCGCATTCTATGTCTAATTAGTCTATATAATAATAAGTCTAACTACTCTAAAATACAGCGGTTGCTCTACTCTATTGAAGGAGATACTATTGAAAGTTTACGAGAATATTACATTACAAATTGATATAAAACCAATGAAATATCGGGAACAGGATTATTTATTTTAGATAATCAAATAACACGAAATAAATCGCAACAGAATCCTTAAAAATTGGTTTTATTTCAATCAAAGAATGTGTCACACAGATTTAGATTACGCTAGATACCATAGCCATCTGTCTTTTTTGATACTACTTAGGTCGCAGACAAGCACACGGCCCACCTGATGGTAAGTGGTTATTGTGGCCTATAGGCGAGTGCAACACCACCGGGAGTTCACACTCGTGCTGCCGACCCTGTAAGAACAGAGAGATTCTGTGCCGTCAGCGCAATTGATAAGTAGAACAAAGCTTCTGGTCTTCCCACTGACAGCACAAAACCTCTCCAGTGAGCTCTGGCTACCCTACTTACCGTCGGAAACACAACACGAGGTTATTAAGCCGCGGTTTTCTGTAAGGCGGAGGTACTTGCCCAGTCGGACTGCTCGATTGGGACGGATATACCGTCGCGTCCTACCTTCTCTAATGTCTTAGCGTGTCACCATACTGATAAAGCGTATATGTACAAGCTATCTGAGTTCTTAATACAATTTATATTTCATGTCCTTAAAGTACTGAATGTATGCCTAAGCGGTATCTAACCAACCGTAAATCTGTGAGGTGTATTATAGGGAGGGATCAGACAGTCAATAAATATCGCGATCCAATATTGTGATTGTCAATATAAGAAAGATTTGCGTTTGCACATCAATAATATCAATATATATTGAAGTTCTTTTTTTTGATACTACTTAGGTCGCAGATAAGAACACGGCCCTTCTGATGGTAAGAGGTTACCGTGGTCTAGTGGCGAGTGCAACACCAGGGGAGTGACACCCTGTTCGTGATATATATTGGTTGTCCAATCCCCGCCACAGAGCATGCATAATAAAAGTGTAGGTACCAATGTTATCGAGCAAGTGCAGCGTACGGCGCAGCGCCTGTGGAAGAGATGTGCTCTAGTCAAGCTAATGTGCGGGATTAAATGCAAGTAGTGTACAGTCAAATTATAATTATATTCACTGTTAAAATTTAGGTAGAATAGGTATTATTTAATAATACCTATTTGGGCAAAAATGCTTTTTTTCTATTCATAAAATAAAATCTTTACATGAAACTGAGGCATTGAAAAAATGTTTAGTCAAAATTATTCCTTTTTGTGAAGAGTTCACGTTTGACCAATAAATTAAGTTTACCAAAGTAGATCATACAAAAAAGGATTCCTTGTATCTGCTATGGTATCGGGTCTTCTTAAACTGTCTCAGTTAAAACACACACACACACACTGTATGCGTGTTCAACTGCTATGTATTTTGGAATTTACTAATACGAATTTACATTTGACTGTACAAAACATTTTTAAAAAGTCTACATTATTAGTTTAAGAAAATCATTACTAAGCTAATACATTCTACAAAGTAAGTCTTAGGGAAAATTGCATACAATCATGGACAGGCCTTACAATGACACAACGGCTGAACAGACGTCATTACTTGACTATAACGGAATTTAACTTAACTATAACGGAGTTTAACTTAACTATAACGGATTTTACTTGACTTTGACTAGGACTAAAGAACGAAAACACTGCAGAATATTTATTTAATTTATCAAATTACATTGGCAAATACTAAAAGAGTGAGTCATATTGAAAAGAAAAAATGAAGCAGTGACAATACAATTATTAGATAGGCCTGTCCATGAGTAGGTAATCAGAAGCCTATGCATACGATGTATTATAACTAGCACTACTATAATTGCATTGCATCAAAAGCATTTAAGATTGTATCAGACAAATAAAGTAGGAATATGAAATTAGGAAGTGCCCCAATAAAGATTAGATGATCAATATCGCGATCCAGTACCATAATTCAAGTGTCAATATAGATGTCAATAATATCAATAATTATTGACAGGTTTGTGATATTTATTGAATGTCTAATATCGAAGTTTCCATACCAATGATCGTGGTGTAAGGGCATTTACTAATAATTTTATATTCCATGCAAGTATCTAAGCTTTTTAATTTGTTATACATTTTTCATATATCATGACTATTTTGCACTTTACATATTATTATCTAGATCAAAATTCAATACAAACTATTTGATATTTGCTAGACCTAATATTAAACATAGAAGGAGAGTGCAAGGTTAATTTGGTTGGCTTTTACTGGATTGCCAGGTCAGGATTCGAACCCGGGACCTTTCGATCGTAAGACCGACTCCTTAACCACTAAGCTACCGATGGTTCTACGGTTGCATCCATGGCGATTTTACGCACTAGAAAAAATATCGTAAGTTTTATAGGTCTTTTCTCTCCGTCTATGTTCAATACTAGATATTCAATGCTAAAGCCAGGCTATAAAGAGGCAGTATGTTTGTGGCAATACCTAGACTTGGCGATGTGCCGTTTGAGCGAGTTCTGCAGTTGTTGCACGAGGGTGGTGGCGGCGCGGTGCGCGGCCGCCTTGGTCCGCTGCGTCACCGATGTACTGGCGCGGTCCATCTCCGCCTTACAAGGGTATGAAATGAGAATATGTTATATACTATTGCATACAGGTATATTTTATGGTATACTAGCTTTTGCCCGCGGCCCCGCCCGCGTGGATGTCGGTTATCGCGACCAAAGATAGCCTATGTCCTTTCTCGAGGTCTAATCTACCCCTATACCAAATTTCATCAAAATCTGTACAGTGGTTTGGGCGTGACAGACAGACAGACAGACAGACAGACAGACAGACAGACAGACAGACAGACAGACAGACAGACAGAGTTACTTTCACATTTATAATATTAGTAGTAAATAGTAAATAGTAATAGTAATTTTAACCTGGAAAAAGCTGGAAAAGAAATTGCTATAGGGTGACACAGTTTTACAACGATGCTCAAAATTAAGAAGGAAGGAAGAACTTTTATAATATACGAGTAGTGTTTTGTCAAGTCAAAATTAAAACGGTATGTACTCATAAAACTTTAAAAATTATAAATTAAAAACGACAACCGGTACGAAACGCAGCTGCGACTTGAGAAGACTCCGGCGAGAAACTCAGCTTACTTTGTAGTGGAGGGGGTCTTTTATCCATATCCATACTCTATACTTACTTACTTACTATACTTACTAATATTATAAATGCGAAAGTAACTCTGTCTGTTTGTCTGTTACGCTTTCACGACTAAACCCCTGAACCGATTTTGATGAAATTTGGTATAGGGGTAGATTAGACCTTGAGAAAGGACACAGGCTATGTTTGGTCGCGATAACCGACATCCACGCGGGCGGAGCCGCGGGCAAAAGCTAGTATTATATACATGTGAAGACATTGAAATAAAACTACTTTTTAACTGATTCTATCGCGATATATTTGTTATTATTTACTCTAAGCCTGCAATTTCGGCTACTTTTCACCAGCCAGCGTCGCGGGTTGAATATTTTAATGCGTGAGATACGCGTAAACTCCAGACAGTATTATGTGAAGTCATACCTGGTTGACTCTATGCGTGGCATGATTGAGCATCTCCTGCCAGGCGGGGTCGAGCGTGACGCCGGAGCTGCCCTCGGCGAGCCGCGCCAGGCCCTGCTCCGCGAGGTACACCATCTCACGGGCGGCTGCATGGGCGCTGTTGGCTTTGTCATACGCCAAGGTGGCTGTTTGGAGGTCTTGGGAGGTCTGTTGAATGAAACGAGTCAGAATACCCGGGGACTGCTAGATTTTGGGTGGAGTTTTTACCCATTAGTGGTGGAGTAATTTCAGGACGTACAGGTCAGCTAATCCAGAGAAGTACCCAATATAAAGCGATAGGTGCCGGTTTTTGTGATGAGGTCCTCTCCTTTCGTTCCATTGTCGTCTGCAACGCGCAGTGACAGTGTAGTGTTCCAAGCGTCCATAGACCATGGTTACCACTTAAGAAGAAGTGGACCGTGAGGTTTTACTCAGGGCACTGAAGAACCGAGACACCATGCTGTTTTAGTCTATTTGAATCCGATATAATCGGCTCCACTAGGATGTACGAAAGGATTGTGCACGAAAAATAAGGTACTGTACATCCTGTATGTTCGAGAAGTCTGCGTATGACAGGAGAATCGATTCCAGGATCTGATTATAACACACCATGGCATTTCTACTAGAGATACTTACAATGTTAGCTCTAAATCTAGCTTCATAGTAAGGCCGCGCTTTGTGCACGCTGGTGCCTAGCTTCTTCGTGAGCTGCTGAATCTTGAGGTGTCCTTCAGCCAAGAGCCGTCTGAACGCCAGTCGCGCCTCGTCTAGCTCCACTTCAAGACGGTTGATCTCGTCTGTCGCTGTGTTCAAGCGCTCTAGTTCGATCTGCGGAAATAAAATCGTATAATAGATATTGGTGAATTCATTTGAGGTAAGGATCCTGCTGAATTCAAATGAGAGTAATTTTGGGTGTCTGTGTTTTGTGCTACACAAGGACGGCAGATCAGACAGCAGACACTCCAGGAAAAGTCGATATACCAATCAAAAACAGTAAGGGGCTTCGAACTGCGAACTTGGGACAATTGGGAAATCATTATGACATGATGATGAACGATAGCAGATGAACATACCACGCGTGCTACAAGCGCTGCACAGTGCGATCCAGCGGCAGAGAATGGGAGCTATACACCCTAAATAGCCCCATCAAAGGGCCTTTGGTTCGTGGCCAAAATCACGAGAGCATCATGGTTGCGATGCAGTTATAATCCAGTTACGGGACAAAATCTTCAGTATAACTGAGACGTTCAAGTAAAATCGTATTAAGCCCTGGATAACATGACTTTTAGAATGAGTGCGTTGTGGATTATTGAAACGGAATACTAACGGCAGACAGGTATAACATGGAGACAAATGTGTTTTTATCATGCAAAGGTTATAATACCAAAGTTGTACCGTCGTCGCGTTCAGTTTGTTGTATACCTAATAGTAAAGCGAGACTAAGCTGAAGAGTATTTTTGTTTGAACGTATCTATGGAAGTAAACTATGCGATTTGGACAATTCTATTTGCAATTTCATAGCCTAGTTCTTGGGTAGGTTTTTAGGTGTTGGATAGGTTATAGGCTTAGAAGCGGTCGCAGGTGCGCAGGCAGACGATGCGACGCAGTGTGGTCGCTGTGAATGAAACCGCGGGACACAGCCAATCATTTTATCATTATCATCATCATGGAGACGCATTTTCCTCATCGAATTCGAGGCCAAGGTGACCTCGCGGCTCAGGGTCCGCCTCCCATCTCTTTCTCCTCTACTTCACACGTTCATGGTAGTGGGACTATTTTCACGTATGTCACCCTCCACACACGAGGGACACAGTAAATTTATTTACGAGTATTTAACTAAGTACTTCTATTACTGTGGAGTAACAAAGTTTCCAAGAAGTTAACAAAATATAAAGAGCATATTGTTATAAACATAGGTATTTATTGTTAGTAAAAAACACTTTCAATGCCGTTTATTATAAAAAAAAACTAACTTGAAAAAGTAATTTCTTGGAGGTCAATTTAGTTCGTAAGTATTCGAACGTTTGATCAGGATAAGGAATTCAGCATTTTTATCAACCCTTTTTTTCTTTATCATTCGAGAGAATTCCGAGTATCGATTCCTAATTTTCACTTTTTTGTTTTATGCGCACGAAATCAATTATTCAACTGTTCATCCTCCGTCTGCGGCCGCGGAAGACTCAAAAAAGACCCTTAAATATGCCGATTTGAAGCCACTATACCGCTTTATACCGATAGCGATGGAGACCTTGGGGAGCTGGAGCAAGGAGGCCAAAAACCTTGTAAAGGAAATAGGAAACAGGCTCATAGAGACAACTGGTGACTCCCGTCCCGAAGCGTTCCTGGTGCGGATGGCCATCGCAATCCAGCGTGGAAACACGGCAAGCGTGATGGGCATTTTTGTGCTGGGAGCGACCAGGGGCGGGTTATTTGATTAAATGACCTTTTGCGTCTAACGCGGACAAACAAAAATAAAAAAAAAATGTTGTATTCAGAACTTACAACTGAAGTATTTATTTTTTATATCTCCAATAGCTGTTGCCCGCGGCTCCGCCCGCGTGGAATTCGGATTCCGTACAAACTTTTCTTTCGTGCTAAAATTGCCTCGGATACCATCCCCGTCAGCCATCAGGAGTGCCATGTGGAATTCGGACCCACTAAACAGCATGCCGTCGCGGGTCTTCAGTTGCTGGAGTGTAAAATTGCCTAGGGCATTTTCCGCACCCCCCGGCTGACCCTGGGCCATCTACAATTTTAAGATGGCCCTCTCAGAAGTGGGAACCACGATGTCCCATCGAATTCCGGAAAGGGAGGAGACGGGCGTGAAGGGATGACAGGAGGCCGGACCTATAATCCTCACGTCCGCGCTCGGTGACCAGCCCTTCCCTTTCCTGCTCTCTACTGGGCCTCCTCGTAGTCAGAGGGACATGTGGGAAGCCTTTGAGCAGCCCTCTATAGAGCTGCTGCCGTTGCTGTATGTATTTGCCGTAGGCGTTAGTGCCTCCCTTGGGTGAGGGGCGTTAATGCCTCCGTTACCCTGGATGCATCACATGGAGGTTCCAATCCCGCATTCGGATCCCGTTACCGTTGCATCTTGTGTTCAGCTGACCTTCCCTGTCTTCGCTCGTGAAATACTTCGAACACCCGTGGTTGCACCCTTTTAGCCCATGCCCGTAATAATAATTAGTTTTCAAATAATGTATGGTAATAGGCTATTTGACTAATTTTTGAAAACCGTTTTAAATGATTGCTTATTACAGTAAAAACATACCACATTAATATTTCTGTAAAAAAACAATGCATTATGTTAAAAAATCAATGATGAAGTTTAAATATTCAAAAGTGCGCGAAAAACGCTATTTTTTAAAATGGCGATGCGTGTGACGTCACTGCTCAGGAAATAAACAAATCAAGAAGTACCTACAATAGTTTGTTGACAGCTGGCAGCCTGGCAACTGTCAAATTTTCAATAAAATTCAACTCTTACGCTCTTACGTATAATATTGTTTTCTCTTTGAATTCAACATTTTCTTATTTATCAAGTTACTCTCTGAACATTTTAGTGCGAAAAATGGCATATACATATAAATATTGTGTAGTGCCACAGTGTATAAGTACGTCTATAAGAACCCCAGGAAAATTATTTGTTTATGTTCCCACCGATCCTAAGAGACGAAAAATGTGGTTACAGTTATCAAGAAGAGACCCAAACAGCTTAGCATAGCATAAGTAAAAATAAAAACATGACTATTTTTAAGTTTATATCAATATAACCTAAAATTAGATTTTATAAAATGTCAATGATCACAGATTATCGTTTGTAAAGGAATACGTATATACTATAAAGATACTAAGTGATACTTACTTTGCTGTTTTCACATTTTTAAGTTCAGCAGCATAAAAATCAGCGTTGTTTTTGAAGAAAAGTGCTATCATGAACGCGTCTATTGTAGGTAAGTTGCTGTTATCTGCTCGCACAAAATTTGTATCCATTTCGAACTTAATCACAAAATATGTCCATAAAACTCGATATAATCAAGGAAAAAGCAAGTAATAACACCGAAACAAACAATATTAAGAGATGTCGTAAATAATGTAAATCACAATTATGTAAATATTGACAAAGCAATGACGTCACCCAGAGCTCTGACCAATCACGAGCGTTTTTGCCATAGACAATAAATCAACAAAATATAACATTTTTATAATTGAAATTCTCATAAAATACACATATTTGAGAGTAAATTGTAGTCTCGTAGGTCTTTTAACATTATTTTCTAATAGGATGACCATAATTTGTAGTATATTTTTAATGTTGTCAAATAGCCTATTTACCGGATTTATTGATATTATAATTTCGTAATATCTTTTGAATAGAACGTCCGATTTCAATAATTCAAAAAGTAATCAACAGGTATTGAAACAATCTTAAATACCAAACGATTTATTTAGATAAGAATTAATATAAAGGTATATAATCCGTGGTCTGACTTTGATCGGCATTTCGGCTTGAATTTATATCGTCGCGCGTTACTTTCATACTGCAATAGATTCTAAAATATTCATTATAATTATACAGTGTAAAGGGCAATTTTGATCTACATTAAATGTACAATGTATCTAACGTATTTAGTCAGATAAGGCTTAACACTACATTGTTAAAAATAGCTTCGAAAATGACACATATTTTTTTTATAATTTGTAAAAGATAAAAATGGTTATTGTGAGCTACCCTTATTAGATAGACATATGCTGTCGCGGACTTTTATGTAGACCTTTTTAAGTTAAACATTTCTACAGTACATTATTTTGTTCTATATTCAATAGTTTTTAAGGAATTTTTAGGTCATTTTTTTACACCTTGGGTTACATTATTGAAGTTTTATCCAGGATCCCTATTTTTTTGAAAATTAATTATAGCCTATGTTTGTCAGTGATAGTGCAGCTTTCTAATGGTAAAAGAATTTTTGAAATCGGTTCAGTAGTTCTTGAGTTTACTCGAATACAAAAATACAAATCTAATATTAGTAAAGAATGTATGGAAATCTGCCCGATTTATTGACATTTATGCTCACTGCTCCGCTCCCTTTAGTAGTAGCGTGATGTTCTATAGCCTATGTTACTCCCAGATAGTGTAGCTTTCTATAGGTGAAAGAATTATTGAGATCGGTCCAGTAGTTTCAGAGCCTATTCGTTACAAACAAAAAAACAAACAAACAAACAAACAAATCTTTCCTCTTTATAATATTATTATATATATATTATATTAAAATAAAATTAAAATATTAAAATAAAAATATAAAATAAAATAAAATAAATAAATAGTATAGTATAGATATAGATAGTATAGATGCATAGGCACGACTACTTTACAATTTTATAATAGTACATAGAGTTTGTTTATTGTTGCGAAAAAATACTTTTAATAATATATTTTTAATACTATCTATTAGATACTATTCCGTTGACAAACAGCTGTTGTTGTTCTAACAAAAACAATTACGCCTCTTTATTTTTGCAAAGCCGCTACCTTCTATTGTATTGTGAAAGTAAATTGTGAACGTAAAAAATATGTAAATTTATTGTGAGTCACTTCATGAGCGTTGATTCGTAACCTAAATACCACGGTATATTCTCATAATATTACATTCGCAGAATATTTCGTGCCCAAATTATAATGGTCTCGAAATACAATAGTACAATACAATTTATAAATTAGTATTCACGACAATTTGATACTATTAACATCAAAATGAGAGACGCTGGGACACGTTAAGACCTCTTTATTAGA
Source organism: Eilema depressum (assembly GCA_914767945.1). Lineage (NCBI taxonomy): Eukaryota > Metazoa > Arthropoda > Insecta > Lepidoptera > Erebidae > Eilema > Eilema depressum. Next base: position 12,303,180 of record OU612035.1, read on the forward strand.
TTGCCTAAGTGAGAACCTATTACGAAATATCTCTATTTTTTTTTTTACAAAAAATTAGATAAAGTTACTTTTAGGCATTCCTCGACTTTTCGAAACTTTAGTTCTTTGTTGGATCGAAAGACACGTCTTCGATCCCAAAAAAAAACAAAGAACCAAAGTTACCGATATAAATAGCTCGCAGAATAAGCAAACTGAAGAGGCAATGGGCTAGCCCCATATATCTGCCGAAGGACCAATAATAATAATAAGGCGGGTGGAGCAAAAGGTGGGAAATCTTCTAGAAAATTGGAGAAAAGGCCTGAAAACGGTAGCTGGTGCAGACTGTGCGAAAAATCAACGACGAAGTAACTACATTAAAATTGATTAAACCAACCCGACATGGAATTCTTCCTCATGAAGATTATACCTAACAATATTAATGCTCATGTCTTTTGTGAGATAATTAATATAAAAAGACGCACGAAAATCCGCGTCTGCATGCTGCGATCGACCAATGCTGATTGGTGGGTTGGCAGAATATTGCTTTAATGATTCTGTTGTAGTATGAAATGAATCTAAGAAGAGAATGAGTCAATTGATCACTAGAGGGAGCACAAGACTCTTCAAGGAAGTGATAAACAGTCACTACTGAGTGAATAGGCATCTGAGAGTTATAGAACAAAAAGCTGATTGCAGTTGCCCACAATCCATGGACAGTGACAAGACCATTTTCCACCTATTAACTATTAGACAGTGAAAATCTAAATGATATAAAAGTGAAATAAATTGTAAGATTCTGTAAAGAAAGAGGTAGGTTCAATGAGGCACTGTGTATTTTGAATTATCCATCCCTGGTGATCTGAGGAAGTGGATGAAATGGGCTGTAGGCTATGCAGTTGGATTTTGGATGTTCTAAATTCTATAGCATTCTTAGTGCTCATGGTTCCACACAAATATAAGACATGGGCTGACCAGTTCACAGATAGACAGCCTGTGTGGAGCAATGGTGGTGCATTTGACTGCCATGCAAATATTTGTAGACATGAATATGGGGTTTGATGGTAAAAGGAACATGGATGGAATGGCTTGTGTATGTCACAAGTGGATCATCCATCCGGCTATCAGTGTCAGTTTTGAAATAATAATAATGATGGGGTTTGGTGATCATGCACTACCACACAGGATAGGACTTACTATCCATATCCATACTAATCCATAGTCCATACTAATATTATAAATGCGAAAGTAACTCTATCTGTCTGTCTGTTACGCTTTCACGCCTAAACCACTGAACCGATTTTGATGAAATTTGGTATAGGGGTAGATTAGACCTTGAGAAAGGACATAGGCTATATTTGGGCGCGATAACTGACATCCACGCGGGCGTAGCCGCGGGCGAAAGCTAGTATAGACTATATCAACTGCCAACTTGTTAAAAATCTTTTCATCTTGAAAGGATCTTGGAAAGGTGGAGTGGGCTCTAAGGTGTATGTGGTCATGAAAGAACCAGGATTGGTCCTGGGATAATGAAGATTGCATTCTTAAAATATGAACATATCATTTTTATTTGGAAATTATATGTATGATTGCTAGCTTTTTTTAAATTTGTTAATAAATATAGCTATTATGTTACACTATTTCTAGAAAAGGTATTACTTCAGTCTGTGCACTGGTTCTGAAGTGGAAAGTTGACTTTGTTTAGCCTTTAACTAGTTAGCAATGATGATGAAAAGCTTGGTTCGCTAGAGTAATGATGAGTTAGTCTAGCTTTACATAAGTTAACATGTGGATACTCCTCAATATACATGTTTCTCTGTCTGAGACCTCACACAAAGGGATCCCCCCTTTGTGTAAGGTCCCAGACAAAGGGGATCCTCTGCCTGAACAAGAATTTGCTTTACAATGTAATTATGAGGTCAATTAAGCAGATGCAGTTATGTCAAACTTTTGTAATAATGAAACTTTTCATTCTTTGTGTTTAAATATCAGTAACAAATAATATTAATTATTTTAGAAAGTTATCCATCAGATAACATTCATTCTTAATTATATTTCAGCTTACATAATCTTTTTAATTATACACCAGATTATTATACATTATATTTATAATATTTATCAGTCATGTCAGACAAACAAAGTGTATTGCATAACAAAAACATATGATCGAAGCCTATTCTAACAAGAATCTGACAAGAAAGTATTTCTCTTGCACTGTATGGAATAATCTAAGCGCTACACTTGTTGAAATGAAACTATTTAAAAAAGTTCCATGATTTTTTAAACAATTTAGCAATGAAAATATTGATTAACTTTACCTGAACTCGAGGATCCAATGCTTCCGAGCATTCCGCCGTGCAATCGTTCATTGTTTCCTCAAAACAAAAGCATTTTAGCGAAATTTACATTCCATAAAAGCTTTTGTCGCCTTGTTAGTTTTGTTCCTTTGAAAAATAAACTTTAACATCGCTGAAACAAAAATAAAAGAAATAAAGTCCTCACACAATTCAATACCGCCCGCTAGTCTGCTACGAGAGCACAGATTAAACACTGAAAAATAGTGAAAATTAAATGTCATCCAAATTATGTCACACAGAGCCACAGATTCCACACAGCCACTGAACGTCAATAAAACCCACAGGGGGGCCCCGTTCAACCTTAAGCCCGCTACAGACGCTCCAATTCGGTCGGGTCCAACCATCCGACAACTTCCGCTAGCCGACAAGTGTTGCCGTTTCGGGAAAAATAAAAAAGTCAGTGTTGCCGTTTCGGGAAAAATAAACTTTACCAAAATGTCACTAGATTGTAAGGAATAAAATAATTAAAATATAATAATAATAAATAATTAATTTTTTATTTTATTCCTTACAATCTAGTGACATTTTGGTAAAGTTTATTTTTCCCGAAACGGCAACACTGACTTTTTTATTTTTCCCGAAACGGCAACACTTGTCGGCTAGCGGAAGTTGTCGGATGGTTGGACCCGACCGAATTGGAGCGTCTGTAGCGGGCTTTAGTAATACTCTAAGCGTTCAACATATAGAAATTCTAGTTATACAAATATGAGGCAAACATGAATTGAACCTTGATTATATCACTTTGTCTCTTTTTTTCCAATATACAGTTGTGTCTGCTAAAAAGAGACAAAAAATTTAAGTTATTGCTCACTTGGGAAAATGAGTATGAGAATTTGACAGCGTGCCGACGGTGCCAACATTTATGAATGATTTGCGCCAACATTATGAATGATTTGCGACAGCCATTGTTGAATTTTTCTAGAACATACTACTACAACCATAATAGTGATGTACTCCAATAAAAGATTTGACGACGAAACTATTCTTCTTTACAAAAATGTACTCTTTTGAAGAAATACGAATTGACAAAATTGTAATGTCTTCTGTTTTTCCGTATTAGAACTGGGCAATTGTGGTATTGTTAGAAACGTCTTGATCATCCGCTGGTTATAGGCAATATGACGTGTGAATGACTCTCTGAAACTCTGACTATAATGAAAAAAAACTTGAGATATATAGACCGTGTTTGGTATGAAATTAAAGGGCTCAATTAGCACATTAAAAACATGTATACATTATTAGGTGTTGCTTGCACCAAAATAATACAAATAAAAATCAAGTTTCAAACTAAAATCCGACTACTGCAAATCACGCTCTAAGAAGTATTAAGCAAGAAAATATCAAGAATAGCCGTGGTCGTATACCATTTACTCTAATAAAACAATACATTCTAGAGATTCGTGATTTTGCAGTAAGTAGTCGGGTTTTAGTTTTAAAGTTATGGTTAGTACACTTTAACAGGTACAGTGGCGGATCCAGGGGGGGGGTCGTGGGGGTCATGACCCCCCCCCTGGGCGGGTCACCTACTAAAAAATATCCCAACGTCACTGATAAATTTTAAAAAATACCACGCATAAGAAGACTGTCTCTTTGTACCTAATAGTATTATAATTTTATGAGGCACCAAACATCAGTATGAATATTATTCGCACGATTGAAAATTTGAATTTATCGTGCAGCGCAGCCGATCAACCGATGGACTCGAATAGTTTTCGGACCTGACACCCTGTCCGATATGTTAAAGAAATAAGCGCGAATGACTAACCAGGCCGGCAGTCGAAGGTCTGGAGCTGACAGCCATGAGGTCCTTTTTCGATTCGGGCAACAATTTGGCTTGGGCTCAGCTTCAAAGGCCCCGTATTTATGTTACTGTTTGCTTACAAAAACTTTTTGTGAACTTGGAAGAAGCCTTCCTTTCTGGATCCGACGTAGGTAGTCACCAAAGCACCCGTGCCCGGTAATAACCTGCGTCAGCCGGTACGAGAGGCAGCCATGTGGCCTCTCTAGCCACTCCCCCATAGGATGGGATGGGCCTTACTACCGCTATTACCGCGGGCCCAGCGGTTGTGGCCAGTGGCCATCTTCTGCTGCGGATGACGCAGCTGGCTCATATGCCTGGTCCTTTTTTTTATCGTGCGAAAAATCCCCGCGGATACCTCCCCCACCGGAGCCGGAGGAGGAGGTTATGTCGGACTCGAACCGACTAAAACGTACGCTATCTGTGGGCCGTCAGTTGCCGGAGGTGAGATTGTCGTAGCCATATCCCTCGCACCCCGGCCGACCCAGGGCCATATATCTCGATCTGGTCCTCTTCCGGTGTAGGGACCATAGAGTCCCCAGCTCGCTCCCAGGTACGGGGAGGCACGCAATGCGCGCCGCCGCGGCCTGCTTCTGCTAGGGTGACAGGCGGCTCCACCCGTCACCCCCAGGTCCGCGCTCATGGGGGACGGAGGTCATTCTGCGACCTCCGACGCCCGAGTTGCCACCGCTCGTCGCGGGCCGCGCGGTTTGCGATTCTCCTTCGCTCCTCGCGGGCCGCAAGGTCTGTGATTCTCCTTCGCTCCCGCTCCGCCGCCTACTTCACGAGCATTAGAAGGATGCGCCGGCGGCCCACGCATCCGCGCAGCGAACCATCGCTGCGAGCAAAGTGGCGAGCATGAGAGCTCAGCGCATTGCGTGCCTCCCCATACCCGGGGGCGAGTTGGGGACTCTATGGTCCCCACACCGGAAGAGGGCCAGATCGAGAGATATGGCTCTGGGTCGGCCGGGGTGCTAGGGATATGGCTACGACAATCTCACCTCCGGCAACTGATGGCCCACAGACGGCGTGCGTTTTAGTCGGTTCGAGTCCGACATAACCTCCTCCTCCGGCTCCGGCGGGGGAGGTATCGTGGGGATTTTTCGCACGATAAAAAAAAAGATAAAAAAAGAGTACCTGGGATCTGTACTTCACGTGACTGGTCACATCAACCGCGACGTCAAGGCACGAATTGCCGCCATATGGGCCAAGGGGCGGGAAATGATTGGCGTCACATTTGAACCTAAAATGCCAGTCTGGTTGACGGGGTAGGTCTATAAAACGATCATTAGGCCTGTCTTTTTACACGGCTGTAAGGGGTAGCCGTTGCTGGAGCGACATAAGCAGGAGCTACGTGTCACGGAGATGAAAATGCTGCGGTGGATGTGCGGCGTCACACGTAAAGATCGTATGAGGAACTCTCAGATCCGCGGCAGCCTTCATATCCGCGACATCACACATAAAATGCAAGAGAGCCGCCTTCGCTGGTGTGGCCACGTCTTGCAACAACCGCCAGGCTACGTGGGTAACAAATGGCTGGCAGTAGCACAGCCACCGGGACCAGGTGGAAAGGATAGGCCCAAGAAGTCTTGGCTTGAAGTCGTGAAGGGTGACATGCGTGCAAATGGTCTCATCTCACCACCATGGACGCCCAACGTCGTGCGAAGTCGAGGAGGAAGTGACGGAAGGCGGCCCCTGAGCTCCGAGGTTACCTCGAGGTTACCTTCGGAAGCAATCAGAAAAATATGTACGATAATCATGAAAGGGGGAGGCGCGCATCGCGCCGCCAACGCGGCCTGCTTCTTCTAGAGTGTCAGGCGGTGCCCCCTGTCATTTCCAGGCCCGTGCTAATGGGGACCGATATGGAGATATTGATACGATAGTGGAGATGTTGAGTAACCTACGTCGCCCGAGTCCTTCGCGCATTGTGTATTATGCGGAATGGGAAACAACTGAATCTTCTCCAGACCCGTTCCCCCGCCTCCTTCTCGAGCATTACTTGCTCTCAGATGGAGGCGGTGGCAGCCGCGAGCTTACGGTTTTACGCCATCACTGTAAGCAAGCGAGAGAGAGTGCTGAGCGAGAGAACTCCCATCCCGAGGGCCGCCACAAGGACCCGCTTCGGCGTTTCCCATGCCGGGTATTCGGTCCGCGTATGCAGCCCCGTGTCCTCGCTTGCATCACAGTGATGACACCCGGGCGTTGGCTCCTTCTGAATTCGCCGCAGCTAACTTTCGAAACATACATATCCGGTGATCATCTGCGTCAACCGCTACGAAAGTTCCCCATTGAAGCCTTTCTAGCCAGTTCTCCATGATGGGTGATAGTAAGCTGCGGCTAGCTAGTTCACCGTGATTGTGGTGGTAAGAAATACCACCACTATCACGGCGTGCCCTGCGCTTGGTTGTCCAAGTCGTAGTTTCAACTCCACCATGTCCCGATAAAGCTGGGACTTCGTAGCCTCGATTTCTCGCCTTTTGATACGGGTTTAGTACCGAAGGTGCTCTGATATCTTCATTCGCCATAGAGTCTCCTGCAGGAGTCCTCCAGCCCCCTCAAGCCAGAGTGCCAGCTGCGTCCTTCAACTTGGGGGCCAGCAGCTTAACCGGGTTCTGGATCGTATTTAACAACAGTCGTTCAAGGTATCTTACTTTTCTCCTCTCACCTCATTCCTCCTCCATTATTTCGTCATGAATTTCATAGACATTTATTTTCATTGTATTGTTCAATGACGTTTTATTGGGAGACTAGACAACCCCCCCCCCCCCCCCCCCTCCCCCCGAAACTATGTCTCGGCTACACCATGACCCCCCCCTGAATTGAAAGCTGGATCCGCCCCTGAACAGGTAGTATAGAAAGATATCGACAAATGTTACGATAATAGAAGGTAATCCCTAGCATAGTAACCGTCGGCAAACGTTCATTCATAAAAATGGAACGTAGGTAATACACGTTAATTCTGTAGGTATAACCTATCTGTTCTATTATAAATTTATGATAAAACCAAATAAAACGCAGATATCAATAAAATTTTAGTCAATTTAGAAATATAGTTCCTGTCACAAACCGAATAAAATGTATATACTTCCTTATTCATCATCATCTTATAGACGCATTTTCCTGACTGCATCCGAGGCCAAGATAACCTCGGAGCTGGGTCCGCCTTAAGGCTATTCCTCCTCCACTGCGCACGATCTTGGGCATCCAAGGTAGTGAGACCATTTGCACGCATGTCATCTTCCACGACGTCCAACGATCAACTTCTTTGGACCAACTGAACCAAAATAAAAGCTCAACAAAGCCTCTTTCTTAAATAATGGAATGAACTTTTATTTTGGTGTGGCAACATCGATTGGATTTGTCATCCATCAGTGCGAAGTGACAGCTATGACAACTGAACAGGCTGTCAGTCAGTCTGCAACAGTCACATAAAGGTCTGAGGTGGTCTGAGGTCATAGTTATTGAGTATTTTATACAGGAATAATGGTATTTACATGGTTCTAATGTTTAAATTACAATTCCTAGTTATTGAAACACGTTTAATGCTTCGTGTATGTTTCAGGCGACTGAAGTGGAAGATACGATCAAGCGAATTCAAGCACATAAAGGTGTCATGGGTGTTATAATCGTCAACCACGAAGGTTTGGTCGATTTTCTCATATTTCCATGGTTACATTGCTTGTTATACTAGTATCTAGAAGTTTCCACCCAAAATCAATACTGTAATTGTTCCAAATTCCATATAATTCTTAAATCAAATGCCCCTACTTTATATTGTACACTTTCTAATTTCAGGCATTCCAATCAAAAGTTCTTTGGACAACGCAACATCTGTGCTTTACTCTGGTCTTATTGGTCAGCTTACTGAAAAAGCGAAGAATGTCGTGCGGGAAATGGTAATTATATATTATGTAGTTATTTCAAAGCTTTTATTGGTTCTGTAACTACATCAATATAAGAAACTCACTTCTATCCCTTATTCCTATATCTATTTGGAATCAGGTCTTCTTGTACATCTGTGTCAGGATATTTTGTCCTTTGGCATTAGGGCCTTCTTCTTGATATTGAACCAATATGTAACAGGAGAGACTTACGAGTTTTGTAGGAATATTTGAAGTTGCATTGAATATAAATATTTTTCGTGCTCATGGCACTATATGGCAATAATCCCATTAGAAGATCAAAATTCTAATTAGCTTATGTAACATCTGAAAAGAATACCTTTCTAATTTTGAAAGAATAAAAGTGGTTACAAATAAATTTACCGACAGTATCAAATATTTTCTCATAACTTTAGTATATTTTATAGTCATATTTTGATGAATCTATCAACAAATTATTGTTTATGTTTCAGGATACAACAAATGAGCTGACATTCTTAAGATTGAGAAGCAGGCGACATGAAATCCTCATTGCTCCCGACCGTGAATTCATACTAATTGTCATACAAAACACTTCAGATTAACTTTACGTTTACAAATAAGAACATAATTCACCAGTAATAAGTCCATTAATATGTTATATAATTTAGCAATACTGGTAGGCATACAACCAAATAGCCTGATTCATGTTGCTATAAAGTCCTTGTTTAATATTAGCATCAATGATATTATACATACATATACTCACTCTTGTAAATCCCCAAAGTAGTATTAACACCTACATTTCCACGTAATAGGGGGCGAGCCTATTGCTGTGAAAAGGGCACTTATTCAGTGGCTGTATTTACTGTCGGATGGAGAACAGTTCCTATTTCTTAGTCGCTTTCTACAACACCCAAAGGAAAAGATGAACAGCATGTCAGCATGCATGAACAACTTCTACTTCCAACGGGGACGATCAGACCTGTGTAGGCCATTTCACTTACCACTTACTTACCCATTTTCCTTACATATAACAACTGCTGCGGATGTTCGTAATATAAGCGGGACTGACAGCTTAACGTGCTCTCTGAGGCACAGATGTCAGTATGAAAGTAACATCTTGAACCCACTCCTAAGACAAGCAATCTAGTTTAGCTGCAGGGGGGTTAATGAGAATGTTAGTAATTTCAGTTGCTAATATATAATGGACTTATGAACTAAAATAATTAATTGCGCACCTATTTAAATTTAGGATTAAAAAGCTTTTAATTAATTATAAGATATAAATGGTAAAACAAAACAGGCTTTGTGAGATAATCTTTTGCTAACTGTTTTAAGTAACATATTTTTTTATAAGTGATATTCGTCACCACTGTTAGTATAAAAAAATAATGAGTCTGTGGTACATATTTCTACTAGTTAAAAATAAATGCGTGATGTATGGATAGCGAAAGTGAATCGCATCGCCTATCCATGTGGACGATTCTGATTATTTTGTATATCAAACATTCATACACATATTATGGCGAAATAACATAATTAGCATATCAATCGAAATTCTCCACTCCTTTCCTAGTGGTAACGAGTATCATTTAAATTACGAGTCTACAACGACGCTAATTAAGAGCGGGGGCACACGATGCGTTGCGGCGGCGGTACGGCGCCGGAGCGGCGTCGCTGCGTCGTTTTACATAGAAATATCTGTGGCATGTCACACGATGCGCTGCGTCGCCGCACCGGACTTGCAACCACCGAGACGAGGCGGGGAGAGGTGATAAAAACGCGGCGGCGCCGCACCGCTCGTGTGACCGCCATTGCGGCGAAATTTCTGCGGTGCGGCGACGCAACGCATCGTGTGCCCTCGCTCTAAGCGATCGTGTTTTGAGCTTGCGGTTCGGAGGGAAAAGGATGGAGTTATAATGGTGTATATCCCCCCTTCATTGTCTCTCTCACTAAACCGCGGCCGAAATACTACCACCTACTTATGGGTGTCGTGGTAGACCCACTGAATAAGACATAGTTTAAGTTATTATTTATAAGGAATATGATTATTATTGGACCTATAGTAGTGCACAAATCAAACACTACTGTTACGTTGTAGGAGACACCCCAATTGCAATTATTTGTAGTCAAATCTTAGAAAAGAAAATTAAAATACTTTTGGTTTATATCTCTACAGATTTTATTTATGTACCTTAGTGTTTAAATACAATAAATATTTATACACAATGTTTCATTTATTTTAATATATAAGTAACAAATAAGTTCCCCCTCCTGTAAAATTGTTGTCACAGAGTAGTCGCCATGAACGGCGAGCCTACGTGGCTCGGAGAGCACGTTAAGCTTTCTGCATGAAAAGTAAGTACGGAGGCACACGGTGCGTTGCGGCGCCGTACCGCAGAAATTTCGGCCAATCGGCGACCATACGAGCCGCCGCCGGCCGCTCTAAGAGCCGGTCCACACGGCGCGTTGCGTCAACGCAGCGCTGCCACTGCGTCGTTTTACATCATAGTGTCCACAGTAGTCCACACAGTGCGCTGCGTCGAGGAACCGCACACGACGGAGCTGCAGCGCCCGACGGGAGGGAGTGTACGCGTTGTGACTTGTGTTGTGACGACAGAACGGCAGCGCTCAGTTGCTTGTGCGTTGTATGTAAAACGACAAACGACACAGCGGCAGCACTGCGTCGACGCAACGCGTCGTGTGGACCGGCCCTAACGCTGCGGTGACGCAGCGCCCGTGTTTATACTCCAAAATATTAGCGTTGCCTCGACGCAACGCGCCGTTCCTAGTAATAAAATACTAGAGACCGTGTGCACCGGCTCTTCACGTACTCTGCGGAAAAGGTTAAGTACATACCATAGATATCTTGTGGTATAGACAATGGAGATCAGTGGTACCTACATCATAGACTTAGATACTAACCTACATACTCTCGCAGTGTTGCCAGCACTCATAGTTTTTGAAAAAATATAATTTACAAATAGCGCTAGTTTTTCATAACATTCTATTTTCCAAAATATTTGCGTTGCGTCGACGCAACGCGCCGTGCCTAGTAATATAAAATACTAGAGACCGTGTGCACCGACTCTACACGTACCATAGATATCTTGTGGTATAGACAATGGAGATCAGTGGTACATACTCTCGCAGTGTTGCCAGCACTCATAGTTTTTGAAAAAATACATATCTTTTATTTATAATTTAGCGCTAATTTTTCAAAACATTCTATTTTTATTAATGACTTCGGCAGCAGAATGAATCACCGCAAGTTCTCCAAGGACTGATAACTCTGACAAGAGCATTTCTCAAAATAATTGCACCATCTAAAGATAATGTCCAAAAATAAAAATGTTAAAATAAAGTTATTCATTTTGTTTTTATTTGTAGATAGGTGTCTAAAGATTTTGAAAATGAGGTTTATTTCGTTGTTTAATTTGTAAATAAGTAGAGAAATGTGTAGAAATATGCCGAAGGGGGAGAAATATTCCTATTTTGTTACCTACTATCAATTACGTTAATTAAAACATCAAATCAATTTAGACAACTTTTAATGATTTAAATAGGGTGTAAAACTTAACATTTACACAGCAACATGTTACATAAAAGCTGTAATTATATCCTTTACGTTACTATTTGTCCACAACTCTGTTTTATAATCACATTATAGAAGTTTTGATGTTGTTTTATTATAAAGTACGTTCAGAAATTAAAATAATATTACATTAATTTATACTTTTTTGCATAAAAATGGCAGGTTTAGTTAAATAATAATATATTTTTAAAAGAAATACGTTCGGCTTTTATGGGACAGTAACAAAAATGGAATACTGGTAACGAAATAGGATTTTATAAGGCTAGTGTTCATTGTGATACATTTTTTTTCTTATTTTTTCCAGAGCAGCCATAAGTAGGGCCACCCTCTGTTACCGGCTTATCCTTGAATTTTGGGACACCCTGTATAAATATTTTGCTTTAATCCTTTCTAAGTTTCGTATTCGCTGCTCCTCCATCTTTTCTGGGTTTTGTTTGAGTTTTTCGCGGTACCGCCTCATTTTTTCAGCCGGGGTTAGAGGCATTTTTATTGAGAGCTGTAAAAAAATTAAGCGTAACCATGCTCAAACATTTAACGGTCTTTTTAATCAATCCTAATGGTTACATATCAAAATACCGAAGTTTACATTACCGTATTTCATAATGTAAATTTTAGAGTGTGGTCAACATAATATATCATTATCATCATCATACAATCACGCCTTCATCCCCGGAAGGTTAGGCAGATGTGAATTAACACCCACATTTCACCAATCTTTTTATTAGGTCCCAACTCTCACGTAATAGAGGGTGAGCCTATTGCCGTTTTCCGGGCACTATTGTTGACTCGAGCCATGTATAGACTAAGTTGGACTGTATATAATATAGAGGTCATTCTCATGCTCTTTTAACCTATATTATGTGTCCAAGTCATGGCGCGCAATGTCCACCCCGCACAATCCGACTTGGATAGATTAGGTTAGAAAGCTAAAAAAATAACCACCGAAACATTTGATTTTCGAGATTTGGAACTTCGGGATTTTGTACTTCGTGACTTTGAACTTCGTGATTCGGTATTTTGAACATTCGATCAAACGAACATTCGGGATTTTGATTTTCGGTCGAAACGAAATACCGAAGTACGATATACCAACGTATGAAAGTATATCGTACTTCGGTATTTAATACATTCGGGATTTTGATTCTCGGTATTTTAATACGTAACCATCCTAATGGCGTTCGCCGGTGAAAGCAAAAAGCAGATGGCGCCAGCATAGCTTGTTCCCAAAACATTGCATTTTTGTATGGATCATTTCATAAAACAATTCTAAACAGCTACAATGACGCGCTGTATTGTTTCTAAATGCGCCGAAGTCGGCACGCACCAAATGCCAAAGGATATAAAAATACGAAAGCTTTGATTAAAAACCATCCGTCGCCAATTATTAATTATTACCAAAAGTACGAGGTTATGTGGTTTTAGGTTGCCCAGAACAACAGATAAGTATTTTAAAATTTAGCCCACCATATCAGAAGCTGAATATCATGCATTAGTTCCGTCTTTACTATGACCGCACTTTTAGATTAAAACAAGTAGATATTTAAAAGCTGCATTTGTAAATAAACTAACAAAACCGACTGAAAAATACTGACAACAAGCTCCGAATCTATTTCATACTACTATCACAAATCTGTAATATATAATAATAATACAACTAAAAAAAACAAAGAAATTGACGCCGTCGTCGACTCAGCCTAATGATTTCCTATTTTGTTACTCTCTTTTCCATTTATACGTTACCACACAAAAGTAACAAAAAAAGAAGTAACGAACCGAGTACAACATAATTATTTTATTTGTAAACATATACAACTTAAACGATTACTCTTATTCGATTTAATTTAGGAAATCAAGATTGGGAGCTTTAATAGTAGTCTCAGTGAAATAACAATAAAATCTGCACTTACCTATGTTTTTTGAGTAACAAAGCTGGGATTTTTTTCTGACCGCTAACCTAACTAACGACTTGCACCGTTCACACCGGCACCAGAAAGAACCTATCGAAATTGAAACAAGATGGATACCAAGTTGGCTAGTTTTGCCATTGTTCTAAAATATGTGCATTAATCGATTCTAGTAAAAAAACCCAAAATTATGGTAACAAAACCAGAAATTACAATGTGGAACTTTTTGTGGGACAAGTTTAAATCATTAATTAAAAAATTAATAATGAAGTAATGCTAAAAAGGATGTTTTATGATGAATTATGACTTACAGCTATAAATAAATAATATTTGATACATATGCAATGCCCACGTCCACTCAACTAAAGACCGATGGTTTGGTAAGATATTGAGATTGGGACACTTCATTTTTCATACAACTGCTTGAAGCTGATTTTTGATTATTATTTTTTTTTAAATCTTATGGTATTTATGTCTCTTTTGTTTATTTTTTTTTAATGAGTAGAGTAGTTTTACTACATAAATGAATTTATAAAAAATAGTAAGTGACCATATATGGGCCATAAAAAAATATTGAAAACATGGGACAGAGGCTTATTGTCTAGTGGCAAAAAATTTGAGAAATGCTCACAAGTATAGATGTAAAAATCCCGAATAATTCCGAATTATTCCATATTATTCGGAATTATTCCCAAATATGCTCAAATATTCCGGAATTATTCCCGCCGAACTCACCTACAAAAAATGAATTAACTGTGCTTCCACCTACCTACTAAGCGAAAACTTAAGTACAGACCTATGTAGGTATTGGTATATAGGTAGGTAGATACCGGAATATTATATCTCTTGACCTCAGTGACGTCACAAAATGTACCTACTTATATGTATTTTTATATGCGCAGTAACACGCGTTTTTTGGATGTCTTTTGTGGATTAGGTGGATTTGAGCTTCTCCGCCACCGTGGTACCCCGTGTACCATGGTGACGGAAAAGCTCAAATCCACCAATCATAGACCATATCAGTCGATATCAAACCAATACGAGCATCTCTCGCGACTTGGAGTCAAGATGTACGGTATCTACTTATTTTATTATAATATATGTAGGAATATTATATAATTTGAGTACAACTTTCACACAGATACTAAAACAGCGACTGTAAGCGATTTTCGACCTTAATGACATTATCTTAATTACGTGTCTTTTTGCGCTAATAGATGACACTGATTACGAATATAAGAAAAAAAACTCGATTCTATGTCATATCATTAAGATCGAAAATTGCTTGCACTACGTTTTTTAAGGTTTTTTATCCCTAGCATCCTGAACCAGTCTGTGCTATGGAGCAAATAGCCAAATCGGACCGATTTTATCGGATATTTATATGAAAACAACATAATAATATGGTGTCGGATATCGGATGTCGGCCATCGTCGTCCGATACGGATATTGGATGGTGTGAAAACACTCTTAAAGAGTTTAAAAGTGTATAAGTAGGTACTCCGGAAAACATAAGTCTTAGACTGTATTTTCTTAATTATACCGATAGGTATAAAAACACCAACTAACTATTGCCCGCGACTTCGTCCGCGTTAAGTACGGAATGTTGTTCATCCCCTATTTTATCCCCTTGGGGGTAGAATTAATCAAAATCCTTTCTTAGCGGATGCCTACGTCATAGTAGCTTAATGCATGCAAAGTCTCAACCCGATCGGTTTAAAATTGACAAAGTTTCGTACAAACTTTCATCCCCTATTTTATCCCCTTGGGGGTAGAATTAATTAAAATCCTTTCTTAGCGGATGCCTAAGTCATAACATCTACCTGCATGCCAAATTTCAGCCCGATCCGTCCAGTGGTTTGGGCTGTGCGTTAATAGATCACTATGTCAGTCAGTCAGTCAGTCAGTCACCTTTGAGTTATATATATTTAGATATCTATAACCGTATAAATCGCGAATCATAACTGCATTTCGATTCGCAAGACTAACAACAAGAGTCAAGACTCAATACCTACTACATCTATCTACATAAATATCGACCGGAATAATTCCGAATTATTCCGGGTCATTTGGGAATTATTCGGGATTTTTCGTTTTATCCTCATCGGAATATTTGGAATTATTCCGGCCTTACATCTATACTCACAAGTATTTGAAAAACATTCCAATCTACGCAATTTCTGCACTTTTGTATGGGAGTTTTTTGACAGGTATCAGTAGTGGTGCGATGTAGGTATACTGTTTCCTTTCTTGCCCGTGATACTACCATTCATATACTACCAGTAGTAACATTTTATACGGTCATACATATTCACACCTGTAAATCCCCGAAGGCACCCACATTTTGCCATTTATACGGTCAGTCAGTCCATTATTTTATTATATCAAGTCCCAACTTCCCCGTAATCAATCCCGTGAACTGAAGGCCGCCACCGTCCCTTCAACAGTGTCCAATCGTGCTATGGCCAAACAATTTCGAGAAATGAAGGAGACCCCACCATCCCTAAATTATTGTCAAATTGTGCTATCGCCTTCTTGGGTCTTCAGATGATGCCGGGGTGTAAGATTGCCAAGTTATATCCCTCGTATTTGATATAAGGTGCTATTCCTGACTCCTGACCACGATTGCTTTTAGATCAGCTTATTAGGTATCTCAGTTAGATGGTAAAAATACACCATATGCATAAAATAATGCGGGGAGCAGCGGTAGACTGAAAAAATACGAAATTTCCACAGACGACCCTTTGCCAAAGGATCAGGATGTCAGTATTGTTCTGTAGGGTGATTTCTCTCATTATCCAGTCTCTACTACTACAGTGATGTAAAAATAAAAACGACTTTTACGAAAATATGTTTTATTAAATATCTGAAACCAAGTGCATTTGATACAAGCTTGTCAGCACGTGTGCAGTGGCATTCAAGATGCGTTATTATCACATATTCACTAGTAGAAAATATAATTTTAACTTGACTGCAGATTTGTGGCGCACTTTGGGAGAGGCATAAATGTCCAGCAGTGGACTGCAATAGGCGAACTGATTGATTGAAAGGATTTTTGAATCCTACTCAGTACATTGCCGTAATGTGCATCCATTTCAACACAAGTTCTAGCAATAAAAATAATAAATGTAAAGTGTAGGTAGGTGTAGAAATATTATTTTAGCTTGGAAAATGATCTTCCCCTTTTCATTAGGGTTAAAACCCACATTCGTTTTACAACTTTCTCGATGACTTTTTAAAGATTCTGTTTCTTAACTTAAAATGATTACCGTAATTTCGCTGAACAAGTGACATTTTCTAAAGTAAACGCGTTATCAATGAGCAGTTTTCCAGTAGGTATAATAATCAGTTGGTTTTTAAATCATCAAGAGATAGCGCTAGCCTAGCTTTTGGTAATTTTAATGTACTCTGTGGTTTATTTGTGCGATGTTGCCAAAGTTTAATTTCATTTACCCATATTACAATAGATAAAATATGATAAAACGCTTAATTCTTTTCGCGTCACTGTCTGTAATTTAAAATAATATTATATTTAGAATAATTTTATATAAAAAAAAATGTCAAAACATTTATGTAAATTAATCATTACAAAACCGAAGAACATTTTTTCCATAAATTAGGGAACACTAGATGTGAGACCACACTCTACTTACCAAAAGTGCCGGCTGCGCCATCTAGCTTGTCTTTAGGAACGCTATAAATACCTACTGGAAAACTGCTCATTATGTCGTCGGGCCATAAATCAATTCTCTTGCATTATTGATATCGCGAATTGTTTTCTTTGACCGACGGCGACGACTCAGTTGATAACGCGCTTACAGTACTATAGCATGTATTATTTAATTTTCATATAGCTTTTTTATTATGTAATGATAACGCATCGTTCGCTCTATGTACTTACTTTTTTCGGAGCTTGGACGATGACTTCCTCGGGTATCTTTTTGTTCGGCTTGAGTTTTAAGAGATATTATTACATTTCTTACTCTGACATGATCTTGTCTCATTAATTTTAACATTTTCAGTCTTCTCATTTCATCGTCAGGCTTATTTTATGTTGCAGTTTTACTCATTGGAAATTGTACATTTTTACCTTTAGGTAGGGTAGTATTAGAATAATATAAATCAGTCTTCAAATTTTAAGTAATATTTCTGCATAGATGTTTGGTGTCGTCAGTTGTCCATGACGAAATATTAGTATTAATTTGATGCGATTTCTGTTATAACAGTTTTATTAAATCAAAGTTTACCCTTACCATATTGTACTGTGATTGCTATTTAATTGAAAGGGCTGCCATTTATTGATTTTTTTTGCTGCTGATTGCTACTTATGAAAAATACCATAATATGATTTCGATGCTCGAAACCGAATGGCACCCATTTTGATTGTTTAATATCGTAACCAATGTTTTAACACTTTAGGCCATTTTATTCTTGGCGAGTCGCCTGTTTTCTTTTCATACTTAACTATTGTTTAACTGCTACGGCATGCAAGGGGAAAAGTTTCTTCGCTTATTCATTTTCTGCATTATAATTTTCCTTCATAGATACGAGTATAATGCGGGTAGTTGTTTTATTAAAACTGTGACGTACGTAATTATTCCAGGTTTGGTTTATAAGAATTCTTGTTTGGACCTGCGACGATGACCAAATATTTTTGGAGTAATGTCGCATTAAGTAGAACGAAGAATTACCTATTGCATTACATAATAATGTATGATTTGATTACAAAATACATTTTATATGTATACTGTGCCAAATCAATCACAAGATATAGGAAGGATTGCATAATGTTCTTCACGTCACTGATAACGTGATTATATAGAAATTGGTGTTGCGCGCCGTTTCAGTTACGGGAATTAAACTTTTAAAGAGTTTCATTTATTCTAAGAATAAACTTTCACATACATAACTCATAAGAGAAGGGTTGCCATATTACAAACATAAAATGCTAATAATAAACCAAAATGTTTAGTTAATAAAAATGCTTCTTGTCAATTTTGTCAAGATTATTAATCATCGTAGATGGTCTTACAAAATCTATGCATTTTTCTTGTCTTTTGACAAAAATAGGGAATTTTAGATCACTTTTTCGGATTTAGATACTTTGTCCGAGTTTAACATTTTCGATGGCAGCCCTATTTAATCAGTTCCAGATCGATTTCTTCACAATCGGATCCGAATTCACCATTAAAGTGGCAGATTATTTTTTTGTAAAACCGCGACTTCAGTTTTAGGGTTCACCAATTGTACACTACTCTTAAATTAAACATTTATAATTTTTGTTTATTATATTTATTCCATAGTCACACAATACTTGAATACATTAATATTTGTGATATTCAACATGTTTTAATATACCATTATTTAGAGAAAGAGTAGAGCCTTAGACAATGTTTAGTTACTTTTGGGCCCGTAACTTTCTCGTGTTTACTAAATCTATGTGCTTTAAGTTTACTAGTTCAAAACATGTTGAAGTTTTTAAGAAGTCTAATATTATTAAAATTACTTACTAACAAAAGAGCTTTTTTTATGAAATGTTTTTTTTTTAGAATTAACAATGTGTTTGACGTCACATTATTGAAGGCTTACAGTTTTAATAGCAGCGTTCCATGCTACTGTCGTATTTGTATTACACAAGACTAAAAAAAGTAAAAAATTAAACTTATAATTTTGAGAATATATAATTTTTTTTGTCGGATTTCTACCATTTTGGTAATTTTAATGGGTATAAAATATACATAGTGTTAAGTTTGGTCCAAAAATAATAACCGTCATTAGTTTTAGTAGATATTGTTAAACATTTTGTATGTACTTGAAGTTGTATTTGTCCTCAGGCGAATTTGTAT
Organism: Eilema depressum; assembly: GCA_914767945.1. Classification (NCBI taxonomy): domain Eukaryota; kingdom Metazoa; phylum Arthropoda; class Insecta; order Lepidoptera; family Erebidae; genus Eilema; species Eilema depressum. The sequence continues at coordinate 12,322,519 of OU612035.1, forward strand.
TTTTGATTCTTGAGTTTTGCGTCAACGGTTTTTGTTTTTTTTTGCTGCAGTTTTAGATCCAATACAACTTTATTACTCACCATTTATTGGGAGCGCTGCTTCTTAATCGTCCTGCAAGTTAGATATTACTATTTAGTAATAAATAATTATTATAGCAGTATGGACAAATAAGTACATGCAACGTAAAAGAAATGGTGGAAATGAAATTAACTATAAATGATAATACCGAAACCATGTTAATAACAAAAAGCGAACTTAAAATTTGTGCACGGGCGCCTGGTCTATACGAGTTAGTAATAATGAAATAATGTATTATGTACATATAAGTATACAATTACAATAATGTATTATGTATCAGAAATGAATGGTGATATGGTTCGTAAGGAGGGGATCGTATTCGTATCTACGTGGTAACCCAGTTCAGTGAAAGAAATTCTACTTAATGGAACTGACAATAGACCTTAAATCCCAGTCAGGGTTCTTATTACCACGTCACGCCATAGGTGTCAGTCGATGGAACATTTAGCTAAGAACCTATGCAGTTGCATTTTTGGCAAAAAAAAAAAAATGTCACAAACATCGTGCCATAGCTTTTATGGCGTCTTATGGTGCTGAGGTGTCGCAGCCGAATTCTTATTCAACCTGTATAACTTGATCGAAAAGTTAAGCAGATTAAAAGTATTACTAAGATAGCGGTAATATAATGCAACTCAAATTAGATATGAATTAACAATCGGAGCCTACTGGACGAATTCATACAAGTTAAATCATGGAATTTGATGGTACAGATGGACTATGAATATGGGATGGGGTACAGAGAAGCGCCGTGCACTAAAACAAGTACGAACTGCAAGCGGGCACTACTTGGGCGGGCGCGCGTAGGGCTCGTGACGCGCGTAGGGCCGCGCGCCGTGGTGCTGGCCCGGGCCGTGCTGCGCGTGGCCCGCGTGCTGCGCGTGGCCCGCGCCCATGGCCGGGGCCCGCCTCGTGCCCACGGCCCGGGCCGACTTGTAGTCGCGCGGCTCGTCCTTGTAGTAGCTACCCTCGTCTTCGTAGTACCGCTCGTGGGAACGCTCGTAGTAGAAGTCTGGTTCTGCGGCTCCGCGCGGCGGGCCACGGATCTGTGGGTTGTGTTGGTAGCTCTAGAAGGTACATGCGAGAGGATATTATTTAGAATTTTGTATTAAATTTTTGTATAACAATGTAAGAAATAGTATTCGATGCGAAGATACGTGTTGACATAAATGATTTAGATTTTAAACATCATAATTATTAAATACCGGATTTGATTGACTTCAAATCAGACTCTAAGGGTCGCCGCACACGGGCCTCCAGCATATTTCTTGCTAGATTTTATACATTTTCTATAGACTCGCCACACGATTAACACTGGTGGCCACCACACGATTAACACCGGTGGCCACCACACGCTACAAACCGTCACTACTCGCTTCTTGTGGCCCGCACCGGCCACTAAACGCCGACACAATACACCGCCACACGCCACCCACGCGATTCCCCACCATAAACCTTCAACATCAGATTCCATTATGACACTGCTCTCGGGTTAAAAAACGGCGGCGCGGCGCTTCCGAATGCAAATGTCAACCACCGGCCACAAGCGGCTGTCGCGCGCTTCAACGACTTTTATTGCCACTTCGCGCTTCTTATGGCGGCGTTTGTGGCTGACGCGTGTGTTCCGTATGCGGTGACCCTAAACTATAGTAGTACTTACAAAATTAACATTCATACGAATAAGGAATTCTCTCCAAAAACCTAAGCAGTAACAGAAACGTACCTGTGGCTCAGGCGCCGCACCATACGGATCCTCGTACGGGTAGGAGCCTTCCATGGCGGTACGTGCGCGGTCCAGGATGCTGATGACCTTGGACTTGGCCGGCATGGGCCGCTGCATCGGCGGCGCGGGCGGCATGCGCGGCGGCGGCCTGGCCCCGCCACGGCCCGGCGGACCGCCTGGCCCGGCGTGCCCGTGGCCTACTGGAGATATGTTATTAGTTAGTATAAAATGTGTGGTACCTGGCAGAGTAGAATTTGGGCCACCCCATCTCCTCCAATGCGGTGGTCGTACGAGGCGACTAAGGGATAGGGCTGTTTAACATCAAACAGATATATACAGCCCAGACTCAGCCGCAGATACATGGCTCGAGTCAACAATGTGCCCGGAATACGGCAATAGGCTCACACCCTATTACGTGGGACCGAATACAATGATTGGTGAAATGTGGGTGTTAATTCACCTCTGCCTAACCCTTCGGGGATAAAGGCGTGATATGTTATGTATTAATATACTGTTACACACACATTTCTTCTTCAGCTAGTAGTGTGATAACTACCAAATTGCAGTCAATGATTTTTATGCAGTACTGGTTTTAAGTACGAAATAATCGAACCTGAACGAGACAGTTCGAATACCCGCGACAATATTCCAGCACGCTCGACACAACATTTACTCTAAGTGCGAATGGCGGTAAAGAACAAGTTCGAATATACGGGAGCTTTATCAATTTCATAACGTAAAGGTAACAAAAGGGATTGAGATTATCAGGCTTCACATACAGGTTCATAGTAGGCTGCTCGCCTATCGTAATGCTCCGCTCGATAACTTTACGCATTCGATAATTTTTCATGCTTGAGGCACAGTACACTGACCCTTAAAAGTTCTTATCGAAATTATATAGATAGCTTGTTATGACTGAGCATGCATTTAAAATGTTGGCAGGTAAATGTTCCAACCTGCAAGACTTCAAGGCTAATTTGAAAATAACAAAAATTTTAATGTAACAACAACAAAAATGTTAATGTAACAATAACAAAAATGTTAATGTAACAACAAAAAAAATGTTAATGTAACTTATCTCACCTCTATCAATCTCCCTCATCTGCGTTTGCCAGATCACATCATTAGTGTCAGGGATCAGGTATTTCTTCACCTCGGCGAGAGCGTACGCGATACGCGCATGCGCCTCGGCGGGCGGCGCGAGCGCAGTGATCTCTACGTGCAGCTCGTCGGACAAGTGCGCATATTTAGGATCCAGAGAGTTGCGGAGTTCTTCTTCCTTTTGTCTAAAAAGGAAAAGACAATTTAGGATACACTCTGACTGACATCTGAGCAGACTAATGGAAGTGTTCTTGGGACCCCACCAATGTTTTCAGGGCCCCAGCCATTCTTAACTGTAAGCAGGTTGCACTTGTTGATCGTGTGACGAGGCTCTGGTTCTCTTCAAGAGTCAGGAGATTGCTCACACAAAAGCCAACTATAGCTACAATAGCCAATACTATACAGTACAGTAATGCTAAGATGAAGAAGAGTAAGAAAAAGATTGTAATAGATTCATACCTATCTTTCATGGATCCTCTGCCGAGTACTGCCATTTTGCACATAGTCTCCTCTTGCAAATGTTTCATTGTGTTGCCTTTGGGGCCAAGCAGCTTACCAACAAAGTTGAACTGCGGAAATAAGGAACAAATGAGTTATGTATGAAATATCTTTTGAAGAGAATTCTGAAAATATAAATGTGGAAAGTGGTGTATGGTTTATTATCAATACTTGCAAGCCTGTGCAAGACAGTAATCCTGCTGATTGATTGAAAAGGTTCTGGCACACATTCCTTTCAGGGTTGGAGGTACTTATTTTATATGGATACTGCAGCCATACAATACAATGTGTATGTATATGTCAGGGAGAGGTGTTGAGGCACCTGAGAGCACTAATGAAGCTCTCATTAATCTGAAGCGAGTTGCCATGGTTGAGTACAATCGGGAAGGATGCTACATAATATTTTTTTCCCCATATGTATACATAGCTAGAATGGATGTATTATTTGTAGCATCTTGCTAATACATATTTATCATCATCCTTATGTTAGCCCTGGTCTACCCGGCCCCTAGACTTTCCTCTCCAAAGTCCAGGATCTTTGGCTGAATTTCAAATTTCAAAGAATGTATCTAATTTAAGAGACACAAAACCATCTTATAATGAAATACTCACCTTTGGGTGCTCTTTGACGGGCACAAGAACCTTCACCACCACCTTTGTGGGCTTGTCACGGAACACATCTAAATATTTGGAGTCTTTCCCGGGTATCCTGCCAGTAGCCTGTACTTTTGTGACTTCTGTAAACAAAGGGGACATTGAAGATAGATAGATGATTCTTATTGTACACCAATAGATTTACGGTTTAGACAAGTAGGTAGCATGTATACCTATAGTTTAATGTAAAATAGACGGTCTTATCATTTTGTTGCCTGGCCTTTTCGTTTTAGTCTGTATTAAGGCTATTAACTAGATACCACAGGTTTGATATATCAAGCATAGATGTAGAAATCCATACTAATATTATAAACTAGCCTTCCGCCCGCGTGCATCTCGGTTAACGCGATCTTTGCTCATATCTTCGGTTCTACTCAACTGATTCCGATCAAACAAACGTAAGATTTTAAGTCTGAGCAAGCCCTTTCTAACAAAAAAAAAACGCATCAAAATCCATCCAGTAGTTTTTGCGTCCATCTCGGACAAACAAACAAACAGACAGGAAATTCAAAAAAAATATTTTTGTGTTCAGTATTGTTAATATAACATAACCCAAGTATTTTTTTTTAAATATCTCCAATGTACAGACACAACCACTTGACAATTATATAATAGTATAGATGGTAAAGTTCTGGAGTATGGGCCTAAGAATACTGGACATTTAAAATGTAAGACATGTATATTCTCAGAAATGAAATGAATCATGTTCTACAATCTAGTGCTACAAGTGTGGTGCTAAAAATAGTTAATAGACTCATCGAGATTGTTTACATTTAGTTTAAGCAGAATGGAGTGTAGATAGCACTGTGTATGTGCTAGAATGTTATCTTTGTATAATTGAGCATAAAAGTGATAGTGAGAATGCATTAAGCTCGTTGTTTTAGTTTTATCTAAAACAACAAGTTTAATGCATTCAGTTACCAGACCATAATTATACTGGGCGAAGAGACATTTTGCTAAAGAGACGTTTTACGACCAGGGGACATTTTGCGAAAGAGACGTTTTGCGCCTGAGCCATTTTATAGTCGTTTTGGAGCAAAAGATTTTGGGCAGTTTCGTTAGCAAAATTTGGAAGTATGTATTATTTTGGCGAAAAAAAAAACTTTTTTTTTACAACCCCCATACAGTATGCTTTTCACGTGTACATTATTCCCATATTTTATAAAAAAAAAAAACAGTTTTTTTTTTTTTGCCAAATTAATACTTCCAGACGCTTTCACTAACGAAACTGTGCCCAAAATTTTTCGCTCTGAAACGACTACAAAATCACCTTGAATAAATTTGGTTTCTGAACCTAAGCCACATGGTACCCGGCAAAGTAGAAGAGCCACCCTACTGGGAGATACATGTATACAGCCCAGACTCAACCTCAGATGCATGGAGTCAACAATAGTGCCTGGAATATGGCAATTAGGTGCATCCCTTATCAAATGGGGCCAAATACAATGATCGGTGAAATGTTGATTTTAAGTCACCTCTGCCCACCCAACCACCAACCCTTTGGGGATAAAGGCATGAGTTTAGATATGTATGTACATCAAATTGTGTTTGCAATAATCACATGACTCATTACATCAATGTTAATGACCTCTAAATTTACTTTTATGGCTTTTTGGTGTACATTTTATTCGGTACATACCTACTAGTAAAAAGATAGCACGTGTGATGCTGCAATTTCTTACAACTGACTTAGATTGCAAATAACGTGCCTATTGCAATTTTTTCCGATATTATTGCAAACAACATACAAGGCATGGGTCATTGACACTACGTCATTTGAGATTGGCAATAACGATTAACGAATCATGTTAAAAACACGGAACCGGTACTTATTTACATACCGATTAAATGGCGGTAAATGTGGAATCGTTGGTTGTTTATATTTAAAAAAAAGAATATTGACGTTATTTTAGGTATATACAAATATGAAAATGGGTAATTACTGTAAATATAGCGTGGTAATTTATAAAGTCCCTTCGGATCCTAGATTCCAAAAAAATATACCTAATACGTCATGGTGCTAGTTATTTCAAAGTTTTACTAACCTTGGTCAATCAGTTTTGTTACGATGGGAAATTTAGAGTTATTGAGCTTAATCTTCTCGCTTAACAATTCTCGCATATATTCACCGGCTTTTACATTAATTTTGGAGTTTTCTTCGCCATCTTGTTGATCCTGCTCATTTTCATCGTTTGGATCTTGTGCAACATTACGTTTAAAATCACTGCTGTTGTATCCATTTTTGTCGTATTTGTCAGCCATTGTATAAAATTGATAGGTAATTACAATTAAATACTAAATATCACCCAAAATAGATTTTATTTCCTCACGCAATCAACCATCAAGCTTCGATCAATGACGCCGCGTGAAGAGAGAGGGGAGGTTATTTTACTTTACTCTATACTCTATGGGAATAAACAAAAAGATGAAGAACGAAGAATGAATGAATTAATCGAACTGAATTCGAACTAATGGCAATCTCTATGGTTTTAGCCACAGAGTGCATAGATATAATACTAGGTATTAATCACTGGTATTAAATGTTTCAAGTAGGTTTAGGACAGCGCTCACTAATATCGCAGTTCGCACATTAAATAGTAATGTGTGTGGTCGTGGGGCCCGTGTTCGTGTCCACCTTATACCCAGAATGGCTCCAAAAGTACTTAGCTACTCTTTCTTATGGAAAAAAAAATAACAAGAACAGTTCTGATATTATATAGTATATTTTCTTAAAAATAATAATTATAAGACATTATTATAAATGGTGTCCAAAAGTATTTATATAATAGATAACACAATCTTTATGTCACGTTCGTTCCTTTGATGGCCTTACGGAAGTGTTGTACGATTATGATGTGGAATTCGCGGTGAGGGGCCAGAATCAGCTCTTTCTTTTTTGTATGAAGTCTTATCGCCAATATGTCGTCAAAAGGATCCTGCAAGAAGTATCGATATAGTAAGTTTGATATTCTCTTTTCGTCTCCCGTACGCGAGACTGGCGTCCTGCGTAGAGTAACTACCTATCGCGGTGTGAATCAATTTCTTCAACAGGTAGCTAGAAAGGAAGTTCCAATTTGCCACAACCCACAACGGTAGATACTTTTATAGAAATCGATTGGATACTGAGGGAGAGGGGGAGTTCCTACCCTCCCTCTATATTCCCAAATTGGCTTGGCTGTCATCTAGAAACTTCAAGAGGGGTTCGTGGAGTCGTAAGTTTAAGAAAGTCTGGTCTATATACGCCTATAGTAGTGATAGTGAATATCCAAAAAATCTTTCTTAGTTGATGCTTACATACACCATAAAAGGCCTCACCTACCAATATTTCAAGTTTGTAGGTCAAGCGGTTTAGGCTTAGCGTTGGTGAATCAGTTAGACGAGGAATTTTACATGTCAACATCATTATTAGAGCCTTACCCTCCCTACTCACCTCCACAATAAATTGACGGTATCGAAGTTCTGTATTTAGACTAGTCTGACTTTTGAGGGCTCCAACTACCCGTAACGACTGCCATAGATGTTTGTATGACAGCCGGGACCGATAGCTTAACGTGTTCTCAGGGGCACGGGAAAACCTAGTCCAATGCATATAGAGGCTAAATTTCACGTACATACATACAATCACGCCTTTATCCCCGGAGGGTTAGACAGAGGTGAATTTAACACCCATATTTCATCAATCATTGTATTAGGTCCCGCGTAATAGGGGGTGAGCCTATTGCCGTATTCCGGGCACCATTGCTGACTCGAGCTATGCATCTGAGGCTGAGTCCGGGCTGTATATAATAGGTATATCTGTCTGATGTTAAACAGCCCTATCCCTTAGTCGCCTTGTACGACACCGCATGGGAGGAGATGGGGTGGCTCAAATTCTATTCTACGGGGAACCACGCGGCGATTTTGAATGTTTACATTGTGTAGATTATTATATTATTGTTCTATTAAAAATCTTACCAATTCTTTCATATAAATCATAGCCATAACGCCGTACTTGTGCAATGTTCTCCCGTAGAGCGTGGCGTGAGTGACGCTCACGTTCGTCAGCACGGGCGCCCCTGCGACAAAGACTCCATCAATATTAATACAACACGAATGTTTATTCTCTCTGTTGTCTATCGATATCCGCACAGATATATCTATCAAGGACGTATAAATAAAACGTCAATTGTTTTCGTCTTACAGAATGTAGTTGTTGCCATTTCTATAAACTGAAAACACACATACATACATATAATTACGCCTATTAGCCTGTTAGGCCGAGGCAGGCGCGGTCCGAGAGGGGGGGGGGAGGTCACAGAGGACATGACCCCCCCAAAACCATGCATGTTATATTGAAAAGTCCCAGTACGAGGGGTGGGGTGGTTAAATTTCTTAAGGAATTTCCGAAGCGACCCCCCCCAAAACCACAAGCTGCGACCGCGCCTGGGCCGAGGTGAATTAACACCCACATTTTCACCAATCATTGTAATAATTATATCCCACGTAATAGGGGGTGAACCTATTTGCTTTATTCCAGGCATTATTGTTGACTCGAGTCATGCATCTGAGGCTGAGTCTGGGCAGACAATATACGTTCTGTCTGATGTTAAAAAGCCCTATTCCTTAGTCGCCTTGTAGGTACGACGTCGCGCCGCATGGGAAGAGATGGCTTGGTCCAAATTCTACTCTGTTGAGAACGACGCGGCTCTTCGAAATGAAACGGACCGGTATGAGAAAATCCGAAACCATAGGAGATACAAGAACACTGTCTGAATGATTTTCGGTCCCACGTAATAGAGGGCGAGTCTAATACCGTCAAGCGGGCACTTGGTCATGGGCTGAAAGCTGTAATTTCACTGTCGGATGGAGAACAGCCCTATCCCTTAGTCGCCTTCTACGACACCCACAGGAAGAGATGGGGTGGTCCTATTCTACTCCACCCGGAATCAAGTAACTTATAATTTTAACTAACTTATACTAAGTTATAGTCGAGCGACCTATTCGCGAGCGCCGCCTCCCGGCACGGTATCGGGAATATCGGGATTGAATTTATATAGTGGCAACACTGAGCTATACTCCCGCGCACGCCATCTTTTTGTAACCATAGTATAGTTTAACCTTAGAGTATCTATCTTAGTACTATAGATACTCTAAGGTAGTAACAATGTGACACGCACGCTTGACGCTAACCTTTAAGTAGTTTTAAGTTAGAGTTAGTGCTAAATTGTAATAATACTGTTCTGTAACGATTTCAAGGAATAATTACAAAGTTTAACAACCAGTAGGTACTACGTGTTTTTCATCTTCGGGAACCCTAAAAGCCCGCCGTGGCTATAAAGTTATATTTTTAATAATAACTAGATTACATACCTTCTTTATTGGTCATTATAACTCCTTCGACTGATTCGTCATCCATTATCCTGTCGACCATTGGGTTCGAACTATTTATTGCAGCAGTCTGCAGAAAGTGCAGAATTAATATTACTTGGAGCCATTAAAAATTCGTAACTTTTTTTTTCATACCGATCTTTGTCACCTAAAAAGTAAACATATGCGGTCGGTGACAATGAAGGAATGAAAAAAAAAACACATTTTTAGGCTGTAGGGTACAATATGGTAAATTCACCTCACTCATTCACCATAAGCTGTAGAATAAACTTCCCGCGGTGGTTTTCCCAAGCGACTACAATATGGGGTTCTTCAAGAAAAAAGGGTTGGCAGCACGAGTGTGACGCCACTGGTGTTGCATACGTCCATAGGCCACGGTAACCACTTTCCATCAGGTGGACCGTGTCCTTGTCTGCCACCTAAGTGGTATAAAAAAAAATCTACAGTAATCTATAAAGGCTATTCGTTGACGAAGGACTTTTATCCTCAGATGACAAAAATCCCTGATTCTTGAATAAAAGTCCGCCTAACTATAAAGTTAGGATGTGTGCGTTACTACTTACTACACCTTCACCTATTCAATTACAAGATGCAGTTTTTTCTAGCTAAGCCTTGGTAACTAAATAAATATACCTCAGACTAAAGTCTGAGAAATATACATTTTAGACATCTACTTACAGTTCTCACGAGCGTTTCATCAAGAGCGTCTTTTAATAAGTTGGTTATTATTTTCATTGTTTTGCGATGTCTTTAACTTCTGTAAAGACATTAGGGTCAGATATGATCAGACTTCTTTCTTGTACTTGAAGAAACGGAAAACCTAGTCTATCTACAGAACTTCGATATCATCAAAATGCAATGGTTTGTGGGATGTCAGATTCAGAATGGAACGAAGAGGAAGACGGGGAAATTGCTTCATGGAAAATTTCGAAGCTTGAATATTTCTTGGATAGATTGAAATCCAAATTGAGTTTGGATAAGTCTCGAACGATGGTGACGAGCAACCTTCTTTCTCAGTTCAGCCACTAATCCCCGAAGCATTTAGACTTGTACTTTTCAAGTCTCTATGAATAATACAATGAGTTATTTTGATATCTCGGATGAAATACGCCTAGATGATATTAATAATGAAATCGAGAAAAATTCTTTACACAGTACTTACCTCCTTTATCAAGTAACTAGTAAGTATTGCTCGAGACATTATATCTTGGAACTAAAATGTGCTCTGTACACGCAGTAAAGTGTCTCTTGAGGATAGCACGGGGTGCAACTCCGGTGGACGAGCTCAAATTCCCTTCAGACTCGTGTCCACACCATTTTACCACACTAGTGTGTCACCAGGACGTCGTTTGTCTCGCGATTTAGGTGCAAGACATGTTTGCTGATGTATAATATTGTTTCTATTTGTTGGACTAACTACAACAGAATATTCAAAGAGTAATGTACCTTGGGATCACGATGTCGGCGTGAAGAACGCAGTAGAACCTTACTCCTCGCGTGAACGACCACTGCAGCGAAGTCAGTATCCACGGCCACGGAGATTTCGTTCTTTCTAGTGATGATTCGATATGCGATCAACTCGTCTAAGATATCCTGTTGGTCATGGAGAGGTGAGTTATTATGTTTAACCTATATTTATATAAGTAATACTAGCCGACCTGCCCCAGCTTCACCCGCGTCACATTTCGAAGTCCCGTATCACCCCTTTCAGTCATCTATAGGCCCGCAAAGTACAGAAATCTGCAGGATTTGTTGACATTTATGATAACTGGCTCCGCTCCCTTACGTAGTAGCGTAATTTTTCTCTGCGTAAGAACCATCCTCTTACTTCAAGGTATATTCTAAAAAAAGAATTAGCGAAATCGGTCAGCAACACATTCAGTGATTCATTTTTATATTACCTATTCTAGCTGACCCCGCGAACTTCGTACCGCCTAACAGTCGATTCTTTATTTTTATTTTTTTTCTCTCCGTAAGAACCATCCTCGTATTTCAAGGAATATTCTAAAAAATAAATAAGCGAAATCGGTTCAGCCGTTCTAGAGATTTGCGCTTAGCAACACATTTAGGAATTCATTTTTATATTATAGAAGAAGACTAGGCTGACCCCGTGAACTTCGTATCGCCTAAATGAAGAACCGCAGCGGGCATACTGTGGATATTTATATGCATGCATATTATGTGTATTTACATAGGTCTACATTTTCTTAATTCTTAATTCTTTATTGTACACTAAAATATTACAATCAGAAACATAACAATTTTCTATTTTTTTTGTTTTTTTTTTTACCACTTAGGTGGCAGACGAGCACATGGACCACCTGATGGAAAGTTGTTACCGTGGCCTATGGACAATATGGACATGTGCAACACCAAGGGACTCGTGTTACTCGTTACTATTTTATCCCACTAATATTAATATAGGTATTTTTTTTAAAGAATATTAGTAGCCGAAATGTATCAATATTTCCGTTGATCCCTCGAGCAAAGCTTTCATTGCTTGTGTAAGGAGTGGATTCACGTCGGTAGCGTAATGGATTCGAACCCGGGACCTCTCAATCGTACGGCCGACTCCTCAAGCACTAAGGTACCGACGTTTGTAATTTTGGTTACTCAATTACATTGTTGAACGGATCTAGCTGAAATTTCAGAACTCCCCGTGGGCGGAGTCATGAACAGCAGTTTTTTTTATATAGGACACGTCAATTTGACTTCACCTTGCCTGATGGTAAGTCGAAGGCCAAATCTCAGTAAAGAGGGTCACCATTACATGCAATGGTGGCACTCAGCTTGACGGCCTCTTTAGATGCTTATTTATCATTTATTTTATCCATAAAGAAACAAGCACCTGTCATAGGTGTTCGTTATAGTTCACCTCGCCTGATGGTATGTATGTCGGAGGTTAAGTAAAATGATTTAGCTTACTAATTCAAGTATTGCGCGGCTTACAGCCTTGGATAACGATGGTAACCGCTGACTCAGGACCATTTCTTGTGCTTGAGGTATGGTATACATCGCTGACACGTCTGGAATGATCGCGATCATTAGGTCTATTTTCAATCGTTAGTTTCAATCATTTGTAATCATTACGTACTTTTTAATCATCATTTTAATCACTAGAAGAGAAAATTTGAAATTATCTTTTTTTTATCGTGCGCAAAATCCTCACGGAGGTGGGAAAGGATATATCGGACTTGAACCGACTAAAACGCACGCCGTCTGTTGCCAGAGGTGAGATTCACTTAGATATATCCCTCGCACCCCGGCCGACCCAGGGCCATTTCTTTCGATCTGGCCCTCTTCCCGTGTGGGGACCGCTGAGTCCCAAACTCGCCCCCGGGTATGGGGAGCAGGCTTCTATTAGGGTGACCGGTGGCTCCACCCGTCACTCCCAGTACCGCGCTCATGGAGGACGGCGGACATTCTGCAACCGCCGACGCTCGAGTTGCCTCCGCATATTCGTAACAACCTCCAAATTGCACTGAACTCACCATTTTTTAAATATAACACACCAATCGCGTTGCCACCATGTTCTATTCGCTTAATTGTGTCAATAACATCTTTTGTGAACTCCTACAAACAGAAAACGACCAGCAATTACCCGCCGAGCACCGGTCCTGGTGACATTCTGCCCTTCTAGACTTTTCATACAGTAATCGGGTAAATATTCTCTGTTATTTATATTAGATTTAGGTATGTCCTGAGGATAGAACTCGGAACTCAATTACGGGGCTGTTATAAATCTTAGATTGAAATTCTGATACTCATACACTACAGAAGAAAGATAGTCCGATCCTCACCTTTGGTACATCTACACTCGTATTTCCTTTATTTTTCAATTTCCTGTTTTCCATTTTTTATTACAAAACAGTGTAAAATATAATTATAATAATAATTATGTGTAAAAAAAACCTACAGAAGACGAAGTGTAAAGTCTTCGTCTGATATAAATGTGTAATCTAGTAGGTTGAAATCGTTGGAAGCTATAAATTGTACTACGTTTTTTTGCACGGTTTCCGGCATACCTACGCCATGAATCCAATCAAGTCACAAAAGATATCTGACCTACTCTTTAACGCAGTACGAGTTTTTTGTAATGATATATTTTGAATTATAGGTCCTACGTTGTCTGCACTCTAAAATGGCAACAAAAAATAAGGATGAAAGTCCTCATTTTACGTACCAATCAGCCCCTCTAGACAAGTGGCAATTTGTTGCTCGGCGTATGATGGAATAGAATGCCAAATGTATGGGATTTGAAGTATATGACAGGCGTCAACGAATGTCAAAAACGTCAAATCCTATACATTTGTCATTCTATTCCATCATACGCCGAGCAACGAATTGCAACTTGTCTAGGGGGGCAGAGGAGAAAGTTATTTATATTAGTTTAAATTACACATGGTCATCATTAGAGTAAAGAAAGACTGCTTCCACTACTAACCACTAAGCCACTATGTAATAGAGAAAATAGCGCTGTCAGAAGTCCTTACAAACGTCACCTTTTATGCGAACTTTATTAATTTGTCAAATAGGATAGGCTAGCTGGAGTAGCTGGCTTAGCCTCTCCTTTGGCTCTGTATTCAAAGCTGTGAGCTGACTTTGAATACACGTATTTAGGTAACTACGAGTTCACGATTCTTGTTTGGTGTCGCACGTTAAGCTTATGCATTGAATACTGCAACGAATATTTTGATATTGCGTTCAAATTCACAATCACGAATATCATAGCTGGAGTGTCTTTAAAGCTCTCCAATGTATAAAATTGGATTTATATTGAAAGAGATGTTGACTATATAATATCTTCTTCTTCTTCTTCATCCTAGTGTTAATTCCCAGTCGCATCCGAAGCCTTCAGCTCGGAGTCTGGGGTCCGCTTTACCAGTTCCAACTACGGATTTGGCCAGACCACGATATTTTACGTGAAGCGATTGCCATCTGACCCCCACAACCCAATGGCAACATTAGGCGATATTTTAGGTTATCATTCATTCTTCAGGTTGCTTTTTGGGCCTTTTTAGGGCTCCAGCTACCTGTAACGACTGCCATAGATGTTTTTATGGCAACCGGAACCGACGACGGCTTAACGTGCTCTCCCTGGTACGACCAGAGCAATGCAAATACCCATAATTTCATGCACACAAATATTTGCACTGAGCGGGGATAGAACCCGCGCCTCCTGCGTAGCGGCCGCGTTCACTACCGCTACGCCACGGAGGCTGTCGGTTCGATATAATATCATTTTAGACTATTTTTGTAGCAGTAAAGTCCAAAATAAAATGAACAAATATCGTAATACTTTTTCATTTAGACTGAAATTGAATGACATTTTATAGTATCAGTGGAATGACAGTGACTTAAACACGCAAAATAACAGAATCGCGGCTCAGGGTACACCTATTCGGAATCACAGGCTGACAGATCACAGGCTCTAGAGGTGTGTACCCTTTATCGTCGGATTCGTTAGTTAACAAAGGTCGGGAATGTGGAGAAGGATGAACTACACGGACATTGACCATTTTTTATTACTGAACACACTTAAACCTTACCATGAAAGCTACTAACGAATCAATAATTTTATGATTTTTAATATGTATCTGATATCTAATAACAATACATAACAAAGTTGAAGAGACTGCACCACTTGAGGAGTTGGTTAATGAACAGAATAACGTCGAAACAGAAGGTGTCGAATTACATTGAGCTCACTACGCAGTTCCTCAATATCAGTGTTAATCTTTTCTACAGTTTCATTTAGCTGTCCAATATTTATTTTCCATTCTGGTTGTTCTACTTCATCTTCTTTCCGAACCACTGCTTCATGAATCTCATCCAGTTTCAAATAGTAAGCCATCGAACCTAGTTCATCTTCCATTTGCTTCTTCTGTAACTGAGCCTTCTCAAATATGGCTTCTCTTATATTTTTTGGTAAGATCCTAGTATAAGCACATGTTGCTTCTCTAGGCCTCAAAACTATTTTGTTCAGTACCTTTTTCCTCATCGACGACCTCGAATTAATTTGTGGGAGACAGTTTCGAATAACCTTGTGACATACGATGTCTTCTAGTGATGTTAAGAAGTCCACTTGTTTCTCTAACCTTTTCTGGTTTCCAATGTCTTGTAGATTATTCACGTCATTAACAGCAACTCCAACTAGGAGGTTCATTAATACAATTGATGCTAGTACGAGAAAAGTGATGAATGTCATGCGTAGTATTGATATAGATGCTGCGATTTCATCCGCTTTATTTTTATTTATCATTGATACGTAATCGTATTCGGTCGTCATCATGACCAAGGTTTTTGTGATGGCGGCCCAGGGATTCTCGAAAGGTGGATTCGCGCGGAATTGTATCATGAAGCAGAAAGAGAACCCGACGATCAAAAACATGAATGTCATTAAAATCTGAAAGAAATGATATTTGATCATGTAAGGAATTACATATTATTATATTTTATGGTACTAGTTGATGATACTCGCGGACATCATCATCTAGTACCATAAAATATGAACTTCGGTCTCGATCAGGATCAACGCGATGAGAATTTTATCACAAAGTATCAAGCCTTTCTAGTAAGTTTCTAGTTTCAAAGTAAAGTCTTTCTAGCTAGAGATCAGGATTTATTTTGTCTGAAAGAATGAAGTCCGACTGAAGAAAATAATCTTAAGTAGAAGGATTTTAATCATTAAGTTCACTTAACGTTGTCAAGTCGTGAAGTGAGAAGTCCAAAACATCAAGATTAATTCACGAGCAATAAAATGTAATAGATTGTGATAATGTTTAGTTGTTTGCTATGTAATGATGCTCCAACGGGTGAAGATCTGGTTGAAATTTGGTATAAGACTATAATCTAGTCTGGTTGAAAGTACACAGGCTACTTTTTACCCCTGTTCCCTTGTGTTGCTGAAAACAGATCAGACATCCACGCGAACGGGGCCTTGGGAAGCAGATAGTACTTCATACACAAAACTTACTTTAAATACTTTAGTTGCCACTTTTCCAAACATCAGCACATAAAATCCCCAACTAGGGAACCTGGATAGTAAGAACATGAACTCCAGCCAGGTCAGGAGTAGTGCGATAGTTGCTATGAACCGTGCCCACTCCGGGTTTGCATCAAGAGTTGGCGCTTCTTCAGTGTCGTCTATGGTGATAAACGGCAGGCACAGGGACAGTCCTATAGCCCCGAATTTAACCCAAGTCTCTAACAATAGGAAATATCTCCTGTTTCTGATCTTGATAAAAATGATTTCCTGTAAAATAAAAAAATCAAGTCGAGCATTTTTCATGAGATATTGAGATAGAGAGAGAAGACTATTTCGTCCGACTGATCGGCCAACGCGGTCTATTTTTCTGTTGGTTCGACTAACTAGTCGACGTGGACTTTCTTGTCCGATATGGAACCAACGGGAAAAATATTCCGCATAGACTGATGTTGGATGAAGTAGTCAAACCACGCGGTCCTAAGGATATCTTTTCGTGCGGGTGTTCTATACAATCATTTAGGAATATGGTTTTCTCGATTAGGTGTAGGTGGCCCTATCGGGTGTAGCCGGGGCCATATTAACATCTTGCATTTCAAATCAACCTCTTAAATATTTCTAAGAAAATCAACAAAAAATTACCTGCAACATTACCAAGCTAGCAGTCAAATAAATCATATATTTCCACACACCTGGCATTAAATATCTCGGTACTGATTCAATGTCTTCGTCAGAAGTCGAATTTTGTTTATTTTTATCTTGATAATAGAATACAGACACAACGTACACATTAAGAGATAAAACAAACAAGCCAAACAATGTTATGATTGCATAAAAAAACGGCACCAATGCTTTCCATTTTAGGTAGAGGAAGCTTTCCACCAGTGGATGATGCAGCAACTTTCTCTGATTGTACCTGTTTCCTGTATCGACAAGAGCCTTGAGTACTTTCATTTGCTTTCCATCTAAAGATTGTGGCACCAAAATAGCATAGTTCACTGTAACTTTGCATTCTCTATCTTGCAGATTCTTCCCTTCGCTATATATGTAAGAATCAAGAATCTCTTCCATGTACGCTGCTGGTTTTGACAAGTTATTCATGACCAGTTCTACTGGAGTTTGTTTAATTTTAGAATGTATTGCTTGGCGAGAAAGATCAGCTCCCTTGTGGATGAGTAATTGAATTATTTCTCTGTTACCATGAATACATGCTTCATGTAATGGTAGCAAACCTGTTTCATTAGGCTTATTGATGGTTTGGCCGTCAAATTCTATAATCATTCTTGCTATTTGAAAATAATTTTTAGCAGCAGCTATATGCAAGACAGTTGTCATTATTGTTTCTTTACAAGATTCATCTTTGAAGGGTACTAACGAATGTAGTTCTGCGCCTTTCTTTAGTAGTAAAAATACACAGTCTGGATGGTTATTGATAACTGCAAACATTATTGGAGTATAAGTGCACTCGTTCATCAAACGGTTAATGATACGATTTTCATAGGTCAGCAAATAATCTAATATTTCTATAAATCCACATCGAGCTGCAACATGTAGGACAGTTTGATGATCTGGTAACACATGACCTAAAGAAGCACCATTTTCAACCAGTATTTTAACAATATCCAAGTTATTTTGCTTAATGGCTACAAATAGCGCAGTCTGTCCTTTCTGGTTTCGATAGTCGATAGCATATTTTGCTACACTTAATATGTGCTGGAGTATATGAATATCTCCTGTAGCTGCAGCAGAATGGATCGGAGAATCTCCGTCGTTTGCCTGGAAATTAGATTTTACATTTAGTATGTTGAAATTTGTGTTATACATTATACATTTACATGCATATGCTAATGCTATTATTATATACAGTCTTGCCTCTTTCTAAATGGCAGAGACCTGGTACGATCCTAGCATCCTACATAATTATCATTTGCTTCCTCTTCTTTCATAATTATTTTTATATATAATCGCCGTTTTCGGGTTCTTTTGACATGGCCTTTCTTTTTACAAAGAGTAAAAAGAATCGACTTCGGGCGGCATTCGAACCCGCGATCTTTCCCTTACAGGGGGTATGCTCTAACCGCTAAGCCACCGAAACCTGCACGAAGCCAATCTAAATTCCTCTATAATTTCCGTCTTTGGGGCGACGGTTTTTTTCTTTTCTCTTCTTTTCTCTCTTTGTAAGTATTTTCTCCATGTAAATGCTTCAAAATTTCATTCAATGGCCTTTCTTTATAATATCCTCGATCTGCTTGATATATTATGTATGGATAGCCCATACACACTCCCTTTATAAATCCATTTGTCAATCTTCTAGATTCTAGAACATGTAATGTAAATAAAAGGTTTCCTAACCTTGCATCAATAATTACTTACCTTGTCATCCGTTATTATTACAATTTGATGTGCCTAACAAACATTAAAAAAACGAAAATTACCTTCATAAAAATACTGGCTCCAGCGCCCAGAGCTATGCACACACCGTCAGTCCAATTGGCTCTCACAGCTGCGTGGAGAACAGTATGACCCATGTGATCTTTGGCATCTACAGTTGCTAGGTAAGGGTCATGATCGTCGTACTCATAGTTAGCTAAAAGCTGCAAAAATAAAAGTAGAACGTAACGATTGATATTGCACAGAAGATCATGTAGAATAGCAGATTACAAAAATGAAATCAGTTAAACAGAAAAAATAAACTTGGGATCAATGTGGAATAAAAAACCCTTAAGTCCAGTAAGATCCACCGCTTCGATCTACAAGAGGAGTAAACAACATTTTTGTGTTCACTGTGGTTATCAAAAAAGATATTACATAATATTATTATTATTTTGGGGCTAGGGATTTTCCCGAACGCCTTACTACATAGAGGAACAGACGGTGGATTCCTCAACAGTTAGTGTCACAAGACACACTAGATCAACTTTAGATTTTAATGAACTCCAGATTTTTTTTTGCTCCACTGATGAATCACTCCACTAGGATCCACCATTCTAGTGAATTGAGGGACGAAAATTGAGATATAATATATTATGAAAATTACGGATTTGTTGGGATGAATATGGAAAGCTAATGTATTATTGTTTTGGTAACCTGTAGGTGTTCCTTAAGACGCTTCTCGATGCAAATATGCATGGCAGTAAGTCCGTTCTTGTTGAGACATGTGGCAGTAGCTCCAGCGTTTAAAAGAGCTTCGATAGCCTCCTTGCTTTCCAGTTCAACAGCAGTGTGCAGTGGCGTGTGCCCCTTATTTGGTCGGCTCCCATGTGTATTGTAGAACTTTCCACCAGCTGCTAGGAGAAGTCTTATTGTTTCTATAAAACTAAGGACAGGATTTGTTATTATTTTAAGACCTTACTATGCATCTTTACTATTTATAATTTTACAGTGGACACATCTGTACATATTGAAAACAATAATATACCTAATAATAATTGAAATACCTACTATTGATATTTTATTTGTGTGGTCACGATGGACGCAAAAAACTACAGAACGGATTTCGATACGGTGTTTTTGTTTGACTCAGACTTAATATTTTATTTGATGGCAATTGATTGAGAGACAGAGATAACCGGAACTGTAATCATAAATTATATCCCTACGAGTGGAGCCACGGTAATACTTAGGCCAGTGTCAAATAAAATATACAGATGAAAATGAGTGTTCCAAAGTGTCAAATTTGGACGCAACTTCGCAAAATCGCTTTAAGGACATTGATAATAAGACTCACTTTTGGACATCAATTTTATGTCCTGAGTAGTGTGCTAAGCCAACTATATCCAGTGGTGTTCTTGCGACGAGGTCACGGGCATTCGAATCGGCCCCAGCAGCCAGAAGCAGCTGAACGCAGGAGTACATTGCGCGGGCACTCGCCGAGTGGAGCGCTGTCCATCCCGGCTTGAATAGTGGCAGCTGAAGAAACGTATAAATTCAAATAGATTGGTGTATATAAATCTTTTTTTTTTATAGTGGGGGCGCTCTAGGGCTGACATCTATTCTAGATAAGATTTCTGGATTTAAATGTAATTCCGTTAGCTGCTCTAGTTTATTCTTACAATCGTATTTCATCATCTACCTGCCCTTATCTCAAGTTTATTTGGGATCGGCGCAACATGTATGCTTTTTCCATTCATCTCTAGTTGCAGTCACCTGACTGAGACTCATCTCATCTCAACATTCACTCCCTTCTTAATCATATCATTTTACACATTCCATCCACCTCCTTTTAGGTCTTTCTCTCCCATTGTAGCCATCCACATCCATAGGTAATTCTTGTATTTATATTTTGTAAAGTTAAAAAAAACTGGTTTACTTTATCCTTCACGCGTCTGCAGTTGTGTTCCATACTGTCGATCCAAGCTTTAGGAAGAGACGACAAAGTACCAATATTACATGGTAAATTTGTCATAGGATGTTTCACTAAGCTGCATAGTTTCACTTCATATTCTGTTTCTGGGGATATTGCGAGCGAAACTTTTTCTTGTAACTCTGTAAACATGGAAAAAAAATGCAATTGTGATGTCTTCAGCTTTTCCAGAAATTACTTCATGTATATCAAGGAATGCCGTGTTGGTCCCGGTGGAGTAGAACAGACAGAGCCACCCCATCTCTACCGCTGGGTGTCGCAGAAGGTGACTAAAGGATAGGGCTGTTCTCCACCCGACAGTAAACATACAGCCCATAACTAAGTGCCCGCTTGTCGGCAATAGGCGAGCCGTGGTCAAGGCAAAAATAAAATATGGCGGTACAAAATTCGCCAGGTCTGTTAGCTTATGTGCTTATGTTCAAGATGGCGTCATCTTGAACATTATTTACTTAACAGACCAACAACTGAACAGTCAACAACAAAATGTTATTTTGAATAATCTTGCGGTCAAGTAGTCATAAATACCTTCTGGTAGGTTTAATAATACCGCAATTTGTTTTGAATTTCCTGCCCAGGCAGCTAAGTGGAGTGGAGTACGACCAAGCTTGTCTGTTCTGAAGCTATCAGCGCCTGAATTGATCAGGAGTGACAATGAATCGTTGTTGTTCATCGCAGCCAAGTGACAAGCTGATGTGTGGTTCAAACGGCATGTTGCATTTGGATTGACGTCCAGTTTCAGCAGTCTGTAACAGTATGAAGCATAATGACGTCAATGTTTTTTGGTATCTTTGGCTACTACAAACAGCTAGTAGTTTAGGAGTCGGCCTTACGATCGAGAGGTCGTGAGTTTGATTCCTGAACCCACTCCTAACAATAGCGATTAAGTGAGGAATATTAACAATTTCAGTTACTACTTATATATTCTAGAGAGTATTTTTAATACCACTTAGTAATATGGCAAACAAGCACATGGCCCACCTGATAGAACCGTGGCTTATGAACGTGTGCAACACAATGGGCGTAACACTCGTGCTGCCGACCTTGAAGAAACCTTTTAATGCCCTTCGAGATCCCATGTTGTAGTCGCTCGGGAAAATCACAGCAGGTAGTTCATTCCACAGCTTGAGCTTACGTGGGATGAAGTTCCTCTCATACCGCATAATGCGCATAATTTCCAATCGCAATTTGTAAGGATGGATTCCCTGCATATGGTGAGCGGTGCGATGATAGCGTAGCTTTAAAAAGATACATACCTACCTATTTCCTTCGTGTCACCGTTTTCAGCAGCTTCCAGCAGCCGCGTATTGAGTTTGCCTATACGATAGACGCTTCTTTGGAAGGATCTTGTCTGTGAAGCCTCCAACCAGTCTTGAGAACTATTGACTTCAGGTGGCAAACCCATCTCGTAGGAAAAATACAAAGACTGAGGTTGGTCACTCCATGATTTCGTTTGAGCAGAATTTATTGTCATCCTGTTGATTTCGTAAAATAATACAATTAGATCCTAGTTTCTACTATATCCTACTACTAGTATTATAAATGTGAAAGTGTGTGAAGATTTAATAAAGGGATAGATTATATTTGGAATAACATTACGAAGATTGGCACATGGCTCCGCATATTCAGGGTAGCGCGAGAGTGCGTGTTTTTACTATAGAAAAAACTGCACGTGAATGCATCTTCTGTGTGGTGCACTACGCGTGTTTTCAGTGCAAAGGGAGATACTAGAAAAAAAAATCCAAAAAACAATTTGACGTTATGAAAGAGCTTCCCGTTGGCCCCACACTAGGCAAGCCTGGCCTGTGGGTACCGTGACGTTTGCCTTATACAGTTTCAGTGCTCGGTCATCAAGTTTTATGTAAACACACTTACAAAAGTTAGAAGCGGGAAATAGCACTACGCTGCGTGATTTGGGTAGGAGTGGCATCACCTCAGACTACTTTATATCCCTAGAATAAGTCCCCGTGGGTTGCGGGACCGGGACTCACCACTCAATTGGAGCCGCGAGCAACAGTTTGTCCAAAATAATGCTAAAATATACCTACCGTATTTCTTCCCTTGGGTCCATGCTCTTTGATTTCACCGGGTTATGTCTGCCGCTGTTCTTACGTCGAACGACCTCCGTCTCGTTCTCATCTTCACTTTTGTTCTCTTTTTTGCCATCTGTAGAACATATGGAATTATTTTAGTAACTTTTAGCGCCATTTATTAACGATTTGTATAGAATACTCGCTTACAGTGCAGAATATTCCATCATTGACTCTTTTCTTTGTCGCACCATAAAGGCCTGGAATTCTTGACCAGCACACGCGTTTCCTTCTTCCTAAAAGCCTCATGGGTGGGTCCTTCAAGCCTCATGCTTCAGGCCGCATGAGATGCTTTTACATACCCCATGAAAAAGCATCTTTTAAATGAACAGTTGGGTTATTGTTGTGAAATTATAAACATAACATTTAATTTTCCTGTTTTGTCTCGTCCGGGGAACTACTACACTCAGTTTTGTGTTTATATTCGCGAACCGAAATAAATAAGGGAAACGTAACAGTGCAGAAGAGGATAGACTTCTTCTTACAATTTGTTCATATACAATAATCTCAATGGAAACCAAAAATCTAACCTTTCTTTCTTTCTTTCTTTTTTTCTTTCTTTCCGTCTTTCTTTCTTTCTTTCTTTCTTTCTTTCTTTCTTTCTTTCTTTCTTTCTTTCTTTCTTTCTTTCTTTCTTTCTTTCTTTCTTTCTTTCTGTCTGTCTTTCTTTCTTTCCTTCTTTCTTTCTTTCTTTCCTTCTTTCTTTCTGTATGTCTTTCTTTCTTTCTTTCTTTCCTTTTTTCATCCTTACTTTCTTTTCTTCTTCTTCATCGTATTAATGGTAATATTAATAATAATAAATATTATTCTTTCACCATTAGGACCTTAAATTATCCCTGAGTAACAGTCTACGTTTGTCCCGTAATTCCCGCGGGATCAGGACTTACACGGGTGAATCCACAGTTTAATATAACTTAGTATATTAATTATTTTTTATTCTTGTCAATATTTTTGTTTATTTTGAATTAGTTTCATGAATAAAGCAGTGCGAGGGGTCCCTATAGCACGGGCATAATTCCGGCCGGTTCCCTAATAGGTTGCATTGCATGGTGCATGACAAAATAGCTTGAGGTAAGATTTTTCCCCTTCGCCACTAATATACAGTGTAACTCTTTTCTAAGTGTAAATAATAAAACTTTACTAATAAAAAAATATAATTTAACTTACCTTTTAGTTTTTTGTTAATGTACCACGACACAGCTTTCTTTCGCGGAATGAGTTGCACCTCAGAAGCCTGCTCGTCCATCGTAATAATATGTAATTAGTGCACAAATTATCCCGACGAAGAAACTCACAGAACAAGTCTTTATTTATATCCTAACAGGAAAGATTGAAACATCGTAAGTAATAAATGTAAATAGCACAGTAGCGCCTCTGAGTTATGAGTGGAGAACTAATTGATAGAAACAATCGACAGCCTCTGTGGTGTAGCGGTAGTGAATGCGACCGCTACGCAGGAGGTGCGGGTTCGATCCCTGCTCAGTGTATTTATATACATGAATATGGGTATTTGAATTGGTTTGGTCGTGCCTCAACGATCACGTTAAGCCGTTGCCATACGCAGGGCCGCCGATAGCGGGCGTGCAAGGCGTGCACCGCACGCGGGCGTTACATCCAGGGGGGGCAGCTAGTTCGTTAAATCTTACCTAGATTTGTAGCCCCCTAGACGTCAAATCTTGCCTAGATTTGCCGCCCCCTACGAGTATACCATGGTAACCACTACCCATTATGTGAACCGTGTGCTTGTTTGCCACCTAAGTGAGTGACAGTTTTAGTATTATTATTACACATACATATACTCATGCCTGTAAATCTCCGAAGGGGTAGGCAGAGATGCATTATCAAATAACACCCACATTTCACCAACTCAAATAAAGTTATTATTTTCGGCCCCACGTAATAGGGGGTGATCCTATCACCGTCAAGCGGGCACTTATTCGAGGGCTGTATGTTTACTGTGGGATGGAGAACAGTCCTTTCCCTTAGGTGCCTTCTACGACACCCACAGGAAGAGATGGGGTGACCCTATTCTACTCCACCGGGAATCAACACGGTGATTATTACTGCGTAAATTAATTACAAGTAATTTTAGTTAATGTGACATAATTCGTTTGTAATACGAGACTATTGATACTATGAGGAAAACTGAAGTAAAGTACAAAGCAAAGAGTAGATAAATTAGTTATTATTATAATAAACTGTATTAATTTCATAATTCTGTGGTTTTTCGTACCTAATGGTAGGTCATTAGGCGACCGCTGCGATGTCACCGGATGACTAGGCTCATCTTGCGTCAAAGGAGATAGCGATATATAAAAACAGAGACAGAAACACTGTTTTCAAAAGCATTAATTGAAGTTTTACAAGAGTTATATGTTTATTCAATCAAGCACAATAATCAACAACAATAAACATACATACATACATACATAAACTCACGCCTATATCCCCGAAGGGGTAGGCAGAGGTGCTAGCACCCACATTTCGCCGTTTATGTTTAGGTCCCAATGTAATAGGTGGCGAGCCTATTGCCATTAACCGGGCACTTATAAACCTGCGATAAATACACACATAACTTCGAAAAGCATCGAAAAGTCATTGGTGTGTGCCATGGTAAAAAAGTCCATTGCCATACCACTAAGCTACCGCGTTTAACAATAAAACATAAATAATATTACATTATATTAAACTAAAATAATTGCAAGAGTAAATAAATATAAATAGTACCTACAATTTGGTGTCAGACTAAGCTGAACTTTTTACATAGGTCCCAGAAAGACGATAAACTTTTTTATCTACATCTACACTAATATTATAAAGAGGAAAGATTTGTACCTATTTATTGTATGTTTGTATGTTTGTAATGAATAGGCTCCGGAACTACTGTACCGATTTCAATAATTCTTTCACCTATAGAAAGCTACACTATCTGGGAGTAACATAGGCTATATAACATCACGCTACTACTAAAGGGAGCGGAGCAGTGAGCATAAATGTCAATAAATCGGGCAGATTTCCATACATTAAAGTTGGACCGGAATCCGAATTCCACGCGGGCGGAGCCGCGGGCAACAGCTAGTTATAAATACATACATAGAAACACCCAGATCATGCATAAAGTGGTTACCATGGCCTATGAACATGTGCAAGACCCTGTAAGGATCTTCTGATGCCCTTTTTGAAGAACCTCGTGTTGCAGTCGCTTGGAAAAACAACAGTAGGGCGCACATTAGGAGAGGCTTTTCTCCAGCGGAGCAGTGGACTGCAATAGGCTAATTGATTGATAGTGAAAGGTTGTTACAGTTCAATGAAACCAACGGCATTCAGTTTCGTCTTACAAGAATTATCCATCACTGGTGTTGGTATGCTTTACAACTCAATACTTAGTTCACGCGAAGTTGCGAGTACAGTTGACAAGTAATATGACATTGAACTTGAAGTACGCTTGAGGAAATCTATTATGTACAATCAACGATAAAAGTAGCTTAAAAAATTCTAATTTATTGATCACCATAGTTCCTGAATCTCTGTAAATTAACTATGCCCTCTGTTGATTATAAAACCTCAGTTATTGATACATCCAATTTCCAAAAAGGTTTGTAAATATTTTAGTGTAAATCAACTTATGTCGTTGTTTTTTTTTTTTTAAATATAGGACACGTCAATTTGACTTCGCCTCGCCTGATGGTAAGCTGAAGGCAAAGTCTTGAAAATGAGGGTCACCATTATAGACACGTAGTACGTGTCTGTTACAATGGTGGCACTCAGCTTGACGGCCTCATCAGACTCTTATTTTCGCCCCGCTTATAGGACCCAGGGAGCTTAAAGGCACGTGTTGTCCTATATAGGAAAAGAAAGGGTGGGACTTATTTTGGTAGAGCTCATCAGAACATTCATCATGGTAGAGACGGTAAAATACCACCAGGGACGCAACATCTTTGCGCATCTGCAAAGGCTCGAGGGTGTTGCTGACCTCAAATTCCCAATAATGTGGACCACACGTCGTTGCAACCTGTCGAGAGCATCTAGAATTTACCTAAGTACTTTGCGGGGCCGTCCCGGAGATGTGAGCAGTATTCTATGTACTTATAGGTACAATAACAAATATTGCTCACTTTTCCTTAAAGTCAATGATTATTATAAACAGTGTTCTGTGATCTGCGGGGGACTGCGGTGGAATTCTGTGACGCTATGTACTATCTGGGTAATTATTAATTAGATTTTTATGATTGAGCCTCAATTATTTACTAGTTATTAGCTCATAGAAATAACAAAGTTAAATTGAAAAATGTTGTATTAGAAATGTTTAGAATAGAACGCAATTTTGTTTATTTAATTTCTTAGGAATTTGGAATGTCTCCAATTGAGGTATAGAAAATCCATTAACTTTGTTAATTATAAATATAAAATGTCTAACTTGTAAATTCTCTTCTTTACATCAGTAGGTAACGGGGGTGACGGTGAAGATGTTACAGACTTCACCGACTTGGTATCGCTACAGAAGCTTCAGGTCTATCGGAAGAACACTCGGCTGCTGGATGCCGTCGAAAACGGTGATGTTGAGAGGATATCCAGGTATATCACTACAAATATTGCAAACAGATAGTAAAAAATACATAGATATACATAACTAGCTGACCCCGCGAACTTCGTACCGTAATGAAGAACCACTCGACCGATTTTGTGCAAAATTCACATAAACCATCAATTAAATAGTGCGAACAAAGCCTAAACATTTGGTTTGGATAGGTGAGCCTGATACTGTCGTGTCCTACCTAATGCTGTATACTATTTTCAGCTTTGTCTAAATGGAGTAAGGTTGAGTTTGCCGCTTGGTTTAGAATGACTGATACTTCTTTCATAGAAGTGACTGATGTTTGATCTCTCAACACTATACTGCAATGCACTTCACTTGTTTATTTCTAAAATCTCAAAATCCTCCAAAGGCAACTTCAGCAGCGTCAAAATCGCAAAAGCATCTGTGTTAGTAATATTTCATATATTTACTTTCAGACTACTAAAGCTGGAAGCCAATCCAAACGCGACGTGTAAACTGAACTCTGTGTCAGCTTGTCATATGGCTGCCATGATCAGCAATGATTCACTGTCCACGCTCATTGCGTCTGGAGCTCACAGCTTCAGAAAAGATGCACTTGGTCGAAGTCCATTGCATTTAGCTGCTTGGGCTGGACACCCGAAGCAGATTGCCGTATTATTGGATTTTCCTACAAGTAAGCATACTTATTAAATTTTTTATCAAAATCGGTTGAGGATATCTGCAGGCATATGCCTTCAAAACGGTTCTAATGATCGAACGGACTCGACAGCTGAATCCGCGGTGAGATTTTACTTTCATCTGCTGTAAATTTGGTGACGTCAGATTGTCGAGGACAAGTCGGCAGTGATCATGGAGAAGGAAATATTCTGTCCTCCGTGGCAGTGATGTATGTTTCTGCGTTCGATTGTTCGAAATATTCTTACAGCATTTGTCTGCTGCTTCGAAATCGAGTTGCAAGATTTGCCCCGAATAAAGAATACATATTTACAGTGCAAGTAAATAAAAAGCTTGCAAAAAGCAAATATTTCTTACCCTTATTAGTGCACAGAAAGAAGCAATTTAAGACCCCGGACCTCTAGGTAAAGTCCTTCGATACGACTGGAGCAAACGCAGAGATGATGATGATGAAACACAGGTGTACTCCATTTAGTTTGTGCGCTCGAATTAGTTATCACAACACCTACGTACGTTCATCGAGATACTCAGTCTTCAGTGTCAGACAGTGCCTTCTTCTACGTCTTCACACGTTGCACCAATCTGTATGTCCGCTAGCACGACTACATCAGCCATCAAGGAGCTCAAGTCATCAGCTGAGTCTGAGCTGATATATGAGCAATCATTGAGACTACTCATATGAGTTTCTGATATTATATCAGCATGTGGAATAAAATGAGCTGACCGTTGCTAATATGGGTATACATTAGACTATACATTTTGAAAAATATTCTTACAGATTTACAGAAAAACCTGTCATCCAAAATGTCTCCAAAAATTTAACAAGAAATAAAAGTATTCTGTTCCGGGAAAAAGCACCTGATAAACATTTCATGCAAAGTGGCGCGTCTCAAACGGTGCGAAGATTGGAGCGATAGTTTAGAGCATAACTGTGGGCAATTTAATAAGAAAGTAAGTTCCTGGTTGTCTAATATGTATTTATGTATTGTTAGGAAGTATCCCCCATCTCTTCCCATGCGGTGTCGTACAAGGCGATTAAGGGATACGGCTGTTTAACATCAGATAGATTCAAACAGCCCAGACTCAGCCTCAGATGTATGGCTCAAGTCAACAATAGTGCCCGGAATTCGGCAATAAGCTCACCCTCTATTACGTGGGACTGGTGGGACCGAATACAATGATAGGTGCAGTGTAGGTGTTAATTTATCTCTACCTAACCCTCCGTGGCAAAAATTCATCAAAATCCGTTGGGGATCTATATTATCGGTCTTTCCGCCCCAATCGAGCAGTCCGACAGGGGAAGTACCTCTGCCCTACAGAATACCGCAGCTATAATAATCTCGCGTTATGTTACCGGCGGTGAGTAGGGTAGCCAGAACTCAGTGGAGAGGTTTTGTGCTGTTAGTAGCAAGACCAAAGGCTTCTCCTGCTTGTCTTCTGCGCTGGTGGCACCGCATTTTTCTGTTCTTACAGCAAGGTCGGCAGGACGAGTGTGACTCCCCTAGTGTCGCACTCGTCCATAGGCCACGGTAATCACTTTCTATGAGGTGGGCCGTGTGCTGGTCTGCGACCTAAGTGACTTATGAAAAAATTGACCCAAACGTACTACATACATATTCACACATACATTACATTTTCTTCTCTAATATATAAAATTCAATGCCACTTTTCGTTGTTAGTTTATAACTCAAGAACGGCTGAACCGATTTGGCTAATTTTAGTCTTGAAATATTCGTGGTTGTCCAGGGAAGGTTTAAAGGATGAGAAAATAGGTGCAGCGGGAACGGGAAAAATATGGCGGTATGAAGTTCGCCGGAACAGCTAGAACATACATAAAAATTATAATATTCTGTGGCATCTATAACAGAGTATGTATCTGAATTATATGAATATTTTACTGTGCTCTGTATGAATCTGGAGTTCGTTTACAATGAGATACCTAAAAATAATACTAATATTTTCGTGTCAACGGTTAAATAAAATGTTTTATAAAAAACAGATTCCAATAGTTAAGTCGGGCTCGACACCACTGCACTTAGCAAGTGAACGTGCTCATTCCTCCTGCGTGAAGCTGCTTCTGGCTGCCGGAGCCGACCCCTGCGCCGAAGACGTCACCGGTGTAACACCATTAGAGGTGGTAGGAGCAGCACACTACTCCGGATTTAATATTGACATCCATGAGTAAGTATATGCCATTTCACATATACCGCGGAGAGTTGAGACATTACATTAGACAGACATTTATTCACCGTTACACATTAAACCGTGAAAAGTTCCTATCGATCTCACGCGTGTAAAAAATAAACATAAGTAACATTTTAAGGGGCGTAAAAAAAGTCCGTTAATGCCTACCCCCAGGCATCGCCGACCTAATTATTTGGGGTGATATTTAAAACAATGAAAGGCACCTCTTATCCCAAGCAACATTCCAGAAACCATCATGTCTCAGAAAATATCCAGTAAGCTTACGGATTTTTTTCTGAAGTTTGATTTGGTTTTATCTTTTCTCTCGAACTACCGAAATGACTGATTTGCTTCAGTCATTTCCAAATGATTTACATCAGCCGAGAGAAATCTCATTCTGACTCCGCTCCATCAATTTCTATTAGTATAAACAGTGACAGAACGTACCTTTATGTAAATGCTGAAAACAAGGTTTCGTTTACACTAAAATATTAAGAAAGAATGCTCTTGTTCTACCTCTAGCTCTAAGTTCATTTGGTCTAAATCTATCTTTAGATGCAACGTTTATAAAATCCTTGATTTTCAGTTTTAATGATACAATAACTACTCTACTAGCAGCCGGAGGAACGATTAATAATACTAATCTAACAACGAATACACCGCTACACACTGCTGTGTTGTTAAAAAGTGAGGAATCTATA
Organism: Eilema depressum; assembly: GCA_914767945.1. NCBI lineage: Eukaryota > Metazoa > Arthropoda > Insecta > Lepidoptera > Erebidae > Eilema > Eilema depressum. The sequence continues at coordinate 12,353,490 of OU612035.1, forward strand.
AAGGAACTCCTTAAAGCGGGCGCTTCTCCAACTTGCCTCAACAGTAGTGGATTTTCTGCCTTGCATATTTGTGTGAACAACAAACTTAAAGAACACCTACAGGTACTCGTATTTGTGAATTCAACTATACTATTTCATGCAGAAAAGTTTTTAGTTTCAGGTAGTTTCATTGTTTGTTCTATATTATTTTAGCTCATAGCCAACTCTGAGTATAGTGATCAAGATTTTCTTGGAGCAATCATAGATACCGAAGACCGGAACGGGCTGACGGCTCTTCATATAGCTGTTAAAGAGAAATGGGTAGATGGCATGCGCATTGCTCTCGGCGCTGGTGCTAATATTTTGAAACAGGTTAGAAATATCTGATCAAGTTAAGAAATGGGTTAACTTGATTTTCACAATTAACTTATAATAACGCTTCTAATAAGATTTTTTAAAGTACATTGGAGTTTCGATAGGATTTCAAAAATTAATAATATATCAAAGATTAAATACATTCACATACACACAATTTATTAACGTACAAAATTTATCTTTCAGGCAAAAGATGGAAACACGCCATTACATTACGCAGCAGAGATAGGCGATGTCGAAATTGTTGAAGCCTTATTGTCTTTTGCTAATTATTCTAATGTTGATGTTTTATTTTCTTTTGCTAATTATTCTATTGACTTGCAAAACCAAAAAGGGCAGACAGCTCTTTTTATAGCCATTAAACATAACCATCTTCAAGTTGTTAAAATTTTAGTAAAAAATGGGGCCTCTTTCATGAATACTACCGATGGGAAAGTTAACTTAAATGTGTTGCATATCGCGGCTGAATATGGTCACGCAGAAATTTTAAATTTCTTACTAACCTTTGATGTGTCGAAAATTCCAGAATTGATTAATGATTTTTCATTAAACCTCCGTCTCACTCCAATATTTTACGCTACGCTAAATAATCATATCGAATGCGTATATCTGTTGCTTAGACATGGTGCTCAAATAGATCTCCTATTACCATTTGAAGATAATGTATATCAAGAAACAGAAACAACAGTTCTACATGTGGCTGCAGCTAATAATCATATCGAATTAGCAAAAGCCTTTTTACATTTCGACAGTAAAATAATAAACAAGCGTAATAAATCAGGAGTACTACCTATACATGCAGCATGTTTTCATGGCAACAGGGACATGATTACACTATTAATTCACAATGGAGCCGATCTATCTGCCCAACATCCCAAGTTGAAGACACCAATTGAAATGATAATGAAAATTTTACCAAAACCTACGGACTATATGCAAGAAATATTTGATTCTTATATAACTACGGTATTTGGTCTAACTGTACAAGATGCAGAGTGCAGAGTGAGCATCGATTACAAAGTGCTGGTTCCAAATGCAATGGAAGGGAAAGAATTATCAGTACTTAAGGCTTTTATAGACACTGGCAATCGATACAATCAAAAGAGATTATTGCAACATCCATTGATAGAAAGTTTTGTATACCTAAAATGGAAATCACTTTTGCCATTTTTTTTCGTGATAATAGCACTATATGCCTGGTTTGTGTTGTCTTTCAATATGTATGTAATGTCGCTGTTCTATGATATGGATAGAGATACATCTGGGGTGAATCGACCAGTACTGTATAATACCTATGTTTGGATGATTATGACATATTTGGCTGGCGCATACGTTACAATACAGGTAAATCTGAATTTTGTACCTTAAAAAATTTTTAGAGAAAAATATATACAAAGTTATGGAGTTTCATCCTGGAACTCTTCAAGTAATGCAATGATTGCGCTGAAGAAACATTCTAAGCATTTATTTTTATCTATTTTAAACTTTTTGCACAAAATACAAAATGATTGTACAAAGGTGGACTTAATGCCATAGGCATTTTCTGCCAGTCAACCTTAGGGTTCAACCAGAGTTCATTTCCAAGTCTTCTTTATGTCTTATGGTTGTGAGGGTGGGTCGTTTATCGATGGGATCGTTACCTATCTGATAGATGCCTAGATGCAGGCTGCTATAGCTCAGCCCCCCTAGACAAGTGGTAATTCGTTGCTCGGCGTATGATGGAATAGAATGACGAATGTATAGGATTTGACGTTTTTGACATTCGTTGACGCCTGTCATATACGTCAAATCCCATACATTTGGCATTCTATTCTACAAAACGTTGGCCGACGAATTGCCACTTGTCTAGAGGGGCTGATGTAGTGAAGCTGAAAGGATTTTGTTCGGGAACCAACTAAGCAATATGCTTAACAACATAATGTACACACATGTTTTGAACATATAAAAAAAATATTCTATTCTATATTATGACGTATAGATTATTTTCATACCACTTAGGTGGCAGACAAGGACAGGGCCCACCGGAAGGAAAATGGTTGCCGTGACCTATGCACGTGTGTAATATCGAGGGAGTCACTCTCGTGCTACTGACCCAGTAAGAACAGAGTTTCTGTGCCGTCAGTGCAGAAACAAAGCAGGTGTTCTTCCCACTGACAGCACAAAGACACTCCAGCCCCCCTAGACAAGTGGCAATTCGTTGCTCGGCGTATGATGGAATAGAATGCCAAATGTATGGCATTTGACGTATATGACAGGCGTCAACGAATGTCATATACGTCAAATCCTATACATTTGTCATTCTATTCCATGATACGCCGAGCAACGAATTGCCACTTGTCTAGAGGGGCAGTAAGATTCAGTGAGGGACTACTTTTGATTAATTGATAAATCAATAGCAATAACTTTGTCTCTTGTTACAGTCAAGGGAACCTCCCTTGACTGTAAGTAATAATATAAATATGTTTCCTTTACAGACCATATTTGTGAAGATTGTAACTGAAAGGAGCTATTTCTCAATCTTGGATACTTGGGTGAACATTTTAGGTACAATATTGGCAATAATTTTACCCAGCCTGGTATCAGTTCTTCACTCCCAATCCGAGATTATGCGCGGAGTAGCGACCTTGGCTGTACTCCTGACCTGGTTAGAGATGATGTTCTTGCTGTGCAGATTCCCTAGGTGGGGATTCTATGTTCTTATATTCGGGAATGTCACCATTAAAGTCTGTAAAGTAAGTATTAGAATCTTCTTCATCCTAGCGTTAATCCCAGTCGCATCCGAAGCTTTTACCTTGGAGTCTGGGGTCTTTTCCAGTCTAACTGCTACACTTTATCCCGATATTCCTACGGGGGTGAAACCACGGGTTATTTTGTTTTTGTTATTTTAGACCGCCATGGCGATTTTTAAGTAATTTATTTACTTCACGTTGCTTTTCTAATTAATCAGAGTTTTTACCACAAGTCTTCATAATAAATTACTGTTTCAGGTCCTGTTAACGTTTGCCTTTTTAATAATTGGGTTTTCTATTTGCTTCATGATACAATTTCGAGGGAAACCTCCATTTGAGACCCTGTGGGCTGCTGTCTCCAAAACCCTGGTAATGATGACATCGGAGTACGACTATTCATCAACAATAGCCAATAAGTATACTGAAGATATCGATGCGGATGCGCACATCTCCATACTACGCTTCACTTTTGTAGTATTTGTTGTACTAGCCTCGATAGTACTTATGAATCTTTTGATAGCTGTGGCCGTTGATGACCTAAACCAGTTACAAGAGCAAGGTAACCAAAGAAGACTAGAGAAACAGGTTGGTTTCTTCCAATCCGTTGAGTGTTTTAACAAATATCTGGAAAAATATCTTGGAAGACCGTTTTATAACTTCAATCTTTTCAAGATAAATAGCGAAATTATTATAAAGCCACATCAGTCATCGTGCAAGTACTATAAAATTTTACCTTTACATATAAGAGAGAAATTTGAGAAGGTACTTTTAAAGAAAAAACATAAAGGAAAGGAGATGTGTACGCTAGAGTTGAAGAAGAAACTTGATGAGCTTCAGAATGCTTTAGTTAAACAGGATGAGAAACTAGAACAAATAACCAAATATATGAAGAAAATGAATGACAATTTAGAATCTACTCATCTATAAGTTTATATTATTTTGTGACTTTACGACTATAAGTGTAACACCAGTAATATCATAGTAATAGACAGTGTCTTCTCTTACAACAGCGTTTTCAAGGTGGTAGACCTTGAAAACGCTGTTGTGAGACCGATGATGAGACTTAAACTACCGATGCTGTTTAGTATCCTCGAAGCAAACCAACATTTATCAAAAAGAATGTAGTGAGTTTCATTAGGCGTCTCCCGAAAGCCCCCGAGAGGTATCTGCCGCAATATGAACCTCGTAATGACCCATTCGTTTTGATTTACACACAATATATGGCCTATATTTTGTTCTCCAAATGTGACTGCTCCAGCCAGTCATATATTTAGCACGAGCTGATACCCGCGGCTCCACCCGGGGAATTTTGATCTCGTTTCTACTGTCCATGGGTGCCTATTTGTGCGAGAAGCCTATAGACCCACAGGCGGTGTGGAATCTTTCAGCCTCAGGAGGGACTTTGCCTCACTATGTACGTGTCTTACCGCCTATAATTAACTAAGTTTTAAGCAGAATTTGACGTCAACTTAGTTTTAAGCAGAATTTGATGTAGAATTAGTTTAAAGCAGAATTTGACGTTAAAAAGATACATACGTTGCACAATTCTGAGTTTAACTAATTAAATTAGTTTCAACTAGGGATTGCAATCCTGCAATCCCGGGATCCCGCATCATTTTAGGCCCTGTGAGATCCCGCAATATCTTGCGGATCCGCAAGATAATAATCATTAAATTAGGAATTTTTAACACAGTCAAATACATTAATAACTTTTATTGTTTTAGTAAATAAACCGTAATTTATGGCAGTAATGTTCCTTCTAATTCTTATCTCCGAGTCCCTTAACGTAGGAATTCTACACAATAAAATGGTGGATCAATCGTTAAGCTTTGGTACAATATAATAACAGCGCATACCTGAAGTTGAACCCTAAACAGTACAAGTTTCATTTGCAATGTGTAATGTACAAATTGTATTGTTAGAGTAATAGAACTGAAATTATCATTTTAAAAATATCCTAATTTCTCCCGCATGTTTCCCTCTTCAAATCCATGTTTCCCTTGGCATGTTTTATTTAAAGTTTATAACTTTATAGAAGGTTACTACGGGAAGAAAAAAGGAATCGTGTACAAATAGTAGATTGTAAACCGAGGGTTAGATGAAGGCTATAGGCCGAGTCGGAATTGATTCTTTTACCCGTGTTAAACACTCTACTTTTCATTTCAAATATGAGGAAAATAAGATTTAATTTTTTTGAATTCCGTCACAGATACTTAACAGATATAATAATATCCCGCCAGTTTATGTCAACTTTTAAATTTTTCAAAGGAACTCACCGAGTAATTGTTGCAGCTCATTCCGCTCAACGATGTTTGCACTGAGTTCATACTGGCTGTTTAGAAAGATACGTGGCCGCAGCATTTTTTTTTACTGTTTTTTTTACATAAAACTCTCCACCGCTGACAGCAGTGACAGCAGTTCTATTTTTAAAGTTCATTCCGGCCCTTAGGTGGGAAATAATTTGTATATAAGTTGTTCCCTCTCTATGGGGCGAAGCAGCATTTTCCACTCAATAATCAGATCAATCAATCAATCAATTAGCCTATCTAATTGCAGTCCACTGCTGGACAAAGGCCTCCCCCAATGTGCGCCACGTTTGCCGATCCTCCGCCTTCCGCATCCAGTCCGTCCCAGCCACCTTTCGCAGGTCATCGGTCCATCTGGCTAGGGGGTGTCCTACCCTCCGTTTTCCTACGCGCGGTCTCCACTCTAGGACTCGTTTGCTCCAACGGCCATCAGTCCTTCGGCAGATGTGGCCAGCCCACTGCCACTTCAACTTGCTTATTCTGCGAGCTATGTCGGTAACTTTGGTTCTTTGTCGGATAACCTCGTTACGAATTCTATCCTTCAAAGAAACTCCAAGCATAGCTCGCTCCATAGCCCGCTGCGCGACTTTTAGGTCACGGACTAACCCCACCGTCAGTGGCCACGTTTCGGCACCGTAGGTCATAACAGGCAGGACGCACTGGTCGAAAACCTTTGTTTTGAGGCATTGCGGCAGGGGGGAGGAGAAGACCCGGCGCAATTTGCCAAATGCTGCCCACCCTAGTTGGATTCTTCTGGCTACTTCTTTCTCGAAGTTGTTTTTACCGAGCTGGATAACTTGCCCCAGGTAGATATATTTTTGAACAACTTCGAGTGTCGCCCCTTCGATGGCAATCGATCTCGGTACAACATGTTCGTTGGTCATAATCTTGGTTTTATCCAAGTTTACACCGAGGCCGACGTGTCGAGAAGCTCCATTCAGGCTGTGCAGCATTTCGTCCAGTTGTTCCAGCGACTCCGCAACTATGACGATGTCGTCAGCGAATCGAAGGTGCGAGATGTACTCACCGTTGATGTTGATGCCCCGCCCAGTCCAATCCAGAGTCTTGAAGACGTCTTCCAATGCGTTGGTGAATAGTTTGGGAGATATAACATCTCCCTGTCTCACTCCACGCTGGAGGCTAATGGGTTTCGTCTTCTGGTCTTGGAGCTGGACGGACATTGTGGCAGTGTCATACAAGCATCTCAGCACCTCGATGTATCGCCAATCGACACGGCACCGCTGCAGGGCATCCAGCACAGCCCAGGTTTCGATAGAGTCGAAGGCTTTTTCGTAGTCCACAAACGCCATACACAGCGGCTGGTTGTACTCCTGCGTCTTTTCTACAATCTGCCTAACAGTATGGATGTGGTCCACAGTACTATAGCCTTTTCGAAACCCGGCTTGCTCAGGTGGCTGGAACTCGTCAAGCTTAGCCGCGAGGCGATTTGTGACGACTCTCGAGAACAGCTTGTAGACATGACTCAGGAGTGAGATGGGCCTATAATTCTTCAGCAAGGTCTTATCGCCTTTTTTGAAGAACAGTACCACCGCACTCCCGCTCCATGCCCTAGGTGTTAGCCCTTGCTGGATGACGGAACTAAAGAGACTTGCTAGCTCTTTCAGGATTGGAGCGCCACCTGCTTTCAGCAGCTCGGTAGTAATTCCGTCATCACCAGGGCACCTGTTGTTCTTCAGTTGCCTGAGAGCCGCCTCTACCTCGCACTGCTCGACATCTGGCAAATCCTCGGTGTAGTGGCGCGTGAGTGGGGCTCTGTGATCTTCATCGCTGTGTCCCGTCGGTTTACTCGTCCGTGATGCATATAGCTGTCCATAGAATTTCTCGATCTCTTCGAGTATCTCGAACTTTGAGGTAATCGTTTTGCCATCCTCAGTTTTAAGTTTCGTCAGATGGGGCCTCCCCAACTGCTGAGCGAACACTTTCGACCCCCTATTACGCTCAATCAGATCAAAACAACACTACTTTCCGAGTATGAGAAATGAAAAAATGTTATCAGCTTGCAGAGTTGTGGGCGCTAGCTAGACTATTATAAAAACTACTTTAGTTTTTTAATTTATTTTGCGAGTATTCGTCAAGCACCAATAATGTGTTCCATATTATACGCGATGCAATTATGAGCGAATGGTGATATTTACCCGCTGTAAAGATCACTTGTCGACCTCGGGAGTCAATACCAGTTGTTGATATTCGGGCAAAAAGTATCACAGAAATAGAGTGGTGCCAGTGTGGAGACGAGCGCATAGTCATTGGCGTCCGCACATATACATATATGATGCCTTATCCACGCATCAACGACGACCCTACATTTTAATAGTCAACAATATCGAAATAAGTCTGAATGCTAATTTAAACAACATAAGGGATAGGGCTGTTTAACATCAGACAGATATGTACAGTCCAGACTAAGCCTATACATGGCTCGAGTCAACAATAGTGCCCGGAAAACGGCAATAAGCTCATCCCCTATTACGTGGGACCTAATACAATGATGAGTGAAATGTGGGTGTTAATTCACCTCTGCCTAACCTTCCGGGGAAAAAGGCGTGACTGTATGTACCTATGTATTTTTATTTAGTTTTATGAATGTTAAGAAATGTAGTTTTCCCAAGCGACTACAATCTTCTTCCTCCTAGCGTAAATGCCCAGTCGCATCCGAAGCTTTCAGCTCGGAGTCTAGGGTCCGCTTAACCAGTCTTAACTACAGATTTGACTAGACCTCGATATTTTTCGTAAAGCGATTGTCATCTGACCTCCACAACCCAATGTTAACATTAGGCGATATCGAAGCTTTGCAGCTAGACCGTTGCTTTTTGGACTTTTTAGGGCACCAACTACCCGTAACGACTGCCATAGTTGTTTTTATGGCTACCGGGACCGACGGCTTAACGTGCTCTCCGAGGCACGACCAGACCAATGCAAATACCCATATTTCATGAACACAAATATTTGCACTGAGCGGGGATCGAACCCGCGCCTCCTGCGTAGCGGCCGCGTTCACTACCGCTACGCCACGGAGGCTGTCAAGCGACTACAATATGGGGTTCTTTAAAGGTGAACGCAGACCTAGCCGTACCGCACTCACCGCAGTCCCCGCATTCCGAATTCTTTATCACAGCACCACTATGTACCCATTTTCACAATAAAATGATTTGACTTTGACTTTGACTTTGAAATTCTATGCAACCTCGCACATCTAGCCGCGCCACAGTCGCCGCAGTACCCGAAGCGGTCGCATAATAATATGCGATTGCAGCAATCGCGGCTGATTTCCTGGTATTTTTTGAAGAGTTCCTTGGTCTAATCTCAGAAACCCATCATCAGATCTTTACGAAATTTAAATGGGACCATTTCGGAATAAGTAATGTACTTTCGAACAAAAAAAGAATTTTGCAAATCCATCTACGCATGGCGGAGCTATGAGCGAACAAACATAAAAATAATAATATAAACATCCGAATTGAGAACCTCCTCCTTTTTTGAAGTCGGTTAAAAAAGCGATGACTGCATTGACTGCGGTGAGTGCGGTGCGGCTAGGGTCGGCAGCACGAGTGTAACGCCCCTCGTGTTGCATACGTCCATAGACTACGGTAACTACGTCCCATCACGTCGGGCGTGTGCTTGTCTGCCAGCTAAGTAGTGTAAAAAAAGAAAAGGAAAGGAAATCACCAAAATATTAAGGTACGAGTTGGCATAGCTGCTGCTGTGTATAGTCGGCTACCAACTTGTACCTTTATTGTAATCATGGTAGACCTACTGACAAAACATTAGTAATAGTATAGTCCTACCACCCATAACAACAGCAGATAAGTTAGGCCAACAATAAAATAACATTAGTTTTCAACGTTATTACTTACAACAACAATACGATATGGGATGACTGCTGAAAAGAAGCCGAAGCGTCGGACTAAAAGTAAAAAACAATACCAAAATATTATATCTATTAAAAATTATTCTATTAATTATTTCTATGAGTGAGGTTAAGGCTCAGACAGTATCTTATAGAAAATGTTTACGCATGCAAAGTTGTCGCTCCCTCTACACTCTCATCGCTGTAACTGCGACTCCACCCCAATCTAAGAAGCAGTACGGCTGTGTCTAATTTTCCCTAACACAACATTTCCATTAGGACTGTACTCATTACTGTGCTATTAACTGCCGATCATTTAAGTCACAAATTTTCACTTAATTGGCCCAAGTCACTTCCTGTAAAGGAAAGTTTAAGAAGATTGTTTATTTAAGACGTAGGAGCGGCTCAATTGGGGACAAACTTATCACTTATTGAATGATGCCAGCCGCTTCGCCCTCGTGGGACTTTGATCCGGTAGGTAATCATGGAAATATTCCCGAGATAAAATGTATTATTTCAGACTATAATAAATCTATCCCGGTACCTTTCAGTCAGATACGTTCAGCCGTTAGAGCGTGATTAAGCAACAAACATCTTCACAAAATATTATGATGACCTGCAATGGTGACCTGTAATCCAGGTTCTTGTTACCTACCACAAGCACCAGCGACCCATAGACAGAATTTTATTATATGGAGTAGCAATTACTAATAGAACAATGTATTAAGTACAGGTAAGATAGATACTCTAAGATTAAGGGGTTATTAGACGGAAGTCATGTTCGGCTTTAGTCATGTTCTACCCTTGGTCATGAATTTTTCAAGTTCATACATAGTATTTTATTTTGGTTTGTGGTGAGGGCATAAACATTTTTTTAAATTTTTTTATTAGTAGGATAGAATAGATTTCTATATTTTCTTCTTTCGGTTTTGTACGCTCTTGTAATAATTTAATGAAAATAATATAATGGAAGCTAGCGTAGCCAGGAATCAAAATCGTAATATTATTACGCCATTCGATAATATTACTATTATTGAACGAATTCTGGGAAGTAATAACACCCGGCAAACTTAATGAAAGATACGTTTTTTAGTAAAATACTTTTTTTGAGAGCCTTCAAATTCCTGGGCAAAAGTTACCGCTGACGGAAGATTTCTTGTTTGGGAACAGGGAATGGGAATACTGGGTACTTCAACAGGAGAAACAGGAATACATATTTTCGTTTGGTCTCACGTAGCCCTAAATCACAGTTTTGCTGACATAGCTCTAGCAAAAACTATTTTCAAAAGACCTACCAAACCCCCCTTGGATCATAAGCAACACATTAATGAGGGGAGTTTTAGGCCTTTTTGAGGGTCAATGTATACTGGCTGTATGTAAGCACCTAAATCAAGTACATTCTCACGTAATAAAGTATTTAGTTATGATGTGTTGAGTTAAATTAATGTTAGGTATGTATGATTTGTTCGTAACCTGGATACGCAATGATGATAATAATAATAAATGTTGTAAAGGAATTCTACATAGCGAAAGCGTTATGATCTGTGACTAGACGCAAAGTGGTAAGTATAGTATATTTTAACATCTTATGTTATGGATTCTGAAATGCGGAAAAAATATACTATATATTTTTTTGTAAATACACACATAGAAACATATAGACTAATGTAGTCGTGCATATAATATATATTTGCACTGAGTGAGAATTGAACTCTTGACCTCAACTTAGCAGTTGAATGGAAGAGCGTTCAACAGATTCAGCAGTCGCCACTGAGGTCATCAAAATTATTTTGTAACTATAACGTAGGTACTTCAGGAGAATTGAATTTAACAAGAATTATGGTTTGGTTGAGAATTGGAGCCAGACAGTGATTAATACTCTGGGTCAAGGTAATTTTTCTGATTTGATAGACTGAAAAGCGTCTATTAAAATAAACAACAACATTTTGAATTTGTTTTATATTCACACAAATGACGAAATCATTTATCAAGCTTACTCTCTAATCTTAACAAAAACATATTGATCATTTGCAATTGTGCAGACAGATGATCAACCTTCTCATTTAAAGCAATTATTGAAGACTTAGATTCTTCTGCATTCACTTTTGTTTGATTTTTGATATCTTCAATAACTGTGTCTAAGTCATTTAAATTACAAGTCAGGTTTTCACTCTCAGTTCTCAATCTTACTCTAGGAATCTCTTCCTCTTGTATCTTTAATACATCTGGTAGATTTATAATTGGTTCTTTCTTTTTATCAATATTCATTAGCACATCGTGCATTTCGTTTAACTTCTTTTTAAATGATTGAAGGCCTTGTTCATCTTCTATTTGTTTCTTTTGTGCCTGTGCTTTGTTAAAAATAGAATCTTTAAGCCTCGTCGGCAATAGCCTAGAGTACCTCCACCTAGGTTTCCCGGGACACAACATCATTACTGAATTTACTTTCCGTTTTCTTTTCAATGATTGGTTCACTCTTCTTGGCAGTATCGTGCTAAATACTTTATTGTACACTAATGTGTCTAGAGTTCCTAAGAACTCAACTTGCTTCACTAGTCTTCTTATGTTGCCAAGAACTTCTAAATCGTTAATATCATTAACAGCTACACCAACTAGTAAATTCATGAGTACAATAGCGGCTAAAATGAGAAATACTAGGAAAATGATTCTGACTATTATCAAGGAAGTTGCTAATTGCTTAGAATGCTGTTCATCAAAAAGGGCAACGTAGTCAAATTCTGATGTCATCATAACAATGGTTTTTACAAGCGCAGCCCATGGCCCATCAAAGGGGATCTGTGATCGGAACTGTATCATGAAACTGAAGGAGAAACCGATGACCAGAAACATAAACGTCAAGAGAATCTGAAATAGAACAAAACACAAATGTCATTTTAAAAATATACTAGATAAATACCAGTATAGATATTTGGAGACGTTTGTGTTCACCTTAACAACATTTGTAGCGACTTTACCAAACATGAGTACGTAATATCCCCAATTTGGAAACCTGGATAACAGGAACATCATCTCTAGCCATGATAGTAATAGGGCCACAGTCGCTACGTGTCGAGGCCATTCAGCATCAGACAACGGCACCACCATGACCGTGTAAGGCAAGATTACTGCAAATGCTAGAGATCCAAATTTCACCCAAGTTTCCAGTTGTAAGAAATATCTACTGCTTTTTACGTTCATATAGAGAACTTCCTGTAAATTAAAATAACATAAGATGTATAAAACTGTTAAAATTTTACACAGCATAGTTTTGAGAAGAAAATACAATTTACCGTAAATATCTTTAATTGACATTTAAAACCTGTTCGTATACATAAATGAAAAAACATTTACTACTACAATCACCATCGCGATTAATAATAAATAAATAAAAATAATTTAGTATAACAAAAAGAGTGGACATATTGGCAGCATTAGTGGTAAAACAGAGTTCTATAATATCGTACAGCACGAATTACTTATAGCACTGCTTAAATGCTGGTCTATATTTCATTTATTTCTTTGTTTAGTAATTGACCAGCTAAGTTTAGTTATTTGCTTTTATCACTTTATCGTAACCAATATTGTTAATTTTACTTACTTGTAAAAGTATCAAACATATTGAAACGTAAACCATATAGCCCCAAACATCAACATTTAACCACGGAGGTGTTGCATCTTTGGTGTCTTTGTAGAAAAATACTGAAGTTACAAAAATTGTCAGCGACGACAAAAATATTCCATAAAAACCAATAATTGTGTAAAAAAATGGAAGAAGTGCCTTCCATTTTAAGTACAGAAAGCTTTCTACTAACGGATGGACCAGCAGTCTTGTCTGCCCATTCCTGTTGCCAGTTTTTAAAAGGGCTTCTATGACCTTCATCTGTTCCATTTCACATACCGAAGGCATTAATATTCCAAAGTTAACAGTCACTTCACAGTTGTGATCTTGTAAGTCTTGACCATTACTAGAAATATAAGAATCAAAAATGTCCTCCATAAATTCTGTAGGCTTTGATAAATTATTAACTATCATGTCAATTGCCGTTCTTCTAAATTTCTTCGGTCCATCAGTATACCCTGAAAGATCAGCACCTTCTCGAAGCAGGATAGCTATAACATCCCTGCTACCATGATTACTAGCTGTATGTAAAGGGAACCACCCCATTCCATTGACTTCGTGTACTGTTGTCTTATCAAATGTAAGTATTATTTTTGCTATATCTAAATGGTTTTTGGATGCAGCTATGTGTAAAGGGGTCGATAGCTTGTGTGGACTGCAACTCGTCCGTAATCTAATATCAGCTCCTTTAGATAAAAGTAATTCAACGCATTCCTTATGATTATTTGATACAGCAAAATGTATAGGACCGAAGCCTCGTTTGTCTCCTGCTGTTAACTTATTGATTAATGCTTGCGTAACCATTTCATTGTGTTCTAGTAATACTTTGAGTACTTCCACGTGCCCATAGTCAGCGGCTACATGTAAAATGTTAAGTTCTCCTGGTAGCAGTATTTTGATATTTGCTCCTTCACTAAGTATTTGCTTAACACAGTCTACATGTCCATGTATAATGGCTTTGTATAAAGCCGTCTCGCCTTCTTCATTTTGGTAATCTAGAGCATCTCTTTGTTTAGCGACACTGAGTATTTCATTTAGTATGTCTAAGTCTCCTCTTGCTGCTGCTGAATGAATTGGAGTTTCTCCATCGTTAGCCTGTAATTCAAATACATAATGTTTTAATTCACAATCCAAACTGTTTTGTACTTTCTTTCCTTTTATTTCTTTCTTTCTTTCAAATACTTGTAATAATGATTTTAACGTAAATGATACCTTAGAAGTAACATCTGCTCCAGCCTCAATAGTGATGCATACTCCAGTGACCCAGCCCACTTCCACAGCTTCTTGTAGTACTGAATGACCATCTTTATCTTTCACGTCGACTATAGCCAGTAATGGATTCACGTTCATATAATCGTAGTTTGCGAAAAGCTGAAATTATGAGAGGAATTACAGACTATATAGTATCGCTTAGCTTTACTTTGTTGTTATAAGAATGATTGGCTATTATGTAACTTTGGTACACCGGTAGGTTAAAGTCCCATGGGTTGTGGGACAAGAATCCAAATTCCATCCGGGTGGAGCCGCGGGCAAGAGCTCGTATTATAATAACACATCTAATTGATATGTTGCTTATCTCTAACAAGCACGTGAGCTGAATTACTAGATGCGAGAGTTTATTTATTGGCCATTTCATATTGTCTTAATGAACCATAGCGTATACACTTGCCCGGCAAGTGTATTTTGAATGCTAAGTGTTTCCCGGAAAATTAGAAGACAAGTACCTGACCAGTTCATTGGTATTTGCCATATTTGTCAAATAGGCAAAAAGGTCAATATATTGTTAAATATACTGTCCACACGTGGTAATTATTCGCCAAATATATCAAATAACCATGTGAAGTGCCACCATTAAGCCTAGTCAGAGGCAACAAACCTGAAGATGCTCTTCCAGTTCTTTCCTTACGCACACATGTAATGGCGTTTCTCCAGATTTGTTGAGACATGACACCCAAACCCCTGCATCGAGGAGTTCCTGAATAGCCTCTAGACTTCCTACTTCGACAGCAGTGTGCAGCGGCGTATCCACGTTGTTCAGGCAATCGGCGCTTGATTTCATTGTGTGGAATGTACCACCAGCTTTCAGAAGCATCTTTATCACTTCTACGAGACTGTAACAAAGATTATGACCTACATTATCATCCTACATCATAACGTGTTCCCAGCGGTGGCTAGGGTAGCCAGAGCTCTCTGTAAAGTTTTTGTGCTGTCAGTGGGAAGACCAAAGGCTTGTCCTGCGTTGTCTTTTGCGCTGATGGCACAGAAACTTTTTGCTCTTACAGAGTCGGCAGCACGAGTGCGACTCTTTTGTTGTTGCATACGTACATAGGTCACGGTAAACACTTTCCATCATGTGTCGTATGCTTGTCAGTCACCCAAGTGTAAACAAAAATCCGAAGCAAATCCTAGTTGCATACAAAGCATGCAGTTTCGAGCTGGGAGTCCTGAGGGCTGATGACTAAAGGTACGAGTTGGCAGCGGATGACATGAGGCAGCAGCGGACGACGTATCGCAGCGACACTACTGGTTTCAATGTATTTTCATGAAAGCGACGACGCGTCGTCTGCTGCTGCCTCATTTCGTCCGTTACCAACTCGTACCATGGTACCATTCTATAATAAACATGTAATAATTCGCTTAATAATTTTATTATAAATGAACCATAGAACCAAACCATGCCTAATATATGTTTGCCGACGAATTCTGCTTTGGTAAAAGATTCTGTCGTCGAATCACTCATGAATTAATCGTTCTGTCGGCGAAACGTTCGTAGTTGAAAGGTTCTGTCGGTGAACAACTGATAATCGAAACGTTCTGTCGGCGACTCATTCGGCGGAGAAACGTTTGTCGGAGTTATGTTTCAGACCCAAAAAAGAAGCCATTTCTCTATCCGACAGTAAAAATTCCCAGTTGTCGGTAGTAAGCATCACACACTTGTGTGGGCCTTAAATTATGTTTTAAAGATATGGATAAAATAACCTACTCGTATCAATAAATGGGAAGGCCATTTATTGATACGAGTAGGTAATGCATACCAAAAAGGTTTATTGGGCAATTCATACCACGGTTTGAAAGATATAAAGCAAAAGTGTCTTTGGGCGATTCGGACTGTTGTACGAATAACAGAACCTCTATAGTACGCGCCAGTTAGTGTGACAATACGAGTGGAACAAAGTCTTACGAATACGAAGTAACAAGAAAGGTAAATAACAAATTATTAAGAAATAAGAATTATTACATTATCTTTTAACATTGAAACTGTCGTTTTTGTAAATTTCGTATACCTACACCACTGTATGGGGGAATGTAAATGACTCGTATTGCCACACTAACTAGCGCGTACTATAGTATAAAACGCTTAGAGCACTTAGTCCTTATCAGTTAGTTGAGGTAAATAGTTGAAAAGCCGTTCTAAAGCCCACAGCACTTCTGAGTTAACATCGGCTAATCGCAAACTGAATTTCAAATGAAGATTTATCTTAAGTAGTTTCTAGTTGTTTCAGTTCATCCATATTTTAAGTGTTTTGACTCCAAGCTTGCAAGTAATTTACTGATAGGTACTTGCTTTGAGTGTAATAAAAGGTCACTGGCCTTTCTCAATTAAACGTGGATGGCTAAATTCAAAATTACGAGGAAAAAAAGTAATGAAATAAAAGGAGAGATTTTGATATCTCTAACTGCATCATCGGATTTTTGGAAAATCTTTATCATAGGAAAAGTTACAGGAATTGAAAGAGTTAAAAAAACACTGTATGAATACACCATTTGATAGTATCGGTGATAAGGAATACATTCGGGGAAGTAATGACATAATTATGTTAAACTTTAGAAAAGATTAAGTTAGGTAGGATATTATGCCTTAACTGATTCTGCTGCTTCACCAAACTGGGTCTGGTTGAAAATCAGCGCTAGGCAGCTGTCTAGACAGCTGTCTAGCATATGCTGAACCTGAACCTTTTCAGTTGGCGTATGAGGTGCACAAATGACTCAGTGCATGCTATATAAATAGGTACCTATATATTCTTTTGTACCGTGTATCTTAAACGTCACTGAATAAATCTTTTTTCTTTCTTTCTTTCTTCTTTCTAATTAATTGTTCGAAATGTTCAAAGAGGGTGCATTAGTACCCACATTTCGCCAACTATGATTTTCAAGGGGCGTGCTTTTTGCCGTCAAGCGGGTACTTTGTCATGGGCTGTATGTTTACTGTCGGGTGGAGAACAGCCTTATCCCTTGGTCACCTTCCACGGCACTCAATGGAAGATAACTTTAGTACTTGGAAAGGGGACTCTTTTGTCCGCACTTAGCCTCCTTTTTTGGGCCATTGTGCGTGTATCTGTCTGATGTTAAACAGCCCTATCCCTTAGTCGCCTTGTACGACACCGCATGGGAGGAGAAGGGGTGGCCCAAATTGTACTCTGCCGGGAACCACGCGGCGGAACTTTAGTACTTAACACTAAATATCTTTCTAGATGAACTTACTGGTGTTCGTCGATCTCCTTCTGAAAGTAATAGGCGTATCCGGCGACGTCTAGAGGCGTTCGCCCCTCCATATCCTTAATGTTAGGATCAGCCCCAGCTGCTAGAAGGAGCCGGGTGCAGTGCTTCCGAGCGCAGGAACTTGCGACGTGAAGAGGCGTCCAACCAGGTTGGAAGAGCGGCATCTAAAAGAAATACGTTTTATTATTAGTCAACAGGTTTCCAACAACTCACGTCTAATCCATTTAATAGTCTATCGTAGTCCATTGCTGGACATAGGTCTCTTCCAATATATGGGTGAATTTCCCAAATGGCTTTTTTTTTTGTCTTCCGTGAAATTAGTATTTGAAAAAAGGAATATTGTTCTGAATTATTTTTTTTAGTATTCAATAGGTTGTTAATGGGTTGTGGCAAAAATATATTTTGGCTAGGACTATATATAAAGGTAGAAATAAATACATAAACCTCTATTTTTTTCAAATCGGTGCTGTCCCTCTACTTTTTTTACAAACAAAAAAGCTTATACACTAATAAAAATAAGTAAGTTAAGTATATAAATTATTCTATTTCATAGAATATTAGTTTTATTATTAATCTAAGGCATATTTTATTACATAATTAACGATTATTATTACTGAGAGGCACAAACGTACTTGTCCTGCAAAATGTTCTCAAATCGGTGACCAAAAGTAATTTACACATAACTTTATATCGACGAGTCCGACAGTGTCCCCACCCCAATTTTATTTTTCTCGTTAGTGCCTGCTAGTACGCAGTCAGGACGGACGTATGTCAAATCACTGCATATTCCCGCCAATAACGTAAGTATGCCATTTTAGTTGCTCCCGGACAATTATTTTATACTATCGGTGGTTCCATCTTTCTAGTGTAATAAGCAGTTTTACTATTGTTGTTTGGTTCTAATAGAGGTAGTAAGTGAATTAGCTTCATTGATTGTTATTGAATTTAACCTAGATATTATGCATTTTTTCTAATTTTCTAAAAAGTGTGTAATTTCTCACGTCGGTGTTTGCATATCGGTGTAATCGGTGGTCTTTATTACCACGGATATGATAATTTACACCGAAAATGATAAGAAAAGACGAATCGGTGTCTTACATCTAATATCGGTGTTTTGATTCATGATCAATGCACAGTTTTGTCACATCAGTGGATGGCTTTATCATATCGGTAGATATTTTATCATCTCGGTGAGTCGTTTTATCATATCGGTTGATCCCGTGAGATTTCGTTAAGTATACAAAGGAAAAATGGAACATATAAACATATGGGGGACTTCAATGCCAAAGTGGGAGTACAAGAACGTGACGAGACGAAAATCGGATCTTATGGAGTGGGATGCAGAAATCGCAGGGGGCAAATGCTAGTCAGCTTCCTCGAGTCACAGGGGCTCTTCTTAATGAATAGTTTCTTTAAGAAAAATCCCCACAGGCAGTGGACTATGATAAGGAACGATATAGACTTTTTTCATAACGGTACCTAAGCACATATTTAGAGATCAACAAGTGTGATCAAGAAGTTTAATACTGGAAGCGATCACCTACTTATAAGAGGCTCTCTAAATATCAACATCAAGGCTGAAAGATTCCGAATGATAAGGCCAACCCTCCCACCCACGCCGCTCCAAGTAGCTCTAGGGTCCGAAAAGTTCCAACTGGAACTTCAAAATCGTTTCGCAATACTGGAAACCTCTAGGGAGGCATTGACGAGAAGGCCGAGATGTTTCCCGTGAAACGCAAACAGCAAGAGTTCAAGCTCTCTCCTGAGACTCTCGAACTTATGAGAAAGAGGCGTAAACAGCCATCCACACAGTCGTCTTCGTCAGATGGGAGAGCCTTAAACCAGCGAATCAAAAAGCTGATATGACGCGACCTCCGCCGCTCCAACACTCGCACCATTCAGGAGGCAATCGAGCGTAATAGGGGGTCGGAAGTGTTCGCTCAGCAGTATTGAGGAGGCCCCATCTGACGAAACTTGAAACTGGGAATGGCAAAACGAATACCTCAAAGTTCGAGATACTCAAAGAGATCGAGAAATTCTACGAGTAAAATTCTAATTCGACGAGTAAACCGACGGGACACAGCGATGAAAACCACAGAGCCCCACTTACGCGCCACTACACCGAGGATATGCCAGATTTCGAGCAGTGCGGGTAGGATGTGGCTCTCAGGCAACTAAAGGACAAGACGAGTTCCAGCCACCTGAGCAAGTCGGGTTTTGAAAAAACTAGTATACAACGCATTGGAGGACGTCTTCAAGACTCTGGGCTGGACTGGGCGGGGTATCAACATCAACGGTGAGTACATCTCGCACCCTCGGTTCGCCGACGACATCGTCATAGTTGCGGGGTCGCTGGAACAACTGGGCGAAATGATGCACAGCTAGAATGGAGTCATAGAGTGAAGAGTCCTAGAGTGGAGACTGCAAGGAGGAAAACGGAAGGTGGGACACCCCCTAGCCTAGTGGACTGACAACCTACGAAAGGTGGCTGGGACGGACTGGATGCGGAAGGCGGAGGATCAGCAAACGTGGCGCATATTGGAAGAGGCCTATGACCACAAGTGGACTGCAATAGGCTGATTGATTGATTTGTGTTACCAGCTTATAAACGTTCTTTTTTTAAATTAATTATGTATTATAAAAAAAGAAAAGTAAATATAATAAAATAGGTACCTATATAATTCCAAAAAAAAATATTTTAATTAGATCTCCAAGAACTCAGTTCTCGTTGGATATGATCTTCTTCAGGTCTTCAGTTTTAAGTCACCCTTGTAAAAATAAGGCACCTACTATTTCCTTTTTGATGTTCAAAGGTGGATAGATTATATCATTTCGGTGGATATTTTATCATATTGGTGGATATGTATATCATTTCGGTGGATAAACTTATCATATCGGTGTACAGAAAAATAAATCGGTGCTGGTTTGTCATGTCGGTGGAAACCAAAATTCAAACTGAATTTTCTCCATAATCTTAAATGATACGTTGATGATATTAAATTTGGGGATACATGATATCATAAAGATTACATATAACCTGAAAAATATACATAAAACATATAAATGAGAAAGTTCACCGATATGATAAAAAAAATGGCATTTGTTGAAATTCACCCATATGCCATAATACCCTCAGTCCTCGACCTTCTACATTCAGTCAAAACAAGCTACACTACGCAGGTGACAGCCCCACCTCTATTTATGTTGCCAGCGGCTCCACCCACGTGTAATTCTGATCCCGTTCCCGCAACCTATTGCAGGGCTAGACTGATTATATGTGTAGAACAGAAAATATTTTTTTTTTATAAATGAGTTATCACTAAACTTATAAGTCCAGATAGAGTCGGTAAAGACCAACTCGGTAAAATCTCTATCCTTGCTTAAACTAAGGTTAAACAGACGTAAGTAGTGCTAAAGCTCTTGGGGAAAATGGTTAGGTTGACAACTGTAACCCCGTATCCATGTATCGGTAATCTTTTATCATCAGAGCTTTACTTATTTTGCAGCTTTGTATTACTAAAAATATTAATCAAAGTTTAAACTTATCTATTACACCTCGAATCATATAACAAAATGGAATCACTTAATTTGGCGCAGAGCCCGTGACCGTACTTGGTACGTATATTATTCTGCTGTCATTAGAAGCCGTATCAGGACGTTGAACATTTCCTAGCCATCAATCAAAGTTGGCCGGGTTATAGACGGCGTGGGTAAGGTTAAGTAAGGAGCACACTGGCAGACTGATATATGTATGGATAGGGTCTGATATGTAGTTTCGAATGCCGTTCTTGCGACGCAATTTATCAGTGATGTGTATAATGTACTACTAGACTAGCTGTTAAAAATAAAAATTGTGTTATAGACCGCTCACGACTGTTGTACCGCAGTCAGAGTACGCGCAGAGTGGCGGGGACGAGGTAAAAAAGAGAAAATATCGCAGTCAGAATTCTGAATGAGGCGGGAATGAATTTCGAATTTGGAAGTTTGGAACTAGGCACAGAAATGGTATGAACACAAAACCACACTTCGCAGTCAAGTCTTTTCACAGAGATGAAAATGCTGCGCTAGCTGCTGCCTTCAGGTCGTAGAGAGTGACATGTATGTCATTATTCAGAAGATATTTGCTCCAGTAAAATAAGCCAAGTAGTAGAGATTGAGAGAATTGTAGGAGAGCATATATACCCCTGTTTCGAAGTGCTAGCTTTCGATGCAACCGGTAGTGACACTAGGTTGATCCGAAAGACGATCAAAGTGTGAATTTATTTCTAGGAAACTTATAATTTAGCCAGAATGGTATAGTTATATTAGTAGCATAGATCTAACATTATATAATATAAGCCGCTGTTGTGCCACTAGCCTTACTAAATTATTTCAGTATCCCCAAATTGAGAGGAACTCGTACAAAATGTAATGAAAGCCAGAGAGTAAGATCTAGACATATAGACACGTAGTAAACCCAAGTAAAACATTCTATCCCTCCATATATCACATTAGCACTGTGTAGGGGATCATGACTAAGAGGTAGGTTAGCACATCACAAGGTTAAGCAATTCTAGCCAGCCCCCCTAGACAAGTGGCAATTCGTTGCTAGGCGTATGATGGAATAGAATGACAAATGTATAGGATTTGACGTTTTTGACATTCGTTGACGCCTGTCATATACGTCAAATCCCATACATTTGGCATTCTATTCCATCATACGCCGAGCAACTAATTGCCACTTGTCTAGGGGGGGCAGGTCATTCTTCATATATAAAGACCCCTTCCATATCGCCGGTGGGTTGTAGAGTTCAAAGCAGTCGCTTTGATGAAAATATTGAAGTTTGAAATCCTGAAATTCGATCATAAATCAGTTGGTAAAAGACTCAGAGGATGATGAGCTTATTAGTTCTATGTCTTAACTTTCTTTTAATGTGCGGCAATCTCCTCGTATACCGGCAGGGGCGGTTATTACGGACTCGAACCGACTGAAACCGGAAGCTGTCGTGGGTCTTCGGATGCCAGGGTGGGAGCGGGGCTAATGCATGTCCCTCGCTACCCCCGCTGACTTAAGTCCCGGTTTCGTGATGGCCTCTTCGGATGAAGGAACCACGGGGTCCTCATCTTACCCCCAGAAAAGGGGGCCTTACTCCGACACTGTATAAAACCTGGGCCATAAATTTTAAAATGGTATAAAGTTTCTCCAAAAATACTATTGGTTTATTTAGTTCTATTATCAACTATCTTTAGAATTGGAGCAGGTAGGACACGATGGTATTTACGTCCCAATCGAGCAGTCTGACTGGAAAAGTGCCTCCGCCCTACAGAATACCTCGTGTTGTGTTTCCGGCGGTAAGTAGGGTAACCAGAGCTCACTGGAGAGGTTTCGTGCTGTCAGTGGGAAGACCAAAGGATTGTGCTGCTGGTCTTGTTCGCTGATAGTACAGAATCTTTCTGTTCGAAAGCACGAGTGTGACTCCCCTGGTGTTGCACTCGTCCATAGACCTAAGTGGTATAAAAAAAATAATAATAAGAAAAAAAACTCACACTGCCTGTAATATCCAAGCAGTCATGGTCGATATTGTCCTGCCAAGTCTTCGGCAGCTCCGCGTTCACCTCGCCAAGGTCGCAGCGCACGTCCGTCAGCTCCCTCGTGATGGCACAGAAGTTTCGCACATCCTCCTCTGTCTCTGAAGATATGCTGTCTGTGCCTACTTTGTTTTGCATCTCTGAAAAATAAACGGACAAGGTTTTAATCCATAGACACGTACTTAATTTTTTCATGCAATATAAAGAATAGTCCCGTGAACTGACGGAGCGGCACTTTTCCTGCAATAATGTCTTACGTGTTATCGTCTTTGATTTGCACAAGCGGAACATCTGCTGATTTACGTACCAGTTTTTAGTGGTGTCTATTTTGTCTACGTTTGTGTGTCTATTAGTGAGACGACAGTTATTCATCTAAAAGTCAAGATTACCCAGTCCATTTAAGAAAAGAAGGAGTAGATGAGTGATCCCGGGCTCTAAGACGATGAAAAGTTGGTTTAACTTCGCATTTGTTATATAACAAAACAGCCACTTACATAAAATACCTCCGAGAATAAAAATAAAGCAACAAAGAAGATGAATGTGTTCTTAAACATAGGGGAATACCCCTCTCAACATTTTATATAAGTTGACAGTGACAACCGCGTTCGCAGTTTCAGTCCAAACCTCCTTGGTCCAAAAACTTTATATTACTCCAATTAAAAATTAAAGTACTGGCCGTAAATTAAAATTTCATTCTTTTACAGACTCTTAAAAAGTTGTTTTTCCATTGTCAAATCGCCAAGCGGCTTGATGAAGTTTTTGATAAAATTTTATCTGAATATAAAGCGGACTCTACGCAATCCTAAGATACTAAGCGTCAATCATGGAGATCGCTCAGAATTTTATGGTGCGTATAAAATGTTTAATGTCTTAAGCAATAAAATTGAACATAATAACCGAATCTTTGACATGTTATTGAAGGAAGAAACTTTTGGAAAGTTCAATTCATTACGGTGATCAAGATTAGGGTTGACTCGCCTGTCTATAAGCATGTATAAGTGCAACAGAACATGTATCAATCAGTGAGTATGGAAGAGAAAATATGACTTCTGTCAAACACTGCGGTATCTTTTGCCAACATCATTGATAGCAGATGATGTGCTAAGACATAATCTACCTTATTTTAAGCGTATGCATGATATACATACGCATAGTACAATATCAAACCCCTACCGGGCACATCATGATCCTCTTAGCGTGGTGGTGGCTTGCATCTATCTGTAGATTCAAGACAGCATGCGGTTTTAGTCGGTTCATATCTGACACAACCGTCCCCGTCGGGCGGTGGGGGTATGCGAGAAGATTTCTGCACTATTTGAAAAGTTGACTTCAAACTGCGAGATTCGCATCGTCAATCCTCAACCCTCATCCGTCTAACAGGTGAGGTTTGTATAGGTCTCGAAGTACCTAATGGAACCCCAAAATCACACAAGGTGGCATTGAAGTTAGGTTATAGGACATTTTTGCCCGTGAAGCCGGTGCAGGTCAACTTCAATACAGCCAGGGTCAGCTACCAGAATATTGCTTATAACTTTGGTTTCTTTTTAGGGTTCCGGAGCGACGAACACCATGATTAGAATAAATGAAAATGCGTGTGTTGTTGGAACTATAATCGTCAATTGCGAAGGTAAGGAATATATTCAAGAATTAGAAAACATGGCTTTCCAGGGTGCTAGAAAGAAAAATTCTATCGTCATTCAGGTGCTGCGATGGAGTTCAATTTCAAACAAACTATCATCTAGCATCTAGGTATATCGTGATCTAGTATCGTGATCTAGTATCGTGAACCCAGTCCCATGGTACAATCATATACCTAGTCACGAATCACGTTTGCACCTATTCGCACATTAATATTATATCAATATTGTCTATATCCTTACAGGATCACGACATTGTCTAATCGCGCGCCCTTATTACCCACCACACTACCAAGCCACACTACCGGTAGTGTCGTGGGGAAATCGCCCATACCCTCGCCGAGGTGCCTTAAACACTGGTGACCACAGATTACACTCCAATGCTTAAATGAAATAGCATAACAGATGTTACAAATGTTACAATGTATCTGCTCATACCCAGGGTGTTCCTGCGTTTAGTATAGCACACTTACCATATTATGCTTACTTGAAATCTTAGTGCCATAAAGAAGGTTATATAAAATGTGTTTTTCCCAGGGTTTCCTGAAACCACAACCTTGGACAGCTTGACGGCTGCTACATATTCAACTCACATGAGGAACTTGTCGCATCATGCGTCGAACGCTCTTAAAGAAATTGTAAGTTCTTTTTCTTTGGATGGATGGATTATTGATACATAAATGCTAGAATAACTGAATGAGGGTTGGACGCCACTCACGCCGTAATAGCCATCATTTTGAGATGTGGATATGTGGTCATTTTGAGAAGTGGTCAATTATGAGATGTGGTCATTCTGCGCTGGAGCGATCTTTGTCACTGCGTTAGTTTACCTTACCTTTGCATCAAAGATCTGCTATGCTACGGATGCGTTTGATATCCACCAATCATATCCATTGGTTCACATAGCATAGCACTGGTGCAAACGGATTCAGCTAAGCTATTATGTTTTTTTATATAGAAAGATGCGTTGTATAGATGGAGAATAGATTCCAATTTTGAATATTTATAGGAAGTTTCATAGCACATCTTACTCGGTTCGCTACACAGCATAGCATAGTGGCAACGGTCACATAGTTTCATAGCTTAGTTTTTACATCTTCGTAGCATAGCTGCAGCACATCTCCGGTGGAAAGGCAGTCTCCAAAGCTTGTTGTACTTCAGATTCATTGTCCGCTCTCGGGACTGCTCTTTCTTCTTGACAAGTAATGAAAAGCAAGAGCGCCTGCCGTCTAACCCACCAACACTGAGAGACAATCTTGCACCAGAGTCTCGTCCGTTAATCGGGAGGTGTACCTGCCAACCACAACTGTAGGCTCGGGCCTCAAAGATCTCACTCTGGATATTACCGTACAGGCCCAAAAGTGAACAGGTCGAACCATGGGTTCCAAAAACCTCTAATGCAAACAGAATCCATCTTTTTTAGGATGTGACTGATGAGCTGGTAGTCCTGAGGCTGGTCTCCAGGAAGACGGAAGCTGTAGTTGCTCCTGATGACGAGTTCCACCTCATCGTAGTCATGAGACGTCAAAGTAAACATTAATCGTAACTGGTATTAAAACTGTCTCAGGCAAGCTCTTTCTAGCGAAATTGTTTAATAACCTATATTTTAGCATAATAAATTAATTAGAGAGAAATATGTTGTTTACTTGTATTATTCGAGACATATATCTTGGACCTAAAATGTGCTCAAAATGTGCTGTTACGCGCAGTACACGTTGTTGCTGTTGTACCACCGGCTTCCCTTTTGAAAAATTTCACCCTTCGCCACTAATAGATGGAGCTATGTAACGAATGGAAATGCACTGACCTTCAGGAAAATCTAGCAGTATAGCCACTTGTCTAATATTCCCAGCATATGCAGCCAAATGTAGGGGGGTTCTTCCAAGACGATCTATCCTAAGCTTTTCAGCTCCAAACTTGATGAGGAGAGAGAGAGCTTCACCTCCGATGAGGGCTGCCTGGTGGCAAGCTGACACCAATCCCAAGCGGCATGTTGCATTAGGGCTTGCTCCGGCGTTCAGCAGTCTGGGTAGAATTGAGACAAGTTTTAGGAAAAAAATTAACGAACTTCAGTCAGAGATTTAGATTCTCCTTCTACCTACTAACGAATCATCATGGAGATTTATTTTTCTGATTACATCCGAGGCCGAGGTGAACTCAGAGCTCTTCCAGCTTTTCCTCTACTTCGCACGGTCTTGGGCGTCCATGGTGGTGATGAGACCATGGAGCGCATGTCACCCTCTACGTCAAGACAAGACATTTTGGGGTCCCCTCCTACCGGGACCCGGTGGATGCGCCATTGCATGACATTATCTTGTTATATTTTGGTTATAAAATAGGGTACAGATATTTCGATCCGAGGTACAATTTTTATCTGCTCAGGTACTTTTTTTAAGGAAGATTCTGTATTTTACTGATTTTGATTTTTTTTGTTATTTAGCAACTGTTGTGTGTTACACTTACTCAAAATATATTTGTCGTGTAATAAATACATATCGATATTTATTCCTTAAAGTGGTATGATTCGCTCATACACCTGCCATCCAGACTCTTAGCTAACTACTTATAACAAAACATATTTGCACTGAGCAGGTATCGAACCAGCAACCTCTGACTTAGCAGTCACACTCACGTATTTTCTGATTGCATCCAAGGTCAAGGTGACCTCGGAGCTCAGGGTCGGCCTTCCGGCATTGACATCTACTTTGCTTCGACACTTTCTGCGTAGACACTAGGTCGTCAATTATTGATATCAGCTTAATCACACTATTCTAAAACAACCCAGCTCACTTTTCCACCTCTTCAATATCGTGGTTCTGAATCGCTTCCAGCAGCTCTGTGTTCAGTCGCTGCAGACGACGGTCTCCTCGGCGCAGTGGACGGGGGTTCCCGGCCCCCGACTCAAACATCGGCGTGTTGCTCACAGTAGACGCCATTGATGAGGGAGTCGTCAGGTCGGGCATTTGCAGCTTCGGAAGCTGGGGCCGAGGGAGGTGCCTGAAAATTTTATAGGCAGATGTAGTTTTGTAATAAAAAATTTGAATAAGTGTATATGAGGCCCTACCAAGAGATTCAAGGTCCAAGCTAACTTCACCTGATGAGCTCTTCCAATTAGTTCCACCCTCTCTTTTCCTACACAGAACAACACGTGCAGGATTTAGATGTCTCCCGTATACTGTGCAGAATATTCCATCAAGAACTAATTCGGTTACTCTTTTCTTTGCTGCACCATAAAGGCCTGGAATTCCTAACCAGCTCACGTGTTTCCATCTTCCCACAGTCCCTGGGTCCTTTAAGCGACCGTGAAAAAGCTTCTGATGAGGCCGTTAAGCTGTCACCATTGTAACATGGTGCGTGTCTGTAATGGTGACCCTCATTTCTGGAATTTTGCCTTCAACTTAGCATCAGGCAAGGTGAAGTCAAATTGTCGTGTCCTATATTAAAAAAAACCTGCGAGTTGCTACCCTGGTGATTAACGGGCGAGGGTCTCCTCTCGAGGTTGGGAGGTCAAACGGTAGCCATTCCAGTAAAAGTAATAGCCAGTAAAGAATTAATATATTGGTACTATTATGTCTCTATCCGGTGCTGAGTAAACTTACGGCCGTTCCCAATATCCTATCTATCGCCAGTTTTGGCAAAGGATAAAAACGTCATCAATCTCTATGGTAACGCAATTCATAGTAGCAAAATAATAATAGGATTTGACAAAGGAACTATCTTTACCTTTATCTGTAGATGTGTTATTAAGAACGACCGTTAATAGTTACGGTACTAAGACATTTTTTTTTTAAGAATATTAGCAACCGAAATTACTAATATTCCCGTTAACCCCTCCAACTAAGCTAAATTGCTTGTGCTAGGAGTGGGTTCCCGTCGGTAGTGTAATGGTCAGTCCCCCTAGACAAGTGGCAATTCGTTGCTCGGCGTATGATGGAATAGAATGACAAATGTATAGGATTTGAGGTTTTTGACATTCGTTGACGCCTGTCATTTACGTCAAATCCCATACATTTGGCATTCTATTCCATCATACGCCGAGCAACGAATTGCCACTTGTCTAGAGGGGCAGGTAATTAACAGATGTAGTATACGATACCACTGTCCACCTCCGCAGACCAGCTGGGTGGACCGTGTTGTATAACAATATTATAAATCTGGAAGCAGTTTATGGCAGCAGCCTACTGGTAACAGTAGTACCTAGGTAATAAAATGTTATCAAAGTTATATTACATGATAAAAACACATTTTAAAATATTTATAGTTTTTACCCGACTGCAACAGCGAGGGTAATGTGTTACGCGTGTATTTATGTATGTAATTATATCTTATCATAACTCTAAAAAAAAAGCCCGACTACTGTTTAAAAGAGCTGTTTCTTTTTATTTTAATTTTCTTTTGATTTTTGGGTACCGTCAGCTATCAAACTTGTTTTGGTCTTTTGAACAGCAGTCGGGTTTTTTTAATAATCTATTTTTATAATCCGAACGCTACGCGTGACCAGAAGGCTGGTTATTATCTTGCACAGAGAATAAGCATTGTCATTCAACGTGGCAATGCTGCCAGCCTTCTGGGAACGTTACCGGTCGGTGATGATGTGGAGGAATTTCACGACGCTTTACGTATGTAAATATTTTATTTATTTATTTTACTTCTTTTTAGTAATAATTGTTTGTATCTGAACAGAATAAATTTCAACTTTTACGTACAAGTTCCTCGGTCGGAGAGGCCGGAGACTTGCATTGCTCCCGCTGTCGATGCTGAGCAGAGGATGGAGATTGTCATCTTCTTCATTACCACGTTCTACGTCTGGAAGAAGAAAAGAAAAGAAAAAGAAAGAAAGAAAGAAAATAGTTTTTTAATTTCGGATCACAGGTGCACATATCATAAAAAAAAGATAAAATAAAATACAAAGAAAACAAAATTACAACAACAGATAATAACAATAATACAGTGAGTTCGTTTCGGTCGCCGCCTGAGCAACCAGACATGTGTGTCAAAAATGTCAAATTTGACATCCCTGACAGTTTGACAGATATTATATGTCATGTCATGTCATGTTCCTACGTGGTTTTTTCGGATCTGGAACGCGTGCTTGCTACAAGTGTTCGTCCCTTCCAAAAAACTTTTTACTTGGAAATATCGAGTTGCTGGAGTATTTAAGTGCTTCTGTGTTGTCTAAGTGTGCTTTGTGTTCGTAATCAGGGTAAGTTTATTGTTCAACACGTAGACAGTCCCATGGATAACCATCCACCAGACCCTGGCGGGGGAAGCGTCCCCGGTGGACGGCCAGGCACTCCACTCCCCGGTTCTTCTCGAATTATTTTAGAGGATATTTCTGCAGTCAGTACAGCCACAGCCAAGAAGCGTGTTATCCATACCTCACAGGAAGACGCTGTCCCTGCTAAAAAAACAATAACTGTCCCCTCCCAAGCGACTCCATCCATTCAAAGTTCATATATTCATCCCGATTTTCAAGACAAGGTCTCAAAGTACTCAGAGTCGGACTCTGGCCCGTTTTTGGTCCACGTGACTAGAGATGTCGGCGATGCCTCTGCTGGAACAGTGTTCCGATCCATTAAATTTGGTCATTTTTTGTTCATGAATAAAATTACTAACATTATTGAAGGCAGTGTTAAGCGGGTTGGTCGTAACAGACTTTCAGTCGAATTTAGAAATGCTAGTGATGCCAACAACTTTATTAGTCATCCTTCTTTGGCAAGGGCCAAATATAGTTGCTCAATTCCCTCGTTTGCTACCTCACGAATGGGTATAGTTCGCCAAATACCAGTGGAGTGGACACTAGAAGAAGTGGTCCTTTCCATTGAGGTTCCATCAGGATACGGGTCTATAATGAAAGCTAGAAGGCTCAATAGGAGAGTTACAAGTGAGAACAACACTGTCACTTATGTTCCCACTCAAACTATTGTGGTCACCTTCTCAGGACAAAAATTGCCCCCACACGTCTACTGTTTTTATAATTCCCTCCCCGTTGAAAATTATGTCCTTCCCCTCATACAGTGCTGGAAGTGTTGCCGTTATGGTCACACTTCCACACAATGTCGATCTGCCCCACGGTGTTTCATATGTTCTCAGGCCCATGAGGGTGTCTCATGTACCTCAAAATCTCCCACATGTATGTTCTGTTTAGGTCCCCATACAGCCAAAGACCCTTCCTGTCCAGAGCACTCCAGGCAGAAGTCTATAAAGATTACCATGTCTCAGGAGAGCATTTCTTACATGGAGGCATCGGCTAGGTTCCCTCAGGTAAGAAAGTCTTTTGCCGACACAGCTAGGTCTTCTCAACCACTGAACTCTCACCCTGGTTCTCATCATTCTTCCTTGTCTCCTGTCCGGGGGTCTCAAGGTCCTCAGGTATCATCATATAGGAAAACTATATTCATGCCCCGAAGGCAGAGCTCCCCTGCTTCTGGCCCTGGTTATGACAGGCAAGCCCATAGTCTTATTACTCATTCTCCTGCATCTTCTCTTCCAAATGGTGCTGCTCTCCCTGGTGTACAAATTAACGTTGATTCTAATGACAACTTTTTGGATCTGTTGCTCTCCACTCTTATTAGCATGCTCACCCGTTTTGATGATACTGAGCTACCTGAAAGATATAAAACAAAACTCACTCAGCTGCTTAATTTCACTAGTAACATTCCCACCTCTCCTTCAATGGAATTGTAGGAGCATTAGGAGTAAAAAGAGTCACTTAATTCATTTAATTAATAAACACAAACCTCTCATCCTTGCCATTCAGGAGACTTGGCTTAAACCTGGCACCCATTTCAGGTTGCCTGGGTATGCCTGTCTTCGGGAAGACAGGGATGACAGATATGCTGGAGTTGCCATTTTGGTCTCCAGATCAATTATCTTTAACTCTTTATCCCTACCTCCTCATAGTGATGGCTGGAACATTGTTGCTATTACAGTATCAAACATTACTTTCCTTTCCATATATATCCCCTATCCAAATTCCTCTATACTAGCTGAGTTAAGCAACATTTTAACTTCTATAACCTCTCCTTTTGTTATTTTAGGTGACTTCAATATCCATCATACTTCATGGGGATCACAAGAGTGTGACGATTTAGCACCCATGTTCATTGATATTCTAGATTCATTGAACCTCTGTATCTTAAATGATGGCTCTGCCACTCGTAGACCCTCCTTAACCCAAAGGGGACCCAGTGCTGTGGATTTAACCATCTGTTCCGCTTCCCTTGCTTCATGCTTGACTTGGCAGATTTCAAGTGACTCACAACAGAGTGATCACTACCCCATAATTGTCTCCTCTCTAGCCAGCCACAGGGAGTCACCTCCATTTAACCCGCTACTCAAATATAATTTGCTAAGAGCCGATTGGGAATTGTATGCTAATTCTCTTGACCAGGAGGTTTCTTTGTTGCCTATTCCTAACTTAGGTAATATTGACCCCGTTTACACCCTTTTCAAACAAGCTCTTCTAAACTCTGCTGATAAGGCCATTCCTGTTAAAAGGACCCCTAGGAATAACATCCCCTCTCCTCCTTGGTGGGATCAGGCATGCTCAGCTGCGTGCCAAATGAGAAGGGATGCTGAAAGAGCATACAAACATAATATGACAACTGCTAATTATTTAAATTATCAAAAAGTAGCTGCACAAACGGTTAGACTTCTGTCACAAAAGAAGAAGGATGGATGGCGCAAGTTCTGTGAAGCATTAGCCCCTCGTACCCCCGCATCTTTTGTATGGAGGGATATTAGAAGGTTCAGGTATTCTACAACAAACAGCAACATTACCTCAAATGACCCCTCTCAATGGCTACAGAAATTTGAGCAAAAACTTGCTCCCCCAACAGCTCCCACTGCTGCCGAGTCCTCATACTTCTTTCCTTCTAGCTCTCAGTCTTCACACCCTCTAGATTCTTCTTTTTCCTTCGAAGAGCTTTCGATTGTCTTAGGGTCCCTTAAGGATTCTTCTCCTGGTGTGGATGGCATCCCTTACTCATTTATTTTCAAGAGTAGCAGAACCACCCAAAATTTTTTTTTAAATCTGCTCAATACCATTTATAACTCTGGTTTCCCCCCAGAAGAGTGGAAGTCTCAAATTATAATTCCAATCCTGAAACCAGATAAACGTAGCGATGATCCTTCCAGTTACCGCCCTATTGCGCTCTCTTGTACCATGTCCAAAATCTTAGAGCACTTAATAAAAAATCGTTTAGAGTGGCTGGTGGAAAGCCAGGGTTTGCTCTCAAAAACCCAATTCGGGTTCCGCAAGGGATTGGGGACTATGGATAATCTCAGTATATTTACCACTGACGTTAGAATAGCTCTATCAAAAAATCAGTATTGTGTGGGTGTATTCTTGGACATAGCATCTGCATATGACAATGTACTACTTCCTGTACTCAGGCAAAAACTGCTTAATCTGAGTCTTCCAGAGAAGATAGTAAATTTCATTTTTAATTCCCTGTCTGGGAGAACCATTAGCCTTAGAGTTCAAAATTCAATCCTTTCTCCCAGAATAATTTGGAGAGGCCTTCCGCAGGGCTCTGTTTTAAGCCCCCTCCTCTATGGCATCTATACCGCCGATTTAGATCTCTCAGTCTCTTCCTTCTGCAACATCCTTCAATACGCGGATGATCTTGCTCTCTATGTGGCAGCGGACAATATGACGGATGCTGTGTCCAGATTGAACTCAGCAATATCTTATCTCTCCAACTGGCTTACTGACCATGGTCTATCACTTTCAGTCCCCAAAAGCTCTGTAGTAGTTTTCAGCCGCCGTAGATCCATTCCTGATTGTCTAATCTCTCTTGATGATCAAAATTTCCCTGTAAAAAACACAGTCAAGTTTTTAGGAATGGTTTTAGATGCAAAGCTATCCGGAGTAGATCACATCAATTACATCACACACAAATGTGAAAAAAATATTAATATTTTAAGGGCTGTGTCTGGAGTTTGGTGGGGAGCCCACCCTTATTGTCAAAAGCTGATGTATAATGCGCTTATCCGTAGCCATTTAGACTATGGGTGCTTTCTCTTAGAGCCGTGCAACAAGGCAGCCTTAAGCTCGTTGGATAGGATCCAGGCCAAAAGCATGCGCCTTGTCGTGGGTGCTATGAAATCTTCCCCAATAAATGCGCTACAATTGGAATGTGTAGACCCCCCTCTATTTCTAAGAAGGCAGTACCTCTCTGATAGGTACCTATATAAATCCTCCCAACTATCCTTTCATCCTCTGGTGCCCAAACTACATAAATTATCCGAATATATTTCAACAGGTGGATATTGGACACATAAAAGCCATCCGTGTTTATTTAATAGTTTTGTTAATTATGTTCGCCTCCCTTTCCCTTCTTTTCAATGTAAAACTAACCCCCTGTTTGAAACTCCATTTGAGGCTATTGTCTACAACCCTAATGTTGTCTTATACTGTGGTATCAGTAAGGATTCTGTGGATGCTAATAAGGAGTTAGATTATTTAATCAGCCGACATTGGCAGGACTGGATAGCTATTTACACGGATTCTTCTAAATTATCTGACTCCACTTGTGTGGGGTCTGCCGTTTGGATTCCAAGATACAAAATTATACTTTCATATAAATCACCAAATATCAATTCTATTTTTACTGGTGAATCGATAGCTATACTCGAGGCATTACTGTACATTGAGGCTCATAGTATTAGTAAGGCAGTAATATTTACGGATTCCAGGAGCTGCTTAATGGCCATTCTGGCTAATCAATTCACCAGTAAAACAAAATTCCCTTTAGTTCTTTTAATAAAGCAAACATTGTTTAGGTGTCAGTCTAAGGGACTCGAGGTTACATTGGTATGGATCCCAGGTCATGCTGGCATAGCAGGCAACACTTTTGTGGACTCCCTTGCCAGGGAAGCAGTAAACAATGGTACTCTCGACCAATATAGAGTCTATGCTCACGACCTCCTCTTACTTGCCAGACCCTGTCTAATATCAAAATGGACCGCCCTTTGGGAGAATTCCAGCAAGGTGAAGGGAAGACACTATGCCTCCATTCAGCCTGACATCCCAATTAAACCCTGGTTTTACCAATTCCGGGAAGCCAGTAAGAGAGCTACATCGGTAATCTGTCGTCTTCGTTTAGGACATGCCTGTACTAATGTTTTTCTCGCTAAGATCAGGGTCAGGGACAGCTCTCTCTGTGAGTGTGGCTTGGATGAACACACTACTGATCACATCTTCTTTGAGTGCCCAAGAAGAAGTTCTCTATATGATATCCTACCCACCAACCGTATCCCCCGACCCATAAATTTTAACTCTCTTCTCACCTATACTAATTCTCCCCTTATATATCTGATATGTAACTATATTAACTCTAATAATATTAACCTGTAGGATTGTGTTTGTCTGCTATAACCACTAACCTGTGTTTTTTGCTTTGACTCAGGTACTCCAGCGTGCTGCAACACTTTCGGCCTTTATTGTATTTTATATACACCTTCTCTTGTACATTCACTAAGTTTTAATCCGTGGGTACATCAAGTAATCTAGCACAGTCGCATACTTACCCCCAAGTCGAAACTCGAATTCAAATCCATGTGCTAAGTCGTTGGCGGAAACTGCGTAATCGCCAGAAGAGAGAAAAAAAAAAAAAAAAAAAAAAAAAATGTTCCTACGTGGCTACCATGTGGCCACATGGGCTACACGTACGCGTTATACGTGGCACAAGTTCTTGTAATAGACATTAATATCATTATACTTGGATAAAAATTACAAATCGTCTTATTTAACACGTGTAATATTGCATCATGTATCTAATTGCAAAAACATATGCACGCTGTTTCCGCAATTAGAGCTAGACACTCAGCATTAAAATGAGGTGGGTTTTAAGCACCCCAAAACTGATTTTCAGTGTAAACCCTTAAGTGCCACCTGACGTCGCCCGGCAATATCGCCTGGCTTCATATTCCCAGCAATAGCACAATAACAAAGATGAAAAGGTAAGCAATTTCTCAAATTTTTTTTTTTTTTTTTTTTAGCATTAGACAAAAGTAGGTAGGTAGATAATGTTGTAACCTAACCACATATCATATTTACATATGGTTACATAGACTTGAACTTCAGCTAACAATGCCATAAAATACGACAAAAACGATACCATAATACCCTCCCCTCCCCCATCACACAGGTCTACACCCAAACATTCGGCCAAGGCCAATTAACGCAAGGAACAAGTTTTAGGAGGTTGCTACACGGATCCCTACAAGGGCCTCGATTCTGCTAAAACAAAATCACCGTCACGCCACTGACACTGTAAGAAAATTCAATTTAATTTTAGCCTCTTCAGAGAGATTGCGATGCGTATGGTCGACGCTTCTCGTGATCAGAAGGCTGGCTTCTTTTTAGGTCAGAGAATAAGCATTGCCATTCAACGTGACAATGCTGCCAGTCTTCTGGGAACGTTACCGCCTGAGGCATGCGATGCGGAGGAATTCCACGACGCGTTCGGTTTTAGTTTTTAATTTCTTTTATAGTAAGTTTTATTGTTAATTTTGTACATATTTAAATTGTATTATAATAAAAGTGCCTTTAAATATTGTCTCTTTAAAATAATAAAAAAAAATTGCCTTTAAAGTAATGAAGTTAATGTTTAAAATTAAATGGCTTTTTATAGAGTGAATGAAAGATTGTAATGAAACTATTTTCATTTAATTTTGTGACTATAAGTCTATAGAAATAAGGTCTAAAATTTAATGCCATTTTTTACAGTCTCTGTGGTGTGACAGTGGTTGTGCTTTAGCTGAATCGAGAGCCTGATGTCTCTCCCGGTGGGGATAACATCAATACCTGCAATGTCAAACGCCCTATAATTCTGTTCAAGTGGGTATTAAATATCTGGCAGAAGGGTAAAATCCAAAAATGTAGGAAACATCGTAAAGGATGACAAAATTACCAATAGTCTTCTGGTTGATTTACACCAAACGAACATAGAGCTACAGCATTCTAAGAGCATTCTTTCTTAATATTTCAGTGTAAATAAAACCTTATTTCAAGCAATTACTTAGTAAGAAGGAACAAATGTTCTGTCACTGTTTACACTAATAGAATTTGACGTAAAGGGCATAGAATGAGCATTCACTCGTCAGGTGAATCCCACTATTTCCATTATGTATTTCCATTAATGGAAATACTGGGATAGAGTCTCCCACTATTTCCATTGCCTCTTAAGAATTTTAATTTTTCAATATTCCCCGTTGAAAATGACCTCGACTCAGAGTACCCCGACTCGGATAGGTTAGGTTAGAAGGCTAAGGCGGGAGCGAAGCGGAGCGGAGCTCTCGCCTTAGCCTTCGTGGTTTTTTTTTTATTTGAGTCAACGGGGAATAGTGAAAAAAAGTTCAATTATCCCCATCAACGGGGATTGTCAATGGGGAAAAGTGGAATAAGCGGGTACTAGAGGTTTTTTGCCCCAATGGAAATAATGGGATATAATTTGTACAAAACGCTTGTCCCACTTTTTCCATTTTGCATTTCCATGGAAATCCCACTATTTCCATGGAAATGCAAAATGGAAAAACCCCACTCGTCTGGTGTAAAAATACCTATGTATTGTGTTTTTCTTTCGCTATTTTATTCTATCGTTGTTTCAAAATCCCAGATCAATCCACCCCCCCTACCCCTTGTCCTAGGTGAGCGACAAGTCTGACAGCGCGGCAACGCGACATATTTTTCCATACATTACATGACGTTTTCACGCGACGCAACGTAGGACAAGAAAACGACCATTTGATTTTTACGCGCGGCGGCGTCGAAACGCGTCGCGTTGTCGCACTTGTCGTTCACCTAGGACAAGGCCATAAGTGGCAATTCGTTGGCACATTGAAAAATAGAATGACAAATGATTATTATAGTATCTATAATTTAGTTATTTACCTTCATAAAACACGGAGGCGAGAGCCTTTTGAAATCCAACCGTATGCATTTTAGAAACATTTATTTCGTCTTAAGGACAGTGTGGGCAGTGACTGGGCTGTGACGGCGATATGTCCAGATATATACTAAGTACAATAAGTATGATACAGTGGTTTGAAGATGGTGTAGAGAGAATTATCTCTTCCAGTACAAGTCCTCCGGCTGAAGCTTAATCTTTGTACGTAGGTAAAGAAGAAAGAATAGAGCCGAAAATCAATGAGCAAGTCAATTGACGGATAAGCCTCTGGTTCATTAATACCCAATTAATACAATAAACAAAATTTTTGTACCACGTCTTGTGTGTACACAAATAATTAGGTAAATAAATAAAAATAAAATAGGTATATTATACTCAAACACTACAAAGATTAGGAAAGATAAATATTTGATTTGCTCAAACTGATCCTTCGATAAATACCTACTTGTTAATGATTTATTTGAGTTTCTCAAACTCTTTTCCTGTTCCCCGAACAAAAAATACCTATTTCGATTAATTTCAAGATATAATTTGGATGAATTGTTTTTGTACTTTCAAACAATTATTATATATGCTGGCTGTATGAAATAAAAATTGGTATTGCGAAAAACCACTTCTTGACCAGTAAGTAGTACAAAAAAAAGTAACAATGCGCTACATTTTATAACTTACTGTCATACAGATTATGACATTACAAAAGGGCGCGCTAATACAAGTATTGTAGGTGTCATTCACTCATTGTATAACTCCGGAGACGTATCGTGGACCTAAGATATGCTCAAAATACGCCTTACACGCGCAGTACACATTTCTTAAGTGTCTTTTGAGGATAGCACGGGGTGCTACTGCGGTGGACGAACTCAAATTCACCAAGCATAGATTTATTAAAAAGCAATCCAAGGGGGCCAGAGCCTCGATTGTCTGGTCCAAGATACGTGTCCGGAGTTATAACTTGTTACTGGGTCCTTCCCATCACTTCAATCCTATATGGGTCTATGGCAGTCATGGATAGGTGGGTGCCATGGTGAAGGAGTAGCGCAAAACCATATCAAACCAATCAGTTAAAAAAAAAAAAAAAAAAAAAAAAACCAATCAGTTTTCAATGCGCGCCAAAGTCTAGTTTTTCTCGTGAAGGGGTCATCATAGGTAACTACATAGAGGTAATTTTCCGAAACTCCCTAAGCGTACATCGGCATAAAACAATAAAATCATGAGTCTGTGTCTGTTAC
The DNA here is from genome assembly GCA_914767945.1 of Eilema depressum. Classification (NCBI taxonomy): domain Eukaryota; kingdom Metazoa; phylum Arthropoda; class Insecta; order Lepidoptera; family Erebidae; genus Eilema; species Eilema depressum. The sequence goes on from OU612035.1 coordinate 12,392,217, forward strand.
CCATTGTCTGTTATTTATTGTGTGATTTTCTACGTCATAGGTCATAAACGACCACGATAGTTCCACAGGACTAATAATAACCGGAAATACCCATTATTATCTATTTACCTTTTATTATTAGCACAGATTACCTAATACTTGTGTATTAGTAAAATAACTTAAACTTAATTAATCTGCGTTAAGAATAAAAGAGTATATAAATAATATATTCCTAATGAAATAAACAGAATATTTCACAAAAATACCGACACAGCCCAGTCACAAATCACACAAAATTACATAACTTGATTTAATTAAAAGAATATTTTAATTCACCGGACACACACACTCACTGACAGTTAAACACTGACTCTCCAACACACACACAATCACTCAATGTTTTTAATAACCACTTTTATTATTAAGATGATATTTTAATTATGTTATCTCAAGTTATCACTGTGATATGAGAGATGTAGCGAAAATGATGTTAAAGCAACGCACCGGTTAGGTGACCATGAGTCAGACTACTGACTGAAGGTCATTTAAGAAGAATATTTATAATGTAAACATCGCTTCCTTTATGTAATAGATAAAATAGTTATTGTCTATGAGAAGCCTTTTTTGTTTGAACGTTATGGCAACACAATTCTGATTTTAAACGACTTTTAACAAGAGCGAGCCGGATTCACGCGCCGATGGTTCCGTACAAAATTGTATTCAGATCCGAACTTAAGCTACATAAACCTTTTTGATTTTGAAGTTTGATTTTTGCACAGTTTCAAGACGTTATAGACTTGAGTATGTGGTATGAATTTCAACTTGATGGCTCCACGCATTTCTGAGAAAAAGGTCTTGACAGACAGACAGACGGACAACAAAGTGATCCTATAAGGGTTCCGTTATTTCCTTTTGAGGTACAGAGCCCTAAAAAGGATAGGATCTTATTTTGATTGAATGTTCTTATGGTTCCGTACCTCGAAAGGTAAAAGGAAGATTTGTTTGCTTGTCTATCAATATCCTTACGATGTTCTTAGAGCTTGTTCCTGTGCGCTTAGAAAAATCTATTGTTCTTTATATATTTTGCTCCATTCTGCACTCCAACGATTTTCTATATTGAAATTATGAATTTGCAATTTTTTCCCCAATAGCTTCAAAACATTATTCCGGATTTTACCAATGAGATGACGCGTTTTGTTTTAATTCAATTGGATTTGAGCTTCTCCACCGCCGCAGCACCCCGTGTGGTATCATCAAAACTTCAAAAGGGATCACCCTTGTTTGACCAAAAAACGTATGACAAAGCATCATTTGACAAACCACGTTTGAAAAACTAATCATTTGACAAACCTTCATTTCGCTAAAATATTACTTTAAAAATAATTATTTGACATAATACAGGTTTCGCAAAATGTATTACTTAGACATTTCGATTGCTAATTTTTATTTTAAAAATTTGCATTTGTGTAAATAAAGTTCTGCATGGTTATAAAAAAAAAATAACTACGAAGGATAATGCGAGAGCTTCGCTTCGCTCCGCTCCCGAATTAGCCTTCTAACCTAATCTATCCAAAAGAAAGAGCAGCTTTCTCAATAATCTATCACTAACTGTCTGGTTGTCAACTAACATGTTTTTAAAATAATCAATTTGTAAAATGATGTTTTATTTAATTTTTTTAAATAAATAGTGTCTAATGAGTAAGTAGTTTATTAAACAATAGTTTGTCAAATGATACATTTATCAAGTGTAATTTGGTCAATTAATGAAAATTAGTCATTCGTTTTTTGTCAAATGACATCAAGAAACACGCAATGCGCATTCATTTTGTGATGCAATGGGGTCAAAAAATATGCCGGTAACTACTTATAGTTTGCTATTGTTTTCATTACGCACCTACATACTTACATCAATTTTTTTATAATTACACACTACGAGTATAGTAACAATAGATATCTTTTTACATATTTGTTTTATCATTAGTCTTCCGTAAAAATTATCAATAAGATAACTTTTATTATAATCAAATCAGATACCAACCAATTGAAGACCTCACCTGCTAACTCCTGTTATCCTACTCCTGGAAGAAGCTATGGCGTAGGCTGTCCTCCTAAAGTTGGGAGGTCAAACGGCAGTTGCTTCCATGAAAAAACGTTTAAATCAACCCAAAAGGAGGAGAAAATCTAAACGGACCTCAGGCTCCATGATGTAGGGGACTATGTGGTCCCCACACCGGAAGAGGGCCAGTTCGAGAGATATGGCCCTGGGTCGGCCGGGGTGCGAGGGATATGGCTGCGACAATCTCACCTCCGGCAACTGACGGCCCACAGACGGCGTGCGTTTTAGTCGGTTCGAGTCCGACATAACCTCCTCCTCCGGCTCCGGCGGGGGAGGTATCCGTGGGGATTTTTCGCACGATAAAAAAGGCTCCATGATGAAAGCCTCGATTGCAACCGAGAGCAAGGCTAAGGTGTTGTTGATGATAATGAAATGATTTTAAGGAATTATGCGAAATAAGTCGTTATCTAATAATTATTAATAGTTTGGTGACTATTAATCTTCGTAATCATGTTTATATCATCATTAATCACTGCTTATCTTCTCTGATAACTAACAATACTGAATTAGAAGCATTGTTTGAACGAATTTTATCTTTGGTAGAGTAAATACATTTGTGCATCGCTCAAGAGGTATCCTCTTCAACTATTCTACTTTGATTGTGTATCCAGTAATTACAAAATCCTACTGATATCAGGGATATCCATACTAATATTATAAATGCAAAAGTAACGCTGCCTGTCTGTCTGTTACGCTTTCACGTCTAAACCACTGAACCGATTTTGATGAAATTTGGTACAGAGATAGATTAGACCTTGGGAAAGGAGATAGGCTATGTTTGGTCGCGATAACCGACATCCACGCGGGCGGAGCCGCGGGCAAAAGCTAGTTATAAATACATGTGAAAATTTGTGAACATGTTTGTATGTTTGTTATTCAATCACGCTCTAACGGCTGAACGGCTCAGTCTGAAATTTGGGATAGGGATAGATAGTCTGGAATAAAGCATTGGCTACTTTTTATCCCGGGAATAGGTTCCCATGAGTTGCGGGAATGGGATCAAAATTTCACGCGGTGAAGATACGGACAACAGCTAATAAGTATAAAGAAAGAATGGCTTTAAACAATGTAATGTCCAAGTAAAATCCAAGGGGTGCGAGGGAAATATGCACCCCAGCATTTGAAACCGGAGACGGCATGCAGTTATAAAATAATACCAAAAGAAATAAAATAACATAATACATTACGATTTGGACAAGCTTATTGAAAAGTGAGAAAAATATTTGATTTCTTGAAGATCTTCGTTGAACATTTAAAAATTATGTGATTCGTCTAGACGAAACACTGAAGCACCCAATGTGTACCGGAGTCATTACAAAATAGATATAAGAAGTTATTGTTTTCACAAATAAAAATTCCATGCACTTGTTTACATTACTAGTTTGTACCTATTATCATTTGAAGGTCAACGAACCGTCTCGAATTGAGTAAAACATTTAGATTTTGATTTGTTATTGTTATATTTGCATTTATAATTTTCTGTTGTGTTAAATAACAGAATGTTATAATAAACTTAAATACTGATATCTTGGCTTTGCAATAAACAACCATTTGTTTGAGAAAAAAGTCTTTCCAAGAATTAGTACCTTGGTCTTTTTCACCACTCAGGGGGCAGATAAGCACACGGTTCACCTGGTGGAAAATGCTTATCGTGACCTATGGACGTGTGCAACACCAGAGGAGTCACACTCATGCTGCCGACCCTTCAAGAACAGAGAGATACTGTGCCGTCAGCGAAGAAGACATACAGGACAATCCTTTGGTCTTCCCACTGACAGCACCAAACCTCTCCAGTGAGCTCTGGCTACACTACTCATCGCCGGAAACACAACACGAGGTTAGTATACCGACTTGCTGGTACAAGTCTCTCGTGATATGAATCGCCGAAACAAACTTAATGTGATGCGATACGATATATGGAGTATTCTCGTACCTTCTCAAGGATGAAACTTACTAAAAACCTTTTTGAGTGACTGTTTACGTACTATAACGGCATCAACTGCTCAAATTTTCAGTTTAATCTTAGGAGTCTGTACCTAAGTCGGAATAGGCTCTAATTGATGAATCAGGGTAAAATAAAATGTAGATTTATCATTCAGCGAGTTTAGTTATGTTTATGCCTTCATACTGTTCAGCAGTTTCTGTGGAATTGAGTCACAAACATCCAAACATCTTCACAGACTTTCACACTTATTATATTAGTTTTAAATGAGGTGGTTACTAAGTGTTCCAACGTACCTTTTTTGAACATTTTATTCCAATAACATTATCCTTGTGTGTCACTAAACTACAATACGCAAACACTTTAGATCGTGCACTAACTGGCACTTATCAGTTCCTTGAAGTATTGACACGTAGAGTTATAAAGTTTCAGAGAAGTGTATTTAAAAAATCATACATAGATAGACAGATGGACATGATGACTGATGACATAATATAAATAGCTGGGATGGAATGGGTACGGAAAATGGAGGAACGGGTGCTAGGCTAATCAAAGGAACAATACACCTTTTTCGTGTATGTTTAAAGTGATGTAGTAATATATTATAACTAGCCTTCCGCCCGCGGCTCCGCCCGCGCGCATCTCGGTTAACGCGACCTTTGCTCATATCTTCGGTTCTACTCAACCGATTGCGATCAAACAAACGTAAGATTTTAAGTCTGAGTAAGCCCTTTCTATAAAAAAAACCGCATCAAAATCCGTCCAGTAGTTTTTGCGTCCATCGCGAACAAACAGACAAACAGACAGTAAATTAAAGTCAGTGACAGACCTTTTAAAACTAGGACTATTCACCTACCTCAATGAAGTCAATGGCAGCACACGTGCAACAAGACAGAAGGAAAATAAAGTACTTCTGTCATATTTTAAGCGTGTACCGTTTGAGGTAGAATAGAACCCATACTTTGTTTTTGATGTATAGTTTCTACTGATATAATATAGCTACCTCATTTTCATATAATTATGATCATTGTTCTTGATAGTACTAATACATCTCACTAAGCAGTGTTAATATTGAAGGGCTTGTGATTGGAAACCAATACATGGTTGCGTTGAGTGCCATCCTATTATATAGGTATAATAGCACTCGAATGTGAGGCAGTCATCGTCTATTAATTCCTGTGACGTGATGACGTCACGTGCCTGTACTCTAATCACTAAGTTGTGTTTACTCATGCTCTTGTTGCAATTACCAAGGAGGAAGCATGACATGTGTATATTCTAAAAAAAATATGTGTTACTGGCTTCGTCCATTTTCGTAACAAATTTTTCATAACCAGTTACGAAGGTGGAATTTTTTCTTGCTTTCGTAACCAGGTGCAAAAACAAAATTAAATTTTCGTTTTTATAACCAACTGTCATAACTAGTTACGAAAGAAGAAGTTTTGTAACTGGTTACGAAAGCAAAAAGAAAATTCACGTTCGTAACTGGTTATGAAAGTTACGAAAATGGACGAAGTCATGTTACTTACGTACTTAACGGGACACTTTTTCCGTTTGAAAATTCATATTCAGCTATGTGGAATTTATTATGTTCTCGTTTTTTAAACTTTCGTGGAACTTTCGGAATACACGGAAAATACTTAATTTTAATCAAATAGTAAATAAATAAATATTTTATGCAGCCTTAGATTCAAAGTAAGCACAGTTTAACTAACTTGTACCATAAGGTTCTAGAAGGTGGATAAACATACATAGATCCATTTAGTACATAGTTACACCCGGACTAATGTAAATATACATTATTCATACATGCACTGGGTAAGAAATTGAACTTCTGACTTACCGTGACCGTTACTAAACGTTCTACCGCTTCGCCATATGGGGTCTTATCTTTCGACAGTACGGAAAAATAAGCTTCTCCCTGTCTAGTCTTTCCTGTGTCTATGTGAAACGAATACTTTATCGGCAGATAAGAACCTTGGTACCGATAATAATGTATAAGGATTTTAAAAATATTCGTTAAGATTATCTCTGAGTCAGACTTCACCTAATTTTATTTAGAACGAGGTTGACATTGAACTTTTTATCAATTATTTAGATATCGCAAGTTCTGGGTGAACTGACTATTACGGCCCACACTAATCTTCCCTTTTTTAGGGAAAGATGAGACCGCTATAATAGTCAAACACCTTGATAGCCTTCGATGGCCCAGGGTCAGCCGGGATGAGCGAGGGATATGCTATATGCTACTTCCTTCCAGGCAACTGATGGTCTGAGACGGCCGTGCGGTTTTAGTCGATTCGTTTTCGATATAACCATCCCCGCTGACTCCGTCTGGGGTTTTTTGTGGGGATTTCCACACGTAAAAAAAGGGTCAAACCAACCCCATCGGCTGAATGATGCATTGAGGTCCGGGATCAGGCTTTCCTATAAGGGTTAGGGACAAATAAAAGCGGACCCCGGGCTATGGGCTAATTTTGTCCAGTCTCTTTAGACAAATGGTAATAGAATAGAAATTGAATTTATTGTATGAAATATTGTGTGGATATAGATTTGATTTTATGGAATTAAAGAATGTATGGGATTGGCATACGTTGACAACTGTCATATACGTCAAAATACGTGTCAATAACATACATTCATCATTCTATTCTATAATACAAAGTCAAAATCCATCAATTGTGTGTATGTACCAGTATAATAAGGATTTGTCAATATTATAGTATCTGTTCTGTGGTTATAGTGTTAAGCAATTTTTGAAGTGGACTGTACATTTCATTATCTGTGGTTTCGCTATACCACTCTTCAATCCTGTACATACGCAGTATTAGATGTTCTGTGGTGACACGCACTACGCGTGATGTAATTCCCTTCATTATGTAGTATTGTATGGCGTGATTCCCACAAATAAGTACCTAGGTAGATAATACTCATTCACACAGATCTTTTTTCAATTGTGTTGTAATGATGCTGTGGTTGGTAGAGCGTTTGATTGCTACAAAAGGGCATTAGAAGGTTTCTTCAGGGTCGGCAGCGCGAGTGTGACACTCCTGGTGTTGCATACGTCCATAGGCCACGGTGACCGCTTCCCATCAGGTGGGCCGTGTGCTTGTCTGCCAACTAAGTGGTATAAAAAAAAACATAAAAACATCAGGGGTCACGGGTTCTATTCCCATTCGTAGCAACTTTTGTTTAACTTTTTTGACCCATGTTCGCTAGTACAGTCAGCATCAGATCGATCTTGACTAGCAAAGTACTCAAAATGATCTTAATACCTACTAATGATGTTAATACCAATCTGACTGACCTGCCCCCTAGGCAAGTGACTATTCGTTGCTCGGCGTATCATGGAATAGAATGACGATTGTATAGGATTTGACGTTTTTGACATTCGTTGACGCCTGTCATATACGTCAAATCACATACATTTGGCATCTCTATTCTACAAAACGCCGGCCGACGAAGTGCCACTTGTCTAGAGGGGCTGAGTTCGCTAGTACCCACTAGCGAACTCAGGTCAGCCGAAGAGTGAGGATTGAGGAATAATGCCAGTGTCATAATCTCCCCCTCTCACTAGTAGACCCTAGACGACGTGCGTTAAGATCGATTTGAGAATGAACCGCCCTAATGTAACTTCGTTCTTCGTCAAGTCTATTAGCACAAACTATTTTGATTACGTAGCTAGTAACGCTATTACTAGTCTTAGACTAGACTAGTCTTAGATGAAAAATCTCACATGAAAATTTTCGAGGAGCTCGCTCGCAGTTCGGTTGACCGAGGCTAACGAATTATTTCTATCAGTATAGTTCCCGGCATTTAACTTGGCAACAAGTCACGAGACAAACAAGCCTCTGGTGCGCGCGGATTGGTTTAATATAATCTATGATTGGTGGATTCGAGGTCCTCAGCCGCCGCAGCACCTCAAGCTATCCTCAAAAGACACTCAATACGCGCAGCATACTGCGCATAAAAAGTATAATTTGTGACGTGTTTCTTGCCAAGTTAAATGCTGCCAACTATACTAGAGTTCCACAACATACCTAAAGTACCTACGCGTTACGTTACCCGAGTACCTATGTTACTTGACGTAAGCTTTTTCTCCTGAGTGGAGGTATGATTCCGTAACCGACCGCCTACGACAACTGCCGACGCATGCAGCACATACAGCGTACCCATTACTTGTTAAACTCCGATACGGATAAAGGGGACCATCGAGAAGCCGCGTACCAGCTGCGTGCGTCGGCACTAACTTGTCGTATGTGGTTGGCTACGGAATCATACCTTAAAATTAAACATCGAATTTATATGTTACAGAATAATACTATAATAAATAATAATAATAAATAATAAATATTGCAGGACATTCTACACAACGCTATCTAGACCCAAAGTAAGCATAGTTTAACTAGCTTGTGTTATGGGTTCTAGAATGCGGATATACATACTTAGATACATTTTTTTTTTGTAAATACATACATATTATACATAAAAACACCCAGACCAATGCAAATATTCATATTCATGCACACAAATATTTGCACTGAGCGGGGATCGAACCCGCGCCTCCTGCGTAGCAGCCGCGTTCACTACCGCTACGCCACAGAGGCAGTCGAGTTCTTAGATGTAGTCTGTTATTAGGGCTTGTTCGCACAAGAACATAAGTTTATCGCCCAAAACATGCCGCCCTAAGGTACTTGTTTTATTTGTACTTAAGATAAACATCGGCCTATGAATATACATTTTGTAGTACTTACAAATTATACTATTAAATCTCACTTCTACGAATTAATTATCATGGTAGGTAAAGATATACACAATTAGAAGTAAAAAGAAAAATTAGTGGTATAGCGGCTGAGTCTGGGCTGTATATATCTGTGTGATGTTAAACAGCCCTATCCCTTAGTCGCCTTGTACGACACCGCAAGGGAGGAGATGAGGTGGCCCAAATTCTACTCTGCCGGGAACCACGCAGATTACACATATTAGAGGAAGTTTGAATTTATCACTCATTGGAGCCACAGTAAATGGCTATATACATGGCTCGAGTCAACAATAGTTCCCGGAATACGGCAACAAGCTCACCCCCTATTACGTGGGACCTAATACAATGATTGGTGAAATGTGGGCGTTAATTCACCTTTGCCTAACCCGTCCGTCGGGGATAAAGGCGTGATTGTATGTATGTATGTATGTATGTAGTATAAGCGAAATCCGATCGACTTGGATCCATAGTACCAAACCGCAATGATAGGGGCTCGGCAAAGTTAAAGCCACTGGAGATTTTAGCTCAGTTTAATCTAACTTGTCTGTAGAGTCTGTATTTTACCACACTATACATTTTCCATGTTGCTTTAAAATATTATTAGTGGATAATTTGGTATCGAAATAGGTTGCTTTCAATGACTTTACATAACATAACATAACATAAACTCACGCCTATATCCCCGAAGGGGTAGGCAGAGGTGCTAGCACCCACATTTCGCCGTTTATGTTTTAGGTCCCAATGTAATAGGTGGCGAGCCTATTGCCATTAACCGGGCACTTATAAACCTGCGATAAATACACACATAACTTCGAAAAGTATCGAAAAGTCATTGGTGTGTGCCATGGTAAAACCTGGGATCGAACCCGAGACCTCGTCTCAGCAGTCCATTACCCATACCACTAGGCTACCGCGGCACTTTACACTTCCATTTTATACTATTATTATGTATAATAGTATAAATTATATAGATATACCTATGCTCACGCTTTTTTCCTTCGGGAATAGGTAGAGACAATGGCAACCTGTTTTTAACCTTATACACTTGATGAGCTTCTTTTGATTTCAATTTTCTTTCGCGAGTTTCAGAATAAAACAACAGCGCACATAAATCTATATCCATATCCATACTTCCATACTAATATTATAAATGCGAAAGTAACTCTGTCTGTCTGTCTGTTACGCTTTCACGCATAAACCACCGAACCGATTTTGATGAAATTTGGTACAGAGATAGATTAGACCTTGCGAAAAGACATAGGCTATGTTTGGTCGCGATAACCGACATCTACGCGGGCGGAGCCGCGGGCAAAAGCTAGTATAAACATAAATAATCACTTCAATTACCTTCTGTAGTGTGATGGTAGTGAATGCGATTGTTACGCAGAGGGCGCGGGTTCCATTCCCGCTCAGTACAAAAAATATTTGCATGCATTATATCTAGTGGCATTGGAGAGCATGTAAAGCCCGGTCGCCCCTCTATTCCAGTCGTGACGGGTAGTTGGAGCCCTGAAAAGTTCAACTCCGACTAGTTTAGCTTCAGGATCGCCAATTGGTTGTGGAGGTCAGATGGCAGTCGCTTTAACGAAAATATCAGAGAATGATGCTCAGCATAAAAAATCACTAAAGAATGATGCTTTACTTTTTATTACGTTCATAATTTTTAACGTTTTCAATGTTAAACGCAAATTTATATGACGTCTACATAAGCTCAGTTTAATCCTAAACTAAGTTCTAAAGAGAATTCTGTGGACTTGTAGTGTCGTTCCTGAATAATATAATACTTAGTGTCTAAATTTTCTATGTTTAGTGCTAAGCATCTTGTACACTGACTGACTTGTATTGAACTAATTTTGAAACTTAGTCATTTAAACTAAGTTCATACGCACCTTAAGTTATTCAGTTCCAAGAAAGCGGTAAAACTAAAGTTTTTAACAGTACTAATAATATATTTATCTTGGTTTCGTATACTTTCTATATAACAAGAAAAGTAATTCTTAATTTATGCCTATCATAGACGCAGTTTTCGGGCCTTTTTTCTACGGTAAATTGCTTCATGATATAAAGTAAAAAGTAAAGTAAAGTATATCTTTATTGTGCACACCAATTTATTTATTATTTATTTATTTATTTAACATATTGACTCACCTAAAGTTCTTTATCCGAAATTGTTCCTCCTAACGATTTGTAATCCGAATGATCACTCCTCCTAAAATTTTTCATCCTAAAGTTTTTATTCATACTATTTGTAGTGCTACCGTCGATGTTCATAACACTCATGTTTCCGAACATTGTTATCAATAAAATCGTTAACATACAATATTAAAGCTCTACTGTTTTTTATCCTAACGTTTTTATCCCTAAACATAATTACCATAATATTGTCACTCATACTTAGAAAAAAACATTTATCTACCAAATGTAATAAAAATATATATAATTATATTTTATTTATAGTTTTAATTCGAGGGTATGATTTTTATTTTGGGGTATGCTTTAATAACGTACTGAGTTGTGTCTATTGCTAAGTTCATGTCAGTGTTTTATTATCATTACGTACGTACATGGATTAAATATAGTTTTGGATTAAATATAGTTCTGCATGGTTATAAAAAAAAATAACCACGAAGGCTAATGCGGCAGCTTCGCTCCGCTCCGCTCCCGCATTAGCCTTCTAACCTAATCTATCCAAGTCGGAATGAGCAGCTTTCTCAATGAATCTGTTACTAACTGTCTGTTTGCCAAATAAAATGTTTAAAAATAATTAATTTGTGAAATGAAGCCTTATATAAACAATACTTTGTACAATGATATATTTATCAAGTTATTCAATATTTTTCCAATTTTATTTCAATTTTCAATATTTTAATTCAATAGCTATTCAATATTAGAATAACTTGTACCAGGGTACTGGTATTCTTATTTCTTATCATGTTATGTGTAAATAACTAAAACTGTAAAAGTTACGCAAAATTAATGTAAATAATACTGATTATTATTAATAAAAATAAATCTAAACAAAAAAGGTAGGTATGACTTTCAATAATAGTGTAAAAGATGGTTATGTTGACAAAATATAGGAAAAGAAATAATAGTATAATAGATGTTTATTGCTACCGACATTATGAAGTTGAATGATTCGGAATTAAAACATTAGAGACAGAGTAGTTAGGAATTGTGATTGTTAGGATGAAAAATGTTAGGAAGAACATTTTCGGAGTTCCAATTTTCGGAGTTGAAAAGGGGGTTGGGTAATGTTGGCGTCGTGTCGGAATTGAGCGGCCATCAATGAAATTGGTATAATATGAAAGTACAGTATAAAGTGATCAAAAGTTACTATGGACAAACTTCTCTAAACTATATCGGGACTTAGCTATACAGGGTGGTATTTTTCAACTTTACTTAGATGGAAGTACTCTAAATACTGAAGATAGCGAATTCCACTGAAAAGAAACATTCCCTTATTTTTAAAAAGAATCAAAACTGCATTCATAGTTTTCTGAAAATACCACACCCGGTAGTCGAACCGACTAAAATCTTCCTATAACCTTCTATTTCATAGATTTCCTTTTACTTAATTTACCAAGTTTGTTAGAGAGATTTGAACCTTATGATCGACCCTATAGATTGATGTAATAAAATACAGGATGTTATTTTTTCGAATTGTTGTCGGTTCGATTATAAGGCGTGGTAAACGAGTTTTCAGCATTCCTTAAATGCAGTTCTGTTTCTTTTTTAAAAACATACTAAACTGTATGCAAAGTTTTCTGAAAATGCCACACCCGGTAGTCGAACCGACTAAAATCTTCCTAAATCTTCTTAAATCTTCTATTTCATGGATTTCCTTTTATTTAATTTACCAAGTTTGTTAGAGAGATTTGATCCTTATGATCAACCCTATCGATTGATGCAAAAAAAATATAGGGTGTTATTTTTTCGAATTGTTCGATTATAGGGCGGGGCAAACGATTTTTCAGCATTCCTTAAATGCAGTTCTATTTCTTTTTTAAAAACATACTAAACTGTATTCAAAGTTTTCCGAAAATGCCACACCCGATAGTCGAACCGACTAAAATCTTTCTAAATCTTCTATTTCATGGATTTCCTTTTATTTAATTTACCAAGTTTGTTAAAGAGATTTGATCCTTATAGTTGACCCTATCGATTGATGCAATAAAAATACAGGGTGTTACTTTTTCAAATTGTAGTCGGTTCGATTATGAGGCGTGGCAAATGATTTTTCAGCATTCCTTCAATGCAGGGCTGTTTCTTTTTCAAAAACACACTAAACTGTATTCAAAGTTTTCTGAAAATGCCACACCTAGTAGTCGAACCGAATAAAATCTTTCTTAATCTTCTATTTCATGGATTTCCTTTCATTTAATTTACCAAGTTTGTTAGAGAGATTAGATCCTTATGATCAACCCTATCGATTGATGCAATAAAAATATAGGGTGTTATTTTTTAGAATTTTAGTCGGTTCGATTACAGGGCGTGGCAAGCGATCTTTCGAAATTCCTTAAATGCAGCTTTGTATTCTTTTTTAAATAAGAGAGTGTTTCCTTTGAATGAAATTAACTATCTCCGGTAGTAAGAGTAGGTACTCGTACCCGGTTCGACTACCGTGTGTGGCATTTTCAGAAAACTTTGAATACAGTTTAGTGTGTTTTTAAAAAAGAAACAGTACTGCATTTAAGGAATGCTGAAAAATCGTTTGCCACGCCTTATAATCGAACCGACTACAATTCGAAAAAATAACACCCTGTATTTTTATTGCATCAATCGATAGGGTCAATTATAAGGATCAAATCTCTTTAACAAACTTGGTAAATTAAATAAAAGGAAATCCATGAAATAGAAGACTTAGAAAGATTTTAGTCGGTTCGACTATCGGGTGTGGCATTTTCGGAAAACTTTGAATACAGTTTAGTATGTTTTTAAAAAAGAAATAGAACTGCATTTAAGGAATGTTGAAAAATCGTTTGCCCCGCCCTATAATCGAAAAATTCGAAAAAATAACACCCTATAATTTTTTTTTGCATCAATCGATAGGGTCGATCATAAGGATCAAATCTCTCTAACAAACTTGGTAAATTAAATAAAAGGAAATCCATGAAATAGAAGATTTAAGAAGATTTAGGAAGATTTTAGTCGGTTCGACTACCGGGTGTGGCATTTTCAGAAAACTTTGCATACAGTTTAGTATGTTTTTAAAAAAGAAACAGTACTGCATTTAAGGAATGCTGCAAAATCGTTTGCCACGCCTTATAATCGAACCGACTTCAATTCGAAAAAATAACACCCTGTATTTTTATTACATCAATCGATAGGGTCGATCATAGGGATCAAATCTCTCTAACAAACTTGGTAAATTAAATAAAAGGAAGTCCATGAAAAAGAAGGTTTTGTAAAATATAAGTCGGTTCGACTACCGGGTATGGCATTTTCAAAAGTTTTGAATGCAGTTTTGTTTCTTTTAAAAAATAAGGTAAAGTTTCCTTTAAGTAAAATTCGCTATCTTTAGTATGAGGGTACTTTCCTTCAAGGTAAAGTTGAAATGTTCCACCCTGTATATCGCAGCTCCGATATTATTTACAATGAAAATAATGACATTTGTACGTGTGTTTAACACAGTACAATGAAGTGGTATCAAAATTAATTATGGCCGCTGAAAAAATTAAGAACGCCACTGTCCATACTAGATTACCCAATCCCCTTTAGGTGAACTTTGGCGCACCCGGCCTTATCACCTAGTGGCAATCTCTTACAGGCAACCATTGGATGGAGAAAAGAGTTTGAGTTCTAATTTTGGGTAGTTTGGTGTACAAAGTCTGTTTTGGTACCTTACAACCTTAGTACCTTATCTTTCAGAATCCTATGTGAAGTGCACCTACACTTCACATAGGATTCCGAAAGAGCATAATTAATATATGAGTACTTATAATATACACACACCTAAATAAACACTATACATATGCTTTACAAAATATATCTATACATACATACAATACACATACATACACAATACAATATGATACATACATATATACTTACCATAAATAACTCATCTTGTCGTAGGAGGGTCCAATAGGTCTAGATGTAACCGATGTCCCGGAGGTAGTGATCATACACGGATTTTTGACTGCTGTTAGGGATTGTGCGCGTCTAATACTTACCGGTAAAGCATTCCACAGACGAACAGCTTGGACTGAGAAGGATTTATCTGCAAATTTTGTGGAATGCCCCGGCATTTTTAATCTCAAGTTCACTGCCCATCTCAGAGACCTGGAATGTGTAGCGTCCAAAAACTCAAAACGTTTTTTAAGGTAAGAGGGAGTAGTAGGATTATAGAGTATGCTATACAGTAATGAGAGTATATGAGTGTTCCGGCGAAGACGGATGGGTAACCACTTGAGCTTTCTTCGGTAATCAGAAACGTGGTCATATTTGCGTAGACCAAATATGAATCTTATGCAGAAGTTTTGGAGTCTCTCAAGCTTATTCAATTGGTCTTCGTAATATATATATATATATATATATATATATATATATATATATCAATATATATATATCAATATATATATATATATATATATATATATATATATATATATATATATATATATATATATATATATATCAATATATATATATATATATATATATATATCGCAAAATGTTTGCGGCCGCAGGGTCCATGAGGAGGCTGTGTAATTTTCTGCCTATTGCCACCAAGATTGCACTAGTAGAGTCACTTCTTTTCCCCATCCTTGATTATGCAGATGCCAGCTATCTAGATCTCACTGAAGACCAATTGAATAAGGTAGGGTGTTTCATAAAGGAATAAGTCATGTATATACGCGCGCTCTATATATAATGTATACTCTAAGGTCACGCGTATATTCTTGATATTGTTGATATTTTTATTTTGCCATGTAGCATCAAATACCACACTCACAGTATCCCTATTCTGTAAGCAAACTGTCCAGTGTCTTTTCATTCGAACTCCGGACTCCATCGTGTTATTCAGGATCGAATCATAGGGAGGTAGGGAATATTTTACCATGAATACATTGTAATTTCATTCCTTTTTAAATACTACTTCCTCGAATAAAAAGATAAGTTATTCTGATACAGTGTACTACCTCCGTATAACACCTTTACCAATAAAACATGTATCAGATCCTCGTTGTCGCGTCTCACAAAATTTTGATCCCAAATTTATGTACGAAACAGAGGGTAGTTGAATATTTGATCGGCGCCCCATCCGGCCTTTGTCTCGGTGCATTTTAAAACAAAGTGTTCTAGTTTTTGATGTCAGAATTTATGTGATAAAAATTTTATGAGTTTAGTCACTTTAGTGAATTTACTAGTGTTGCTGTATTAGACGAAGTTTGAAAGTGGTACTAGTGAATGAAGAATTGAGAAGCGTGTGAAACTACAATCAAAGCAATTCAATAATACCCTTTCATAACCTGTATCGCGCAATCAGGATATCTATTCCAATATGGCGGCTGCCTGTCAGGCACGGTATGCGGGTAACGGGTATTGTCCTTCAACGGGATTATAATCAGAAATTTCACTTGTGAAATGATGTCGATGAGTCGTGCCTACCTATTTCAGCTGACTTGAGACTAATGAATGTTAAGAGGAGTATTTCACACGGTACATTTGTTTTGTGGAGGCACTTCACATGGCTATTATTACGTATTTGGCAAGTAATTACCATTTATGGATAGTGTATTTGATGAAAGTATTGGCCGTATTGCCTCTCTTCCTCTTAGCGTTAATTCCCAGTCGCATCCGAAGCTTTCAGCTCGGAGTCTGGGGTCCGCTTTTGTCAGTCTTAACTACGGATTTGGCTAGACCTCGATATTTTCTGTGAAGCGATTGCCATCTGACCTCCACATCCCAATGGTAACATTAGGCGATATCGAAGCTTTTTGCAGCTAGACTGTTGTTTTTGGATTTTTGAGGGCTCCAACTACCCGTAACGACTGCCATAGATGTTCTTATGGCAACCGGGACCGACGGCTTAACGTGCTCTCCGAGGCACGACCAGACCAATGCAGATACCCATATTTCATGAACACAAATATTTGCACTGAGCGGGGATCGAACCCACGCCTCCTGCGTAGCGGCCGCGTTCACTACCGCTACGCCACGGAGGCTGTCATGCCTATTTGACTAAAATAGCATAGGTATACATACCTACGCTTACTGTGCGCTTGTCAGTTTGTTATTAGGCTGCCACGTGTAGATTGCAGGTCGTATTCACCTCTGACGACACTCAGTTCTGAATCTCGAGTTACCTGGGGACATTCTGTATAGACAGATTTGATAGATTGTCTACAGTGTATATCCTATCTCAATATCCTAGGTATGGATGTTCGCTGCAAACTGAACAACAAAAACTAAGTATATTGAGAGTATCATCAAAACAGCCTCGCGTAAACTCAGAGTCCTGAACAAAGTGAGACGTTTTTTCACGCCGGAGCAGCGGTGCCTTCTCTACAAGACACAAATTCGCTCTTGCGTGGAATACTGCTCTCATCTCTGGGATGGCTCCGAAAGTACTTACTAGATGCTCTCGACAGGTTGCAACGACGTGCAGTCCGCATTATTGAGAATCCTAAGGTCACCAACACCCTCGAACCTTTACAGTTGCGTAGAGATGTGGCATCTTTGGCGGTATTTTACCGTCTCTACCGTGGTGAATGTTCTAATGAGCTTTTCCAATTAATCCCACCCTCTCCTTTCCTGTATAGGACAACACTTGCAGGACTAAAATGCCACCCGCATACGGTGCAGAATATTCCATCAAGAACCAAGCGAGTCGGTGACTCCTTCTTCTGCCGCACCATTAAGACTTGGAATTCCTTACCAGTTCACGTGTTTCCCTCCTCCTACAGTCCCGGATCCTTTAAGCGGGGCGTGAAAAAGCATCTGATGAGGCCGTCAAACTGAGTGCCACCATTGTAACATGGTACGTGTCTGTAATAGTGACCCTCTTTTCAGAGACTTTACTTTCAGCTTACCATCAGGCGAGGCAAGGTCAAATTGAAGTGTCCTATATAAAAAAAAATCTGTCCTCGGATAAATCAAGAGAGTACCATTCCAGAATACGCGCCTTAGTCCAAGAAAAAAAAGTTCCCAAACTTTCACATTTAATATTAGGATTACATCCGAAGTATATCCCTAACGCAACGTTTAAAATGTGTGTGTTAATACTTTACTGAACTTTCAGGACCATAAAGATCAAATTGAAAGTGGTATTATCCGGCCATTTCTACAAGAGTCACGCGCCCAATGAAGGGAATGAAAACGGCTGCAATTTTAATTTGGCTAGCATGCAGTAAAGTGTTTGACGTGTGATGTTAATAATCCATCACTCTGGTCCGAGACGTATGAAGCTTGTAGTTGGGTACCGTATGGCTTCTAGCTGGATAATAAATAAATATCCTAGAATATTTTTACAGAGTCAGTCATCATCATTTTGTCAGTACAGTCAACATGGCTATTGCGTTGTCAGTTGTGCCCGATTGCATTTGAGGATTCACTTTGGAGCACGGAGTGAATTTTTTCCTTCTCCGCCTCTTGGTTAGGGTTATGCGGCTTATGAGCGAATGCCATCTGATCTTACAGCCCTGAGAGGAAAGCCAGCGTCTATACAATATGGATACGACATATAGGCAATAATTGAAACCATATACTTGGTACCCCCTAAGCTTCAAGCAGGAAAAGTTTGAACAAAATTGGTCCAGTATTAAGGGCAGAAACTAGAGTTCTAATTTTATAGAATTTGAACAACTTTGAGCACTCTGTAGAATCGCATGTTGCCGCTTAGCTGTTCAAGTAAGTTACCTACTATGCCTATTGTTGTGTGTGTGTGTGAAGTTGTTGTGTGTGTGTGTGAAGCTGTGTGCGTATTTATTAATGACTTATGACACAGTCAATGACTTTAAAGCAATGGATGAAACTATTTAATGACTTATACAAGTGGTTGCATTTTCTACATTTATTTTAATAATTATTTTGTTAGAAAATTTCGGACTTTATAAATCAGGGAATTTAAGTTTAAATTTAATTTGGTTCTATTCCTACGGACCAGGATGCTTCGCGGTTTCAGTATTTGCACGTATGTCGTATCCATATCGTATATTATATACAATGCCTAGGCAATGTATAGAATACAGAGAGTGCAGCCGGCAATGTATGAAATGTTAACAAAAATATAAATGTTGGTTATAAAATAAATAACCACGAAGGTTAATAGCCTTCTAACCTAATCTATCTAAGTAAAATTGTGCGGTGTGGACACTGTGCACTCCGTCCTGGATTCTCATCCAAAGGGAATTACTAAAAGCAATATACTTACGCAGACGATAATTATCACTGCGAGAGAAGGAAAACTTGAAATAAAACCCTGTACCTTATGGCCAGCGTGAGAGCAGTCGGCCAAAGCCTCCCAACGTTCGGAGAGGCCTATGTCCAGCGGTGGACTGCGATAGGCTAATTAATAACTGTACTGTGATATTGAGGAGACTCAACAACAATTTCTTTGAACAGAAACTTAGGTACAATGACATTTCATAACATAGACATGTCATATGCTTACAAATCAACGTAGAAAAATGTGCCGAACTCACACACACACATTTTTAATTCATCTACACTTTTGGTGTATTAACTTTAGAGTAATAGTTCGTGCAGTGTCTATAAACATACGATGGCATTTTCGTTCTTTTTTTAAGTCACTGATGCTTCCGCTCAACGTCCGACCGGCGCCGCTCGGCACGCGGTACTAGAGGCAAACGTTCCAATTGACTCGTTTTCGGATCTTCACGATTTTCGCGCATTAACATATCTACTTCTTTTTATATAATATCTTTGCTTAGATACCTTTATTATATTAATTGCTACGGAACCGCTTTCCAACAATTTTCTTCAACTCCATCTTTATTTATTGATTTTTAAAATTCAAGCCGCGGCCCCGGTCGTAAATACCAGCCACTGGTGAATGTTGTACAAAGTATATAGCGCGGTTGATAAATTATTTACTAAGTGCTGTAGTGTATGTTTACGGTTATCTTCTTAGTAGGTGTTGGGAGTTCTGCTACCGTATAATCGTTAATACTACGCCTGTTTATTCCCGAAGGGATAGCCCTTTTTCAGGTCGTATTCGATCTAGAGCTTTGTATAACTATATAATTTCTTCTCGGGATTGGGGGTCAGATGGCAGTGACTTATATTTCCACCTATCTCTCTTGAAGCAAATTAAACTGTATAAATAATAAAGTAATACCGTAAAAAAAAATACCAAAAGAAAATCGTTTTTTTTATTTCAATTAAATTTTGATGAATGAATGAATGAAATTAAATTTAATAGCTTTTATCACGGGGAGACCGTTTTTGGGGAGGCTTTGATGGAAGTAACTGCCGTCTAAACTAATCCCTAGAGGAAAACCTACTATATCTACTCGTAGAGCCTCTTTCTTCAAACATAAGAATCGAATACCGTTGTACAATATATAAAGTTACTTATAGATAATATAGCTACAATACTATATCTGGAATGTTTTTTGTGTGTGCTTATATGGTAATAAATAAATAAATAACTCTTCTGCCTACCTCGAAGGGCAATAAGCGTGAGTATATGAATGTACATAACGTCCCTTAGCTTAAACACGCTAAGATGAAGACACGATGCCATTGGATAGAGCTGTTCATTCCGCGTCTACCCATTGGTCACATGATATAGATTCAGCCAATAAAATTAGAAGCCGTAATTCTCAAAATAGTGACACGCAAGTCGATTGGCCTCTCAACACACGACAGTTTTTTCGTCTCCTGTAAAATTGGTAAAAATGACTTGTGCGGTGCTTGATGCCATCGGATAGAGCTGCTCATTCCGCGTCTAGCCATTGGTCACATGACATAGATTTCAGCCAATTAGAAGCCGTAATTCGCAAAATAGTGACAGCGTGCAAGTCTATTGGCTTCTCAACACACGACAGTTTTTTTCGTCTCCTAAAAAGTTAGTAAAAATGAGTTATGCGGTGTTGTAAGCTAAGGGAAGATATGTAAATTATTCTTACTTTCTTGCCTTTGCTATCTCTGCTCCCAAAGTCAAAGTCAAAGTCAAAGTCAAAGTCAAAGTCAAAGTCAAAGTCAAAGTCAAAGTCAAAGTCAAAGTCAAAAATCATTTATTCTGTATAGACCATCAAAACTTACAAAACGTCAATAATATACATATATGTACTAAAGACCAGCTTAGCAAATGGACCACCGGTTCGAAACGCGGCCCCGGCCTGAGAAGACTCCGGCAAGAAACTCAGCGGGCTTTTTTTTTTGGTCTATTTACAAAAAATGCTTAGTCTACTTAGTCTAAATACAATCATTTGTTTGAGAAGCATGCATGAGTGAACAGCTCAATTCCAAGCAAGTTTATCATCTAAATATTCTTGTATTTTATAATAGCCTTTTTGGTACAATTTCCTCTCAACTTCATTTTTAAATTTATTTATAGGTAAATCCCTAATTTCATTAGGGAGCTTCGCCAAATCTTAGCTATATACGAATGAACCCTAACCTTAGATATTTTTCTATTTCGCTAAAATTGTATTCTATATCGCATTCTTTCGTTATGTTTCGACGCAGGCGAGAGCTGCTGCTGCAAAACTTTCCAACATAGAATATTGGATATAACTGGAATGCCTGTATTGATGGAATATTAAGATGCCGTGGTGTCCGACGGCATATCGGACCGATACCTTCGATATTACTTGTAGTTATAATACAGAAGTACAACTACGTATAACTTACATTTTTATGCACTCGTACCTATCTAACATCATGGGGGAATATACCCGCGTATGCCAGGTTATTTGATTACTTTTTGTTCTGTTCTACTCAATTAATTGCAATCATACATACCTACGGCAGTTTTAAAATCTGACCAATACCTTTCTAATTGAAAGATTGCATCGAAATCTGTTCAGAAAGTTTTGCGTCTATCGGCCAAGAATTCCTAAAGAATATTTTGGGTTGTATCGTTAATCTAACATAACCTAAGTTTTTTTATATCTCCAATATACAAAATTTCTTTACGATTTTTAATGTTAGTGAAAGAAGTGTTCGGTATATTTTTTCAAAATATATTATTTTTTAAGATTAGATACTTAGATGCTCACAGCCCTTACAGGCCTCTGGTAATTTCTGGAATCGATCAATGGCCTTATTCATTACATGCAGATGCTTAAAGTTTTCTTTTTTCATTATCTACTAGCTGCTGCTCGCGGCTCTGCCCGCGTGGATGTCGGTTTTCGCGACAAACCATAGCCATGTTCATTCCTAAGCTTAACCTATATCTCTGTATCAACATCGGTTCAATGGTTTGAGCGTACAGACAGACCGATAGATAGTCAGTCTGAGACAGAGTTACTTTCGCATTTATAATATAACTAGCTGTTGCCCGCGGCTCCACCCGCGTGGAATTCTGATCCCGTTCATCGCTGATATATAGCCTATATGTTAATCCAGGGTATAACCTATATATATACCAAATTTCAACCAAATCGGTCCATCCGTTTATGCGTGAAAGAGTAACAAACATCCACACATCCACACATCCATTCTCACAAACTTTCACATTTATAATATTAGTAGGACTAAGGACTTTGAGTCAATCTCTTAAAACGATTATTTTTTAGTGAACTCCTCGAATATCTTTACACGTGTTTGAACTTCTTACATTTACCTGTACAGTGACCATATTAACAAATTCCTGGCTTGCAAACGGTCCATTCAGCTCAGTCAGAAGCCTTTGATAGCCGATTGGACACTCTCTAAAATGTTTCACACACAGGTCTATTCTATCCTAATTACCTGTATGTATTGAGACTTAAAGATGAAAAAAGTCATCATTTTCATCGTAGCAATGATCTGAGTTGTGGCTTTCAAGTCTTTAATTTTTCGCGTATGATTTAAGGTCAATTTGACTAGTATTCCGTATGATATGTCAAAAATATAGGTAACAACCATGTTGGAGTACCTACGTGGTTCGGAACCTTCATGCCATTTATAGGTGGTCCCAGTCGATGGAACAAAAATATTAAATTTAAATGAATCCGGCAACTGAGACCGCGGTCCGAGCTAATTGCGGTCCCAGTCGCCGGAAGCCTCGCAAATACTACTGTGTGGATTTTGATGTAGTTTTCTTTGTTAGAAAGGTCTTGCTCAAACTAAAAATGTTACTCAAATCGATTTAGAAAGAGAAAAGAGAATCGACCTCGGGACTCGAACACGTGATCTTTCCTTACAAGGGGAATGCTCTGACCACGAAGCCAACTCAATTTCCTCTATACTTCTGTCTTTGGGGCGATGGTGGAGAGCTTCGTGTGGTCTCGATGGCTTAGTGGTCAGAGCATTCCCCCTGTAAGGGAAAGATCGCGGGGTTCGAGTCCCGCCGAGGTCGATTCTCTTTTCTCTTTTTAAATAGATTTGATAATCAGCATAAAAAATGCTTCAAAATTTAATTCATTAAATATGTTACGTTTATTTGATTGGAGAAAAACCAGAGATAGAGATCCATGCGAGTAGTGCTGGGGGCGTAGGTAATGTTGTGTTGCAAATTTCACCAAACGCCATTTATCAATAGTATAAACGGACTAAAATTTATAAGTTTTCGTTTTTGTAAAAATCATACGTTTTAATAACGTAAAAAAAAAACCTCAGGATTTACCAGAATTGGATAAAACACTTTTGAAGTGTTCTAATTACTGCCAAGATTACCTACTTCAAGCCTATATTTGTATGGGAATTGTGTTTTCTATACATAGTTAAATATGTTTTCATCCCACCATCTCGGAAAGACTATTTTTGCTCTTCGATAACTGAGCGTAAAAGTCGTTTTTATCCTCTAGAGAGGTAAAGTAAATTTGAATTTAGAACATCGTGTGTACTAGGTTTGTGGACTCAAAACATCATTAAACCTATTTACTTCTACCTCTATGGTGCCGAATTTATCATACAACTTTTTTTTATTCATGAAAAACTCAGACTCGTAACCAGACCTCCTTGGTGTACTTTTTTTTTAATTTGCTTTGCGCGCATTAATTTTTTTCACGTCATATTGTTGACATTGTTGTTGAATTTTTATTTTGTTGTATTTTATTACTAGTATTAATACACATATATTATGCAGCCTCCATGGCGTAGTGGTATTGAACGCGGCCGCTACGCAGGAGGCACGGGTTCGATCCCCGCTCAGTGCAAATATTTTTTATGCATGAAAATGGGTATTTGCATTGGTCTGGTCGTGCCTTGGAGAGCACGTTAAGCCGTCGGTCACGGATGCCATACGAACATCTATGGCAGTCGTTACGGGTAGTTGGAGCCCTAAAAAGTTCAACAACAACGGTCTGGCTGCAATGCTTCGATATCGCCTAATGTCATCATTGGGTTGTGGAGGTCAGATGGCAGTCGCTTCACGGCAAATATCGAGGTCCAGCCAAATCCGCAGTTAAGACTGGTAAAGCGGACCCCGGACTCCGAGGTGAAAGCTTCGGATGCTGACTGGGAATTAGCGCTAGGAAGGAGAAGCATTTCATTATTTCCTCGCTGAGGTGGGATGAAAAGTTACGTGTTGCACTCGAGTGCAAAGATTTTTCACCTTGTGCTCTTTTGATTCCCTCGCTAACGCTCAAGATTCTAATTTGTGAATCACTCGCTACGCTCGTGATTCAAATTTAGAATCTTTCGCTTGCTCGGTCATCAAAAATGAGCACGCGGTTAAAAAGCAACTTTGCACTCTTGTATAACAAATAACTATTATTACATAAGAACAAGAACACACAAAAAACCCCACTGTATATCATAAATAATATGAATGAACTCGCCACCAGTTAATATACCGAAATCAGACCGGTTCATAATAATTGCCGTTTCGTCATACAAGGAAAATACCTTAATACAGTAGTATTTTGTTGTTACTAGTCGGATTGAAGTGTTGTGTGTATGCTTTGAGATTTATTTATTAGTACAGAATACAAAAATGCAAATACAAATTAATGAAAATAAAATGCAAATTATTTGAAAACGTTCTATAGAAATAGTGTGTGAAGTTTTTATTTCGATGTAGTATTTTGTAATTGCTAGTCGGATTGAAGTGCTGTGTGTGTACTAAGTGATTTATTTAATAGTGTTTTTATATAAAAAACAAAAATGCAAATCCAATTAATGAAAATAAAATACAAATTATTTGAAAACGTTCTATAGAATAGTGTGTGAATATTTTTTTAAATTATAGTGTTTTCATGTGAGTTGATATAAAATGCAGTTCGGTGATGATGTTGATTTTGAAAAAGTTTTTGAAGGAACACCTTTAAGTAAGTATTTATTTTTAACCCATCTTGGTTCCCGGTGGAGAAGATTAGGGCTACCCATCTCTTCCCGTGAGTGTAGTACAAGGTGACTAACACTGATAGAGCTATTTTCCATACGATATCTATACGGCCCGTGATAAAGTGCCTTTTTTTATCGTGCGAAAAATCCCCACGGATACCTCCCCCGCCGGAGCCGGAGGAGGAGGTTATGTCGGACTCGAATCGACTAAAACGCACGCCGTCTGTGGGCCGTCGGTTGCCGGAGGTGAGATTGTCGTAGCCATATCCCTCGCACCCCGCCGACCCGGAGCCATATCTCTCGACATGGCCCTCATCTGGTGTGGGAACTCGTGACAAAGTGCCTGCTTGTCGGCAATAAGCTCACCTTACCCCCCAAATGAGAATGATAGTTGACGAAATGTGGGCGTTAATACACCTCGCACCAACAACCAATAAGCTAAACTATGAGGGAAAAAAGCAGTAACCGAACCCGTTCTCCTAAGTGAAAGCGTCAGATGTCACCGGGAAAACGCCAAGATGAGTTTTTACCTTCAGTTTACCATCAGGTGAGGTGAAGTCATATTGACGTGTCCTACATTAAAAATAAGAATATATTTATCAGATAGATAACACAAAACAACTTTAATCAAACTAAAATCGCTAGAACGTGTTTCTGTTGAAGGATCAAAGGACGTTGACCTTTGATAGCGTCAACAAAAGAAAGACAAGAAACTTTGACTTTGATTTAAACGTATGCTTTTCGCTTTTACTTCTAAAAAAACTAATGTTTTCTAAGACAGAGCTGCCCCTTAGACAAGTGGATCTTGGCTCAAAATTGAAAGGGTGAAAATAAAATGTATGTCATGTTTGTATGTATGTATGGATGTTATGTATGTAAATTGATAAGATGTGATAGGATGAGAGATGGGGGAAGGGGGGGGGGACACTATTGTCGGTGGAGGTGAGCGGTGATGCATCTGCATCACAAGGCGGCCACCCTACTAAACCTATATTTGGGTCGCAAGTCCCAGTCGCCGTCACGGAGTTCCTCCCTGTATCACGCTATGGTCCTGGTGACCCCACGGTGAATCCATGGAGTGCTGAGAATCGGATCTCTTGCTATAGCATAGTTATCGCAATGTATTTACCATTTTTTAACTCTATGGTAGTGACAAAAACAATTCTTTACCCAGAATCACACACTATTACGTAATGTAATGCAAGAAATTTAAAGGCGTCTTTGTTCTAAGTCCACATAATATTGTTACTGTTAACGTTTAAACATAAAATAATTGTGGTTGAGTTGCCCAGTGACGTAAGAAGTATCTATGACAGGAATTGTACCTATTCTGAAGATAGTGTTAGTGGCAGTGGAAATTCGACTCAGTCATAATAAACTGCTTGCCTTAGTGATTCCTCCCGTTCTCGATTTCATCGGAAAAAAACTATTATATTATGCTTTTTATAGGTAACCGCTTAACCGATTTCCATAAAACCTACTGTAGCGTGATGTATAAATTATGACCTTTCATTTGATACCCAACACGGGTATACTTATTTGAAAATATTAGATTTTGCATTGCCACTTTCACTCCTCATATATTTTAAATGGCTGAACCGATTTTTATGAAACATAGCTAATAACACTCTCGACTAAACCATCTTTCAAACAAAAGAAACAGAATCGAAATCGGTTCAGTCATTTGGGAGCTACGATGCCACAGACAGTCTGACACACACACACCCATACACACGTCAAACTTATAACACCCCTCTTTTTTGTCGGGGGTTAAAAATAGAGTTTTATTGGGTAAAGGTGGATTTAGACCAAACTGACATAGCTAGAGCTAGATCAAAGGCATTCTTTCTTAATATTTTAGTGTAAACGAAACCTTTTTTTCAGCTTTTACAAAAATAGGAACAACGAATGAATGTCACTATTACAAATTTGAAGTAAATAAATAAATAAATATTGTAGGACATTCTACACAATACTATCTAGACCCAAAGTAAGCATAGCTTAACTAGCTTGTGTTATGGAATCTAGAATGCGGATAAACATACTTGGATACATATTATACATAGAAACACCCAGACCAATGCAAATACTCATATTCATGCACACAAATATTTGCACTGAGCGGGGATCGAACCCGCGCCTCCTGCATAGCGGCCGCGTTCACTACCGCTACGCCACAGACAGAGCCGGTCGCAGTTTGAAGTTTGGGGGAGGGGGGGGTCACTTCGGAAATTCCTTAAGAAATTTAACCCCCCCTCCCCTCGTACTGGGACTTTTCAATATGACGTGCATGGTTTAAGGGGGGGCTCATGTCCCCTGTGACCCCCCCCCCTCTGACCGCGCCTGGCCACAGAGGCAGTAGAGGGCATAGATTGAGCATTCGTTCGACTGATGTAAATCAGCCTAATGTTCGTGTGGAATCGAGAACTGGGTAAACCGATACTAATTCGATCCGCAGGTGTGGTATTCTGATCCCATTTCCGCACCTCATGGGAACCTATTTTACGGAATAAACCTATACGCTAGATATATTGTATTCCTGTACTCCTGTACGTGCGTTTTGTGTACCTGTTTGTATTCCTGTAGGTACTCCCATTAAAACCATTGTGGTTTACGCGGGGGTAGTTCACTTGTAATATATTTGAATGTTATGAATAAATAAAAAAAAAACAATCAGACCAAATTTCAGTTCAGCCTGTTCAGCGGGATTGAGTAACAAACATCGAAATATCTGAAATATTCACTAACTGTAATATTAACAGGATAGAATGCAATAATAAGTTGATAAACGAAACCACTTATACGTCACAAATTACAGTTTGCGTGCACATGACAATAACATACCTACTTATGATGAATAAACTCATGACATACGCAGTAACAGAATATTATAGTTGACAGTCCATACTTCATATTATAAATGCGAAAGTAACTCTGTCTGTCTGTCCGCCTGTCTGTAGTTGGTCTCTCTGTCTATTACGCTTGTACGCCTTAACCACTAAACCGATTTTGATGAAATTTAGTACAGAGATAGATTAGTAGACAATGGGAAGAAACAGGCTATGTTTGGTTGTGATAACCGATAATAATAATAAATCTTTATTTGCGAGAAACATGGTTTTACAATAGATGTAAGGCAGTATTTCAAAAAGTACAGCATGTTTCACCGTATTCGGTGTGCAAATATTTAAAAGAATTAAATTAAGACTAGATAGAAATTAAACATCATTATACAATTAAAAATTAAAAACACAAATAGTAACAATAATTTTACCTATACTATTTATATTCTACTACTTATTCTATATTCCTATTAAACTAAACTTAAATAGATTTTTTGTATCTGTAAGTAGTGTGTGCCATAAATTCTTTTATTGTGTAGAATCCTGTAGAATCCCTTCTCAAATAAGCCACTTTTTTAGACGAGCAACAGCTAGTATAAAATTAATTCATCTATAGACGACCAGTTATTACCAATAAAAAGATATTAAAAATTCAGGCTCGATCTGTCGCAATACAATTTTCAAGACAAGAACATTGACATTGTGATCGTCTTTAGATTTAATTGAAGTAAAATTGATGAATTTTTGTTACGAGAATTGACCTTTTTTTAATTGAACTGTTTCTCTTGTCTTACCTGTCTTGGATGGAGGGGGGAGGGCGGAGGTTGGTCTAATTTTTTAGCTTTTATAAAATGACGTTAGTTGCCAACGAAGAGGCCCAACTCAAACGAGATGGCCCTGGGTCAGCCAGGGTGCGAGAGATAATGTCTCAGCCCTTAGAATAGGTATACATTGCTATAGAGCGCGCCTTACTAAGTAGGAACGTTGGCACGGGTATGAACAGTATCGAGGATCCTGGCTCAACCGCTATCAGTAGCAAAACAATACCCGTCAAAGTGACTTTGCAAATAACATTTAATTCGATATGTTAAATCAAAATTTTATGTAACATCGTATATTTGTAATAACCAAAATGACACCATTTTTTTGTATCTTGGCTTTACTTTTATCCATGCATATCAAATCGAACCGGTCTTATTGGAGATCTATAGGGGAGGCCTATGTCCAGCAGCGAACTTCCTATGACTGAAATTAAGATGATGAATGATGATCAAATCGAACAACTAAATACTTAAACATTACACTACATTCATAAGTGCAACTATTGATATTTTCGGTAATGCATGCAACGTTACTATAGGTGCACTATACCATCGCAAAGTATCTGCTTTAGCTCGGCGCCAAAGACCTGAGTGATCCGCGCGCTCTATAAATAACTAGCTGTCCCGGCATGTAAGATGTATACTCTAAGGTCTCAGTCAATCTTACCTCTGGCAATCTACGACCCACAGACGGTGTGCGTTTTAGTCGTCGGGTATGTGGGGATATTGCGCACGTTAAAAATTCTGATAGTCCAATTATTACTTTTTTACAGCCAAAGATACATGTGCAACCAAAGATGAAAAATGGAAGATCCTACCGGGCCAGAAGAATGCAGTCCACAAAAGTGGCCCTCGTAGACCGATAATAAAAGAAAGGAGCCAGAGTTTGTACTCATTTGGCGAGTAAGTCTATTGAATAAGTATCTACCTACCCAAAGTTATCAGGTGATCAACGGGCACCTTAAATATTGAGGAGATCAACGGGTGCAGGAGATGAAACTCGATTGAACAACGGGTCCTCACCCTCTAAAAAGGGTCTTAAAAATAATGTCTTTGATATTTTGGCTATCCTTGATATTTTATTTTTAACACTTTTTAGAGCGTTATTTTTGAGTAGTCGGGTTTTAGTTTTTAAATTTATTATATAGACTAGCTGATCCGTTGATAGAAGGGAGAAAAATTTGGGTTGTATTTGTATTTTTCAATGCCAATTAAACAATAATTAAATAAATATAAAAAATATTAATAAAAAATTAAACAAAATATTTTTGAAAAAGAAAAGAAAGAAAGAAAATGTTTTTGATTTGCACAAACATGGGTTAACTTAGGTCAAGCCGTTTTGGAGTAGTATGCAGGAAAATACAGTGATACGAGAATTACTTACATACTATGTTAGATATCCAGGACAGAAAAAAATCAAGGTATTTTTATTTACAGTAACTTAAAGAAACGGCACCAACTACTATCACTGCCAATATCAGAGAATCCCAATATATCAGAAGAACAGCGGAGTACAAAGACCTTACCAAAGACCAGTAGACCGAGCAAAAGGTTCAGAAGACTAAACACATTGCTGTTAGAAGCCGTGAGGTATAAGGAAGTCTCAGAAATTGAAAAGTGGGTAAATATATTTTTACATTAGTTTCTGAGAGTTATTCCGGTTGGATACCCCGTATTTGATACCCTGGGGGATCAGTTTATTTATCTATCTATCTATCTATCTATCTTCACTTTCTTCACTATATATAATGTGTGCGTGTGCGTTTTTGTGTACGTGTACATACTTTACTTTGTAAGAAATCTTCAAAAATACTCCAACACTAGTATAATAGTAGCAAATGCCTGGCAATGGTGCCCCCACCGGTTCCAGGTAGAAGGGAAGTCCTGGCTGGACGTCGTGGAGGGTGATATGAGTGCCAATGGTCTCACTACGATGGACGCCCCAGATCGTGCGAAGTGGAGGAGGATAAGCCGGAAGGCGGACTCTGAGCTCCGAGGTCACCTTGGCCTCGGATGCAATCAGGAAAATGCGTCTCACTGAAGATGATGACTCCAACACTTTTGTCTTCGAGTGTCTAATACAAGTCATTTAATTTCCAGATTAATTATAGCTGGAGCCAATCCTAACGCGACCTGCTGCATGGAATGTATTTCTGCCTGTCACCTAGCTGCAATGAGATCTGATGGTGCCCTGGGCTTGCTGCTAAGTCATGGGGCTGACAAGCTACGGTCTGACAGAATTGGTAGAACTCCTCTACACTTGGCAGCGTGGGCGGGAAATGTTCGGCAGATGGCAATGTTGCTGGGATTTTCGAAAGGTATACCTTTTTATGCTAATCACGGTCTTGTTCGGTGCTTCACGGAAAATATCAAAGTCCAGCCAAATCCGCAGTTAGACTGGTAAAGCAGACCCCAGACTCGGAGGTGAAAGCTTCGGATGCGACTGGGAATTAACGCTAGGATGAAGAAGATGAAAAGGTCTTGTAAATGTATAGGGGGTACCATAAGCAGACAGCTTCTGTGGCGTGGTTGTAGTGAACGCGACTGCTATTCAGGGGCTGCGGGATTGGTTCACGCTCAGTGTAAATGTGCACGACTGATGGCTATTTGCTGGAGTGGGCTTGGTTTAGGAAGCACGGTAAGTCGTCGATCCCGGTTATCATACGAACATCTATGGTAGTTGTTACGGGTAGTTGGAGCCCTAAAAGTTCAGCAACTGGCAATACTTCGATATCGCCAATGGGTTGTGGAGATCAGATGGCAGTCACTTCACGGAAAATATCGAAGATAGCCAATCCCGCAGTTAGATTGGAAAAGCGAAACTCATCCTAGACACCAGAGAGAAGAGGTGAAAACATCGGATGCGACAGTGATTAACACTAGGATATCCAGGTAGCAGCATACTGGTGCAACAGAATTTGAGAGTAGAAGCGCCATCGATTCGATAGAAGAAGAAGACTAGGATATCTAGTGAAGATGATGATGGTTTTATATTGAAACATTTATCACTGACCTGCTTCCCAGTGGGCGAAGCCGCGAGCAAAACGCTGGTTTGTTATACATATCCACTATTTAGATTAAGACTGTTAGACTAATTTCTTCTTTCCCTAATCCAGATTTGATTAACCGCGTATCTTTATCAATGATGAGATCAGAGGTCGAAGAGGAAGTACAGAAGCTCAGTCAGTTCATAAAGGAACTGGTCAATAGGGTGGAGTGAAAAAAAAAAATTAAAACTATGTTACTCCTGTATCACCAATAGATGATCGACATTCCTAAAGATATAAAAATAAAATTTAAAGTACCTACGTTTACATCTTAAGGTGTCGCATCAAATTTAAAAGTTAAAGAAAATAATAAAATTTGTTTTTTATAAAGTTTTTATTTGAGACAGACTTTTAATCAAAATGAAAATATCGAAGCTCGAAATTGTTATCAAGTATAAGTAAGTACTTATAAATATACAAAATATATTAAATAAAAGCATTTTAACATTCAGAAGCTGAAGCTATAGACTCTTCTTTTTGCTTAAGAAATTGTGATTTTGTGTCAGATACTGGTATGTCTTGCCTTGCCTTTATCCTCATGCGAATGAATCCATCTCTTGTCTCTGGCCCACAAACAGATGAAGAAGCCTCAGTAACGAGCTTGACACACCGTTCTACTGCCTAAAAATGCAAAACGAATGGTTGACCGTAGGTGAATTTTGTATTCCCATAGCCTTAAAATGGCATACCTTAATATACGACTGGTCACCGGCCTTACTTAAATTTTATCTAAATGCATTTCAGTTGACCCTCCCCGACCAAAGCAATCTTGTCAGATGAGGAAAAGCCACAGATAAAACATGCAACTCATGTGGTGAAGCAACTGGTACGGCTAGGCACCTGCTAGTGGGTTGTAGGACGCTATTAGACCGGGGACATTACTCGCGCCGACATGATAAGGTATTAGAAATCATACGTGAGGCTGTTCCAGTTTGGCGGTAGCTAGAGCTAAAAAGGGACTAACCACAAACCAAAGAAATGACATTGTGTTTGTTAAGGAAGGCTGCTCAAATAAATCACCTCAAAAGCCGTATTTAATTTTGATAGCTGCCGTTGACTGGACAATACTCGTAGACACGTATGAGAAGTACTATAAAATACCGGAGGATATATGTGCCTCGTCATCCAGACTCGACATATTCCTTTTTTCACAATCGCATAGGCGTGCAGTGCTTGTAGAACTCACAGTACAGTGGGAAACTAATATACCTAAAGACCACGCTATAAAGACAAACAAATACTCTGACTTGACGAAGGAGTTAACCAAAAACGGCTACGTGGTTAAACTCTACGCCGCCGTAGAAGTAGGAGCAAGGGGAATTCCAGCTAAATCCATGTACAATTTACTTAAAGACCTCGGACTACGAAGAGCTTCAGTAAGCTCTTTACTAAATCGAATATCAAAAACGGCATTGATAGGATCTTACCAAATTTGGATAGGTAGGGGGGGAGGGAACGGTAACTGACGGTAGAGGTGAGCGCTAATGCATCACGTGGTGGCCACCCTAAGCCTACATCTGGGTCGCAAGTCCCAGTCGCCGTCACGGTGTTCCTCTCTGTATAACGCTATGGACCCGGCGACCGCACGGTGATTCCATGGAGTGCTGATAATCGGATCTCCAGTAAGTCATTTCTTAACCACAAGTAATATTTTATAATATCACAATAAGTTGTTAACACATTATCACTTAGTTTTATTGGGTTCGCCAAACAAGGGGCATCGCAAGTCTTTTCGAGTTTTTGCCATTTTATTGACGAATAATCAGACTTTTATTACACTTGTCGTTACCACTTAAATGAGAAAGTTTAAGAAAATTATGCAAAGACGAACAAGTTAACCCTTTAAAGTAATGTGAAATATAAGTTTTGTTACATATAGATACACAATAACATTGACGTGCAGATACACGATAGACGTAAAAATTGATAAATTTTTCAAATTAACTTCATAGCGCGCCACCTCAAAATAAAGTCGTAGGGTTTTAATTTTTAGCATGAATAAAGCTTTTATGTACGGTCATCGATTAATGATACAGGAAAAGTGAAACTCCAAAATATTTTTTTTTTCCCCAAGTTCACTCCACCCTACTGGTCAACGTTAAATGTAGCAACTTTACTCAGGAGCAAGCAGTTCTGCCTAAGGAGTGGACGGACAATACGATAGACCATAACTGTAAGGAGTTTGATAAGAGTGTAAGTGAGATTTTTTATTTTATTTTATTTTATTTGAGATCCGATTCTCAGCACTCCATGGATTCACCGTGCGGTCGCTGGGTCCATAGCGTGATACAGAGAGGAACACTGTGACGGCGACTGGGACTTGCGACCCAGATTTACGTTTAGGGTGGCCACCTTGTGATGCATCAGCGCTCACCTCCACCGTCATTAGTGTTCCCCCCCCTACTTATCCAAATTTGGTTAGATCCTATCAATGCCGCTTTTGATATTCGATTTAGTAAAGAGCTTTTGATGTAAATACATATTTTTATGATATTTGTAATAGGGTTCACCCCTCCTACCAGCCCCCCTAGACAAGTGGTAATTAGTTGGCTGGGCGTATTGTAGAATAGAATGACGAATGTAAGGGATTTGACGGTGATGACATGCGTTGACAACTGTCATATACGTCAAATCCCATACATTCTTCATTGTATTCTACAATACGTCGGTCAACGAATTGTCACTTGTCTAGGGGGACTGGACAGCCACCAAAACGCGTTGGTTTGGTGTCATCACAGAATACTACTTATGGACTGACATACACATACCTACTTACCTACTCGTATTGGTCTCAGAAAAAGATCCTGATACCAAGATGACAAATGTGAACAGTCACTGAAATTTCGCTGCAACCACGTGCAAAGGCGTGAATTTACCAAAAATAAAAGAACTTCAACCCATAAAAAGCACTCGAGTATTTTCTCGCCTTATCTGATTTGACCCTATGAAAGTTATGAAGACAAAGCTTAACCAGAAAGTTAAGAAATTGTATTTGAGTTTCGTCTGGAAACCGACTGCAATGTTAGGCAGTTATAGTTTTTGAACTTTTGTCTGATATTTTTTTTTATCGTGCAAAAAATCCCCACGGATACCGCCCTCCCCGGAGCCAATTGGCGGCTTATGTCGGACTCGAACCGACTAAAACGCACGCCGTCTGTGGACCGTCGGTTACCGGAGGTGAGATTATCGTGGATATATCCCTCGCACCCCGGCCGACCCAGGGCCATCCATCCATCCATATCTCTCCATCTGGCCCTCACTTTTGTCTGATACTTATTTCTCTCCAGTTGCCGTTACTCCAACCCGGCTGGACACCACTCCACGCTGCAAGCTCCCGTGCAAAGTCCCACTGCACGCAGCTGCTACTAGCAGCAGGGGCTGATGCTTCCTTACGAGACCTGGTGGGCAGGACTCCACTGGACATTGCAGGATCTACGTATTATTCTAATGATGTTATTGATGCACTGTCGTAAGTTGCTATGACGTATATTTTTTTAACTTTTTATTTACCGCGTTTGCTTGACCTGAAAAAGATGGCTGGGACAGACTTGATGCGGAAAGCGGAGAATCGGGAGCAGTGGCGCACATTGGGAGAGGCCTATGTCCAGCAGCAGCAGTGGCCTGCAGTAGGCTAGTTGATTGATTGATAGATACTTATATTGTAGTTAAATTATATTATGACAGATTTTTTAAGATATGAGTTTGATATGATATCTCAGTAAGGCTCCCTGCCTTACTGAGATAAGAAAAAAAAGAAAAAAAGATAAATTTATGGTAATCTTACCTGTTAGACAGTATACCTGTTGATTTACGAATTACGTTCAGGTGAAGACTTTCTTCTTATGGTAGGCAGGTAAGCGATATTAGGAACCTAAGTGAAAGCTCTGGATGCAGCCGGGACCAATGTTGTGATGATGATTTATTTATCTGAATCTGCATATACGTAATACTAGCTGTTGTCCGCGGCTCCACAAGCGTGTATGTTGGTTATCTCGACCGATCATAGCCTGTGTCCTTTCCCAAGGTCTAATCTACCTCTGTACCATACCATTTCATCAAAATCAGTTCAGTGCTTTAGGCAAGGAAGCATATGGCATAACAGACGGACGGACAGAGTTACTTTCGCATTTATAATATTAGCACAGTATAATGAGTCAATTGTGATATTAGTATGGAAGTATGATGATCAATACAGCCTGCTACTAAGTATACATTATGTACGTACCTGTATATTTTCTGAAATGTATGAATAAACGTTATTACTATGTTCCGCAGTGTGCTCACATAGCGTAAAGTGTTAATGACGAGACTATGAAGCCGTACTTAAAAAAATGATATCATCGTCTACGATGTTCGTTTAGAAATATTTTGTACAATTTTCATTTTTACTTTTTGTCTATCGTCCTGTTAGTTTAATTTAGTTAATCTCTTATACGTCTGGTCTATTTTTAAGGGACTTTCACTGAAAGAAACTGATTGTATAATGCGCAACTTCGAATCCTTCTTTCTAATTATTCGTTCAAACTATCCTGGGACCTATTCAATTTTATTTAATTTAAATGACATACACATGTAAACTGTTTTTATTTTATATTATTATTTTATAGTCGTTTTAGATATTATTTTTATTACTATTATTTTTATTTTTTTACTATATAATACATACATACATACATAATAGTCACGCTTTTATCCCCGTCGGGTTAGGCAGAAGTGAATTATACACCCACATTTCACCAATCATTCTGTTAGGTCCCATTAATAGGGCATGAGTCTATTGCCGTATTCCGGGCACTATTTTTGACTCGAGCCATGCATCTGAGGCTGAGTCTGGGCTGTAAATATCTGTCTGATGTTAAACAGCCCTATAGCCAGCCCTTAGTCGCCTTGTACGACACCGCATGGGAAGAGATCGGGTGGCCCAATTTCTACTCTGCCAGGAACCACGCGGCGGCTATATTACGGTACTATATTATACTAGCTGTCCCGGCGAACTTCGTACCGCCATATTTTTCCCGTTCCCGCTGCACCTATTTTCTCATCCTTTAAACCTTCCCTGGACACCCACGAATATTTCAAGACTAAAATGAGCCAAATCGGTTCAGCCGTTCTTGAGTTATAAGCTAACAACGAAAAGTGGCATTATTCTTCTTCTTTCGAGTCAATGATCCTCTTTTTTTAAATTATTCGAGAATAAAATCTCGCCATCTCGACCGCGCTGTCAGTGGCATTATTGAGATCTTCTTTAGTGCAGGAGGTAGGACATAAGGGACACGAAACCAAGTGCGCCATGGACTGTCACTGGACTGCCACCATCAAGTGGCATTGATTTTTATATATTAGAAGATATAGATTATAATGAATGGAAATAATGTAGGTGAATGAAATAGTGTACGGTACGGGTTTAAGAAAAAACATATTTTTTATTTTACGAACGTTTTTATTTCCAGTTTTGCAGAAACAGTATCGTTACTCTGCGGGGAAGAAGTCCACTTTAGTATTCGGAATCGGAAGACGGTTGATTCTCCTCTGCATACTGCTGTGGAGCTGGGCAGCGTGGAGGCTGTGAGGGAGCTGCTCAGTGCAGGCGTACCAATTGATTGGCTGAACCGATTTGGTCTCACGCCCTTGCACATCTCTGTGAAGAATAAGTTCGGAGACATTTTGCAGGTACTATTTTTAACTCTCCATGGTTTGGTTGGCCCATGGCCCTAAACTTAGGAACTGCAGTTTCGAATCAAATCACCAATCCGCGTGCGCTAAGGTCTCGTTTCTCTCGCGACAACGGATAAAGAAATATGTCGATAGCTATTTTATCTACTACTAGCTTTTGCCCGCGGCTCCGCCCGCGTGGATGTCGGTTATCGCGACCAAACATAGCCTATGTCCTTTTTCAAGGTCTTATCTATCCCTATACCAAATATCATCAAAATCGGTTCAGTGGTTTAGGCGTGAAAGAGTAACAGACAGACAGACAGAGTTACTTTCGCATTTATAATATTAGTATGGAAGTATGGATATGGATATGGAAGTATAGATAGTATGGATATGGATTATTTGAGAGAATTACTTGAAGAGTTTAAGCAGATACGAATTTAATATCAAAAATATTATACCAACATTACCAGCTATAATCAATTTTTACTTTTCAGGTGTTAATAAATGAAAGTTTAGAGCCAGAAAAGGATGCTAATTACAGAACCGCAGTAGACATACGAGACAGAGATGGACGCACCATTCTTCATGCTGCAGTGTTAGAAGGTTGGGAGCATGGTGTGAGCAT
The DNA here is from genome assembly GCA_914767945.1 of Eilema depressum. Lineage (NCBI taxonomy): Eukaryota > Metazoa > Arthropoda > Insecta > Lepidoptera > Erebidae > Eilema > Eilema depressum. The sequence continues at coordinate 12,430,414 of OU612035.1, forward strand.
TGCTTTGGAAGCTGGTGTCAATATTTCTGTCAAGGTTTGTCAACATAAAAAATTAAATATATTTGAAGAGAAGTAGGTAAGTTGCTCGATCCTTTCCTATACAGGACAACACAGAGCTTAGATGTCACCCGCATACTGTGCACACTATTGCGTCAAGAATTAAGCGGTTCAGATTATTTTCTTTGCCGATTCATAAAGTTTTGGAATTCTTTACCAGCACATGTGTTTCCTTCTTCATACATTTCCGGATCGTGTAAAAGCATCTGATGAGATCGGCAGCTTAGCGCTACTATTTTACCATAATTAGTATCCCTCTTTCCTGTGAAATAAACCTGACTGATAATAAAAAAAAAAAAATTAATAGTTTTGTATTTCTCTTTGTATTTCAGGATGATTTTAAAGAAACAGCCTTACATGTAGCAGCAACTGTAGGAAACTTAAATATATTGAATAAAATAATCGACGCAGCTAAAACAGAAAACATTGTCCACGAAACTAACTCACTCAGAGAAACACCTCTAATGAAAGCAGTTAGTCAAGGGCACATAGAATGTGTTAAAAGGCTACTTGAACGAAAATCTTCATTAAGGAAAACACTTCCAAACCAAATAAATGTATTTCATTTAGCAGCTGAAAAGGGCTTTGTTGATGTGCTTCAAGTCTTACTTAACCATGATTATAACATCACCAGAGGCATGATTAACTTTTTAACCGAAGACAAAGATGGCTTCGGGCCTATACATTATGCTGTACAGAATAACCATCCACAATGTGTGAAACTTTTACTATCAAAAAATGGCTTCAGGTGTCTTAAGACCTCGTTAGTTGGTTTACATAATGGGTCAACACCTTTACATATAGCTGCAAAACACAATAATGTTGAAATAGCAAAAATTATACTAAAAAATAACCCAGATACAATACATTATGTCAACGGTCAGGACTGGACTCCTCTCCACACTGCATGCAATTATGGCAGTAGAGATATGATCCTCTTACTTCTAAAAGAAGGCGCTGATCTCTCCTACACTGGCTGTACCAACAAAAATGAAATGACGCCAATCGATTTGATTATGAACAACTTATCTAATCCCACTGAATTTATGAACAATATTTTTGATAAATACATTTATACGAACAATACTTATATACAAGATCCTAATTGTGAAGTAACTATAGATTATAAGATTCTTTTGCCAGTGACTGAGGAAAAGCAACAAATGAAAGTAATTGAAGCACTGCTTAAAACAGGAGATAGATATAAGCAAACGCGTCTATTGGTACATCCATTGTTAGAAAGCTTTTTGTATATCAAATGGAAGGCTCTGTTACCATTTTTTTATGCAATGATCTTGACATACGGTGTGTATGTTTTATATTTGACCATGTATGTGGTTCTAATGTTCTTTTTTAAAGATAACGGATATAAAGAACCAACATGGACGAGCCCAATAGCGCTATCCATAGTTTTGTATATAATCTGTTTTGTAGTAATAGCACTGGTGAGTCACTCATTATATCAAATTTTATACTAATTAACTATTAAAAATAAAATAAAAAAACTTCGGAATTGTGTTCAACCTTTATGAAATAGTGTTCACTTAATACCCGTGAGCTGAGGTTTTTCTTGAAATCAAAATACCAATGTAACAACCTCAATATACGTGACTTATCCGCTCAATGGATAGAAAAGCAAGTTTGTGGTTTAAACATAAAACAAAACACAAGTAAAAAAAGAAAAACAAAAGTTAGGCAATCATTCATCTAATTCAGAGTAATAAGAAAAAAATTATACCACATGTTAACCGTCTCAGGTATTGATACTCCAGACTGAATGCTGAATTTATCACGATACATCACCTACATAATATGTGGGAGAGCAGACCCTGGGTAAAGCGCAAGCTTTGTATGCAACTGTGATGATTATAATGATGCCATATCTAACAATGATGATCCTTTCGAAATCCTTTACCTAATCAATAACATTTTATTTTCAGGAAGCGTGGTACATAAACATCAACAAACGGTATATCTTCCATTTCGAATACTGGGTCAAGTTTGGCTCCATATTGCTAGCACTGGGTCTGCTTACTGCAATCGCTAACACGGTCGATCAGCCCATGATTGAATACCCTCGGTATATAGCGACCCTGTCTTTATTGCTGTCCTGGCTCGAGATGATGATACTCCTGTCTAGATTTCCGACTTGGGGATATTATGTGTTGATGTTCGGAAAAGTGTCATGTAACGTATTAAAGGTACGTATTATACTGATGGTCTAGAAAACCATCTTCTGTACCATCAGTTAGGGCTCATATTTGAATGTACAAAATTTTGCACTTAGCATGTTTGTCTTATAGACCACCGTCACTATGTCTTGTGACTTCTGGATAAACCAATAAATAAAATATCTCTGATTTAAGTTGACCCCTTCACTGATTCTAACTTAACATAGAATCCCATAATAGAATTGTATTATAAATGTTTTTACATGTTTTTTCTATTTTTGCAGATTCTTTTCACATTTTCCTTCTTGGTGATAGGATTCTCGATCAGTTTCATGGTAATGTTCCATCATCAAGCGCCTTTTGAGAATCCTTGGGCTGCCCTTATCAAGACATTGGTAATGCTGACGTCAGAGTATGACTACGGTGATTTAATAGAAGATGTGAAGAAAATGAATAACAGCAATGGTACAACTACTGACACGTTCTTCAACTACTCTCTGTACTCATTACTGATAGTTAGATTTATTTTCTTACTATTTCTCATTCTAGCTGCAATTGTTCTTATGAATCTCATGGTAGGTGTGGCTGTAAACGATCTACAAAACTTACAATTATTAGGTAATATAAGACGACTTACGAAACAAGTTGAATTTCAAGTATCTCTAGATAGATTATTGTACAATCAATTCGCTCAAAAATTACTACCCAAGACTTTAGTGGATACATTAATGGACAGAAAGACTATCGACAGTATCATAGTACTACGCCCTAGTGAACCTAACTCAAAGTTGTATAAAACCTTACCTTCAGATATAAGAAACAGTATATTTGAAAAAGCACAAATTCAGATTAAACAAATGGAAGAAGAAATAGGTACACAAACTTACAGAAAGAAACTAGATGACATATACAACGCGATTATGGAAAAGCAAGAAAATATTATTGCAATTGAACCTAACTACGATGTAGGGAATATAAATACATCAGAAATCATGGCAAAACACATTACTGATCTTGACACTAGACTAAATGACTACAATAAACAAGTGACACAATCATTAAATGAAATGAGATCTTCCATTAATACTTTGGAAATGAAAATGGACGAGATACTAGATAAGTTGTCGAATAATAATCAGGTAAAAAGTCCCCAGGGTAAAAAGTATTTAAAAATGTTCCAATATGATAAAATGTAATTAGTCAAAATGACTATACAGAAGTACAATGCATAAGAAATTATCGCAATTATTATTATCGTTATACCTCGGGACAACTAGGCGAGGTTAGAAAGGAAGTGAATGTTGAGATGACTTCTTTTTAAATTAATAATCCCCACGGATACCTCCCCCGCCGGCACCGGAGGAGGAGGTTATGTCGGACTCGAACCGACTAAAACGCACGCCGTGTGTGGGCCGTCAGTTTCCGGAGGTGTGATTGTCGTAGCCATATCCCTCGCACCCCGGCCGACCCAGGGCCATATCTCTCGATCTGGCCCTCATCCGGTGTGGGGGGAATGTTGAGATGACTGAATGAAGCACATTGTGTTGCGCAAACCCCAAATAAATGGGATAAGCGCAAACAGGTGATTACGATAACGATTACAGCGTTATATTTTATTTATTATTTTGTTTAATATTTCGTAACGCATTATTTTGTGGTATAATTATATTAAATAATTGTATAAATGTAGAATAATATAATAAGCATTTAGGAAGCTTATATGCGAATAAAACCTTCTATACTACGTTTGGTTAGGTACTTAACAAAAGGTAAACAATTTTGATGTAACTTTTGAACAAACATATAATTTAAACAAATAAACTACAGCTACTTAGGACTGAAAACCGTATTCAAACCACTAGTTTATAGTGGTTTGAATACGGTTTTAATCCCCGTATAGTCCCGTTTTATTTACAAACTTAATTTTTAAACAAAAATGAATTTAATATGTTATTTTAAGTGAGAAACATTAAAAGTTACATTAAGTTTGTTTCCTCTTAGTACAGTGCCTTATCAAACTTACACCCGTATTCACAAACAATACTTCGCTATGCTTACTACCAAAACTGTGCAAAGAACGACAAATTCTCAGTGCGTTCGTTTTGGCAAGCCTTTTTATTCATTGATAACACTTAAGTAATACTTCGTTGAGGGAACGCACTGCGTTAGATACTGCTCCGTGATGTTTGTGAATTAATTTTACCAGCCCTATGCGCTCGAGCACACTATGAGACCTCACAGTATCGTTTGTGAATACGGGTGTTAGTATCTAAAGTATCTTAGCCAAATGATCTAAACTTGCATTTAAACTAATAAATAAACGAATAATCATAATAATGGTTAACAAATTTAACCCAACACTATTTTTATTTCGTCGTTTCGCAAACATCGTTAGTTAACCCTTTAATATCAAATAGAATGTCAATATATTAACCCTAAACTACTCCGGTATATCGGTAGCTACCGGTATCGGGCGTCGGAAAGGCACCGTCGCGTCGCCGTATCTGTTGGTTCCGGCGAGTGCCGGCACCGGATGCTTCCTATCTACAGTGCTTAGCCCACGGTAAAGTTTTTTTTATCTATATATTAACCTGTGATTTACAGGAAACTTAGTATTTCGTTATTTGATTAAGGAAATACAGGATAAATTCCAATTTTGTGTAACATATCTTTGGAATTATGTACTTATTCACGTCAGTAAATTCCCGTAGTAGGCAGAGGTGTAACTCATAGATTACGTGAATATGGAGCGAGCGTATTGTCGTCAAGCGGCCACTTTTTCATGGACTATATTTACTGTTGGATGACTCCTTACCTTCTTACTTATACTGTTGCTGACCTCTCAGTCTCAAGAGCCAAGTACAGTCAGTATCAAATCGATCTTGACTAGTAAAAACTGACTCTCAATGATGATGTGCCACCTTACAGGTGAGCTTGGCTTGGTCCCAAAAGTCTTGGTATGGCCCCATTCTTCTAAAACGTACCAAGTATGACGGATAAAACCATGGAGTATATCTAGTACAAATGTACCAATGATTCCGTGATATGGCTAATGGCTCCTCTACTGTGGACAGATTCATCCGCAGATGTCTTCGGTGGACGCGTCCGCCGACGTGTAGACGGGGCGACTTGCTCGTCTGTGGTAGATTTTTAACGTTAAGGTGATTACATACGCGAATTACTTTGACCATACACATGCTCAAGGTCATTGGCTCATATTTGAACCGTAAAAATCAGTAAAACCAATTTTAATAGATAACTTTATAGGCGACGATTACAAACTAAGAAGATCACGTCATGCTAATACACTTATTTAACATATATGTGAAATTTTACATTATTTGGATACATATTGTAAGAAAATATTTGGTTTCATAAGAAAGAGTAGAGTGATGTTCAGAGCCTCTTTTCTACTATTTTCTCGTTTTTTATTTAATTAATGAAAAGAAGAAGTTACTCTGTATATCCTGTAGTATTCAGGTATGTAAATTCCAGATCTGTAGGTTTCATAGAAAAACGGTTTCGAAAATACCGATTCTTCGATGCTGATCTGATTCGGGACCTTAAATACTTATCGCAGACGAGCAAATCACCCCGTCCACACGTCAGCGGACGCATCCGCTGCAAATATCTGCAGATGAATCTGTCAACTCGTGGAGGACTCTTAAGATCAGGACTTACTACGGGAAATTGGCGGAATTGATGCTAAAAGCACAGAACCATTCATTAAAAAAAAAGATCAGGACTATGGTGTTGTCATTGTCAAATACTTAATATTGAAGTAGCGGTGGTCCTTTAGTTCACGGAATTGTTGGTTTACAAATCTCTTGAGACAAACTTATGTATATTTTATTATACATAGCAAACTTTGTTCTGTAATACAATTTCTTGATAAGTTATGCAAGTCTTGAATTTTACAGTCCGTGTCCGAGTAAGCTCACAGCTCACATGCATTGTTAAGGGTGTTCCAGCTAGCGATGGAATTAGGTCAAAAGCCGTCTTTTGCAAGTCAGTTTGTGTCAACTTTGTTGTCCATGTTTTGAATAATACGTGATATACACTGCTTACAAAGTCATACTCAAATTGCTCTCGCTTTTACGAGGCAGTAATGCACGGAGGGAAAGGAACGACAGAGGCAGAGTAATCTCCCGTACGGTATCAGTTCGAACCCTATACAACCCATCGTTAGAATAAGTGAACTGGGGCCCTAGACAAAGTGACATTCTATTGATGGAATCGCGCTGAAGCGAACCATTTTTAAGGTTTTAACAATGGATTTCGGGACATTGCGATGGTTATAGTAATAATGATAAGTTAAATAATGTATTTCGAGTTACAAAGACTCAAATTTCATAAAAAAAATATAGTTATATTAATGATTTATGTCAATTTCATACTACAATAGCGATTCCACTGGCGATTTCGCCAATAGAATGTCACTTTGTCTAAGGCCCATGTATCCAGCAATCCATGGCGATTGGCTGCCACTGTCTATTCATGATTGGCTGCCAATGTCTATTGGGCGAATTATGTGGAATTCCTGTTTAGGTGACTTGTGATAATGCATGAAGAAATAGACGGTCGATGTCACTAAACTGCATTTTGGCAGCAGCCCCTTAGATTAGGGACAGTTCGTTGGCTGGCGTAATTGTAGTATAGAATGATGAATGTATGGGTTAATTAATCGTCAACGTATGTCAATCCCATACATTAATTTGGCAATAGATATGTCGCAGCAAACTAAAAGCTAGTTCAATTGACCGTACTGAACGGCGGCGTTCAATTAACGGCCTGAATGATAATTAGCCATTTGATCAAACGGTTAGGCAAATGGTTTGGATCAATTACGTTTTGACGGCAAATGACTACTTGTTTCTGCATAATTAAAAAAAAAAACCCCAGCCTTCTAACCAAACCTATCGAAGTCGGATTGCGCAGCTTTCTCAATAAACCTGTCACGGCTGTCACTAACTTTGTCTTATTTCGGGGTGGTACGAATGGCCTAGCATTAACCAGTCAGTTTATTAAATGTTTTATTAAACATTACCGCTGAATATAATTCAGGCCGTTAATTGAATGGTGCCGTTTAGTTAACAGCCTAGGCAGTTAACTAAACGGCTGATTAAGCTAGTTGGCTGCGACAGATATATATCACATCCTTAAAAATCCTTATAGTAGGTATGTGCGCATACTCTTATAATTATAGGTTTTTTTCTCCATGTAAGGACGGCAGGCTTATTAGCTAACTTTTCGCGACCAGCGAGCGAGCGATGAGCAGTAAGAACGAGATCACAGCGCGATGGATCGCGATACGTCAAAAAAATCTGTATTACGTAAGGATTTGCGATCAGATCGCCTTAACAATTATATGCTGGGTAACTGAAAAATAGCGATAGTTTTGTTTCTAAGACTAATTTTCATGTGTTTCTTGATTTAGTACCACTGGTTTTTTACAATGAAAATTTCTGTATTTATTATTTTCACAATGGCAGCCATTAAAAAAGGACCTTTTGAGTGATCGCGATGACATTTCTTATCGCGCCTTTTTCGCTGATCGCTTTCTGTCAAATGTGATACGTAATACCAATTTGTCGTTTTTATGCGATTACCGCGCAAATTTTGCTATCGCTTTGCTATCGCGAGTTAGCTAATAAGCCTGCGGATTTCCTGCAGGCGGTATAGGAGATAACAGTTTATGACTGCCCTCACTCAAGCTTTGGCTTTACGAGTTCGTGACGTCATACCTACTGTCTGAAGCTAAATTACGACTTCGTGTTAGTTACGCCATGTGAAAGTTCACAATAGGTAAAGAAATAAGGATAGTGAAAACTATCTAATTTCTTTTCTTCATTCTAGTGTTAATCCCAGTCGCATCCGAAGCTTTCATCTCGGAGTTTGGGGTCTGCTTTACCAGTCTACCTTCGAATTTAGCTGGTTAACTAATACAGCATAATCTTGACCCGAATACTTCGTAAATTTTTTAGACTACAATATGGGGTTCTTCAAGAAGGGCATTAGAAGGTTTCTTCAGGGTCGGCAGCGCGAGTGTGACACCCCTGGTGTTGCATACGTCCATAGGCCACGGTAACCGCTTCCCATCAGGTGGGCCGTGTGCTTATCTGCTACCTAAGTGGTAATTACTAAATAAATGTACAAAAAAAATCATTGTAATCTCACACTGATTTTACTGCCCAATCAAGATTTTTGGAGTCAAAGCTAACCTTATATCTGCAATTTTAGAAAAAGTCACAAAAAAAAAAATGTATTTAAATACCTTATTTTTTTTATATTTTTTTATATATAGGTATAGGTAATTTGACTTCGCCTTGCCTGATAGTAAGCTGAGGGCAAAGTCTTGGAAAGAGGGTCACTATTATAGAGACGTACCATGCTACAATGGTGGCACTCAGCTTGACGGCCTCATCAGATGCTTTTTCACGCCCCGCTTAAAGGATCCGGGACTGTAGGAGGAGGGAAACACGTGAGCTGGTAAAGAATTCCAGGTCTTAATTGTGCGGCACAAGAAGGAGTTATTATTTAAATACATTTTTTTTAATTAATGTTATTAACCGAAATTACTAAGATTCCCTGAAGCTAAATTGCTTGTGTTGGGAGTGGTTTCACGTCGAGAGAAATAACCAGGATTCGAACTTGTGACCTCTCGATTGTAAGGCCAACTTTGTAACTTCATAGGCCACGGTAACCACTTTTCATCAGGTGGGCCGGGTGCTTGTCTGCTACCTAAGTGGTAATTGCTAAATAAATGTACAAAAAAAAATCATTGTAATCTCACACTGATTTCACATTTTTGGAGCCGAAGCTAACTTTATCTCTGCAATTTTACTGCCATAAAGAAAAAAAAACAACATATTTTACTCTTAATACATTACATTGAGATGTAGGAAAAAATAGATCATTCCGTCATTTCCCCTGTGTGTCATAAAAGAGGAAAATAAGGAAGGCGAGAAAATAATGTATCATTTGCCTCGAATATTATAATACTGAGTAAGTAATTTTTTCCTTCGCATTGGTTGAAATAGCCCACTCAAACAAGATTACCTTGAGTTGAACTTTGAACTTGTCTGATTATACGCATTGGAGTTAATGAGAGCACACATGCCTTTGATTATTTGCTCAAAGGATCAAATTAAGCCCGGGGAAACTTATCGAGAGTACCTGCCTTTGTTGTTTTCGTGCGTGAGTTTTGCATGAATAGAAAATCCCGAAGGCCAAGTTGATGGTTATGTCGGACTTGAACCAACTAAAGCTATACGCTGGAGTGTAAAGTCAGTGGCGATGCAAGACCAAAACCTAGTTGGGCAAGGTATATTTCGCGTGGCCATTTTTTATAAGTGCGCAAAATCCCTACGGCTAACAAATGGGTTTCCTACATGGGTGCATGTAGGAAATAATAATAATAATAACCCCGCAGGGGCAGCTTGTGGCGAGCTGTTGGTGAGTGGCGACACCACGTACCCTGATTCTCCTGAGGCTCGGATTTATTCCCCCTCGCCTCATGTGCTTGCCTTTATTGGCCGGCCATGAGTGGAGTCGCAAGAGCGGAACCTATGCTCCAGGTTGGAAGTGTAAAATGTCATAACGCCGGGGACGCGCCCCGCAGACTCACCTCTCGACAACCTTAGCCGCTCAACGGGTGTTGCTCCATGGTCGCACTATGTGTGGCTAATTTAATGGGGCCCATGCAATGAGTTGGCAAGTCACCGCCTGCCTTTTTACAATTTTGAGACTTATTGTCATGGCAGGTGTCCGTTAGTCTCCTCCCATAGCCCATTTACCAGTCCATCCAATACTCAACCCCATAGCCCAATACCTAGTTTCCATCGTACAGCAATAGTCTCTGCACCTGGCGGGGACCAACTCCGAGTGTATCATATTGTGCACTCGGGGATGGTATCCGTCATGTGTGTATCCCTAGCATATTAAACTCTCTTGAAAGGGCCTCTACGTCTTGACTTCGGCCCGACGCACGCCTTCCAAATGCCCGGGACTCCATAGTCCCGAGAGCTAAGGAGCAGAGAAACAAATAATAATAATAATAATAATACATCTCTTTATTGTATGTACACACAAATATCTACAGAGGAATACAGGTAAATGAATAAATACAGTTGGTAAATACAATTGGCGGCCTTATCACACAAGGCGATCTCTACCAGGCAACCATCCATTCCAGGAAATCCCCGAAGCACCCGTGTCCGCCAGGCACTGCCGGTGATCACCTGCGTAAGCCGGTACAAGAGGCTGCCTTGTGGAATCTCTAGCCACTACTCTGGGTAAATTAAAATCATCATCTGTTTTATCGACTGTCATTCCTCGACTTTAGGATTATTTCATGTTGAAACAAAAGTGACTGCTGTAAGAGCCGCTCTTGGCGCACCTTGTTTGCTGTAACTCGACATTGCACGCGTGACCTTGGCTCTAATGCGAGGCCCTTTGCCTCAAGAGACCCTGGGCGGTCGCCCAGTCCGCCCGTAGCCTCCGCCGCCTGGCCTGGTATAAAATGGCCCAATAAGATTATTAAGACTCCCAAAATAGACATATTCAGTTTTGTGGAAGTACCTAAGTACTGTGATTTGCTGTTCACCAACTTGACGAAAGGAAGAATTTGAAATTTAGTATGATATTTGAATGACATAAAATTTTGATATAAAATAATTAAATAAATGATAGGTATGTCGTAATATAAAAAAAGAAAGTGTGCATCAGAGTCGTCTTTATTTATTTTCAGAAATACAGACTTCGGATAGAAAAATAATAATACAATATTCATATATATTATTTTTACAGCAAACATAATAATATATTCTTAAGCAAACAACAAAATGTAATATTTAATACTGTAATATTTCAACAAATTTATTGAAAACAGAAAAAAGTTGTTCAATATTTATTTTGAAATTTTAAAATCAAATATATTCACATAGGTAGAATCCAATAAGATTTGATACTTACTAATTTTTATTATAAAAGATCACTCGATTATCTAAACCATATTTCTATTAAGTATCTTTATATTTAGTGTAAATAGGTATAATAAACAAATATAATAATACATAGGTAACTTGTAATTAATAACAATAATAATATGATATATTAAAATTTAGGTATACAGAAATAATAATAGTAAACTTTACCTTCTCGATATTATACATTAATAAATTGATACGAAATAATTGAACAGCAATAACATTAATATAATCTAATAAACTAAACAATATGATAGTGAAAAATATTGTGAATTGTCTAACTATTTATCACAAAACACAGACGAGATATTTAAGCCGTTACATACTAAGTTTACTATTTACATTCATAATACTTCAATGTTATTTATTAATTATTATCGACCTATAAGCTTAAATTGAATTATTATGTAAATTTAAAATTATTTGACACTCATTTTAAAGTAGGGTTTATAATAGTTTTTTTTTTCAAATATTTGACAATAGTAACACAAATGTCAGGGAATATTTTTATGGGTTCCCAAGACCGCATAAAGTGGAGAATTTAAAAACCGGAAAGCTCTCCCCGAACTCCGAGATGAAGGTCTCGCATGTGACCGGATCTAATAAAAAGATGATGATGATGAAATTTTTTATTAATTATTTTAAATGGAGGTACTATTCTCAAATATTTCAGTAACTTATTTTATTCCTTACAATTTCAACTGTACGTGGACGTCGCCTTTATCATTCGCTATTTTATTTTATTTTAACATCGTTATTAAATTACCCTATTTAATACTTTAAAATTACTTTCTAACATTTAGCAAATACTTTTATTAAGTAGCGATAATTGTCAATATAAAATTCCGCCATTTTGAGAATCGCTAGACATTTGCTTAATGTCTTAAGATTTATAAAAAATATCGGAACATTATTTTGACATAATTAATAATACATTATTATAATTAGTTATCCAAATATATCGAACTTCTATTGATAAAACCTGTGCTTTTAATCAATTTAATCAAGTGCCCGTCATATTTTTATTTTATTTTAATACTGTAATTTGACAAAAGAATTTTCAAACAATGTGCAGTGTGCTATGAATTTGTCCCACTATTAATTTTTACGGTAATATTATTAAGAATATAAAATTATTTTACTAGACGGTCATATTTCAAATTACTTATAAAAATGGCCAGCTTTTAGTAAAACCTTTTTTATTTCGAATTTAGAATAAATTGTATAAAAGTTGCAAATTATTTGGGTAATTTTTATTTGATGACAGATTATTATATTTTTTTAAATATTATTTTTAATAAATTGTATCAGAATTTAATAAAGGATACAATTCTCAAATATTCACAAGCTTAAATTAAACTACAATGATTTGTAAAAAACATTATGCGTAGCTGTATTAAGCAATAAAAAATACTATTGCATTACCTATTAATTATTGTAATTTGAATTACAACCGACTTTAATATTATTATTTTTATACATTTTTGATATATAGGTTACAATTATTATAATAATATATCGTCGTCTGTTAAACTTTGGCTTAACGCTATAATTATTATAATGATATATTCTCTATATACAATATTTCCTCTAGAAGGCATAGGATATTAAATACACAGTGGTCCGTTATTTAATAACTAGAATCCCAAGTTTCACGGGATTCAATCAATACAGAAGATAGTAGACCGCTTCTTAAAAAATATATTTTTATCGGAAATCAAAACCATCAAACAAAACCATCCATACCTTAATTAAATTCATCCCGTACTTAATCAACATCCATACATTAATTAAATTATTAATAAATAATAATAATAATAAGCCATAAGAAATTTATTAACTTATTATTTTTATTAAACCCATTTATTATTATTATTTATAAAACTCATCTGTATATTATGATTTGTTTGCCAATCAAACATCCATTTGAATGTTTTTACCACTTGAAAACAATATGTGAAAACCATATGAAACAATAAAATATAATATATATTTACAATTCCCACAAATATTATACATAGAAACGAGGTTATTAGGAATACTTATCTACTCTTCAAGATGGTGATGACTGCTCAACGATGCTGTTTATGTTGAGCATCCATCACGATTGATAATAAACATAATTATTAGATACCTAACTTATTAAATAACACTTTTTAAAATATTTAGAACATATTTTGTATAGTCGTAATTCTCGTAATCGTAGCGTCGATCGGCCGCTTTGCCAAATTTTAGGACACAAAACGGGCATTTGGACCCCATGACCCCAACGTTTCAACCTCAAATGGCTCAAATCAAAAGTTTCATTAACTAGATGGTATTCTAAATATTCACAAAAGCTCAAACAGATTTGAGAAGAGCTATCTTATAACATCATAATTTCTCCTAAAGCAGGTACGAAATAATTTACCCTAACACTTAAATTAATTCGATTTTTATTGATTTGACTAGGTTTATTTTTTGACTAAGTATTTATAATTATGCAAGATTGATATTGACGCCTACGCCTGTCACGAACTCATCCCTTATAAGTGGTAGAAGGGTTGTATGCCTGAAACAAACAAAATAAATAAATTAATGTATATCATCACGGGCTTTTAGAATTCAAATCCATTGTATCCTTTCTGGTAAAGACAACTCGCGCACGGGGGATTTTAACTGTGTCACGTGGACACGTGTACGTCGAAAACATACTATAAGGCTCCGTTCACATGGCGTACTGAGATAATTAATCTTCTAATATATAAAAATCAATGCCACTTTTCGTTGTTAGCTTATAAATCAAGAACGGCTGAACCGATTTGGCTAATTTTAGTCTTGAAATATTCGTGGGTGTCCAGGGAAGGTTTAAAGGATTAGAAAATAGGTGCAGCGGGAACGAGAAAAATATGGCGGTACGAAGTTCGCCGGGACAGCTAGTAGAATATAAAGAAAGAAGACATAGAATAGAAAGAAGAAATAAGAAAAAAAAATAGAGATAAGAAAAAAAAAATAGCAATTATTATTAATTAATTATACTATTAAGAGTTATAAAACTCTACGAGGCTACGAGGAAATCGTTTGTCCTGGTTCGAATATGTAGGGAGGAAAGTAATATCGTAAGGAAGGCATTAATTATGGAAGTGGATGGCTACAGGGTAAGAGACAGACCTGAAAGAAAATGGATGGACTGTGTGAAAGATTATATGGTTAAGATGAGAGTGAATGTTGAGATGACTGCAAATAGAGATAAATGGAAAAAGCATACATGTTACGCCGACCCCATATAAATTTGGGATAAGGGATGATGATGAGTTATAAAACTCTAGACACTCATTGCGAATTTTAGTAGCTTGGTATTTATAAGCGCAGGGTAGACAAAACCAATATATAAATTTATTGAAAAATGAAGGAGTTTTGTGTCTCTTGTCCAGGGTAGTCATGGGCCCTATTAATATCTCTTTGTCTCCCTAGAGGAACCATTAGGGTAGACAAGATCTCGTCGCCATTTTTATGCAGTGCCATTATCATTATCATAAACGGTGTACGTTAGGAGTTGTGTTAGGGTTGGGTTCATGTCAGTAATGGCCAGGATTTGAACCCGGGACCTCTCGATCGTAAGGCCGATTCCTTAACCACTAAGCTACCGACTGTTTAAATAGTACAAACAAACATCCGAATATAAACAAGGATATATTATCCTCGTTGACCCTTCTTGTAAATAAAGAGACAGTAGACTAATCGTCTGGTCTTCCATCTTCGTCTGAGGCCTATCAATTAAATGGTTAGTTCGTAGAATTGCTCGCAATGTCGTGACTTCGCACTTAACGACAAGATCGACACTTAAACTTGAAATATACTGTTCATTTAGCAAGGGTTCTCATAAAGGTATAGTTCTATGGACCTCTACTAAGGTGCGGCTACAGTTCATTTTTTTCTTAACATTTTAACGATATTTTAGTATATATTTTAGTAATGTAATGACTCGTCTAATCCCCCCAATCCCTTGAAGAAGGCCGATTGATTTAGACCCCGAAAAAGGGCGGCTACGTACGGCCATTGCGATTGTGCCCCATTGATATGTTCAGATCTTTTTTAAAGAATATTAGTAGGTATATAACCATGCTACAATACAACAAAACATGGAAATCTCTACATCACTAGGGTTTTTCACAACATTTTTTATGATGTTGGGTTTGGTTTCTCTAAGGTGCTTGTTGTTAAATTATTCTTTCTATAAAGTGCCAAACAATAAAAAAATGTTGAAAAAACCATAGAGAATCGTATTTCTATGTCATATCGCCATTGGGTTGTGGAGGTAAGACAGCAGTCGCTTCATGGTAAATATCAAAGTTCAGCCAAATCCGCAGTTAGACTGTTAAAGCGGACCCAGGAGTCCGAGGTGGAAGCTTCGGATGTGACAGGGATTTGGGATTAACGCTAGGATGAAGAAGAGGCTAGGCAACTATATGTATCTACTAGCTGTTGCCCGCGGCTTCGCCCGCGTGGAATTCTGATCCCGTTCATGGCTGATATATAGCCTATATGTTAATCCAGGGTATAACCTATATACATACCAAATTTCAACCAAATCGGTCCAGCCGTTTATGCGTGAAAGAGTAACAAACATCCACACATCCACACATCCACACATCCACACATCCACACATCCATTCTCACAAACTTTCACATTTTATAATATTAGTAGGATTAAATCCTAGCCGTGTTGGTTTTCCCTGGACTAGATAAGGGCGATGCCATCTCTTCCTGTGGGTGTCGTAGAAGGCTACTAAGGGATAGGGCTGTTCTCCATCCGACAGTAAACTTACAGCCCATATTTAGGTGCCAGCTTGATGACAATAGGCTCGCCCCCTATCATGTGGGCCCGAAAATCATAGTTTTCAAAATGTGGGTGATAAGATAGTACGCCTCTGCCTACCCCTTCAGGGATTTAAAGGCGTGAGTATATGTGTAAAATTCTATTTTTAAAAGTTAGTGTGATATAAAATCCTTCAAAATTCATTCATGGAAGAGTATACAATGTACATATTAAAATACTGTTTGTTTCGATACGCGTAGGGTTAAGTTCAAACTATGTGTACCGTGTTCGGACGACCAATTCTGTTGAGCCCCACTGTGCATTGTCGAGCACGTATGTTGTGTTTGCAGTCAACTACGTCTAGTTTCAGGGTTGATAGAACGTATTTCTGAATGAAATATTTACCAAGGGTCTATGGAGCCTAGCTAAGGTCTTCGGAACTCCAGGAGGCCGGTACAATTGCTGGTCGATGGACGAGGTCAGGAGGGTAAGACAAAGAGGCTCACCATTACAGACCCCTTCGATGTAACAAAGTAACGTATAAGTGTGTCAGTAGTACCATCAATGGTACTACTGACATAAAGGGAATGGTACTACTGACATAAAGGGCAATGGTGGCCCACAGCTTGACGGCCTCATCAGTTGCCTTTACACGCCCCGTTCAAAGGACACGGGACTATAGGAAAAAGGAAACACGTGTGCTGCCAAAGAATTTCAATCTAAAGCTCGCGTAGAAGTCTAGATAAGCCGAATTAATTTTTGAAAGTAGGAAGAAAGGGACTGGTCGTGGGTTGAAGTTCCGTCATTGATTCAACTTCTACTAATAATTGCTTCTAAAGTTCTCTATTTTCCAGTATAATGGAGAATCGACGGCGTTCACTGCTGTCGGATATTTGACCTCAAGGATCCTTGATAGGTATTATATAACTTTACTTCATAACTTTTTGGATCCTGATTGGTTAGAGAGCGGGGCTTGGTCAATCGACAATGCCCAGTCACTTTTTTCGTAAGGCGAATATACTATAGTGTCAATATTTATATTCATTTAGATTGAGTTGGGACTTGAGACAACCCTAGCAAAATTTGTGCCTATCACGAGACGAACTATTAAAATTGAAATACGTTCCAATTGCACATGTTAATTATACAATTTTTATTTGTTATAACTGATGGAAAAAAAATCTGTGCGCTTTTTATGTACATGTTTTTTAAATAGGTAAACTAAATATTCTCTGCGGCTCCATTCGCGTGGAATTTTGCTACCGTTTCCGTAACCCATCGGTCTACCTCTACAATACATAATATATCTACTGTCGTGAATGATTCCCTGTACCTCAAATTGCGAGCCCTCTAGTGCTATGCCACAAGTCATGATTGTCGTGAGTAGTTTTATTTCCCCTATCTCATAAGTAAAAGATAGTACGGCGCGAGCCACGCTGGAGCACACTTTAACGCTGTACCATATTAGCTCCGTCAGGACACGATACGACACTCGTCGACGTCATGAGTGATTCCCCCTACCTAATAATTAAATAATCTTTTATATACTTGTGTGTCGCGGGCTACACTGGGGCGTGCTTGTGCGTGGCAGCCCTAGAACCCTCTATCGCTACACCACATAGTCGTAAGTGATCCCCCCTCCCCCTTCCTCAGACGTCATAATAATAAAGATCGTGAGTGATTTACTCTACTTCATAAGTAAAAGATACTCACTGGTGCGAAGCGGGCCACGATGGGACATGCTCTACCGCTACACCATATAGGTCCCGACTGTCTTAAGGGAGTCCCCCTACCTCAGAAGTAGAACCCTCTACCGCTACACAATATATGTAGATCGTGAGTGATTCTCCCTCCCTCAGACCATACATCACAATAAAAAAGGTTGTGAGTGATTTCCCTTACCTCATAAGTAAAAGATACTCACTCATGCGGCGTGGGCCACGCTGGGGCACGCTCTACCGCTATACCATATAGGTCCTGACTATCGTGAGTGATTCCCCCACCTACACTACTCTACACAACATAGTCGTGAGTGATTCCGCCTGCTTCATAAGTAAAAGATACTCACTCGTGCGGTGCGGGCTACGCTGGGGCACGCTCTATCACTACACCATATATGTCCAGACTGTCGTGAGTGATTCCCCCTACCTCATAAGTAAAAGATATTCACTCGTGCGGCGCAGGCCACGGTGGGGCACGCTCTACCACTACACCATATAGGTCCAGACTGTCGTGAGTTATTCCCCCTACCTAATAAGTAAAAGATACTCACTCGTGCGGCGCGGGCCACGCCGGGGCGTGCTTGTGCGTGGCGGCCCTAGCTCGGGCGAGCAGGGTCATCACGGCGCGCTTAGTCGGTGACATTGCGGCCCGCGCGCCGCCCAGCAAAGGCCGCTTGCGGGCCGTGCTCGCAGGCGCCCCACCCGCACCTGCCGCATAAAATGTCTACATGCGTTTTGTTGTACGATTCTGTTACTTGGGGTTCTTATTTTTTTTTGAAAGGTTAGAGAGTGAAGAGATAGATGTTGATGAAATTATTGGCTAGACCGTTTCCCAATCTACATCCGCACTTTATATTATTTTTTTCAGTGGCCCTCAGTGAGTACCTTTTTTCGTGCGGAACTCTCAGGGATGCTTCCGTAACTTTAGTCAGCGTGGGTGGTTATGTCGGACTCGAACCGACTAAAACCACACGCCACCGTCTGGAGTCTCATATACGGCAAAGTATATTATGGCGAAAAGTGACCCACTAAGGCAATTTCCCCGCACCCTGGCTGACCCTGGGCCTTTTGAGATGGCCTCTTTGGGTGGAGCAGTCACGGTGTCCCTATATAGCCCCCAAAAAGGGGGGACCACGTCGTTCCTCATTCCTGGGCTCAGTGACTATATCTACATTTTTTTAAACGTAACTGTTTAAAGAGTTGTGATTAGGGATTGCAAAATTCGAATTATTTTTCAAATTCGAATATTCGAATTTCATTCGACTGAAATTCGAATTATTCGAATTATTCGAAGTTTTCGAAGTTTTTATTTGGATAGGAGCATATTTTATTACATTTCGGTTTTTACAGTGCCAGTGACATCCCCCAATGAATTCTGAAAGAAAATTGCTACTAAGAATATTTTATAAGTAAAAAAAAATGCACCACCTTTTGGGATATAGTTGGATCGGAAAATATCGATCCTTGGAAAAAATTATGAACGCCTAAAAGATAAGCACAATCAGCATGCAGCAATTTCAACGGACTGTCATCGTATTTCAGTTTTAAACAAATAAATAACAAATACAACAACAATATAAAAACGCTTAGGACTTATGTTGAAGTTGGTGCCAAGCCGTTTAAACAGATAATTAATTTATTTTTAATTCCATCATTCAGCAAGGTCTAACATTTACGGCATGGAGCAGGAGTGCGGTAGTACTTGTACTTCAAAAAAGGTGATAAGACCTTGCTGAAGAACTACAGGCCCATATCACTCCTGAGCCATGTCTACAAGTTGTTCTCAAGAGTCGTCATAAATCGATTCGCGGGTAAGCTCGACTAGTTCCAGTCACCTGAGCAAGTCGAGTTTCGAAAAGGCTATAGCACCGTGGACCACATCCAAACTGTTCGGCAGATTATAAAAAAGACGCATAAGTACAATCAGCGTTTTTAGACTACGAAAAAGCCTTCGACTCCATCGAAACTTGGGCAGTGTTAGGTGCCCTGCAGCGGTATCGGTTTAATTGACAATACATTGAAGTGTTAAGATGCTTGTATGACACTGTCACAACGTCCGTCCAGCTCTAAGACCAGAAGACAAAACCCAAGTGTAAAGTGAGAGAGTAGAGTCACACAGACAATCCAGTGTAGAGTGAGACAGGAAGATGTTATGTCTCTTAAACTATTTGCCAACGACGTCTTCAAGACTCTGGATTGGACGGGGAGGGGCATTAACATCAACGGTGAGAACATCTCGCATCTTCGGATCACCGAGGGCATCGTCATAGATACGGAGTTGCTAGAACAACTGGGCGAAATGCTGCACAGCCTGATTGGAGCTTCTCGAAAAGCGGCCTCAGTGTAAACTTGGCACTTGGCGGGCTAGAAAACCTCCGCGTGGTGCACCCTGGGCAACGGAAGTGGCAACTCCTCCCTAAAAACTTTGGGGAGGAGTTGCGGCTTCTGGCCGATATTCTGCCGAGGTCGAAACGACCTGAGAGAAGGAAAACTCGAGATAAACCCTTTGCCAACCCGTCTGGCCAGCGTGGCAATAGTAGGCTATAAACCCCTCATAAATGCACAGACGCCCAATTAAAAGGCCCCCAGTTCCCGGTGGTCCCGCTATTCCCAGCCATGGTAGCGGTTCGGGTAACGGCGGGGCGGGGGGTGCTAAGAATCTCCGGGTTACGAAAGGCTACCGTAAACAACAAATACTGCTGGCAGCCTACAACTGCAGTACACTGCGGCTGGAGGAGCACCTCACCGAACTCCAGGTGGAACTGGGTCGCATAAACTGGCACATATTGGGGCTGTCAGAGGTCCGAAGAGAGGGTGAGGACACGACAACCCTTGAGTCAGGCGACCTGTTCTACTTCAGAGAAGGTGATGTGCGCTCCCAGGGAGGCGTCGGCTTTCTTGTAAAAAAGGACCTCATCAGCAGCGTTATTGAAGTCGGCAGTGTGTCGAACCGGGTAGCGTACCTTACCATAAAAATCACGAACAGTCATTCGCTGAAGGTGATACAGGTATATGCGCCGACCTCGTCCCACCCCGACGAAACCGCCGAGGCCGTATATGAGGACATTGCCAAGGCAATGAATCATATCGCCAAGGCCACCTACAACGTTGTTATGGGGGACTTCAATGCCAAAGTGGGAGTACAAGAACGCGGTGAGACGAAAATCGGACCTTATGGAGTGGGGTGCAGAAATCGCAGGGGGCAAATGCTAGTCAGCTTCCTCGAGTCACAGGGGCTCTTCTTAATGAATAGCTTCTTTAAGAAAAAACCCCACAGGAAGTGGACTTGGCAACGCCGGGACTCTGCGATAAGGAACGAGATTGACTTTTTCATAACGGACAGTAAGCACATATTTAGAGATGTCTCTGTGATCAACAAGTTTAAAACTGGAAGCGATCATCGACTTATCCGAGGCTCTCTAAATATCAACATCAAGGCTGAAAGGTTCCGAATGATAAGGTCAACCCTCCGACCTACGCCGCTCCAAGTAGCTCTAGGGTCCGAAAAGTTCCAATTGGAACTTCAAAATCGTTTCGCAATGCTGGAAACCCCTAGGGGCATTGACGAGAAGGCCGACATAGTGGTCAAAACATTGCAGGAAGTGTCTCGAAAGTTGTTTCCCGGAAAACGCAAACAGCAAGAGTCCAAGCTCTCTCCTGAGACTCTCGAACTTATGAGAAAGAGGCGTGAACAACCATCCACACAGTCGTCTTCGTCGGATGGGAGAGCCTTAAACCAACAAATCAAAAAGCTGATACGACGCGACCTCCGACGCTCCAACACACGCGCCATTCAGGAGGCAATTGAGCGTAATAGGGGGTCGAAAGTGTTCGCTCAGCAGTTGGGGAGGCCCCATCTGACGAAACTTAAAACTGAGGATGGCATAACGATAACCTCAAAGTTCGAGATACTCGAAGAGATCGAGAAATTCTATGGACAGCTATATGCATCACGGAAGAGTAAACCGACGGGACACAGCGATGAAGATCACAGAGCCCCACTCACGCGCCACTACACCGAGGATTTGCCAGATGTCGAGCAGTGCGAGGTAGGGGCGGCTCTCAGGCAACTGAAGAACAACAGGTGCCCTGGTGATGACGGAATTACTACTGAGCTGCTGAAAGCAGGTGGCGCTCCAATCCTGAAAGAGCTAGCAAGTCTCTTTAGTTCCGTCATCCAGCAAGGGCTAACACCTAGGGCATGGAGCGGGAGTGCGGTGGTACTGTTCTTCAAAAAAGGCGATAAGACCTTGCTGAAGAATTATAGGCCCATCTCACTCCTGAGTCATGTCTACAAGCTGTTCTCGAGAGTCGTCACAAATCGCCTCGCGAGTAAGCTCGACGAGTTCCAGCCACCTGAGCAAGCCGGGTTTCGAAAAGGCTATAGTACCGTGGACCACATCCATACTGTTCGGCAGATTGTAGAAAAGACGCAGGAGTACAACCAGCCGCTGTGTATGGCGTTTGTGGACTACGAAAAAGCCTTCGACTCTATCGAAACCTGGGCTGTGCTGGATGCCCTGCAGCGGTGCCGTGTCGATTGGCGATACATCGAGGTGCTGAGATGCTTGTATGACACTGCCACAATGTCCGTCCAGCTCCAAGACCAGAAGACGAAACCCATTAGCCTCCAGCGTGGAGTGAGACAGGGAGATGTTATATCTCCCAAACTATTCACCAACGCATTGGAGGACGTCTTCAAGACTCTGGATTGGACTGGGCGGGGCATCAACATCAACGGTGAGTACATCTCGCACCTTCGATTCGCTGACGACATCGTCATAGTTGCGGAGTCGCTGGAACAACTGGACGAAATGCTGCACAGCCTGAATGGAGCTTCTCGACAAGTCGGCCTCGGTGTAAACTTGGATAAAACCAAGATTATGACCAACGAACATGTTGTACCGAGACCGATTGCCATCGAAGGGGCGACACTCGAAGTTGTTCAAAAATATATCTACCTGGGGCAAGTTATCCAGCTCGGTAAAAACAACTTCGAGAAAGAAATAGCCAGAAGAATCCAACTAGGGTGGGCAGCATTTGGCAAATTGCGCCGGGTCTTCTCCTCCCCTCTGCCGCAATGCCTCAAAACAAAGGTTTTCGACCAGTGCGTCCTGCCTGTTATGACCTACGGTGCCGAAACGTGACCACTGACGGTGGGGTTAGTCCGTGACCTAAAAGTCGCGCAGCGGGCTATGGAGCGAGCTATGCTTGGAGTTTCTTTGAAGGATAGAATTCGTAACGAGGTTATCCGACAAAGAACCAAAGTTACCGACATAGCTCGCAGAATAAGCAAGCTGAAGTGGCAGTGGGCTGGCCACATCTGCCGAAGGACTGATGGCCGTTGGAGCAAACGAGTCCTAGAGTGGAGACCGCGCGTAGGAAAACGGAGGGTAGGACATCCCCTAGCCAGATGGACCGACGACCTGCGAAAGGTGGCTGGGACGGACTGGATGCGGAAGGCGGAGGATCGGCAAACGTGGCGCACATTGGGGGAGGCTTATGTCCAGCAGTGGACTGCAATAGGCTAATTGATTGTAAACTTGGATAAAACCAAGATTATGTTCAACGAACGTGTTGTACCGAGACCAATTGACATCGAAGGGGCTGCACTCAAAGTTGTTCAAACATAATGTCTACCTGTTTTTTTTTTACCACTTAGTTGGCAGACAAGCACACGGCCCACCTGATGGGAAGCGGTCACCGTGGCCCATAGACGTATGCAAGACCAGGGGCGTCACACTCGCGCTGCCGACCCTGAAGAAACCTTCTAATGCCCTTCTTGAAGAACCCCATATTGTAGTCGCTTGGGAAAACCACCGCAGGGAGTTCATTCCACAGCTTGAGTGTGCGTGGGATGAAGTGCCTTTCAAACCGCACAGTACGCACCATTTCCGGACGCAATGTGTGAGGATGAATTCCCTGCCTGTGGCGAGAGGTGAGATTATAGAATGTAGCTGTTGTCATCATGTCAAATAGTTCTTCTGAGCACAAACCATTGTATAGACGGTAAAACACACACAGTGAGGCAAAGTCTCTTCTGAGACTGAGAGGTTCCACATCGCCTGCGAGTATGGGATTGCCGACGAGCCTCAACGCCCGTCTTTGTACCGAGTCGAAGGGGTCAAGCTGGCAAGCAGGCGCTCCAGCAAAAAGGTGACAGCAGTACTCCATGTGGGGCTGAACCTGCGCCTTATAAAGGATGAGTCGTTGCCCCGCAGTAAAGTACTGCTTCGCCCTGTTGAGCAACCCAAGCTTCTTTGATGCCAGCTTCACCTTGTCTTCTAAATGACTACGGTATTGGACGTCGCGCTGGAGATATCGATACCAAGGATCCCGATACTCGAGGAAATGGTAAGCGGTGTGTCCAGGAATTGCGGTGCTACAATGAATGGAGTTTTCTTAGCGGTGAATATACACACTTGTGTCTATCCAGCTCGGTAAAAAAAACTTCCAGAAAGAACTAGCCAGAAGCTACGTCGGGTCTTCTCCTTACCTCTACCGCAGTGCTTTAAAACAAATGTTTTCAATCAGAGCGTCCTACCTATTAGTGTGCCGAAACGTGCTACGCAAGGTACCGAAAGGTGTTGTGGAAAGCGGGAAATTTTTTTTTTACTTTTCGGTGCATTTTTGTTTTTTTTTTTCATTTAGAAGTCAGTTCATTTTTTTTGCAAAATTCTTATAGAATACAAAGCTCATTCAGAGGCGCAGTGCGGGTAGCGGGTGAGCGCATTCTCAACTAACATCTCAACGCGCGGCAGTACTTACCTGCCTTGCCTAAATAATGATTTATTTGCATCATTTTAAATACCTATAATGATATTATGGTTAAATTTTACAATACAAGTAGGTATTCTCAACTGCACAACAGCATCACAACAAAAACGAATTATTAAAAAAAAAATTCGAATAATTCGAATTTTTGCTTTTAAAATTCGAATTTAATAAGTAGCCCGAAAATTCGAATAATTCGAATTTTTCGAATTTCGAAGTATTCGAATTGCATTCCCTAGTTGTGATGACAATCTAAAAAAGGGGAAGAAGAAAATAAATAGATGCGGATAAAAGTATAGACTCCAATTCTGCAAATTGTCAACCACAGTCATACCACCGACATCACAAAAAAAAAAAATTGAGACTTTACTGTTTCTGTGGCGTAGCGGTAGTGAACGCGGCTGCTATGCAGGAGGCGCGGGTTCGATCCCCGCACAGTGCAAATATTTGTATGCATGAATATGAATATTTGCATTGGTGTGGGTGTTTTCTATGTATAATATGTATGTATTTACGAAAAAAATGTATCTATGTATGTTTATCCGCATTCTAGAACCCATAACACAAGCTAGTTAAGCTATGCTTACTTTGGATCTAGATAGCGTTGTGTAGATTGTCGTACAATATTTATTATTTATTTATTTACTGTTATGCTGTTAAAGACTAAAGTTAAATGGCATCTTGTAGAGAAATATAATCCCTCTGAGACTTTCGTGAAGTAAATGAAGCACAGTTAATTAACTGTTATACTCATATACTCGCGCTTGTGAATTCCCGAAGGGTTTTTGCACGTAGGCGGGGTTTCCCCAGTCGGGCAACAAAAAGTCCTAAGTGTTTCAAAATATTATCCAGCAATTAGTAATTTCGAACATCTGGCCAGTTTTAAAAGTAAAGGACTAATCGTACCTGCCATTATCGTAAGGTACAGTCAGCAAAGGAAGTAATTAACAAAAAATTGCTGCTGGAGGAATGGCATAAATTAATGTATCTTATGACATAAGAAATACAGCTGGCGTAATGTAAGTGCATACAGTGTATAGTACACTTGAAGAAAAATAATGTTTAACAATTTGTCATAATTCTAAAATTGTTGACCAAAGAGAGGGGCTGTCCCTCTAGACAACTGACAATACGTTTGCAGAATAGTTTTTTTTATAGCACACGGCCCACCTGGTCGAAAGTGGTTATCGTGGCCTAGGGGCGTCACTTGTGCTGCCGACGAATAGAATAGTATAGAATAGAATAGATAGATCAATGTGAAAGGGATTGACATACGTTGACGACTGTCATAAATGTCAAAATAAGGGTGCAATTCCTCACATTGTACAATAGCGCCAACGAATTTGCATTTGTCAAGGGGGGCTGGTTACCATTTCTCGACGACAAGCGCGATTTATTTGAAATAAGTTCTTAGATATATATATGAAACTTCTTATTATCAATCAATTAGCCTACCGCAGTCCAAGGCTAGACATAGGTCTCTCTCAATATTGGGAGGCTTTGGTCTACTATTTCCACGCTGGCCAGACGGGTTAGTACAGAGTTTTATTTCGAGATTTCCTTCTCTCGCAGTGACATCGTTTGCGTATTTTTCCGTTAATCGCCTCTTACGACATCTTTTTCAAAGTTTGGATGAAACTTTAATTCTTTCTCCAAAACCACATGAATCTTATAATGTGTACAAATTAAGAAGACGATTAATCAGCTAAATAATCGTTTTACTCAATCTTCTTCTTCTTCATCCTAGCATTAATTAGCATTAGTCGCATCCGAAGCTTTCATCTCAGAGTCCGGGGTCCGCTTTACCAGTAGTACGAGAAAATTAGGATTTGACACAGGAATAATTCCTAGTAGCAATTTTCTTTCGGAATTCATAGAGGGAGATTACTGGCAGTCTAAATTTCGATTTGCGTGGTATTCGGTTCGTTGCGTTCTCCGCCATCTTGAATTTAAGGGTACATTTTTGTTTACTAAATAAGTCGTTTATTTTTAATTTTACAGGAAAAATTATTACTACAAAGTTGTTTAGAATTAAATTTTCTACAATTTAGTTGTTCATAATTTTTACAGTCCAACTGAGGATTTGGCTGGACTTGGTTTTCCTCGATGGTACATACGTACCATACCGTTACTACGTAGTAATGAAGCTTTAGTTACTGACTGTACATATTAGATTTGACTTTCAATTAATACAAAGTTGCTAATGACTTTTTCGATTACAGCAAACGCTGCAAGATGTTATTAATTTTAAATCAGTTTCAAACAAAGGACTTTAATATTATGATTTAAAGGAGGATGGGCATTTCGTCCCATATGGTGTAACACTTTTCTACATATATCAAATGAAAGGTCTCAATGAGTGTATTATTTTTTTGTATGGATATAAATCTGTATTTCGTGCAGGGTAAAAGTTGTGGAGGTTTCAGTTACAAAGAAAGTATTTAATTTATTTTATATAATTAGTGTTTTTATGACAAAATACTTATTTATTTATGCTATTTTTACCCAACTACGTTAAAGCCAAAGGAGCATTATGATTTTGACAGGCTATGTATGTATGTATGAACTATGTATGTATATTCACTAATTCCCTCATAGCTCTTCAACTACTAATTAGAACTGGACAAGTAAGGTATCGTTAGAAGTGGCTTGATCGTCCACTTATTATAGGCTATATAACGTGTCACTGAATTTAATGTGGCGCCCTCTAGCGGTCATAAAGTACTGCTTTAAAAAATAAACTTGAGGTAAATATACCGTGTTTGATATCAAATTAAAGGCCCTAATTAGTACATTTCAAATGTATAAATTATTGGGATTTTTGAATGAAAGGACATCACCCATTTTAGTCCAAAATTGAAAGTGCCGGCCAAAGAAAATAAATACGATATTCCGTTAGAACTTGTCCTCGCTAGCATTTTCTATTACCACGTCAAAGTTGAGGGACAACTGCGCTTGGTTTTATTTGAGTTTAAAAATCCTGGAGACATACATTTTTTATGATACGAATAATTAAAAATAAATGAAAAACTTTATTCTATATTGGAACAATAGTTAATAAAAGCAATAAAAAATAAACCCCATATTGCACATCGTTGTATTTCGTCCATTTATTTAGGTCCATAATGGAAAGTGCTGACCAAAGTGTACAAATATGAAATTCCGTTAGAGCTTGTCCTCGTTAGCATTTTTTACTATGGCGTCAAAGCTGAGGGACCACTGCTCTTAGTTTTATTTGAGTTCAAATATCTTGGAACCATACATTTATATGATATGAATGATTAAAAACGAATAAAAATAATTGTTCTATATTGGAAGAATAGTTAATAAAACCAATAATAAATAAACCCTATTCTGTACACCGTTGTTTTTCGCCCATTTATTTAGGACCAAAATTGAAAGTGCCGGCCAAAGAATACGAGTATGATATTCTATTAGAGCTTGTCCTCATTAGCATTTTTTATTATGGCGTCAAAGCTGAGGGTCCACTGTCTGACTAACGGAATATCATATTTGTAATCTTTGGCCGCTACTTATTTTCAATTTAGCACCTAAATAAATGGACGAAAAACAACGGTGTGCAGTATGGGGTTTATTTTTTATTAGTTTTATTAACTATTCTTCCAATGTAGCACGATATTTTTTATTCATTTTCAATAGTTTGTGTCATAAAAAATGAATGTTTTCAAGATTTTCGAACTCAAATGAAACCGAGGGAAGTGGTCCCTCAACTTTGACGCCCCAATAAGAACAAGCTCTAACGAAATATCGTATTTGGCCAGCACTTTCAATTTTGAACCAAAAATTTATGCAGCGTGAATAATGTTCTTTTGAAGCATTTATTATGCTAACTATTCATTAATCGATTTAGAAAGAGAAAATTAAAATATTGGGTTCTGCTTTTAATTTTTTTTTGTTTCATGCTTTTTATTGGTAACCGCTGAACCGATTTCCATAAAACCTGCTGTATCGTGATGTATAAATTATGACCTTTCATTTGATACCCAACACGGGTATATTTGAAAATAGATTAGATTTTGGATTGCCACTTTTTTCATTCCGCATATATTTCAAATGGCTGAACCGATTTTTATGAAACATAGCTAAGAATACTCTCGACTAAACCATCTTTCAAACAAAAGATACAGAATCGAAATCGGTTCAGCCGTTTGGGAGCTACGATGTCACAAACAGACTGACACACACACATACACACGTCAAACTTATAACCCCTCTTTTTTTGTTAAAAATATGTGATCGGTACAAGTGTACAACCATGAACCATGTCAACCGGTAGGTGAATTAACCCTAGTTGAGTCAACCGTAGTTGTAATGACCGTCGGCGAAATGATACAAAACCGTAGAACTGTACTGCAAAGCCTATTTGCACAAAAAATATTTTTTACTTACACCCTTATAACTTTGGACCTGCACGAATTTCTGATAAAAAACTTTGAGTTTTAGATAAAAATAGACTAAATGAACATGTTTACACTAGCTGCAACTTGTTACAAGGGTTGGGACGCCTCTCATACAAAACTGCCCCTTCTCCTTTAAAAGGGTTACTTTTACGAGTGGGCATTTCCACCCCCGTAGAAACTTTTGAAGGTTTATATAGAATACCTACTGGCTGTAATAATAATGGGGAAAAAGTAATTTCCACGTTCATAGTATACCATAAACTGAAATGGGGAACTACGGGATTGGAAAATGGGGAACTTTTACCTGGAGTCAGTTGCAACGGAAGGTGGAACGCCCTTTAGCCAGATGGATTGACGCCTTGAAAAAAGGGACTGGGGACAGAGCTAATATCAATATTGTTCTTTAACTGTCAATGTGTGCATGCCATGTATGTATATGTTACGGCTAATACTCGAAGTGCGGCTGCACCTAGTTTTAGCCGGTTAGAACTAGGTGTAGCCACTTACTCTTGGTTAAACCTAGTTCTAACCGGCTAAAACTAGGTGCAACCGCACTTCGGGTATTAGCCGTAACATAATATATATCAACTTATACCGAAGTGCTAGCCAAATATTACGCCGCGTTCAACACTTGCTGAGTCTACCATAGAACGTATAGAGAACGTATAAAGTTTGTAATATGGTCTAAAGTTATTAATGAATTGCATACATACAATCACGCCTTTATCCTTGGAGAGTTAGGCAGACGTGAACTAACCCCCACATTTCATCAATCATTGTATTAGGTCGCAGGGGGTGAGCCTATTGCCGTATTCCGGGTTTTATTGTTGACTCGACCCATGTATCATATCATATCATAAGACTGAGTCTGTGTTGTATATATCTGTTTGATGACTCTGATGTTAAACAGGTCTATCCCTTAGTCGCCTTGTACGACACCGCATGGGAAGAGATGGGTTGGCCCAAATTCTACTCTGCCGGGAACTATGCGGCATAGTAAGAAAGAAAGAAGAAAGAAAAATCGTTTTATTGCGGATCACGCATGTACACACATAAAAATAAAACCAAATTAACAGATAAGTAAACAAAAAAATTAACAAAGGTAACAGGTTCTGCTGCGGAGCAGAACAATCACAATAATCATTACAATCATAATGGCAGGTATAGGCATACACTTCCTAATACCTAGCCACCTACTCACCCAGGCGGCAACCACAGAGTAAGTGACCGCTTTCAAACGTACATAACTACTTTTATCTCTTATCTGTGGTCACCGCCCAAACTAATCATATTTTTAAGACCATGTGACATTTGACATATAATTGACATTGACTTGACACTAATGACGTGAAACCGCCAACGTGTCCTGTTCTACGTGGCACTCTGGCACAAACCTCACACGGCCTCTCCTCATATAAAAATTGTATTGTATATAGTGTACAGTAATGAATTGACAGTTCATTTAGTTTAGTAATAATTCAAAGTATAGTCAAGTTATAAATGTTTAAGAAAGTGCGTAACTAAAGTTAATTAATATCTTAGTATCGTGAACATGAAAGTTAGCATGACGGGGTTGCAGGTATCAGAGCCATCTTAATTATAAATAATGTCGTCTAGACGGAGCGAACTGGTTTTACGATATTTTTATGTGCCACTCAAGTTATAAGCGAAAGCGATTTTATGAAATACTGATCGCGATCCTGGTTGCAGTGAGTAGAATTTCTATACAATTAGGTTGGCATATCTCTGCGGAGAATTGGTATTTGGATACTATTGGCTTAGGAGCCATAGAATGCATTCGGTCATAGAATGTAAAAAAGAGTAGTGCTGTTAATCAGTTGATCTTCAAAACAGAAGCAGATCCAGCATAAATAGGTTACAGCGACCGCAAGGGTAATGTTTATCCTATCTTCTTACAAATAAATTCTATAAAGATATCAATGTTTATCTTATTGTTTCACTGATTTCGAATCTGAAGCTTTTGTTGCGCTTGCACGAGTGTATTTTTTAACCGACTTCAAAAAAGGAGGTTCTCAATTCGTAGGTACCCAATTTTTTTTATTTTTTCATACCACTTCGGTGGCAGACAAGCACACGGCCCACCTGATGATAAGTGGTTACCGTGGCCTATGGACGTTTGCAATACCAGGGGCGTCACACTCGTGCTGCCGAACCTGAAGAAACCTTGTAACGCCCTTCTTGAAGAACCCCATATTGTAGTCGCTTGGGAAACCAAAAAAAAAAACAAAATACATAATTATTATATTATATATATATATATAAAGTAGACATTTCCTTAAAACGTTTTATCCCTACTAATATTATAAACTAGCTGTTGCCCGCGGCTCCGCCCGCGTGGATGTCGTTAATCGCTTGGTGTTATAAATTTTGTGCAGAGAATTGCGCGTTGAACGCTGATTAGAGGAGCTTTATTTTTTAGAGGAGGTAGGAAACGACGGTATGTCTGTCCCAATCGAGCTGGCCCTACAGAAGTTCGCGACTTACCTAATAACCTCCTGTAGTATTTCTGACGGTGAGTAGGGTTGCCAGAGATTTTGTGCTGTCAGTGGGAAAACCAAAGGCTTTGCCCTACTTATCTTTTGCGCTGACGGCACAGAATCCCTCTGTTCTTACAGCATAGCACGGGTGTGACGCCCCTGGTGTTGCACTCGCCCATAGGCCACGGTAACCTCTTAACATCAGGAGGGCCGTGTGCTTGTTTGCCACTTAAGTGGTATATAAGAATGTTCCTACCTGGATATCTACTCGACTCTCTATTGTAGTCCCCATTCCTTTGCCCTTCTCGCACTACCTGTACCTTTCCTGTCTACTCAACTATAATAGATACTTCGTCTTCGCCAAGCTCTAATCTGTCTTTGCGTGAAAAACGATTTTGTAACGGATCTTAAGACTGTACCGACATCTATTTCACAATGATAAATTAAAAATTAAAAAATCAAGTACAATATAATACCGGTTCGGGTATATCGGGAGTTTGAAACCAAACGATAGCTTGAATTTAAACGCGAGAACGCCATCTAGTTATGATTCTGGTACTAAATCATTAAAATTCAAATTTTAATTTCATGATTAAAAACGTATTGGTTTACACAATTGTGTATGTAAAAATAAAATCTATAAATTTATATACTTGCCCGGATGTAATAAGCTATAAAAATTGACCAATAATATTATAAAGCGCCATCTATATTGCCGCTCATATTCCGAGTAATATCAATATTGTTCACAACTCCGGTTCTACTCAACCGATTGCGATGAAACAAACGTAAGATTTTAAGTCTGATCAAGCCCTTTCTAACAAAAAAAACTGCATCAAAATCCGTTCAGTAGTTTTTGCGTCCATCGCGGACAAACAGACAAACAGACAAACAGACAAACAGACAAACAGACAGGAAATGAAAAAAATATATTTTCGTGTTCAGTATCGTTAATAGAACATAACCCAAGTATTTTTTTTTAAATATCTCCAATGTACAGACACGACCACTTTACAATTATATAATAGTATAGATGCGAAAATAACTCTGTCTGTCTGTCTGTCTCGCTTTTACGACTAAACCGCTGAACCGATTTTGATGAAATTTGGTATAAAGGTAGATTAGACCTTGAGAAAGGGCATAGGCTATGTTTGGTCACGATAACCGACATCCACGCGGGCGGAGCCGCGGGCAAAAGCTAGTTTTCAATATTTCACCATCATCAACAATTCATAATCTCAGTGTCGGGTATCTCCTGCAATGCAATTCTGTAAGCACACAGCGACGAGCACAACGTTGCGACAACGATTGAGACGACGAGAGAGATTGTCATTGGTCGATCTCCAGTGACGTCACCCAGTCCGACCAATGACAATCTGTATCAAGGTTGTCGCA
The DNA here is from genome assembly GCA_914767945.1 of Eilema depressum. Classification (NCBI taxonomy): domain Eukaryota; kingdom Metazoa; phylum Arthropoda; class Insecta; order Lepidoptera; family Erebidae; genus Eilema; species Eilema depressum. Next base: position 12,463,236 of record OU612035.1, read on the forward strand.
ACGTTGTGCTCGTCGTTGTGCGCTTACTGAATTGCATTGCTGAACCCGACGCCTTCACCAGGAGGTGAAATTCGCCACCAGCCGCGTTTTCCAACATGTATTCATCTACTTCGCACATTTTTTGGAACTCTTGGCAGTGGGTTCGTTGGCACACATCACATCGTAAGGAATGATATTTGATCATTTTGATTCCTTTAGCCTATATTTCTTGGGTCTATCCCTCCCACATAGGCTCAACAGAGGTACCATAACCTAATTTTTTTAAACACAACGAGACGGTTGTCACAAAAATTAGGAACCTTTCACCAATCTTTAGGCACCAAACGCTTGTCACTTGTACCACCTCCCAAGTCAAATGACGGCTAACTTTACAATATCAAACAATATACCTTGAAATGGTTTTCAATTAAGAGCCACGGTGGCAGACGTTTCAATTAAATTTGTCTTTGTTCAAAGAGCGAGTCGCTTTGCTATATCGGATACGTATTTTGTTATACAGAATTATTTTCTTCGTAAACTTTTTTATATTATTGCTCGGGACATATATCTCGGACCTAAAATGTGCACAAAATGTGCTCTATACGCACAGTACACTTTTCTTGGGTGTCTTTTAAGGATAGCGTGGGGTGCTATTGCGTTGTATGAGTTCAAATTCATCAAGCAGAGATAAGATAAGATAAGATAAGATAAATACGCTTTTCACTATTGACACTCGAAAAAGGGCCCGTGATTCATCAAAAACAGTGAATAAAACGCTCTTTGTTTCACCGAGTGAATAAAAAAATTTGAATTTGGAACATGCGCGAATGTACGGATTCTAGTGAAACATACAAAGAGGTTGCACACTCTCACTATAAAAACGTACTAAAAGCCACCTAAATGTAATCACTGGCTGGATGGAATGTGGCTCAGTTTAAATTAAGAAAAAAAAATGGCGCCATTTTCTGTGTAATTTTCTTTGTAAAAATTTATGTTTGTCTCATAATCATAAAATGACTTCATCTAGTGATGAAAATGAAACTCATATTCTCAAACGCGAAAAGTCTCCTGAGTCTTTTCGCGCTAAAGCGGTAGCTATTACTGATAATTTGCTGCTTCTTTTGTGTACTATCCATAACAAAATGTAATTCATAATCACAGAGTAATCGTTTTCTCGTAGTCAATGGTGAAAAGTTGAGTACCTAACACGTGAAAAAAGAATTCATCTCGGCTCTTGTATCCCTCGATCCACTCAGGTTTCTCTCTAGAACCCCTCGCTACGCTCGGGATTCTACCGGAGAAACCTTCACTCCTCTCGGGATACAACTTGGTGCCTCGAAAAGAATTCACCTTTTTTTCACTTGTTGGGTAATCTACTATTATTGCACACCAAACATAGGATACATACAGTGATTAATGTGATAGAGAGTTGTACAATGGGCGGTCTTATCGCAGATCTGCGATCTCTTCCAGACAACCAGAGTAAGGGCTTTATTGCCAGTACAGGTAGTTTACGGTGTACACCAAATCATTGCTAGGTACTTAATACTTGTATCTAGTTTCTACTTGAAAATAATAATAAACACCTAATTACACATACATACCATACCTATATACCATACATATAAAAAATACTCAATATACAAATACAGTAATAAAATATATACAACCAATACCATACACACAATACGTATCTATAATAAATATACAATAACTATATCTATATACCCATGTACTACATATACATACATAATACTTATATCATAGTAATTACATAATATACAGTTACTACTTAGAAGTTACAGCAATAGCAATAGTTAAGATGTAGAGATTATTACAAAACAATCCGCGTGTGCCAAGGCCTCGTTTGTCTCGCGATTCAGGTCCAAGATACGTGTCTCGAAGTATAAAAACGTCAATTGAGTTCATTTTCAATTGCGGAATTCATTCTTTATTCGTCGCGGGTTCCATTCCCGCTCAATGCCAATATTTGTATGCGTGAATATGTTTATTTACGTCTGGGTATTTCCTCGGAGAACACGTTAAGCCGTCGGTTGCCATTAACGTCAATTGGTTGTGGAGGTCAGATGGCAGTCCCTTCCACTCACTGATTTTACCGTTTACCTTTACCGAACAATGATAACACTTGACCACGAGCGCTATTATTCATCTATCTATTTTACATTATTGAGAATATTCAAACTGAAATATTTTCCCAGAATCATTACTTACGGAGATAAGAGCTGGGTTGTAAGCTATCAAACTAGTTATCAGAGACATTCAGGTAAGTTTATATTCTCAAACACAATAGAGAAGTTGGAATAACTTAGATTTTGAATACGATTTCTGAAACTACATACCTTTTGTTTTGTAATTTTAGAATTTAAATATAATTTAATATTATTTGAAACGTTGTTCTTAAAGCATTTAGTAAGTTATCTCTTCAAATACATACATACATACATACAATCACGCCTTTATCTCCGGAGGTTTAGGCAGAGTAGAATTAGAGGTGAATTAACACCCACATTTCACCAGTCATTTTATTAGGTCCCACGTAATAGGGGGTGAGCCTATTGCCGTATTCCGGGCACTATTTTTTTTTATTTTTTTTATTTCCTTATTAACTACCATTACAGGTTCAACTACTACCATTCAGGGTATTGAAATAGATAGAAAAAAGTGAATCCACCTCAGGTGGGACTCGAACCCACGATCCATCCCTTACCTTACTCTGACACTGACACTGAGCCACCGAGACTCGTCCGAAGCTGATCCAAATTTATCTATACATCCATCTTAGGTCGTTGCTTTTTTCTATCTAAATCGATTTGAACAGTTAGCATAGACGGTACTATGGGGTGAATAGGGATCAATGGGTGAATAGGGACAAAATTGTCAGCTGAATTCTGTAGTTATTTTAGTGAAATTATGGATTAGTTCAATGTAATAATGAGCAGAGTATCTATAATATCTGGTTAGTTACTTGGAATTCGGGAGAAAAGAGAAAATTATTAAAAAAATCTAACGACCATTTTATCCCTATTCACCCTTTGATCCCTATTCACCCCATTTTACCTAAATACTTTAACTTTTAACTTTACAATCGATGTGCAGTTATGAAAACAATTTTATGAAAGTCGAAGAAGTTAAAGGTGTAGTCTACAGGTCAATATTCCTAAAAAGGGAAATATATTACACGTAATATCGTCAGCCCCCCTAGACAAGAGGCAATTCGTTGCTCGGCGTATGATGGAATAGAATGACAAATGTATAGGATTTGACGTGTTTGACATTCGTTGACACCTGTCATATACGTCAAATTCCATACATTTGGCATTCTATTCCATCATACGCCGAGCAACGAATTGCCACTTGTCTAGAGGGGCAGGGATGTTAAGCTGAAGTGAATGTGACATCTAGTATGGACCTACAATAAACTGAGATGACATGTCGAGTGATCGTTCATTCCTTTTCTTTCGATAATATCTTCGTTGAGTCAAGAGCTATATTATCGTATGACGTAGCGGTGGAGCGTTTGACTGCTTTATTAGAGGTTGTGGGTTAGGTTCCCGCTTAGTGCAAATATTTGTATGCATGAATATGTCTATTTGTATTGGTTTTAGTTGTAGATTAACTCCGACCTGGGTTTTAGTAGGGAATTCATAACAGGTAGGATGCACTTTATTTTGATTCATACTAATATTACAAACTAACTGTTGCCCGCGGCTCCGCCCGCGTGCATGTATACTATCTATCGCGACCAAACCTATGTCATTTCCCAAGGTCTAATTTATCTCTGTACCAAACTTCATCAAAATCGGTTCAGTGGTTTAGGCGTGAAAGCGTAACAGACGGACATACCTAGTTACTTTTGCATTTATAATATTAGTGTGGATGCGAATGTAACTCTGCTTATCACGCTTTCACATCTAAACCACTGAATCGATTTTGATGAAATTTGGTACACAGATAGAGTAGTGCTAGAGAAAGGACGTATTCTATGTTTCATCGGGATAACCAACATCCACTTGGCCGAACCGTGGGCAAAAGCCAGTGAATAATATCCCCGTAAATTTTCAACAGTATCAAGTGAAATACAGTTTTAGTCGGGTATATATTCCCTATAATTAATTAGTTATAGCAAGTTAGTGAGAGCTAACAGAGTTGCTCTTGGGAATGATATAACGCAGTCGCCAGATGTGTTTAACATACCTAACTTCGCAATAATTTAAGCTGGTGGTTGAGAAGTAAATTAAGAGTGACATATTGAAGCCTACATTATGGAAATTAGAAACTACAAAATATCTTGAATATTATTCAGAAGGGAGAAAATTTTGAATAGAGAAGACGGTGGAAAATATGATTCCTTTTATAAAACGTATATAGCAACCGCCACCAGCCCCTTTCATCCCACTGTCAGAGAGACTTCTTTCTGGACATGACCTTTCCTGGATCAGCTGGAAGTCCCTAAATAGACTGTTTACATTGGAGATTGATGACGCTTGGTGGAACTTGCTACACATATTGAATAAAGTACTTGTACTTTTTCACAGTTATTTATTATTTTGTACCTAACCGGTCTCGCCTTACGGCAAACGGTACAGGTAAGGCGAAACCGGTTGCTTTATTTAATATCAATATTCCTAAATAGACTTCGAACACAAGTCGGCCGAAGCAGGGAGAATCGGTCTAGGTGGGATTTCTCAGATGACGTGGACCTGCGGTGTGAGTGTGGAGTTGCTCCACAGGCCATGGCCCATCTGCTAACATGTGCTGCATGCCCATCTACCTGTACACCAGCCCCTCTAGACAAGTGGCAATTCTTCGGCCGGCGTTTTGTAGAATAGAATGTTAAATGTATAGGATTTGACGTATATGACTGGCGTCAACGAATGTCAAAAACGTCAAATCCTATACATTCGTCATTCTATTCCATGATACGCCGAGTAACGAATTGCCACTTGTCTAGGGGAGCAGAGGACCTTATGAGTGCCTCCGAGAACGTTATTCAGGTAGCAGTATACTTGGAAAATCGAATTTGAGAGTAGAAGCCATCGATTCGACAGAAGAAAAAGATAGCAATTTTGTATGAAATTCTATCACGGTTTTTCTTTACCGAGCAAGCCGGCAGGAAACGGGTTATAGATTATTTCAAAATACGTCATCATCATTACGAAGCCTTCATCTCGGAATCTAGGGTGCGCTCATACTGGGTGATTTTGTAGTCGTTTCGGAGTGAAAGATTTTAGGCACAGTTTCGTTAGCAAAATCGTCTGGAGGTATTATTTTGGCGAAAAAATAAACTTTTTTCTTTTACAACCCTCATACATTATGCCTTTCACGATGTGAGGACGATTAGCAATGCCACCTTAACCGCCTGATATAATGGTTAGTGTCTAACCACTGACAGGGTTGCCCAAGTTACCCATATAGACCTTCGTCTTGACCTACTGTTGACAGCCGGGACCATGTTTAGTGCCTTTTGAAGCACAGAAGCGCTCAGATGAAACACAACCAAGCGGTCACCCAGTAAATTCTTTTTAATATAGGATCCGTCAATTTGACTTCACTTCGCGAGATGGTAAGCTGAAGGCGAAGTCTCAGAAAAGAGGGTCACCATTATAGACACGTACCATGTTACAATGGTGACGGCCTCATCAGATTCACGCCCCGCTTCGAGGACCCGGGACTGTATGAAGAGGGAACACGTGTACTGGTAAGGAATTCCAGGTCTTAATGGTGCGGCAGAGGAAGGAGTCGCTGAACCGCTTGGTTCTTGATTGAATATTCTATACCGTTTGCGGGTGATCGCGCCTTAGTATAGCATATTATGGTAGTACCTAATAGTTTCCTGAACAATGAGAGCACCTGACCACAAGCACTAATTTTTAATTTTTTTTTAAATATTTTTTCTTCCTTTACACTACCAACTTACACCACCAGTTGTGTAACAGGTATAAAAAAATACCCGTTACACTACTGGTAGTGCAAGTTGGTAGTGTAACGGGGACAGAATGATAATTTTGTGCTTAGTTCGAGGGCTGGGGGTTAATAAAGAGGGACGTACCGACCTTGCGTCGCAAGCGCGTGGACAGCAGCAGGCTTCACGCCTCGTAGCGCCGGGTGGGCATGCAGAACACCCCCCAGGACTGGGCTGCCGAGTCCGAGTATGTCACCACCACCTGGTTTGTTAGTAAGCTTAGTTTAGGTGATATGCGAGCTTAGTAAGTAAAGATTATATAGGTTATTTTTGGAAAAGGAATTGAATAAATATTCCCAAATTATAATGGGTAAATGCTTGTTTAATAAGAAATCATATAGTTAAAATATTCGCAAGGTAGGTGGTTCTTTTCATAAAGAACTTTTTTTTTTAATTTAAGAATATTAGTAACTGAAATTACTAATATTGCCTTTAACCCCTCCAGCTAAGCTAAATTGCTTGTGTTAAGAGTGGGTTCATATCGGTAGTTTAATTTCTAAGATTCGAATCCGGGACATCTCAATCGCAAGGCCACCTCCTTAACCACTAAGCTACCAAGCGACGCTTCCATTTGCTTCACCAGGAGTGTTAAAGTTCTCATTGGGGTAGGTAGACCAGATATTTCTACTTCCTACGATCCTGACATACACTTTTCATTTCTTCTACTCTATATTTTTCAATTTCCAAGTAAGTAAAAATGCTTAGTTGAAGCTTAGTTTGAAAACTTTTCCGAGCTTAGTGTAAAGTTGAGTTAGAAGCTGAAGTATGGCAGCTAATCATGGGTGTCGAGAGCATGTTCCGTATTGTTTAAAAATAAGTTGTTTACAAAGGGAATTGTGTTGGTTCGGAACTATTGTACTTTTAAGTTTGTAATTTTGTTCTTAATATTTATTTATCTATCTATACTATTATATAATTGTAAAGTAGTCGTGTCTGTACATTAGATATATTTAGAAAAAAAAAATACTTGGGTTATTTATGTTATGTTAACGATACTGAACACGAAAATATTTTTTTTGAATTTCCTGTCTGTTTGTATGTTTGTCTGTTTGTTCGCGATGAACGCAAAAACTACTGGACGGATTTTGATGCGGTTTTTTTTTGTTAGAAAGGGCTTGATCAGAATTAAAACCTTACGTTTGTTTGATCGCAATCGGTTGAGTAGAACCGAAGATATGAGCAAAGGTCGCGTTACCCGAGATGCACGCGGGCGGAGCCGCGGGCGGAAGGCTAGTTACAATATAAACTTAAAAACTGGCAGGTATAATAACATTTAGCTTGAAAAAAGTCAATATCCAGTCCTCATAGTTGAATCCGAGGCTTCCAGTTTGAAAGTCTCGGATCCTTCCCGGGGTCCACTTAATTCCCCCCACCCTGAGAGGATTCCCCAGAGGTAAATCTACCCCAGAGCCTTGTCTATCAATCAGCAGGCCCCACAGATCTTGGTGATATCCTAATAACACCCGTGATGAGAGAGAGAGACAATAAAACATTACTAAGTACGAATATTCACGTCCACACGCTATTTGGTGTGACTACGGATCGGTCGTCTAATTTTGACGTCGTCCGCGAGTCACTGTTGAATACTATTAAACAAAAGAGTAAATATAAAAAAATCGTTCTTTATTTTCCGATATAAATAGTATTGCTAGAGTTGCCGATATTTCGACACGTACAAACCCTGACAAACTGACGTAATTACGTGTGGATGTTTACGAACAGATAAAACGATCGACCATTTTTCTTATTTGTTTCGCTCACAGGCGTATATCAGATAAGTCACTCACAACTAGATTCTGTTGGCAGCTCATGAGTAGTTACTCTGTCGATACGAAAATAGTTGTTTTGTAGTGTTTTATCGGTTTTGGACCACGAAATAAAAGCTCTTTTGAACAAAACTTGTATCTTTTTCACGTCAATAATTGTGTTAATCTTGCCTGATAGTATGCTAAAGGTAAAGTGTCAGTAAAGAGGGTCACCATTACAGACACCAACATTGTTACAATATGGCCGTCAGCCTCATCAAATGCTTTTTCACACCCCGCTTAAAGGACCCGCGATTGTTTGAAGAAGGAAACACGTGTTCATCATCATCATTTCAGCCATAGGAAGTCCACTGCTGGACATAGGCCTCCCCTAGGATATATATATATATCTTATAAGACCGGTTGGAAGCGGCTCTTCCACATTTTCGCAAGGAAACTCGGCAAGGAAACACGTGTGCTAGAAAAGTATTTCAAGAATTTTGCTATTGCGATTGTTGCCCGACCTCCCAACTCGGCGAGAAAAGCTTGCACCAGAACCTCAGACATTAATCAACAGGTCTGCCGGTTAGTAGGATAGGTTAGAATGGGTCCGAAGACCATGAAGGAAACCATTTCACACGTAGATCACAACGTAAGAACAACTGATATTGATGTTCGTATTGCAACCGGAAACGATGGCTTAACGTGATCTCCGAGGCACAGAAACATCCAGAGTCATTCATCTGAGTCATTACCAATGCAAATAGACATATTCATGCATACAAATGTTTGTAATAAGCGGGATTCGAACTCGCGCCCTCTACGTAGCAGTTGAATGCACAGAAGCTGTCTCAGATTCAGTAATTATAAATCTCAAATTCTTTAAACAATATAATATTGAAGACTACTGATCCATATTGAACCACTGATTGCACTCAGAGTAAAAATAAATTAAAATGCAACGTAGCGTAACCTGCATCGCGCTATCGGTTTTCTCTCAGTAGCTTTCCACAACTGGTTTAATGAAAATTGTTTTCGTTATTTTTTTAATGATCACGAACTCATTATTACTACGGTTGTAATGAATATCTACGAAACGTTAATTTAAGTGTTGTGTGTTTTGTGGTACAGTGATGAATAAATAGTATGATGATTGTGCATATGAGTTGAATTCCCGTGTCGAGTAAACTGTTACAACCAGGTCAGATGACCAGATACAAATGAATTCTTGTGATTAAGGAAATGAGTCAAAATTGGCGTCGGATTAATCTTAATTATTAGATAATTTTAGTATCTGTGGTTACCAAGAGGACGCGTTCGATATCATTGGTTTTATTTATTTATTTATTTTTTATTTATAAAACTTCATGCACAAGTACATAGGCGGACTTAATGCCACAGGCATTCTCTACCAGTCAACCAAAGGTGGTGCAGAGAAAACTCAGTAGGTGCATTATTGAGAGTACCATAAAATAATAGAGGATTTATAAGTAAAAGATGTACATAAATATATTATAATAAATACAGATAATAAATAGGTATAGATAACCATACAATATACACATAATAAATACCATAGACATACTTATACATACCTACATACATACATAAATACATACATACATAGATACATACATATATAGCATTAATTTGATATTATTCCGTTGCTTCTGCCAGTTTATCGAATAGTAGCTGGCGGACTTTCGCCTTGAACACCTGACGACTGGGAGCCTTTCTGATTTCCAGAGGTAGCGCATTCCATAGGAGCACAGACTGTACAGGAAAAGAAGAGTGCACGAAATTAGTCTTGTGTGTAGGACAAGTTAAAAGAAGATTGTTTTTCGACCGAAGGTCTCTGCTGTGGATCGTGTGAAGGTACTGAAAGAAAGGAGATAAGTAGATAGGAGTATTAGGAGATGTGAGTAAAGTGAAGAGAGTAGTAAGAGCCCGCATGTGCCTACGTTGACGAATTGGGAGCCAGTTAAGTTGAGATCGACAATCAGACACGTGGTCATACTTGCGGAGGTTAAAGACGAACCTAATGCAATTATTTAACAGTCTGTCAAATTTGTTGAGATGTTCCGCATTGAGGTCGAAGTAACAGACATCACCATAGTCGAATATAGGAAAAAGTAAAGCCTGTGCAAGCATAGTCTTGGTCTCGGTGGGTAGGAGGGTCCGTAGGGGATAAAGTGCCCGAAGCGTTCCAGTTACTCTCTGGCTAACATGAGATACTTGCTTTCGCCAGCTCAAGGTCGAGTCCATGAAAATACCCAGGTTCTTAACTGAAGGGCTCAATGGTATGGTCGACCCATTAAATACCACAGGTGGAAGACAAAGGGTATCCACACGGTTGATCAGCCACTGGCTACCAATGATGATGGCCTGGCACTTAGTTGGGTTCACGGTCAATCCAAATCTGCTCGCCCAGCTATTAATTCGCTCCAAGTCCTGATTAACACTGTAAATTGCATCACATATATCTCCCACACCCGCTTGAGCGTAGACCTGCAGATCATCGGCATACAAATGATACGCACATCGAAGATTTTTAGTTAGGAGGTTAATGAAAATCGAAAATAATAACGGAGATAGTATACCGCCTTGAGGGACACCAGCGTCAATGTCGCACCAACACGAGAAATTTTCGTGCAGTCGAACAGCCTGCTGGCGCCCCTGAAGATAAAAAGAGAACCATTCCAGAGCATCCGGTGAGATCATATGGTAAGATAGTATGGATAAAAGAAGGTCGTGGCTGACAGTATTAAATGCGTTTGAAAAATCAACCAGTGCCAGTACCGTGAGCTTGGTGTCATCCATGCCAGCCCATGTCACCTTCAAAAGAGCAGACACAGTGCTGTGCCCGGGTCTAAACCCTGATTGGAGAGGACTTAATAGGTTGTTTTTGTAAATAAAAGGGGACAGCTGTCTGTGCACGCAGGCCTCGAGCACTTTTGACAAGAAAGGTAAGATACTAATGGGCCGGAAATGACTAGGAAGGGATGGGTTCGATATTTTAGGGAGAGGTATAACATAGGCTTTCCGCCATAGAGATGGAAACTGCCCTGAGTCCATGGAAAAATTCATAATGTGGGTAACAACCTCCAGGAGATGGTCTAAGATTGTGGTGATCATACGACGACTAATATCGTCACAGCCCACAGCATTGGATTTTATGGATAGAATTATTTTTTTGACCTCACTCGGTTGAACCGGAGAAAAGTTGAAGGTACCAATATCGGGACGGGTTAGGTTTGCTACGTATTCAATTGTGCAACTCTTGGTTTGGTGACTCATAGGAGTAACTGTGGTGAAATGACGATTTATGTCATCCAAACCAATATTTGCCTGGAGTTCAGAATATCGTTGCTTACCCATGCCCAACGTTCCCAGGAACTTCCAGATATTTGCGGAAGAGGAAAAAGCGATGTTATCATGAATATAACGGCGTTTTGTATTGCGTATCACCTGGTTACACCGATTTCTAGCAGTCTTAAATAGCGACCACATCTCATCCCGCCGATCCTTTCGAAACCTGTGAAAGGCACGATCCCTACGTCGCATCGCCAGTCGAACTTCCTCTGTTATCCAAGGCGCTGGAGGACGTTTCAGTTTCACTCTCCTGATAGGCGCGTGGACATCGTAGAGACTAGTGACCGCATCATTAAAGACGCGGATTTTCTCGTCTATTGATGTGGTCTCACTCACACGGTCCCAGTTTATCGCTGAGGCATCCTTACGTAGTTGGTCCACGTTCATACGTCCAAAGCTACGCATAAGCAGTACGCGAGGTTTAGATTTAGGGGGTTTAAGGACGTATGACACAAACAAAAAATCGTGTCGCGAAAAACCAGACGCAGCGCGCTGGCCATAACGAGAGACAAGCGCTGGGTTAGAGGTCAGAATTAAGTCTAGCCAAGTATCTTCGATATCAATGTTGTGGTGAGTAGCTTGAAGCGGCAAGATGTGCAACTTAACAGACTCGACAATATCAAGCAGCTTGCGGCAACGCGGTGACTGGGGGCCCAGAAGATCGGTGTTGAAATCGCCTATGACCAAGTGATGTCCATACTCCGACCCCAATGCTTCCAGAACTGGTTCCAAGCTGGAGAAGTAATTCACTGCAGGTGGACAGTAAACAACACCCAGCAGGATTTTCTCTCCCCTGACACTAACCTCCAAGAAAAGAAACTCCGCAGTAGTAGATAGTGTAGAGGGGGACGAAGCGAGAATTTTGTAGGGAAAATCACTGCGGAGGTAAATAGCGACGCCACCCCCTCGCCTCTCGTTTTCGTCCACTCGGTCGTTACGGATGAGAACGAAGCCAGGGAGAGGATAGGTGGTAGAAAGGTGGTGGGGTTTGAACCAGCTCTCTGCAATCAGAATGGCATGAACGTCAGCGTCCGTAAAGGCTTCCAGGAAATGGCTGTAATGGTACGGCAAGCTTTGCGTATTGAGGTAACCGATGTTCAATAGGTGTTGAGATTGATTGTTAAAGTTTTGTCGCACAAAGTCACCAAGTGTGCTATTGACTGAAGAAAAACTTTCATCCCCGGACAGCGTTAAGGATTCGTTGGCAGAAACATACAGATCATCATCAGAATTCATAATTATATAGATATATAATATAATATATATATATAAAAAAAAAAAAAAAATATTATATTTTAAGCATCTTTTGAATAAAGCACTAGTACTGTTCCACAATATTTTTATATTTTAACCTGAATGCTTTCGCCTCACGGCATTCTCAAAGGTTTATAATAAATCTGGTTTACTGGTAACAATAAACCTGGTAAACCAATTAACTTTGCTCATTTGTTTATTGTAAATCTTTAAGAATGCCGTAAGGCGAAACCGGTCCGGTTCAAAAATATAAACATTGTGGAAAGTACAAGTGCTTTATTCTCCCTATGTATTCCTCCCTCCTTTCTATGTGTTCCTCCCGATGTATAGCTAATTCCACCAAGCTTGATGGCGCTCTCCAGTATAAACAGTCCTTTTAAGTATCGCTTAGTATCGATGCCAAATTATGGTATATAGAAAGAAAAGAAAGAAAGAAAATATTTTTTATTAAACCTAGCAATACACAGTTCAACAAGACAAAAACTACAACATTGTGTTTATATGCATAAAAAATAGCCAGGTAGAATAATGGCCGCCTCTCAGCTTAATGTATATAGTTATGCTTTGTTCAAAACGTGGGCATGCGACACATTCAAAGGATAAAATCTAAAACACTTTTGTATATTTTGCGTATCCAAATATGGCCGCCAACTCACCACGCGTATGTGCAATGTAATAGTCATATTAGAGGTTAGGTATACAAATATATCTTGAACCTAAATCGCGAACCAAACGAGGCCCTGGCGCTCTAGAATTGTTTTGTAATAATCTATGCTTGGTGAATTTGAGCTCGTCCACCGCAGTAGCACCCCGTGGTATCCTCAAAAGACGCCCAAGAAACGTGTACTGCATGTATAGAGAGAGCACATTTTGAGCACAATTTAGGTCCTAGATATTATGTTCCAAGCAATAGAATAATAACATCTTCAATCTACCCACCTAGTATGGAGTTCTGTGTGAGCAGGTGGTGTGTGGGAGGCTGCTGCAGTACTCCTCCGCCGACCAGTACTCCATGACCTGTATGCCCTGCAGCCAGCTGGAACAAAATCATTATTTAGATTAGACGTATGGATGAAACGTATCTAGCCGTGTTGAATCCCGGTGGACTAGAATAGGACCATCCCATCTCCTCCTGTGGGTATCGCAGATGGCGACTAAGGGATAGGGCTGTTCTTTATCTGACAGTAAACATGGCTAAGTGCCCGTTTGAACCCGTCGTCCCCTATTATGTGGGACCGAATAGCTGGCGAAAGGTAGGTGTTAATACGACTCTGCCTACCCTGTGAGTAAATTTATGTATGTATTTGTACATCATCATCATCATCATCATCATTTCAGCCATAGGAAGTCCACTGCTAGACATAGGCAAGCGCAGCGTAGGACGTCCACCCACAAGGTGGACAGACGACCTTGATAAGGCCGCGGGAACGCGCTGGATGCGAGTCGCTTCTAACCGGTCTTATCGGAGATCTATAGGGGAGACCTATGTCCAGCAGTATTTGTACGTATGGTTGTAATTCTTCTTCATCCGAGCGTTAATTTGGAGTACGGAGTTTGTTCTAAAACCCTGCCTTGTACTTCTTAGGGTTCCGTACCCAAAGGATCGCCTTTGCTGGTGCAGTCGTGTATTAAGGAAAGCGCCAGGCTACGTGGGTAACAAATGCTTAGCAATTTAGGCACCAGGTCCGTAGAAGGTCCGAGTTCACTACTTGAACTTCATTGTCTGTCTGTTGAAATTTGGTATAGGGGTAAATTAGACTTTGAGAAAGGACATAGGCTATGTTTGGGCGCGATAACCGACATCCACGCGGGCGGAGCCGCAGCCAACAGCTAGAAAACAAAATATATTTGAGGACTCTAATGCAACAAACTTGATTTTAACGAGGGCTAGATGGTACGGGCCAGATCGAGATATATAGCCCTGGGTCGGGGTGCGAGGAATACGTTTACAATAATGTCACCTCCGGCAACCGACGGCCCACAGACGGCGTGCGTTTTAGTCGGTTCGAGTCAGACATAATCTAGGTATTCGTGGGGATTTTTCGCAAAATAAATGAAAAATAGCTACCTTTTCATATTTTTTTAATTGTATGCATTGTAATATAAATTGGCGTCAACTGCATTGACATTATCAACTTCCAATTATGAAATTTCAATATTAAAGGTTAGCATACTAATTGCTTCACAATTTAATTAAAATAAATTTCAGTACAAATCTGTTATGCGCGTTGATTGCGATGCACAATTAATGATACGAATTTACGTAATACATTATTTATTTAATAAAATAACACAGAAATTAATTAAAAGTTTCCGTTTTCACCCTTCGGGTACGGACAGAACATTTTCGTTTACATACATACAATCACAACTTTATCCCCGGAGGGTTAGGCAGAGGTGAATTACCACCCACATTTCACCAATCATTGTATTAGGCCCCGCGTAATAGCGGATGAGCCTATTGCTATATTCCGGGCACTATTATTGACTCGAACCATGTATCTGAGGCTGAGCCTGGGCTGTAGGTATATACCGCATATATGCCGCAGTGGAGTTTGTTGCGCCGCCACCGTTTCTTCTCCATTAGCGCTTAGGAAGCGGTGGTAAACTAAGTTTTAAGGAGTTTTTGACGTCAAAAAGCTATTTTGAGAAATAAAGACTTTGACTTTGACTTTGAACCAGATACCTACCTATCTGTCTGTCGTTTACATTAAAATATTAACAAAGAACTATCTTGGATGAAATTTTGAAGCATTTATTATGCTAACTTTTCAAATCGATTTAGAAAGGAAAAATAATCGTCTTTGGGCGGGACTCGAACCCGCGATCTTTCCCTTATAGGGGGATTTTTTTTATTCCACATAGGTGGCAGACAAGCACACGGCCCACCTGATGGAAAGTGGTTACCGTGGCCTACGGACGCGTGCAACACCAGGGGCGTAACACTCGTGCTGCCGACCCTGAAGAAACCTTCTAATGCCCTTCTTCAAGAAGGGCATTAGAAGGTTTCTTGCCCCATATTGTAGTCGCTAGAATGCTTTGACCGCTAAGCCACCGAAGCCCGCACGAAGACGACTCAAATTCATCTCTCATCCTAGCGTTAATTCCCAGTCGCATCCGAAGCTTTTCAGCTCGGAGTCTGGGGTCCGCTTTACCGTCTTAACTACAGATTTGGCTAGACCTCGATATTTTTTCGTGAAGCGATTGCCATCTGACCTCCACAGCCCAATGATAACATTAGGCGATATCGAAGCTTTTTATAGCTAGACCGTTGTTTTTATTTTTTTATTTTTTAGGGCTCCAACTACCCGTAACGACTGCCATAGATGTTCTTATGGCAACCGGGACCGACGGCTTAACGTGCTCTCCGAGGCACGACCAGACCAATGCAAATACCCATATTTCATGAACACAAATATTTGCACTGAGCGGGGATCGAACCCGCGCCTCCTGCGTAGCGGCCGCGTTCACTACCGCTACGCCACGGAGGCTGTCAAATTCATCTATACCACCATCTTAGGGCGACGGTATTTTTCTTTTCCAAATCGATTTGAAAAGAACTCTCTTGTTCTAGCTATAGCTTTATGTTCTCTTGGTCTAAAGCCTCCTTTAAAAGTGAATAGTCTATTAGAACTTTGACATTAGAAGTCATTTCTATAAAATACAATCTATCACCTGGTGATGAGCGGCAGACAAGTGATCCGGTGCTGGTGTGGGGGCAGGTGGTGAGAAGTCCCGGGCATTTGCCCCGTGGTTGATGGTGATACCCCCTGGTAACGACGCCGGGGCTGGTGACGGCTGCACTCCTGAGAGCTGATGATGAGAAAAAGGGCAAATCTTAGACTTATTATACGTAGGTCGACCTATTCCGGCGGAGATAGGATACGACGGTACATATTCCCGTTCCATTTGAGCAGTCCGACTGGGAATTTACCTTTATCCTACAGACAGCCTCTGTTGCGTGGAGGTAGTGAACGTGGCCGCTAAATAGGAGGCGCGGGTTTGATCCCCGCTTAGTGCAAATATATGTATACATGAATATGTATATTTGCCTGGGTCTAGTCACAAAAAAAAAGTGCCTAAGCATTCTAGATGCCATAACATAAGCTAGTTAATGTGATTACATACGCGAATGACTTTGACCATGTAAATGCTCAAGGTCATTCGCTCGTATTTGAACCGTAGAAATCAATAAAACCAATTTTAATAGTTAACTTTATAGCTGACGATTACGTCATGCTTATACACTTATTTAACATATATGTAAAATTTTAGATTATTTGGATACATAATAATACTGTAGAAAATATATGGTTTCATAAAAAAGAGTAGAGTGATGTTCAGAGCTTCTTTTTTACCATTTCCTCCTTTTTTATTTAATTTACGAAATGGAGAAGTTACTCTGTACATCCTGTAGTATGCAAGCATGTGATTTCCAGATCTGTAGGTTTTATAGTTAATAAGAAAAACGGTTTGGAAAATACCAATTTTTCGATGCTGACCTGATTAGGGTCCTGGGTCTAGATAGTTGTGTAGAATGTTTTAGAATATTTATAATAACCTCGTGTTGTGTTCCCGGCGGTGAGTAGGGCAGCCAGAGCCTACTGGAGAATTTTTGTGCTCTCAGTGGGAAGATCAAAGGCTTGTCCTGGTTTGTCTTCTGCACTGACGGCACAGAAACTCTCTGTTCCTCTCCCCTACTGTTGTAAACGTCCATAGGCCACGGTAACCACTTTACCACCGTCTGAAGTGGCATAAAAAATTCAATCATTAAGTCTCGATCACACAAACGCGTTTTATATTGGTGGATATTATTCCAATGTAATCGCGAAACGCCGCGTGGTTCCCGGCAGAGTAGAATTTGGGCCATCTCATCTCTTCCCATGCGGTGTCGTACAAGGCGACTAAGGGATAGGGCTGTTTAACATTAGACAGACAACAGTCCAGATTCAGCCTCAGATGCATGGCTCGAGTTAACAATAGTGCCCGGAATACGGCAATAGGTTCACCCCCTATTACGTGGGACCTAATATAACGACTGGTGAAATGTGGGTTACCTCTGCCTAGCCCTCCGGGGATAAAGGCGTGATTGTATGTATGCAATCGCGATAGAATCCATTAAAAATAGTTCATTTTCAATTCAATTCCCGTAAACTTCATATAGTATAAAAATATTCTCGTGAAATCCACTTTCAGCACCCACGAAGCTACAAACCAAATAAAAATATAACCCAACATCTTTTTTACGAGCACAACAAACACAAAATACAACTATTAATTTTCTATCAAATAAAACATCCTGGTCCGCAAAAATACGTTGGTATCCAATATAATTTTTATTTATCGGCGGTGAATAGCCTAATAATGTTTCATTTGGAACCTTATCCGTCAATATGGGTCCAATCTGAGTGCTATTGTGCCCGAGGGATCTTGGAAGAGCACACTCACATTCCGTATCTGATATGACGCCGTAGATTTCGGAGGAGTCGTAAAATTTGGGGTAGAAGAGTCGTATGAATTTGTGTTTAGGGTGAAATGTCGTTGGGATTGGTTGATAGGGTACGTCTTCTAATCTTTGTGAGTAGCTGTTGTTGAATATGTATAGGCGTGTGGTCTTTACGTTAAGTAGATAAGAAATAATAATGTTTCGAAGGTGTTTTCATTGATTCACTATATCCCTTGACGTGGTAGTACAGGGGCCCTAGACAAAGTGACTTTCTATTGATGGAATCGCGTTGAAGCGAAGCTTTTTAAGTTTTTAACAGTGCATTGTGTGATATTGCGGTGGTTATAGTAATAATTATATGTGAAATAATGTATTTCGAGTTATAAAGACTCAAATTTCATTATAAAATATAGTTATAATAATGGTTTATGTCAATTTCATACTACAATTAGCGATTCCACTGGCGTTTTTGCCAATAGAATGTCACTATGTCTAGGGCCTCAGTATTTGAATCGTGAAAAAGTGAAAAAGCATCTGATGAGGCTGCCAAGCTGAGGGTTAACATTCTTGGTGTCTGTAATGGTGGCCTTGAGTCTTTACCTTCAGCTTACCTCCTGGCGAGGTGATGTGATATTGACGTGTCATATAAAAAAAAATTACTGCCGCTTCGAATACTGCGGTCTCACGCCCAGTTTTCGAAAGGCTAATCAATGGCAAATTAACTAATCGGCTAATTATTTTTTCAAGTAGCAATGCTAAAAGCATAAAAAATAAATAAATATTGTAGGACATTCTTCACAACACTATCTAGACCCAAAGTAAGCATAGCTTAACTAGCTTGTGTTATAAGTTCTAGAATGCGGATAAACATACATAGATACATTTTTAAATAGTAGATGTAGTTTGATCATCGTGTTGGTTAATCAGCTATTTTAACCGACACGATGATCAAATTAAACTATTTAACCATGATTCTAGCAACCCAATTGCTACTTGACAAGAGATTTGACAGCCAATTAGTTGATTTGACGTTGATCAGCCTTTCGGAAACTGGGCGTCAAAGAAAAGAAAGAAAGAAAGAAATAATTTATTTAAGAACACACAATGCACATAAAGTCAAATACAATACATTATATCAAGCATTCAATGTACATGGTGCGCACTCAAACAGGCCACCATCTCAGCATGAATACCCTGCACACCGGAGCATGCGAAGCGCTGGTTTTCAGATGGCGCCTTTAGTGGCTCCGCCGCCGCCACGCAAACCGAGCCAGTGACGCACAAACAATCAAATAATAACATAATAATTAACAATAACAAAACAAAAAAAAACCAGTGTCAAATCCCGTGGTTCACCTGGGTGAACTACGAGGTGGTCCACGGGCAATAAAGGAATAATTCAAATTCTAATACTACTATACTCACTCTTTGTTTATGTGCCGTGTCTCTGAGGGGGAGGGTTTCTTCGCTGCCACTCCTGGAGGAGTCTGGTGGCGTGAGCCTCCGCTGCTCGGTCTGCGATGACAAGATCTGCATCTCCAACATCTGTTCCTGTCTGATATCGTCATTGTAATCCTGTAAAAAAATAAAAAGTTAGTACAAAAATACGTATATTATGTTCACGCCTATTTCCCTCCAGAGTACGCAGAGATAAAAGGCCGACATTTGCTTCTATCTTTTACATACTTCACGAGCGTCCTCTATTGTCATTAAACGGTTCATGCAAGTATGCCGGTTATTACACTCATATTAATATTATAAGAATTAGTAGACGCCGCGTGGTTCCCGGCAGAGTAGAATTTGGGCCACCCCATCTCTTTCGATACGGTGTCGTACAAGGCGACTAAGGGATAGGGCTGTTGAACATCAGACAGATATATACTGCCCAGACTCAGCCTCAGATGCATGGCTCGAGTCAACAATAGTGCCCGGAATACGGCAATAGGCTCACCCCCTTTTACGTGGGACCTAATACAAGAACTGGTGAAATGTGGGAGTTAATTCACCTCTGCTTAACCCTCCGGAGATAAAGGCGTGATTGTATGTATGTATGTATGTAAAAACTAGTAATACTTTTCGTTTCGAGTTATTCGATGCGATTGTTGGTGACAATATATTTTAGTTTTTTTTGTTAAGGTATGACTTTGAAGTCGACCGCATACCACAACTGCCAGCTGATGCACGCAGCACATGCGCGTAATTCATTGCGTCTTCTCAATGGTCCTCTTTATCCGTATCGGAGTTTAACAAGTAATGGGTACGCTGTATGTGCTGCATGCGTCTGTCGTATCGTATGCGATTGCCTTCGGAATCATGCCTTTATGTATGAATTATAGGTACTGAAGCGATATATACGGCACGGATCACCCCCTATTAAGTGGGACCTAACACCTGGGTGGGTGTTAATTCACCTCTGCCTAACCCTCCAGGGATAAAGGCGTGATTGTATGTATGTATGTATCAGTCCATGGTACGGTTATACAGGTGAGAAGATGGTACTGTTAGCTATAAATTTAATCATTGCAGCGCCTTATCCGTGCCATAAGTATATGTTATTCGTACCGTATTGTTTTTGTATAATTCACGCTCAAAATTTTAGAAGCACCCTGTCCACAAGAAGCAAAATTTGCCAATAGAAGAGTAATCTGTAACTTCGCGATGAAAAATAAGCAACAAATATATTTTATAACGAATTACGTCTCCAGAGATCTGCAAGAGACTCCATAAAATACAGAAATTGATATCAATAGACTCACGCACTATTAGGCATAAAAAATTAGCTAACAAAATATAGATGTATGATGTACCAACGCCTACTCCATCGGGATTACAAAAGAAACTGTATAAAGTAACATCATATTTTGTGCCAAAAAATATAGCCTACACGACTTTGTGCCTGACAATAAGTCTGGAATATCTTATCCAAAGTAATAAATAACAAAGTAACTCCTACTTGATGGCGAAGATTACAGAAATGTTATAAAAGTCTGGACAAAAAGTGATTAAGTGAGAATTTATGTCAACTGTTGTTCTCAAAGTGTTCGTGTCGCGTGAACAAAATATTTGCCTGTTTACAAGGATGAAATTGAGTCTGGAAAAGTTGGTGTGACCGTTATTTATGTTAAACTATGTTGCCTGGAGTCGCGTGGAATTCTGATCCTGTTTCCGCAACCCATGGGAAATTATTCCAGGTATAATTAATTAGGATATCACAGTCCACTGCTGGACATAGGTCTCTCGCAATATTGGAAGGCTTTGAACCTACAGTTTCCACGCTGGCCAGACGGATTGGTACAGGGTTTTATTTCAAGTTTTCCTTCTCTCGCAGTGATATCATCTGCGTATTCTTTTGTTTTTTGCGCTGGATGCGAGCCGCTTCCAACCGGTCTTATTGGAGATCTATAGGGGAGGCCTATGTCCAGCAGTGGACTTCCTATGGCTGAAATGATGATGATGATGATGATTCTTTTGTTAGTCCATGCTTCCAGGGATAAAACCGTAGCCTATGTGTTATTCCAGACTGTAAATAAATATAGGGTCCCACAAAAATTCTTGTGGTCCAAGCTAGCTAATCTACAAGTCGGTGCACCAGTTGAATAATGCACGAAAATAGGGGCCCACACGGTGGGGTCATCGAGACTACATAAGATTTGTCAACATAATTCTAGATGTTGCTAAAAAAATTCGTAGCAAATCTACTAAACAAACTATCATTTTAGCGATAACTTAAATCACACCCACTATATTTTCTGTATATGAAGAAAAAGTAGTTTCAAAAAGAAGTCAGCAAGTATTTTTCTAGAAAATAAATGTCCTTCGTGCTTATAGTTTAAACAACTTCAGGCATAACCACCGCCACCCGCCGGTGGCACAAAACAAAACTCATTAATTCCTGCACTACCGGCGAACTACACTATAATACTGGATTTTACGGCTCCGCTCGTAAACGTTAGTTCTGATCATAGATCATATCTGCGTTATACATGCGAGTATTGGAAGCTCTTAAGGATTTTATTATTATTAACAAAATGATTTACAGTCCATTGCCTAACTCCAAGGCCTGATATGACCTGGTTTTAAAGTTAATTTAAACAGCGAAATAGAATTGAAGTGCAATTAAAATAAAGCATTGAGCCAGGTGCGTTATTATCGATCGATAATATCGCATGCGTTTGCGATAATGCGTCCCTATGCCTGCAAAAAGTTAGGTGCGCCGTTATGTCGCAGCAGTGTGTCATTGTAGCCGCATACAAATACAAAACAATGCTAATACAGAAATCGCGCGGCCATTCCCTCGAATACCATCTCCGTCGGTCATCAGGGGTGGTTATATCGGACTTGGACCGACTAAAGGTATGATTTTATTCCGAACTCCGCAGCACGCAGTAGTGCTGCCTGTGCTGTCTGCCATCATGCTGATTCCGAGTAGGGCAGCAGTGGAGCTCGGAATCATACTTAAAGCCGCACGCCACGCCGTCTTAGGTCCTCAGATGCCGGGATGTAAGATTGACTAGAGCAGATCCCTCGTACCTCAACCCCCGACGAGATGGCCTCCTCAGGTTTGCGGAGCACGCTATCCCCACAAGACCCCAGAAAGGGAGGAGGGAACGTCACACCACTGCACCGGCGGGGTTAAAGAGGTGACAGGACAGGCGACTGCACCTGTAACCCCCACGCCTGCGCTCGGCCAGCCCATTAATTTGGGAACTACCCCAGTAGAGCTGTGATGCATTTCAGACAGCTGACATGGAAAAACGCAGTTCTCCCGTTACATCATCATCATCATCCTCCTCCTACCCGTATTCCAAGTTTATTTGGGGTCGGCGCAACATGTGCTTTTCCATTCATCTCTATTTGCAGTTGATATGTCGGGGACACAGGAATCAAACACCGAGATCCAAAGCAGACTGGTTTATTATAACTAAGTAAAATCTACCCGCTACGCTGTTACATATTGTGCCTACCTACGCTAAGTAGTAAGTAGGTACATATATAAAGTATAGTACACAACAGCAGTCATCTCAACATTCACTCCTTTCTTAACCATATTATCATCTTTCACACAGTCCATCCACCTCCTTTTAGGTCTCCCTCTCCCCTTGTAGCCATCCACTTCCATAGTTAATGCCTTCCTTACGATATTAATTTCATCCCTACGCATTACAATTCTCAATTCTCCCGTTTCCGTACATTACAGTTCTCGCGTTACAATTACATTTCATTCTCCTTTCCTTCTCCTCCTCTAGGCTTCCCTCCGCTGAGTTATGTAGATAAATGCTTGGCGAAGGGTTCCCTACATTTCCCTGTATGCCTGTATGTTATATTTTACTTCCAACATGCAATATTAAAACAGCAACGCGTTTTGGCGTGTACAGAAGGGTTGCAAAAACGTTTTTGAGATATTAAATCGTGAATTTTAATACGTACGTGCGTGCGTGCGTTTTGTATATTTAATACATGCGTGACAGCCGGATACACTCGCGAAGTTAGTAGCATATTCTGTGAAGGTATTTATAGAAGTCTGTGACGTGTATATTTTCGGAGAAAGAATAACTAGGTAAGAATACTCTGACTGGTCTAAATAATATGTGAATTTGAAATAGGTGTTTATTGGAATAAAGGATTTTATCGCAATTTATTTGGTGTTCATCACGATCATAGTTGTAATACATATATATAATCACGCCTTTATCCCCGGTGAGTTAGGCAGAGGTGAATTAACACCTACATTGTTGTATTCCGTCCCACGTAATAAGTAGGGGGCCTATTGCCGTATTCCGGGCACTATTGTTGACTTGAAGCATACATCTGAGGCTGTATAAACCTGCCTGATGTTAAACATCTCTATCCCTTTATCGTTAGCATTTGGTGAAATAACACCAAATGAATGGCGATAGAATCTGTTAAAAATAAAGACGTTCTTTTAAAATGAATTACTTACAATAAAATACTAATTTTAAAAAAAAGTTGCCAAAAAGATACAAAGTCCATGAATATTTATACGACAACCAGCTTGAAAATGTTTACCTAAAGCTACTCAAATAAAAGATTGTAATCAGATTATTAAGTAAACATGTAAATAAGTCAAAAGAGCCTGCTGAGTCTAAGACTGACTTTGCCTTGACCTTGTAGGATAGAATGATGAATGTATGGGATTTGACGTATACGGTAGTCGTTAACGTATGTCATAAACGTGAAAATACGCGTCATATACGTCAAATCCCATATTATATTCATCATTATATTCGACTGCTACTGGTCTAGAAGGACAAAATGGGACCGCGTTGCAAACCGGTGATCTATTTGCTAAACGGTAGTCTACTATTTTGAACGTTTTGTTACTGTCATTTAATGGTCTATACACACTTAAAACTACTATTATGACTTAGAATACTTACTGGCACTAAAAACCTCCTCAATTCGGCCAATGCGTACGCGATCCTCGCGTGCGCTTCGGCAGGGGTCGCGAACGCGCTAATCTCGACGTGTAGCTCATCAGACAAGTGCGCGAACTTCGGGTCTCCTGATACTCGGAGTTCTTCCTCCTGTGAACATAGCAATGTTTTGAAAGCGATGTACAGTCACCATCAGAAGTAGCTTGATACCTTTTATGTTACAGTATAGTAAATCTTTATTGTGCACACCAAGGAGAAAACATGTGTCATAAAGGTCGTATATTTTGGCCTTATCACCTAGTGGCAATCTCTTACAGGCAACAAGGAGAAAAGGGTTCGAGTCTTTGTTTGGGTAGTATGGTATGGTGTACAAATTCAGTTTCGGTACCTTACAATATAGGTATACTTCACATAGGAGTCGGAAAGAGACATAATTAGTATATGGGTACTTATATATACACCTAAATATACATTATACAACAGTCGAGGCGTCAACATCTTCATAGTTGCATCCGTAGTTTGCAACTGGTGACTGAGGTCCCTATCTCTTAGGATACGTAGTCTAGAACCTTTTTGCGATGCACCCTGGGCAACAGTGACGGTAGCGCCTCTCTCTCTCCTACGCTACCGTCCATCACAAATACTGGTCACGGCAGGAGTGGTCCTGTAGAGGGCTGAGGCTTTCCACGAGTAGCTTTGACTAGCAGAGGTCACTTGTAATGTCACGCCGGGACTGAGATGAACGAGTACAGCCGTGACATTACAAGTGCGGCCGCCTGTCACCTCTACACCCTCGCTCGTCCCGTTCAGGGGGGTTCAAAACCGTAGATAGTCCAGGGTCAGCCGGAATGCGGATGATATGCTCTAGACACTCTTACACTTCGGCATTTGAAGATGGCGGCGTGCAGTTTTAGTCCGTCCGAATCTGACATAATCATCACCATGATGGATACTGGTTTGAATTAGTGATGTACAAACCTCGAGGCGTCGAGTCTTATTTCTGAAGCCTCGAGGCGGAATGGCAAGACTCGGTGAGCTCGGTAAGCTCGGAGTCCCGAGCCTAGCCGAGCTGCGAGTTTTTTGAGCCATGCCTCGAGTCTTCAAAAGAGTTCGAGCCTTCAAAAGAGCTCAAACCTATCAAAAGAGCTCGACCCTTCAAAAGAGCTCGAGCCTTCAAAAGAGCTCGAGCCTTCAAAAGAGCTCGAGCCTTCAAAGAAATCGAGTCTTCTAAAGAGCCGTAAAACAAGCTCGAGTCTTAAAATATCCATACTAATATTATAAATGCGAAAGTAACTCTGTCTGTCTATGGGGGTTAAAGGGGTGAAATAGGGGATGAAAGTTTGAAGATGAAAGTTTCGTCATTTTTCAAGATATCTTGATGCAACTTTGTACACAAGTTTGTACATGGATTAGAGCTTGGAAACGGACAAAGGATACCTTTTACGCGAAAAAAAGGGTTAAGGGAGGGGGGTAGGCGGGGATGAAAATTTGTTTGAAATTTCATTATGAAACTCGAACCTTGAAAAGAACTCGAACCTTGAAAAGAGCTCGAGCCTTCGAAAGAACTCGAACCTTCAAAAGAGCTCGAGCCTTCAAAAAGAGCTCGAGCCTTCAAAAAGGACTCGAAACTTGAAAAAAGCTCGAGCTCTAAAAAAGACTCCCGAGTCGTCGAGCGCCATACAAACGCGGCGAGCCTTGTAAACGACACCGAGCTCTAGGCAAAGGGACTCGGACGCCTCGAGGCTTGTACATCACTAGTTTGAATTCATTTAACTCACCTTTTGCCGATCCTTCATGGACCCTCGTCCTAGGACTGCCATCTTGCACATGGTGTCTTCCTGAAGGCGTTTGAGCGAATTGCCCTTAGGTCCCAGCAGTTTGCCAACGAAGTTGAACTGGAACAAACGAAAATATGGTTAGGTGGTGATTAATTAGATGTCATCGCTACACGCTAGATTATATTCTATTCACACGATCGAATCGATTATAACCTCAAACGTTTCTTGCCATAGTTCTAGAACTATCTATAACTTATACTAGCTGACCTGAGGAACTTTGTACCGCCATATTTTTTCCCGCCCGCGTAGAATTTAGATGCCTTTTCCATATTTTCTTGCCGTTTAAACCTTCCCTGGACATCCACGAATATTTTAAGACAAGAAATTAGTCAAATCGGTTGAGCCGTTTTTGAGTTTTAGCCAGATTAACAGAATTTGGAATTAATTTTTATTTAAAAGAAGATAGATTATATAGATTACGCGTATAAAGTGAAAGAGCTTAGTTGTTTAGGTTAACCGCACTAATCTCATTAACCACTAGTTCAAATTGAAAAAATATTTTTTCATAGAATGCTCCATTTATCGATACAGGTCGGGCAAGCATAGGCTATATAACATCACGCTACTGCCCAAAGGAGCAAAGCAGTAATCATATATGTCAACAAATCCAGGAACTACCCATACAATATTAAAAAATCCATGAATAAATTGCTTGGTTTAAAGGGGATGTCGAGACGAGTTGGCTAATGTCGAAATATCCGTAGTAGAGATATTTTTGTTCAGATATCAAGAGAGAGCAGTTAATAATCTCTCGTGTCCATTTACATTGAACTTCTCCCACGGAACTACTAGGAATAAGCGGACTTGTCGAGGGTTGGATCGCGCGCATGAGAGGAAGGTACATGCACATATATCATGTAACTCCATAGAGTTAATACCCGTACTATGTACCATTAGAAAAGCAAATTTTGATTGAAGAGTATTTTATTTTCCGTGCGTTTTAGTCGGTTCGAGTCCGACATAACCTCCTCCTCCGGTTCCGGCGGGGGAGGTATCCGTGGGATTTTTCGCATGATAAAAAAAAAGTATTATATTTTCGGTGGAACATCAAAATAAATTAGTTGTCTGACACCAACATCCAAACAATAATTTTCAAACAGACGTTTATCACTCACTTTGGACAAATTACGGGCAATTTAGTATAAACATCGATAAAAAGTTTTTGCTTTTAGACAGATTTTTCTTTTCATAAATTGGGCGTGTTAAATGTAAATGACATCAAATCGTAAAGGTATGATTCTAAAGCCAAACGCATACGACAACTGCCGACGCACGCAGAACTAAGGCTTGTTAATGGTGCCTTTTATCCGTATCGGTGTCTAACAAGTAATGGTTGCGCTGTATCTGCTGCATGCATCTCTCAGTGTCGTATGCGGTCGACTTCGGAATCATACCTTAAGCTAAACGAGAAGTCTCCGGAATGAGGGTCACCATTGCAGAAATTTAGTCTATCAATTGACTGCACCCTTAAAGAGAGATGGAGATGGTAAAAGGTGGATTCCAGAGGTTGTTGATCCCAAAATGGTGGTCCCTAACTTGACGGCTAACAGATGCTTTATCATGCTCCGTTTAAAGAACCTGGGATGGTAGGAACAAGGTAGGAACCTGGGATGGTTTTCCTTCTTCCTCAATTCCCGGGTCCTTTAAGTGGAGCGTGAAAAAGCATCTGATGAGGCCGTCAAGCTGAGTGCCACCATTGTAACGTGTTACGTGTCTGCAATGGTGACCCTCTTTTCCGAGACTTTGCTTTCAGCTTACCATCAGGCGAAGTGCTTTCAAATTGACGTGTTCCATAGAAAAAAAAAATAAAATAAAAATATTTCTTTCTTTCTTTTCTTCCTTCACTGCCGATAAACGCAGCAGATGCGCGTAATTCATTGCGGCTTCTCAATGGTCTCCTTTATCCTTATTGGAGTTTAACAAGGTAATGGGTACGCTGTATGTGCTGCGTGCGTCGGCAGTTGTCGGTAACGGAATCATACCTTTATTATCAAACAATTTTACGTATTCTCCTGGCGTGTAAGCCATATCTCTATGCGGTATATTAAATCACACACTACAAGCATTCTGTCAGCGTATAACAGCCGTCGTGTCTAAATGAAGTGCTATTTTTTGATGACACAATGAACCGCCAACATTCACGGCATTGTATGGAACAGGGACATTAATAGATGCGACTTATCTATTATTTTTCTTAGAACTTTTAAACTACTCCCACTAATATGGGATGTTGGCATATTTGGACGTTTGAATGTTTGTAATTTCGCTTATATTTGGTATAGGGATAGACTATACTCGTAGTCTGTAATAACAGTTACGGAAATGAACTCAAAATTTCTCACAGGCAAAGTCGCTAAGTAATATTTAAAAATATAATTACCTCTAGACATGAAAAAGGTTAATTTGGGCCCGTGAAACGAATGAGTACTTACCATAATAAATATTAAATATTATATATAACTAGCTGTCCCGGCGAACTTCGTACCGCCATATTTTTCCCGTTCCCGCTGCACCTATTTTCTCATCCTTTAAACCTTCCCTTAACGATTATTTCAAGACTAAAATTTGCCAAATCGGTTCAGCCATTCTTGAGTTATAAAATAACAACGAAAAGTGGCATTGATTTTTAGATATTAGAAGATAAAGTTTAATAGTAGTGTAGTTGCCAGTTGCATCAACAAAAAAAATAAGCTACAGATGCAGAGGACTAATTCTCGCATGTTTTTACGCTAATTGGCGAGGGCCAAGCGAAATTACAAACATTCAAACGTCCAAATATGCCAACATCCCATATTAGTGGGAGTAGTTTAAAAGTTCTAAGAAAAATAATAGATAAGTCGCATCTATTAATGTCCCTGTTCCATACTGTTCCATACTGTTTTGAGGGCAGCCTGCACTAGTCTCATAATTATAACACTGTAACTAAGTATTGCAATTTATATATTATGTTGCCTTTTTGGACCTGGGATGCTATTATGGGGGTCAGTTGTCAGTCGTTTCATGAACAATATCGAAGTTTCACTTCGCAGTTAAACTGGGAATGTGGACCCCGCGCTCCAAGGCCTCGAATGCGACCGGGGCTAACGTGAAGATGATGATGATGGTATATAGAGTTCTTTCAAGTCGTCAGAAGAGCAGCCAAACTTCACCTGTGCTCTTTAACACTATCTCTTGATTTATCATGGCTTTTGCGCGAGCTACTGCCGTCGCACATACAGGTATTTGCTCGATCTACGCGGCCAAAAGTCCCATTATCAAAAATTCAATAACATTCATAAAAACTAGTTCCACGATCAGAAATATGAACCCTGGCACAATACCCATGCTTTATCTACCTGCTACCTTACACCCCGTCTCTGTGGCATCAGTCGCAATTTGACCGTTTCACTTAGTGTGCGTATTTCATGTTGGCGCTTTTCTAAACATCAAACTTTCGAAGTGTGTTTCTAAATTCTCAAGTTCTTCCTACGAATTGAAAGTGATGGATTCTGATGGACAAGGTAAAAGACTTATAAAATGCATAAATAAAATTATGATCAATTAACAAGCTATATTTTTTTTGTAGTGATAAAAAAACCCATTTTCACACCATAACTTATTTCAAAAAAAAATCTTTGCTAGTGTTTTTGTTTATGTATCGGGTTAGATCCGGCTATAATTTTTATTGTAGGTTATTCTCTGATCCTTTACTTTGTAAATACAGTGAAAATCATCTCCGGAAACGTCCGGATAAATACAGTTTAGAGGTATTGAAGAGATTCAGCTAAATATCGTTTAAAATAGGAAATATCTTTTAGTGACTTTCTACATTGTATTTGTTTGTTTTAGGTTCAGAAGATGTATCAGGAGTAAGAGTTGTAACACGCCAACACTTATTTGATCTAATAAAGAAAGAAAATTTCCTTACTTTAGATGCCAAATTAAACTATTTAAAAGAAAAACTTTTGACATGTGAAGGTTACAATAACGACCAAATTCATGATTTGCAATCTGAAATAAAACAAAGGTGAACCAAAGCTCAAGATAAATTTATAAAATACAACCGGTCTTGGCTGGAAGGCACTTTTGGAATACCTGTTGATAAAACTTCTCAAAAAGAGCCAGAGCAAAAGGCAAAAGACTGAAGAACTACGTTCTAACTTTGAAAAGTAGACTTTTATACATGCTGCGAAAGTGGAACTGGGTAGATCTGGTAACAAAGATGCATCAATTGTCCGAAAAGATAAAGGCATTTTTGCTTACGCGACCCAGTAAAGAGGAGTCCTCCTTGACACCAATACAGGCTTTGCAAATGTTTATAGATGCCGATTTGACACAAGGACAGTACGAAATTATGAGAAAGACCAATAAGGTTTTTTTTCCGTGTTAAAGTGCATTACAAAAAGCCAAGAAGAATCGTGTACGATAACGATTATGGCGCAGTCATAATTGAAAAGGCATTATTGTCAATAGGAGAGCTTTCCGAGATGCAGCTGTGGCTAGAAATAAACACTTCAGCTATTACCATCAAGATTTAGCAAGAAAATGTTCGAGGACAAATTGCAATCAAGATATAATTAACCGATTCTGCTCAGTTCAGATCCTCTGCTAAGTATATACATACAACATGTATGTACTTAGCAGAGGATCTGAACTGAGCAGAACTCTGCTAAGTAGCATGCGAAATATAAAAAAAAGGAAAGCGAAAACATTTTTGCCTGAAACTTTGACTGTTTGTGTCTGCAGAATACAATCCAATAATAGAAAATTCATCAGAAAGCGATGAATTAACTTGAAAAAAGGTATATTACTATACTAGGTACTCCACTAAGGCGTTTTTTTGTAAAATATAGTATTATTTAAAAAAAATAAGTATTTTTATTGTTCATTTATCTTGTTTAGATACCAATTATGCATTAAAATAATTTTGGCCGCGTAGATCGAGCAAATACCTGTATGTGCGTCGGTCTTCTCAACCCCAAGAGGAAAGCTTACACCAGAGTCTCTTCCGTCAATCAGTCAGTATACCAGCTTGCAGATGAGGTAGACTTTCGCCCTACAAAGACCATGTAACCCCTAAGTCAATCCTCTATTAAGTCACTGTTGTCCTAAATTCACCTCTAATAAGAAAAATAAAAATAGCCTAATTATTCAAAGTCACTGTTCTCCTAAATCACCTTTAATAAGAAAAATAAGAAATAACCTAATTGTTATAAGTCACTGTTCTCCTAAATTCATCTCTAATAAGAACGGCTAAAAATAAAAACGGCCGAGGGGCAGCGTTATATTCAAAATTCAGTCCCAATCTAATCTCAATCTCCCAAATGTCAAAAACGGTATTCACGTAAAGGCTGATTCATATCGGACAAGCGAATGCTCAATCTATCCCCTCTACATCAAATTCTATTAGTGTAAACAGTGACTGTGTTTCAGCGTTAAAAAAAGCGTTATAGGTTTCATTTACACTAAAATATTAAGAGGATTAAAATCTTAGAGTATACATTATATATAGAGCGCGCCTATCACTCAGGTCTTTGGCGCCGAGTGTTAACAGATACTTTGCGATGGTATAGCCCACCGATAGTGACATTTTATGCATTACCGAAAACATCAATAGTACAAATAAATGGCGTCATTTTGCGTTATTTTTGCCTCATTATTACTACAAATATACGATGTTGTATAAAATTTTGATTTAACATATCAAATTAAATATTATTTGCGAAGTCATTTTGACGGGTATTGTTTTGCTACTGATTGAGGTTGAGCCAGGAGCTTCGGTACTGTTCATACCCGTGATAGCAGTTCATACTGTACAAGTATACACGCTCTAAGACACGCTCTATAGCAATGTATACTCTAAGATTAAAATACAAGAGCATTATCTCTTGTTGTAGCTCTAGCTCTACGTTCGTTTCGTCTAAATCCACCTTAACACAATTTTCATTGACATCGTGATCGTTTTTCACATTAGAAAGAATTTTGAACATTTTTTTATTACAAAGCCCTCAGGTCAAACACAAGTATTTTTTTTATTATGTTTTTTATCGTGAAAACTACAAGTGCGTTCAATATGTGCACAAGTTAATTATTATAGTAGCATCGATACTACTCCATTGCCTCCTCTATTCCGTTATTCAGTGGGGAGGCCCGCTAATTGTCGTCCAGGCCGCAGTACACGACAACTTGTTATAGTCCGTTGTTTTAGAGTTGTTGTGTTGCTGTTGTGTTGTTCTGATGGCCTATCGATCAACTGCTTCAAACTTTTTTGTTCAGCGAGTTTAATTGAAATGCTGTACTTGTTTGAAGTTATAGTGAATTGACATTTCGTAATTGGACTAAAGTAAGGCGTCATTTAGACGGGGAGAATATCTCGCACGCCTTTAACCCCGGAGGGATAGGCAAAGGTGATTGCCCATTGACCCACATCTCACCAATCATTGTATTAGGTCCCACGTAATAGGGGGTGAGCCTATTGCCGTATTTCGGGCACTATTGTTGACTCGAGCCATGTATCTGAAGTTGAGCCTGGGCTGTATATATCTGTCTGATGTTAAACAGCCCTATCCCTTAGTCGCCTTGTTCGACTCTTCTCACACGTTTTCGTCCGAAAATTCGTACGCAACTATTACTAGCAATAATCGCCATACCATTCGTGTCAAAGTGTTTACAAACCGGCAAACACTAAATTCTCGCCTACGATTATATCATACGATATTCACAAGTGACTTATCGCCTTGTCAAAATACAATTATTGCTTGAAAATTATGTTTAGACGGACACTATCAATATTCAATGAGCAGTTTTCCAGTAGGTATTTATAGGGTTCTTAAAGACGCGCTAGATGGCGCAGCCGGCACTTTTGGTAAGGAGAGTGTGGTGTCACATCTAGTGTTCCCTAATTTATGGAAAAAATGTTCTTCGGTTTTGTAATGATTTACTTTACTTAAATATTCTGTAATTTTTTCTGATACAATTATTTTAAATATAATATTATTATTTTAAATTACAGACAGTGACGCGAAAATAATTAAGCGTTTTATTATATTTTATCTATTGTAATATGGGTAAATGAAATTAAACTTTGGCAACATCGCACAAATAAACCACAGAGTACATTAAAATTACCAAAAGCTATGCTAGCGCCATCTCTTCATGATTTAAAAACCAACTGATTATTATACCTACTGGAAAACAGCTCATTGCGAGGCAATTCTCGCCAGGCGTGGCCGAACGAGCGGCAATTGTTTCTGCGAATGTTAAGACAAAATAGCTTTTTTCTGTCTGTTCTGTTTGTTATGGTTATCGAAAGGACCATCGTTCCTGGTGGAGTAGGCCGGATAGGTAGAGACACGTGTTCCTAGTTGTTACGAACACTCAAGCTGTGGAATGAACTCCCCGCGATGGTTTTCCCAAGCGACTACAATATGGGGTTCTTCAAGAAGGGCATTAGAAGGTTTCTTCAGGGTCGGCAGCACGAGTGTGACGCCCCTGGTATTGCATACGTCCATAGGCCACGGTAACCACTTTCCATCAGGTGGGCCGTGTGCTTGTCTGCCACCTAAGTGGTATAAAAAAAAAATATATTCTTTGCTTCCTCTACTTTCATATTTGTTTTCATATAGGTATGTTTGCTGGTTAACCTGACCTTAATCGCGGGCATCAGCTAGTTAATAATAAAATAACAGAATGAATCACGCTAGGATCCGTTAATATATACATATAATCACGCCTTTATCCCCGGAGGGTTAGGCAGAGATGAATTAACATCCACATTTCACCAATCATTGTATTCAGTCCCACGTAATAGCGGGTGAGAGATAATTGCCGTATTCTCGGCTCAAGCCACGATCTTAGACTGAGTCCGGGCTGTAGGTATGTATATATCGCGGGCCTGGGGGTGACGGGTGGAGCCGCCTGTCTCCCTAGCAGAAGCAGGCCGCGGCGGCGGCGCGCATTGCGTGCCTCCCCATACCCGGGGCGAGTTGGGGACTCTGTGGTCCCCACACGGGATGAGGGCCAGATCGAGAGATTTGGCCCTGGGTCGGCCGGGGTGCGAGGGATATGGCAACGACAACCTCACCTTCGGCAACCGACGGCCCACAGACGGCGTGCGTTTTAGTCGGTTCGAGTCCGACATAACCTCTTCCTCCGGCTCCGGCGGGGGAGGTATCCGTGGGGATTTTTCGCACGATAAAAAAAAAAAAAAAAAAAAAGGTATGTATATATCTGTCTGATGCCTTGAACGACACCGCAATATCCATTAAAAATAGTTATATTCCTTTCGACAATATCATAACCCACTTTTATATTATTTTATGTGAGCATGATACGAAGTTTCTGACAATTTTTTATGTTTTTTATCTTAACTTGACATGATTTTAATTATATTTTTTATTTTTCTATTTATATTGACATTGTGAGGATTGATTTCTGTGTATTTTCTTTTTATAATGCGTACTTTTATTGTTATTTTTAATGCTTGAATTTCTGATGTAATTTATATTTTGTATTGATTATTGTTTTGACTGTGTATGATTTCAAATATAATGTAAATTGTTCTTGAATCAATAAACAAACAAACAAACAAACAAACTTTACTGCATTTCTCAACCCACAACTATAATATCTCAGCTTTTAAACACCCTGTGTATATTTCAAACGAGATAACAGTAGTAGTAACAATTAGGAGCACAAACAACTTCATGTTGAACAAATCCCCACTGAGAGAAACAGTGACGCAGTTTAATTGGCGATTCTCATAACTGTTATAAAGGTTTACGGGTAAATTTAGGAGAACAGTGACTTTTAATTATTAAATGTTATTTCTTATTTCTCTATTCAGACGTGAATTTAGGAGAACAGTGACTTTTAACAATTACATAACATAACATAAACTCACGCCTATATCCCCGAAGGGGTAGGCAGAGGTGCTAGCACCCACATTTCGCCGTTTACACTAACGTAACAATGCTCTAGGTTATTTCATAATTTTCTTATTAGAGGTGGATTTAGGAGAACAGTAGCTTTCAACAATTAGGCTATTTCTTATTTTTCTTATTATAGGCGATTTTCGGAGAACAGTGACTTTTAACAATTAGGTTATTTCTTATTTTTCTTATTAAAGGTGATTTAGGAGAACAGTGACTTTGAATAATTAGGCTATTTTTATTTTTCTTATTAGAGGTGAATTTAGGACAACAGTGACTTAATAGAGGATTGACTTAGGGGTTACATGGTCTTTGTAGGGCGAAAGTCTACCTCATCTGCAAGCTGGTATACTGACTGATTGACGGAAGAGACTCTGGTGTAAGCTTTCCTCTTGGGGTTGAGAAGACAGACGGCAGTCGTTCTCGCAAAAGCCATGATAAGTCAATTCAAGACATTGTGTAAAAGGGGACAGGTGAAGTTGGACTGTACTTCTAATGACTGGAAAGAAGCCTATATACCCTTAACATTATTTTTGCGTTAGCCCCGGTTGCATCCGAGGCCTTGGAGTCCGGGATCAGCTTTTCCAGTCTAATTGCGAAGCGAAACTTCGATATTGTCAATGAAACGACTGCCACCCGACCCCTACAAAAGCACCCCAAGTCCAAAAAGGCAACATATAGGTAAGCTGCAATACTTAGTTACAGTGTTATAATTATGAGACTAGTGCTGCCCTCAAAACAGTAGCGGCAATATAATGAACGACAAACAAGTGAAGCGTTGGCTCAGCCGATCACTGAGAGCTGAACAAACATGACCTGCAGTATAAGTGCCTGGGGTGTGGTACAAGAACACGGGCAAAGCGGAAAGAAAAAAAAATGTTATAATAAAGATATGATTGATCGAAAAAAACCGCGGTAGCCTAGTGGTATGGGTTATGGAATGCTGAGACGAGGTCTCGGGTTCGATCCCAGGTTTTACCATGGCACACACCAATGACTTTTCGATGTTTTTCGAAGTTATGTGTGGATTTATCGCAGGTTTATAAGTGCCCGGTTAATGGCAATAGGCTCGCCACCTATTACATTGGGATTTAAACATGAACGGCGAAATGTGGGTGCTAGCACCTCTGCCTACCCCTTCGGGGATATAGGCGTGAGTTTATGATATGTTATGTTATGTTTGATCGAAGAAACCAAATTCGAAATCACGACCATGTCCATAATATTGTTTACCTTAAAGTGATTTCTTAAGTGCCATACTGTGAAATATCAAGTGAATTTAATTGTCTAAATAAATGTCATAGTTGCTAATTAGGTTTTACGGGTTATGGGATTGAAATATGTTTCATGTAACCTATCATAAAATGAGAGATTGGCTTAGTTACAAGGTGTTAACGAGAATACTGGTACTAAGATAACAGCCGTCACAATTTTTTCAAGATAAATGCTTCCTAAAACTTTGTACAGAAAAAAATTGTGTTAGAGATGAAATTCATTTTTTTTTTAAATCTTTATTTATTTATAGGACTTTTATCTTACGACATGGCAGTCCTATTGTAACAAAATAACATTAACTATAAACAAAACTTAAATTAGGTTAGATAGTGCGTTTATGAGATGAGTAGAACCACATATTTAACAACACTTCTCTTCATTCATCGTCACTTCTACACATCTCATAAACACACTTTTTAGTAAAGCTTTTTATACAGATGTAGTGCAATTTGCTACACCAGTAAATAAGTAATGGTAGTTACCATTGGTGGTAGTAAATAGTAATGATCCAATCCAGTAGTTGGATTAGAGTCGCGATTTTTGAAATTTTCTTGTCATTTAAAAATAATTCTATAATTTATTGAGGTCATTTACTCCGCCAGTCGCTTTTCTCTTACGCCACACACGATCGTAACAAAGTTGATATAAAGTACCTACTAATTGTCAGTTACAGCTCCTTACATCAAGCCGTTATAGTTACAATAAAGCCAAATGTGATTGGTAAGAGGCACTATAGCGAGCGACTAGTGTTGCGACTTTCCCGGGGTGGGAAGTAAATAATCCGGGGTAAGTGTCCGTAAATACTTGATTGTTTCGTCTTATTTTATGAGAAGGTTGGATTTATCGGGGATTGAGTACAATGGATTGGGGTAATCAATATAAATTGTATTATCGATATGTTGGTAAAAGATATCCCTACTAATATTATAAATGCGAAAGTAACTCTGTCTGTCTGTCTGTCTCACTTTTACGACTAAACCGCTGAACCGATTTTGATGAAATTTGGTATAGAGGTAGGTTAGACCTTGAGAAAGGACATAGGCTATGTTTGGTCGCGATAACCGACATCCACGCGGGCGGAGCCGCGGGCAAAAGCTAGTAATAAATATGTTGTTACGAAAAAGCCTTAAGTGATAGTACTGTAATAAAGTCAAAGTCAAAAATCATTTATTCTGTATAGACCATCAAAACGGCACTTACAAAACGTCAATAATATACATATATGTACTAAAGACTAGCTTAGCAAATGGACCACCGGTTCGAAACGCGGCCCCGGCCTGAGAAGACTCAGGCAAGAAGCTCTCCGGCAAGAAGCTCAGCGCAAATATATTATGTGGACCTTATTTTCAATGTAGTAGTTGCCTGCGCCGCGCCGTTGGGAATAATCCATTTTTTTATTTATTATATGTAAAGTATCTAATACTTACTTCTCAAACTCATATTTTATAACATAATCCTGAACGCATTATTTTCATAGGACAACACTATTCCCTCCTACTTCCGCTTACTATGCCAGTGCTACAAAAACTCGCCCGCGACGCGTACCTACGCTGCGAATTTGTTCTTCGATATAAAAATCTGAACCATAATATATCGGGGATATTAATCAACCAATATAGCTATCTAGTAGTGGTACTAATGATACAATAATGTATCATTTGTTTGTACTAC
This sequence comes from Eilema depressum, assembly GCA_914767945.1. Classification (NCBI taxonomy): domain Eukaryota; kingdom Metazoa; phylum Arthropoda; class Insecta; order Lepidoptera; family Erebidae; genus Eilema; species Eilema depressum. The sequence goes on from OU612035.1 coordinate 12,501,103, forward strand.
CAGTTGTACTACTGATCCACAGCGACCCAAAGACTCACGGAGGCGAGGCAAGGCATTCAAACCTTCAACATATAAGCACCGGCTCCCTCCCAGTAGTTAATTATTACAATTGTAAGACAGGTGAACATTTGATTCTAGCTAACATGAAAACTCAAAAAAAAGTTTTCCATTACATACATATGTATGTGTGTGTATATACTTGCGCCTGTAGATCGCTGAACGGATAGGCAGAGGTGTATTAACACCCATATTTAGCCAACTATGATTTTCCGTCCTACATAATAGAAGGCGAGCCTATTGCCATCTGGCGGGCACTTTGTCAGGGGCTGTATGTTTTTTATTGGGATATAATAAACCGTGCTACAAAAATAATAAATGGAAGACTGATAATGAGTTACTTTGAATACTGAGTGGGCGACGAAAATACTGAGTGACCCGTGATACAGAAAGTGTGTTGCTAAATGAGCAGTTTTCCAGTAGGTATAATAATCAGTTGGTTTTTAAATCATCAAGAGATGGCGCTAGCATAGCTTTAGGTAATTTTAATGTACTCTGTGGTTTATTTGTGCGATGTTGCCAAAGTTTAATTTCATTTACCCATATTACAATAGATAAAATATGATAAAACGCTTAATTCTTTTCGCGTCACTGTCTGTAATCCTACTAATATTATAAATGTGAAAGTTTGTGAGAATGGATGTGTGGATGTGTGGATGTTTGTTACTCTTTCACGTATATATAAACGGCTGGACCGATTTGGTTGAAATTTGGTATGTATATAGGTTATACCCTGGATTAACATATAGGCTATATATCAGCGATGAACGGGATCAGAATTCCACGCGGGCGGAGCCGCGGGCAACAGCTAGTTTAAAATAATATTATATTTAAAATAATTTTATCAAAAAAAAAATGTCAAAACATTTATGTAAAGTAAATCATTACAAAACCGAAGAACATTTTTTCCATAAATTAGGGAACACTAGATGAGAGACCACACTCTACTTACCAAAAGTGCCGACTGCGCCATCTAGCTTGTCTTTAGGAACGCTATAAATACCTACTGGAAAACTGCTCATTGTGAAGTTATGAGGATTCGAGTATAGCGCGCCCCAACCTGGATAGGTTAGGTTAGAAGCCTGACACCCATAAATTGAATAAAATGATTCTTCACTATAGCTGCCAACCTATTATTTTTACTACCTGCTTTTCGGATTAATTTGTCACCGCGTTAAATACTTGCCTTTTTTATTTACTTTTAAATTTTATACTTATAATAATACTTAATATGTAGTAGGTTTTCAGTTTTGCGTAATAATTTCTTAAACCTTATTCCTATGTTTTGACTACTGATGAATGATAATTAATTATAATGAATTTCACTAGCAGACATTCAAAATATAACCTAGATTCTCTAAAGAAAACTTTTGAAATTATTATGAAGTCATATCATAACTCATATGTGTAAAGGATCGTAAAACATATGTGAATAATTATATGCATGACTTTATGGTTCTGATTTGAAAGGACAATATATTTCAAGTCGTATAACGTAGGGTTTATTATATTGTTGGGGTTCAACCGAACCCCAAACCCTTGACTATAAGTGCTTTGATAATGATAACGCAGATAAATAGATAGAATAAGTTAAAATTAGTTTTATATTCGTCCTACCCTACTTCACACTAATTTTATAAACGGAAAAGTTTGTATGGATGTTTATTACTCTTTTACGGCAAAACTACTGAACAGATCTAGATGAATTGAATGAAATTAAAGCATTTAATATGTTAACTATTCAAATTGATTTATACAGGAAAAAGCGAAACAGCTCAGACGGGACTCGAACCTACTTTAAAATTTCATTCAATTGTTTGAGTGGAGTAATCAAAAATCAATGATCAAAAATGATTGTAATATGCATTCATTCATCATCATCATCATTTCAGCCATAGGAAGTCCACTGCTGGACATAGGCCTCCCCTATAGATCTCCAATAGGACCGGTTGGAAGCGGCTCGCATCCAGCGCGTTCCCGCGGCCTTAATGGGGTCGTCTGTCCACCTTGTACCCGTGGACGTCCTACGCTGCGCTTGCCGATACGTGGCCTCCACTCGAGGACTTTTCGACCCCATCGGTCATCAGTCCTCCGTGCTATGTGCCCTGCCCATTTCAACTTACTTATCCATTCATTGGTTCAGCTAATTCGTAAATGCAGCGGTAGATGGCTCCCACCATCACACCACTAGTGTAAGAACATTTGGATACCTTCAGACGTGTCTCGGTGGTTCATTTCCCCCCTGTAAGGTAAAGATAGCGGGTTCGAGTCCCACCTGAGTTGATTCGTCTTTTTTTTATCCTAATCGAAATCTGAATGAAATTTTATATAAATAAATTACAGTCTGGAATAGATTTTTATCACAGGAATAAGTTTTCATAGGTTACGGAAACGGGGTCAAAATTAACTGGCAACCACATGATTTGTAATATTCGAAAGAATTCAGTAGTTATTTTTTTAAATAAATTTCGAAAAATTGCTACTCCAATGCATGTGCACTAAAGATGCGATTTTCTCCTAAATATCCCGGGAAATAACAACACTAGTTATGACATTATTAAGTCTTTAGTGCTTGATTCGTAGAGAATATAAACTGTAATAATATGTAAACGATGAAGTTTTACGATAGTTGCAGAATAGTTGGTACAATATTGATTTAATAGTATCGATAAACGGAACTATACTTTCATTGTTACGTTACGTCACTGTTGCTATAAATATATTGTCTACTAACTTTTGCCCGCGGCTCCGCCCGCGTGGATATCGGTTATCGTGACCAAACAGAGCCTTTGTCTTTTCTCAAGGTCTAATCTACCCCTATACAAAATTTCATCAAAATCGGTTCTCTGGTTTAGGCGTGAAAGCGTAACAGACAAACAGACAGACAGAGTTACTTTCGCATTTATAATATTAGTATAGAAGTATGGATATGGATATGGATAACTTGTGTGCTGCCAACCCAGTAAGAACAGAGAGATTCTGTGCCGTAAGTGCAGAAGTTATGCAGGACAAGCCTTTGGTCTTCCGACTGAAAACACAAAACCTCTCTCAGTGAGTTCTGGCTACCTTACTCACCACCGAGAACACAATACGAGGTTATTATAGCCGCGGTATTCTTTAGAGCGGAGGTATTTCCCCAGTCGGACTGCTCGATTGGGATGTAAATACCGTCGTGTCCTACTTCCTAAAAAGTTATGTCACTGTTGCTATATGGATAGAGCTGTAAATATGTTGACTACAAGCCTATCTATTTTGACTATAAACTACTAGCTGTCCCAGCAAACTTCGTACCGCCATATTTTTCCTGTTCCCGCTGCACCTATTTTTCTCATCTTTAAACCTTCCCTGGACATCCACGAATATTTCAAAACTAAAATTAGCCAAATCGGTTCAGCCGTTCTTGAGTTATAAACTAACAACGAAAAGTGGCATTGATTTTTATATATATAGAAGATATAGGAACAGTTTTCTAACAAAATGCATCGCAAAAGACGGCACGAAATACGCGTCATTTGTGAGTAAGCTACTGTCAATATCGTTTTTAAACTGTCAACGTGTGCATGATGTATAGTATATGTCATAGCAAAGTAGTGGCTCTTTTTTACGCCGTATTGTAGTGGAAATTACTGTGCCCTACAATGCGGTTACGGCATAGTTATCATATCCTATGGACGTGTGTAAAACGAAGGGCGTCACACTCATGCTGTCGATCCAGTAGATACCTCATATTGCCCTTTCCGAAGAACTTCATATTGTAGTCGCTTAGAAAATCTTTACTACAGCCAATTTCGTTTTCGGCTAGAGAAAAGCCCCCCTAGCGCCAAGCAAGGTGTAAGTACGAAAATAATACGTAATAAAACGCGATATAGACCCATAAAAGTAGTTTCCTTGCAATAAAATTACACAATAAAAACAGAAGTCGTAAACATTTTTATACACATTTTGACATAAAGAATGTATTGTGAATAATTTGTGACGTCTTAAGTCTGTGACGTCATACCTCTGTGACGTGTAATTCTTCTTTTGAAAAGAGGGACAGACAAGACAGATAATATATCTCTTTAATAAGTTTGAAAGCCTTTTAATTTTTTTGTTAATATTTTAGCTTTTGAAAACAATTTGTTTAATAAAAGAGGCCAAAATGATAGGCAACCCGTTTTACTTATGTATCTATACTAATATTATAAAGCAAGTTTGTTTGTTTGGTTAAAAACACTAATCTCAGTAACCACTGATAATATTTTTGTTTCGAATAGGCCGTTTATTGAGGAAAATTTTAGGATATATATCATCACGCTAAAATTCAAGGGAGCGGAGCAGTAACCATAAATGTCAAAAAAATCCGGCAAATTCTCATACATTATTTGAAAATTACTTACTGCTACTGCTACGCTCCCTTGAGTAGCTCCAGCAAACCGCGGATCATAGTCGCAATAGAAGCCATTCTTAGACCGCGTCGATTACAGTTATTTTAAAAATTCCTATTAGAAAAACTAACCCTATATAATAATATTGTTACTAGTTTAATTTTGTTCTACTCTGAAACTAACTTCGAACAACAACAAAAGTCATTAGTATTGCTACGACTCGTAGTACATGCTACGAGAACACGTAGCATTTCGTAGAACCTATTTGCCGTTTTATTTGTTATGGGCTCCTTTAGGAATACTAGGTTTATACTAATTCTATGGATGAAAATTATAATACTTATATGTAAGGCAAAAACTTGTATGCAGCGCTACCTTTTTTTATAGAGCGGAAATTCCCTCGGTTATTGCTCTTCCCTCTCAGCCGGCCAGCGGGGGCGGTTATGTAAGATTGCCTAAAACATATCCCTCGCATCCCGGCTGACCAATGGCCATCTCGAGTTTCGAGGTGGCGCCTTCGGGTGTAGGAATGACAGTATCACCATCTAGCCCCCGGAAAGGGGAGGGGCGCTTTACACCATTACTCCAGCCTACTTTTGCTCGAGAGCCCCCAGCCTGCCTTCATGTTTTTTTTGATTATAGGACACGTCAATTTGACTTCGCCTTGCCTGATGGCAAGCTGAGGACAAGGTCTTGGAAAAAGGGTCCCCATTATAGATACGTACCATGCTACAATAGTGGCACTCAGCTTGACGGCCTCATCAGATGCTTTTTCGCACCCCACTTATAGGACCCGGGACTGTAGAAGGAGGGTAACACGTGAGCTGGTAAAGAATTCTAGGACTTAATGGTGCGGCAGAAGAATGAGTCACCGAACCGCTTGGTTCTTGATGGATGAACGCTTCCCTGGGCACCACTCGAAATATTTTAATATGCGGGTAAAGCCCCAATCCACAACTAGTCAACCAATAAACCTTTCTGCACTATCACTGGAACCTTCAATAAATATCTGTCGCCTCAAGGCTTGACCGCGTCAAGTCTAGTATTGCTTCGTAAATCAATCGCCTTAATCAATCTGTCACCGGCCTTTGTTAAGGCCCGGTGTACAAATACAACCTCCATGTAAAGTACCCGAGGTGATTACTGAGGTCTATTCAGTGGTTGTTTGATCAAGATCTTGTGGGAAGATATTGTGGGGTCCGTATTAAGGGCTCATAAAAGACTGTGTTTGTGTGTCTCTGTTTGGAAATTGAACCGAATTGCTGCGCAAAAGACTTGATATTCTTTACCAGTGTACCTGTTATTGAATGAAATTTTGAAGCATTTATTATGCTAGTTATATTCAAATCGATCAATGTTTAAAAATGATTGTAACATCATTCATTGGTTCCGATAGTTCGTACGAGTATCGGTAGATGGCTCCACCGTCGCGTCGCCCCAAAGACGGAAGTATAGAGGAATTTGGATTGACTTCGTGCGGTCTCGGTGGCTTTGTGGCCAGAGTATTCCCCCTGTAAAGTAAAGATCGCGGGTTCGAGTCCCGCCCGAGGTCGATTCTTTTTTCTCTTTTTAAATCGAGTTTATCTGTTACTCTGCGGATTATTATATCAGTGTGCAGGTGACTTTTTCTTTAAATATTAGTAACCGAAATTACTTTTATTCCCCCGGACCCCTTCAGCTAAGCTAAATTGCGTTTGTTACGAGTAGGTTCATGTTCGTAGTATAATGGTCAGGATTCGAACCCGAGACCTGCAAGCCTGCAAGGTTGAATCCTTAGCCAATTAGCTTCCGAAGCCGAACCTGGGCTCTCGGTTCTCGATATAAAAATAAAATTTAATCTAACATGTGCATGTTTCCGTTTGAATATTTTGTTTTTTTTTCTTTCTTTACTGAAGTACCTATCAATCACAAAGTACTCTTTGATTCTCCCAACTCCATTACATTCCGTCATGTGACATGTCACTCAACCCAGTGACGCGCCCTGCGACTTTCCCTTAAGGTGTGGTTTCGTAGCCGACCGCAGACTGCAGCAGCCGATACAGCGGATTGTGAAATAGACTTGAATGTGATAATATTGTTTATTGAATGAAATGTTGAAGCATTTATTATGCTACCTATTTAAATTAATTAAGAAAGAGAAAACAGAAGCGGGACTCGAACCCGCGATCTTTCCATTACAGGGACTGCCTCTGTGGCGTAGCGGTAGTGAGCGCCGCTGCTACGCAGGAGGCGCGGGTTCGATCCCCGCTTAGTGCCAATATTTGTATGCATGAATATAAATATTTGCATTGGTCTTTTTTTTTGTATATCCGCATTCTAGATTCCATAACACAAGCTAATTAAGCTTACCATGGGTCTAGATAGCGTTGTGTAGAATGTTGTAGAATATTAAAAAAAAAAAAAAAATTGTTTGGGTGGTGTCATCCAAAATCAATGTTTAAAAATTATTGTAACATGATTCATTGGTTCCGATAGCTCGTCGTTTATAAAAAAAATATTGCAAAGTATCATCATTTTTGTTGCTATAGAAACTTGTCGATGCAAGTAGCCGGTACCGTTAACCTGTTTCTCTATGTAAGCACCCTTAAGGTCCAACCCCACCAAACGGACGGCATCGGAACGGATTTTACAATCTTTAAACAAAATTAAATCTTATTATCACAGTGTTTGAAGTTTATATTACCAAGTCACGCACAACAGCTTGACAGCGACGTGCGGCGGCATGACGCACGTCAAGCTGTAAAGCGTGACTTGGTAATATAAACTTTAAATGCTGTGACATAAGATTTATTTTGTTTAAAGATTGTAAAATCCGTTCCGATGCTGTCCGTTTGGTGGGGTTGGACCCTTAAGGTATGATTCCGAAGCCGACCGCATACGACAGCGACAGACGCATGCAGCATATACAGCGTACCTACCCATTACTTGTTAAACTCATAAAGGTATAAAGGGGATCACTGACACTCGCAATGAATTACGCTTATCTGCTGCGTGCGTCGGTAGTTTTCGTATGCGGCCGGTTTCGGAATCATACTTAGCAGCGGTATATCTGCTGCATACGTCTCCTGCTGCGGTCTGCGGTCGGCAACGGAACCATACCTTTACGTATCGTATTACGAACATGCCTACCGCCAATATTTCTCTTTTCGCCATTGTTAGCACAAATTTGCGCTTATGTTGCTATCTCGTTACTCGACGTCGGGATTTGGAGGGTTTTGATAAAGTACAGTCGGGAAGAAAAGGTTCGTCATATTAAAGTCGACATTTTGTTCGCAACAAGGCAATTATGAGTACTGCTAGCTTTTCATTTTAAATGAAACAGATATATTATAGGCGAACCAACAATTTTGTGGACTGAAGCCTCAGATACATGGCTCGAGTCAACAATAGTGCCCGAAATACGGCAATAGGCTCACCCCCTATTTCGTGGGACCAAATACAATGATTGGTGAAATGTGGGTGTTAATTCACCTCTGCCTAACTCTCTGGGGATAAAGGCGTGATGTTATTTATGTATGAGAACGGACTTTTTGGACTCTCTTAATGTAAAAAATACTGGTAAAAGTCAAAGATAGTGTGTGCGAACCATTATATAAAATGGACTTAACTGGACTTACGTTAAAATCCATTTGTTTCAATAAAATTCTAAGTCCCCCGGCTTAGTGTGACATGATGAATTGGCTGACTAATTTTTATATATTAAACTCAAATGGCGTGTGGCTTAGTAGGCGAACATTCTTCATGATATAACCTCGTAACGAGTTTGTTCCACTTTTATCTTCAAATGTATAATTTTTCTTTTATATGTGTTTGTACCTTACTCCTCCTAAATGGCTGAACCAATTTGAACGAAACTTTGCGTATATTTCAATAGGTTCCCTGATGGTTTGAAAATATTGGATAAATTTTGTGTATATTGCAATGGGTTCCTGAATGGTTGGAAAATACAATTGGACCTGGTAGATGGCGCTGCTGTGGGTGCTAGTGTACATGGCACTGGTTTTCTGGGCAGGATGATGCCTGCTGATACTGCTACTAAGTACTGTTATATTTTTGTAATTTTACCATGTCACTTTTCCGTATTCCGGGCACTATTGTTGACTCGAGCCATGTATCTGAGGCTGAGCCTGGACTGTATATATCTGTCTGATGTTAAACAGCCCTATCCCTTAGTCGCCTTGTACAACCCCGCATGGGGTGGCCCAAATATGACAAAACTCATAGGTACATAAAAGGCACAAAACGAATTCCACATTTTTTGCATATATTTTAAGTCGTATCTGCCTAGTTACATACTCTATGGATTTCTGAGTGATGGCTTATTTATCAGGCGCAGTGGTGAAATGACTTGAGCCACTCAGTCATTCGTGAAGATTGAACTGCCTGGCAATCGAGGTAGAGGGTTCCGTACATAGACGTATAAGGGATTGCCTTAACAAAAATGTATTAGTTTTCGGCCCTAAGGAAAAAATAGTTGAAATCTATAAGGGTATTCTGCTACATCAATAGGGAGAAAAATCGTTAGAAAATATTGTTTTAAAAGTTTTGTTATTGTTTCTGAACTTTTTATAGCAGATTTCCAATGTACTATATTAAATTCTAGTGATGTTTGTCTGCAAACCTCTCCGAAATGGCTTGACCGATTTTTATGACAGTTTTATGCATATTTGGTAGGTCTGAGAATCGGTCGTAAACCATTCAGAATCAGATCAGAGGGATCAGAATTATACATGGGCGGAGCTGCGGACAACAGCTAGTATCTATATATAGATTTCACATTTATAACCTAGCTTTTGCCCGCGGCTCCGCCCGCGTGGATGTCAGTTATCGCGACCAAACATAGCCTATGTCCTTCCTCAACGTCTAAACTACCCCTATACCAAATTTTATCAATATCGGTTCAGTGGTTTAGGCGTGAAGTCTAACAAACAGACAGACAGAGTTATTTTCGCATTTATAAATATTAGTATGGATGTATATTTAAAATGTTTGCTAAGGTTGAGTCTAGATGGAATAAAAATAAATTGTTGTAACTCAAAATATTTTTGCAATCTTCTGATGATAAGTTTAATAATGTATTTTTTATTTTGTTTACTATATTATTATGAAAAGTTAGTTTTTGAGCTTATGACGTTGTATTTAGTACTTTCTGGATCTGTTGAACCGATTTTGAAAATTATTTTACCAATAGAAAGCCACATTATTAATTATTATTATATAGCGCATATAGCACGCTATCAGGGAGGGTCAGCAGTAGCAACGGGATGAGAAGTCATCTAGTTTTATATAAAAGGTTTTAAAGTTAAGTTCATCGGTACCTAGAAATATACCAAACTACTTCTAAAACCCACTGCTTATAAACACAAGCAAAGTCACTGAAAAATCTTATACCAAGAAGACTTAAATTGAAAAAAATATTTACCTATTTACCTCAAGCATTGAACCCCAAAGAACCCCACTCACGGGCTCTACGCATTTACGCGCACGTGCTTCTCCACGAAACAATATATTTGCGTCAGAACGTTCCGATCTGTCTTCGGAACGTGCCCTACAGAGCAGCCTATATTTATGATGGGGAAAATAAGACTATTTACAACATTCAATAACAGAAAACACTGAATGAGAATCGCTTTGTTATTTTTATCGTAAGCATTGGATATTTTTGGTATACCTCGGGCGGGATACGTATCTTGGACCTAAAATGTGCCCAAAATGTGCTCTATACGCGTAACTTATAAACTACTTTTACAACACACCTGCTCATAAAAGTGATATTATTTTACCACAATTAGGCACGTAATGACACCTATTATCAAAATGTGACTTTTTCATTGCTATTATTCACAAAAGTGAGTTATAGATTCTTTTTTAAATTTTATAGGAAGTGTCTATAATTGTCTATGTTCTTAAAAAAGTTTAAAACAAAAAAGAACGTGTTTAATAAATTAATATGCCCATTGTATGGTCATTTGATGCATATTCGTATTTAAATAAATAATTTCAACTTGTAATAATTGTATAATAAACAAAATTATCACTCAAATTTAACTTTTTTTTTTCACTAAGTACAGAAAAAAAACAGTAAAAAAAAGTTAAAGTCAAACCCAATGATATTAAATATAAATAGATGTGTTATTGCTATTTCTACGTTGATTTGTAAGCATATGACATATCTATGTTATGAAAATATCATTGGTCAAACCTCATTCTTTTAAATATGGTCGATCGCCATTGTTAGATGCGCGCGCATAGGAAAACGAATTCATTTGTAGTACTGTTTATTTATTATTTGTAGTGTTATTTTATTCGCAAGTGTGTTGTAAAACGTCGTATGCCACGTGTGAGCATGATGATTACCGTCCTCGGCTCTCTTAGCGCCTCGGCGGTAATCACCAACTTTGCTCACTTGTACCATAATGTACTATTACCTTAAATAAAATGATTGGTGAAATGTGGGTGTTAATTCACCACTGCCTAAACCTCCAGGGATAAAGGCGTGATTATATGAATGTACATCAACTCGTAATGCAATCTCATTATGCATTTATAGAGATTATATGGGGACCAGTACTATCGTGCGGTGGAGCACTACTCAGCTCCGTGCTGCAGGAATCATACCTTAATGGTTTCTATGGCTAGAATAAATCGCGGTAGAATTTACAACACCAGCAGTAAACCTGCTGATTAATGATCGAGGTTCTAGTCTATCTTGGGGACATACAGTAGAAGTTATAAGCCAAACCAAAAGGCGTCCAAGCTGCAAGTTTTGAATGCAACCGGGAACCAGGCTTCGATAATGTCTGTATTACATCACGCTAAAATCTATAAATGCAGACCAACGTAGTAACAGAGGCCTAATAAATAATGTATCTATTACTCACTTTAGGGTGATCCCTGACGGGCACGACGACTCGTACGCAGACTTTTACTGGTTTGTCGCGTGTGATGTCCAGCATCCTGCGCTCGCCTCGCCATTCGCCTGCGAACAACACAACTGACGTTATGAAATACATTTTTGAGAGCCAACAGTTTGGAGAAATATACAGCTCACTTTTTATTAAGATATAAAGTCCCTCAATAATAGTTTTTCTCATTTCCATGCCATGTACAGACACCGATTGGTTACAATTTTATTATGTATAGATTAGGGGCGGCTGTATGTCGGTATTACATTTTTTCGATGGTAAGCTAAAGTGGAAACTAAGGAATGATTTTCTTGAAATGAGAATATACCGGACTTGTTAACATTTATATTTACTGCTCCACTCAAACAGAACTCACACAAAAATATTATATATTATATAATATTATATATTATTCCTGAGATTAGCGCCTTCAAACAAATAAACTCTTTAGCTTTATAATATTAATATAGATAAGTTGCCTCATTTACAAAACCACCTCATAATTATTTCTTTTAGAACAACCGTTTGTTGCGTACGTTCATTGACCAAAGTTTCTCAACATAATATTATAGACGAAAATATTCACACGAAATATCAAAGACGAAAACAGAGTCAAGGGGCCTATCAACATATTCTTAAACGACAAAAACATCTGTATTTATGGTTTGTAGATAGATCCCGCGTTGGAAACTCCTCTGCTACCCAACCGGGCATATTTTCCTTTCAAAATCCGTGTGACACTCCCGCTCTCCTGGGGGATACTAAACAGACTCTGAAGCTGCCTCAAATTTAATCAGAGGAAAATAGAATGTACAAGAATATATATTTTAATCGCCGGATATATTCCCTAGAGGCGTGCCAAGTTTGCGGTTGACAGTAAGTTAGACAGGAACGAATTTTTTAGTTTTTGTTTTGTTTTCAATGGTGGGATTAACTTCATATTTATAGCTAACATTAATCGTTTTTTTTTTGTTTTTTTTTTGGTGGACTGACGACCTACGAAGGGTGGCTGGGACGGACTGGATGCGGAAGGCGGAGGATCGGCAAACGTGGCGCATATTGGGAGAGGCCTATGTCCAGCAGTGGACTGCAATAGGTTAATTGATTGATTGATTTATTGTTTTCAGTGGTGGGATTAACTTCACATTTATGACTAACTATCCGACTTGAACCTGCCTTTTTAGACAATTGGTAATACATAATATATATTATATGGTAGTATAGAATAGATTGATCAATGTACGGGATCGATATACGTTGACGACTGTCATAAACGTCAAAATACTTGTCAATCCCATATGTTCATCATTCTATTAATTTTACAATACGCCGGCCATACAATACATTATTTAAGGTGATTGTTGTTAAATGTTTGGCACCATAGAGAAATTATTATTTCTCTAAGGTGCCAAATACAATAAAAAAAATGTTATGAAAAGCAATAGAGATGTAAATCTCTATAATAATGTTGTGCTGCATGTTTTTAGTGACAATATTGCTAAAAACACGAGCTTTGGACTTAATAGTTTATCTTAGTATATTATAAATGTGAAAGTGATACTGTCTATCTGTCTGTTATGCTTTCACGCTTAAACCACTACACCAATTTTGATGAAATTTGGTACACAGATAGATTAGAGTTTGAGAAAGGACCCAAGCTATATTTGGTTGCGATAACCGACATACACGCGGGTGGAGTCACGGGAAACAGCTAATCTAAAATAAAATTAGCGTCAGTTACGACCTTATAATATTCGCATCAATATTCTGTAGTAAAAAAACTGTCGGGCTAGTTTCGGAGATTAGCCGGAACAAATAGAAAGACAGACATACTGTTATTTACATTACAAATCTTTTAATACAATATAAAACTACTTATACCCAGCAATTTATCACCCCTGACAATTATTCTTGTAAAACTGCAGTGGAGCGCACCTGGGACGGTGAAATGAGAGAAACGACAATTGTATTTCACTTAAACACTTTACAAGGGCATTATTCTGCTTGACAATGAGTTTTAATCGCTGTTATAACGTAGTAGACGGTGTATTTATATCTGCGGAAAGACCTATGGGTTCAGATCGGAAAAAGCTATTCTTGGGTAGAGTTTCGTGGGTTGTATACCGAAACGCCCAAATCGTTGGGTCCAGCGTAAAAAAAAAACAAAAAAATCACAATAGAATCCATTAAATAGTTTATTTTAATGATTAGTGTATGCTATGGCGGTTGCGTGTATGTAAATGCGTGGTTATATTAGAATTTCGGCCACTCCATCTCTTCCCATGCGGTGTGGTACAAGGCGACTAAGGGATAGGGCTGTTTATCATCAGACAGATATATACAGCCCAGACTCAGCCTCAGACGTATGGCTCGAGTCAATAATAGTGCCCGAAATTCGGCAATAGGCTCACCCCCTATTACGTGGGACCGAATACAATGATTGGTGAAATGTTGGTATTAATTTTACCTCTGCCTAATCCTCCGGGAATAAAGGCGTGATTATATTATGTATGATTATATGTATAGTGTATGCTCTAAAACTACAAACCAATCAAATTTAACTGCCCGAGCCAGGGAACACACCGGTTAGTTCTTAATTTCATTTGGTTCCAATCGACCTATTTCGACTACAAAGCTTTATCTAATTATTCGCAGTCCGATGTCTTTCCCCCTGTCAATTTCACTGTCAAAACTGAAGTTTGGAACGGTTTCAAAAATTTTAACCAATTACTAAAGGAGATTGAAATACCTGAGGCCCCAGCATGGCGGCAATCATTTTTATCTCTCGTGTCTTTTCGATCAATAAAATAGCCAATTACTTCGATGTACGAGTACTAATACTATTGTGCTAGGGCTGTTACCCGGGGGCGAGTTGGGTACTCCGTGGTCCCCACACCGGATTAGGGCCGGATCGAGAGATGTGGCCCTGGGTCGGCCGGAGTGCGAGGGATATGGCTACAAAAACCTCACCTCCGGCAACCGACGTTTTAGTTGGTTCGTGTCCGACATAACCCCCTTCTCCGGCTTCGGCGGAGGAGGTATCCGTGGGGATATTTTCGCACGATAAAAAAAAAGGATAGGGCTGTTCCCCATCCGACTGCAAACATACAGCTAATGAACAAGTGCCAGCCTGACGGCAATAGGCTCGTGGGACCGAAAATTATAGTTGACGAAACGTGGGCGTTAATACGCCTCAGTAATAGTGAGAACTTATTAACCTTTCTTCGAGGCTATTCTTTATCACACAGAGAGATGACCGAATATATTCGATGTAGGTAGGTAATTAAATAGTCATACTTTATGTGAAAGCTTGAAAAACTATTCATAGAAAGTGGAATGAGTTTGTCCCTAAATAGAAGGCAGATTGACCACCGCTCTTGAATGGGACTCCCAAAAGACAATGTTAGCGTGGCCGTCCTAAACAAACCTGGCAACGAAGTGTCAATTTGTGAAAAAGAAGCAATTCAGGACCAATACGTCAAACGGCTGTCTAATTTGAATTAAATTCAATATAAAAATAGCTGACATTAATTTATTACAATTCCAAAACTGTCATCACTTTTCAGAATTTATTCTTGTATCGAAATTTATTATAAAAAATCCTATTTCTGCAGAATCAACTTCACCATTCAGTAATTCGATTCATTCCAATCGACCTGGCTCAAGCGAGTCGCCATATTTGATTCGAGTTTGACACCTGTCATTTCTCGCGCCATTTTAGCCTTTGACCGTATATTTTGCACGTGGCAACATTAATCCTTCGTCAAAATAGAAATATGGGTGTGAACGTACATGAATTATTAACGATGGTAGGATTATTTTGGTTCTGTTGAATATTGATGTGTTTAGCTTATGTGGCTTAGATTGTTTTTGTTATTATACGTATGTGAAAAAAGAGAAATTGTTGTATTATTTCGGTTCCAATAATTACGCAAGATACCCGAGGGTTAATCACTTTGGATTTGATGTGTAATGAAATATGAATGTTGTAAATCTCGCTTTGTTTTGGGCATTTAGAATTCATATTTAATGGACTGGGGTAATCAATTAATCTTCATTGTCATATATAAATCACTATTTATATACCAATCAATCAATTAATCTATTGCAGTCCACTGCTGGACATAATCCTCTCCTAATGTGTGTCATTCTTTCCGCCTTTTGCATCCAGTCTGTCCCAGCCAACTTTTTCAGGTCGTCAGTCCATCTGGCTAGGGGGCGTCCTGCCTTTCGTTTGCCTACTCGCGGTCTCCACTCTAGGACTCGTCTGCTGCAACGGCCATTAGTCCTTCGACAAATGTGGCCAGCCCACTGCCACTTCAGCTTTAGTTTCTAACTTTAGTTCTATGTCGGATGACCTCATTGCATCACCAATGTCAGTTGTATTACATATTGCATTTTAAACCCCGGACTCCTTCCGGTATTATAGGTATATCTTGCGTTTTAAGGGAATAGATTTATATTTTAGCCAGTAACAATAAACGAAAAATTGACATTTAAATTCTATTTAGAATGTTGTGTACCTACTCCTGCAACTAAAATTTTACAAATATCTACAGAATTATTCTTACAGTCTATAAACTCCTTCCAAAGACTTATTAGCAGGAGACATAAAAAAAATATTCATATTACGATATACTCTTGAGCATGACCATTCATTACTGCTTTCACATGACTCAGCAATTTTCTTCTCAAGTGTTGGACTCAAACTTTTCAAATTTCACCGTGCTTCATTTCACAACTTCAAATGAGAAATTTTCAATTTGTATTTACGCGCTCATTAAGACATAACTTCAAAAATAGCGCTGACTTTAAAAGCCTTGCTCATAATCAGGCAGACTTTTATGTTTCAACACTAATAAACTACGTTTTTGAGTAACAAGATGGCGGCGTGAAATGACGTCACACCCGAATTTCTCAACTAGAATTTTAAGTTAAGAATACAATTTTGAATCTTAAATTGAAAATTATTTTTTTTTTATCGTGATAATGTCAACTTGTTTATTTCTGCCCGAGAATTATTTACAAATAAGGTTTTTATGAGGTTCTTGATTGCGAGTTAAATGATGTTTCATTTTTTCTACAAACCTTTGCATGATATTATGATTCTACAGTCATTCATCATCATCTTCATAGCGTTGTACCCGGTTTACGTGTGGCGTAATGGCCAAGAACCCGGGATCTCTCGATAGTAAGGCCGATTCCATATCCTCTAAGCTACTGAACCTTCCTGGAATTTACGAAAAGTAAGCATTTGAACACTTCTGCTTACACCCTCAGGCTAAACAGACCTAAATACAATACATAATACATTTAAAAACTATTTTAAACAAACGTTTTGTTTACGAGAACTGTTGCAAAATCCAACATGGCGGCACACTAGTGTGGCCAGCATATTATATTGTCCAATATTGTTCTTACCTTTGAATAAACAATGAGAGTAGCACAAACCTTTACAATCCCTTTCACTCACGGTCAACCCTCGGTCAATGACCTTAGGCCTAAGGGGCCTTAGGCAAAATTAAAACAAAAGCTATACTTAGTTGACTTTTCCAGTTTTGGATTGCGAGGGAAAATGTACCTCATTTTACATTTGTAAAAAACGTTAATGTTAGGCTCTAGTATAATCTACAACTGCCCTCCTAGACAAGTGCAAATTCGTTGGTCGGCTAATGAACTGCCACTTGTATAGAGGGACTGAAATGAAAGATCCAGCATGGTCTATGGGGCCTCACTGAAAGCTTTGGGGTCAAGTTAACATATAGGTATCTGGAGTAGAATTTTCTGTCAGGGTTGGTCAGATTAAAGTAGCGTTAAAGGTAAAATGAATCAAATAATAGACTTGTAGGACTCTAAAGGTTTTAGAAAGAGAAAAGAGAATTGACCAAAGACGGAAGTATAGACTGCCTCTGTGGCGTAGTGAACGCGGCTGCTACGCAGGAGGCGCGGGTTCGATCCCCGCTCAGTGCCAATATTTGTATGCATGAATATAAATATTTGCATTGGTCTGGGTGTTTCTATGTATAATAAATGTATGTATTTACAAAAAAAAAGTATCTAAGTATGTATATCCGCATTCTAGATTCCATAACACAAGCTAATTAAGCTTACCATGGGTCTAGATAGCGTTGTGTAGAATGTTGTAGAATTAAAAAAAAAAAAAATTGGATTGACTTCGCGCGGTCTCGGTGGCTTAGTGGTCAGAGCATTCCCCCTGTAAGGGAAAGATCGCGGGTTCGAGTCCTACCCGAAGTCAATTCTCTTTCCTCTTTCTAAATCGATTATGCCTCAAAAATACAGGTGTTATTTATACGGATATTAGTCGGTTCGATTACCGGGTGTTGCAAGCGAATTTTCAAAAATCAATGAATGCAATTTGTTTCCTTTTATAAATAAAGGAATGTTTCCTTTGAGTGAAATTCGCTATCTCCAGTTTTCAGAGTACTTTCCCTACAGGTAAGGTCCAAATTTTCCACCCTGTGTTGTCCAATGATACACCATAATAATATGAATACATACATATAAAAACATTCGGGTAGGGACGTTGAATATCTCCGACTAATGAACGAACCGCTTAGCGCTAATGCACCAGATAGTCTAACGACCGTGTGTGTGTATACAGCTTTATCCGTTGAAGATATTATATTTGGGAAGATATTGGTTATAGATGGGACGCTTCCCTATTTAGAAAATTATTTATAATAAGTATGGTGAAAAAAGTTAAAAGCATAAATGCAGATAGGCTTTAGAAGTATGTAGGTGTAGGCTTTACAAAAAATCTTCAAGAAGGGCATCAGAAGGTTCTTAAAGGGTCAGCAGCAAGAGTGTGATGCCTCTGGTGTTGCATATACTTAAAGAGGTAAAGTTTTTGAGTCTGTGACGTTATAGGGGGTAATCTCTAAATCTACTGAACCGATTTAGAAAATGCTTTTACAAATAGAATGTCACATTATTTGTGAGTGTCATAGGCTAATATTACATCATTAGAGTTTGCAGCTGGGAACGGGATCAGAAGTCCACGCGAACAGAGCCGCGGGCAACAGCTAGTATTATATAAACTACATAGTTATACTCCAGCTTAATAATTGCTTCTAACATCTTCAAAGCACTCAGCCATCGTCCAAAGTTTGGTACATGCATAACTTCTAACGAATTGATATTAATAAGTTAGTTCGAGAAGTTTCTATCTCAAGTGGACAACCGTAGCAAAGGCTCCTATAGTTGACAAGACGTGTGTATAGGACACGGCAATTTGACTTCACCTTGATAGTAATCTGAAGGCAAAGTCTTAGGAAAGAGGGTCACCATTACAAACATGTACCATGTTACAATGGTGGCGCTCAGCTTGACGGCCTCATCAGATGCTTTTTCTGCAACGTTTAAAGGACCTGGGACTGTAGAAAGATGGAAACACGTGAGCTGGCAAATTCCAAGTCTTAATAGTGCGGCAATGGAAACAGTCGCCGAACCGCTTTGGTTCTTGTTCGAATATTCTGCGCCGTATGCGAGTGGCATCTAAGTCCTGCACGTGTTATCCTGTGTATGAAAGGAGAGAGCGGAGCTCTTCAGAATTATCAGGACATTCACCATAGTACATACGGTAAAATAGTGCCAAGGATACAACATCTCTATGCATGTGCTCAAAATGTGCTCTATATGCGCAGTACACGTTGGTGTGTCTTTAAAGGATAGCACGGGGTGCTGCGGTTGTGAATGAGCTCAAATTCACATAAAGCTATCGAGTTAAAATGAATAAAGTTGTAACTTATTATTTCTGGTTGCTAAGCTGTGTATATTTTTGTATAGGTAAGCTGGGTTGAATAAAAATATTTTCTTTCTTTCTTTCTTTCTTTCTTTCTTTAACTTGAATGTGAAGTTACCCGTACGAGTGGCTGCACAGTTGATAAAGGATAATTATAAGTTTATACCTATGAAAAGTATCACTCTTATCTATATAGGTACCCTATATCTTTCGTCAACTGTACCACCACCCACAAGATTTTCTTCACCTTCCTGTCTTTTGATATTAAGTTAATAAAAACTTACTAAGCTCCGTACGTAAGAAAAATGTAAAGTTTATTCTACAGAAATTGGAGGATGTAATACAGACGATGTATAATGTATTATGTATTTTAATTTAAATACATTATACAGCCGATGTAAGTGTACACTACATCTGGAAGTCAATTCTTGACACAGTTGTTTTAAATTCACTTCAGCCGTAGCGGTGTTGGCGGCGTGGGGAATTTCATCTACAACAGTGTGTCTCAACATTTTAGTTATAAAAATATTCAGTTTCCTGTTTTATTTATTCTCCCGTCCGTATTTATTTACAGGTTAGGTAGGTACTATACGTCGACATGTTGTTCTTGTAGGGGTCCTGCCCCCCTAGACAAATGGCAATCCGTTGGACCCCCCTAGATAAGTGGCAATATTGTAGAATTTAATGATGTATGTATGGGATTATAAGACAGTCGTCAACGAATGTCATTAAATGTCAAAATATTTGTCTAGGGGGGCTATATTATATACTCGTAGGAGTCGTCTCGGATTTTGAATCCAGGTTTATGGCAATATGGTTGTCCCTATGGCCATTGCCCTGGACACAGAATCCGGGTTATTTCTCAGAAAATTTCTACAATAAAATCAAATAATATTTTTCTGACTACGAAATCGTAGCTACATCACAACAGTCTACTTTTTATACCAGTGAAAGTTAACGTACGTAATTGTGGGCGTTTTCCTTTCCAACAGAAAATAAAACGTTATTGTTACAAACAGAAATTATTAAACAATTTACGCTTTCGGTCATAAGTTGAATTTCATCGTATGCAAATCCTCTGCACTCTGCACACTTTTATTCAAAAAATTTACGTGCGGCGATTGAAATATTTATAAAGGTATTTCAATCGAGAAATGGTTTTAAATTATTTTCTACGTGGAAACACAGTGCACACTATCGTAATCGTAACGTAAATGTATCGATATCGAGAGAAAGGATTATTGCGATCATCGTACATTATACAGGTTCACAGTAGGCAGGTGGCCCTACTGTGAAATCAGGTTCACTGCCTGCCAGCCAATCGCAATGCTCCGTTCTCTCGATACGTTAATATTACGATTACGATAGTTATTTATTTATTTAAAACTTCATGCACACATGTGCACAGGCGGACTTAATGCCATAGGCATTCTTTACCAGTCAACCGTATAGGTGGTGCAATTAGTTATTCGTGCTAGGGATACTGAAATTTTTTAAGTTAAAGTGAAAAATTAAAAAAGTTACTAGCACCAAGTATTGTTATTGGGGTTTGAATTATTTTACGTATGTTTACCTGGAATAAGAACCTATGTTTAACTATGTGTAATGAATGAATGTCGTGTGTTTTAAAGGTAATCATCGTCATCATCATCGTACTCATATCAAAAGTTGAGAAACGCTGGCTGACATATTTGTATCTACATTTTGAGCTAACGTTGCCGCACTGAAGTGGCAATTAGCATGTAAAAAATAGAAAATATAAAAGTTTCGTGAGATTTTTAAGTTATGAAAAGTTGGTTCGGTGTGTTGGTTGGTTAGCAGCAAAATTTAAAAATGCTTTAAATTCTAGTAGAATGTAATGCATAAGAGTCGAGTATGATTCTCTGATGAAACTACGGATTCATCAGAGAATCAAACTCAAAATTTTACGTGGGTAGATCGTGGGCATCAGTCAAAGATACTATAAGCTGAAACAGTGCCCACGAGCGGATTTTAGTTAAGTAAATACATTTATTATTAGGTATAATAATATGCCGCAGACATTGGCGTCCGTCAAGAACCAACACAGACTGATCAACCTACAGATGGTGTGGACTCGTGCTGCTCTTTTGAGCGAAGTACCTAAATTTCACGATGCGTTCCATCTGCGGACGTAAGCGTTCGCTGACGTGTAGAGGACGCTTGTGACGCACACCGTGTGTGTAATCGCGCGTCGGGAAGTACGGTAGTCCATACGTCACGGTCGTCAAATCGTATCGTATTTTTGCATGATCCTGTGCAAATTGCCTGCACAAAATTAAATATTCTGATTAACAGTAAAACAGCAATCTCCTAAATTACTTGCACCCGCTTAACAATAGAACAAAACAAACCTAGTACATATCTCATTCTCTAAACCATAATCAAACAGTTTCTCCAAGCTCAGTTCTCTAATTCTATCTACTTCATACCGTTCTAATCCGACGTCCGAGGCCTGTCAAACTTCGAAACCAGACCAGTTAAGGAAACACTGTCTTTATACTCCAAACAATAGAACTCAATTTGCTATGATAAATTAGTTCGAAGTTCTAAAGTGGATCAGGTGGCTTGCGGTCGCAGTTGTAGCGGGTATGCACGTTGAGATAGATGTTATGTTTAGTGTAAATAATGTGATAAATTAATATAAGTATCTACTATTAAAGGGACGGTAATAAATCATGTACTTATAGCTTATTAGCAGGTAGGCCTATTTTGGTTATAATGACCTAAAATGTTTGCTTAATATGGACATACCAATCCAGTTTATAAATTAAGGATACGATAGTAACAAAATGCATTAAGATTGCTGAATGAAATAATAAAAAGCGTGAAAGCAACACTGTAATTATAGTATTCAAAATACTAAATTAAAAATATATCGCTGCCCGGCAATAAAAGTGTCATAACACATAAAAGTTACGATTTGACATCTTTGTATCATTAGATAGCAAATATTTCATTTTACCGCCTGTAAAATCGTCATTATTGTGTTGTACATAGTTATCGAGAGATGGCGGTAAGTTCTCTTTTTCGGGTACACTACATAAATACGAAAAGCTTTATTCCGAAAGTTACAATCACGAATTTCAAAATTCCGAATTTCATAATTCCGAAACATTCAAAATTCCGAAAGTCAGATATCCGATGTATCATAAATCCTATTTATTGAAAACCCGAATTTCAAAATTCCTAATGATTATAACTGCGAATATTAGAATTCCGAATTTGAAGATACCGAACCATTACAATTCCGAATTATTAATAATCCGAAATATCATATAATACGAATTCCGATTATCAAAATTCCGAAACAACATAAACCCGACAATCAAGCGCCTTGTAAACCTGCATGAGGTAAGTCGGATAGTTGCTATTCTCGGGGTATACGAGATAAACATGAAATAGAATTATTGAACTATTATTTTAATTTACTTAAGCTAATGATTACAAAATACACGTTGCCATACAACTTTCAGCAACAAGCATGCATGCAGGCAAGCATGCATGCAGGCAAGCATGCATTCAGGCAAGCATGCATGCAGGCAAGCATGCATGCAGGCAAGCATGCAGGCATGCATTAGTTTCGCTCTTCTCCGGCGCTACGGGATGTGCAGTCCTTCCGCCCTTGCGTAACAAAGTTCGGGCACCCATGCTCGCTTCCGCAGCTTCGGCTTGCTGGTCGCCTTCGGCGACCAGCCTCAGCCGCTCCAGCTCGCCCGGGCGCCTGAGCTTCGTTACTGCGAGCGAGGACTGCCCTCCCTCCGCGCCTCCGGTTTTTAAATAACACTCTTGTGTAGGGCAAACAAGTACCGTAGTACTTGTTTGCCCTACACAAGAGTAGGACCACGGCAAGTCGAGTTTGTCTTAATTTGTATACGTAATAATTGCCGAGAAAATTAATTTATTAATATAAAAAATCAACTCTAAATGCGCAACATGTCAAATCATTTTAACTTTTCCCTATTTTTGATACAAATTTTCAATTTGAGCGATGAATTTTCGGAAATTTGAAATTCGGAATAACGTTTTTCGGGCCAATAATACTACGGACTTTTAATTATTCGTAAAAATGAAATTCGGAAGGATGAACATTCGTATTTATAACTTTCGGATAAATAAATATCGTGTTTTTGAATATTCGGAGTTTTGTTTCTTAGGAATTATAAGATTCGGAATTTTGAAAATCGGAATATTGAAATTCGGAATTAAATATTTCGGAATTGTTGGGTGTTCCCCTCTTTTTCACTAAGCCGTTAAACACAGTTGCCCGTCATGAATAGTGTCACATTTGTGTTAGTACATAGCTGTTGTGTATTGTGTTGCCAAAAAAGTGTGTTAATGTGTGTTGTGACTTTCTGCCGGTAAGTTTTATAAGCTTATTATTAGAATAAATACAACGAAAGTGCATCAAATTGTGTTGTGACGGTTTTTTTCCGAGAAAAATATTGTAGAATGCTTAACTATTTAAAGGAAACAGTCATAACCTGTATAGACACTTTTTTTAAGATGGATTGAGGTGTACTTTTTAGTTGAGAATCATGTATTAAAGGCATAACGAATTTAATGACATTATCTAATAATTTTGATTTTTTCTTCAAGGAAAACATGAATACCAGTCGCGGGGCTGTGGGAACTGATGGCCTGTGGGAAAGATCAACATGATAATATTTCTGATCAGAGTACTATTCAACCATTACCAATAGTAAACAATGATTCAGAGATATCTTTAATAGGTAAGTGATGATCCAGGTTAGTATTTAACAGTATGACGAACTATTGTCAATGAAACGATTGCAGGTGATCGATAAAACATTTACTGTAGAAAAACACACACAAACACAGTGATGTTAACAAAGAACGACAATGATTATAATAATATCTACATACAGCCTTAATGAGCGAGCGGGAAGCGCCAGAGACTCGTAACTGAGGTTCATACGTCCGTTCGCGCATACGGGGGGAACGCCACTGGCGGCGCTGGCGTCAGTGGCGTGAGCCGAGACTCGAGTCGCGCTGCGCGCGCACCTACATCAACCCTGCGACCGCGCACGTATCGCGCGTCTTAACCCTATCGTGCGTTACAGTCTCCCCCTCTAACCCGAACGAACGTCCTCGCGACCGGGTTAGCGCCTACGAGGCCTTCCCCTCTTACGTTTCTCCTGAACGGGAGATTGGACGCGATCGACGAAGGGGGTCAACACGGACGCGTGGTACTTGCCCAATACCGCGCCGTCACTCAACCGCTCGAGGGTATATGTGGTGGGACTCACCACGGATAAAGAGCCGAACAGGTCCGCTGATAGAACCTCAAATCGACGCGCAGCGGTGGGTGTCTGTATTAACCCAGCCGGTTGCCTGGTACCCGCTTTGTAACGTTGACATGGCACACAGTCCTTGACATACTGCGTCACATAGGGACGCATCCCGGGCCAATAGTACTTACCTACTAAGCGTTGTAGCGTACGTTCCGCACCCATATGACCAGCGGTGGGTGCATCATGGTACTCGGCACGCTCCTGTTCTGGAACTACCAGACTGGCATCGTCTCGTTCCTCGTTCTCGGGACCATATCTGTATAGTACCCCTTCGGTTAGCACGTACCCTTTGTCAGCACACGCCCTCCCCCTAAACGGTTCGTCGGACTCCAGGGCTTCGACAATCTTTTCCACCTCCGGGTCCTTCAGCTGACTTTCGCGTAGCTCCTTTAGACCGCGTGAAGGCATGTCGGTCACTGCGCAACACACGTCGCAGTCCGCAGCCTCTGCACACGCCGGGCGCGATAGGGTATCGGCTATGACATTAGACTTACCTGGTGTGTACACGATCTTCAGGTTATATTCCTGAAGACTTAGGGCCCACCTTGCCAGGCGGCCACTCGGGGATCTCATACTCATCAGCCATCTAAGGGGTTGGTGGTCGGACTTGATCACCACTTCAGCCCCATCTATGTATCCTCTGAACTTGGAGACTCCCCAAACGACGGCTAGGGCCTCCCTCTCCGTCGTGCTATAATTTCTCTCAGCCGCTGTCAACAGTCGGCTGGCGTACTCTATAGGGCGCTCGTCTGTCCCCTCCCCCTGGAGGAGAACCGCCCCGAGTGCGTAACTACTGCTGTCAGTCCTGAGGACGAATGGCAACGTCGCATCGGCCTGACGCAGGATCGGTGCTGACACCAGCAACCGTTTTATCTGTTCGAAAGCAGTTTGTTGCTCCGAACCCCATTGCCATACACTTTCCCTTTTAAGCAGCCCTGTCAACGGCTTGGCGATCTTCGCGTAGTCAGGGATGAAACGCCTGAACCAGCCGGAGGTCTGCAGGAAGCACTTTAAATGCTTCACGTTCCGAGGAGTCAGCATCTCCTCGATAGCGGCGGTCTTCTCTCGATCGACGTGTATGCTACCTGGTAAGATAACGTGACCTAAAAACTTTACCGATTCCTCGATCACGCCCGCGCTGAGGAGCTTCTGCAACTCCTTTTCAAGCGCCTCTCTCTTAGACAGGGATAACCTGTAAGGGGGAGAAGCCAAAGGTTCTTGTGCATCAGGTACCTTCATTTTGTGAACAGCGAAGTCCGCAGGTGGCCCCTCCGAAGCGAACTGAGCGACCCTGTTTTGCAAAAGCTCGTTGAGTGCGGCCCTGTGCTCCGGTGTTAGGCTAGTACCTACCTCTGGGCGCAGCGATACATCGCGTACATCTACTCGCATCGCGGCCGCGTCGCTTGACACATACGCCTGCACAAATGTGAACCGGTCTCCAGGATTATCTGAAAAATGCCATGACTCCTGGGCGACGTCTAATACTATACCCGCATTAGATATAAAGTCACAACCTAAAAGTGTCTTGTTATCGTCACCAGGAAACACTATAAAGTTAGTGTCGACCTTCCGACTACCTATAGTGACAGGTACGGGTAAGGTGGCAACCTTGATGGTTTTGAAATGACGCGAGCCGTCAGCGAGTCCGATACAGCGCTCCGTCTCTCGAAACTGTATACCGTTGTTCACTAGCAACGAATATAAAGATGGGCTAGCAACAATATGCGTGGCCCCAGTATCTACCATCGCTACCCCTTGTTTACCTACCACACCTATCGTAACTAAAGGATGCGACGTCGTCGTCGCAAAATAGTCGCCCCTAACGACATTAAAATCGGGCGGCTTGGAGGACGCGGGCTTGGGCGAGCACTGTTCGCATTTCGACCTGACCACCCCTGGCTGACCGCATCCATAACAACGGATCGGGTGAGTATCACTATCACCGTCCGACTTATTATTATTAGTCTTACGACATTTATCAGCCGTATGACCAAACAAGTTACATGACGTACATTTGACGCGATTACGTTTCGAGTTCTCGTTCGAGTTAGAGGTGAGACTAGTACCAGTGGTAGCGCTCGGACCGGTAGTAACGCCGCGGTCGAGCGTCGCAGTAGGTACGTTCGAGTTCGACTCCGAATTTCGCGGGGGAACAGCTGGATTCCTAAACTCTAAGAATGAATCTTCGGCGACTCTCGCTCTCTCTAACAGATCATCGATATCGGTAACATCGTCGCGCGGTACACGCTTACGTATTCGACGGTGTAACAAACCGTAAACAATGTCAACTAACATTACAGTAGGCACTACATAAGGTAATTTCACTAACAGAGATCGCACTTTGGACACGAAAACTTCGGCACGTACATTATCACTGTGTTCGCACATAGATACCTCGCGCAGGATTTTGTGGGCGGGCCTCTGAGCGCCGTAGGTAGCGCGCAGGCGCGCCAACGCGTCCGGCCACGAGCCGACGCCGCCGCGCGCGCCGCGCCACCATACCGCTGCGTCGCCGGTCAGCAACATAGGAATGCCGCGTAATGCGTGGTCATCGGCCACGCCAGCGCACTCCTTATATACTTCCACAGCATCTATGAAGGCTTCTAAAACCTCCGGATCGCGCGACTGCCCGTCAAACCTCGCGGTACACTTCGCGAAGTTCCCGCCAAAAGGTGCGGGCGCGCTCGGTGCGGGCGCGCTCGCCGCGGGTGACGTTGCCGGCGTCGAAGTAATAGGATTCCATGACTGGTTACCTTGGTGCATTGATCGCAAAGTTTCCACTAACGTGCGGTTCGTCTCCGCCTGCGCTCTGGCGAATGTCTCCATCACAGCGGTCAAGAGGCGTTCGGTGTCGACGGCGGCGGGCGCGCCGGTGCGGGCCCCGCCGTACGCGGAGTCGGGAGCGGCGCCGCCACGGCAGCTCGTCTCCTCGCCCTCCTCGTCGAAGTCGGCCGCAACGCCTAGACGGGCGCGCGGGTCCTCGGCAGCGACGTCAGGAGCGACACCCACCTGGGCGTGCGGCTCCGACGTAGCGTCGTCTTGAGCGGTGCCCCCCTGGGCACGCGTTCGTGGCATATTACACGTGTAACGTTTGCAACACGAACACGAGAATCACTGAGTCACTGAATTGATGTTTTTCTAGTTGGCTTGGGTTCGTCCGCGCACTTGTGTTACACAAAATGGCGGCCGCTAGTTGGGCGTCCACTATGACGAACTATTGTCAATGAAACGATTGCAGGTGATCGATAAAACATTTACTGTAGAAAAACACACACAAACACAGTGATGTTAACAAAGAACGACAATGATTATAATAATATCTACATACAGCCTTAATGAGCGAGCGGGAAGCGCCAGAGACTCGTAACTGAGGTTCATACGTCCGTTCGCGCATACGGGGGGAACGCCACTGGCGGCGCTGGCGTCAGTGGCGTGAGCCGAGACTCGAGTCGCGCTGCGCGCGCACCTACATCAACCCTGCGACCGCGCACGTATCGCGCGTCTTAACCCTATCGTGCGTTACAACAGGCAATATTGGTAATTCCACTCTTAGGTTTATTTTTTACGGTGTCTAACACTAATAAGCACGCTTGTACCCATTGTACTTTATAGAAATCGTAGAAATACGAAACGTACTTACAAAATTAATAAACTATAACAACGTTACAATTATTAATATTTTATGATTTTGTCAAAATTTAACTTTAAATTATTTACATTTTATTTAATTGCTTCCGGTGATTCGTCTTAGTATTTTTTCCTAACGTCACTGTGGTTTTTATTTTCTAGGTCCATCATCATCATTCATCATCTGCATATAGACGCATTCTCCTGATTGCATCCGTGGCCAAGATGACTTCGGAGCTCAGGGTCCGCTTTCCGGCTCTTCCTCCTCCACTTCGCACGATCTCGGGCGTCCATTGATCCAGTGAGACCATTTGCACGCATGTCACCCTCCACGACGTCAAGCCAGGACTTCTTGGGCTTACCCCTTCTACCTGGGCCCGGTGGGGGTGCCATTGCCAGGCATGTAGGGAGCAACTACGTAGCTCGGCGGTTACCGCAAGACGTGGCCGCACCAGCGAAGGCGGCTCTCTTGCATTTTATCTGCGATGTCACGGACATCAAGGCCGCCGCGGATGCGAGAGTTCCTCACGCGATCCTTACGCGTGACGTTGCACATCCACCGCAGCATTTTCATCTCCGTGACACGCAGCTCTTGTTTGTGTCGCTCCAGCAGCGGCCACGCCTCACAACCATGTAAGAGGGCAGGCCTAATGATCGTCTTATAGACCTGCCCTTTCAACCTGACTGGTATTTTGGGATCACACGTGACGCCAGTCATTTCTCGCCACTTGGCCCACGCGGCAGCAATGTGTGCCCTGACGGCGTGATCGATTTCACCGGTCTCATGGAGTACAGATCCCAGTTACTTAACCTGGTACGTGCGCTCGACCAAATCATCGCCTATGCGGATGGGTGTGGGATCTGTCGAGTTTAACGCCAAGTATTCTGTCTTCGCCACATTTAGCTTCAGGCCGCCGTTCTCAAGCGCCTCCTGCCACACTTTCACGGGTCGCACCAATCTGCTCCTGTCCACGTCCATCAGGGCAATATCATCAGCATACATGAGCAACCACGGAGGCTGCTCATCAGAAGATGCTGTCCGACAAAACGTCTAATACCACGCTGAATAAGTAAGGACTAAGGACGAATCCTTGGTGTACCCCGACGGTGATGGGGAAAGCCTTCGAGTCGCCAACAGTGCGGCGGCAGTCCGAACCACGGAACCGGAATCGTGGTACATGTCTCGGATGGTGTCAATGTAGGTCTCTGGAACTCCCAATTTGATTATTACTACCTGCAATTTAAGCTGACTAATAGCCATAAGATTATATTTTTGATAAGAAGTTTATTATTTTGTTAATGTAAGACAAAGTTAGATTTTTTAAAATACAGATTATTTCTTAATATTACAAATAGAGTATTATTTCCCAAAATAAGTCAACTTTCTCCAAAAAAACAGTCATAACATATCCCTCATTAAATATTTCTTGAAAGTTACTTAAAAAAAAATTCTATTATTTCTGAAAATGATAAGCTACGTGAAAGATAAACAGATATACATTTGTAAAAAAAGGAATTAGCAATGTAACTCCTATAATTTTTAAAATATCAATGTGGAAAGTAGTAAAAAAACATAAAAGTCTCGTTATCTCAAAATAGACATTTTTGTGAAATGACACTTCTTTTGCCGGGCAGCGATATCACTATGTACAATCGTTTCCGTAGGGTATAAAATAATATTTCACGTACTTAATATACACAATTATATTTTTAAACTATTGCGACGCAAACTCATAGTTTTTATGATTTCGGAACTTTTCGCGATTAATTATTATGGAACTTACTTTAGCCGACGTTTCGGATGCGTTGCAGCAATCGTGGCCACGATTTGACTGATCTGCGAGCGTCGAGAGGCGTCCGAGGGAACTATTTTTCTGCGCCTACCCTCCATTATTAATTATTGAATGGTAAGGCTGATAACACACAGTACTCAGTAATGTGTGTACGGCACTGTAATTTAATCGCGACAAAAATCATAAAAACTACATAATGATAGTTAAAAAATAAGAATGATATTCACATGATATTTACTTATCATATTATAAATTTTATGATAACGATTACACTGTCTCAATTTTCAGTTTTCATTCTATTTTTTTTCTTTTCTAATGACCTAGCTATGCTGAGAGAAACAGAGGTGAAAAACAAACTTAATACACACAATTTCATACTAAAATCTGGACAGTTCCTAAAGGCATGTCCATATAAGGATAACGTGTTCGGACACTGTTTATTAGTGATATTAGTCTCGGGAGTAGCATTTCCTCCATAACTTTGATGCATCGGCTAACTCATTACTCTCCATCGGAAGCGCTCCCGGTGGGCTGCCCTCAGGGACCCCTGCTTATTTCCTATCTGTGCAATTTACAGTTCGATAAACTTGGTTATATAGGTGGTGGCATATATTTTGAATCCAACGGATATATTCTATGATTGGTGGATTTGAGCTCCTCCACCGGCGTAGTACCCCGTGCTGTCCTTAAATGGCATCAAAAAACGTACTGCATCCCAACGGATACGGACACTTCCCTTGCACTTATTAGATAGATAGATAATTCTTTATTGTACACCAATAGATTTACAGTATGACTAATATGTAGCATGTATACAGTTTAATGGGCGACATTATCGCTGGAAGCGATTTCTTCCAGTCAACCTTGGGATGGACAGTAATGTGATAAAAACAAAAGATTATGGTGTAGTTAGCAACTCATTATTACTGCTTACTCATATAATATGTACTAACTATTGATGTTTCAGAAGCCGATACCTCCTTTTCTTTGAAGTAAGTAAAAAATACGGCTAAATTCCCGAAAATTCTAAATTCTGACATTACTTAAATGGTGGTCTTCAGTATGATGGCCTTAATATGCCTTTTAACGTTCTACTTTAAGAACTCGGGATTATAGGGGGAGGAAACACGTGCGTTGGTAAATAATTCCAAGGCTTTATGGTGTGGCAGAGATAAGAGATGCTGTACCGTCTGGTTAGAGATAGGATTGTTTGTACCATATAGATGTGACATCTTGCCGCTGCACGAGTTGTTCTTGATAGGAAAGATGAGATAAGATATGATAAGATAAGATCTCTTTATTGCTCACCAAACATACGATACATTCAGTGGATACAACATGATAGAGAGTTGTACGATGGGCGGTCTGATCGCAGGTCTGCGATCTCTTCCAGACAACCAGTGTAAGGACTATATTGCCAGAATAGGTAGCTTGGCTTAGCTACATAATATTAGTTTCTACTTGATATTTTTTATTTTTGGACTATATTGCAAGATTCTGATGTAGTGCCCCTCTCTATTTAGTTTTTATTTTTTCACTAGTAGATACTCTTGCAGGTACTAGTAAAAAATGCTGCAGTGAAGTTAACTACACCGTTTCTTCTCCACTGCCTCTGTGGCGTAGCGGTAGTGAACGCGGCTGCTACGCAGGAGGCGCGGGTTCGATCCCCGCTAAGTGCCAATATTTGTATACATGAATATAAATATTTGCATTGGACTGGGTGTTTCTATGTATAATATGTATGTATTTACAAAAAAAAGTATCTAAGTATGTATATCCGCATTCTAGATTCCATAACACAAGTTAATTAAGCTTACCATGGGTCTAGAAAGCGTTGTGTAGAATGTTGTGGAATATTTATTTATTTATTTAATAATAGCTATAGTATGCTATACTAGCTGCTACCGTAGTTTTGCCTGCGTAGAATTTTGATCCCATTTCCGCTATCCATAAGTTTCCCGAATAAAAAGTGGCTCATACCTATGTTATTCCTGAGTGTAGCTATTTCCCTGTGCCAGGTTTCAGTCAGATCCTAACGGCTAAACGTATCTGGCTGAAAACTGGAGCAACATCCAAAGATCTTCACAAATTCTCACATTTCTACTCGTATTAGTACCATTAGGATAGGAAGTAGATAGGATACTGTGTGTAAGCTATGACGTATTCGACCTCATTGACCCACTTCCAGCTTAACTCAGCTTGACCACTACTAAATCAAAGTCCGTAGCCATTGTCATGAGCTGTAGAAACCGCAGTCCTAAACAATCAAACTGGGTGCTGTTACTACTCCGCAGTTGTTTGACATAATAACTACTGATTGGGTCAGTCATACAAGTTTAACACCCGTATTCACAAACAATACTTCGCTATGCGTATCACCAAAACTGTGCAAAGAACGACAAATTCTCAGTGCGTTCGTTTTGGCAAGCCTTTTTATTCATAGACAACACTTAAGTGATACTTCGTTGAGGGAACGCACTGCGTTAGATACTGCTCCGTGATGTTTGTGA
Organism: Eilema depressum; assembly: GCA_914767945.1. Taxonomy (NCBI): domain Eukaryota; kingdom Metazoa; phylum Arthropoda; class Insecta; order Lepidoptera; family Erebidae; genus Eilema; species Eilema depressum. Next base: position 12,533,457 of record OU612035.1, read on the forward strand.
ATTAATTTTACCAGCCCTATGCGCTCGAGCACACTATGAGACCTCACAGTATTGTTTGTGAATACGGGTGTTAGACTCGGACTCTGGACTCATATTAATAGTGTAACACTCACCGGGATATTTTTACACCGGTGTACTTTACTCGATAAGCAAACATCATAAATAAATAAACATGGTAAATATTCCAGTGCGTGCTACATTATTAATGTGAATGACCATGTCAATCTCAAATCACATACATATGGGCTCATAATTCGTGTCTATAAGTCTTTTACTTTTTTAGGGGAAAGCCCTTGCTTTAAAAAGCACGTTAAGCCATACCAAGCTACCGATGTTACTTTCTCAGTGTGGTAAGAACCCCATGTAACGGTCCACATATAACAGTGGTGCTTCGGACCCAAAGGGTAACACCGCGGAGGACAGAATAGTAGAAATGATACCCTATTACTGAGACTCCACTGTCCATCTACCTGTCTGTCCGTCACCAGGCTAGTTACGTACCGTGATAGCTATACAGATGATATTTTCACAGATGATATATTTCTGTCGCTGCTATAGCATCAAATATTAAAAATAGAGTAACATAAATATATCGATTTAATTCCTCACTGAAACCATACAATACAACACATACAAAATTTAACTAAACTTTTGTTCCAAGCCCATAACACCCGTTTCAGAGCGCGCTGAAAAGACTCAAATAAAACAAATACAATAGTTTTACAAAACGTCTCGATAACAATGCGATTGACAAACGTCGAGCTTACATCGACAGCCTGTCTAATCCGGATATATCCGGATTGAGTTGGAATTAACCGGACGGCGCTAGTTTGAAGTAAGGATGGTAAGGCAGAGTTTTAGCTAGCATAGATATAGATATAACATAGATATAGTGTAACGTATAAAAAAAACAATTAAAAAAAAAGTTCATGGGTTTGGGAGGTCAGATGGCACCCAGCCCAAGAACAGAGTTTGAAGGGTGTTGTTGTTGTTACAATGTTTTTGATGAAGATAAAGATAAGGTTACCTGGATAATCTCTCGGAGACACATCAGCCTATTGGAGTACAAAGGCCTCTTATGATGATTAACAGCCTCTGGTTCGTTTTGGGAATCGACAATGAAACGCTGGTATGATTTCATGCACAATTTGTATAATCCGAGATTTTTACAATGCTCTTAGATATAGCTTTAAGATTAAGGCTTAAAAGTAAACTAACAATAGCTAGACGCGAAACGTAAGTCCGCACTTGAGACACTCGCGACGCGATCACGCACGACACGTGTACAGATGAAAAACGTAACTCACGTGAACGCAGAACTGTACCCTGGCGAAAGCGTTACTTCAGGGTACGTAATCCTCCAACGTCAGCTTGCGCGGGCGCGCCGCGTGACATGCGCCAGCCCCATAGCGCACACCTCGTGCTCACAAAGAAAAGAGCCTCAGACTCCCGTGGCAGAAAAGGGAAGGAGGAGAAGACCCTTGGCGTCGTCGAACCCTGCCACACGGATCCGACATGGGCAACCCCCCAGATGTCCTGCTTCGTCTAACACGCGGGCATCAAAATGCCGGCGCGGTTCTTGACCGACATCATCCGACCAAGGAAATACGACGCTCCCCAACTTTCAGGGATGCAGGATCGAGCAGATGATCCCGGATCACTTGTCCGGGCACAAAAAAACTGTTTGTTAAAAATAAAATCCCAGAGCCATCTTAAACGACCCTAATGGCTGCTAAACCAAACCAGAGTGTTCATTCCTCTATGATTACCACAAACAAAAATATCAGAAATGCAATCATAGACAAAGCAGAGGAATGCTCTCAGAAACTTAATACAAAAAATCCACTAAAACTAGTCTTTTTAATTCTAGCTGAATTTATGACATACTGATACATTTAAATCTTACAATTATTAAATTATTAAAGACGGGAATTCCATGAACCCAACAATACATTTCGTAGCCAGCTATGAGAACGAAACGCTTGACTGAAATGACTAGTTTCCACGAATGTCATTAACGTCAGTAATGTATGTCAGTAATTGTCATTACAGTGTCAACAAAGAAACGTATGTTATAAATATTGTGTTTGTGTAATGTAAGTGAAATTAAAAATAGGTCACTACAATACCCCCCTTCCGAGAAGAGGATAACCCGGTTATCCGAGACAGCCGGGGTAACCGATAAAAACTTTTTAACTTAGTAAAAAGTTTTTACTTAAGTAAGAAAAAACTAGGAAAAACTAACTGTTATTGCAGTTTGTTTATAATAAATGAAGATATTCCTATTCTAACAGAATACTAACTAACATACTAAACCATGCTAGACTTAAATAATAAGTGACTGCATTGGTTGATCAGACCAAAGAGTACTTTACCTATAAGTTAGTATGAGTAAATACTCTAACTTTCCTATTTATAAGTCCACAACAAGTCGCGCGCCCCCATTGGGATCTGCACCTCCTATCAGACAAAATCCGATAAGAAGAACAGGTAAAGAAAAATATTTCTCAAGACAAAGTCCTAAAAAATCAAATGAAAACAACTTGTTACTAAATCGTTTTGAAACCGGAAATGGTAGAAAAACTGTATAACAAGTGTTTCCTAAATAGACCTAAGCCTTGGATACAAAATCAATTAAGAAATTGTAAAAAAAAAGCAAAGTGATGAAAAATCACAAGTCAATTGAAACTTAATTTCAATTGGTTTGGCGAAAATACTGAACCAAAATTGGTCAGGCAAACGGATTTAGAATCCCAAAATGGTGTAGTTACACCAGCCAAACAAAAAAGAAACAAACTTGAAAATAAAAATTTTCAAATTTTGTGAAAAAATTGAAACTTAATTTCAATTGGTTTGGCGAAAATACTGAACCAAAATTGGTCAGGCAAACGGATTTAGAATCCCAAAAATGTGTAGTTACACAAGCCAAACATAAAAGAAACAAAATTGAAAAATAAAAATTTTCAAGTTTGAAAAAAAATTCTATCTTTGAAACTTAATATCTTGTACTATGACAAAAGTTAAAGACAGACTAACAAAAAGATAATGCCAATGAACATCTATATATATGCAGGTACCATTACAATTTAGAGTTAGACAAAATTTTAATATGTCAAACTAATAGCAAGTAGGTACAAACACATACACAAATATCCACTAACACTAAGATTGGTGCATCTTGGTGTAAAAATAATGTCCTTGACATGATACTCTCCTACATGTGTTATTGTCATTCAATAGGTAAACAACATCAAATGGTTTGCCAATAAAATTAATTTGACCAACCTTAATAATTGTTTAGCCGAGAAAGACTACACCATGAAAAATATCTGCAAGTTCATTTAAGGCATAAGATATTGTGTGCCTAAATGTACACTGAAGATCATCAAGTGAACGTGGTGCACTGGTTGCTATAGACCAAGCACCATTCATGAAGATTTCAATGTCAAAGAAAAAAGGTAGGTAGCAATGTACATGATAGTATTCATCAATGGAATATATATACCAGGCACAGGCTATATACATAAATAAATGTAATAAAAATATGACATAGGTGTTAGTCATGAGGATGAGTGAGTGATGGGTGGGTGTAAGTAGCAAAAAGTGAGTGTGTACAAAATTTAAAAAATTTAAATGTGACTACTAGGTCAAGAGAAATGAGTTGTAAACAAACTAACAAATGTATATGTTAAGCGTTGCTTGTCAAAAAAATTTTGTTTACAAAAATTTAACTAAAATGTTGAAATAATAAAGTTAAGTTCTGATAGGAACGTTCATACTAAGACATGGAACATGGACTTGGAACATAAGTATAATCAATGGAACATTTTTAATAATGTTACCAAAAAGATGTGTACTATCTAAAAAATATTCATATATAACTTGTGTATTATGTTAATTTTTTGACGGTGCCTGAACATGGTTCGGGCGCCAATTGTAACGTATAAAAAAAAGAATTAAAAAAAAAAGACTCTGTTCACGGGTTTGGAAGGCCAGATGGCATCCAAGCCCCAGAACAGAGTTTGAAGGGAGTAGTTGTTACAATGTTTTAGATGAAGATAAAGTTACCTGGATAGGCCCGCGTGTTAGACGAAGCAGGACATCTGGGGGGTTGCCCATGAGTTCTGCGCTCACGTGAGTTACGTTTTTTCATCTGTACACGTGTCGTGCGTGATCGCGTCGCGAGTGTCTCAAGTGCGGACTTACGTTTCGCGTCTAGCTATTGTTAGTTTACTTTTAAGCCTTAATCTTAAAGCTATATCTAAGAGCATTGTAATTCTCATGGATTATACAAATTGTGCATGAAATCATACCAGCGTTTCATTGTCAACTCCCAAAACAGACCAGAGGCTGTTAATCATCATAAGAGGCCTTTGTACTCCAATAGGCTGATGTGTCTCCGAGAGATTATCCAGGTAACCTTATCTTTATCTTCATCTAAAACATTGTAACAGTAACAACACTATAACCTTCAAACTCTGTTCTCGGGGTTGGATGCCATCTGACCTTCCAAGTCCGAGGACAAAGTCTTTTTTTTTAATATTTTTTTTTATACGTTACAATTGGCACATTGGCAACAGTCACCGGGTTGTACAGCATCCCATAAGCCTGTACACACCTTTTTTTGTTACATGCTATAGTCTTCATTCTTTAAATATATGTTGACTAATAGTATCTTTGTGCCCACTGTTCATTCACTAATTCATTTTATATGAATATTTTTTAGATAGTACACACCTTTTTGGTAACATTATTAAAAATGTTCCATTGATTATACTTATGTTCCAAGTCCGAGGACAAAGTCTTTTTTTTTAATATTTTTTTTTATACGTTACAATTGTGCATGAAATCCTACCAGCGTTTCATTGTCAACTCCCAAAACAAACCAGATGCTGTTAATCATAAGAGGTCCTTGAAATAATAGTTGATGCGTCTCCGAGAGACTGTCCAGGTAAACTTATCTTTATCTTCATCTAAAACATTGTAACAACAACTACAACCATCAAACTCTGTTCTGGGGCTTGGATGCCATCTGACCTCCCAAACCCATGAACAGAGTCTTTTTTTTTATCATTTTTTTTTATACGTTACAATTGGCGTAACGTATAACTGTAACGTATAAAAAAAAATATTTAAAAAAAAAGACTCTGTTCATGGGTTTGGGAGGTCAGATGGCATCCAAGCCCGAGAACAGAGTTGTGAGGTTGTCTTTTTTTTTAATATTTTTTTTTATACGTTACAATAGCTAGATGCTATGAATATCTTATGATGTCATTCAGTAGAACATCCAAAACCGCAACATACGGTCATATCCGGTTCTACTCTTTTTTACGATCGAACAAAAAATGTAAGATTTCAAAGGGGTTTTTATTTGACAGGCTTTTTTCACTTTTCAAATAAAATAACCCGGACTACTTATCAAGTTGAATTCTCGTAAAGTTGCATTCCATAAAAGACAAATTCTTCAAAAAATTATAAAAATGGTTCTCGTGCCCATCGCCGACAAACAGATAAGAATTCCAAAAGAAATATTCTTGTGTTTAGTATCGTTAATAATAATAACATTAAAATGTATAGATGCAACCACGTTACAATTATCACAAAAAAATATCTAAGTATATGTATCTGCGTTCTAAAACTCGTAACACAAGCTAGATAAGCTATGCTTAGGGTCTAGATAGCGTTATGTAGAATATCCTAGAATATTTAGTTCCCAAAAAAAAGATAAACACTTAATGAAAATTTTGAAAAATCCACAACACACAAATACAATTACGAAACGAACAAACATGCGAACAGCTTGCTACAAATACAATTAAACCACTAAAACTGTAAATTTCCGAACTACTCCAGTTGCTTGGCCGTTCGCAGATCCACCTTCATTGTTCGAGGCAGCTCGGCACTCCACGATAAGGGTACTAACTCCGGAGCTTTATCCCCATTCTGACAAACTTTGAGAGATAAGATCTACAGATGAGGGTCCACTATCCGCTACCCGGAAATAAATAGCTGTCATGTCTTTTTTTTACTTTTATCTGAATATGGAAATGTTTTAGAAGGAAATTTGATTTAAGTTTTTTTGGTTTGATTTAAGTTTGGTATTGACTCCACTTGGAGAAGACGGTCTTCGCCTGTTACGTGAAACTTAGATTAATTTAGGTCTTTTACTATTATTTACTTACTATTTCCCGTGGTTCCCGGCAGAGTAGAATTTGGGCCACCCCATCTCCTCCCTTGCGGTGTCGTACAAGGCGACTGAGGGCTGTTTAACATCAGACAGATATACTGTATATATCTGTCCTCAGATACATGGCTCGAGTTAACAACAGTGCCCGGAATACGGCAATAGGCTCACCCCCTATTACGTGGGACCTAATACAATGATTGGTGAAATGTGGGTGTTAATTCACCTCTGTCTAACCCTCTGGGGATAAAGGCGTGATTGTATGTATGTATGTATGTATGTATGTATGTATGTATGTATGTATGTATGTATGTATGTCAACACGGTTTTAGAAGGAATAGGAGCACCAATACAGCACTCACACAATTCACTGATTACATTAATTGTATGCTTAATGAAAAGAACCAAATTTTGGCCTTTTTCATTGATTTTAAAAAAGCATTTGATACTTTGGAACATAATCAGCTATTACAAGCCATGGACGAGTGTGGTATAAGTGGCCCTATGAATAGGTTCTTTTGTAGCTATCTGAAAAACCGAACACTATGTACTGTTATTGAGAACACCACCGGGGTAGAGTCTGCAATAACATTAGGCGTACCGACCGGCTCCGTGTATGGACCGATTGGCTACATAATGCATGTCAACAGCATGGTGAACGTGGTTGAGCACAGTAGGGTGTTCATGTACGCTGATGACACTTGTTTATTGGTAGCTGGTAGAAATCTTCAACAACTAGAAGCTCAGATGCAACATGACTTTGATAGCATCACAAAATGGGCACATGATAATGGTATAATAATTAACACTTGTAAAACAAAGTGCATGCGTATATATTCACCCTACAATAAACCAAAAGTACATTACAGCAGTAGCAGTGTAAACATAACTGGTCACTCCTATGAATGTCTACATGCTAATAAAGTAGACTGTCACTGTGAGAAAACTGAATGTGTAAATACTATTAAGTACCTGGGCCTAATTATAGACAGTACCTTTAACTGGCAGCCACATATCAATTCTGTATGCAGTAAATTAAGGACAGTGCTCAGTCAATTCTACCATCTTAGAAGAGCAGTAGACACACGTACCTTGTTCATGGTTTATTATGCGCTAGCAGAGTCATTGATAGGCTATGGGTTGAGTTGCTATGGCTTAACATTTAAAACATATTTAGAAAAGCTAAAGAAATTTCAAATAAGATTTCTAAAAATCATTGCTAATAAGAAAATACTGAACAGATGTAAAGATGATTACAGTAAATTATTTTCAGAATTAAAATTAATGCCAATCCATGTAAAGGTTAAATATTTAATTACCATAGAAACATATTACAAAGAAGAATTTAAGATTAGGAAGA